>JAZHEH010000589.1:0-1260004 GCA_036589455.1 Ateles fusciceps
CATCTTTGTGGGTTTATCTTTGTGTGGTCTTTGTGGTTGGTGATTGTTAGGATGGGGTCTCTCAGTGGATATCCCAGTTTGTTGATGATGAAGTTATTTCTTTTCTGTTTCTTAGTTTTCTTTCTAACAGTCTTGGCCCCTCTGCTGTAGGACTCTGGCATGATGTAGTTATTTCTTTCTGTTTCTTAGTTTTCTTTCTAAAGTCTGGCCCCTCTGCTGTAGGACTGCTGAGGTCCACTCCCGGCCCTGCTTGCCTGGGGATCACCTGCAGCGGCCTCCACTGTTTCACTGGGAGCTGCAATCCTCAGCTGCTCCTAATCGGCCATCTCGGATCCTCCTCCTGGTCTCACTTTCTTTAACTTTTTTTTTAATAACAATGGAGACTCTTAAGAATTTCCAACATTTGAAACAAAAATGTAAATGAATAAAGAATGTTACTTGTCATACTCTGAGGTTTCTGGAATTTTCTTTATTCTCTTTTTTAAATTGTACTTTAGGTTCTGGGGTAAATGTGCACATCATGCATGATTGTTGCATAGGTACATACGTGGCAATGTAATTTGCTGCCTCCATCCCCCCATCACCTATATCTGGCATTTCTCCCCACGTTATCCCTCCCCACCTCCCTATCCCCGCTGTCCCTCCCTTCCCCGTGTCCATGTTTTATTATTGTTCAACACCTGCCTGTTAGTGAAAACATACAGGTTTTATTTTCTGTTCTTGTGTCAGTTTGCTGAGAATGGTGGTTTCCAGATTCATCCATGTCCCTACAAAGGACATGAACTCATCGTTTTTTATGGCTGCATAGTATTCCATGGTTTATATGTGCCACATTATCCTTGTCCAGTCTAATGTCTATGGGCATTTGAGTTGGTTCCAGGTCTTTGCTATTGTAAACAGTGCCACTATGAACATACATGTGCATGTGTCTTTATAATAGAATGATTTCTAATCCTTTGGGTATATACCCAGTAATGGGATTGCTGGGTCAAATGGAATTTCTATTTCTAGGTCCTTGAGGAATTGCCACACTGTCTTCCACAATGGTTGAACTAATTTACACTCCCACCAACAGTGTAAAAGTGTTCACAAATACTTTGGTAATTGTTTAGGTCAGGTACAAAAAAAATAAACCACCTCAAGGGAAAGATCCCTGTGGCAGCCATTTTTTGTTTCATATGGCACCTTACAGTATATTATGTGTATTTGAGTGTGTGTGTATGTTTGTGTGAAGTCATTAGTCTTTTACATGTTTTATTGACAGTGTCATTAAATACTATTGTGATACCACAAGGAGTCCACTACATAGTCACTAGAAAATTAAAAAGCCCCAGATTTTCAAGTATTGGAGAGGATACGTCGCAACCATATAGTCTGTGGAAATGTAATCAGCATGGCCACTTTGTAAAACAGTATTTGTTAAAGCAGAACACATATTATTACCCTATCATGCAGTAAATCCACTCCTAGATACATACTCAACAGAAATAAGCACATACATTCACCAAAGAAATATTAAAATGTTCAAGCAGCACTGTCTACATTTGTGATAAACTGCAAATGACTTAAGTAACCATCAATGATTGAACAGGGAAATAGATGTGGTATATTCACAAGGTGGAATGCAATACTATGCATTACCAAAAATGAACCACCCACAACTACACAATATTATATTGAGAAATCTCACGTACCTAATGTTGAGTAAAAGAAGTCAGATCCAAAAGATTGTATGTTATATGATTCCATTCTAGAAACTACAAAATATATATACAAAGCAGCAAAATTTGTCCTATTAGAAGTTGAGTGAGTGGTTACCTTTGGAAAACTAAAATGACAGAACAGTTTTACAAAGAAGGCTCTCGTTGTTGCTAATGTTGTGGCTATTGATTTGGATACTATTTGCAAAGGTGTTCAGTTTGTGAAAATTCACTGAGCAGAACACTTATATATAAATTTTCAAGCAAACTATGTGCACAGGTTGAAATGTGTGACAAATAAATAAATGGAGAATAATTACATTCATTTAACAAACAGCATTCCCTGTGCCTGTCTCATATTTCTCTTCTAAGATAAACACACATATTTGGAAGTTAAGTGCTATAATATTAAGCACTGCTTTTATGTTGGTGGAGGGGATTGAAGAAGGAAATGGAGGTATGTACAATATTTACCAGGAAGTTGCACCTCTGTTATAAACAAAAGATATGTATTTCTCTTGAAATTTTCAGAAAATCAGATAATTCCTTTTTGGGAACTGATTTTTAATTTTATTTTCAGGCAGTTTCCAAGACATGACTCACTATATCTCTTATAATGAACCTGAAGAAAAAACACACACAAAATAATAATAAACTATATAACTATATATTTAGAATATTTTATAACAATGCCTCTAATTTTCAGAAAATATAATGAAAGTCCTGGCTAATAGTTAGTTTGACAGTAACTCTCTGTGTTTTACTGATGTAAATTCAATTTTTCTATTTTTTAAATAGGTGTGCAGTTCAACTTCCACACTTTTCATTTAGAAGATCATCATGACTACTTACTGATCACAGAGAATGGCAGTTTTACCCAACCACTGGCACGCCTGACTGGTTCAGATCTTCCTCCAACAATCAACGCTGGTCTCTATGGAAATTTCAGGGCTCAATTGCGTTTCATTTCAGATTTTTCAATATCATATGAAGGATTTAACATTACATTCTCTGGTGAGAAAATAAAAAAAAAGAGCTCATTCAATAACTTTTAAAACATCAGTTTTTCAAGCTATGAGCATAATTGACAATAGAACAGAGGGAAAAGTAACAGAAAAGAAGAAAAAGTTAAAAAAAAAAGAGAGCAAAGAAATAGCTGTCAAGTTTTAAGGAAAGTTTGGAATACATTGAAGATTATCTCTAGTAATAAATAAGGGAAAAAGCAAAAAATAAATTAATTTGCTATAAATCTGCTAGAAGTACAATAATTACATTTCTTTAATTTACAATCCTGTGTCTAGCATAAGGCATAGAAGGCATAGAAGGCATAGTCCACAGGCCAGGATTAAGATAAACCTAATTTATTATTGTGGAATTAGATAATCTATAATGAAATTGACATAGTTGCTCCTTTCTTCTAGTATAACCTCAGTTATAGACAGTAGTATTACTTGGAGTACAGGGGGGAACAAATGTATGAGACCAAAGACAATAAAAAGTATTCCCACTGCTTAGAGTTCTACTTTCCATTTGAATGAACACAATTAGCTATTTCTTAATACAGACACAAATTAATAAGTAAATCTTATGCCAACCTGCTAACATTAAAATGATATAAGCACTAGCCTTGTTCTTAAACAATTATTTTAGTATTTGGATGGAAATGTTTGGATGCTAAAATCATTAAGCTATTTTATCATGAATAGTAAATGAACATAACCTAGAAGTTTTAAAAAAAAGTCCAAATAAAATTTTTAAAGTGTAAAATATTAGCTAATCAACATGAAACAATGCCTCTTGTTCTTTATTGCAATTACATCGTAACTGCTTTAGGAATATTTTTAGATAAGCTACTTCTTCTTAGAACTGTATAGAAATTATAATGTTTAATCAATGCTACTGTTTCATACCCTGAAGACTGTTTAGTTGTTTGTTTTCATAATGTTCATTTATTGTCTGGGGAAAAGTTCCTGTAAAAATCCATAATACAACAATTTTCAATGGATGGTCACTTCAGTCTCACATAAACCCTTGCATCTCAAGTCATACGTTTTTCCAAATATGCATTAATTGAACTTCTTGTATACAAGAAGCAGAGGGCCTTTATCATTTAAATATAAAACATTAAGCAGAATGCATTTCAAAAGCACAAATGATTTCATTTCAAATGTTATTTTGTATTTGAAAATATGCAGTTCTTGTGCCATTATAAGTCAAAAATATATTAAATGAAGATGTTTCTAATGCAGAAAAAAATAAGATAAATAGCTATATTTTTCTCAGAAGGTTATGTATTCTCATCTTTGAATACCACACATAAAAATATTTATCGTTATTAAATATTTCACAAAAGAATCAAAGTATGTGTGCCATTTGTATGTTCTGATAGTTATTCACTTAGTCACTTTAAAATATATGACTAGGTTCTAAAAACAATAGAAATATACCCTTAAAAGTAACCACTATCATTTTCTTTGTCCTTTCCTCCCCCTTGGGGAAATCTTTCTCTCTAATTTACAGAATATAACCTTGAACCTTGTGAAGATCCTGGCATTCCTCAATATGGTAACCGAATTGGGTTCAACTTTGGAGTTGGTGACACTCTGACCTTCTCATGCTCATCGGGTTATCGACTGGAAGGAACGTCAGAGATCATCTGTCTTGGTGGTGGCCGACGAGTGTGGAGTGCACCTCTGCCAAGGTGTGTGGGTACGTGGTCAGCTGCTTTCATTTGCTTGTATGTGTAGTCACTGTCCATGGAGTTGCATGGTTACACCCTTTGTTTTTTATAATTTGTTGAACTTCTTCATTTATTTTACATTAGTTATTTCAATTTTTTTTCTATTTGGCAATCTGGTATAATGCAATTAACTTCTCTACTGCTCCATTCAAGAAACCATACTTCTAAATTTGTTTTCAGATACGGATAAAAAATGAATTAGATAGATAGATAGATAGTTACGTATGTAGATACATGGAGATAGATGATAGATGATAGATAGATGAATAGATAGATAGATGATAGTAGGAATATTATAGGTACATAATAATATGGAGATAGGTGATAGATTAGGTAGATAAAGGAAGGATAGAAATGGATAGAATCCTATTTTGAGAGATCACAGAAAATGGAATTCTTATATTTTATTGATAGTATATTGTGACTAAGGTTTTGACAATAATTTATAATTTAAAATTAACATGCATAAAAGATGATTACAAGAGAAAGTGCCAGATGAAGAATAGATAGTTAATTTAAGGCTGTCAATGCATTTGTTGGCTCAATATTTGATAAATTAAGAGAGCTACTTATTTATGTTGTTAAATAAAGAATAACTATAATTAAAGTATTGGAAGTGTGAAGTCACCATCTCAATCTTTGGAAGTAAATATTTTGACTGATAAAAAGAAAAAAATATTCTGTATAAAATTAAAGGACTTTTCATTAAGACTTATATCATTCCCTATTTAAATTAGAAAATATGAAGGCAACAACTTCCTGCTGTTTAGTGATTATCAGTACATAGTCTTATTACAGAATAAGATTCAAATGGTCATTATATAATTATTTTTTAAAGCTATTGAAAATTATCACAAGAATTTGATTTAAATTAATTATAAATCTATGAGTCACAAATCTGTGGAAGTTATAATATGCTACAAAATCAGGAAAATTGGTAGAGATTTGAAATGTGATTTAAGCCCCTACTCTTTACTCCACAGATTAAAATAAGAGTGAGGAAGTGATATCTTTTTGCCTCATTCATTATATTGTCTAATATAGAGAATGTAGGAATTCCTGTGGAGCTACAAATCAAGCCAAAAAATATGATCATCCAAGTTAATGTGGGTCTGAAGTCTTTGATTGTAATGAGATTGTTTTCAAGATACGTAACAGATGAAATTTCTTTTTAAAATCACAGATTTTTGTAGAAATGACACAAGCAACCACAGAGACTTGAAGTTAGGAGGTGATTAGTAATCATACTCTCAGGACATCTTTTATAAGAGCTATGCAGGGTGCATTCTTTTTTTCTTTCCTATTTTTTTTTTTTTAGGATATTTGGTTGTTCTTTCCCCTTGCTATTGCCAGATTTGAAATTCCCATACTTTACTTCATTATGTCTGTTTTCATTTTTGTGACTGTTTTCAAAGGTAGTTAATGAAACCTTTGGAATAGTTCAAGTGAGGGCTACAGAGTGCCTCATCATTTGATATTTGGTCAATACACTTTTCTAAACTTTGTTTTACTCATCAGCAAAATGGTTACAACTGTAGCACCTAACTCATTGTTATGAGTTATTTATGAAGATTAAAATAAATTAGTCATGTAAATCAGACACGTGGCACAATCCCTGGAATATAGAAAGCATTCTGAATTTAGATTTTATTTTAACTAACTGTTTTGAGTATAATCTGCCATCTTTCCAGCCTGTCAATTTAATTTATAAAATAAAATATAGTAGGAAATAATTCCATTTTATAAAACACTAACATTTTGAAGACCTGCTAGGCTCTCTTATATAAAGTTATCTCATTTAATCCTTACTATAGTCTTGATATTATCTCTTTAATTTTTCATTAGAAGAAGCCAGAGCCTTAGAGATGCTAAATAACTTGCCCAAGACCATCAAGTTTGTAAGAGGTAGCACTACTGTTTCATTCCAAAGCCCATTTTTTTCTCACTAGTGTCTAACGAAAAGTGATTCTAGAAGGACTCTATCATATAGAATTAACATTTTCTCTCAGAGTAACTGAATACATGCGAGGCTGTTACATAGGTTGAAAAAAAAGTGTTTACATGTATATTTTCAAAATTTAATTGATACAATACATTTTAATAAATGGGTTTATGAAGACCTGACATTGCAAAAATCGATAACTTTGAGTTAATTTTGTTTTATTAAGGTGTTTCTTTGAGACTGGTTTATTTGTCCCTAAATCTTTAATGGGAAGGATGAAAGAAAATTACCCTGTGACAAATTTAGAAAGCAAAGTTATTGCCATGGGAATTTTCCCCTACCCACCACCATTTTCAAATTAGCTGTGTTTGCTTTTAAGCTTATTGAAATTTACAATTAAGTCTATTGACCTTAATAAATTCCATGGTAGGTATACATGTAAGTTACAAGATCAGGATAAATATTTCTTTAACAAGAAATATATTTTTAAATGTTACTTCTCTAATTTTTTTGAACTTTTTTCTTTACTGCTTTGCTCATGCTTTAAAACAAACTTGTTCCTTCTTGAATTTCTGATTCTACATACACATATGTATATGTTTCTTATTTTTTTTTTTTCCAAATTCGGTCTTTATTCAAATAAAATGCATGTTACTTGTAATCATCCATTTCGAATCCGATGTTCAGTTTTAGCAATGCTAGTTTATTTGGACAGGTTTTATTTCTTCTTAATCTCTTTGTACTTTTTACTTCATATATCCTAACATCAATTCTCTATTTCATACTTGTTTAAAAAATTGTTAGTCTTCAGCATTGCCAACTGCATAGAAAGCTTTGGTTAACAATAGCCAAATTATACATAGGTTGTATTCCAAAAGTTTGCTTCTGTTTTGGTTACTTGGAATCTAAACATTATTTTTCTGGCACAAGAGTACAAATGATGGATACTTTCCCAGAACAAGCCCCAGATAAGTTTTTAGATTTTATATCAAGTATGAAACTAATATCAAAGTTTACTAAAATGATTTGTGTATATATAGGTTATATAAGGCATCTGACTCTGGACAGTAAGGCAACTGATAAAGCTAGTTTTGGAAACTTTACATTTTATTTATATAAATTTTGATTCAATATTTAGTGTACAGGCTGATTGGTATCTTCATTTCTTTTGGTAGACTTTGGCAAAATTTATCTTATTCTGGATGTGGAATGAGTAATAACGTTTTTCTTTAAACAATTTCTTGCATAAGCTCTGCATTTCTGTTTAAAGTTTAACAAAATATTGCAATGTAATAGTACCATAGTATGACGATTTACATCTATGAAGAATTCTGTCATGTAATATCTCATTCCAAAAACCCACAAATGTTGTGAAGGTTAATTTAATACAACTATTTTATCAGTAAATATATGGTGTCTATAAAAACACTCAAGGTCGAACACAAACCCAAGGGCAGACCCATGATTATTATGGTGTCTTGAGTCCAAATTCTGTGTACAGTTCACAGAGGCACACCATCGTCTCTGATTAGAGATTCTGATAAAGTTGAGAGGAAATCTGGCCTTCATTATGGTTGATACATGGCTTTAGGGAACTTATTATGCTTGTCCTCTATTTAATTAGAGGAAAACTTCTTCAACCATGGCCCATTTATCTGATGTTGCTTAAATGCAGAGAAATTTGTAGAAGCAGAAGAATCTTGATAGAAATCAAGAGAATAACAGGAAAGGTTTTATTACGCTATTAGCAGCTAAGCACTCAATACACAAAATCTTGTTTACTAGTTACTAATCAAGATGAAAGTTTTACTTTCTAAAATACATATCTATGTATCTATAATTATACTTCACATTTTGGAAAAAACTTTAAAAACATGAAAAATGATATTTTAGTTAAGACGTTTCATATTTGAATGATTTTCTTGGAGAGCCATGTTTCTCAGGAATGAATATCTGATCACCTTTTTGAGTGGCAACCAATACCCAACTGCAAAATAAAATAAAATAAAAATTTTCAAAAGTAGTCATAAGTTGATAAGTTGATTAAAATAAGAAACACTTGCCTTTTTTGGTTAAGATAAGTACATGACTTCTTTTTCTAAAGTTTACATTACAAAAACACTGTCATTTACCTTGCTATCTTTTTAAATTAGGAAAAACTTGCATGTCTTCACTCAGCATCCAAATATACCAGGAATCAAGCTAGGCCATGTTGCAAATAAACAAGGAGCTAATGAAAGAATAAGTTGTTTTGGAAAGTAGATTAACAAGTTAAATATTAGCAACGATTTGTCTTTAGAGAGGAGTCCACACATTTTAAAAAGCCCACACATTTTGAAATCATTTCAAAGACATTAATTCATTCATCCTCATAATCCCCCATTTAACACATCTACTTCTGTTTCTAATTTCATGTGTCATTGATTTTTTTTTTGTCTGACCTTGGACAAGTAATAACATCTTGCCTTAATCATGAGTCAAATGAGAAAAATGATAACTCTGTATTACACATCTACATATTATTCTCACTTTTCTGACTTTTTAGATGATATATGATGATAGTTATTTGTTTTAGTTTAAAAATGAATGTTAACAAGAGAGGAAACTGGGTGTGCAGAAAATTTGCAAACTGTCTGTACTATCATTGTAACTTCGCTGTGAACCTAAAACTATTCTACAATGAATATGTATTAAAAGTCCAAAATATGAAAGAATAAAATGCATTTGAAGAGGCAATGTCTCTTTAAACAAATTCTACTTATTTTATCTTAACCTCCAAGTTCTCTATACTAAAATGATATCTATCAGCTGCCCACACATATATATCAAATATGACTGATCTATTAAGTTAGTCAGCATTGCAGACATAAGGCCCTGTAGAAAGCAAATTGGAAGTTAAGAGATTTAGATTGATCTTAGACTTTATCATTGGCTAGCTCTTGATTTAAGCAAATACCTTAATTTCCTGTATTTCTCTTTTCTGGAAAGGATGATACCAGTATGAGTTCTACTTAACCCAAATCCCTATGATAAAGATAAAAGAAAATATTAGATAGAAAAGTGCTCTACTAAGTAATATAAAGAAATACATATTTGCTTTTTTCTTGTGTGATTAAGATTGAGTGTATGATTTCATGGTTTAACAATATAATATAAAAGCATCTAGAATATTAACTTATATTTGTTCAATCCTATCTAGATTTTTTTAAAAAAAGTTTCTTGCTCACAATCTTATGAAGTAAGCAGAGGAGGTGTTATTCCTATTTAACAGCTGAGAAAATGCATGCTCAGAAATGTTAGAAGTAATAAGTAAAAGAAATATACCGGAAACAAAAGTTTTGTATAATTCTTAGATGAGTGTTGTGGCATTCCAAGCAATGTTCCTTTATTACATTATTTATTGATGTACCATTTTCAAGTCAGAAGACCATCATTTTTTATACAGTAGACCAGATGGGCAAACATTTTCTGTAAAGTGCTCCACAGTAAATATTTAGGGCTTTGCAGGTTGTATTGTGAAAGCAACAATAGACAATACATAAATACATAGATGTGGCTGTGTTCCAATAAAACTTTATTTACAAAAATAATAATCTGGATATGGCCCTGGAGCCATAGTTTGCTGGCCCTTGCAACAGACTCATCAAGCTGAATCAACATAAACATCTCTTTTGTATTTGAGCATTTCTTACTCATTTATCCTTTAGGGAAAGAAGAAAGGATCCTTTACCCAGTCTCTACTTACTCATCTTGGGCTCCATTTATTAAACTCATAATGTATTTATTACTAAAAGTAAATAGTTCTCATGTTTTTAGAAAAGATTATTAGGAGTATATGTGTTTATATGCGTTTGTGTGTGAATACTGACGCAGTTCATTGGTAACATAATTCTGAACCATCTCCAAATCTGTCCGTACACCCAAATCTCTTCTGAGTACACTGGACCTCTCCATATAGATGTCCTCCCACAAGCACATTGCCTTCACACTGCCAAAGCATAACTCATTATCTCCTCAGCCAAATCAACCTTTCTTTCTGCACTCTTTATTTCAGTTATGGCATGATTCTCATTCAGTCATCCAAGCTAGAAGGTGTATTATCTTTCACTCTTTCCTCCCTCTCTTTATCCGTATCAGAGCAGACATTATGACTTACCACCTAAAAATATTGCTCAAATTTATCACCACTTTCTTTCTCACTACCTTTATCCTTTCCCAGCTCTCATTGGTCCTCAAAAAGGTTAACAGTATCATAAGAATAATAATGCGTGGTAGGCATTGTGTTAAACCCTGTATAAATATTTCCCTTCACATATCCTTTATACAAACCATTTAAGAGGATATCATCATTCCATTTTATAATGTGACTAGATGATTAGATAACTTGATAAAATCTGAAAACCTACTCTCTTTGACTCTCATGTTCATTTAGCAGTTATGAGATTATATATAATCTCATTGTGTTACCTCTTTTTCTAGCTGGACTTCCTGTTTCCAGCTTTGCCTCATCTAATTTATCTTCAATATTCTTAGTAGCTATATTAGATTTTTATTGATAAGTAATAGTTTGCCACAAATTTATAGACTTTATACAACACATTTACTTTCTCATGGTTTCTGTGGGTTGAGAGTCTGGGCATGGTTTAGACCCTCTTCTCAGGGTCCACGTACTAAAATTAATATGTTAACCAGGGCTAAGTTTTCACCTGAGGTTCAGGTTCCTCTTCCAAGGTCACATGGTTATATTGGGAGCAATCAGTTCCTTGTAGTTGTGGAACTAAAAGCTTAAATTATTTGCTCAATTTCATCCAGAGTTCCTTACCATGTGATCTTCTGCAATACAGCTGCTTGATGAATCAAGCCAGCAAGGAGAGTGTCTCTGGTGAGTCTGCTAGGAAGATGAAGTTTTATAAAAGGTAACATAATACAGAGAGTGATGAGGAGAAAGCCATAGGTCCTGCCTACACTCAAGGGAAGGAGATTGCATAAAGGTATAATTGCTTGAAAACAGATATCATGGGGTTCAACTTAAAGTCTGTCCACCATACCAGTTATTCTCTGAAAGATAGATCATCTGTCTATTCCTTGCATAAACCACTAAGTAATTTGACATTGCCCACTGGATAAAGTCACAATTTCTTAAGTCCCTTAATGAGTTGGCTTTAGTGTCTTTTACTAACATTTCTCTACATGGCAATATGGAACCTAGAATACAGCCACAAGATGTTCCATGCCATTTGCAAACATACCAACCGTTTTCTATATTTTATGATTTTAAGACTATGTAGAAGTCTAGTACTTGCAAATAACCAGATTCTTACTTGTGTTTACATAAGTAAATAATTTTTTTTAATCTTTAAGAATATGGGTTTAAAAGTATAGTAAGACCAGCCTGAGAAACATAATGAGACCCCTTCTCTATAAAAAAATTTAAAAATTAGCTGTTCATAGTGATGTGTGCTGGTAGTCTCAGCTACTGGGGAGGCTGAGGCAGGAAGATTGCTCGAGCCAAGAAGTGCAAGGGAGCAGTGAGCTATGCTGGTGCCACCATACTCCAGCCTGGGCAACAGAGCAAGATGCTGTTTCTGAAAAGAATGAAAAATCACGTTGAGAAAACACAAAAATAGTTGTTTAACTGCTGAAGCAGACTTTGCTTTTTGATCTGTTGAGCTCCATTGCCATTAACCTATCATAGTTGAAGACAGTACTATCTATCATTATACACCTTATTATTGCAATAATTTGAACAGCACTCTAATCTTCATTCTTGTGCCTTTTCCCCAAACCAAATCGTGGAGTCAGAATGAACCTTCTGTGATACAAATTTGAAGTTGTCACTCTCTTACTTGAAATCTTCCTTTGTTCTCCATTGCCCATAAGATAAATTCTGAATGTTACTCTCTTACCCCCAATCTCCACTCCATAATTTGCCCTAATCCCTTCATCCTTTAAACTCACCTCATTTATCCATTCTGATAAGCCTGATAACGACGTTAGATGTCCTCTCTATGAGCTGCATGAGCTTTTCCATATTTCCCCTTTCTAGATTTCATCATACTGTATTGAATTGTCTTTTTATCTACAACAGTGTTTAGCATATAGAAAGCTTTCAGTAAATTTGTTGAGTTGATAAAGAAATAAATATATAATATAGACAAAGCACCTTTACTTTCACATTTTCAACTTACTAACTTTCATTTACATGAACAAAGCTGTACTCCAGAGGAAAACAGAGTCAATTCTGCCTAACACCAATAAAGGACTATAATTGCCATTTCAGCCTCGGCTGTCACACTGTTCTTTAGTCTATAATCCATTTGCTGTGGGGTTATTTACACACAATGCTTCAAGTCTAGTAAGTCAACCAACCAACCAACAAGTAATTATGATGCCTGAAAAGACTACTAAGAAGAGGCTTATAATTATGATTGATAGAAACAAGAAGATAAATGTGTAAAAATTGAATATGGTGAGAAAATGATGAATTCTGTACCTGTAGATGGAATAAATCTTCCCTAATATGTAGTAAAATTCACAGCTTAACAGGGAAAATAGCTGACTCAAAAATTTTTTCAATGAGATAAAAAAGTAAGGGAAAAAGGCGTGTGATAGAAATAGTATTCACAAGAATGTGAGGGACCAATACACATTTCCTATTTAATGAAATTAGTTTGTGGACTGTGAACTTTAATTCTAATTCACTTGGGATTTGTAGACAATCAAATTTACAGAGAGCCTTTTAGAATGCAGTCAGTTCATTAGAAGATAAGTTTCTGAATTTATTTTATTATACTGTAGCTGACACATGAATAAAGGTGATTTTACCTCATAACTCTAAGTCCTTTGAAGGTGGAAGCTGGATCTTAGTTATCTTTATACTTCCTGTGTGTCTACCATAAACTTTGGCCTGTAACAGGTGCTCATTCTGAATAGAAGACATTGTAAAGTTAATTCATTATGTGATAATCACAAACCAACTTAACAGAGTAGACCCTGACCTATCTATATGGTCATTCACCCATAAGGAGGCTTTCATTGAAATTGTTCTCATATTATTGGAATATCAAATTTCTTTTGATAAAATTTGTTGAATTTTTTGAAGACCTAAAATAGCAGACTCCTAGAAATACCTCATTCTCCATATATGTCCTCATGCTCTGACTATGTCTTGTTTGCAAGCCAAAATTTGACTGCTAATTGGAAAGTTCAAAGATAGGTTTGGGGGAGTACAAAGAGGACACAGACTTTTGTTTATTTTATTTTTATTTTTTTTTTGAGACAGAGTCTCACTCCATCACCAGGAGGCAGGCTGGAGTGCAGTGGCCCGACCTCCGCTCACTGCAACCTCCGCCTCCCGGGTTCAAGCAATTCTCCTGCCTCAGCCTCCCGAGTAGCTGGGGCTACAGGCACGCACCACCACGCCTAGCTAATTTTTGTATTTTTAGTAGAGACAGGGTTTCACCATGTTGGCCAGGATGGTCTCGATCTCTTGACTTCGTGATCCGCCTGCCTCGGCCTCCCAAAGTGCTGGGATTGCAGGCGTGAGCCATTGCGCCTGGCTGGACACAGAATTTTTAAAGAGAGTTTGAGTTACAGAAGAGAGGCAAAGAGTGGAGTGTTGTGTGGAATCTCTGTTGCAGGGTCATGTCCTAGAAGCAATTGCAAGAGTGTGACTCTCACACCAGAAAGAATTACAAAAGTGTCAGAATAACTTGCTGTTTGTATAAACTCTGGGTAACCTCTTCCTAGCTTTGGAATTTGCCCAAATTCAGACATATCTAGAGCATACTTTTCTTCAGCTATGTCTAAGAAATTTAACCTAGACATATTGGAAAATACGCTAGGAAAAAAAAAGAAAAACTACAGTACAGCATGAAGTCGTGCTTTAAAGCAAAAATAAATGTTATAATATTAACCTAGAAAGTATGATATTCATCAACTTTGTCATCAGACAAACTAATTTTGGTTTTTAGCTTAATATATCTTTACTTAATTAGGTTACTGATCCCTAGTACATATTAGTGTCAAATAAGTTATTTTACCTGAGGTAATTTAAGCTAATATTTGCTGTGTGTTTACTATATGCTAGGCTTGGTATTAGGAGGTATGAATAAGGGCCCTGAAACAGAGGGAGGTTAAGTAATTTTCCCTAGAAGAATATATTAACAGTATCTTTATTCAAAGCAAGTTAGATTGGGAGTAATTTTTTGCTGTAAGCCATAAAGTATTAAAACATTAAATACATCAGTGTAGTTCGATATTCTGTATGTATCCCCAAACTGGTTCTTGCTTACAACAATGACATCTGAGGTTCTCAGGACATACTATTATCTGACAGTGTAGATAACTGGAGAAGATAATTAAATGATTGCTATTTGTAACTGAATTAGATCTTGACATCATATCTCAGGAGAGGGTAGGATTTAATTGAAGTTAGAATAGACTGACAGTACCTAAAATTATTTTGAAACTAGGAAGAAAGGTCATTGTCACATTAGGTAAATAGATTTTAAAATTTCTTCTAATTCCATTTTTTTATAAAATTCATGTGTCTTTTTGTTTTGTATGTGTATGTACATAGATTATTTTTACTTTTAGCCTTATAATATTGAAAATAATAGCAGAAAATATATATGTTCTTAGTACAGACGCTAATTTCTAAAAAGTGGTTTTATTGTTTGTCATCTGGTAAAGCACTTAGCTAAGATATGTTCAAATGTACCTAGGGCTTTGAAAACAGACAAAAGGACATTGGAACAAAATAGGACTTCAAATTAGTAACAGTGCATTATACTAAGGTACCAATTGGCCTTGAGTTTGGTGGCACTAATAGGAGTGGGCTTCGGTTGAATACAAGAGAGTAGGCCTGCCGTTTTTCTGCCTAGTAAATGCATTCAGTCCCTAATGAAAATATTAGGGGTACGAGATAAAATTAATTTCATTTTTCATTATCATTTCTGTTTTTTAGCTCTTTTGTCTTTACCGAAAGCTTACCCTTCTCAAATCTAGCTCCTTCACTGCAGGATAAAGCAGCTAAAGTCATTCTTTGTTTATTATACCAAGACAGTTGCCATGGAAATAATATAATGTTATAAAATAGTCATCATAAATTAAATCCAGAGTAAAGAAGGAGCATATGGGTCAGGTAGAGATTGTATGCTTATTTATAAACAATATCCTTGGTAATCATAAAAAATGTCAAGGTAAATTACAGAGAAAACATAGAGAAAAATGAACTTAGAGTTTTAGAAAGTTCTTTGAAGATTTTAAATATTGCACTTCAAGCAGGTGTTTTGTAAAAGGAGTTTGTGGATTATTAACCTCCCCCAAACTACACTTCTGGCTACAAACCATTTTTCTACATCTCTGCATTGTACCCAAGTACTCTCTTTGTAGCTCTCTTTGAATCCCAGTTCAATTATTGGTATGTTCAATGTGTAAGTAACATTTGCTCTTCATGTGTTTCCATCAGTCGACAAGAGTGTTTCAAAAGGTGATGGATAGCTTTTATTTCATTCATTTTGCTATACCTTTTTGAAATGGCACTTGTTGACATTTTATTATGTCTGGTTACACAATGTGGAAGTATAAAATATTAATCTTTTCCTATCATATAAAATTATGATCTCAATTAAATCTGATCACTATTTTCTAAAAGAAATTCTGAGGATTTTTTTGTCTTGAAAACCATTTGATTCTCATTTTTCCAGACACTGTTTTTTTTTTTTTGATAATGTAAAATGATTTCCCACTTGTCCAGTCATGATATTTAAGATTACTTGATGTAATTAGCCTGTGTAAAATGCTGAACTAAGGCTTGCCCTGTATCTATAAAAGGAAAACTAGTTTATACCAGTTTTGAATTTGGAAAATTTTCAATTAAACTCCACTGGGGTCTAATCTGGCATGCCACCTTATCCCAAATTTCTTCATTCATCTAACATAGTAATTCAGTGTCTACCTCATGGTATTTAAATAGGAAATCTGCCTTTCTCCTTGTAAATGAGAGCACATAAAAATGGTCTTGTAAGTTTTTTAAATGATAAACTCTTCATTCCCTTGCTAGTAGCCTGTACTCTCTCTCCCCCTATCCCCACCCCCAAATCCAACCACTACTCCCCCAGGAAACAAGATCACTGTAACAGTGAACCGTGATCACTAATGATTCACTTAAGGCTTCTTAAGTGAGTGATGTTAAAACAAAAGGTTGAGACTCACTAATATATTATAGTGCAATTCCTTGCAGTCCACATTTTCTTATGACCTTGGAAAAAATATTAATATGTCATAACAGATTTGGTTCTCAGGTAAAATTTCAAGAATATCATCATTATCATGTTTTCTTTTTTCCTCTCAAATTCCCTTCTTTGAAACATATTCATCTGACTGCATTGTATTAATTGATCTCACAGTGCCTTCTCATAAAAGTAAAAACAAACAAATAAATACCTAAAAAGAAACAAGCAGGAATAAAGATTACATGTCAATTGCATAGACTTACTGAGCATCAAGGGATCTGTGAGTCTGGCTTGTCAAAACCAAATGTTCTAGATATGGAAATCATATCTCATATCTTTAAAGAGTTTTCAGGCTTTTAGTAGTTTGCCAAAAAGCTATAAAGGGGAAAGAAGTAAAATAACATTATTGAGTACTCAGCATGTATATGGTGGTAACTTGCCTAGAGCATTTATTCGTTGACATAAAAGTAACTCACCTGGTACTTTATGGTATTTCTCTCATTTACTTACAATATTCTTAGTAGGCAGGCATTAATCTGTCTAGTTTCCATATTGGAAAAGCAGTAATCAGAGAGATGAAGTGATTCATGATAAGTGTCACGCTAGAAGTAAAGAATAGATTTTTCTGCTGTCTTCCAGATCTCATAGCTAATGTTCTTTACTTCGTACTTTGTTTATTTGAATTATCTAGAATTGTAACAATGATGTGAAGTCAAGCAGCAGGCACATTTTGAACAGCATACACATTTCATTGAACATTGTATAGTTTTATTTTCATCAGGAGGAAAAAATAAGACTAAAATATACTAAAAATAAAATTCCAGAATTCCCAAAGAATTTTGTCTTGAGTTTGTTTACTTAATTTCAAGATACCAATTTCTATAATATTTAATTCATTACCAAATTTGGAAAGCTTTTAAGAAACCTTTCTTTCTAGTTATAAGCATTGTACATAAAAATGTAAATAAAAATAAAAGATTAAATTATAGTGAATATCATAATATATTCTTACTAGAATTAAAATAATTCTCTTCTTTGTACATGGGTGATAATATTAAAAGTTTTCCAAAACATTTAATGTCTATTACTTACACTTTTTAAAAGAAATATGTCCCCTCCTCTCCTGTGAATTAGTGTTGTTCATATTAACAGATAAAGGTTCTCTCATTAAGCTCTCTAACATCTAGATTTGGGATACTCTAAACTCAGCCTTTTGAAATTTAGCCTTCATTTATTTATTCACTCAGCTATTCATTAATTTACCAAACTGAGTTTAAGTAACAACTAAACTGGTATGTTGTACTAGGTGATGGTGATATAGGAAAGATGAACTAGACATTAGCAATTTCTTTAAGACACATGATGAATTTCATATATTTATCTATCCCACTATCCAACAAAAATTAAATCAATATAATTCAATATTTAGTGATCACTGAGTTGAGTAGCAAAGATAAAAATGAATAAAATATTCTCATCAAAGATCTTCTATATTGTAAGGGAAAATAAATATCAAAGACTAATTATGACACTATGATATGAGAATTAGTCATAAAAACCATATTGTAGCAAAGAGGGATTATTTTTCTGAAAGGAATATGGAATAGCTTCTCAAAAATGATGTATTTGTGGAAATGTGCTTGATTCTGCCAAATAGAAAAGATGAGGAAGGCCCCCTAGGCAAAGCAAATGATATTATTAAAACAGGTGAAACTGATATGTCTACAAATCTGTTTTGGGATTAACTGGCTTTTTTTGCAGCTCTTGTTCAAATCCCCAGTTCAATTGTAGGTATAGTCAATGTGGAGCAAATACCTCCTTCTTTTTCGCTTTTTAATCAAACCATGAAGGACACATTTTCTACAATGATCAATAGGTCTTATTTCATGCATTTTTCTATGTTGTTCAGAAGCCTGAATATATGTTTATTAGAATTGATATAGTAATAAACAGCAGCCCTGTAATATTCCATATGGACTCAGAGAGAAAAACTCCCTAGGTTCAAATCTTTTTCATAACTTTGAAACTGTAGCAAGTTGAAAAAGATACTTAACCCCTATGATCCCCATTTGTAAATGGAGCTATGATGAAAATATATTGTTTATTGATTTTTTATGATGATTAGGCACTATGCTAAGTGATTTGCATGTACCAATCCATTCAGTCTTCTCAACAAGTCTATGATGCAAAAAGCTATCATCATCATTATCTCCAGTATACGGATGAGACTAATGAGATACACAGAAGTTGCTTAAATAGCTATGTGTGCCAGATAACACAATGTTCATTGCCTTACTTTTACTTCATCATAAAGAGTCCCTGTTAATTCAGCATAAATGAGGTTAAATTCATTCCTTTGCATACAGATCAAATTAGAAGGCCTACTCTGCCTTCAGGAAATGTGATGTTGAAAACAAAACATTCATCGTTTGGTCTAACAAGATAAAGACTGGATGAATTGAGAGGCAAACAGGACTTAGATGTTGGAGAACATTGTACATTGTATTAAAGAGTGATGGACATCCATTAAGGTGTTTCAAGCAAAGAAATAAATAATATGTTTAAGTTTACATCTTACAACATCTTTCAGTCACTTACATATATGAATAGCAAATTTAGGCTTCCCTAGCTTTAGTTTGCTTTACTGAAGCTAGGGAATCCTGTTAGGAAGGGGTTCTAACCCCATACATGACATCATGGGGCAGAACAGTTAAATTGGACAGGAGAGGACACTTTTGAGAATTGAAGAATATTGGTGCTAGAGATCTTCAGAATGACTGCTTAATTTGTTTAAGTTATATGCAGAAGCAGGTATTCCCTAATAAGATCCCAATTCCTGGATAAATTAGTAAAACAGCTTCAATGCAGAGGCAGATATTTGGTTTCCCAGTTCGAATTCACACAGCTCCTCTTTCATGCATTCTTTCACTGCTTTTATATTCTAGTGAGACCTCAGACCTTTCTAAGAGCAAATCTCCTTTTGAGTGTACCACAGAGAGAGAATGAGATATACTCACTAGTTCTATGGCATGGTTTGTAGGCTCTGGACAGAGGCATATTACAGTTGAATACACAGTCTGCAGATCATAAGAGAGTCCATATTTAAGAAAAACTTGTAGGTCATTATCATATTTTTGAAAGCCAAGAAATTGGATAAGGAAAGCAAGAGAGTAAATCTAGACTCAAAAGAAGCCAAGCCCTGGGGTTCAGCAACATTGAGAAATCTGGGAAATAAAAAAGTGCCAGCAAAGGAGAATGAGAAGAGAGTTTCTGTAAAACAGGAGAAAAACAAGTTAAAAAATGGTGTCCTAGAGGCTAAATAGGAACAATTTCAAGAAGTAAGGAGTAATCCCTTCCACAAATGCACCTGAAATGTTGCATAACATGAGCAGTGCAAATATATGTGGCCACAGGGAAGCCACTGGTAACCTTGATAAAGGGTTTCAATGTCAGAGTGAGAGACTGAGAAAATGTGAGGAGAATTGCAGATAGTGAATCTAGACAACTCTTTTGAGAAGTTTTGTTGAGAAGAAGATCTGTGAAAAGAAGTGAAATGAAGTGCCAGTTGGAGGGGAAAGTTGAATTAATAGAGATTTTTCCTCCAACTTTTTATTATAAAATTTGTCAAACGTGACAAAGTTGACAAAGGATGTCTGTATAGCTACTATCTGGATTTAACAATTATTGATATTTTTCCATATATGTTTTTATGTTAAATTTTCTGTGATATTTAAAAGTACATTGCAGATGTTAACAAAAGACCCATGAGATCTACAGAGGAGAAAGGTAAATTTTATTTTCTAAAAGCAATCCTCAGATTGGAGAAATTCAGCCTTTGGTGAAAAAATAAAGTGTACTCCCAGGAAAGATTAAGCAGTAGGAGATTGTAGATGCAAAAACCACAAGATGCAATAGAAATGGGAAATCAAATGCAGAAGACTGGATGGCTTTAAGCACGACATCACATGTTTCTTTTTATTGGCTGGCCTCAAGAAGTCTGTTGGTAATCATTTGGGGAATTTCCTTCTGCAATCTATCTTGGCATCAACAACAGAAACTGGTTTAGCTTATTTGTAGAAAGGAAGATCCTGTGACACTTTCAGAACATTGTTTTGAGAATAAAGGTACATGACTGCTTTCTTACCAAGCCATGATCTCCTGATTCTGTTTTAACTTTGAGTGTCTCAGCCGTAGAAAATTCATTTTGTCTGTCAGCTGAGGCATGCTTTAACACAGACATGAGATAGTTCACTCCAAAATATTTTAATATGTCTATTTTCAAAATAAGGCCATTCTGCTACATCACTGTAGTACTGTTACTATACCTGTAATCATTAAACATTCAGTTCCTACTGAAATTTCCAAGAAATTTCCCCCAAATGTCTTTTAAAGCTACTTTGTTTTTCCCAAGTTAGGAACTAAATCAAGATCGAAGTTTACTCTTTTTATTCCAATTCTTTAGTATTTTTTTCCTATGACATGACTTGCTGAAGAGATTGGGCCAGTTGTCATGTAGAATATTCCACATTCTGAATTTTTCTGATTGCTTTCTTGTAACATTGAACATTTTGCGTCTCTACAGCCCCACTCCAACCCCACTCCACTTCCATCTCTGGTTATTTATCACATAATCAGCAAGTTAAGTCTAAAGCCTTGATTAAATTCTCATTGAGCTTTTTTGTTTGTTTTTACCATAGTCCTTCATGGGTGATGCTTGAATATCATTTCACATCTTATAGGTATTATATAATATCTTAATGTCCCACTATTATGGATGCTGTTTGATCACATGATCAATATTTTTTAAGATAGGAGAAAAATACAACATGTTTTTATGCTAATGAAAAAGATCCAGTGAGCGAGAGAAATTGATGATTTAAGAGAATATCCAATTAGTAGAGTGATGCCTTCGGGTGGGCAAGAGTAATGTGCAAGCTGAGTAGCTGGCCATAGGAACACAACTGGATCACGCCAAGTAATGGATCACATGAGGAGGAAGTCAAAGAATGTGGTCACAGACACACAGATGTCTGTGGGACAAAATGGTGCAAGTTCTTTTTCGATTACTTTCATTTTCTCTGTGAAGTAGGAAGCAGGATCATGAGCTGAGAGGAAGAATGGAGAAGGAGACATTGAATCTTAGAGAAGAGAAATGTATAAAATAGTTGTTAAAAAGCAGGAGCATGAATGAAATAGGATATATTGGAAGTACCAAGAAATGGGACAGAAGGTGCATTTTGAAAGAGTGACAATGAACTAGGAGCTTAAGTCCTGTCAAGGTATGAGGTAGTTACTAGATGACTGCAACAGGAGAGATACAGTATGATAATATGTGATATGAGCCAAAAATAAGGGAAGATATATGGTCTAGCTAACAGCAAAGATGAGCAATAAGCAATTCTACCCCATCTTCATCCCAGTAGAAAATGGAGTAGGGGAGGGAATATAGACACTAATTAAGAAAACTTCAGAGAAAGCATGGAAAATAATAATATCAGCTGTTGAGTACTTAATAACACACTAAGCACTGATCTAAGATTTTTACATAGATGTCATCCCCCATAGCAGTCCTAAGTAGACACTATTCTAATGTCCACTATATAGTTTCATAAGCCAAGGAACAGGGAGTTTATGTAAAATGTCATGGAATTGATAAATGGTAGAATCAGAAATCGTAACTCACATGAATAATTTTAATAAAAAGATTATCTAGACCAAAATAAAGATGTAAATCATAAAATTATTTGAAGTGAATTAAAACCCAGAAGAAGTGATTACAAGAGTTAACTTAATCATGAATATATTTTATAATGTATGCAGGCATAAATACAGAGTGGCTTCAGTATTAGGACTCCTCTCTAAGAATCTGGTAAAGCCTATAGCCAGAAATAACTTCAGTTAATGCCTTTGTTCTGGCCTAGATTTTCAACTTTCTTTATGGTCCTTACTCTTCATTGCCAATTCACATTGTCTGTGTCTATATTCCATGATGGTCTGATTGGACAGTTGCTTCTGGAGACAAAGCTAGGCTTTGTGGTTCTTAAAACTCAAATGATTCGGGGACACTAAGTAAGAAGAATTTTTAAAAATGTGAAATTAGAAACAGTTCCTTGTAAGAAACTCAGGCCTACAAGGTTAAGATAAGCTTCATTAGTAAGTCTGGTTTAGGATGATTCCTCCAACAAAAAAGCTGTGCTTTCTTTTCTTGCAAAGGAACACTACAATCATTCAAATACAAGCCTTCTGTCTGGCCTGTGTCTTAATAACCATATTTCTATTCCCTTTTCTCTTTCTCTTTCTGTTCCTAATTATTATTTCTCAATTTGAGATAACTTAAGAGCTACAAGAATTGGAAGTCTTCTGTTTAATTCCTTTACAATGTGAAAGCCTCCTTCTCTCAAAAACCATTGTTTGATAGTCTGAATCTTACCGTACACCATGATTTTATGCAGGAAAAAGTATCTTTAGGCTGATTTTCTTTAACCTGGAAGACTCTTTTTCATCTTAATCTGGAGAATTTTATTTAGTAGTCTTAAACTCTCTCTTGTTAAAAACTCTTTCTTCCTTTTGCTGTCATTTGTGATCCATGCATTGGCTACTTTCCTGAGTTACTGATATTTAATCACTTCATGCTCCTGCTTATGAATAAATAACATGGTAGAAACACTTTGGAATTTCAAGTCAGAGTATCTAGATTTAAATCCTGACTTACTACGTATTAGGTATGTTTTCTTGAACAAGTCATTTAGTACTCTGGCCTCAATAATTTGTAATTAAAATGAGGATACATTTACTATGAGGGAAAATTGTATGGAAGAATATGTTGTAAATTTTTTAAAAAATGCTTTGTTTGCTAGTTATTATATATAGGTGACCATAAAAAATTTACTATACATAAAGTTCCTACACACTGTAGCTCCATTAAACTGCTTGAAGGCAGAAAACATCAAAGCCAAAGCCTTCCATCCAAAACAAAGCTGAGTGATTTTTTTCTGCTAAACTCTCTGCCTTGTGCGGGAAGACGATGCTTATTTTTGTGTAAGGGTCAGGCACAGGTATTTTACAGATAATCTGGCTGAACTCTAAGTGTCAGAGCTCTTTGGTTTTGTGATTCACAAATATTTACTTTATCCACATTGCGCACATTACTCCAGGGTAGCTGAGGCCACATGGGTTCTTGCAACTGTAGCAGTAGATAGTGCCCCAAGTCAACACTCCTCTCAGCCTTCTAGCTTGCTGTTCCTCTCTCCTCCTAACTTCACATTGGCTTGTTGAGATTTTTTTCCACCTAAAATCTGATCTCAACTATGATCATTTCAGTTTAGCAGACACAGTTTTATATGTGTCAGCCTTCGAGGCAGAGTTAGAATGGAAAGTTAGTAGTTATCAGGTTCTACTACCTTTTCTGGCAGGAGTTTCTTCTGCTTCTGGGTAAATACATGAATGCAAAGTACCTAAAAGAGTTTCCCTGTCCAATCCTACTGCCAGCTATACATATGAGAATTGAAGGAAAGAAAAAGTAAAGGTTCTCTTTATAACTAAACTGTCTGAAGTGAAGGCTTAGAAATGGCTTGTTAAAACAGACATTCAGAAATATCTTGGAGAATTTCTGTTCTGTGCATTATGTATTATTCTGAAAGCTTGGAAGAGAAAGTAATTCTCAATGTACATTAGGATAGATAGTAAAAATCATAATCATTGAAATCAACTGGTCGATGACCCGTAAAGTACTAGGATTTGACTCATAACAGACGAAAAACAGTTAACCTGTATGTCCACTGACCATGGAATTTCTTTCTCAACACAATCTGAAATTTTTCGTTTTTGACCTTCAAGAATCAATATGGAAAAAACACAGAAGAAAGAGAAAGTTTTTATTCATTGATATAATTACAGATTTGAAACTGCCATGTGCTTTACTAACGAGCCTAAATATTTTTAACTATTGCAGGTTGTTTTCTCCTAGGCATATTTACACATAATCTACCCAAAATTACAAAGATTTTACTTGTGATTTAAACATTAATTCATGCACTGATCTGCTCTGTTTTAATAATGGCCTGGGCCAGAAGTATGCCTGTTTTAAGAAGCGGTGAGTAATTTTTTAACTTAAAAACTAAAATAATCTGGTTTCCCCTCATACCACAGATGCCAATATTTTGCCTAAATAAGAAAAAAAGTTATAAATCAATATTCTTTTTTCTTTGTGTTGAGACATGGAAGATTAAGTTTGCATTCAATATTAATCTATTATTTACCCAACTATACATAATCTGTATTATTTTGTTGTGAAGATTTTGCACATGCAATACTCTCAAAATTTTCAAGGAAGACAAGCCTGTAGAGAAACAGCTCCACTATGCAATGAGTTCCCTGATGACTTCACACACTTCCATGTAGGTCACATAAGTGAGGCTCATCTGCAGTCTGACACAATTTTTGGGAGAATGTTCTGGGGTTCCTTCTGGAATAAGGGGAGATAAGCAGCCTAATATGGAGTTGCCACCAGGCCTTTTCCAATTCGTCTCCCTAGTTTCAGTTGAACACAGGACTTTACACATTTTCCCTCTTAAGGTACATTTTCAGGCTTCTATATAAGCCTTTAAAACTGCTTGGCTGTAATTCAGAGTTATTTCCTCAATGACAGAGTGACCTTTCCTTCTCTTCAATATGCATGCTTGTACCTGCCAATGGGGTTGGGCAGGACTACTGCTTTGTGTACCTCTTTGTTGGCCATCTGTCATCTGGCCTATTTGGTGTCATCCCGGGGACAAAGAATTCAGGGGAACTGACATTACGCCAATCTTGTGTTTCCTGTCTGTGTAATAAACTGTCTGAATCCATGTGTTGTCACCTTACCAGCCAAATCCATGAAAGAGTCATGAGTCATTCTGTTTGATGCAGTTGTAACCCTTGTGGTTTGATTAGCCATTGGATTGCTGGTGAGGGACTACTTGACCACTTGACAATAACAAAACTCATTAATAAAATGTTCTGAATTCAAGCATTCAATAAGTGCCTGTAGCGTATTTATCTTACATGGTAAGAGTGCCATGCAGTTTGAAGATCACAATACATGTAATTTCAAACTGTATATGTTGATGTCATTAAATGTATATTTCCATAGCTTTAAAATAAAAATATCACTAAAAATGCTTATGTCATATGTGAGGATAAACTGAGATAATAATAGGTATTATTTTTGAGTACCTACCAGTTAGTTATACGACTCTGTTCCAAATCCATTATGCATGCTAACTTATTTAATCTGTACTGCAATCATAAATTTGGTACTATAATTATACTCATTTCGCAGAAGAAGGCACATGAGATTATGTAACTTGCTCAAAGTCACACAGGTAGAGCCCAGATGAGGACCCAGGTATTCTGACTCTAGAATTACTTGTTTTGTTTTTTTTTCACTCTTGTTGCCCAGGCTGGAGTGCAATGCTGCCATCTTGGCTCACCACAAACTCCGCCTCCTGGGTTCAAACAAGTCTCCTGCCTCAGCCTCCTGAGTAGTTGGGATTATAGGCATGCACCATCACGACCAGCTAATTTTGTATTTTTAGTAGAGACAGGGTTTCTCCATGTTGGTCAGGCTGGTCTTGAACTCCTGACCTCATGTGATCCACCCGCCTCGGACTCCCAAAGTGCTGGGATTACAGGCGTGAGCCATTGCGCCTGACAAGTCACTTTTAATTACTGTATTAAGTTGTGCTTCTAGTTAATGAATGTGGAGTTCCCAAACATTACCATTTCCGTGGTAGCACAAAGAAACTTCATGGCTACCGTTCCCGGAAATGTCTGCATCTAAAAATTAAATAAGCAGAAAAGGATTTTCTTTTCTCCATTCCAGAGACAAGTTGTCAGAGCCTTCCAGTGAAAACATGACCAATACTTATTTCACATCAATATTTTCTTGTACAGATGGAATTTCTGTAATAGAGTATATACTACTTTCACTGTTCCTTTGTTACAATTTTGGCTATAGCAGCTCCACTATCCCAAGGGGCAACAGACCTATGCCCACAAAACTGCCCCAGACTATCAGAACTCTTTTCTCATACAGTTTATAGCATATAGGTTATAATTTTGTCTTTCTTTAAGAGCTGTGTTTGGGGAAAGCGTATTATAGAATTTTCAGCTAATAGTTACATTATTGGCTACATTTCGTGATGTAGGCACATTCTATATGTTGTTCAACATGACTATAAAAGTCATTTATTTGAACTTTTTGCTTTGGGCTAAGGTAGTTTTCTGCATGCTTCTAGATACCAATTACTGTGCTATTTTAACTATCTGGAAAGATTAAAAAAATCCTCAATTAAAATTTGCAGGTTCAGTAATATCATGACTACTTCTATGGACATTTAAAAAGGCATTTCGAGAAATACGTTTAGGTTTTATAACTAGGTTAACTCTTGGGAACAAGAGCCCATATTTGCTCGACTTTTGTCAAATGCTATACTGTCATGGTTCGAAGCTCTAAATTAGTCTCACCCACTATGCACTCTGACAGTTCAAGTTCATGAATTTTATGGTAGAATTTGATATGCTACATTTTGCATGATCTAAGGGCAAAAACTGGGAGAGGGAGGAGATTTTATTACTTTCCAAGTTTAGCTCAAAATTTGTTCAGGAATTACAGACTTAAAAAATTGTTGTAGGTTATTGACCATTGAAAAATATAAATTTTTTAATTACTTGAAATATATAATTCAAGAGAACTTTAAAATGATAAAAATTGTGGTTATCCAAATTGTTAGTAGTGTATTAGCAGTGCAGTTTGTGGAATAGCATCCTTTGAGGATATATATGAGTACTCTGCTCTAGAAAACATTAAACAGGCGTCTTCGAATCACAACCTTTCAATTCCCAACGAGCAACATTAAAATCTCTGAAATATTTATGTAATATTATTGTAGTTTAAAATTACTTTTATGAATATTGAGCTTTAAAAGAAATTTATCAAGTAATTTTTTACATAACTTAGAAAGCTAGTAATTGTCAAAAAACATATATGTCTAAATTACTTCTGTTCTATGCTTATCAAATGAGTTGAGGGTATATGATATAATGCAAATGACTATTAGCTGACCAATTTACTACTTGGCTATAGGAGGGTATTCACATTTTTGTTTGATTTTGAAATTCCTATTAATCATTTTAGTACGGCTTAATTTACATTGCATTCTGGACCTGCCAGTGAGTGCTTATATGCTTGGTTTATATCATTCTGATTGGAAAAAAAAAAGTATTTTCAGTCACTATATACAAATACGGTGTTTCAATTAGAGAAAGAGTATTACTACCATGTTACTACTATGATGATTACTACTACTAATTCTACTATTACTTGTCATTTATTAAATAATTATAGATGCCTAGCCTGGTTCTAGACATTTTAACTCTGTGATTTCTAATCTCACTAGTAAAATATTATTGTATTTAATTCACTGATAATGAAACTGAGGCACAGCATTAAGTAACTAGCCAAAAGTCACTTTGCTTCTAAGTGGCAAAGCTGGAGTTGAAGCCAGATCAGTCTGATTCCAAACTTATGTTCTTTACA
Source organism: Ateles fusciceps (assembly GCA_036589455.1). Lineage (NCBI taxonomy): Eukaryota > Metazoa > Chordata > Mammalia > Primates > Atelidae > Ateles > Ateles fusciceps. The sequence goes on from JAZHEH010000589.1 coordinate 28,196, forward strand.
TAGAGAGTTGTCATATGAAGGGGCAACGTGGTTGGTCATTGTGCTGACCCACAAAGGGCAGCATTATCCTGGTGAGTCCTCTAATTCAGAACCACTTTGCAGAACATAAAACTCAACTTTGTGAAGGATTTTTGGTGGATTTACACATGACAGATAAAATTGGTTATTATGTGTATTAATTTATTGGAAGCAGATACCTTTTATTCCAATGATGACAATATTCATAATTATTATGTAATTCCTGACATGAGGATATTAGGATATCAAATCAGTAATAAGAAGGTGCTTAGTGATCTAAGAGTCGGAGTAAAATGAGATAAATAATCTTGAAAGATATTTTTTCCAAGTCATAATGGAACTTTCAATCTCCCCCTACTTCCAGGCCCGTTTCCCCAACACACAAATATATACACATAAACCACTTCAGGATGATGTGGACACTTTTGCTTCAGAGGTTCTGTGTATGTGTTCTATCTAAAGCTTTTTATTTTTAGAATTTCTTTTTCAGACTTACACGTAACCATTTCCTTCTAAAATAAAGTATTTTAAACCAAGAACTACATAAAGTTAGATATTGAATTTTAGTTTTTAGCTGACATCCCATGTTATGTACTTCTCTTAGAGATATCTTGTCAGGATTGGAATTTGAATATTTCAAAAACCTCTTAAAAATGAGTTTAGTACACAAATTTTATGTTTTACACTTGCTGTAAATTTAAGTTCAGATACCGTGTTTAAATTTTTGAACTACTCTACAGCTATTTTTATGGTCCAGCATAAAAATTGAAGTTGTTGAGTTACTTTCCTAAACTTATCCATTAGATATTGAGACAATTATAGACATAATAAGAAAACCATCTGTATACATATTTTCTAGGGCTAGAAAATAACAACTGGTCTTATAGAATATACAGTTTCAAGTTTGTACCTAGTTTTAAAAGAATATAGAACTAATTTAATGATCAGTACTCTAAGGTACTATTTTAATTAATTAAGATTTACTGAATACCTACTCAATAATATTACCATGGGCCAAGCACTGTGCTAGGCAATTGGGATATAGTGTCTCCAAGACAATGATAAGTTTGCTGATTTCAAAGAACTCACAGTCTAAGGAAAATGTCAAAATATTAACAGGAAATTTTAATAGAATGTGATTTAAAAAAACAACAACAACTGTAAAACAGGGGCGGCTTCCCAGAGAAAATAATTTCTAATTAAGAGTAAGGGATAAGTAGGATTTAGTTTGAGGTAATTAGGGGAATGTATGTGAACGGAGGAGAAAGTGTTCTTTTGAGGAGTAAGGGTACCTGCAAAAAGCCAGTACCAAGTAGAAGCAGAATGCACTTTTGGAAGTACAAGCAATTTGGCTGCCGTTCCCTGAGATTGGGAGCAAAGAGGATTAAAAAGACTGTGGAGATTGGGAGGATGAAATAAATGGCATCTGCTCAGGAATTTGAACTGCTTATGGGATATATGCACAGAGGTGTGTGATAGAAACATAAAAAAAATATATATATATATCTGCAGCTAAGTTAAGAGAATTCATTTGGAAATACAGATTTGGGAATCTTAGAATGATAAATGAAATGAGATTTCCAAAGAGAGGTAGAAACTTAAAAACCTGTTGTATGTTAGCATACTAAACACTCTAGAAAAGGCAGAATTTCTCACAGGCCTAAACTTCTTGAGAAGTTTTATAATATGAATGTTAGATGAGAGATAAACCAAGAAGTTAATGTCAAATTCTGGGGTGCTGTGAAAAGTTCAGAGATATAGAGATTTAAATTGGTTGAAGCTGTCATGGAAGACATTTAAAAAAAATTATATATGTATATGTTTGTATACATATGTAATCTTATTTGTGACATTTGACATTTTAGTTTGGACATTATATATGTTCATACTAAAATGCCAAATGTCATTTTGACTAGGAAAATGTAAAGATATTTGAAATATAAATAGAATATTCCTAATTGTGTCTCCAGGAATCTCTGGACGAATTAAAAAGTGATGCTCAGCAACGCTCCTAATATTTACTTTTAAACAACAACTTTCTTATCATTCATGTACAGTATTGAAATTTTAACAGTCTGTATAACATAGAAGTTGTACAGGGTAGTCACATTTTATACAAATGTATGTTCCTGAAGACATCACGATCCAAGCTCATAAATCATGTCTACATTTCCTATAGTAATTAATGTAAAGCAATAGGGGAAAGTATTCTTAAAATTCACAAATCTAGACTAATGCTGCTTTTATAAAATAATACTTTAATGCTACTTTTAAAAATTTTCAGCATTATTTACAGTATTTCATAGATTATTATTTCCTAAATTAACAGAAAGCACATTATGGTTGTTAGTCATTTTCATTGTGTTTTAGCACAATCTAACTTTCATTCTAAAGGTTTATTTTTATAGCGTCACCATCACTTTTTTCCTTGCATGCTTGGCACATATTTTTATAACAAAATATGTGAATTATAACTACAGAGACCATTAGGATAATAGTAAAGTAATGGTGAGCACCCTTGCTACTCCAGAGTCTATTCTCAACTCAGAGCTTGAATGATCCTTTAAAGATACACACCCTAAGGCCCCTGGATAGCTGTACCTTTAGTAGTTATTTGCTCAGAACTTCAGTAGAGTAGAGTAAGCAGAGCAGAGCACAGTGCAGCTGAAGTCAAACGAGCAAGGAGGAGAAGAGGATGGGGTGAGGGAAGAGAGATAAAAGTATATCAGGCAGGGTTCTGTGGGTCATTACAAGGACTTTGGTTTTACTCAGAATGAGATGGAAAGCCATTAAAGGATTCTAAGCAAAGGCTTGTCAAACATAAGGGACAAACATATATTGATCTTAGAATATATGTTTTTAAAGGATCATTCAGGCTCTGAGTTGCAAATAGACCCTGGGGAACAAAAGTGGAAGTGGAGTGGTGAGTTTGCTACAATAGCAATTAGGCACTCCAGCTGCAGTGTTTCCCTTGCCATTTCCCCCTGTAGGCCAAGCACATCCTTCTCCCACAAAAAATTCTAGAGACAAAGTCTTGCTTTGTCGTGCAGGTTGGTCTTGAACTCCAGGTCTCAAGCAGTCCTCCAACTTTGGCCTCCGAAAATGCTTGGCTTATAGGCATGAGCCACTGTGCCTGGCATTATCTACTTTTCTATACTTGTTTATTGTCTTTTCCTCTCAGGAAAAGAGATACATCATGAAAAATGCAGTCATCATTTCACTTTCTTGCTCTTTTGTTTATGGCTGGGTCTATAGCACAGAGCATAGTGTTTGGTACATAGTAGATCCTCAATAAATATTTGTGAGATGAATGAAAGAATGCCACCTACAGTCACTCCATAGTGTTTCTCATGCAAAGCATAGTGTGCCAAAGGCTGGCGGATATTTCCAGTTAAAATGAAGGTGTAGGGCCATGTGGCATTTCAAAATAAACATGGTTTACAACAATTTGATTAATATCTTTGAAATTATGTGATTTTTAAATTATTTTTATTGAGTTATTTACATAAATTAAAAGTGTTTATGTAAAATGAGAATTAATATTTTAATTATTGAGGTATTTCAAATGTGCATGGTTTAAATTAATGTAAAATGAAACTCCATATATGTAATTTACCACAAGAGGATTTCTTCTTTCAGTTTTTGCTTTATAGAGCACTTTTTGTACAAAGAAATTTAAGCAAGCAAACCAACAAAATAAAAACAAAAACCTCGATTGTAATAACAGTAGGGGGAGAAAATAGCAGTGAGAGAAAAACAGAGACTAGCAAACACCGAAAAGGAATAATAAAAATTAATACACCTTTAAGCGACAACCTGTTAAAAGAACACACAAAGCACCTGTAGAGTAATGATCTTCTCAGTAATTTTGTAACCCATAGACTTTCCTTTAAAGGTTAAACTTTAGACTGGGCATGGTAGCTGCCTATAATCCCAGAACCTTTTGGAGGTTAAGGTGGGAAGATAGCTTGAAGCCAGAAATTCAAGGTGAGTCTGGGCAATGAAGAATCTCAGACCATTGCCTCAACCATTCCCTCCCCACTCCTCTCTCTCTACATAAATAAATAAATAAATAAATAAATAAATAAATAAATAAATAAATGAAATAGCCATGTATAATGGTGGTGATGTGCACCATAATTTCAGTGTCTCTGGAAGCTGCAACTAGAAGCTCAGTTGAGCCCAGGAGTTCAAAGCTAAAGTCAGGTATGACAGAGCCACTGCACTTAGCCTGAGTGACACAGCAAGACTCCATCTCAAAAAAAAAAGGAAGAGTTCAGAAATGTTTTTAACTTGGATTGTCTAAAAATATACATGCAGGATCAGAATGTTTTTCTCTTTTTTAAGAAAATTTCCTCAGAAGAATGCTTTTTCCCAACTCTGATCACAGCTTATTTACTTTAGAACCATTAGTGTTGCTATGAAGAATTCAAGAGGGTCTACTTGCCATTCTTCAATTCTTCAGCTGGTCCTATAATTTATAATCTCTTAGCATGTTTCCCTATACTGCAATGTCTTCCTTAAATTCTCTGAATTTCTTAATCCTACCCCATTAGGATACAAAACAGAGAATGTGAAGCTACAATATAAAGTGAAAAATCCTCAAGGAATCTCAACTGCATCAACTCTTCCTAAGAAATTACTATGGTGCAGACCAAGGAAAGGGATAGTTTTTTTTAATTTACATCCATGCAGACCTTAGGTCTGCTGAAATAAAATTCGGTGTTTATATTTCTGTTATACCTGGCTAATAATTCATCTAATGAACATAAGAATGGTAATAAAATGAAATTTTTTTCTCAGGAAAATCAAAGGCATTATAGAATTGTTTAGGTTGTGTTTTATGTCTTTAAAACTTAATTATGGTTTTCTTTATCTCTTGGCTTTCCTCAACTTCCATAAGCAAAACTGGTTATTTCATTCCCAGTACTCCCACCAAACTTGTTTATATTTGTTTTTGTAGCACTTAGCGCATCACAGAGCAATTTATCATTTAATCTATTTGTTTAATTCTTCTTACTCACAGCAAATAGCAAAGTGACTGCTTTGTAATAGAATTTATATTAATCTATCACTGGTTTAAAATGCAATATTTTAATTCAGGATGCTATATTTTAGATGCTTAATGTCTCATAAGTGAAATTTGAATATATTTTGTTTTATATTGATCAAATTGTGTATTTTGTATGTACTCTTGCAGTCTAGTAGACAAAGAAGGCACATTCTGAATTTAATTCCATTAGCTAGAATCTGTAATGGGAATACAAAATGACTCAACATGTGTTGTTGCCAGCAACAAATGCCACCCAAGTACTAATGAGTCAGATCTAGTTTGAATGGCACAGCCATCTAAAAAGCCAATAGTCTATTATAGAGCGTGGTTTAGAGCAAAACATACAGCTAAGCACTATCAAGGCTTAGCTATTATGCTTCTCATGATTTATTCTAAAATTTTTAGATTTTTATCATAGAAATCTTAAGTTCCCATTGAAAGTTGGACTACTCTTCTCTAAAGACATTTATATGTCTCTTTTGGCTATTTATGTAAAGAAGACAATAACTCGTTAGTAAAATTAAAGTGACATAACCCAAGAAGGTTCGTTTCCTTGAATTGATTTGGTACATTTCAGAGAATGTAAATATTCTCCATGATACTTGTAAGCAATTATTTAGGGAAGATATTCATCAACCAGTTGTACCTTACTGGACTGGATGTGGTTTAGGATTGGGAGTCTTGCTCCCAGTTTTTATATTCACAGATGTAAAGTCAAGGGTTATCTGCATTATGAGTGACATTTTTCAGTCCTTCCATCTCCATGAAACTTCAATACTTGAGCTAGAATTTTTTATAATGAAGAATTGTTCACATACTCATTTTGTTTCCTCTTCATATAATCATTTTACAAAAAGGTTTCTGTCCATAGTAAATCCTCTCACACTTAAAAATTCATCTAAAAATATCACATTTTCCAAGAGTTAGTTACTGTTTGCTTTATAGTATATAGATGTAATTACTGAGTACTTTGCATGATGCATTTAAATGCAACTTGAAGATACAGAGGAAGAAAGCATGAAACTTCTCTGAATTGAAATAGTGATATTTAACACATTGGCCAAAGAGAAGGCCATCATAGCAGGCTCTGTATACTCCCAGGGCAATGAGGTCCACTCCCTTCAGCCTCCAGAGAAGAGCTAAGAGATGAAAATCAGATGGTGCTCAGCTGATGAGGTAGCAGTCAGATGTAGAGATGTTCACATGTGCTCATTTTTGTTTGTTTCTTTCATTATGCAGAGCTTTAGGAAGGAAGATCTGTTTTATGAATTCTTCAGAACTCAAAAATCACTAGTAAAATGGTCTTTGGACATTTCTGTATTGGTTAATAAGATCATATACAATTAATTTTTATTACCAGTAAGAAGGGAATAAAAGGTGAAATCAGCAACAGAGTGTATTTCAAACAGCTGGACAAGTCTCATATTGATCACTGTCATTTGAAATGTTATAGTGGGAACGAGAGAAATACTAGAGAATTAAGACAGTATTTGAGACCCAAAACAGGAAGCCAAAGAGATCAATACATTTCTGTACTTTTTGCTGAAGCTCCTTAAAATTGTGTGTGTTTTTTTTTTAATTTTAGCTTTATTGAGGTATAATTGACAAATAAAACTTGTATGTATTCAAGATATACAACGTGATGTTTTAATTTTACATCTACGTTGTGAAATGATTGTAATAATCAAGCTAATTTACATATCCATCCCCTCACATAGTTGCATTGTGTGTGTGTGTGTGCGTGATGAGATTATTTAAGATCTCTCTTCGGCAAATTATAAGCTTACAATACAATGTTATTAACTATAGTAACCATGCTGTGTGTCTAGTTTCCAGAAATTATTCATCTTACAACTGTAAATTTGCATCCTTTGGCCAACATCTCATCATTTCTTCTACTCTCCCCCCGCCCACCCAGCTTTCTACTCTGTTTGAGTTCAATTTTGTTATATCCTACATGCACATGAGATCATGGAGTATTTGTCTTTGTGTGTTTGGCTTATTTCCCTTACCCTAATGTCTTCCAGTTTCATCCATGTTGTTGCAAATGTCAGGATTTTCTTCTTTTTAAAGGCTAAATAATATTCCATATTGAATAATATTCTCTCTATATATATATCACGTTTTCTTTTCCATTTATCCATCAATAGACACTTGGGTTGTTTCTATATCTTGGCTGCTGTGAATACTACTGCAATAAACATGAGCATGAAGATAACAGTGCTTTTATGTCTTTTTGCCTATATACCCTAAAGTGAAATTGCTGGGTAAAATGGTAGGTCTACATTTAACATTCTGAGCAGCCTCCATACTGTTTTCTATATAACTGTACCAACTTGAATTCCCACCAACAATGTATAAGGGTTCCCTTTTCTCCACATTGATGCCAACACTTGTTATCTTTTAAATTTATTATCATAGATATGCTAACAAATGTGAGGTGGTATCTCATTGTGGTTTTGATTTGCATTTCTCTGATGACTAGTAATGCTGAGTACCTTTTCATATACCTGTAGACCATTTGCATGTCTTCTTTAGAGACATGTCTACTGAAACCTCTAGCCCATTACCTAATAGGGTTGTTTGGAGTTTTAAAAATAAAGTCAGTTGAGTTTCTTGAATATGATGGATATTAACTACTTATCGGATACATGTTTTGCAAATATATTCTTCCATTCTTTTTTTTTTTTTTTTTTTTTTTGAGACAGTGTCTCACTCTGTCACCCTGGCTGGAGTACAGTGGCGTGATCTCGGCTCACTGCAACCTCCGCTTCCCAGGTTCAATGATTCTCCTGTCTCAGCCTCCTGAATAGCTGGGATTAACAGGCGCCCACCATGTGTTGCTTTTTCCTTTTGCTGATTGTTTCCCTTACTGGGCAGAAACTTTTTAGTTTGATATAGTTCCATCTGTTATCTTTGCTTTTATTATTTGTGCTTTTTGTGTTGTATCCAAAAAATCATCTCTGGGATTATAATTATAGAATATTTTTTTTCTGTTTTCTGTTAGAATTGTTAAGGTTTCAGGTCTCATGTTTAAGTCTTAATTCATTTGAAGTTGATTTTGTGTATGTGTACTATAAAGAGCCAGTTTCACATTTTTGCATATGAATATCAGGTTTTCTAACACCATTAATTGAAGAGACTCTTCTTTTCCCATCAGGTATTCTTAGAGCTTTTGCAGAAGATTAGTTGACCATATACACCTGGGTTTATTTGAGGTTTTCTTTATTTTCTTATTCATCTATATAAAATATATAAACTATATATATATATGTATACATGTGTATATATAAAATTTTGAAACTGGTTTGTTAAAATACACACATATAGTTTATACATATATAGTTTATACACATATAGTTATATATATAAACTATATAAATATGCACACATATATGTTATGTCTATATATACTCACACACATACATACATATACATATATAGTTTTCATGCCAGTATGCCGGTATCATATTTTTTTATTCGTTTTTTTGGTAATAATTTGAAACCAGGAAGTATGATGCTGTCAGCTTCATTTTTCTTGCTCAAGATTGCTTCAGCTATTTTGTTGTATGTGAATTTTGGTTTGATTTTCCATTTCTATGAAAAATGCCATTAGAATTTTGATAGGAATTAAATTAAATCTGCATGCTGCTTTGGAAAGTATGGATATTTTTACAATATTAAATCTTCTCACTCATGAACACAGGATGTTAATTTATTCATAGCTTCAATTTCTTTTATTAATGTTTTATTGTTTTGAGTGTACCTTTCACCTCCTTGGTTAAATTTATACCTAAGTATTTTATTCTTTTTTATCCTATAATACATGGGCTTGCTTTCTTAATGTCTTTTTTTGAATAGTTCGTTGTTAGTATATGGAAACAACTAATTTTTGTAAGTTAATGTTATATCCTGTAATTCTACTGAATTCGTTTATTAGTTCTACCAGTTTTGTTGGTGGAGTCTTTAGAGTCTTCTTTATGTAAAATTATGTCATCTGCAAATAGAGACAATTGCCTTCTTCCTTTATGATTCAGATGGTTTTTATTTCTTTTCTTTCCTAGTTATTCTAGCTAGAACTTTCAGTGTTTTGATAAGTAGAATTGGTGAGAGTGGACAATCTTGTCTTGTTCCTAATCTTGGAGGGCAAGCATTCAACTTTTCAATGTTTGATGTCAGCTGTGGGTCTTCTGATACATGACCTTTATTGTGTTTAGGTGCATTCTTTATATTATCTCATCTTTTGAAAGTTTTTATTATGAAATTGAATTTTGTAAAGTGCTTTTGCTGCATCTATTGACATGACAATTTTGTTTTTCATTTTGTTAATGTAGTGTATCATGTTTATTAATATCTTTATGGTAAACTGAAGCACATTGCATTCCAGGGGATAAATTTAACTTGATCATGGCACTGTTGAATTTGGTTTGTTAAAATTTTGTTGAGGATATTTGAATCTATGTTCATCAAGGATATTAGCCTGTAAATATTTTTGGTAGTATCTTGTCTGGCTTTGGTATCAGGTTAATATTGGCCTTTTAAATGAATCTGGATGTTTTTTCTCCTCTTCAGTTCTTTAGAAGAGTCTGAGAAGGATTGGTGTTAACTATTCTTTAAGTGTTCAGCAAAATTCTACAATGAAATCATTAGTTTCTGAGCTTTCCTTCAATGGGAGATTTTTAATTATTGATTCAGACTTCTCACTCATTATTAATTGATTTATATTTTATATTTCTTTATAGTTCAGTCTCTGTAAGTTGTGTTTCTTAGAATTTATTCATTTATTTTAGGTTATCCAATTTGTTGGCATGTAATTGTGATGGTAGCTCTTATTATTATATTTCTATGCTATTAGTTGTAATGCCTCCTCTTTCATTTATGATTTTATTTATTTGAGGCTTCTCTCTTTTCTTTAGTATAAAGTTTTACAAATTTTATTTATTTTTTCAAAACACCGACTCTTAGTTTGTTCATCTTTTCTATTGTTTTTCTAATCTCCATTTCATTTATTTCTGCTCTGATCTTTGTCCTTTTCTTCCTTTCACTTACTTTGAGCTTAGCTGGTTTTTTTTCTTTTCTTTTCTTTTCTTTTCATAGTGGCTTGAGGGGTAAAATTAGGTTGTTTATTTGAGATCTTTCTGTTTTTCTTCATGCAGCCATTTATCATTGAAAACTTCTCTCTTGGACAATGCTACATCCCATAAGTTTTGGTATGTTTGCTCCTTCATTTGTCTCAAGATATTTTCAAATTTTCATTTTGATTTATTCATTGAAACATTTATTGCTCACAATCATGTTGTTTAATTTCCATATATTTGTGAATTTTCTACTTTTCCTCCTGTTACTAACTTCTAGTTTTATGCCATTAAGTTGAAAAAGGTCCTTGGTATAATTTCAGTCTTAAATTTGTTCAGATTTTTTTGTGGCCTAGCATGTGATATGTCCTGAAGAATATTCCATGTGCATTTAAGAAGAATGTGTACTCTGCTGCTGTTGAATGAAATGCTCTGTTAGGTTCGTTTGGTCTGTAGAGTAGTTCAAGTACAGTGTTTCTTAGTTGATTATCTGCCTGGATGATCTGGGGTTCTGGAGGTGAGGCATTCCATATATCTCCTGGTATCCTCTCTGATGGAGTCATTGGAGCTATTAGTAGCTTCTGCAGCCTCCATTCTCTCCTTCCAGCTTCTCCCAATTACTGAGCAGTGTCAATCACTTCAGGATTCTAGGTGAAGCAAGAAAGAGTTAGGTCTATTAGGCAGTGTCCTGCATGCTGGAGAAGTCAGGAACTCATTCACTACGCTTTTATTTTCCATGTAGGAGAAATCATGGGCTTTGGGGGATTCTCTTGGCACTGAGCTGTGCCACCCTGGGGGAGAGACAACATCGGTAACCTGATACTGTTCTTCCTACCCTCTTTGATAAATCAATTTTTGAATTTTATGGTGTCATAATGTGTTGGTACTTCTCCACTGGACTTCCAAACAAAAGAGATACTTTTGTTTGTAGAAACTTGTCTAAACTGATGCTGCTTCAGAGGACGATAATAGAAGCTCCTATTTCACCTTCCTGTGCTAGTGTTGCTTTAAGTGTGAGGTACAGACCCATATCTCTGCTTTAAAGGCCTAAACTTATTAGAATGAACGACAGCATTGACAGATTATGCTAGACATACTTTGTGATAAATTAATCGCAATGAAGCATAATGTAAATTAATTATGATCACATTTGTGTAAATGAGCCTTGAAAACAGGTATTTTTTCCAACTTTTATTTTAGGTTCAATGGTTATATGTGCAGGTTTGTTACATGAGTAAATTGCATGTCATGGTTGTTTGGTGTACAGATTATTTCATTCCCAGGTAATGAGCATAGTACCTAATAGGTAGTTTTTTTGATCCTTGCCCTACTCCCACACTTTTCCCTCCCACCCTTTACTTAGTGTCTATTGTTCCCTTTTTGTTTCCACATGTGCTCAATGTTTAGTTCCCACTTATAAGTGAGAACATGTGATATTTGGCTTTCTGTTCCTGCATTAATTTGCTTAGGATAATGGCCTCCAGCTTTATCCATGTTGTTGCAGAGACATGATTTCATTCCATTTTGTGACTATGTGATATTCCATGGTATATATGTATCACATTTTCTTTATACATTTCACTATTGATGGGAATCTAGGTCGATTCCATGTCATTGCTATTGTGAATGGTGCTGCAATGAACAAATGTGTGCATGCAACTTTATGGTAGAACAACTTATACTCCGTTGAGTAAATACTCAGTAATGGGATTTCTGGGTCAAATAATAGTTATCTTTTATTTTATTTCATTTTTTTCTTTTTTTTAAATTGTACTTTAGGTTCTGGGGTACATGTGAAGATCATGCAGGATTGTTGTATAGGTACACACATGGTAATGTGGTTTGCTGCCTCCATCCCCCCATCACCTACATCTGGCATTTCTCCCCCGTGTTATCCCTCCCCAACATCCCTACCCCGCCCTGCTGTCTCTCCCTTGCCCCCTCAACAGACTCCAGTGTGTGATGCTCCCCTCCCTGTGTCCCTGTGTTCTCATTGTTCAACATCTGCCTATGAGTGAGAACATGTGGTGTTGATCATGCGGTGTTTGATTTTCTCTTCTTGTGTCAGTTTGCTGAGAAGACATATATGAGGCCAACAAACATATGAAAAAATGCTCATCATCACTGATTATTAGAGAAATGCACATCAAAACCACATTGAGATACCACCTCACACCAGTTAGAATGGCAATCATTAAAAAATCTGGAGACAACATGCTGGAAAGGATGTGCAGAAATAGGAACACTTTTACACTGTTAGTGGGAGTATAAACTAGTTCAACCATTGTGGAAGACAGTGTGGTGCTTCCTCAAGGACCTAGAAATAGAAATTCCATTTGACCCAGCAATTGCATTACTGGATATATACCCAAAGGATTAGAAATCATTCTATTATAAAGACACATGCACTCGTATGTTCATAGTGGCACTGTTTACAATAGCAAAGACCTGGAACCAACCCAAATGCCCATCGATGATAGACTGGACAAGGAAAATGTGGCACATATATACCATGGAATACTATGCAGCCATAAAAAATGATGAGCTCACGTTCTTTGTAGGGACATGGATGAATCTGGAAATAGTTATATTTTAAATCCTTTGAGAAATATCCAAACAGCTTTCCAAAATGACTGAACTAACTTACATTCCCACCAACAGTATATAAGCATTCCGTTTTCTCTAAAGTCTTACCAGCATACATTACGTTTTTATACATTTATTAATAGCTATTCTGACTGGTGTGAGATGATATCTCATTGTGGTTTTGATTTGTATTTCTCTAATGATTTATGAGGTTGGCCATTTTTTATACGCTTATTGACCACATGTATGTTTTCTTTTGAGAAGTGTCTATTCATGTCCTTTGTCCATTTTTTAATAGGATTGTCTATTTTTTGCTTGCTAATTTGTTTAAGTTTCTTATAGATTCTGGATATTAGACCTTTGTCAGTTGTGTAGTTTGTAAATATTTTCTCTTATTCTGTTGGTTGTCTGTTTACTCAGTTAATAGTTTCTTTTGCTGTACAGAAGCTCTTTAGTTTAACTAGGTCCTTTTTGTTAATTTTTGTATTTATTGCTTTTGCTTTTGGCCTCTCCATTATGAAACCTTTGCCAGGAGCTATGTATTGGTGTTTCTTAGGTTTTCTTTCAGAACTTTTATAATTTTAGGTTTTACATTTAGGGCTTTAATCCATCCTGAGTCGGTTTTTGTATATGATGAAAGGAAAGAGTCCAGTTTCAATCTTCTGCATATGCCTTGCCAGTTATCTCAACACTACTTATTCATTGCATAGGGAATTCTTTCCCTTATGCTTCTTTTTGTTGATTTTGTCAAAGATTATATCGTTGTAGGTATATGGCTTCATTTCTGGGTTCTCTAATCTGCTCCATTGGTCTATGTTTCCATTTTTATACCAGTACCATGCTGTTTGATTGTATTGAACTGTATCTATTTCTATCAAACTACCAATGACATTTTCACATAATTAGAAAAAAAATTATTCTAAAATTTCATACTGATGCAACAACAACAAAAAAAGAGAGCTCAAATAGCCAATGCCATCTTAAGCAAAAAGAACAAAGATGGAGACATCACACTATCTGACTTCAAACTATACTGAAAACAGTTCTTAAGGTCTTCTGAGATTGCTGAATATTTACTATGAGTAATGCAGTAAAAATCTCCCTTGCCCCTCTACCTTCCAACTGAAAAACTGTTCATTTAACCTAAAATTTACATATTACAGTTTGAAAAACATTAAATAATGCTGGTTTTGGAGAGCAGAAGTGGGAATGGACGATGATCTTCAGTTGAAAAAAATTTAACATTATTTATTCAATAAAATCTGAATCAATATTTAGCTTAAGTGACTAGATTTACTTAATGAAGATTTTATTTTACCTAAAGTAACTTCTAACCTGGTTTTGTTTTATTTTTGTTTGTTACCAATGCCTTAACTTACCTAATATACACATTCATCATACAGTTGACCCTTGAACCACACAAGTTTGAACTGCTCAGGTCCACTTATATGCAATTTTTTTTGATAAATATATTTAAAAACTTTTTGGAGATTTGTGACAGTTCCAAAAAACTCACAGATGAACCATGTAACCCAAAAAAAGAGGAAAACTTAGATATGTCATGAATGCATAAAATATATGTAGACATCTATTTTATCATTTACTACCATAAAAGTCACACAAATCTATTAAAAAAAAGTTAACATTTTTCCAGACTTACCGATACAAACACTTACAGACCATACAGGGCACATGGAGAGGAAAGTAAATAAATATAAAGATGTCATATAAAATCACAGTTGCAAAAAATTAACTGCAGTACATACTGTACTACAGTAATAATTTGTTAGCCACCTCTTTTTGCTATTATGGTGAGCCCAAGTGTTGCAAGTATTTGCTTAAAGTACCATGTGACATCAGTCATCTCCACATGAGCAATTTGTCTCTCCGGTAAACTCCATAGTGCAGTAAAATGTGATTTGTATAAGTTCTCACATACGTTTTGTTGTTTAATGGAATACCATAAACTGAATAATGCCATGGGTATGAAGTGGCACTATCAATTCTGGAAGTACTCCCAAGAAGCAGAAAAATGTCAGACATTACAAGAAAAATGTGAACTGGGCTGGATGCAGTGGCTCACCCCTGTAATACCAGCTCATTGAGAGGCCAAGGTGGGCATATCACTTGAGACCAGGAGTTCAAGACACAGTCTGGCCAACATGGTAAAACCCCGTTTCTACTAAAGATGCAAAACTTAGCCTGGCATGGTGGCACACAGTAGTAGTCCCAGCTACTTGGGAGGCTGAGGCACGAGCCGAGATTTTTGTCACTGCACTCCAGCCTGGATAACAGAGTGAGACTTTGTCTCTCCCTACCTGACCCCACAAAAATGTGAATTGCTTGAGATGTACCATAGATTGATGTCTGAAGCTGTGATTGGCCACCATTTCAGACATTTGATTCATCTTATAAGCTGATAACACAAACATATGGTTTCAATAAATACAATACTATAAATAAATTTTTATAATTATTTTCTTGATAACATTTTTACTGTAGCTTACTTTATTGTAAGAATATAGTATATAACACATGTAACATACAAACTATGTGTTAATTGACCCTTATGTTATCAGTGAGGCTATGGGTAACCAGTAGGCTATTAGTAGTTGAGTTTTGGGGGAGTCAAAAGTTAGACATGAATTTTCAAATGCATGGAGAGTCAATTCCTCAACCCCTGAGTTATTCAAGTGCTGATTATATTACAGACTTTTATCTTTGAATGTGCTTAAAAAATCTTTTGGAAGTTAGTTTACTATAACATTTAGATGATTTAATTAGATTTTGGGGATCTCCCAATAACACAAAAATCAGCCTAACATTTAATAATGTTTGGCTTATTTGCTTCCTTATCTTTTTATTAAAATTTTTAAATAGACAGTGACCACTCTGAGGTAAAAGAAGAAAATGCACAGAAAGCTATTTGCTCCTATTGGCCTCCCTTTTCCCCATCCTACTAGAGAACTTTGTTAAGGTTATGCTTAACCTGAAACTTGTATTTCATTCTATAAGAGAAAAATTGCTTTAACATCCCTAATACCTATGGTTTAAGATTAAGTTTAGTTTTAAGCATTTAATAAACTCATTGCAGATAGCATATTTCCATGATGCCAAGGGAGTTATGAAATTAGAAGGGACACTATATAATAATATTAATTGAACTAAGTAAAACTAAAAGTTACTCCTGTCTTTCCTTTTCCACCCAAGTACCAGGAAAATTAATATGTTTAAACTGAATTGACTTCTTCCCCTGAATCTGCCTTTTCTCTTCTCAGCCAATCAGAATTCCACCCATTCTTCAAAGTGCAACCAAAATGCTACCTTCTTGATGAGGCATTCTCTGACTTTTTCATCAGAAGCAATGTCTCTCTCCTTAAACCTGTAAACATTATCTCTTATTTTCTTGCACCTTTTGCTTTGTAGCATAGTAATTTATACAAGTGTCTATAGTCCTTGAGATGGTGAAGTTCCTTGATTGTATAGTTGTATCTTATTTGCCTCTGAGTGGAAATATCATGTAGGGATTAGGTGTCTTGGGTCTGGAGACAGACCCATCTGTGTTTAAATTTCACCATTTTTGTAATCTTGAGTACCTTATTCCACCACTTGCATCTTCAAATTTATCCTTAGAAACACAGGTTTACTTCACTGAGAAGTGCATATAAAGAACTTAGAATAGTAAGCACTTAACAACTACTATTAACTAGTGCTATTGCTCATATCACCCTCAGATAAAGTGTGGATATAGTATGCAGAGAAATTAAATTCTATTAGATAAAAGAAGTATATTTTGTTTTTGTTTTCAATAATTACTACTTCTGACACTTCCAAGAATAATGAATCTCTCTTTTCTTAGTATTCCTACCTCCTTGTTATTGACTTAACAGTTTCCATTGGGTTTTCACAGAGTCTGGAGAAGTATATTAGAATCATGGAATATCAGAAATATTACTACATGTTTCCTTACTCTCAGGATACCCAGCCCTACAATTTGGTTTGACCATTCCACTAAAAGACATGAAAAAAATACGACTGCATAAAGGATTGCCTTCTCTTTACATCACAAAAATTTCTACAATGTGTTTTAAAAAGAGGAAGGAATATTTATATAGAAACATTCTTGACATAGCCATAATTATTATAATCCCATTCTTACTGATTGAGTTAAATGAGGTAGTCAAACGTCTGTGCTCTAAAGGTCTTGCCATTATAAACCAATAATAATCTTGGCCCAATATGCAGTGTTCAAAAAATAATGAAAACAAAACCACCTATTCTGAGCACAATGTTCATATGTTTTCACTGAATTTTAAATAAAGAGCCATTTATTTGAAAACTGCTGTAGAATTTTTTATTTTTGTATCATTTTTATTATATATATATATGGTGTTTTTTAGTGGTAATTACAGTATACATGGAATTTAAATTCATGTCTTAAGTTATTATATTTAAAAATCACAGATTTTTTTTCTTCCAAGTGGCTTCTTAGCCTACTTTTAAGTTACTAGATTTTTTTTTGGGTGTTCTGACTCAGAGATAGCATTATATATATAAGGAGAGAGAGAGAGACAGAGTCTCCACCCAGGCTGGAGTGCAATGGCGTGATCTTGGTTCACTGCAACCTCTGCCTCCTCAGTTCAAACGATTCTCCTGCCTCAGCTTCCCGAGTAACCTGGGATTACAGGTGTAACCACCATGCCCAGCTAATTTTTTGTATTTTTAGTAGAGATGGGGTTTTACCATGTTGGCCAGGCTGGTTGAACTCCTGACCTCGTGATCCGCCTGCCTCCACCTCCCAAAGTGCTGGGATTACAGGTGTGAGCCACCACGCCCAGCCAAAGTGATAGCATTTTAAAACCCCAGTTCCCCTCCACCTGTGTACTATTTCTTTCACTTAAAATATAAACATCCTGAAATGTTTTTAATTCAAAACTAACCAAAAAACAAAACAAAACAAAATACAAAAGCAGCACCAACAAAAATCCTTCCTTCAAACCTGTATCATCTCTGACCCCTTTACAGACAATATTGTACTTCCTTTCTTCCCAACCTCTTAATTGTTCAAATCAGTGTACTCTCAGTATTCATTTTAATGAAACTCTGACTTAACACTGCTGACAATTATTTTCTTAAAACTATCCCCTCCTTACTCTTCCATGATACCACCTTCTTTGAATGTCCCTTTTGAATCCCTCTTAAATTCTCTTGCTGAATGTACCCTGGTCTTAGTTTGCTTCTCTTCTCTCTCTCTCCCCACACACACACACACACACACACACACACACACACACACACACACATCTTCTCTCTTCTTTCTATATCTATCTATATCTATATTTATATATATAGAGAGAGAGAGAAAGAAGAGAGAGAGAGAGAAGAGGGAAGATATATATAGAGAGAGAGAGACGGGGGAGAGAGAGAGAGAGAGAGAGAGGGAGGGGTGAGTCTCCTGGAGAAGACCTCTCTCTCTCTCTCTCCCCCCCATCTCAGATTGAGAGAGAGAGAGAGAGAGAGAGAGAGAGAAGGGGTGAGTCTCCTGGAGAAGAGGCCTAATCCTCGCCCGCCATGTCCCGGGGGCTTCGAGCTGCAGCCGCGGGATGGCAGTCCCCAGGTGGCCTGGTGATCGGCCGCGGGTCGCTGCTGGCAACAACAGACAGAGAGTATCCAGAAGACATGCCATTCTTGAGGTGGCGAGTCCTCAGCTGCGAATCAAACCGGTACACACAAATCCGTGTTTTTATCAGTCTTCAGAGAAGAGTCAGCTCGTACCATTGAAGACAAATCTATGGTGCTATTTGAATACTGGAGATAGTTTTTATTTGTTAGTTGACAAATACGTTTTCCGCGTTCTATCTATACCCTCTGAAGTGGAAAGGGAATGTACCTTAAGATGAAGAAATTGAGACACAGAAGGTTTAAGGCTGCCCAAGGTCACAACTTAATACATGGCAGAGGTGGGATCCAAACTCAAGCCTGTTTCCAGAGTTGATGCTCTTACAGACTACCCCCTGCTGTATGAGAATACTTACTATAGCACTCATTTGAATTGTGAAAACACCTGTAGAAAGGCTAAATAAATTTGGTGTATAGTCCTAAATATATATATATATATATATAGGGGGGGGAGAGAGAGAGAGAGAGAATATGTGTGTGTGTGTGAGAGTGTGTGTGTGTGTGTGTGTGTGTGTGTGTTCCCTGGATAAAACTTTTTGTCTGTGACTTTGAAAAAACAATTCCATGGGTACAAATATGTCTAGCTGCTTAGTGTACTTTACTTGACATCCAACAGGCATACCAAATTTATCTTGTGCAAAAATACATTCATCAGCATTATAATCAAAGCCACTCCTTGTCTTCTCTACCTTTTCCTCTCTTTCATGCCCCCACATCAAACTTGTCTCCAAGTTCTATAACTTTTACTTTTATCCCCAAGACCTAATACAGTATCAGGCATATCCATAGTTATTTTTATTAAGAACGTTATTTTTAATAAATAACTGAGCACAGTAGACCTTCAGTAGCTTTCAGGGAAAGCAGAAAAGATGAAAAACCAATGTCAGGTTATAGGAAATAGTCCATATTTTTGACGGAAAATGATACATTTGCTTTTTAAAAGTTTTCAACTTAAGCTCTTCAATTATGACTGCAAGTCACACACAAAAATATAATTCTATTGGTAATAAAAATTACCCTAATTCTGCATGGTAAAAAATAATGATAGAAAATGCATTAAAAACGAATGTTTAAGGGAAAAAATAACTATGAAACTTCTTTGAAATTCTTCAAAAGTTTTTTTAAACTCTTGATTTATAAATAACTTTAAGTAGCACTAGTTTGCCCTTGGATACATATATGTATTGTATTTAGAGAGGCTAAAAGGAGAAAACCAGTTAAGTACTATTATTGCCTAAGACGAACAAGAAAGAGAAAAAACAAGACTTTATGCAAGTAAACTAATAGATTCTTATGTTCTCAGCAGAGACATAAGGAAATTAATATATCTTTCTACCCTACAATTTCTATCTCATTCTGAAAATCCAAGTATTTAAAATGCCTATTTAAGAAAACAAAATATTTTTGACCAAAATGTAACACTTTGTTTAATACTGCCAAGTTAAGAAGGCATCTTAGGAAAAGTGCTCTTAAAAAAACAAATTATCTTATTAACACATTTTAGCATATTTCACAATTTTAGATGCCCCATTTAAAATAAAACTAACATCTGTGAAATTGGCATGTATCTCACAATCAATAAATATCATAGTATATTGGCAGCATTTTTGCTTTTTCAGAGACACAGAAAGATGCCTTTTATAATCAATGGTATCCTAATTTATTTAATGAAATAAAATCTAGATTATATTTGGAATACAATAGGCCCAATTAGCTTACAAAAATGAAAAAATAATTTAAATTCACATGCAAGAAAGAAATGATTGATTTTGATTTAATCCTTATATGATCCTCCATGAGCAAAATCACATATTATCATCATTTTTCTCCTCGTAATAAACATATGGAAAAATATATTTCTGCTTAATGCTACACTTTGACTTGCATACCATATGTTTATGTTGGGAAACATTCTAAGTTTTTCGAACAAGCTAAATCAAGTATATTTTGTCTGCTTTCACAAAACAATTTAAAAATAAAGAGACCCAATTGTAATGAAAATTTTTTAAAAAACTGTGAACTTTACTGATCATAGACATTTTTCAGATTTCCAGTCAAATTTCTGAAAATCATTTTAACAGTTTATCTGAAAATATATGACTATATGCACACAATAGATGCTACCAGATTTTCTTATCCCAGTAATAGAAATTAATGATTCATGGGCTTGTCTGTTTTTCATTTAGTATGAAAATATTGAAATTCAATGGGTTTCCCTACTCTAATGAATTCTTCACTGTAGCAGTGACTCATCATCAGATTTCATTACACATTTCTTTCCCACTCCAATCCAACTAAAGCCACGTTTATCAACATATTATTTTTGTATTCAGCAAAGACTTTCATATTGGTAACTTGAATAGATATCCTAATCTGCATGTTTAAGTAAAAAATTATTTTATATGAATAGGATTTGTTTTTCAGAAAAGTCATCATATACAATGTGTACACTGCACAGAAAATATTTATATGCTGAAAAGAGCACTAAGAACTGATTCTCCAAAAACATTTTCCTAACACTGCTAAATTATGTAATGTTTTTATATTATTAATTTTTGCGTTTTAAAGATGACACCATCCCCCCAGTTCAAATTAGAGAGAGGAAACATTACTGCCCATTAATAGCTTTACACTGATTATTTTGTAGGAAATCCTTATTATCAAACATAGGCTTTATCAGTTAGTGTCATCAGTTGTCAAGAGCATAAAATTCATTCTAGGCCAACATATGAGAGAAACAAGGTCCTGGGCTTATGTTAAGATAGGAAGAAGTGTGCTCACCTCACCTCCAGAAAACATTGCAACCGTGAACCCTGAAGCAGTGGTTTTCTGATCCAAAATCTCAAAACATTTTATAAATGTAGCTCATTCAGTCTCCCCTTTTGTTCTTCATATTCTGCAACCAACATTCCAAGCCTTAAAGACAAAAGTATTTCTCCATCACAAGAACAAGCAGCTCACACCTAATGACTTCTGTATTTATACACACCTAAGAAAGAATATGTCTTCCCCTATCACACCAGATAAACATCCTCAGAGACCTGCCTTTAGATTAACCTTGCACAAAGAAAGCATTTTTATACTAGGTCTTTCAGTTCCGAGGATCTGTCATTATCTCTTCCATCCCCCACCTCCTCCAATAATGTTTTTAGGTATGTTCCTTCTGTTTGGAATGTTTTTTTCCCCCACTTGCCTTCTCCCTTAATCCTTAATTTACTCTTCCATTTTCAAATTGCAGTACTTCAGAGAGTCTTCCCTGACTATTCAGGACAGGTCAGGGCTCTCAGTTACATGCTTTCACATAATATATATTTATTTGAGTGATTGTGTGATAAACATCCATCTTTTCCACTGGAAAGTAAGTCCCATAAGAGCTTCAACTACTCACCCTACCACCCAGTAAATTATAAATATTTCATAAATATCTATGGAATCAATCAATTTATTTTTTCCAAATAAGAGCATTCTATCATTTGCCTCCGGCCACTTCAAATATCTTACAGTACATTCCCAACCAAGCAAATAAATTGTTTATATTACAATGATCTCATAGTTTCTTATTGTGACAAATTTTTCAAACACATGTTTATTTTACATATACATAGATACCCATTGAATTACATTATTTTTTATAGCACCTGACTGAAAATCTTAACATTGACATAATCTTCTGAGTCACAGATTTGTGACTGTTCAGTGATAGTGGTATACTGTCCACAAATGTCACTTTGACTGGGAGATAACTTTTTCAACTAGCCTTTACCAGTTGGATCTTTAGGACCTCCTTTACTCAAACTCCTCTTTCTCATGTAGTTGACATTTTCGTATATAACCTTGTCTTCCCTTGCATCAACTAACCATGCTTCTCTCTTGTAGTTAGCTGTTCTGCTGCTAGTTCCTTTTCTCAATTTTAACATATTTTAAGAATATTCAGTCACTGTTTGCCAATACTTATCTTCTCAGTTTACCAATACTTATCCTCTCAGTTTAAATAAGCTCTATGAAAACTTGTTATGCTAGTCATGTTATATATAATGAAAATCTTGAAGTTATAATATTTTTGCTGGGCATTCATAAACATGCAACCATGACTATTATTTGTGAGAATTATCCCTGATATTATAGTGTGATGTTGCTTTTTTAAAATTTCATATACTATCACGGCCACCTGATGCTGAAAATAACCATAGCAGTTTAGTTCCTATCAAGTAATTTTGCTTATGGGCCTTAATTTTCTTTATTCACATCTCTTGGGACCAGAGGTCATGTTCACATGCAGAGAAAATAGCATGTTCAAAGGCTCAAAATGTGAGACTATGGCCAAGGGCCTGTAGTAGCTCAGGATAGTTAAATTATAAGGTCCATGGGAGAGAAGGGTAGGTGATAGCTGGAAAGGCATGCTGAGATCACATTTTAAATGGCCTTGACTTTCACTTGCTGATGATGACTTATTTTAAGCAGAAACAACAAGATCACATTTGCAATTGAAAAACATTGTGTCAAGTTATTACAGAGAAGAGCTAAAATTATTTTTATTTTCAAAGCCTCGTGATTTTATAAAATAATTTAAAATAATTTACATTTCCTTCTAAATAATCTAATTGACAAAAATATATGTTCATTCTAGATCACCTGTATTATCTGGAATACATTTGTCTTCATGCCCCCATAAACTTACCTATATTCTAACAAGCTAATAGAAAGAAATAAGAGAGATTTAATGTAAATGATTTCTGTTAAGTGATGGACTCCTGGCGTTCTGTTGCATGATACAGATAAAAGTTTCTCAGCACTTCACAGAGGTGTGATATGAGGGAGAATCAAGTTGTTACACAGCATAAAATAATTAAAGGTGTAGCAAACTCCAGAAGCCTACACTGGAGCAGCTGTTACCTGATCAACATTGCCAAAGGCAATTTAATTTTAGGAAAATAAAATCTTATGCCACATTAGATATATGTTGCTATTTTTTACTTTATTGTTTTTGTCATTTTGTTCCTGTATTTGTAAACTGGTTTGGTATTATAATTGTATGCAACTAAAAGCATAAGGACATATCTATTTGTTGAACATGTTTAAGTAACATTAAAATCAAAATAATTTAAACCAATTTTGGAAGTTTGATTTTTTTTTTTTTTTTTTTTAGTCTTTAAAAGGAATTTGGAGGAACTCTTTATTGTGTAACACTGGCTGTTAGTATCATTATTTCACATAGTATTTATATTATACTGACTGCTTCTTCTTGATCATTTTTATTTCATTAGACTTTTGTTTCTATTGCTTTGTTTTTGTTAATGTTTAAGCATTTAAAAGGTAAAGGAATTCATTATTCACCTTGTTGTCTTCTTTCTCTGACTATTCCCATAAATCATTATTTTTAAAATCTTCTTTCTGGAAAATAAATCTTGCCTTTTTTTTTTCATTTTCAGTTAAATATTTGAAAATGTAAATATTTTTGCCCTATGGTTTGGAAAATGAAGTAAATTATTAGATAAGATAGAAAACTGAGTTCGTTGAATTTCTGAAATATATTTAATAATTGTTAAGACTTATTGCTTGCTTTTGCACTATTGCCACAGCCTTTTATATTGAAATAAATCAAAATCAAATTAAGATTGTTGAGAAAGTCTCACTTTTTCCTAAGTGTTTTGATACTTCCTCTAAGTTTGCAAAATTTGTCCTGAAGGGTTAGCAGTACCATTTTATCTATTATGAGAATGCCTTAATCTAGTCTAATTTTCTAAATTGAGAAAGGTGATATAATTTCCAAAGATGCCAAATTTGTTACAATTATTGGCTAGCTATTATTACCAGGGAGTTTAACTATTATACCAGTTTTCAAAGATAATGTAATATTTGATTCCCTTTTTATTACTGAAATTCTTGTGTGAGTGCAATACTGAGTATTAAAAGAAAAAAGAAGGATCAAATTAATTAAAAAGGTAAAAATGTTTTAAAAGGTCAAATTAGAATCATTTAAAACCAAAATTAATATATTTCCCTTTTATTTAAAAGAGTTAAATTATAAATTTAAATGTATTAAATTTATCAGAAATCTACAAATGCAAAATACATTCTTAAAATCTTGTTCTCATCCTTTCCTATGCTATGCTTTAATCCAGGGGGGAAAATTACTGAAACTATTGTGTATTTTCATTTGTACACAAGTGTCCTCTCCATGGGCTGTAGTCTCTTCCTCTCATATGTTGAGGAGGAAATTAATCATTTACAACATAAAGGCATTCTGTATATTATTTTTCTGCTAGGCATTAGATAAAATAAAATGCATTACACTTCCATACATGACATTGCTTGAAAATGATACTGCTATCTATTAAACTGTACTTCAATATTCTGTTTTACCTGCAGCTGAATGTGGTGCATCTGCAACAAATAATGAAGGAATTTTGCTCTCTCCAAATTATCCACTCAACTATGAAAACAACCATGAATGCATTTATAGTATACAGGTTCAAGCAGGAAAGGGAATCAATATTTCAGCCAGAACATTTCATTTAGCACAAGGAGATGTTCTTAAGGTAGGTGAACTGAGACATACTTGTATTTTTATCATTTTTAGTCATTAAGTATACATCAATAGACAAATATACACACCTAAATATGTGTGATTATGTATATATTATTAACCATAAGTTGATTCTGCCATTCACACTTTCAAATTATACATTAATTATTATTTCCTATTATTATTTCCATTGAAATAATCTGTTTTGTTTCCAATGTTTATTTATAATAAAAGGTAAATTTTTATTTTATGATATATAAATTTTAATGTTTCAATAATACAAAAATAAGAAAGCTTTAATGTCCAATATCTTGTCTAATAAATATTATGTATAAAACATCATCAAATGACCACCATGCAATGTGATGGTCATTTCTTTAAGAAACATAATAATGTTTTGTTTATCTTTGTATTCTATTGTCTCTAGAGTAACTTATTTATTTTCGTTCATATATGAAGAATCTTTTGCATTGATGACTACAGATACATTTTATGAATGTATAAGCCTAACAACTTAATGTCTATCAATTAAGAAAAAAATACTTTATTGATAATGACTATTGGTGTAAACATTATTTATTTAAACAATTTGAAATAATCAAATGTTTGCTTTTCTAAAAAGATTACAGTTTGGCAAATAAATATTTTTATAGTTGCTGATTATATTTTCAATATAAATATTTTGGTAAATGTAGTTTATATTGATTATTAGAGTAAAATTAAACACTTCCAAAAATCACATTGAAATATTGTTTTCAATAATTATATAATTTTTTTCCTAATTGTTAAGGTTTTCTTAAGCCAGGTGAAAAATCTATTATGCTTCCGTTTTCACAAATCTTGAAAAAACAATTATGGTTTCCCAAATTGGCTACAGCAGGATAATTCTTTTTTTTTTTTTTTTTAATGTTCTCTTCAGAGTTTATTCTAAACCAGTTTCAGAGGCCACAAGGAAATAAAAGGACTATGTACAGCCTTACGGGAAACAGGCAGGGAGCTGAGGAGGGCCAAGATGAGTCTAGGGCCTTGGTGGGCACATTCCCTGGGGAGAGTGCCCTGTAAGGGAAACCAGACAACCCGATGAGACTCCGCAAACAGCAGCATAACAAACAAACAGGTCTGTGGTAACGTGGCCCTGAGGAATCGAGCCCACACCTCTGCGGAGCTACTTTGAGAGGGAGTTTTCCTCTTGTTGCCCAGGCTGGAGTGTAATGGCGCAATCTCAGCTCACTGCAACCTTCACTTCCCAGGTTCCAGCAATTTTCCTGACTCAGCCTCCCGAGTACCTGGGATTACAGGCATGCGCCTCCACACCTGGCTAAATTTTTGTATTTTTAGTAGAGACGGGGTTTCTCCATGTTGGTCAGGCTGTTCTTGAACTCCCGACCTCAGGTGATCCACCGGCCTCGGCCTCCCAAAGTGCTGGGATTACAGGTATGAGCCACCGCACCCGGCCAAGAATTCTTTTTTAAGCAATGATTTTAACGTTATTAGTTAGTTTCTTTTTTAAGGAATAATGTTATTTCATGATAATTGATGGCTCTCTAACACAATAACACGATATGCTTTTAAGATTTGTATAGGCTTTGGGGAAATTTTCCCACAGTGTATCTAGATGTATACAATTTCAATATTATTTAGGACCATCATATGCACTCTTATTTTCTGCATTTTTCCCCAACTGGCAACACAATTCACTTTGTAAAACTCTTCCACCTCTAGTTCATTGTTTGGGTATTTCTGTTCAAATAAGTTATGTTTGTTCAATGGGAGTCAACATTGAGATTAATAGGATGCTTGTACATAGAACTTAGGCAGTGCTTTTTTTTTTTTTCAAACTAACTATGGGGAGGGGGATGTATCAAGGCATAGATGAGATCTGTGAGCTAGTCTAGCTACTACTCTATATTGCACAGCCAACAATAATAAACATGTGTGTTGATGAGCTAAAATTCAGGAAATGTTTCTTCACATCTATCACTCCTGCCTATTGTTGCTCTTTCTAAAATATTTATTTGTGATGCTTAAAATTCATCCATTTGTTTTCTATACTGATATTATTTGGAAAATTTATTTGGGATAACAGATAATTATTTTTAATAATAAAATAAAACTTTCTACCCAAGATCTTACTTATTTGGAGTAAAGCCACATACATTTCTCATCTGTACTACCTTGAGAAGGGTGGAGCTTCAGTCATAAGTGACAACAGGAGGGGATTTAATAGGGAGCAATGAAAGAAGGCACACACACAGAAAAATACTCAATTTAAGGCCCTTTAATGGATTTCTTCAAATATGGATTTCTCTTATATGTGTAAAAAGTTAAAAATTTATGTCCCCAACAATTTTTAAGGATTCTGTAATTTTCCAAGTATATACAATCCCCAAAGTTGAAAATATGTCAACTAAATATTACAATAGAAACACACCAATTCAAATTTTATATGCTAAATATTAGAAACACGTCTTCTACTCAAAGACTTGCTGAGATTTATTTTGAATTGTTACTTAAAAATAATTTCATCAAGCTACTCTATAACGACAATTTAGGGTGAACTTTTAGATTCCAAATTTTTCTTCTTTTTATTTTATTATTAAAAATAATAAGTTAAATTATTTTAACTTATTTAAAAATAAGTTAAATATTATTAAAAATAATAAAATAAGTTTTATTTTATTATTAAAAATAATTATCTGTTTTCCCAAATAAATTTTCCAAATAATATCAGTATAGAAAACAAATGGATGAATTTTAAGCATCACAAATAAATATTTTAGAAAGAGCAACAATAGGCAGGAGTGATAGATGTGAAGAAACATTTCCTGAATTTTAGCTCATCAACACACATGTTTATTATTGTTGGCTGTGCAATATGGTGTCTCTGCCAGAATAAGAGGTAAGATGCTTAATGTTACCTCATTCTTCCCTTTAATCCCATGGGCAATTATTAGTTAAAAGATACCCTTTGATGTGGACACATTTAGTTATATGCAAGCAGAAAGATGAACCCTTAAAAAGACATATGATGAATTCTCAAAAATTATGGAGCCAAAAATCTTCTTAGGGTGAAAATTTATTTGCCTAACTGAAAACTAATCCTTGAAAGTTAATCTGCCTCTCCAGTACTTTCTAATATTAAACCTAGTAGAGTCAGATTCCTCTATTTAGACTACAGTATAATAAGAAATCAAAACAAATAGCCCATTATAGAACCCTCTGCCCCTTGACTAGAGAATTTAAAATCGTGTCATTGATCATATTTTTTGGAATGACATTGTCTTGTAATCCTTATATGAGAATCAAGTTTTGGAGGAGAGATATTTTTTCTGGTTTCATTTACTATGTGACATAACTATACTGGATTCTGACCAAAACAAAAATAACAGTAACAACAATAATATGTGTGTGCATCATCATCTATTTCCATGCAAACATTCATGTACAACTTTTGTCTCTGGGAGTTCACTGTCCGGGATGGCACTCACGTGCTCACTCACCTGCTGTCTTTTTCCCTCTCTCCTCCTTTCTTTCTATGAAGACCTTTAGTTATTTAAAGCCACACCAGTAGAGTTATGCCAGTGAGTCCCAAGAGTAAACTGTCATATGACTCCTCTAGTTTTGTTTTCTTTTGTTTAAGTTTTGATTTCTGGCACCTCTTTCAGGTTTTGTGATTCAGTTTGTCTACCTGTGGGACTTTGTATTTTTATAAAGCACTCTAGGTTATCTGATGACTATCAGGAATTATGACTACATTCTTATTTGGCTCCAGTGTTAAAATGAAGAAAGTTCATACCTCAAAATATTTTACTGTAGTGTTTTAAGGGTAACAGACTGTTACTCTAATAATAAAAAATTGACCTCAATATTACTAGATAATTTTGAATTATTAACTTTATACCAGATTGAAATTTTTTTGTCAAGTTTTTTTGTGTGTTTGTGTCATTTGTCAAAAGATGATAAATAATTTTGATACCATCTGAAAAAATCTTATTTAGGCAAACAGAACATTTTCTAGCCATGCAAAAGCAATAATAATAATAATAATAAATGAAATAAAATAAAAATTCCTATGGTGATTCTAACTTAAAGTGAAAAGGAAATTTTGCTGCATCCTTTCTGAATTGAACAAAAATGGTGCAGAATGATCATTTAGGAATCTCTCTTTTTTTTGTTTTTTTCAAATTGCTTACTTAATTGATATTTTAACCTGTTCACTATGAATAACCTTGGCTAATTATGTGTTTTGACAATGGTGATAGAACAAATATGTAACCTTCTATCCATTATTGTGTAGGAAACTCTTATACTTTTGATACCTTGAACTATTAATGTTTATATATGGGAATAGTAAGTGTGGTAAGTGACAATTTTCTTGGATGCTACTTACTTATTTTTGGAAAATCTTAAGGCAATGCCACAGGTAGGTTTGGATTTCACTTGACGCTGAAGCTTTAAGGAATATAAAAAGATACATGAACTGTACTTTGTTTATAAAAAAACCTTTAATGTTGACATTAAAAAGAAACTTTGAAACACATATGCCTTAAAGTATATTAACAGAACAGCACAACCAATGCAAAATCTGCTCCAACCTGTGATAAAATCCAGTTTCTGTCTAAATGATCTCTCCCTATTTCCACTTGAATGACTAATGGGAATTTCAAAGTTTACCAGTCCAAAACACACATCTCCTCGCTCCTCATGTTTCTCTATTTCAGTAGATACAAACTAGTTACTCAAGAATGAAGAAGAGTTCATTCTTGCTTCCTTTTTTCTTTCACACTTTGTATATTGTCCATCAGCAAATTCTGTGGTCCTTTTCCTCAAAGTTCCAGAACCAGTCCTTTCCCACCTTTGTAAATTACCTTGGTCTAAATTTTCATCTCTCACTTGGATAACTGACATTGTTTCTAACTAATCACCCTATTTCCACCACCTTAGATCATGTGAGCTGTTATAATAGAATAACATAGATTAGGTGGCTTATAAATGACATAAATATATTTTTTGAAGTTCTAAAGACTGGTAAGTTCAAGAATAAGGCACTAGTAGATTGTGTCTGATGAGGGCCATCTTCCTCAAAGAGTCATTTTCATACCATTGACTCCATGGTGAAAGGAATGAATAAGCTCATAGGGGTCTCTATACAAGGACACTTATTCCATTTATGAGATCTGCCCTCATGACTAGTTTGCCTCCCGAAGGCCCCACCTCCTAATACTATCACCTTGAGGGTTAGTATTTTAACATATGAATTTGGGGGGATGCAAATATTAAGACCAGAGCATACTCCATGACTGTTTCCAAATCAATAAAAAGTGACCCGTTTTTATTTTATGTCTCGGCTCAAAACTTTTTTTTGTTTCTCATCTCATTATAAGTAAAATCTAAAGCCCTTACCATGACTTCAAAGACCCTATGATTTGGTAGGTAATTTTAATGTGCCTGATCTTTTCTTCTGGCCCTCTTCCTCTAGCTCATTCCACTCCAGGCATAATGTCCTCCCTCTAGTTTTTCTAATATACCAGGCATGCTATATTAGGCTTTTTTTTTTTTTACATTACTGTAAAGAAATACCTAAAGCTGTATAATTTGTAAGGAAAAGAGGTTTAATTGGTTCACAGTTCTGCAGGCTCTACAAACATGGCACCAACATCAGCTGGGCTTCTAGTGAGAGCCTCAGGAAGCTCACAATAGTGGTAGCAGGTGAAGGGGAAAGGCAGTGTATTACACGGTGAGAAAGGGAGCAAGAGAGTAAAGGGACAAGGGATTCCAGACTTTTAAACCACCAGATCTCATGTGAAATAACTGAGTGAGAACTCACTTATTACCAATGGGATGGTGCTAAGCCATTCACAAGGGTTCTGTCCCCATAATACCACCACCTTCCACCAGGCCCCACTTCCAACAATGGAATCACATTTTAACATGAGATTTGGAAGGCACAAACATTAAAACCACATCACACACTCTAACACCAAGCCCTTTGCTCAGGCTATTTCTTCTGCTTGAATGTTCTTCCTCAGGATAATCACATGGCTATGTCCCTCATTTCCTTCAGGTCAAATGTCATATTATCAGAGTCTTCAATGGACACTTCTATAAACTAGTAAACTCACCTCCACCATCTCCTTCCATATTAGTAATCTGCTTTATTCTTCTTCATAGCACTAATCTACAACCTGAAATATTATGTATTCATAGTTCCATCCTTTACTTTTGCCTTCTTCAATAATATGCATGCTATAAGACAGCAGGAACCTTGTAGCTCCACTTTAAATCCAGCATCTAGGAACAATGGTTGTCATATAGCAAATGCTCAATAATTTTTTTTTTCTTCTAGAAAGGACAAATTCACTATACAATTTCAGCAACTTTCTATGTAAAGCAAGAGAAACGTATTTCCTTTCCAATTAAGTTCATCTGTTTTTGTTTCTAATATATGAAAAGCGAATATATTTTTATACAACATTGGTACTTCTAAATATTTCCCACAGTGCCATGCCATTTTGTCCAAATATAGATTATAAAATTCAGGGTTATATTTGGTGATATATTATTAGATAAACGTGCCTACTCAATCAACATCGCACAAATGTATTCTAACCTTTGAAAACATATTATGCTCTGGATTATTTTTCCACCTACCTATTTTGTCACTTTAGGGTCAGGCAAACCTAGGTTCAAATCCCAAATCTGTCACTTAATGGTCCCACATTGTTGAAAAACTTACTCAGTATTTCTAAATCTCACCTTCCTCACCTGAAACATTCTGATAATAATAAAAACTTACATTCAGAATTGCTGTTAATGACTAAATAATGTTTTTAAATTAAATGACATTTATAAAGCACTCAGCACAGTGCCTGTCCCTGGAAATATTTGGTGAATATTCATGTAATAGGAATACATTTCAGAGTCTGGATCAAAATTTGCAAGAAATGTAGCAAAAGATTTTTGTATAAATGACCTAATTTTTATTTTCAGCAGCGTTTTTGCTGAGAAGTGGGAAAATCAGTCTAGGTCAATTCAGGATAAACTCAGTCAATTTTGTATTTTCCAATTCAACGTCTGCAAATATTTTGGCATCAAGACTTCAAGTTGTCAAAAATGAAAAGTGCATTTTGTCCTAGGGCATTATCTGTATGTGGCAGCAGCTGCTGAGCTCTCTCATTTGCTACTTGGTCTGAAGTCAGCAGTACAATTGGGCATCAACTGTTGAGTCCTAGTTATCCCAACTGCAAAACATCTTTGTATCTACCAGCTCCCCGTAGTGTATTCTGCTCTGCTTATAAGAAGCACTTGTCGATTACTCTGTATATGACAATGCATTACAACAGAATTCCACGTGGCTGGCTCAGGCTCAATCACCTCACCAACGCCACATATCTGTTTTTTTGTTTTTGTTTTTGTTTTTTTCCTACCTCTTTCCTGCAAGCATGTTTGCCACCTTTCTGGGCTCCAGATAGAAAGCCAGTTACATGTTCCCTCTATTGTCTAATTCTTGGTATTCTATCATTCCTCCACCCAAAAAGGGTCCTGTCTTAGAAACCTAAATCGGAACCTAACTAATATGTTCTCTAGTTAACTCATCTAGGGAATGTTTGTCTTGTTTGTTTGGGGATCTGATTATTTTATTCTTTACAAGGGGCATAGGATATGGCAGAAATACTGAACTTCTTTCCTCACCCTCACTTGTAAATATGTAATCTAGTTAATTCTTTCAATTAACATTTATAGGAAGGGTTTATTATTATGTAGGCTCTATGCAATCAACATCGAATAGCTCCCATTGTCAGCCTGGTAGGATGAAAACTGAATACCAATCAGAAATACTATTTTCTGTTTTCATTGTTGCTGTGTTTGTTGTTATTTTCAAATAAAAACATTGTTGCTGTGTTTGTTGTTATTTTCAAATAAAAACTAAGGACAATGTTGAGGATAAAGGAATATAGCAGAACATTTATTTATTGTTTGAAAAGAATTTATTCTATTCCAAAATTCAAGGCAATCTTTTTACCATGGTTAGCATTGTGTAGTCTAAAGACTTCTTCTTATGAAAAATGCAGACTATGGGTGATTATGGAGAAAAACCAGTAAAGTAACTCAAAATTGTTTTTGAGACTGGGAGAGAAAAGATTAGTAGGAATTATGTCACCTTTATGAAAAATTAGATACTCAAAGGACTTAATTAATAACATTTTGATAAAACATGATAAGTTTATTAACCTGTTGCTTCCTAAAGTGTATTATATTCAAGTTTCTTTCCTATGTATGTGTGAGTCTTTGGGAGTAGCACTTGTGAGAACCTATTGTTGAATTTTCAGTAATTTTGAGAGTCGATTGTTGAACATAGCCAGTACCAAAAATTAAGTTATATTACAATTAGATTGTAATTAAATTACAATTAAATTAAATTTAAAACAAGAGCAATAAATACAATTTTTTTATTTTCTAATTATTTTACTTTTACTATTATCTGTGCTTTTGAGGTTATTTATGTATAATATATCTCTGTGGTAGAAATAACACACCACAGAGTGCCCTTTCCGATCTCTTCCAAACTCTACATTCAATGACATCACACACATTCATATTCAATGATAGTTTAATGTCAGCCAATGGGAGTATTTACACTGTAGAAATTGGCAAATGCTACAAAATGTGGCTTAACTTGTTGTTTGTTTATTACGTAGACTTAAGTGGAAGCACGTTGTGTCTGTGGCCATTACATTGTCAGTAGCATAAAATATTGAAGATATATTTTTTCCAGTATTTGAAAACTATTATTCAATTAACCTAATTAGTTGCTCCTGTCATTTATAAACTAATGAAGTTCTGACATAATCCTGCTTTTGATTTTTCACTTTCCTTTTATTTGTTAACATTAAAAACAATCAAGCAATATTTATTTAGAAAATACTCTTGTTTGTCAGTTGCAATAATAAATTGCATACACAAAAGGTTGGCAAAAACAATAAAAGCATTCTGTAAAAATCAATTAGCTATGTGAAATGTACAATCATGATTATTGTATATTTTATGACTATTTATACATTGCTTTACCCCCTCCCTAAAAGAGATTGGAAAACAACAGTGTGTGAGCCAAATTGGACCTAACACTTGTTTTTGTAAATAAAGTTTTATTGGGAGAAAGCCATGGCCATTTATTTGCATATTGTCTATGGCTGCTTTTGTGCCACAATGTCAGGATTGAGTAGCTGTGACAGAGATGGTATGCTTCCCAAAGCCTAAAATTTTATTATCTAACCCTTCTTACAAAAAGTTTGTCAATATCTCTTTATTACAATAAA
Organism: Ateles fusciceps; assembly: GCA_036589455.1. Classification (NCBI taxonomy): domain Eukaryota; kingdom Metazoa; phylum Chordata; class Mammalia; order Primates; family Atelidae; genus Ateles; species Ateles fusciceps. The sequence continues at coordinate 62,450 of JAZHEH010000589.1, forward strand.
TGTTATTTTTAAAAGTTATGTACAGGTATACACATTTACCAATTCTGTTTGTTTGAGAGCTGGTTGTTAAACTTTTCCCAGCACACCAGTGATCTTATATGTCCAGTATACATATCTGCCAATTCTGCTTGCTGTTCATTGGAATCTCCCCCTCAAAAGCACTCTCAAAATGCCCATTTGTACAGACAGCTATGTTAGGCTCATAAAACCTTTCATCCTCTTCCATTAAGGATAAGGAAAATAAAACGATTTGTAATAAGCTGCAGAACTTTAATGTAGAGTTGGAACTTCAACTCTTGTTATACAACCAAAAAGTGAATGCCCCTGAAAAGCTGGCCCTTCTCCTTCACTAAAACATACTAGCTCATATAATTGAAAATACATTATGTAGCTATTTTAGAAACCTAAATAACTGAATGCAAACAAAAGTTCTTCTGCTCTATTTTATATTATCTTTGGAGAGAATATAAAAAATTTTATAAGAGAGCCTTTTTTGATGGACAATTGTAAAAATTATTATTTGTTTTATATGCAAACTTGACATCTAATTCACCTTTTTAGAAAATGTATTTAATTTCCAAATAAACCTATAAAACAAATGACCAAAAATGAAAATACTAGGATCCAAGAGGAGGAATAATTTGGAGGTTTATATGATTATACATATGTGCATGTGTAATTTCTCTTTTCACATTTTACTTTTATATTTACTTTCTGTTCTTGGATTCAGGTGACACTTTACTTGCTAATTCATTAGATAATTGAGTTAGAATATGCCTTGTATTTATATATTTATAATATCATTCACAACAGCAAGAGTTTTGAGTATTGATAAGTAGTTTGTCATAATACGGTTCAGCCTACTGGATTTAGGGGGTCTGTACACCATAACTAATTTCAGTCCCAGATTTATTACAAAAGGTTTGGTAATTAAAACATGGCAATATTAACTTCTAGTTTGTTCTGGTGTAAATAATCAGACATTGCAACCTCTTAACAAATTAGAGTCTCATCAAAGAATTTCATTAACATTACAAAAGCCATCAATGCCTTTCATGTTATTAATCCTTAAGTCAACTTAATAATAATAATATACATTAAAAAAAGAAAAGGGAGATTAGGCTTAAATGAACAAAAACACACTTAAAGGTCTTGATTTTAATTAGAATAGAAATATGAACAGTAAGTCTCAAATTAAAGTCCTATTGCTCTAGTCAGACCCAATTTAATCACTCTGTACTGGATATTTGCTTTTGAAAAAAAGGCATATTTTATTTGTTTTGTTTTCTTATTTGTATTATTATATTCATGACTACTTCAAAAGTAATTTGTCTTTGGTTACACTGCTTTGTCCCTTTGTTATCTTTATGTTTTCTTATATTTGACTACATTTGAAGGGTTTTATTTATGAGTAAAATAGCATTGACTTGATCATTACTATAAAACTCTTCTCTTTTAAAAGCTTCCTAATTAACACCTGCCTTTCATTTTGATTTAGCAATTTTATGCATGCTTCCAAAATTTCATAGTTGTATGATCCAGTTTCATTTTATTTTGATGATTATAGTGGAACTTCTACAGTATTTGTTTTCTACCTTTTGACTCAACAATGTTACATAAACTGTAGTTAACAGATTTTTGGTGCTGAACAGATTCCCCAGCTGAACTTAAATAATTTTTTTTTTTCTGAAAGCATTAGCTCTTTTATTATGACCTTTCTTTAAATAATATTTTAAAATAATGTCTTATAAAAAATTTCTTTTCTTAAAAAAAAAGTATAAAAAAATATGCTGCCTGGTGCAGTGGCTCATGCCTGTAATCCCAGCATTTTGGGAGGCCAAGGTGGTGGAGATAGTTTGAGTCCAGGAGTTCAAGACCAGCCTGAGCAGCATGGCAAAACCCCATCTATACAAAAAGTAAAAAAATTAGCCAGGGTTGGTGGGGCATGCCTGTAGTGCCAGCTACTTGGGAGGCTGAGATACGACAGTCACCAGAGCTGGTGGAGGTTGAGGCTGCAGTGACCCATAATCCCACCATTGCACTCTAGAATAGGTGATGGGGACCAAAAAAAAAGAAAAAAGAAAAAAGGAATGCTTCTAGTTTAATATACAGACAATTTTGTGTTATTTTTTTTTTGTTCTGCAGGTTAAGAATGATGTCTTACTATTTTTTTTATTTTAGTTATAACACCCAACACAGTCAAGGAACTAAATAACTAAATATTGAATTATTTTGTTACTTTTTACATTGTTAAATATAGTAATAATTTATACATATAAAGTAATGGTTTCTACTATCAGTTTTTGCTTTTCATTACTCATGAAGATTTTTAAAAAATTAAGACTTTTTAAGAAATTAAAAACAAATTTCAACAACCAATTTTTATTTCCTCAGTTACATTAATTACTTGCTCCATTTATGTTCTCCCTTTATTTGACTATTTTCGGCAAACTGAAAGTTCTTGCAATGTATCCACACATAAATAGAGAAGTTGTTTTATCCAAGAAACAATCATTATTTGGGGATACCTTGATAATATTATCACAAATAAGATCCACTGGTTCTAGTGGTTAAATGGTTTGATTGTGAATGTGTAGTTCTAAACACAGAGTTTGTATACTGTGTAATACATAGAGTCATAAATGTATTCAGAAGGATACTTTTGAGAATACTGAATATTTGAAACTCACAGACATACAAGTTATATTTTGCCACAAGCAAGGTTTTCTTGCCTCTAAATTATTCCCAATGACTACTGTTTTTAAGAAATGAAAAGTTGAATGTTATATAATCAAACAAAAATCATGCATGCCAGAGCTAACAACTTCAACATTTGGCTTGGTTTTGTTGAAGACATATAAATTTTTGCTGATAACTAAAACAGAAAATTATATGCATGATAAATTAGATTCCTCCAGGGATTCAAGGTATTCCCTGATAATATGAGAAAATTTGTGTATACAGCCTTTATCTAGTATGCAAATATTCTCAAGGGTGAATGTACATTTTTTAAAACATTGACAGACTTTTTAAAAAGAGAGAGACCAAGTAATGTTTGCTGTTAGGAATTCAATGACCATGTCGCCTTGAACTTAAGACTCTCAATTCCTCAATTTCCCTTATTTCTGCCTTCTCTCTCTGTTGTAAAGAACAAGTAAACAACTGTAGGAGCCTAGAGGGTACACAAGAGTCTATTGATTCCATCAATTACAAATGGAGCATGCAAGAAAAGCCTTGTCAGTGGAGACTTAGAATTTCAGTGTAGAAACGATTTAGAGTAATGTAGTTAAAGGAGAACATTTAGGGGCCCTGGGAAAATACTACATTTGTATCAATACAATATTTGTCTGTTGTCCTTATAGCATTTAAGCCTCTATCAGTAATAGGAAAATATAAAACCATGTATGGCTAGAGATAAATAAACACACACTTGAAGGAATTCCAAAACCAGAGGAAGAAAGACCAACTTAAATACTTGAAACAGATGATATGTATTAAATTTAGACTATAGAAGACTTGGAAGAGAAATCTGAAATTTGAAAATAATTCTAAAGATAATGAGAAATCTTAAGATAATGCAATTAGAATATCAATAAAAAAGACTTTGTGGAACATGGCACATAATTAAGATTCAATATTTTAATTAAATATCTAAAAATAGATTAGTCACTGAAGAAAACCTAATGGTTACTATGGAAGTGCCAGTAGAAGATTATGTATAATACTGAGGAATGATACAGAGATACATTTCATAAGAGAAAATGTAAGAGAATTGCTATTTAGTTTTGGAGTGTGAGTATGCAAATAATAGGCACTTGGCTGTAAAACTAAAAAAAAAAAAAGTAGCAATTAAATAATCAAAACCTCAAGAACATTTCTTTGAATTGAGGAAAATCTCTCTTTGAGTTGAGGAAAAGGTGCATCATTTTATTTGAGTAAAACAGATATTAGAAATATAGTGAAAATTTCCCAAGTTTTAAAAAGGTGGCATAATCCTAACATTAAATTCTAATAAAGGTATTTTTGAAATAAAGGTTAGTTATTCACAAGTTTTTATTTATGAATCACATTAAAACATTCTAAATAAATTATCAGATTAAAACCCACAATCTAGTACAAGAAAAATATCTTACACAGATTAATATAGTAATAATAAAAATTCCATTGTGTACCACCTAAAAATCTTCTATGAGGTGACATCAGTGTAATTGTAAAGGAATATTTGTGCTATGGAAAGGTCCTTAGATATGGAATCTAACAACATAATTTTTACTGAAACACCAGGCCATGAGTAAATAAGGCACTCTGAGCTAAGAGACAACTAACTGCAAGCTGTATTCTCCACTTTTTCTTTTTATTGTTCACCTAAGAAGCCCATTAAACTCCATGAAACAAAATAATATGGAATAAAGTCTGTCAGGGAGAGTTGATCTTTGGGGAACCACAAATCATTGTAATATCTAAAATATTATTTCTCCCAAGAACCAATATTTATACCCTTGGGGGTCATAATGATTATGTTGAGAATGCATGCCTTAAAGGAAAAGGAATGGTAATACACATTCTTAGTAAACCCTAGATATAATTACTACACACTTTTTAGAAAATTATCTGGAAATATATGAACATGTTAACTCAGATATCTCATATTTCTAGAAGTTTTTCACTGAAGTACAAATACCAAAAAAACATGAGGTTACACGTAAACGAGTGTTTATTTCAACATTACTTGTAGTGGCAAAAACTTGAGTTCATTAATATGGGAGTGGTAGAGCAAGTTATGATGGAGTCACTGTACATCTCTCAAACAGAAGAATCTATACTACTGATCTGAAGAGATGTTATAATGCATTGATAAAAGAAAAACAAATTAGAGTGCAATAAGCAGTTATACCCTCAGAAAAATGAGAATGATGTTTGAGAGCTTATCAATTTTATTATTGTATATTTTTGGCTTATTAAATTAGTTTCTAAAAACATTTAGAACTCATTTAACTTAACGTCTATAAAATTTCAAATAAGAAACAAGTTAAAGAACATGGAAAAGTTACAATTGCACCAGACATGAATATATTTTATATTAATCATGTTGTTAGAAAAGCAACTGTTTGATCTCCTTGAGAAAGTTGCAGAGAAACAGCCAACTAACCAAGTAACCAAGTTTGCAAACCAATCTTTAGGTAGATACTTTTAATTTTAAATTGTCTGCCAGAAAAAGCATTTTTAAAATAAGAAGAACAAAAGCTATATCACCTGATTCAAGTATTACTTAAAGTATACTAAGTTTGGAATTTTAAAATTATACATGTGAATTCTAACTTCCTTAACCTTGTGTTCATAGAAACCAATATATTTAGTTGTTCTTAGACAATGTACTGATCTGATTTAGAAAAAGTACACTTTTCTCTTTCTTATAGATATAAATACATGCTCTGAATTATTATTGACACATTTACATTATAATTATAAATATATTTTGCAGATTTACGATGGAAAAGATAAAACGACTCATCTACTAGGGGCTTTTACTGGTGCATCTATGCGTGGACTGACACTTAGTAGTACTTCAAATCAGCTCTGGCTAGAATTTAACTCTGATTCTGAAGGAACAGATGAAGGCTTTCAACTTGTGTATACCAGTAAGTATTTTAGAAGAGTAAAATGGCCAACACTGGTGCTGAATATATATTAAATAATTACATTGCACCAATTGAAATGATATCCAATATTTGATGATTAATTTGCAGTTTACAGCTCCTTTCTACATATACAATTTTATTTTACCCTAACAACAGCCTGGTGATTTATGGGTATTTTAGCTATTGCCATTTTACAGTTGAAACAACTCAGTTTCAGAGAAGTTAAGTAATTTTTGACTTCTGTTTTATTTCCTTAGGTATTTTTAAGTAGCAGGATTCTCCTCATCCAATATTTAAGAAATTCAATAAATCTTTTGTCAGATGGAAATTCGGTGTTTGAACTCCCATCTTTAACTTCAAAAATGCATATAATACCTGTGCAATGATTATTATTGTCAGTTATAAATGATAACTAGAAGGCTTCAGGTCATTTCACATTAAAGAGTAGCTAAAGCTTTTAGTTCTGCTTTTGTGTTGACTTGTATTATAACAAATACTATCTCACAGACCTATTATCTTATTAAAGTCAGCTATTTTGACTATTTAAACAAGTAGAAATTCAAACACCAAGAACCAGAGGTAGGTGGGTTACATCAATAGCTATATAAATTAAATGAATTTGTTTTACTAGTACCATAATGTAAGAAACAGACTAACTACACCAATGAAAAATAAATTCTATTCAAATAATATATTTCATTCTGTGCTAGTAAATTAAAGTGCATGTAAAACAGGTGTTATTTGCTATGTATTTAATGAATTTACAATCTATCAGATCAAGTTGATTCTTGGAAGACCAGAGCATTCCTTAATGTGGTGTAGCAAAATAAGTATCAATATTCAGAATCTTTATTTCTAGAATGCTTGAGAAAACCTACTGACCCCTGTAAATTTTCTCAAGAAGTCAGATGAATGGAAATTATAGAAACTAAGAAGTTAAAAGGGTTACAGCATCAAAGATAATCATATGAGATCTTAAAGGGAATTTGAATCAAATTATAATTTGTGAAAATAGTCTATTTTAACGATATAAGAAAAGATAGACAAGAGAATACAATAACTCATTGTACGAAAACATTCTTGTCTATAATAGTTGGAGATTATCTATTTATTTCAGTGCTTTTACTTTTACCTGTTAAAATTGTTACATCAGTAACATTAACTAAACATAAATTAACAAAATGAATACTGAATACATATTTTCAAATACTCAGGAACTGTGGGTACAATGTGATTTTTTATGAGTCTTCCTAAAGAAAAAATAATAGTCCATACAAATTGTGTTTACATGTATTGCTGTGTGATGGACCAAAATAATGATATTGAGTAATATTACCCAAGTACAATTGGTGTGATCTGCTCAGATGCACAAACATTTTTTAAAATTTGATGTCCTCTCTCTCTTTCCCTGTTTTCTAACAGGGCCACTGATGATTTTAAAGTAATATTGAAATGAATAACACAATGTTTACGTAATGGTTTTTGTTCTGCATCATTTTGTCTTTTTTTCCCTTCCTTCCTTCCTTCCCTCCCTCCCTCCCTCTCTCTCTCTTCTTTCTCTTTCTCTCCTTCTTTCCTTCTTTCTTTCTCTCTCTCTTTCCCTCTTTCTTTCTCTCTTTCTTTCATTGAGACAGAATTTCACTCTTGTTGACCAGGCTGGAGTGCAATGGCACAATCTCATCCCCACTGCAACCTCTGCCTCCCGGGTTCGAGCAATTCTCCTGCCTCAGCCTCCCAAATAACTGGGATTACAGGCGCCCACCACCCTGCCTGGCTAATTTTTGTATTTTTATTAGAGACAGAGTTTCATCATATTGTCCAGGCTGGTCTCTAACTCCTGACCTCAGATGATCCTTCTGCCTCAGCCTCACAAAGTGCTGGGATTACAGGCATGAGCCACCATGCACAGCCTGCATTTCTTCTTGTCTAAAATATTTATGGATTTCAAAGAGGAAACCTGGATTTGTTTTTGATACATAAAATTTATGTAGTTTGAGATTACTGATGCAAAAATAGTGGCCATTGTAGGACATACCTGTATTTGAAATTATATGTGGTGCTCAGGTGTCTGGAATGAGTAAGATCATTGACTTTATTTTTATTAATGTGAACTATAAAATTTTTAAAAATATATATTTTAGTTAGCAAATATTTGAAGTCACACTTCCTTTCTTAATTAAAAATTAATTAATAATTGTCCATTAGGGGAAATGTGTGTTTATGAAGATTAGAAACTATAGAAGTGGGAAGAGAGTATAAAGCTGTTATTCTTAAAAAGGGGAAACACACATATATAAATATTTTTCAGCCTTAGAAATAAAACTAAATATTTCAGTATTATATCTGGAACCAAAATGTTTATAACCTGCTTCCAAGGTATCTTTAAATATCAGGAGAACTTTTTGTGACCCAACAGCTGGGTTCTGAGCTGTATTCTGTTGGGAAGGGCTTTAGAAGTAGTGACACATCTGTTTTTAAGTGTATTTGTTCCTAAGTATTACTTCTGATTTATACAGTGACAACTCTTCTACGTATCTGCAGCTATCTAAATAGTTAACTGTAGATTTTCTAGCTTTAAAAGAAGTTTGTTTCCATCTTCCAAATACATACTATTTGTTTACCCACCGTAGCACCTGTGCCCAGGCTACTTTCTGTTTTTGTGCATGCCCTACTGACTTCGGGTACCAATTGGACTTCAAGATCCATCTCAAATATTTACCCATGAATGCTTATCCTGATTCTCTCAGCTGGAGTTAACAGACATTTCAATGTTTCTTTTGTGGTAGTTTATGTATGCAACTAATATAGAGTTATCGCATTGCATTGTGGTTATACTTGTTTGCAAACATATGTGCATAGTTCTTCAACAGGCTATTTTCCTTCATAGCATCTTTAATCCATTTTAGTTCAATTTAATCTTTTTACATATTCTTGATAAATTAAGATGCCATCTGCATATGAATTTTATAATATGCTTTCGTGATAGTAAAAAGGTTTTACTAAGCCATGTTTTAAATATTTAAAAAATTCTTGGAAGCAGTAATTATTCAGTTTCTGAACATGATAGAATGTGCATCAGTAGTTCAAACAGGGAAAATGGAAAAGACCAGGATTTCGTGTTTAAATTCTCATTTCCACTCATTCCTAAGGCCAACTCCAACCCTGTCCATTCTGTGGTACATTTCTCTTACAATTATTCCAGTTTTGTTTTCGAAATATCTGAGAGAACCATAAGTATTGCAGAGGAGGTCACAGTACTCACACTGAGAGAATCAGAACAGGAGCAAGAACATTTGTCTAGAGATGATCAGGCAAGGCTTCATAAAGGAGGCAGTATTAAAGGTAGGGCTGGTGGTTCACAGAAATAAATGGTGGGAAGTATTACAGGCAAAGAGAAAAGAATGAGGAAAGACACAGAGATTAGGAAGAACATTCAAGGAAAATAATCTAATTCAGATTAATTCCACATATCTGGATGCTTCTCACAATTTCTAGTAGCAGAACAAGTAGGCTTTTTTGGTCATCCTATCAAATGATACCTACCCTATTTATTCATAGTCACCCTCTATTCCATTCTCTATTTTGCTGAGTTAGCAACACTTGCCATTCTCTGATTATTTTCAGTTTTAGGTAGATATAATTGCATCTGGGTGAAATAAAATGAAAAAACTATGTTTGAACAGATCTTTAAAGTGCATTTTATTTTAGTTATCTTATTGGTTCATTCATTATGTAACTGCTAAGTATAGCAAATGGCCTGGTAGACACTGTGACTTAAACGTTGCTTTTGGCTTTAAGTCATGGAAAACCTTACCATGGCCTGAACAATCAGGGTTTATTTTGTTCATCTAAGAAAAAGCGAAGAGTGAGAAAGTAGGTAGATCTTGATTCAACTACCTAACAAAGTCAACAAGGATTTTGCTCCTGTCTTTCTGCTGTGGCATGCCTAGAGGGTTTACTTTTTATTTTCATGTTTGTGGTCACATGGTCACAAGTTGGCTTCTGTACCTGTGGGCATGTTTAAGGCACGAAGAAAGGAGAAATGGGTTGTGCTAAGCACATATAATCTTTTTATCAGAAATGCAAAATCTTTCCTGGGAACCCCAATAAGATACCCTCTTATATCTCTACACAAAACTGGGCTGTATGGTTCTGCCTTAATTTTCCAGCAAAGCAGTCCAGAATATTCAGTATGTGGAAGACTAAATAATTGGCTTAATTTTAGGCCGTCATGATACAGTGCTGGATATAGTCAGATTATAGCAAAATCAGAGTTGTTAGCAAAGAAGAAGGGGAGATATTGAGAAGACAACTTACAGTGTTTATCAAAATGTACAGCTGACATCAATATTCAAAAAAAATCAGGTTAAAGATACTGAACTAATACCTGCTTCTATGATTAATGGTGTCATGGAATCCCATAAACTCTTGGATGTTTATAAAGGAAAAGTATTTGGCTGACCCATCATTAGTAGTTTTAGCTCTACTGTGCTAAGAAGACTGTGAGCTTCTCTCACCTTCTTCTACCAATAAATAAATGATATGCATACTTAATATGAAAATCCTATACCACACTAGAGGGGGGAGAAAATATCCCATTTCTTTTCCTTTTCCTTTCTTTCTTTCTTTTTGTTGAGAGACAGAGTCTTGCTCTGTTGCCCAGGCTGGAACCTCTGTCTCCAGAGTTCAAGCAATTCTTAATACTCCTGCCTCAGCCTTCCAAATAGCTGGGATTACAGGCGCCCTCATCATGCCTGGCTAATGTTTTGTATATTTAGTAGAGACAGAGTTTTGCCATGTTGGCCAGGCCAGTCTCAAACTCCTGACCTCAGATGATCTACCTGCCTTGGCCTCCCAAAATGCTGGGATTACAGGTGTGAGCTGCCACACCTGGCCCCATTCTTTTTTCTAAAGCAAATTAAATCTGTTCAGTCTTCATATTTAGAGTTGTCAAGAAAATCTCATTTAGTCTTTTTGGGGAAATACTCTCCTTCTCCCAAATAAGTTTCTTAGTCAACTCTAGTTTGATTTGACAACTAAAGTTTGGACAACTATACTGCTTGAATATAAAACGTATGTGAGATACACTTAGATATTTATGACCATTAGGGAATTCCACTGCACTTCCATCCCTCTCACATCCCAGAATCCAACTCCCTTATTGAGTCAGGCCAATCTTCCTTTTCTTCCCAAAACAATTACTATCATTTACTCTTGCCTTTGAGAAATCTGAAAGTCATCCCAAATAAATATCCAAATGAGACATATTTTCAGGTGCTTTACCTGACACAAGTTACTTGTTAATTTCCTTGTGAGGGAGGAACCAATAAAGGCATACCTGTTCTCTTTCGAGAGAGTATAGGGAGTAGGGTGAGAGAAAATTACCATTTCCTTCTAGAGTTGGAAAACAGATCAGAAATTAAGATCACAATACAGTATCCTTTCTGAAACATCACTCTGTTTAGATAATCCTATAACAGAATTCAGCAAAACCCAATAGGATATTCTGCCCAGATTCCTTCAACCTCTCAACACACATTTCAAGAATGATTTCTGAATTTGGTGTATTTCACTCCCTCTCTAAAGGCAAAGTTGTCGAGACATCATTTCTACTTGGTCACCTGGTATATCTTCCCTTTTACTCTTCTATTGAAATTTACTAATTTATTTATTATTGGTCATAGGTTTAAATTTTGTCTTTTCCTATTGGAACATTATATGTTGAGAATACAGAGAACAATTAATAAGAGAAAGTTCCTGCCCATAAGAAACTAACATTTTAGTAGGGCAAAACATAAAAGAAAGTTGTGAACAAAAAGTAAGAGAACTACATTTAGAAGTAATTTTAAAAAGGGCAATGGGATAGATAGTACCGATGAGACTACTGTAGCTAATTTTTTCAGACTCCATCTCAGAGGAGATGTTGTCTGAGTTGATACCTGAATGATAAGAAAGAATAACCACATACAGACAAAATGTTCTAGGCAGAGGGATTAGCAAGTATAAAGGCCTAAAAGCAGCCTGAGCTTTAGTTCTATGGCTCCTTGCTCTCCTAAGCAAGGAGAATGTGGCAAAATGAGAAATAAAATTGGAAACTAGGCAGTGAAGTGTCATCATTGTCTATAGCAAATAACCGGGGTTTGTCATCTCATGCCAAGGAAACTGAGGACAAGGACACAAGAAGTGGGCTTAGGAGCAGAGGTTTAATAGCTAAAAGAGCAAAGAGAACAGCTCTCTTTCTTGTGAGAGAGAGGGGTTCCCAAATGGGACTTGCAGCCCACAGTGGAATGCACCAGATTTCATAGACAGGCCTGAAGAGGTGGTGTCTTATTTACATAGGGCCCAAAGATTGGTTGAACCAGGCATGACATTTACATAACACATGGGAAGCTGGCTGCCCCACCCCTAATCTTATTTTGCAAATGAGATCATTGCCTGGCCTGCACCATGTTGCCTGCTCCTTACTGTATGTATGGCTGGGAAAGAGAAGAGAAGATAGAGCCACTATTTTGAACATGCCTAGTCCTAGGTAGCCTTTTTCTATTGGCACGACTGTTAGCATTCACCCAAGTAAGTGTCCAGCTTTCTTGTTTCTGTTTGCAGCTTGATTTTTTAAGCTGCTCATTGTTCAAAAAGAAAATGATTTGGCAGCTGCTTTTCATTAACAGAAAAAACTAAGAACTCCTGTAACCTCACTATCTGCCTAAATAATTTCTTAACTCCTATATCATTGGGACGAGGTGGAGTATAGAAGGGGCTTGGATTTTGTTTAAAATACGCAAAGAGACTTTGATCATTATCATAATGTTCAATATAAGAGTTACAAATCATAACAGGTAACATTTATCTACCACCTACTAATTGCAAGGTATAACCCAAAGCGGGAGGTGGTATTGTTATACCCGGGGAGAAAATGAGGAAATAAGAAGCAAGACAAAGTTACCTTACTCCCTGAAGTTCACATAGCTAACAAGTACAGACACAGAATTTGACGGAGAGTCTCTGCCTCTAGAATCCATGTTCTTAATCACTATGATATACTAGCTCTGAATCCAAGATTTTGTTACTTTAAAGTGTTATGGATTTAACATATTTATAAAACTGACCCTGTAAATGTAAAAAAAAAAAAAAAAAGAGAAATAGTGTTAGTGCAATTTTTCCCAAAGAAACTTGTCATTTTATTCTTGAGAATCTGAATGTTTTCTTTTGGTTACATTTACCATCAAGAAAAGACTTAGTGCTGCCATCATTCATATTGTTCATGAAGTCTCTAAACTCTATTCCTTGAAGATTATTTCATTACAGATTATTTTAGCCCTATTTACTTGCAGTTATCTTACTTTTATTTTGTAAAAAGGAATTGAGTATTTTTAACAGCCATCCATTACAGAGCTAAATTCCACCTTATTAATGGATTATACTATTGTCTTATCAAAAGCTGACCTGCTAAATATGCATGTTGCCCAGCCATTAGGCAGTACTTTGGGCTCAGATGTTTACTTGTTATCTCCTCTGCACATTTAATTTACAAAAAATCCCACTGGAGAAATGTCCATTAGCCCAAGAGAAAACTTTAAATATATTTGGATGTTCTCAGCCTTCCAGTTTTGTTGCTTGAAATCATTCAATAATCTACATGGAGCATGGCCATTTCAAATTTTATATTCAAATTAAAGATAAGCATTAACTAATTTGTGATGCCTTTTCTTGCATACTAGCCTTGTGAACATACAATAAATTACTCTTTAATTTAGTTACCAGTTTGTTATTGGCAATGTAAATCATGAAAAATTATCAGATGACTTATTTATTCTACCTTTATTCTTACTATTAATTCATTTAATGCAAATGAAAGTAGGTAAATTGCAAGGGAGCAACAAAGCCATTTCATGTGATTCTATGTCCTATAAACCAGTTAGCAGATATATTTGACATTTCTTATATTTTTAAAATATCATAATAAACTGGGTAATAAAGGAAGTATTGACCAATGCTGCATTATATAGTTCAAAGTATTCTTACTGAAATACTAAAGAAAAATTTCTTAATTATTTGTCATTTACATAGACAATAGTTTTTTTATACTAGATTAATAGAAGTATTATTATTTTCATAGCCTTCGCACCACAGAAGTTTAGTAAATTCAAACTTACATATCTAAATACCTACTAATTTACACATCACATAAAATTAATTTCTGGCAAGTTGAAGACCTAACTGTAAATAGCAAAACTTTAAAATGTTTAGAGAAAAAAAAGTGTGTCCTAGAAAAGCTGTGTCTTTAAGGTAGAAGTTTTCTGAAACAAGATAACACAAGCAAAAATCCATCAATAATCAGTAGCATTTCTGATCTTCTAAGCACTCCTTGATGTGTAGAAACCAAAAACCTGGCAACTACATTTTTCAACTCTCTTGCCAACAAAGATTTCTGCTTAGATTTTGCCTGTGAGAGCTGAAAGGTGAGATCGATGGAGTAGCCATTATTTTCCACCAGCAGCTGCAGGCAGGAATGTGGTGCTGGCAGGTGGTTGTATGTGGCAGCAGCTTCCCTGAACTCCTGAATTTCCTGAAAGCCAGCAGTGGTCTTCTGGCTTTCACCTGCTTTGCATTTAAAAAATCATCACGGCCTCTAATTTCTCATTTTGAATCTTAGCTACACACAGTATGCAAGTGGCTTCTGTCTCCTTGACCAAGTCTTGGTCATTAATCATCAAAAAAAAAAAAAAAAGAAGAAGAAGAAGAAAAAGGAAAGATAAAAAATAAAAGAAATCCAACAAAAACCTCCCTATAGAAAGGGACACTGTAAACAAAGGTGAAACATTTTAAAGGGAGATATTTATATAATGGAAAACATACACTATCTGGAAAAAAGTCTTACAAGTCAATAAGAAAAAATAATCCTAAAAGAAAAAACTGGGCAAAAACCAATTTCACGGTAGAAGGAAGTTCAGAAAAAGAAAAAAGAATGCTTAACTTGATGGATATTAAGAAATGAAAAATTCTTTTGTGGTTCATAAGTTTGATGATGAGATTTTCACACTCCTGTGAGATGTGCCTTCCTCAAATCTTGTTACAATGTCTGCATATTACCCATCAGCTACGAAAAGAAAAAGAAATGAAAATGGAAACTCAAATAATATGATATGACACCCTCACAGAGTACATAAAAAAAAAGTCGTGCAACACCAAGTACTGATGACAGTTTGCAAAAATTGAAATGCATAAACTTTGGGGAATGTAAATCGGTAGTCATCTAGGACAGTAATTTGGCAATATCTAATAAAATTCCACTTCTGGATATATTTAGATTATACCAACTATGCATTTTGGCAAAATGCCAAATGGCTGGCTGGTTTTAATTAAGTTAATATTCAGTGAAAGTTGAACACCACCATGGTACAAATTTATGATGTGCAAGATACAAACTTAGCACATTTAATATTACTTACTAGTTCATGTCTAATATTAAAATTTAGGAATGTCAGTAACATGTTTTCTAGTAAGAACTTTATATGTAGGACTGAAAACATCCACCATTTAAAAAAGAAAAAGAAACTTAAATATCTTAACTCCTGAAAGCAATTGGAAATGCATAGAAATAAATTTCCACAAGCTTTTTTTTGCTTAAATTCTTAATTTCCATAAACTAAAAACTGGAAGAGATTCTTAAAGCATTCTTCTAAAGTTGTTAAAGCATTCTTCTGAAGTTGTAGCTTCAAAGTTTGATTTTTTTAATAGTTTGTTGATTGTGAAATAAATGTTGTATCAAATTTGTTTTGATTAGTTTGATTAGTGAGAAAAAAGTGTAATTGTTCTTCAGCATTTTCTTTTTTCTTTATTCCCTTTACACTCTTTATTATGTCTCAGTCACAGAGGATTATCACAGCTGTTTTATATTATCATGGAGTATTTCCTGTTCATGAATTTTGAGGTGGCAAAGTTGACATTCTGCTTTATATACCTCTTCATTTAAATATAAATAATTTTAAAATGTTTCCTTGCAAGACTCCTGGCCAAAATGGAATTTCATGACCAAACCTTAAATACAGTTCCTAAAAATTATTCTGCCTAATATTATGGATTAAATTCAACAAACAATTCTATAGAGATCAAAATTATTGCAGAATAATATAATATTTATTTGTCTCCTTGCATTATATCAACTTTTATTAACATGTATTATTTTGAGAAGCATATTTCTCTAACATTTTTAGCTAACAACTTTCCCAATTTCCTTTTTAACAATCTATTCCTTTTTTATTTAGTAATATGGAAGTTTTTACAATTGGTACATAAAACTAATAAATCTTCATTGATCATTAAATACTCTGGAATTTAACTTACAAAGTATATATTTATATTTTAACTAAAATTTTTTTAAAAAGCAAATAAGAGTCTTTTTTTTTTTTTTTTTGGAGACAGAGTTTTGCTCTTGTTGCCCAGACAGGAGTGCAATGGCAGGAGCTCACCGAAACCTTTGCCTCTCGGGTTCAAGTGATTCTCCTGCCTCAGCCTCCCGAGTAGCTGGGATTATAGGCATGTGCCACCATGTTTGGCTAATTTTGTATTTTTAGTAGAGACGGGTTTCTTTATGTTGGTCAGATTGGTCTCAAACTCCTGACCTCAGGTGATCCACCAGCCTCGGCCTCCCAAAGTGTGGGATTACAGGCATGAGCCGCCACGTCTGGCCGCATAAGTCTTGGTAAGTTACATAAAAGATATTTTATTACATTTAAAAAGTGAATTTTCAGATGCCACTTTTATTTTTAAATGATGTAAATTATTTTTATTATTGGTAGTGTTTTGCTAATAAGACATGACATTACCCTGTGTGAACACATATTCATGAATAAATTGAGAGAAATTATGGTGAGGTCAGAATTTTGCTTTTTGTCTTTTAATAAGCCAAGAGAGTAACAGATTTGAAGATTTTGGTTGAATCTTGAGGGCAAAATGAACTTTAGGTCTTTCACTGGTGCATGCCCTATAAAAACACTTGTACATGTGCAAAAGGAGACATAGAACTATAGTATTTTCATAGCAGTAAAAAATTGGAAACAATATAAATGCTGCAAAATAAATTCATTTGGGAATATGTCACCAATGGAATACCACAGAATAGTTAAAATGAATAAAATGTGTGTGTGTGTTTGTGTGTGTGTGCACGTGCACACACATGCATGTGTATACAATTATACAGCAAACACAATATGGGGCAATAAAGCCACCGAATTTTTTAAAATAGCTATATTATTTATAAAATGTATAAATACTTGCAAAACACTATATATTGCTCATAGATATATAGATATGTAATAAAAATATATGTATAAGAATAATAAACTGAATCAGAGTATTTGCTAGCTCTCAGTAGGGAAAAATCAGAAAGAGATTGGGGGAGGAATGCAAAATAATCTTTAACCTGTTTTGTAATAATAATATTATTAATGTGAAGATAAATGAACTAAAATGAATGATAATCTGAATATTAATCTAAATTAATATTCATATGAATTTGAAACAACTATGATACAAAACTAGAATGTGATAGAGCCTGTTGATGAACTTGTTATTCTTTCTATTTTTTTGTAGATTTCAAATAATAACTTACAAATAAATTAGATATCTTTGGAGAAATGGGCTACATGGTGGCAGGAAAGGAATGAGAGCTCAGTTTAAGGTATTCAGAAAATCAGAAAGATCTAGGTAATGGAGATTATCAGTTAATTTGTGTTCTAGAAATTTTCATTTCATCAGAGTATCAAATTTCACAAGAAGTGGTGAATATTTATAGCATATATGATTTTTCATACAAATCTTTAATTGTCAATTTCAAGTATTTGAGCTTTTCAATGAAAAGACTAGCAGCTGAACATTTCCATAAAGATAAGACATTTCTGCATATTTATGAATAAGCAACAATAATTCCACCAATTTGGACTAAATTATGTTATGCTTTGCAGCTTATATACGATTGTCCATGTGCATTTTCAGCTACAATGCAAAATATTATAAATTATCTCAATTTACAATGAATATATCCATTTTACCTCATCACCAGCAATTGCCAACCACATTTACAGAAAACTCAAATTAAGGAAGGATGAATTTGGTAATAAACCTTGAAAACAGCTTGATTTCCATTTTTATTCTGAAAAATGATAAATGGTAAAATCTTGAATGATAAACTGAATATTATGCCTGCTAGAAGAAATGCAAACTTGTAATTTTTGAGCAAAGGCATCTAGTATTAAATATACAGATCCATGCAAAGTAATGTGCTGAAATTTTAAAGTTACTACTTCTGCCGTTTCTTCTGTCTTTGAGAGATTGACCTTCTTTACTGGCCTCTTTACGCTTCATTATATATGTCATGATTTGAGTTAATGACTGCTAACCTCTTTATGACTCTGTTTCTGAAACTGTTTGCATGTTCACCCAGATGGGGCTGTCATGAGAAAAAGAGAAAATTCTTGAAACTGTTTTTAAAAATTGTCCCTCAAATTTCAATTTCTTATCAGTATTACTTTAGTTCATTTTTCAATTGTGTCCTAGAAATAATTGTGTCTAAGAATCCACATTCAATCATGAACATTACTGAACCTCTAATGTATGCATGCCAGGATTTGTGCTAGACAGGTACTGTGAGAACGAAGGAGGGAAAAAAGGAAAGAATTTCAGCTATAGGAAAACAAGGAAAAGAAACAAATGATTGGAAGTGAATTGAAATGTACAAATAATTCTATGGTTTAACAGAGGACGAAGTGACTAAGACCCCCAATAGAGACTAGGAAAGACTCCTGATATTCTCTGAGAGATGTTTCTCTGACTCACAGAAATAATAGGATAAACTTAGAACTGTACAAGTTCTTGTGACATTATGCATGTTGTGACAATCTAGATAGTCAATGATGCAAATTAGTGATTTGATACAAGTGAGCTAATACACAGTTTTTTGCTTTCTAATTCAAATCTAGATTATTTTGGTCAAGAAGTCATGCCTATAAAAGTGATGCAGACCTCTTTTTGATCACCATATGATTTAGGACACAAGTAAAAGTTTTTTCTCCAACATTTTTGTCTTAAGTGATTTTCCTCATTCATAAAACGATTTAGAATATTCTTAAAGTTTTTCTATTCTCAGAAGCTATAACTGATATAATTTTTCACCTAACTGTCCTTGGTGTATTTATTACATAATTTATCCTACTTTTTAATTTTTCAAACGGAGTCTTGCACTGTCACCTGGGCTGAAGTGCAATGGCACTATCTTGGCTCACTGCAACCTCTGCCTCCTGGGTTCAAGTGATTCTCCTGCCTCAGCCTCCCAAGTAGCTGGGATTACAGGCACCCGCCTCCATGCCCAGCTAATTTTTTGTATTTTTAGTAGAGACAGGTTTTCACTATGTTGGCCAGGCTGGTCTCAAATTCCTGACCTCGTAATCCACCCGCCTCTGCCTCCCAAAGTGCTGGGATTACAGGCATGAGCCACTGCACCCGGCCTATCCTACATCCTGCAAAATATTAAAAATAGAAGAACTATATAGCTAGTGTAGCTTAGATTTTGATTTGTTCATATCAGGTTTGGTTTAACTTTTGAAGTGTCCTTTTCTATTTCCTTCAGAATCTTAATTGTGTTGTGCAATGACTGTTGGGGTTTTCAGCATTCACCTTTATTAATTTTACTCTGAATATGCAAATGAGGTATTCAGGATGAAGATAGATTCTTATTAAGTAATATAATAACGATGATGATGATGTCTGTGTCAGCTCTTCTTTCACCCAGTCCTTGGTCCTGTAGCAGCATGATGAATACCTAATGAAAAAATCTTCTACAGAAGTGGCCAGTGATTTCATAGACAAAGGAAGAAAAGAAAATGACATATTTTGTTTAAGGCAGCTTTCTCCCTCTTCTATCCTGGAAAGTGGGAGAAAAACTTATGCTCCTTGGAGACGGGATGGCAAGGATCATGTGTTCTTACTCTAACCTTTTGGAATGTAAATATATCTATCTAAGGGACATATTAATCTCCCATGTCTCCAGCTTTTATACCTAGAGATGTCTATAAATTTCTGGGCCTCATTCTTCATTGAAATGTAAACGTAAATATTCTGCACAGTTAGGTAAATTCCTCTGGAGTTTTCTGACTACTCGTAGAGTTGTAAATTAACTTCTCAAGTGTTGCTCTTAGCCCAGGATCTCAATTTTCAGCAAATTCATTCAGAAAGCACCAACCCTGTAGAAACACAAAAATATTATCTCTGCATCTCAGAATGACAACATGTGGGAAGCCTCTGCTTTTTTTCTCGTGAGAATTTCTGAGAACTGTGCTTTTTATGGAGAAAGTAGAATATAAAAATTTAGAGTTCATCAAGCTGATTACTATATTTATATTAGCTCGATAAAGTGTATTTTAAATATGGGACTATTCACTTTCTTCTAAGGTTATACAACTAAAGCAGTCTAGTTTTACTTGCAATTGACATATTTGTCACTTGGCTAGTTATTATTTTACATATTTTGTCTGAATTTTAAATTTTCAATTATATGGTCTTAATAGTTACATTGATCAGTAAAGGAAAACCCAATTCTCTGCTCACAACCCTTCTGACACCAGATACGTATGTTTCTTCCTCACACTAACCAATTATCCAACTCTCTGGTATAGAGATAGAAAGATGTGAATCCTTTCCTTACCCATCATAAGTGTCATGCTAATACTCCTATAACAAAAGATAAGTTAACAAGAGAAAAGCATAAAAAATTTATTGAATCACAGTTTTATGTGACATGGGAGCCTTCAGAAATAAAGACCCAGTAAAAACTGTCTGTTTTCATGCTGAGGTTCAGTGAAGAATGGACAATTACATAAAAGATATAATCTAGAAGTAAGAGATTGAGAGGGGTAAACACAGCAAGGTCTGTTTGTTCAAATCTTCTTGAACTCTTTATGTAGCTTTCCTTTCCAGGGTATGGGCCCTATGGAATGAGGGTCTTCAAGGGAGAAGGAAGAGTGATCTTTATAGGTTCTGGGGCTCGCTTTGCTGAAGACGTTTTCTAGTTTCTATGATGCACCTTGGGGAAGAAGAATTCTGGCTTGTATGACTAGCTTTGGGGGGACAGAAAGGAGTAAGGGGCAGGAGGACAGAAGAAGGTCAGACAGACCTTGCTTATGAGGCCTTCTAACATCTTTTTGTTCAAAGCACTCAGCATGCCAAAGTGCCAAAATATGGGGTATACTGTTCTGAGCGCCAACACTTGAAACCAACTTGTCCAGTGATTCAATTCAATTCTAATACTACTTGCAGTGTAGACCCCACAGTTTAAAGGATCAATCCCAGAAGAATGCCCACACTTCAGAAGCCAGTTGAAAATCTGGGCCTCTTGTATTTCTGACTGACCAGCTATAAATTGGGGGTTCCCATAAGTCCCTCCTTGAGTTTTATAATTTGCTAGAATGCTCACAAAACTCAGGGAAACATTTACTTACCTTTATTGGTTTATTACCAAGGATACAAATGAAGAGCCACCAAATGAAGAGGTACATAGCTGAGGTCCAGAAGGGTCCCAAGTGCAGGAGCTTCTGTCCCCATGGAGTTAGGGTTTGGGGTGTATCACCCCTCTAGCATGTGGAGGTGGTCATGAATCTGAAAACTCTCAGAACCCCTCTATCTAAGATCGCTATGGAGATTTTATTACATAGGCATAATTGGTAAAACCATTGATCCTCAGTAATTGACTCAACCTTCAGACCCTCTCCCCTGCATGGAGGTGTGTATATATGGCCTGGCCATGGGGATGGCACTGAAAGTTTCAACTCAACCCTCTAATCATATGGTTGGTTTCTCTGGAGATCAGCTCCCCCATCCTCCAGGAAGCACTTCATTATAGAAACTCAGGTATGGAAGGCTTATGATAAATAATAAAAACTGTCCTCTCACCTTTGTCAATCAAGAAATTCCAGGAGCTTTAGGAGCTCTGTGCCAGGAATCAGGGACAAAGAACAAATATATACTTATTATTATATCACGGTATCACTCAGAATCTAATATTAACTCTAAATCACTTGAGGCAGACAGGAAGCTTAATACCATAAGCCATAATAATTATATAGACCATGGAGTATCATTGATAAATTTCAAAAATACAACAAATTTTAATTTTCAAGAAAAAAGTCTCTATGGTTGTTGTATGCTATGAAAATTAAATATGGTGAGGGTAATATGACTAGGAATAAATATGTAATCTTATCAAAAATAATAAAGGAAAGGAACTATGGGTATAGATTTAAATCCTCCTCCTAAATTTTGCCTTAAATCAATTTATATTTTTCTCCCAGGTTTTGAACTTTCACACTGTGAAGATCCTGGCATTCCACAATTTGGATACAAGATCAGTGACCAAGGCCACTTTGCTGGTAGCACTATCATTTATGGATGCAATCCAGGCTACACTCTCCATGGAAGTAGCCTTCTCAAGTGCATGACAGGGGGAGAGAAGGGCATGGGACTATCCTCTGCCTTCCTGTATTGGTAGGATACTCTTGTAGATTTTCATTGAATATTTCTGTGAAAATGTTATCAAATTCTTTGCATTCTCAAGCAATTTTCTCTGTCCTCATACAACTAACACTTTATATCAAGACACTAATGAACTCATAGCTTGAATTTGTCAAAAGAAAATTAATGGAAAATGAAAAAGTCCTTTTCATAAGTTTATCCATTATTCCCCCCATAATCTTACAGTTTGCAGGGGATAATATGGTCTCTTTGAAGTCATTTTATTTCTGGTACCTTGACTTAAAATTAAACTCATTGCTAAAATATTAAGATTTTTAATCATACACACTTATTGAATCGCATTGGCCACATTTTTTTTTAATTTACAAAATTATTACCTATGTGGAATCAAGGTGGATTAGAAAAAACAGTAACCTATTCTCTTTTCTCATGCATGTACAGTATAATGACCAATTGCATTATGAAAAGGAATATGAAAGTCGGTGTCATAAGTTATATTGCCTTCAGGAAGCTAGAGAATGATCATTTTCTGTCTTCTTTGAGTAGCTTGGTACTCATTTTATTCCTACCGTCTTATAGATTAGTTAATGCATAGATGGGTAGGTGGGGGGTGGGAAGGTAGATAGACAAATATTGAGAAGTATTAATAGAGACCTTTTTTTTTTAATTTTCCATTTCTGCTCCAAAGACCAAGTAGGTGTCAGATTATAATACTAGGACAAGGGAAAACAACTTTGTGGCAAAACACTAACTTTCCAGCAGGGAACAGATATGCTGTGATTCTTCAGTCTTTCTGTTTTTTATGGCATTTATAGAGGCAGAAATCCATTCTGTGTCAGGCCTATATGGATAAAATTGACTCAAATCTTTTATTTTTAGCAGCTGTATTGACGTATAATTTATATACAAAAAAAACTGTACATATTTAATGTTTACAATTTGACTTACCTTTTGAGACCTTTTGAAAAAAGTGGAATATTTGTATTGTTTTTTGATATAGTCAGCATAGGAATTGCCACAAAACTTGCTAGAATACAAATAGAAAATATGAAATTCTAGTTATTATAGGCCTTGAAACTAATTGCATAGTGATTTTGATGCTATGGGACCTCTCTTGGTTTATTAAAACATTGATTTATGCAGAAAATAAACATGTT
Organism: Ateles fusciceps; assembly: GCA_036589455.1. NCBI lineage: Eukaryota > Metazoa > Chordata > Mammalia > Primates > Atelidae > Ateles > Ateles fusciceps. The sequence goes on from JAZHEH010000589.1 coordinate 85,767, forward strand.
TTTATCTAACTACAATCACAGTTCTTTCTTTTCTGAATTTTGGAAAGATTGTGAGGGTAATAACTAAAATAATAATCAAATCAAATTGTCAAAAGCTTGAGATTCTGGAATATGATCAATAATCAGCCCATTGGCATTGGTTATGAGAAAAATGTATCACTGATTAATTCTCTCTGGTGTGATTATGAAATGTATTCAGAAAAGCATCAAGAGTTTAATAGCACAATACTGTAAACTTACAAATATTTACTTGCCATGCTGTTTTTAAAATTAAAACCACAAATACATTAAAATCATATATATTTTTATGTGTGTTGAACCAAGAGAAAGATATTCTCTACTTTTTGGAAAGATTTTAAGCAAATGGTAGGGCATTTAGTCTGCGATCAGAAGGTTTTAATTATGTTTGCAACAAATCAATGCATTTTATATCTACAAATATTTCAAATCAAAATGTATTGACTTGACATTGCACAAGATTTCATGGGTAGGAGAATCTTTTTTATTAAAATTCTAATGATGGATGATCAAATAAATTTAGCAGCTATAAACAGTTGGACACCTGGTAAGTGATACTGAATAATTTGATGATAAGAGAAGATGAAATTCTGTTTTAGATGGTGTTCTCTACTGGCAACAGTTAATAGCTTTAACACTTGGCCTATGATGATTATAATATCCTGTGCTCATTAACCTTAAATATCTATTATTGCCTTAGTCAAATAAAAAAACTTTTCTTAATTATTTAGATTATTTATAGGTAATTATATTTCTGAAGCTTATTCATTGATCAAACAAAAATTAATTTTTCAGGCATCATAGCTGGTGAGGATTTAACCTGTATCTCTTCTTTAAACGCTATATTTTATTTTATTCTGCAAACATAAGTTTTATACAGAATTTGAACTTCAGTGCTACAGCATATGACACTGGCTCATTTGAGGTCAAAATGCCAGGTAATATTTTATAACAAAGAAATAAGAGGGGGAAACAGCTATATTTAAGTTCAAGACTCAATGTACTGCAAAATACTCCAATTGACTAAAAATTAACCTATAAAGTATCAACTCTGTTGTCAAATTAAATGTATGCCCAAAATAGTGATACATCATAAATAAGTGATGAAAAATGAATTAATATAATTATGTTTGCAGATCGTCCAACAGGATTTTTGTTAAAAAAATGAAAAACTGTAAATGGTGATGACATCTTAAATACTAATATTATTTTAATTTAAAAATCTCCCAAGTGTGTCATTATAAATTAGATTAATGTTGCAATGAAAAATAATATTCCCTTAGCCCTCCATGGGTGTATCAGTCAGTGTTCTTCAGAGAAACAACACCAATAGGGTATCTCTCTTTCTCTCTGTCTCCGTCTCTGTCTCTGTCTCTCCCCCATCCTATCCGTCTATCTATCTACAGAGACTTATTTAATTTAAGAAACAATCGTGCAATGGTAGGGGTTGGTAAGTCCAAAATCCATAGGGCAAGTTAATAGACTAGAAACTGAGGCAGGAGTTGCTAAAGTTTTGAGAAATAATTTCTTTTTTTTTCCCCTGGAAACTTAGTTGTGCTCTTCAGGTCTTCAAATTTATTGAATGAGGCCTATAAGTCAACTGACTGTAGATGTTATTCTCATACCTAGTTAAGTTTTTAATTAAATAACTGACACTAATGGCCCAGCCAAGTTGACACATAAACCTATCCATCACAGAGTGGTGTAAAATAGTATCTAAAATTTTTGAAGCAAATTTACATACATGCAGCCTACAAATTTGAGGCATTGGATTCTTGTGTTATCAGGTCTCTTCCAAATGCTGAAACTTTCCTTGTTTTGACCTTCTTTGGTGTAATAATAATAATATCAGAAATAAAAAGTTTGATTCAGTTGTTGAATCTAAGATAATAGCAAAGTTGTCAGAATCAAAATGGACTCACTTGTGTTAAAAACTCTGACAAATAGAACTGGGAAGGCCATAGGTAGAAGGTTCTCATGCACAAGTGCCTGATAACAAGAACTATCACAAAAAACTCAAATGCGTACGGCATTCCACAGTGTTTTCCATGTTTCTAGGGTTCAGAGAGGCAGAGCAATATGCTAACTAAAACACTTACTTTCTCTCTATTCCAGTAGGGAGACTTCTTTCTAGATTGTTCACTGAAATAAAATCACTCCAGTTATTATAATAGTATTAAATAGCATTAATATGGAGAAGGAATCTGCTAAAATATAAAATTTTAATTATATTGCATGACAATACTTAGATTCTTAGTTTGATAATTTTGATAAAAATTAGAGACCACATTAAAGCAAAACTCAACTAGATTTTACTGAGGTATAGAATCTAATAAAAAATGCCACTTTGGCCTCTGGGAGAATAAAAGGGAAAGGGTTCAAAATGATTTAAAGGGGGGAATAAAAGGACAATGAAATTTAGAAGGCCTGAGGGACTGTAGTAAAGATTAGTTTTTCTCAGAGGTGGGGTAGAAAGATGATGAATTATTCAGGCTGTGATTCGCTAGCAGTGAGCAACTTGCCATCTGTTCCCTTTTAAAATTATCATTATTTAACAACACATCTTAAAATGTTTGGAATCCTAACTCAGAGGTTTTGAGTGTGTCTTTTTATAATTCTTTAAGTATTTTTCTGTTTTACTGTCTTTTCTGTGATCTAACTTGACACTCTACTCTTTAATTGCATTATATACTCTTGTTTCAATTAATACTTTAAAAGTTTATACAAATGCATACTTTAAAGAGGCAAGGAAATCAGGCTTCTTGTTAATGCAAAAAAATGTATATCCATGAGAAATTTGTAGATTTTTTTCAAAAGATTGGCATTAAATTGTGGCTTAAATTTTTATTATTTTTTTATCAGCTGAATGCGGAGGTCGTTTTAAAGGAGAATCATCAGGAAGAATCCTGTCTCCTGGATATCCTTTTCCATATGACAATAATCTGCGTTGCATGTGGATGATTGAGGTAGATCCTGGAAATATTGTCAGGTAAATGAATTTCACTTTCTCAACATTACTAGGGAATCTGAAGTACCTAACCAACCCCTATATAAAATTAATATCCATTTATTTCAGTATTTGTTTTTGTTTTTGTTTTTTTCTTAAGGCAGAGTCTTAGCCTGTCACCCAGGCTGTAAGGCAGTGGCTCGGCTCACTGCTGCCTCTTCCTCCTGAGCTCAAATGATCTTCCCACTTCAGCCTCCTCAGTAGGTGGGACTACAGGCACATGCCACCAGGCTAGGCTAATTTTTAAATGTTTTGTAGAAAGGAGGTCTCACTATGTTGCCCAAACTGGTCTCAAATTGTTGGGCTCAAGCAAGTCTCCTGCCTCCCAAAGCCCTGGGTTTACAGGGTGTGAGCCACTAAATGGCCCGTTTTGATTAATATACAGAATTGTGCAGATTATTACCCTAGTGCATCCTCATTAACAATTAGAAGAAATAAAAATAGAAGGAGACTGAATACCATTTCCTGTTGTTCTTGTCCCTAAACACATTTGTGAAGCACCTGCTCTCTGTCCCTTTAATCATGCTACATTTCCCTTTCCTGCAGAGTTCTTCACAGTTTTACTACCCCTTAGAAAAGTACAGAATAATGATCTCTTAAATCAACACCAATCTGACTTCCAAAGCTATCACAGACTCTCATTCCTAGCTTTACTATGCAGCTTTGCCTATAATCATCCTTGACATCTGAGCTACTTAGTGTGTATTCAATAATAAACAATAACTTTAAAACTTAAGAATTACTACTGCATAAAGTAGTAATATAAATTCCATTTATACAAAATGGAATTTCAGACTGGCTTCTTGGTGGTATACTCCTATGCATTGATGGGTGCAGTGTGAGTTGGTACATTACTTTTGCAAGGCAATGTACAAACTCAAAATAGGCTACACTGTGTCATCCCTAGTTTATTTTTCTTTAGTCTAAGTCATGCATTGTTTTATATAAATATCAGAATTATTAAAGTTGAAAGTAGTAATATCAACAGAATTTGGGGATTTCTAAAAATTAAACATTGTTTGATATTAAATTGCAACCCAAATTTAAAGCTGTAACAATTCATGTATCAAACATAAATGTATATAGTTTTTAGAGTTGAGCATGTTGATATAATTAGATTTCTAAATTTTGCACCAAGCACAAAAAGCATCTGATGCTACTTTTGTCTAGATTAAACATAAAACAGAATAGATTTAATATAAAGCAGTGGTAAAAGTGTATACTGTAGAGTCGGATAACTTGAGTTTAATTTATGACTATGCCACTCTTCGGGCAATTATTTCATTTATCTAAACTGCATTTGTCACATTTGTAAAATTGAGATAAAAATTATTTCTACTTTATTGGGTCATTATAACAATTAAACAAATAAAATATATGTAATGCATTTTGTACAGTGCCTAATATGTTGAAGATTGTCTATAAATGTCCCCTGCCTTTGCCCCAGTTAAATTCACAAACACGGGAAAGAACGTATGCCTGAAGTTTCTATAATTTGCAAAGGTGATACAATAGTGTATTTAGTAATATTCTAAAGAAACAAATTATGCTGCTCAAGAAAAACATATTTAGCATATATACTGTTTACATAATTCATTTTTATTGCATAGCAAAAAAAGAAATATCTAGTAAAAGCCACATTGCATATTTATTGTTTATTTAAAATTGAATCCTTGTTTAAAATAATTGAAGAAATATGGTTCTCCCACAGCTTGCAGTTTCTTGCTTTTGATACGGAAGCCTCACATGATATACTCCGAGTTTGGGATGGTCCACCAGAAAATGAGATGCTTTTAAAGGAAATTAGTGGATCTCTTATTCCTGAAGGAATTCATAGCACCCTCAACATAGTAACCATCCAGTTTGACACGGATTTTTATATTAGCAAATCTGGATTTGCAATTCAGTTTTCAAGTAAGTTTTTTTTTTTTAATTATTTAAGGCAAAATAGGAAGATGATGTAAATAGTCATGTTAACGTTACTGTTCAAAATTTCAATTTTACAATTTTAATGATTTTAAATATTCATGTTTTTGGTCTTAGTATTTCTCTGCAGTGGAGGTAAAATATATATGGGAAAAAGGTAATAAAATTAACTTTGAATACTAATTGTGGGGACTTCTCTCCACTTGGAAAACCATTTATTCTTAAAGCAAATGTGGTGTTAAAATTACTCAGCTAAAAAATTACATCACAGAAGCTTATAATCTGGAAATACTGTAAAAATAGATGTTTTAAAATGTGGAGTTTTGCAGATGAGGAAGGAAATGAATACTTGCTATTACAAAGAATACAATCCTACATTTTTTACTATTTTTTATTCTTTAAATATCTTAATTATATATTCACAGATATATTTGACAAAATATTTCAGACCATTTTTTAATTAAAGATTTTCTATAACAATAATATGACAATGAAACAGCATTCCTTGTAAGTAATTACGAGTCTTGTTAATTTTCTTCTTCATCTCATGGTGCTGCTAAGTGGCTAAATATATGTGTTCTGTAAAATAAATTTTTGTTTAGTTGTTCGATACAATAAATGAAAATTGAAAATTTTTAAATGTTATATTTACTTGTCAATGCACATTATCTCTTTGAGAAAATTACCTAATAAATTTTCTATCTTTATAGTCTTAAAAAGTCCTATTAACAGAAATGTATCAATGTTTGTAAGATCACCTGTAAGAGTGAAAACCAGTACTCTTCAAATGTGTCAAAATTCAAATTCTGGCTCCTTACTAACTGCTAATTTTGGGCACCTTACCTAGTGACCCGATACTGGGTTTTCTAATTGGCATAGGAATAAATAAGTTATTAAATGTAACTCATCTCATAAATAAGTTGTTCAGTGTAACAAAATCATGTGTGTACAGTATTTTGTATTGAGTAGATAGCTGGTACCTAATGAACTATTATCTTTATATAAACAAATGTAACATTGAAATGGCTTGAAAATAAATAATACAAATAATTTTAAAAAGCATGAAGAACTTTTGTTAGTGCCAACAAAATATACCGTTTTAGGTAGACAGATAATACAGTTAAACAACTGTCTTGGCCAACTTTGTTTATGGAACACAGTTATTTGACGTACGCAAATGAATTGTTTTGTACTATATGGCCTAACCTCGCGAAAGGGAGGTAAAAACTGAGAAGTCGATGTTTCTAAATTTGTGTTTTAAATATATATTTTGAGAAAAAGGAAATAAACTAAGAAAATAATCATTTAAAAAGTGAATACAAATGACTCCCAATTATAAAATATTTACCAATGAAATATTCTTCATATTTGCATATTTTACTCTCTACTGTTTATTTCTTTTTTTCTTTTTAAAGTGGGAACAATTTGTTAAAGAGCTGATTAATTTTAGTTATTTCTATTGGTAGTTTAGCAACAGACAATTCTTACTTTTACTTTAGATTAGTAATACGTACTGTTTTCCACTTAAATTGTTACTGTGATTAAACATCTGCATACAGTAATATGAAAAGATGTTTCAGGCTCACTGTTTATAAATGCACAGTTTATCTGGTTAAGTGTAAACATGCTATTTTATATACATTTCTGAGAATTTTTATTGTAGATAATCTATGAAATTAGCAGTACATTTTTATATTTGTAAATCATATTAAAGTTATAGAAACAACATATGTCATACTAGAACTTTATTAACTCTGCCTTCATAAGATTTTTTTTGGATGAGTGGAAATTTGTACTACTAATCTGAACCTTAAAACCAACCTGTTGAAATAAAGTTACATTGATAGTTACTACATTGTGGATGAAAATTAGCCTCTTGGTTAGAGATCTTTTCTGAAACGTGTTTACACAGCTTTTCAAGTGTTCAGATTCAAATGGGAAAATATTCTTTTCATGAATGAAGTCTTGATGGGTGCCAAGAACCAACTTAATGCTTTGTAAATATAATCTCATTTAATTTTCACAAAAGCCATATAAGATATGGTTATCATTCTCATTGCCCAAAGAAATAGGTTAATGTTCAGAAAGTCAGTTACTTTGTTCAAAATAATGCAACTACCAGATTCCTGGAGTGGCAACTCAAACTCATATGTCTGAAAGGAGATTAATGTCATACTTTGTACATAGTAAATGCTTAGCAGTTATTATTATTATTACAGCATTATTATCCTAGATACATGCATTAATATGCCAGAGGGAATAGAAAGCTTTCAGTTGTATATTATTAGTTGCAATGAAGTTCTACATTTTAATTTGTTTGGCTTCCTGATTATAATCCCAAGAACCACATCAAAGGCCTCAATCTGAAAAAGCAGGTGAAATGTGAGTGAAACAGTGAAAAGACATGAAGGAAAGCTGGAGGATATACATGCCCATTTGAAAGGGACAGATGCCCTCTCTCTCTCTAGGCATTTTGCCCTGTAGGAAGACAGGATAATTTTAAAGCGGAATTTAAAATAAGAAATTAAATCTAAAGTCATCTGGTTTCTAAAGCACACAAGTAGTATTAAAGAAAATGTAAATGGACTATAGGCCACTAAACCACTACTGTGGGTCAAACATGACTTGGGGGTTCATTTTTGCCACTTCAGTGTCTTACATGAATTTTTTTTTCCTAGATAAATCTATTTCATCCTATCCATTTATTCATATGTTCATTCATTAATTCATTCACTTATAGACAGTCTAGGAGAGTCTATTAAGAACAAGATATTAAACATATTTATCACCAATTAATTCTCAAATGTGTCTTTTCTTTAACTCAAGCAACTTTTAATTTCACTCTCTCTGCTGCTGCTGCTGCTGGTGCGGCTTTCCATCACCAAACCTTCTTTTTTCTTTAGTGTTACTTCTGCTCCCTTGTGTTTAAATTCTACTCATTCTTCCAGACTATGTGCCAAGATCCCTTTTCAGTAAAATATTTTCTTACTATTCTAGTTCATTCTCCTTTCAATAGTGATATTTCTTTTTCCCAACATAAAGATCACTATAAACAGTTTAGCAATTCATTGTTCTATAATTTTTTTTAGTTGTTGTTTTTTGTTTTTGTTTTCATTTGAGACAAGGTCTTGCTCTGTCACCCAGGGTGCAGTGCAGTGGCACAATCACAGATCACTGCAACCTCAACTTCCTGAACTCAAGCGATCTTCCCACCTCAGCCCCTAAAGTAGCTAGGACTACAGGTGTGCACCACCACAATTCACTAATTTTTAATTTTTCTGTAGAGATGAGGTCTGACTACGTTGACCAGGTTGTTAATGGTATTTAATAATAGTGCCTTCGCTCCCCCAAATATATATCATGAGTATCTTCATCCCTTGAAATGTCTATATAGAACAAAAATATTTTGCACAGGGTAATACTGTAATTTACTATCCAAACTTAAGGTATTTCTGAGACTAAAAGCAAGTACTAATAAAAATTTAGCTCAGCAATAGGCACAAACCAGAATGATCATACATAATCAGGAAGTACTGTCATTTTAATAGTCAGATTTTATTTGAGTCCCCTTTCCCCCATTACTACAATTTAATTTCCATTCTTCTTTTGAGCAAATAGCTGTTCATTGAAAGTCAAAATAATTAATTAAAAAATAATGAATCAGACAATAGTAGAACAGTCTTCACCAATGAATGCAATAGGTGATATATATTTCACCAAACTTAGTGCAAAGTTAATTTAACAGAAATGTAGGTCACAGACCAACTTTATAATCATCAAGCCACCATCAGCAGCCTTATGACTTTTATTTCATGAACCACTCATTCTTTGTAGAGTCTGTTGCTTTATCTCTTGGTGTTACTGTCAGAAGGCACTTTTGCTTAATCAGAGCTCCTTAAGTCTAACATTGCCACTTCATGCTGTCCTCATTTCTCTGCAGTCAGCTTCTATATACACTGCTTAAATTTTAATCTGCCTGTCACATTCCACTTTAGTTCCCCAGGGAAGATATCGTTGGGTATCTCGCTGTCATTTGACAGAGCATTTTCTATACTCTTCACTCTTTGACCTCTCTGTTAAGAATCTTCCCCTGCTGGGTAATACAAAATGCTAAGGCCTATAACTAAAATTGTTGAAAAATCTCAAGGAAATAGATTCCTTAGCCATGAGAGGTTGAAGTTCTCTAGCTTTAACCGACTGTGTGGTGCCCCTGCCTTTGTTCTCATCCTTATTATAGTTCCCTGCACTGCTCTTACAGTCGACTAGCCACTCACTTCTTTATCTCTCCAGCCAGAGTTTTCTCCACATTTCTACTTGACTGATCTTTCTGAAATCAAAATTGGACATCACTTCTCTGTTGAAAATTATTTAATGGCCACGAAGATCTAAACTCAAAACTTTGGCATGACGTTTAAAGCCTTCACAATATGCCCCTGCCAGCTTCACTGCTCACTATTCATTTACATACATCCAGAGGTCTAATTAAATTGTCCTGAAAGAACAATATTCTTGTACATTTCTGCTGCTTTGCAAACTATCCTCCATATTCCTGAAACACATGCCTACATTCAAAATTTATACATATTTAGTCATTTTCCAGGGCCTAGGTCAAATGCTACTTGTAGTAACAATGAACTACTAGACAGAATTACTTATTTCCACATATGTACTGCTCTTTCCTGGTTTGCTCAGCACAGTCCTCATTTATGCCTGTTGTCCTGGCATTATGACTAGTTTAACATTTGGCCTGTATTCTCCCTTTTTAACAAAGTATCACTATTAGTAATTCATTAAAATAAGCCAGTGTATTTATTAGATCCCTACTTTGTGACATAAGTTTGCAGTGCTTAGTAACTATAATGCATGGTTACATCTGAAAAACAAATACTATTAGGTTGGTGCAAAAGTAATTGCAGTTTTGCCATAATAACTTGTATTATTTTGCATAATAACTTCTATTTCTCAACTTTTTTCAGATGCCAAGTAATTAACACTTACCTTTCACAGATAGCATGTAGGACACTTATAGATAAAATGAAACATTCTTAGTTATAAACACATCACCTATTCTGATCCTAGATGGTGGTGAGAGGAGCATTTGACGTTGTTGTCCTGACAGACACTTTGTATAACAGCCTGTTATGCTACAGCATGTATTGTGGTTTGGATGACACCTAAAACTGGTAGGCCATAAATTGGCAGGATTAGTGGAAAATATGGGAAATACGTGTTCTTGAAATATGTGTAGAAATAGAGACTGAGCAGTTGATCTACAGACCTATAAAATATAGCCTGAATACTCCTGGCACAAGTATATATATGCTATTTATTTTATTGTGTAAATTTGAAACTAATAACTTTATCATTAAAATGTTTTTATTCTCTTGTAATAGACCTTTAAGGCAGCAATGAGATTTTAAAAAGTAAAAGTTTAACAAAAAAATATGTGCTGAATATTCGTTTCTTAAGAAAGCTGATACCTACCAAGATGTCCAAAAGGAAAGTCAGTTCTACTGAAGGGGCTGTCAAGAAACACCCAAGCAGAGATCAGCAAGGATTCTACAAAAACCTATGTCTGTGAAAGTTGAAACGAAACCAAAAAGATAGTAGAAAATGATCCAGAATAGTTTTTTAATTACTATTTGTAAATCCAAGAATTTCATACTTCCAGAAACATTTTTTTAAAAAGATCCATTTCAATAAAACTTACTTAAATAAGTGATAACACCTTTTTAAGAAGGGAAATCATGTGCTGATTGTTTATTTAGCTGTGTATACAGAAATTAGTAAGACATTTAATTAATTGAAACACTATTATTTTATCAAAGAGACAATCCTCTCCCCTTTGTGTATTCCTAAAATGCCCCTCAAATTTTGATAGTGATTGCATTGGATCTATAGATCAATTTGTGTTGTACAGGCATTTAAACAATCCATGAACAGACGACATTTTCCCATTTTTTTGTTGATTTTTGTTGTTGTTGTTGTTGTTGTACAGAAGGTTTTAAGTTGGATGTATTCCTGCTTGTTTATTTTAGCTTTCATCGCCTGTCATTGGTGTCATGTCCATGAAATCATTGTGAATACTAATATTATAAAGTTTTCTTCTCTTTTCTTTTTCTTCTGAAAGTTTTACAGTTTCAGGTCTGGCATTCAAGCTTTTAGTCCATTTTGAGTTGATTTTTGTGTATGCTGTAACGTAAGGGTCTAATTTCATTCATTTGCTTGTGGATATCCAATTTTCTAAATACCATTTATCCAAGAGATGATCCTCTCCCCTTTGTGTATTCCTAAAATGCCCCTCAAATATTGATAGTGATTGCATTGAATCTGTAGATCACTTTGTGTCATATATGCATTTAAACAATCAATGAACAGATGACATTTTCCCATTTTTTTGTGTCTTTAATTTCTTTCATTAATGTTTTATAGTTTTTAGTTTACAAGTCTGTCAACTCCTTAGTTAAATTATTCCTAAGTATTTTATTTTTTGTGAGATTATTTTAAATTAGATTGTTGCCTGAGTATCCTTTTTAGATAGTTCATTGTTAATGTATAGAAACACAATTGATTTTTTGTATGTTGATTTTATATCCTGAAACTTTATTGAATTCATTAGTTCCAACAGTTTTTTTCATAAAGTCTAGGATCTTCTATATATAAGATTATGTCATCTGCCAACAGACACTATTTTACCTCTTTCTTTTCAGTTTGAAGGCCTTTTGTTACTTTTTTCTTGCCTTAACTACACTGGCCAGGACTTCCACTATTATGTTGAATAGGAGTGGGTAGTGAGAATCTTTACCGTATTCCTGATCTTGGAGGCAAAGTTCTCAGGTTTTTTTTTTTTTTTTTTTCTAGACAATATGATGTTAGCTTTGGGCTTTTGATATATGGCCTTTATTATGTTGAAATACTTTTCTTTATTCCTGTATATTGATAAACTTTTTTAACATTAAGGGGTGTTTAATTTTGTCAAATTCTTTTTCCGCATCTACATGTCATTTTAATACATTATTCTGTTAAAGTGGTGTATCACAATAATTGATTTTTGTATATTGAACTATCCTATCTCATGAATAAATCCTACATGGACATTGTGTGTGATCCTTTTTAACATTTTAATGTGCTGTTGGATTTAGTTTGCTAGTATTTTGTTAAGGAGTTTTGCATATGTATTCATCAGAAATATTGATCTCTAGTTTTCTTTTCTTGTGGTTTATTTTTCTGGCTTTGGTATCAGGGAATATTGCCTTTACAAAATGAGTTTGGAAATGGTTTTTTTGTTGTTTGTTTTGTTTTGTTTCAATTGTTGGCAGTGGAGGGGGGAGAGTTTGAAAAGCATAGGAATTAATTCTTATTTAAATGTTTGGTAGAATTCACCAGTGGAGTCATCTGGTCATGGGCTTTTCTTTATTGGGAGATTTTAAAACACTGCTTTAATGTCCACGTTAGTATTAAGTTGGTTCAGGCTTTCTATTTATCAGGATTTAATCTTGGTAGACTGTGTATTTACATAAATTTACCCACTTTTTTTCTAAGTTATCCAGTTTGTTATATAATTGTTCAATGTAGTCTCTTATGTTTCTTTTTATTTCTGTAGCATTATTCTTTCTTGTCTGATGTTATTTGTTTTCATTTTATCTTGTTTTTCTTAGAATAGCTAAAGGAATCTCAATTGTGTTGAGATTTTCAAGAAACCAACTCTAGTTTTATGTTTCTAATTGTTTTTCTATTTTTGATTTTGTTTTTATATTTTCTTTAATCTTGGTTATTTTCTTCTGCTGTGAGCTTCTTTGTTCTCCTTTTTCTTGTTCCTTGAAGTATAAAGTTAGGTTATTTATTTGAGATATTTCTTTCCTTTTTATGTAGGTGTTTATTGCTATGAACTTCTTTCATAGTTCTGCTTTTTTCTTTCCCACAAATTTTGGCATATTGTGTTTTTGTTTCATTTATCTTGAGATATTTTCTATTTTTATGTTTTAATGATATGTAATAGTTGTACATATTTATGGAATACAAGGGATATTTTAAGATATGCATGCTATATGTAATGATCAAATAAGATTAATTGGAATATACATTATGTCAAACATTTATTGTTTCTTTGTGTTGCACATTTTAAATATTCTCTTCTGGCTATTTTGAAATATATAATAAATTCTTACTATAATCACTCTACTGTGTTATTGAACACTAGAACTTGTGCCTTCTATGTAACTGTATTTTTGTATCCTCTTCATCCCAATGGAATGCTACCATTCCCACTATCTGGTAACCACCATTTGACTGACTGCCTCCATGAGATCAATGTTTTGTTAGCTCCCATATATAAGTGAAAACATGCAATATTTGTCTTTCTGTGACTGGCTTATGTCACTTCACATAATGTCCTCTAGTTCCACTTATGTTGTTGTAAGAGACAGGGTTTCATGTTCCCCACACCATCCCCGTGCCTGAATAACATTCCATGTGTGTGTGTATATATATATATATATATATATATATATATATATATCACATTTTCTTTATTAATTCATGAAATGATGGTTGATTGAATATTTTGGTTATTGTGAATAGGGCTGCAGTAAACATGGACATGCACCTATCTTTTTGATATACTGTTTTTCTTTCTTTTGGATAAATACCCAGGAGTGGGAATGGTGGCTCATATGATAGTTGTATTTTTAGCTTTTAAAGGAAACTCCATATTATTTTATATAGTTGTTGCATTAATTAACATTCACATCAACAGTGCATGAGCATTCCCCCCACCTTTTTTTTTGGCATCTTTGTCAGCATGTTATTTTCTGTCTTTCTGATAGTAGCCATTTTAACTGGTGTGAGATAATATCTCATTGTGGTTTTGATTTTCATTTCCCTGATGATTGCCGATGTTAAACATTTTTTCATTTACCTGGTGGCCATTTTTATGTTTTATTTTGAAAAATGCCTGTTCAAAGCATTTGTTCAATTATTAATTGGATTATTTGTGGGGTTTTTTGTTTTGGTTTGGTTTGCATTTTTCTACTGTGAGTTTTTTTAGTTCCTTATGCATTCTGGTTTTTGATTTCTTTTGAGTTGGACAGTTAGCAAATAGTTTCTCCCATTCAGTAGGTTATCTCTTCACTCTGTTGATCACTTACTTTGCTCTACAGAAGCTGTTTAGCTTGATATAATCACATTTGTTTACTTTTGCTTGTGTTGTCTATATTTTGAGGTCTTCTGCAAAACAACAACAACAACAAAAAAAAAAAAAAAACATTGTCAGAACTAATGTCCTGATGTGTTTCCCAATGTTTTCTTCTGGTCATTTCATAAATTCAGGACTTACCTTTAAGTCTTACTCTATTTTGATTTTAGTTTTGTATATGGTGAGAGATAGGAGTCTAGTTTTATTTTTCTACATATGGATATCCAATTTCCTCAGCACCATTTATTGAAGTTCTTTCTCAGTGTATCTGTTAAAAATGAGTTGACTATAAATGTGTGGATTTATTTCCGAGTTATTTTTTCTGTTCAATTGGTCAATGTGTCTATTTTTTATGCCAGTATCACACTATTATGATTTCTATAGCTTTGTAGTATATTTTAAAGTCAGGTAGCTTCTTGATGCTGCCAGCTTTGTTCTTTTTGCTCCCAATTGCTTTGGTTATTCAGGGTCCTTTGTGATTCCACAGGAATTTTAGAATTAAAAAATTTTTCTGCAAAGAGTGGCATTAGTACTTTTTTAAAAAATTAAATTTTGGCAAGTTTTATCAAATAAAATTTTTGCATTGATTACTTTTTTACCAGCCTGTTCTGGCATGCTTCTAATGATATCAGAATCACCTGGATTAATGAAAGCCAGTGTGCATTGTGTATAGGATATTCCACATGCTCTACCCAATTCAGTATTATTGCTACTATAGCGATGAATACCAGTTTTGGCCAACAATACTTAGTATTCTAATTTAGATTTCTTCAAAGTCAGGCAGTTTCTAGAGAGGATGATGAATTTTGCTTTGCCTTGTCTGATCATCTTCAGAGTTGACTTGCACCCTAGCACCTTTTTAATGTGTTGTTGTGTTCAGTTTGCTGGTATTTAGTTGAGGCTCTTTGCATCTATATTCATCTGGGATACTGGCCTATACTTTCCACTTTTCATAATGGGTTGGAATCTAGAGTTAATTGACTCCAGTGATGTTTTCATCTTCTTTGTGACCCCCATCTTCCTGCCTTAGGTGCAGGACAGGCCCTACTCAAGAGCAGCCACCAAGATGGCCAGGGAGCAAGAAAATGCCATTGGTACTTTGGAAAGAATTACTTTGAATCTGTAAATAACTTTCAGTAGTATGAACCTTAAAAAAAGAATATTAATTCTTCCTATCCATGAACATTAAATGTCTTTCCATTTTTCTTGTGTCTTGTTTTTTTTTTGTTTTATCAGTGTTTTATAGATTTCATTGTACAGATATTTCACTTCTTTAGTTAAATTTATTTCTAGGTATTTTATATATTTTGTAGCTATTGTAAATGGAATTTATTTTATGATTTTTTTCAGATGGTTTGGTTTTAGATGGTTTTCATGATTTGGCTTCAGATGGTTTTCTGTTGGCATATAAAAATGCCACTGATTTTTGTATATTGATTTCTTAGTCTCTGCAGCAGCTGGATACAATCTTTTTGTAAATGTCAATTAAGTCCATTTGGTGTGCACTGTAGTTTTATTCTGATGTTTCTTTGTTGATTTTCTCTCTGAATTATCTATCTATTGCTGATCGTGGAGTGTTGAAGTCCCCCACTATTATTGTACTGTTCTTTCTCTCTTTAGATGTATTAACATCTGCATTAAATGTTTGGGTGCTCTGATATTGGGTACATATATATTTATAATTGTTATATCCTCTTGATAAATTAACCCCTTTATTATTGCATAATACCTTGCTTCATATTTTTTTAATTTTTTGACTTGTGGTCTATTTTATCTAAGTATAGCTACTCTTGCTCTTTTCGGTTTCTATTTGCATAAAATACATTTTTCATATCTTCCCATTCAGGATATGCATGTCCTTATAGAGGAATAACTTTCTTCTAGGCAGCATATATTTGGGTCTTATTTTTTAATTCATTAGGCCACTTTGTTTTTCATTTAAAAATTGTGTCCATTTACATTCAATGCCATTTTTGATAGGTAAGGACTTACTAATGTCATTTTGTTACTTTTTTTTTCTGGTAATTTTATAACTACTCTTTTTCTTTTTTTCTTCACTTCCTTTATGGTTAAGTGATTTTCTTAGCCACAAAGGTAGTGTCTGTTTGCAACCCTTGCTTTTTAGTTTTACTTTCTCTATTAAAGGTCTTTGTTTTGTCATTACTGTGTGACTTACGAAGAAGATCTTTTAGTTATAGCAAGTTATTTTAAACTAATGACAACAGTAGCAGAGAAAAGCGTAGATAAAGGCAAAGAAAAATCTGTAAAGCTCTTCATTTTGATTTCATACTCCTCCCCATATTTAGACTTTTTGTTGTGTTTATATCTTTTTATATTGCCTATCTCTTAACAAATTGTTATAGTTATTATTTTTGATAAATGTGTCTTTTAGTCTTCAGACTAAAGATACAAGTGATTATACAGCACAATTACAGTATTAGAGTATTCTGATTTTGTCCATGTACTTAATTTTACCAGTGAGTTTTATGCTTTCAGTTGATTTCCTGCTGTATGTTAACATTCTCTTCTTTTAGATGGAAAGACTCCCACTAATATTTCTTGTAAGACAGTTCTGATGGTGATTAAGTCTCTCAGCTTTTGTTTGTCTGTGAAAGTCTTTATTTCTCTTTCATGTTTAAAAGCAGCTTTTCTCAGTACCGTATTCTTGGTTAGAAATTTTTTGCCTTTAGCACTTTGAATATTCCATGGCACTCTCTCATAGCCTGTGGAGAGGTCTACTGCCAAATGTATCATAGTTCATTTATATGTTATGTGCTTTGCTTTTGCTGTTTGTAGATCCTCTCTTTGTCTTTGACATTTGGGAGTTTGATTATTAAATGCCCTGGGATAGTGTTATTTTGGTTGACTCTGCTTTGTGATCATTGACCTTTTAGTACCTGGATATTAACATTTTTCTCTAAATTTAGAATGTTCTTTTTTATCATTTCATTGAATATACTTTATACCCAAACCTCTTATTCCTTCTTTAAGTCCAGTGACTCTTAGATTTGCCTTTTTGAAGCTGTTTTGTAAATCTTGTAATCCCTCTTTATTCGTCTTAATCCTCTGAGTGTATTTTCAAATAGCCTGTCTTCCAGGTCATGAAGTCTTTCTTCTGCTTAATCAGTTCTGCTGTTGAGACAGTCTAATGCATTATTCCATTCATGAATTCATCAAGTTGCATTTTTCATCTCAAGATTTCTATTTGATTTTTTAAAAATTATTTATATATTTTTTTTCTAATAAACTTCTAAATTGATTATCTGAGTATCTTGAAGTTCATTGAGCTTCCTCAAATTAGCTATTTTGAATTCACCAAAAGGTTGCATATCTCGGCCACTAAAAGGTTAATCATCTGTGCCTTAGTCTGTTTGGTTAGATCATATTCCCTTGAATGTTCTTGAGGCTTGTTGACATGTGTCAATGTCTAGGCATGATAGAGTTAGTTATTTATTCCGCTCTTCACAGTCTGGCCTTGTTAATATCCATCCCTCTTCAGAGAGCCTTTCAAAAATTCAAACAGGATTTACTATTAAGTTTCCCAAGCTTAGGCCGGGTGCAGTGGCTCACGCCTGTAATCCCAGCACTTTGGGAGGCCAAGATGGGTGGATCACCTAAGGTCAGGAGTTTGAGACCAGCCTGGCCAACATGGTGACACTCCATCTCTATTAAAAAAAAAAAAAAAAAGTTTCCCAAGCTTGTAGTCACTGCAGCTGTTTCAGTACTAGAGAGTATCCTAAATCCAATTACACTGCAACTATCTTGTGGAATTCTATGTACTTATTTCTGACGGACTTTTGGGAGAGCAAGGAAAATTCCTTGGGTTGCCAGGAAAGATCCTTCACTCACTTTCCTCTCTTTCCCTCAAACAGGAGTCTCTCTTCATACTCAGCTGCCTGGAGTTTGGGAAGGGGTGATGCGGGCATTCCTGAGGCTGTTGTAACTGGCATCATGCTGCATTGCACCCAAAGCCTGCAACCTTTCAGACCAGCACAGCACGAGGCTCACCCAGTGCCCGTAATGATGGCCTGACTGCTGCTGATACTTACTGATGGCCTGAGGCCTCTTTAATCAGCTAGTGGTGAGGCCAGCTCAGATTTGGGTTTGTTCCATCCTTCCAGGGTAGTGGATTTCCTTCTGGCACAGGGTGGATCTAGAAGAAATGATGGGAGCAATGGCCTGAACTCAGGGGCTTTGGGGGATCTGCCCCATACTATGTTGTACTGTGGTAGTACTGTACTAGTTTCCAAGGCAAAGTCCCCAGTACTCTTCACTCTTCTTTCCTCAAGTGAAATAAGTCTCTCTTTTTGTCTCTGCATTGTGCTACCCGGAGTTCGGGGGCAGGGTGACATAGGCACTTCTGTGGCCCCTGCAGCTGATGTCACACTGTGTAGCACCTTAAGCCCACAGCCTTCCAGGTCAATACAGCACTGGGGCACCCAAAGACCACGATCACTACAGAATTGCTGCCACTGAAATTTATTTGAGGCCCAAGGCCATTTCAGTCAGCTAAGGCTTGAGCCCTTCTGCTATGACTGTAGTTATAGATTTTCTATCTTGCCTGGAGTAAGAATAAGTATTCGTTCTGTGGGTACTGGCCGAGAGTCAAAGGCTTTGGAATTCTGCCCAATGCTGTGTTCCACTGTGACAGGATCAACACAGACTCCTAATGCAAAGTCCCAACTTTTATATATTCTCATGTTGTATGTTTGCTGTGTAGAATCCTTTTATTTCAAATTGAAGAACTTTCTTGGCATTTCTCGTAAGGCAGGTCTAATGGTGATGAACTGTCTAGGCTTTTGTTTGGAAGTCTTTTACTGTCCTTCATTTTTGAAAGACAGTTTGGCCAATGTATGCTGGCAGGCTATTTTTTCTTTCCACATTTTAAATATATCATCACCCTCGTTTATGGTCTGCAAAGCTTCTGCTGAAATAGCTGCTCTTACGGAGTTTCTCTTATATGTGACAGGTTGTTCTTCTCTGTGTGCTTTCAATTCTTTTTTAGTGACTTTTGACAATTTTATTTTAATGTGTCTCATTGTGGATTTCTTTGGGTTACTCTTATTTGGCGTCCTTTGGGCTTCTTGGGTCGGATGTTCATTTCTTTCTCTATATTTGGGAAATTTTAGCTATTGTTTATTTGAGTAAACAGTCTTGTTTTTTTTTTTTTTTTTTTTTTTTTTTATTTTCTCCTGACACTCTCATAATGTAAATATTGGTCCCTAAATTATGAACCTTAAGTTTTCTTCACTTTTTTCATTATTTTGTTATTTTTGCTTTTTTGAGTCAATTATTTTTAATGGTGTGTCCTTGAGTTGCTGGTCCTTTTATTAGCTTGATCTAGTCTGCTGCTGAACCTCGGCAGTTTTTTTTTTCTTTTTCTTTTTTTGTTTGCTTGTTTTTGCTTTAGTTATTGTGTTCTTCAGCTCCATGCTTTCTGTTTGGAATTTTCTGTTTGTTGAAATTCTCATTTTGTTGATGCATTATTCTCTTGACCTTTGTGATGAGCTTTATGACAGTTATTTTGTATTCTCTGTCAGGTAAACTGTATAAATTCATTTTATTAAGGTTGCTGTCTGGAGATTTATCTTGTTCCTTGGTTTGAATTATTTTTTTCTGATTCTTTATTTTCCTTCACGCTCTGCATTGGCGTATGTGTATTATCCAGTTATACACACTGCATCCAGTCTGCCCAGACTGCTTGGACCAGAGAAGACCACCATCAGCTACCCTGACCAGAGATTCTAGAGTTTCTACCAACAACTCTTTCCCTTTTCAAGGAGAAAGAGACTCCTTGGGTTTTTGTTTGTTTGAAACAGAGTCTTGCTGTGTCACCCAGGCTGGAGGGCAGTGGCATGCTCACAGCTCACTGCAATCTCAACCTCCCAGGCTCAAGTAATCCTTCTGCCTCAGCCTTCTGAGTAGTTGAGACTATAGACATGCACCACTCTGCTGGCTAATTTTTGTATTTTTTGTAGGGATGTGATTTTGCCATGCTGCTCAGGCTGGTCTCGAACTCCTGAGCTCAGCCTTTAAAATATTCAAAGTGCTGGGATTATAGGTGTTAACCACTGCACCCCACGAACTGTACTTTTTATGTATTTGCTCTGTGCTGAGCCACTGGGAGAAAGTATGACATCTACCAGTCCAAACCACTATTTCCATTATCTCTTATTTGTGGCAGACCAGTTAGAGTTCTAAGACTGGCAAATAGCTGCCAGTTCTTTGGGCAGTCCCGGCAAAGTTGGGGCATTGGATGCTCAGATCAACTCTTTTCCTTCTCAGAGAAGTTGAGAACTGATGTGTGTGTGTGTGTGTGTGTGTGTGTGTGTGTGTGGTTTTTGTTGTTACTCATGTTATGCTGAGCAGCAGGGGAAGACTTGTGACATCTGAACTTCAGGGAAGCTTGAAGCTAGGGGCATCAACTGCCCCTAGTTTCCATCTCTGTTTTCCCCAATTTGTATACTGTGCTGGTCCCATCAGAGATTCAAGACTGGCAAGACAGAAGCCAGACCTTAGTGGAGTCCTCTTGGAATGGCCGGGGTGCTGCATGTGCAAACCAAGCCCTTTTCTCCCCTGGGAGAAGTTGGGAGCTAGGGGTAAAGCTCTTGATTATATGGTACTATGCCAATAGTAGGGATTCTGGTGAAAGGGTGTTCTGGGTCTCTGTACTAGCTTTGGTCAGTCTGGTTTCACCTTCACCTGGGCTGCAGGAGCCTTTCACTTAGTTTCTGGATTTTGCATAAAGGAAATTCATCTGTGATTGTTGCTGAATTTGTGTTTTATTGGGGATAGAGTGTACAGGACTTCCTACTTTGCCATCGTGCTGATGTCACTTGTCATGTTCTTTTTATTGGAATTATTTTCTAAATTAGTATGCTCCTTGGCATTCAGTTTATCACTGGCATCATAACATCTTTGGTAGTAATAGGTTTTTATTTCCTAATTACTTGTTGGCATATTTTGAAGAATGGAATATTTTGATTGAGAAAATACTGCATTTCATATTAAATCCTAGTATATGTTAGGACTTTAGATCTAAGAGTGTATAACTAGTTATTTTAAGATATTATTATTTGGTGTACTTTTTTTTTTTTTTTTTTTTGAAACAGAGTCTTGCTGTGTCATCAGGTGCCAGGCTGGAGTGCAGTGGTGCGATCTCGGCTCACTGCAACCTCCGCCTCCCAGGTTCAAGCAATTCTCCTGCCTCAGCCTCCTGAGTAGCTGGGATTACAGGCGCATGCCACCACACCCAGTTAATTTTTACATTTTTAGTAGAGATGGGGTTTCACCATTTTGGCCAGGATGGTCTCGACCTTGTATTAGGTCACATGAAAACTCTACTATACTAATTTCATAACTTTGTATTCCAAATTATCTTCTGAGAATGTATGAAGAGTGTTAATATGTCAGCTCCCTTAGCAGAACTTCACAAATAGTTGAATAAATCTAATTTTATGTGTCACATCCATTGCTTCAAATACAGAATCAGTAGCATTGATTGCCACAAATACTTAAATTCCAGTGGAAGTTTTATTTTTATATTCATTTCATGAAATCAGAGTAAAGTCTTTGAAAGTTCATTGTGCTGAGATAAACATATATTATAAATTCAGTTAAAAATTAATATTTTATTAATTTTAACTTTACTGAGACTTGTTTTACTGAGAAAACCATAGCGCAACATGATTTTTTAAAAAAATACCATTTGCACCTACCTAAAACAAAGTGTATTACCATTGTTTTTGAAGTGTTTTATAATTATCAATTTTGATGATAGTGTCAATTATCAACAAAATTGATATTTATTGATAATTTAGAAATATTATTTGATATTGATATTGATAAATATTGATATCAATATCTAGAAATATTATTACTTCCTCACTGCAGTGCTAAAATGCCTCACTGTGGTTTCACATTTGTCTATTTATTCTTTTTATCTTTTATTTTTATTTTTTGCCTCATGCACATTGAAGATATATTATTAGTTGCATACATTTTGGATGCTATGGGGTTTATTGACTCTTTTTTTTTAACCCTTTTGCTGATACGAAATCTCTCTTTTTCTCTGATAATTTTCCTTGTGTTGAACTTTATTTTATACGAATATCATATGATTAGTGTGGCATATTATGTGTTTTAGCATCTTTTTACTTTTAAGTTATCGGTGTGTTTATATTTAAAGTAGATGACTAGTAAATAGCATATGGTTGCATCTTGATTTTTTTTTTATTGTACTTTAGATTCTGGGATACATGTGCAGATCTTGCAGGATTGTTGCATAGGTACATACATGGCAATGGGGTTTGCTGCCTCCATCACCCCGTCACCTATATCTGGCATTTCTCCCCATATTATTCCTCCCCAACCACCCCAACCCTCATTGTCCCTCCCCTACACCTCCAGCAAACTCCCTGTGTCCATGTGTTCTCATTGTTCAACACCTGCCTATGAGCGAGAACATGCAGTGTTTGATCTTCTGTTCTTGTGTCAGTTTGCTGAGAATCAGGGTGTTTCTAGATTCATCCATGTCCCTACAAAGAACACAAACTCATCATTTTCTATGGCTTCATAGTATTCCATGGTATATATGTGCCACATTTTCCTTGTCCAGTCTATCATCAGTGGGCATTTGAGTTGGTTCAAACTCTTAGTTATTGCAAACTGTGCCGCACTGAACATACATGTGTATGTGTCTTGATAATAGAACAATTTATAACCCTTTGGGTATATACCTAGTAATGGGATTGCTGGTTCAAATGGAATTTCTATTTCTAGATCCTTGAGGAATCACCACATTGTCCCCCACAATGGCTGAACTAATTTACACTCCCACCAACAGTGTAAAAGTGTTCCTGTTGCTCCACATCCTCTCCAGCATCTGTTGTCTCCAGATTTTTTAATGATCATCATTCTAACTGGCATGAGATGGTATCTCAATGTGGTTTTGATTTGCATTTCTCTAATGACCAGTGATGATGAGCATTTTTCATGTTTTTTGGCCTCATATGTGTCCTCTTTTGAAAAGTGTCTGTTCATGTCCTTCATCCACTTTTGAATGGGTTTGTTTTTTTCTTGTAAATCTGCTTTAGTTCTTTGTAGATTCTGGATATTAACCCTTTGTCAGATGAGTAGATTGCAAAAATTTTTTCCCATTCTGTTGGTTGCCAGTTCAGTCTAATGATTGTACAGAAGGTCTGGAGTTTAATTAGGTCCCATTTGTCTATTTGGTCTTTTGTTGCCAATGCTTTCAGTGTTTGGTTTTTTTTTTTAATTTATAAAAATAGAAAATAAATACATAAATAAAAAATCTTTGTAGAGACAGGGTTTCTTCATGTTGGTCAGGCTGGTCTCAAACTGCTGACCTCAGGTGATCTGCCCACCTTGGCCTCCCAAAGTGCTGGGATTACAGGTGTAAGCCACTACACCCAGCCAAGCTTTTGGTGTGTTAGTCATGAAGTTCTTGCCTATGCCTATGTCCTGAATGGTTTTGTCTAGGTTTTCTTCTAGGGTTTTTATGGTGTTAGGTCTTATGTTTAAGTCTTTAATCCATCTGGAGTTAATTTTAGTGTAAGGTGTCAGGAAGGGGTCCAGTTTCTGCTTTCTGCACATGGCTAGTCAGTTTTCCCAACACCATTTATTAAACAGGGGAATCCTTTCCCTATTGCTTGTTTTTGTCAGGTTTGTCCAAGATCAGATGGTTGTAGATGTGTGACATTGCCTCTGAGGCCCCTGTTCTGTTCCATTGGTCTATATCTCTGTTTTGGTACCAGTACCATGCTGTTTTGATTATTGTAGCCTTGTAGTATAATTTGCAGTCAGGTAACATGATGCCTCCAGCTTTGTTCTTGCTTAGGATTGTCTTGGCTATATGGACTCTCTTTCATTCCATATGAAGTTTAAGGTAGGTTTTCTCTAGTTCTGTGAAGAGGGTCATTGGTAGCTTGATGAGGATAGCACTGAATCTATAAATTACTTTGGGCAGTATGGCCATTTTCATGATATTGATTCTTCCTAACCATGAGCATGGAATGTTTTTCCATTTGTTTGTGTCCTCTCTTATTTCCTTGGGCAGTGGTTTGTAGTTCTCCTTGAAGAGGTCCTTTACATCCTTTGTTAGGTGTATTCCTAGGTATTTTATTCTCTTTGCAGCAATTATGAATGGGGTTCACTCTTGAGTTGGCTCTCCTTAAATCTGTTATTGGTGCATAGGAATGCTTGTGATTTCTGCACATTGATTTTGTATCCTGGGACTTTGCTGAAGTTGCTTATCAGTTTCAGGAGTTTTTAGGCTGAGGCGATGGGGTCTTCTAAGTATACAATCATGTCGTCTGCAAATAGAGACAATTTGACTTCCTCCTTTCCTAATTGAATATCCTTTATTTCTTTTTCTTGTCTCATTGCTCTGGCTAGAACTTCCAATACTATATTGAATTGGATGGTGAGAGATTTAAATTGTCTAGTGCCAGATTTAAGGGAATGCTTCCAGTTTGTGTGCATTCGGTATGATATTAGCTGTGTGTTTGTCATAAATAGCTTCTATTGTTTTGAAATATGTTCCATCAATTCCTAGTTTATTGAGAGACTTTAGCATAAAGGGCTGTTGAATTTTGTCGAAGGCCTTCTTTGCATCTATTGAGATAATCATGTGGTTTTTGTCTTTGGTTCCGTTTCTGTGGTAGATTATGTTTATAGATTTGCATATGTTGAACCAGCCTTGCATCCTCAGGATGAAGCCAACTTGATCATGATGGATAAGCTTTTTGATGTGCTGTTGCAATCAGTTTGCCGGTATTTTATTGAAGATTTTTGCATCTATGTTCATCGTGGCTGTTGGTCTGAAGTTTTCTTTTTGTTGAGTTTCTGCTGGGTTTTGGTATCAGGTTGATGTTGGTCTCATAAAATGATTTGGGAACGATTCCCTCTTTTTGTATTGTTTGGAATAGTTTCAGAAGGAGTGGTACCACCTTCTCTTTGTACATCTTGTAGAATTCGGCTGTGAACCCATCTGGACCTGGACTTTTTTTGGTTGGTAGGCTATTATTTGCTGCCTCAACTTCAGCCCTTGTTATTGGTCTATTCTGGGTTTCAAATTCTTCCTGATTTAGGCTTGGGAGGGTACAGGTTAACATTTACCACATAATTGGAATTAAATTACTCCTCAGCAAATGCAAAAGAACAGAAATCATAACAAACAGTCTTTAAGATCACTGTGCAATCAAATTAGAACTCAGGATTAAGAAACTAACTCAGAACCACACAACTTCATGGAAACTAAACAATTGGCTCCTGAATGTCAACTGTATTAACAATTAAAAGAAGGCAGAAATAAAGATATTCTTCGAAACCAAGGATAATGAAGACACCACGTACCAGAATCTCGGGGACACATTTAAAGCAGTCTAGAAGGAAATTTATAGCAATAAATGCCCACATGAAAAGTGAGAAAAGATCTAAAATCAACACCCTATCATCAAAATTGAAAGAGCTAGAGGAGCAAGCATCTTGATTTTTTTATAGTTTGAAAATCTCTGCCTCTTAGTTGTAGTCTTTTAACCATTAGGCCATTTACATTTAATATAAATATTCACTTGGTTACGTTTGTCTACCATATTGCTATTATTATTTTATTGAATCCACCGGTTAATTGTTCCTTTTTTTACTATTATTTTTTATTTTCTATTAGCCTATTAGCTATACCTCCCTGGGGCGGAAAGGAAAGCATTTGCTCTAACACTTATAACGTGTATCTTTAGCTTATGAAAACCTGTTTTTACGTCAAGTAGATGGACCTAACATTAAATAATATCATGACACCTCACATATAATGTATGAACCTTCCTATAGTGTATTTCCATTTCCTCCTTCAATTCTTTAGGGCATGTTTTTATTTATTTTACTTTTACCTATGTTATAAATAAATATCACAATACTATTTTTAAAAAACTTTAGGCAGTTATCTGTTAAATATTTAAATATGTGCAAATGCCACATATTAAAATTTAATATTAAAGATAAAATTATTTATTTTGTGATAAAGTACAAATGCAAATTTTGGTGGTACATAACCTCATAATAAAAACAAAGCTCTCATAAAATTAAAAAAACAGAAATGTACTAAAAATTGGTTGTGTGTACACAGAATTCATAACTGCTACCATGAAAATTGTAATATTTACCTACCACAGGAGAACTATTTATTTATTTATTTATTTTTAAGACAGGGTTTCACCATGTTGGTCAGGCTGGTCTTGAACTCCTGACCTCAGGTGATCCACCTGCCTTGGCCTCCAAAGTGCTTGGATTACAGATGTGAGCCACCACGCCCGGTCACAATAGAGCTATTGTTAAAATATACAAATATTTTTATATGCAGTTTAAATAATTGTACTAAGTAGTGTGTGTGTGTGTGTGTGTGTGTGTGTGTGCGTGCATGTATGTCTGTGAGGAGAGAGAGAGAGAGAGACAAAGTAAAGCTGATTCAAAAAATAAATAAAAGAACACTAGTATGTCAGTATCATATTCTATTTTTCCTCATCATTGTCAATACAACTTCAGAAAGGTTTGAGTTTTTTCATAAGTTACTTTAATATTTTGATAATTCATATAAAGATGATTTTTGTACACAGATATGTCATTTTAATTTTTTAGAAATTATTCTATTTTTCAAATGGCTTTTGCATAGATAACTATTTTGAGACATGCATCAATATATCAATTATGTTACTCAATACACATTTCAATTACATAATTTTATTTATTTTTAGCTTCTCATTTCATGCTTAACAACTTTTTCAGCTTCAACAAAGAAGTCATTAGATTTTGATATATGTTATTATTTTAAAACTATTTTCAAATCTGCTGTTCCTCCTAGCCTGTGTTCCTTGAAGGATAAGGATGTCATCGTATTGACATTTGGGTCCCCACAACTTGTCATGGCAAGTTCTACTTAGTAATATTTAGTATTTAGTACTTAGTACAAGTAGTGGTACTTGGTACTTAGTAATATTCAATAAATCTGATTGAATGGGTAAATCTGCTAATAATGTAAAACTAAAAGCACACAAATACTATATACTGTCAGTCAGAAGTAATGTGGAACCATTTTTATGTAATTTTTCTTTTTTTAAAAATTTATTAATGTGGGTCCTCCTCACATATTAGAATTCTATTTCAAATCGACTCCTATACTCTTCTATAATGTTCTAATGTAAAACAAGTTTCTTTTACAGATCCCTTTGACAGTCTTCAACCTAACATGCCTTTGATACCACAAAAATTATATCATTGATTGTATCACTGCTTTTGTAGACATATCGGAGCATAAGAATCTGTGAAAGCAGAGCTGTGTTGTTCCTGTTAATATCCACAACATCAAGCATAATACCTGGCTTAATAATTATTTGGTATAATAAATAAATGCATATGCATTTTAAAAAGAGATTTCTATATATCCAGAAGTATATTACAGCACTGGCTTTCAGGTTTCTTTACCATATCATGCATTAAGCAGCTTTGTTTGTCTCCTGGGTTGATGGGAATGTGTCTGTCATCCTGCCATCAACTTTAACCTGACTTGCCATATCATTAGATGTATCCTTAGTAACATAATGAAATTCTAAAGATAGCCACATTTCTGAGCAGCTGGCAGAGTGTGAGCCTAATAATGATGTTGAACATTCTTTATAAAATTGATGGATCATGTACAAAGCAAGGGCTCAATCAAGGGCAAAATTCTCCAGGGTGAAATCCACCTCTAGGTTACCATCTGCATTTCAAATACTTGTTGATTGATTTGACTCTGGATGGGATTTTTCTCACAGGTTAAGTATTTCCATTACCCAACTTGATTTTCTTATAGATAGTGAAGTGGAAAATGCAGTGTCATATTTTAGCCAATACAAAAATATAAGGCAATAAAGCTGGAAGAGAGGGATCTAAGAAATTGTGAATACCAAATTTGGACCAGGACCTTGCTAAGTCTCCTGACACAATGCAAAAATATAAAACTACTTCTTAGAAAAACTATGCAGTGCATATTAATGTCTACTTGTCTTTTTTCATTTCAGAATTGATATTTTCATAGAATTTTGAATATAATTGTTAGAATAAAAATTTAATATTTTGTCTGATTCTAAATGAAGCAGATGAAATATTCCTAGGCTAGTTTTACAGATGAGGCAGGAAAGACTCAGGGAACTAATACAAGGGATCAATATCCTTTCATAATACAGTACACTAAGTCTAAGTCTTCTGCTTCTGATATTATTACTCATCCAACTGTATGAAATCCAAGATTTTTCTTCTTTGAAAGGTCAGGAAATAAACAAGTTTATACCAAAAAGACGACTTTCTAAACAGAAAGGACACATAAGAACTTATGAGTGATTTCAGTATATTTATTCTTTGTTACACCAAGCAATGCAATAAGAAAACTGGAGTGCTTTCTTTTGCTCTTGTCACCACAGTGGTAATTCCACTTATCTCTGACTTCAAGTAATCATCCCGTATTTCAGTTGTAAACTACATATGCAACAGCTAGGCTTGTGAAATCTGTATTACATGAAGTGCATATTTCCAATGAAATAATACTACCAATTAGACAGAAGCAAAGATAAAATGAGTGAGAAGTATATTTACAGTAGCAATAATGAGAACTCAGTTATATTTTGTAGTCGTTAGTGCCATCTGGTTATTTCCTGAACAAACCCTAGGTTATCCAGAACAGATTAAAGCAATTACAATATAATGTAAATATTGTTATGGCACACTTGAAATAAACATCCCCTGGCTTCAAAATAATACCATATTATAAATAAAGCTTCAGCATACACTGAAAAGACAAATGATAGTTTTGTTCATTCATTTATTCATTCATTCATTTTTAACTATTGTGAAAATTTCTCTTCAAATTCTTATAATGATGGATAATTTGTTTCTTCCTAGGGTATAGAAAAGCTATATTTGATAAGGACATGTTACTTAATGATGAATGCTGTGAACTCTTTTAGTGGATTTAGATCAGTGATGAAGATTGATGGTATTGTAAAAACAATTTATAAGTAATATATAAGTTTCTCAGATAATCATACATTATCTTATAATGAATTCAAAGAGATACCTTATATATAATTAGAATAAAACAACATATCTTTAAAAATTGTTTCTAATACATATAAGCTTTTATAAAATTGCATTACTTTTACATGTCTATCTTTTTTTTCATATTCAGGGTAATGAAAATTTATAAGAAAAAAACTGTCAAGGGTAGTACAACTTATTTGTTTCAGTAGAATAGAAACAGTTCTATTTTGAAAGTAAAAATATGTCATAGTAAATTTATTTTTAACTTAGTATAACAATCAGATAAAAACTCATTTTATTAGAAATAAATTCTACCATACAAGAGTAAAATCACTGGCATAAAAATATAGTAAAAATTAGATTTTATATTTTTGCTAATGTTCACTCTATTTCTTATGTCAATGATTTTACCTTCTATTTTGAATATATTTCTAAAAATATTTTATCTGATTATCATCATAAATTAGAAGTACATTCGCAATGACATCAATTGCATATGGAAAATTTACATAGGTGAAATTTTAATACTTATTTTTTACATTTTTGCTTTCCAAATCAGAAGATTAAAAGGTTTTACAATTTTGCAATATGTTGGACATGGTAAATTGAGGAACCTACTAGATATCTAAGTATAGAAATTAAATAGTCACTTGAAGAGAATGGTTTAGAGCTCAGAAAAGAAGTTAAGGCTGGATATATAAATTTCAGAGGCACCAAGCTAAAAAATATTTAAAATTATGATATTAGATGAAGTTATCTGTGAGAAATTGTGAAAAGAAGGAAGAAGAGCATTCAGGACTAATTCCTGAGGTACACCAGCCCTCCATAATCAAGTTATTAGGTAACAAAAGCAAAAGATACCAAAAGAGAGCAGCAAATAAGCCAGAAAGAAAACCAGAATAGGCTGATGAATTGGAGGCCAAAAAACGAAAAAACAGCACTTGAAGGAAGAATAGTCAGCTCTAATAAATGTTGTTGAAAGGTTTTTGAAAGAAAGCACAGAGATTACCACTGGATTTGGCAGTCTGGATTCAAAAAAAAAAAAAAGGAATAACTGACAATGAAACTGGAGACAATTGTATAGAAACTTCTCTCAGGTTATATATTTACTAGATTTTCTATTAAAGAAAGCATAAAAATGTGAAAGCAGCTGAAAGAGAATGGGGGATATTAAAAAGTTTTATTTGTTTACTTGAGATGGAAGATATAAACCACAATTACATGCTGTGAGAATGATCCAGTATAGTACTGTACATACGACTAGAGATGATCCAATATGCTAGTGATGCAGAAGGAGATGAAAAATATTTGGGAATGAAGTCCTTAACAGTGTTTAATATCAGCAACACAGGAACTAGGGTTAGCTTTTTACAGAACAAGGGCAACTTCTCCATTTTAAAAGACGAGGAAACAGAATATGGATGTAAACACCAGTGGGATGATAGATTTGATGGTGTTAAGGAGCGTGCTTCTATCTTACTGCTTTACTCTTTCAAAAAATTATAAAGAAATAAAACAAAATAAGAAATGAGGGGGGGAGAGAAAGAGTGAAAAAGCAGTTGGAATGGAAATGTTGTTGGTATTGTAGTTATTTTAAAAATATTATATGGCATATATTTGGCATATATATAGCTAAACTTGTACATATATATATGAATAAATTTTATTTATATTATTTTTAATAACCATAAACATAACCTTGCATCTTTCTTTTCTACTTTTCTTTATAGTAAAAATGTAGGCAGCAAGATATTTTTATTGTAATAAAGGGATACAAATAGTCCAATATTTCTTGCCTTTCCATTTCAATCCAGGTCTGATTTTTTTAGTTAATTCTTTCATCAATAAACAGCTGTCAGAGTTCCACTAGCAGGATATGGCTTTGTGTTATTTCTGGTAATGGTATAGGTTTGTGCTGAGACAACACACTGCAGTGATTAAGAGTCCTGCTGTTTTGAGTTTAAATTCCAGCTCTGCTAAGAACATGCACTTAACATCTCTGAGGCTCATTTTATCCATTTAAAAATAGGGACAACAATATCACTTTGTAAGAATTCTGTGTTTTAGCTTAAGAGTGTAAACTAAGCTACTAGTTAAGTGTTTTGCCCACTATATGCTCTAAATAGATATAGTAATCATTGCTATTATTATTTTATTGGTCTTTATTCTAAGTGAATTGCCTTTTATAAGTTTGTCTTTTTTTCTTTTTTGAGAGAGAGTCTCGCTCTGTCACCCAGACTGTAGTGCAGTGGTATGATCTTGGCTCACTGCAACCTCTGCCTCACTGGTTCAAGCAATTCCTCTGCCTCAGCCTCCCAAGTAGCTGGGATTACAGGCGCCACGCCACCATGCTCAGCTAATGTTTTTGTATTTTTAGTAGAGATGGGGTTTCACCATGTTGGCCAGACAGATCTCAAACTCCTGACCTCAGGCGATCGGCCCACCTGGGCCTCCCAAAGTGCTGGGGTTATAGGCGTGAGCTACCACACTGGCCATAAATTTTTCTTTCTTAGATAAATAGTCTTTATTCAACTTGACATATAACAATGGAACCCTATTAATAAGGCTATAATGCTGATATCTGTGCAAATATTCTTAAGAAATTAATACATTTAAGCTGTCATAAATGTGTAGGTTTTTGAACGACTTTAGTCAAAATAATAGGTAGATGGTTGCTTGTCTGATTTTAAAATGACACTTAAAGATTAATAGCGTGTTTAGAGACTTCCATTTAAATAATCATATCATTGAGTTTTATGCTCTCTTCAACACTTAAGCACATTTTATTACAAAGGTTCTATCACTTTTATTTAAGAAATGTTCCTTGAATAGGTCTTATACCTGCATTTGTACTTTAACTGTCCCTAAGTAATTATATGATGTTGGGAAAGCATCTTAGCCTTTTTAAGCCTCAATTTTCTCAATGGAAAAATATGGGTAATTATAGTACTCAGACGTCCTGCAAATCGAGATGTAGCTTATAACTTGGCATTTTAAATGTAGGAAGTGCTCAATAAGTATTACATATTAGCATTATTACCTATTCACATACGCTTCTATTTATGTACTCTTTCTGTGTGACTATTACTCTTTCTACTGAATGATAAGCTAATTTTAGGAGTGCAATCTACAGTTGTGTAACAGACTAGCCACTTGATAAATCCTAGACTAACCAAAAATGTAAATGGCCAGCCCTTTGGAGGTGAAGAAAAACAAGAAAGGGAAGTCATCTTTTATTGACAGTTTCATGGGATTTTACAAGTCAAACACAAATTATATTTGGATGTTATAACATATAAGCCTATTATTCACTTTCCAGAATGTTCCTTTTATGATATTACGGGTGAGACAAAAAGGCCGTTAAGTACCTTTATATTTGTTGGAATTTCTGCTTACTTTGCATATTTATGTTAGGAAAAAAGGAGGCATGAATGGCAGACTTAAAATCTAGTAAAACAAAGATATGGATATTCATTTCACCAAATAAATTTGAGGGCAATTTAAAATAAAAACATTTAGTAAATGGGTGGATTACCCATGTTAATTCACCAATTTAAAATAAAGACATTTAGTAAATGGGTGTATTACTACATTGGTAGTCAGTATACTATTTTCTGATTTATATGTTTTAATTTTTACATATTTAAAATAGTTGATAAATTAAAATACTTAATTGCCAAACAAGTCCTCATTCTATAGAAACATTCTATATATTGTTCCAGAACAGGAGAGGATAAAGATGATCAAACTTCTACTTAAGAATTTATATAACAACAGTAACAAAAAGAAAATTCAAATAAGGACCATATATTTTGAGAATTGTATGCTTCAAAAAAATTAGAAGTACATATAAAATAAAATTATTAATCTATTTTAAAATATATGATCAATAGTTATTTAAATATTATATAATTGCTTTTTAAATTATTCTAATTATGTAAGATTATCTGACTTCTAATTTGAAGAAATATATAGCATATCTCCTTAAATGGTTATTTTCTTAAATGACTACAGTTTCTATTTAATACAGATGAAGAATGATTAACGCCAAAATTGTTATAATTTTGTATACCTACAACAAAGAGTATAAACAGTATGAAAACCAAACTTTGAATAAAAAAAAAGACGACAATAGAATTTACAGCAAGTAATTGTTCCTGCGTGTATTTAACTAATTGCTTTCAGAACTCAAGTAATACCAAGAAGGAAAAAACTTTCTTTGGTTTTTCATTAAATCCCATAATTCTTTCTTGTGATACAAAATCTTACTCCTAATTTGTTTGTTAAGTGAGAGAAAAAAGAACTTGAGAAATTTACCCCTCTTCTCCTTCAAGGCAACTAAGCCCAAAGACAAATGTTTATTCTCACATATTATATATTAGCTGTCATACCAAAACCTTATTTTAGCTACTACTCCCCACTTTAAGTCTTTCAGCCTGGTAATTCTGACAGCAGTGTAAAACACTTTTTTTCTGTCATACTCAGCTTTTTTTCTTCCTGTCATACTCAGCTGAAACATGATGATATTCACTACTTTCATTTCAATGTTTTTCTAATGTTTTTACACAAACATTTTTATTTTTGAGAATGTACATCTTAAGTTGAAAGCTTCCTGTAAACAGAGTCCAGCACATTGGAAACCTCAAACAAAACTGAAGTATTTTTCACAACCTTTTATATTATTACTATTATTCAATTTGAAAGCTAGAGCAGTTTTCACATTTATGTCACTTCTTTCTAATAAAAACATCCAATATGTAAACCTTGTATGTCAAACATCACTCTCCACTTATAAAATCAATCCATAGGTGATATGGTTTGGCTCTGTCTCACCAACCAAATCTCATCTCTAATTGTCATCCCCACATGTCAGGGGAGGGTCTTGGTGGGAGGTGACTGAATCATGGGAGCAGACTTCCCCTTGCTCTTCTCATGACAGTGAGTGAGTTCTCATGAGATCTGGTTGTTTGAAAGTGTGTGGCACTTTCCCCTTCACTATCTCTCTCCTTCTGTGCTATGGTAAGATGTGCTTGCTTTCCCTTTGCCTTCTGCCATGATTGTAAGTTTCCCAAGGCCTCCTAGCCATGCTTCCTGCTAAGCCTGCAGAACTGTGAGTCAATTTAAGACCTCTCTTCTTCATAAGTTACCCAGTCCCAGGTAGTTATTTATAGCAGTGTGAAAATAAACTAATACAATAGGTCAATTTTAGTTTTAGTGGAAACCATTCCAGAGCAAGTCAAGAACAATTTAATGACTAAGTTACACACACACACAGACACACGCATGTGTGCACAAACACACACACACCACTTTAATAAAATATCTCTATCCATAATGGAAAACTATAATTGCTCAGATTCTATGATAGATGATGCTCTGTTTAGTGCTCTGCTGAGAAACACTGATGGATATTAGAAAACAAATTCACTTATAAATTTAGTGCAGTGGCACAGTCATGGCTTACTGCAGCCTTGATCTCCTAGGCTCAAGCTTCCTCCCAGCTTAGCCTCTCGAGTAGCTGGGACTGCAGGCATGCACCACCATGCCCGGCTAATTTTTTTTATTTTTGTGGAGACAGAGTCTCACTTAGTTTCCCAGGGCTGGTCTCAAACTCCTGAAATTTAGAAACCTCCCTCCCTTGATGTCCCAAAGTGCTGGGAGTACAGATGTGAGCCACTACACATGCTGTCACTTCAAGAATGTTATATAAAATAATTAAACAATATATAACATTTTGATATCATATTTTTTAATTATTTTATTTTATTTTAAAGAAAGAAAAGAGAGAAAGAGAGAAAGAAGAAAAAGAGAATGAAAGAAAGAGAAAAAGGAGAAGAAAAAGAGGGAGAGAGAACAGGAATCTTGCTCTATTGCCCAGGCTAAAATGCAGTCTAAAAATGGGTATTGAAAAGCTCTTTTATACTAATAATTGTGTTATACAACGGAGACAGGAAGGGATAATGGAGGAAAATAACAAACAAACAGCCAACCAGTATTTCATTTAAACCTATGAAATGCTATGCAATTGCTGGGGAGTGATTTGCTCCCAACCATGTGGTCAATTTTAGAATAGATGTGATGTGTTACTGAAGAAAATGTATGTTTTGTGGATTTGGAGTAGAGAGTTCTGTAAATGTTTATTAAGTTTACTTGTTCGAGGTCTAAGTTCAAGTCCCAGGTATCCTTGTTAACCTTCTGTCTCATTGATCTGTCCAATATTGACAATGTAGTGTTAAAGTCTCCCACTATTATTGTGTGGGAGTCCAAGTCTCTTTGTAAGTCACCAAGAAGTTGCCCTATGTATCTGGGTGCTCCTATATTGGGTGCGCATAGACTTAGGATCGTTAGCTCTTCCCATTACATTGATCCCTCTACCATTATACATGTCCCTCTTATCTCTTTTGGTTACTATTACTTTAAAGTCTATTTTATCAGAGATGAGAAACACAACCCCTGCTTTTTTTTTCTCTCCATTTGGTTGGCAAATCTTCCTCCATCTCTGTGTTTTGGGTCTCTGTATATCCTTGCATGTGAGATGGGTCTGGATGCAGCTTACCGATGGGTTTTTTGGAATGGCTGATACTGGTCATTCCTTTCTGTAGTGCTTCTTTCAGAAGCTCTTGTAAAGTAGGCGTGGTGATAATGAAGTCTCTGAGTACTTGCTTGTTTGTAAAAAATTTTATTTTTCCTTCACTTATGAAACTTAGTTTGGCTGGATATGAAATTCTGGGTTGAAAGTTCTTTTCTTTAAGGATGTTGAATATTGGCCCCCACTCTCTTCTGGCTTGTAGGGTTTCTGCTGAGAGATCTGCTGTGAGTCTGATAGGCTTCCCCTTGTGGGTAACCTGACCTTTCACTCTGGCTGCCCTTAGTATTTTCTCCTTCATTTCAACCCTGGTGAATCTAATGATTATGTGCCTTGGGGTTGCTCTTTTGAGGAATATCTTTGTGGTGTTCTCTGTATTACCTGGAGTTGAGTATTGCCTTGCCTTGCTAGGTTGGGAAAGTTTTCCTGGATAATATCCTTAAGAATATTTTCCAGTTTGGATTCATTCTCTTCGTCACATTCAGGTACACCTATCAAACGTAGATTAGGTCTTTTCACATAGTCCCATATTTCTTGAAGACTTTGCTCATTCCTTTTTACCCTTTTTCTCTAATCTTGTCTTCTCGTTTTATTTCGTTAAGTTGGTCTTCGACCTCTGAAATCCTTTCTTCTGCTTGATCAATTTGACTGTTAAAACTTGGGCATACTTCGCGAAGTTCTCGCATTGTGTTTTCAGCTCCATTAATTCACTTATATTCTTCTCTAAATTGTCCATTCTCGTTAACATTTCATCAAACCTTTTTTCAAGGTTCTTAGTTTCCTTGCATTGGGCTAGAACATGTTCTTTTAGCTCACAGAAGTTTCTCATTATCAACCTTCTGAAGCCTAATTCTTTTGATTCCTCACATTCATTCTCAATCAGGCCTTGTTCAGTTGGTGATGAGGAACTGCATTCCTCTGTAGGAGGTAAGGCATTCTGATTTCGGGTGTTTTCAGCCTTTTTGTGCTGGTTTCTTTCCATCTTTGTGGATTTATCCGCCTGTCGTCTGTGCAATTGCTGACTTTCAGATTAGGTCTCTGAGTGGACGTCCAGCTTGTTGGTGGTAAAGTTTTTTCTGTTTCTTAGTTTTCCTTCAGTGGACGCCCCTCCCCCACAAAGCTGGACCTTCCCGGGTTCAGCTGTACTTGCTGTGAAACTCTAATCCTCAGCAGTTCCAATTGCTGTTTTTTTGTTGTTGCTGGGGGGACCAGCCTTCCCCTGCGGCGACCCACCACGTCAGCTGAAAGAGCGGCATTAAGATTTGTGGTGCTTTTCTGCCCAGGAATCTCCTGGTCTGGTTCCCCACTTCAGTCCACTTTTCAATCAGCTGAATGGGAGACTCTGTCTTCCTGGAGCTCCAACGCCAACTAAAGGGCACTCAGTCCTGGATACTCCGGACTGAGAACCGCCGTGCCGGGGCACCTGCAAATGGCCGCGCCGGCCAAAAGAGTCACGCTGGCGACCCGTGAGGCTCCTCCGCCGGGAATCTCTTGGTCCGTGGGCAATAAAAATTCATCTGAAAGTGTGGCATCCACTCCCTCTCTGCACTTTCAGTGGGAGCTACAGTCCTGAGCTGCTGCTAATCGGCCATCTTGGATCTCTCTCCGATATCATATTGTTTTCACTCAGCAAAATTCCCTTGAAATTCATCTAATCATATATAGAAATCATTCCCTTTTATTGATGAGTAATATTCCACAGCATGAATTTACCATTGTTTAAACACTTATCTGTTTTTTATTGTTGTTGTTTTGTTTTCGTTTTCTTTTTTTTGAGACGAGGTTTCTCCATGTTGGTCAGGCTGGTCTTGAACTCCTGACCTCAGGTGATTCACCCACCTCGGCCTCCCAAAGTGCTTGGATTACAGGCGTGAGCCACAGTGCCCAGCCCAGCCATTTATCAGTTGAACGGCATTTGGGTTGTTCCAAGTTATTACTGATTATGAATAAAGTTGTTGTGAATATCTGTGTATAGGCTTTCATGTGAACATAAGTTTTATGTTCTTTTGGATAAATGCTCAAGAGTGCAATTGCTGGAGTGTGTGGTAAGTGCATGGTTAGTTTTATAAGAAAGTGCCATAATCCTATCCAGAGTGATTAAACTACTTTACATTCACACCAGCAATGCATGAGTGATCCAGTTTTCTCCATAATATTGCCAGCATTTGTTGTTACATTTGTTTTTAAAAATTAGCCAATTTGAAATGTATGTAGTAATATCTCATTGGGGTTTTTAATATGCATTTCCCTATTAGTGATGTTGAATGTCTTTTCATGTGTTATCTGATATGTTTCCATTGAAATGTCTTTTGCTCATTTTGTAACTGGATTGATTGTTAATTTACTTCTTTTTAGAGTTTCGAGAGTTCTTTATATATTCTGGGTATAAGTCCTCTGTGGATATGTTCCAAACAAATATATTCTCCCAATATGAAGCTTTCTTTACATACTCTTCAGTGTCTTTCACAACACATTTAGTAATGTTGAGTGAAACTAATATTTGGCAACTAAAATGCTATCCCACTTCTTCAAATAAATTAGCACATAAATTATTTTAAAAACAACAAATAAAAGTATGTATTGTATAGCATATAAAAATTGACCCAACAATATTTAAAATTAATTTTCTAAAACACATGGATATATGGAAATTGATTTTTTGTAGTTATCAAAACTAAAATTTTGTCTCTGTCTTTTGATAGGTTCTGTTGCCACTGCGTGTCGTGACCCAGGGGTCCCAATGAATGGGACTCGAAATGGGGATGGAAGAGAACCTGGGGGACACTGTCATTTTTCAGTGTGACCCAGGATATGAACTTCAAGGAGAGGAAATAATAACCTGCATTCAGGTAGAAAATCGATACTTCTGGCAGCCCAGTCCACCAGTCTGTATAGGTATGAATTAAAGAACAATTAAAATTTTATGTGAACATAAAACAATGGCTAAAAATTGGTATTGATGTTTTAAGAAACATATTCTAGAATAGATTCTGTATGAAAGTCTATGATTTCAGAGGACTGTTAACCTCCTCAAAATGTACAAAATTGTAAAATGATTATTATTTTTCCATGGCATAAAGATTAATTCATTAATTTTTCAATGGTTCTAAGATTCTAAAACACTTAGAATGAATCAAAGCTCTTGAAAAATTCTATCACCCTTTATTTGCTATGTAATTGTAGTTATCCATTGGTTTTAAGTTTTAAAGAGTGGATTCAGACTCCATATTAAAATGGGTCATATTGATCTTGCCTCTAAAATGGTTATTTCATTTAAGAAAGAAAATATTATCAGAATCTGTGTCAGAATTTCCAAGCTTTGTCTTTCTGTTTAATTAATGTAATCTGAAAGAATATCAGTTTTTATGTGGATGATCTAAGAAGTTGTAGCAGTCTGGATGATACTGCCAGCTATCTATCTTTAGTCTCTGTGCTCTGCTATTGAATCTCCAATTCAGGTGCTAGAAAATTAAAATACATATTATTATTGGATCTGAGAAAGACTTAGAGGAGTGTCCCACTTTTAGAATAAAAATAGTTAGAAAATCTGCTATATAATTAAACCAGTTTAATCTTAAATTTTTTTGTTCTGTTCAAGTGTTTTAGTATTTGTGTCATCTTTAATTTACAGTACATTTTGAACAAACTATGTTTTCTCTACTGAAAATGTTATTTATTTACATATTCTCTCTCACTACACTGTAAGACTTAGGAGAAGATTCCATATCTTGTTCATCATTGTGTTTCTTATAGAATTTGGCACGTGCAACTGTATTATGTTTTAGAGGGAGAATCTTATTTTTGTTCACTTATACCTAACTCATAAATTTCATAGTGATTTATTTTTGAAAGTCCCATGGAAATAGGAAGAGAGTTTTAGTTCTTCAGTCAGAAGTGAACAAGTACAAACATTCAATTATTCAGATTTATTTTACCCCATCTTGTAATTCCCCAAACAAAATTACAAAATCAAATTCATTAGTCATTAACTGTATCTCAGGCACTGTTCTAAATAGTGGGAAATTAGCAACAAAACAAGACAGAAAAGTTCTCTGTTCCTATGAACTTACTTTCCAATGAAATAAAAACTAAAAAAAAAAAAAGTTTTACATCACGTTTTCTCTATTTTATATGTTGGATTTAAAAACACTCAATGAACCAAACAAACATAAAAACATAAAAAGGCCCAAACCATCAGGCATTAGACAGACAGTTCTAGATCTCTGCTATAAAAAATAAGGCAGATGACAAAGAAGCAAACTTATTTTATAAAACATGAAGTAATGGCATAGGTTGAACAGTTCAGATTTAGCTGTATCTCCCATTATACTTTTTCTATTCACACATATATTGTTGTTCATGTACCATTGCAAGATTCTAAATCAACAAACATCAATTAATTTACATTTACTAGAAGTGCACTCAGAAGATCAGGGGAAAAATCTGTTAAGAAATGTTTGCAAAGAAAGAGACTGAAATAATGTTTCATTTTTGTTTCAAAATTTTCAAGTTTGTTTACTACTAAATTAACCTAAAAAATTTCACTTAAATTAAAACTTCTCATTCTAATTAATTGGAATTTGACCACATATCTCATGAAGAAAATAATTACGTAAAGAGGAAATTATAAAACACCAAAATCTTACTGTAGAACTTCTTGCTTTATTGTGATGCTTACATTTGGCTAAAGGATGTTGCTTATTAGAATTACCAGAAGGGCTAACTTATGCCAATTGTTTTTATATAGAATCTTAAAATATTAAATGACTTACGCTAAAATTCTAGATAACACTAAAATCCAAGATGCAAAAGATGAAAATGTTCTGAGACCTGCTGTTTTAAATTTCCATTTTTAGACAAGAATACAGGTTAGCTAGCAAGTCCTATTCTAGAAAAAGAAAAAGCTGAATACTAAATCTTACTTAAATTAAGCAGGTTGTGTAAAATTTTTGTATAAATAATGATACTGTGTATTATTTTTGGTAGAAAAGATAGCTTGAGGAGAAGATATAAATTAGAGCTTCTCTGAGGAAGAAAATAAACTTTAAAAAAAGTGAAAAATTGCTAAGGCTGCAGAAAGCCTGACCTCTAAAACTGATAAGAAAGAACTTCATGATTGGAAATACTATGCCAAAGATTAAACCCTGAACTTCTTAGAAACTCCATAATTCTATGTCTCAGACCCCGGAGCATAAAGCATTTTGCTTGCTTGCATGTAGAAACAGTCTTATAGTAAGTACCAACCAGAAGGATGTCATCTTTATGAGTGTTAATAGAATTCATTCCAACAAAATTGACAGTGTGAAAATTACTTTGACATTGCCAGTGGGAAAGTAGCAGCATTCAGTATGAAGGTATATAAGAAAGACATTGATGTGAGTGGGCTTTTGAGAAAGAAAGACGACACAAATAAAATTGAATTTGAGAAAAAAATTAAGAAGATTGTAAAATAGTT
Source organism: Ateles fusciceps (assembly GCA_036589455.1). Taxonomy (NCBI): domain Eukaryota; kingdom Metazoa; phylum Chordata; class Mammalia; order Primates; family Atelidae; genus Ateles; species Ateles fusciceps. Next base: position 127,039 of record JAZHEH010000589.1, read on the forward strand.
ATCAATAGTTCATGCCCATGTAACTGCCTTAGAAAACACTGCATTCAGAACAAACTATTAATGTTAGAATTATGTAAAAACTAACAGAAAACTTAGTTCATGAATCTCTGATTTATATTTTGAATGCTTTATGGTTGGGTAAAAATAGAGATGCGTATCTAAATGCGATTTAAAGTTGAGTATATTTAAAAGACAATTTTCTTTATGCACTAAGAGTTCGGGACTTACATACGTCAGATAATGTCTCTGCTTTTCTCATTGGCTTTCATAGATTTTCAAAATCAACCACAGCATTGATATATATTAAGAAATATTTGATAAATAATTCAAATAGATGTATACCTGTGTTCCCAGCTACTCAGGAGGCTGAAATGGGAGGATTGCTTGAGCCCAGGATTTTGAGACCAGACTGGGCAACATAGTGAGACTTTGTCTCAGAAGAAGTATAATAATGTAAATAATAGAATAAAAAGAATTTAGAGGAACTTATATTAATATCTACATATATTAAAATATATGTAATAAATTTTCTTAAATCTTTTGTGATAACGGATATATATGTATAACATATACATATATGCATGCATCTCTGTACAATTTCTAACAATAAAAATGACCGTTGTTCTTATAAAAAAACAAGGAAAATTGAAACAAACAAAATTAGTCTCCTACTCTCTCCAAAATGACACGTAACTCGAGAGGAAAAAAAAAAATCACAAAGAACATTTTGCTATCATTCTGGTCTTTTTTGCATATGTACATACATATAAGCATAACTAATTTTATTTAACTTCACTTCTTGCACTCCACAGATACTACTTTTTTTTCTTAAACAATTGGAGGTTTTTGGCAACCCTGTGCCAAGCAAGTCCTAATAGGCTTTTTTCTAATGGCATATGCTCATTTTATGTTTCTGTATTATACTTTGGTAATTCACAATATTTCAGACTTTTTCAGTACTATTTTACGTGTTATTGTGATCTGTGATCAGTGATCTTTGATGTTACTATTGAAATTGTTTCGAGGGTGTCCACAAACAAATGCCCATGCAGGACAGTGAACTTAACCAAAAAATGTGTGTGTCTTGAGTGCTCCCTTGACTAACCATTCCTCCGTCTCTCTCTCTTTCCTTGGCCCTACCTATTCTCTGATAAACAATATTAAAGTTAGACCAATGGCCTCTGAGCATTCAAGTGAAAGGAAGAGTTGCACATCTGTCACTCTCAAACAAAAGCTAGAAATGATTAAGCTTAGTGAGGAAGGCTGGTTGAAAGCCTAGATAGGCTGATAACACCAAATAGTTACCCAAGTTATGAATACAAAGGTAAAATTCTTGATGGAAATTGAAAATTCTACTCTGGTGAACACAGGAATGATAAGAAAGCAAAACAGCCTTATTATAGATAGGAAGCAAGTCAGTGGTCTGGCTAGAAGATCAAATCAACCACAACATTCCCTTAAGCCAAAACCTAATCCAAAGCAAGGACCTAACTCTTTAATTCTTTGAATACTTAGAAATGTGAAAAAGCTGCAGAAGAAAACTTTTAAGCTAGCATAGGTTGATTTATAAGGTTTAAGGAAAGAAGCTATCTCTATAACATTAAAGTGCATGGTGAAGCAGTAGGTACTGAAGGAGAAGCTGCATTCAGTTATCCAGAAGATCTAGCTAAGATCATTGATGAAAGTAGATACATTAAAAAACAGTTTTCAATGTAGATGAAACAGCATTCTATTGTTATAGTCCCATCTAGAAGTTTCATTGCTACAAAGGAGAAATCAGTGCCTGGCTTCAAAGCTTCAAAGGACAGACTGACTCTCTTATAGGGGCTATTGCAGCTGGTGACTTTAAAATAAAATCAGTGCTCATTACCATTCTGAAAATCTTAGACCCATTAAGAATTATGCTATATTTACTCTTCTTGTGCTCTATAAATGGAACAATTAAGCTTGGATAACAGCATGTCTGTTTACACCATGGTTTACTGAATATTTTAAGCCCACCATTGAAACCTACTACTCAGGAAAGCAGATTATTTTCAAACTATTACTGCTCATTGAAAATGTACCTGGTCACCCAAAGGCTCTAATGGAGATATGCAAAGAGATTAATGTTTTGTATACCAGTAACACAGCATCTATTCTGCAGCCCATGGATCAGGGAGTAATTTTGACTTTTAAAGTGCCATTCTTTAAGAAATAAATTTTACAATACTATAGCTGCCAAAGATAGTGATTTACCTGATGGATCCAGGCAAAGTAAATTTAAAACCTTCCGGAAAGAATTTACCATTCTAGATGCCACTAAGAACATTTGTGATTCATGAGAGGCAGTAAAAATATCAGTATTATCAGGAGCTTGGGAGAAGTTGATTCCCACCGTCATGGATGACTGTGAAGTGATGTTTAAGACTTCCGTGGAAGAAGAAACCGAAGATGTGGTAGAAACAGCAGGAGAACTAGAATAGAAGTGGAGTCTGAATATGGGACTGGACTGCTACAATCTTGTGATAAAACTTGAACAAAAGAGGAGTTGCTTCTTATGGACAAGAAAAGAAAATGACTTAATTACAGTGGAATCTATGTCTGGTAAAGATGCTGTGAACATTTTTGAAATGACAGCAAAGAACTTCAAATATTCCATAACTTAGTTCCTAAAAGCAGAGGCAGAATTTGGGAGGACCGTCTCCAAAAAGTTCTACTGTGGGTAAAATGCGATCAAACAGCATCACATGGTACAGAGAAATCTTTCATGAAAGTAAGAGTCCATTAATATGGCAGACTTCTTTATTATCTTATTTTAAGAAAATGTCACAGCTACCCCAGGCTTCAACAACCACTGCCCTGATTAGTTAGCAGCGATCAACATCTAGACAAGACCCTCCACTGGCAAAAGGATTATGACTCACTGAAGACTCAGATGACCAGTAGCATTTTTTAGCAATAAAGCATTTTTAATTAAGTTATGTACATTTTTAGACACAGTGCTATTGTACACTTAACAGACTACAATATAGTGTAAACATAACTTTTATATGCACTTGGAAACCAAAAGAGTTTTGGGACTAGCTTTATTGCTATATTTGGTTTATTGCGGGGGATGTGGAACTGAACCTGCAATATCTCCAAGGTATGCTTATATTCATATTTGCTATTGTACTTTTTTTCATATTCACATATGATTTTAGAGCCCAAAGGCAAAGTACGTTGCTGTTTTTATTAAAACACATAGCTACAAATTATATTGTGCATTCATCCGTACAATCATCTTCACTATTTACATGATCAATATAAAGAGCCACTAGCAATTCAACAAACATTATGAAATATATAGAATGCACTGAATTCTAGGTATAAAATAAAATGTGGACAGAGTGTCTAATTTACATATTAGTGATGTGTTCTGACACCTGAATGGAATATTTAAATAAAATACAGTAAGGGAAATAACTGAGATAGGCAGAGGTTATTATGGCTACCAGAGGGGTGATATTTCATATTAGTGGTGAATACTGATACCTGAATGGAATATTTAAATAAAATACAATAAGAGAAACAACATAGATGGGCAGAGGTTACTGTGGATACCAGAATGGTTTAGAGAGAGCTGAAAGTCGTACCCATTCTGGGTTCTATAGGAAAATTTCCTGGAGGCAGTGATGAATCTTAAAACATAAGTTACAGTTATATAAATGTAGAAAGGAAACAGACATTTCAGGAAAAAGAAATAAAATGAGCAAAGTCATGGAAGTACAAGGAAATATAAGCACTATGGTAGCATTTGAGTATAATTTATATATATACAGTGTGGTTGATGAAAGGAAAGGCTGTAGGGCTCAGATCATGAAGGCTCTGTGGGAGTTGGGACATTATATTTTAGGCAATGTGAAACACCTGCAGAATTTTATGTATAGACTTAGTACAATTAGATGTTTTCACTGGGTAAAAATTAGGGAAATAATTATTTCAAGTATCCATTGTAATAATTCAAGAAAGAGAGAAGAGTTAGACCTAATGGTAGTAGGCAAGAAAAGAAGGACAGGTTGAAAATAGCTACACAGTGGAGTCTTGGCAGGGCTTCTTGATGGATTGGATATAAAAATGCAGTGAAAAAAAGTGAAGACTCTTAGGCCTGTAGCCTGGGACTACAAGTGGATGATACTGGTCATCTAACAATTTAGGAACCTAGGAGAAGAAGCAAATTCACTTTGAGGTTGAGTATTTAGGCTATTCTATGTTTGATGTACCAATAGACTACAGAGAGAAATATCCAGTAAACACTCTGGTGTATGGTTTAGACTTCAGCCAAGAAATCTGTAGGAGGAGACAGAAAAAGGTGTTATCAGTGTATAAAAATTAGAAGATAAAAATCATAAATTTCATATGGTCAGCAAGGAGAGATGTAATAGTAGAAATTAAGAGAACTAGGTAAGGAACTCAGGAGATCACCAAAATTCTAAGAAGTAAAGGAAGAAGTGCATGATAATAAAACTGAAGCCTGTATAAAGACACTAGAAGAAAATCCCAGAAACACTAGTTTCTAAGACTCCAGAAACTAGAACGGTGAATTGAAGATAAAGATCAGCAATTAAGAAGGACTACAGATATGAAGAGAAAGATAAAAACAGCAAAGTCTTTATTATTATTATAAATGCAGGAGTCAAGTATAAGCTAAGAAATGTTTGTATTGGGAGCAAAGTGGCTTAAGGTAATGGCAGTGGTTGAGAAAAGAATGAGAGGTAGAAAGGACCACATAAAAACATCTAGGCACAGTGGCTCACACCTGTAATCACAGCACTTTGGGAGGCTGAGGTGAGTCCATCTCTTGAGCTCAGGAGTTCAAGACCAGCCTGGGCAACATAGTGAAACTCTGTGTCTCCAAAAATACAAAGAGATTAACCCGGTATGGTAGCACATGTCTGTAGTCACAGTTACTGGGGAGGCTGAAGTGGGAGGATCACCTGAGCCTGAGAGGTCAAAGCTGCAGTGAGCTGTGATGGTGCCACTGCACTCCAGCCTGGGCCACAGACTGAGATCCTGTATCATAAAAAAAAAAAAAAAAGACATCTAATCTAGACTCTCTAAGTAGTAGAAAGATTATTGTGTCTCCCTAAGCATAATTTAAAATAAAAATAACTTTAAACCTTAAGATAACTTTTCTCATGATGAATACCTTGGCACTTTTCTTTGACAAACAACATAAGAAACATTTTTCTGCTTTGGTTTTCTGCTTTGCCAGTCTTGTTAGTCATCTTAATCTGTCTCAGGTACATACAGCACAGGGGTGCAGAAAGAGATAATGAAAGTAGACGTCCCCTTCAAAAAGCTTAGTTATACCAAATTAAAAAAAAAAATCAGAACTTAGTAAGAAGAGACTGATTCAAATAGGATTATTGCAAAGGGAGGGGCAGGGAAGGGACAATTGCAACAGAGAATACTAAGTCTTTAATATCTGCACCTATCTCAGGAGTTAGACAAAAAGGGTTTTTTTATTTTTTAAAGAGGGCTAAACAAAGCTAGAGAGAACCAGGTGTGAAGTCAGAGGAAAGGGCAGCCTGATAGAATAGTAGATCAGAGAATATTGCATTCTAAATCTAGCCTGTTCTCTGGAAATATCCTGTGCTGTCTTAAGGCTGAGAGTGGGACAAAGTTCAGGAGCCTAGAAGAAGGCAGGAAACATAATCAAAGTTTGTTTCACAAGCATTTTATTTAGATTAATCAGTGAGCCAAGCAGTTCAGCTAGAAGCAAAGAATGGGAACTGGCAGGGTCTGTGTCTTGCCATAAACAAGAAAGTAAACAAAGATGGCTTATCTAAGTCATGATAAATGAGTCTTACCTAAATCATATGAAGCAGGGTGTTTCCTTACAGTAAGCCATTTTTCTGTTTAAAAAAAAATAAAAGTAAGTAGGTCATAGGGTACTTTGTTTTATTTTTAAGATGAAAGAAACCTGAGCACGTTTGTGGATGAAGTGGAGGAAGCCTGGAACAGTAAGGGAGATAAATAATTGAACAAGTGGTTTGGATAAGGGAGAGGGATTATGTGACCAGGTTGAGGGTGGTATCTTGGTTAGAAGGGACTCTATCCTGGGATTGTAAAGAGAAAGATTCAGGAGGCATTTAAGCTTGGAGATGGAGGACTGCAGAACATTGAAGCAGTTTATGTCTAATCATTTGATAATGTGCCACAAAAATATACAAGCAATAGGAAAGTAGTAGTGAATGTATTAAATCAGAGCAACTAGATATTCTCAATATAGTAGGAGCTGAGAGAATTTTCTGAGTGACTGAGGCACTAAGAAAAGAGTAGCAGAGGGGCATGGAGGAAGGCAGTAACAGACAACAGACAATGGCAAAATTACCAAACTGTAGTGATGATATTGCACATCTCAACTCATGCAAAGAACAGAAATGCTGAAATGTTGCCAGAATCAAAATTCTTCTCCTTACAAAACCGGTTTTATGTGGTCCAAAAAATTTCATTTCCTTTATAACTGAATGCTCAAATTTATCTCAGAAAACTACAATTTCAAAAACCAGATGAGAGAAGAATGCTGATGTACTGATTATGTGTAGAAGACATCATGAGAATGTGAAAATGCTAATCTTAATGTCTCTCACATGCGTGTATTTGTATTTCCCATTCTCCCACCCCACCACAGAAGACCTCCATATCTTTCTTCATTTCTTGTTCGTGTAACATATAATTTCTTGAACATAAACTCTGTTTCACAAACTTCAACACTAATCCCCTAAAGAATCTATTCTCTGAGTTTCACTGACAGTTTTTTCGAAGCTTTCCATCGAAGTGTTATGGAAACCTTTGCTTGAAACTGCAATAATTGTACTAAATACATAAAAGGTGACAGGAAAGACATGAAAATAAGCTGTATATCTCATATCTTATTGTTCCATTTATTATTAGAGGTTTTGTTTTGCTTTGTTTCTAATTTTTAATCTTCTGATTTTTCCTGTTAACCAGAGGAAAATCATCTTTGCCACTTTTTTCAATGTTTTCTTTTTGACATGGACCAAAATAATAATAGAGAGAGAAGAATATATGCATTCTTTTTGGTCTCTTGAAGCCAGTAAAGCAGCTAAATTTTATATATCCATGTATGTTTGCATTCGGTATTTAATAATATAATGGCTTTCTTGAAAGATAATGCTGTATCCAAGCATCAGGTACTATGAAAGTCAGGCCTGTACACAGCCTGATAAACCCTTTTGGAGAAGTGATTTCAGAAATACTGATAGCCAATAAATTGTATTAATGTTTAAAGAGATTTTATTTTTTTGTTGTTTAAATTAAAGCACCCTGTGGAGGCAATTTAACAGGATCTTCAGGCTTTATTCTCTCGCCAAACTTCCCTCATCCATATCCACATAGCAGGGACTGTGACTGGACTATCACTGTCAATGCAGACTATGTTATCTCCTTGGCATTTATCAGGTGAGTTCTTGTATATTTCCACATTAAAAATATATATACTTTTGGCTATTTTGCTTTAGCATTTGCACTAGACAATATTTATTTCTATATGTAGCATTTTTATTATTTTTTACTAATCCCAGGAATAATACTTGCTCTAGCTCTGCCACTGCCATTTGTGTTATCTTGGGCAAGTTATTTATTTGAATGAGCTTCCATTTTCCGACATGAAGGTAATAGCTGGTATCACAAAATCTGGCCTCTTTCCCTGAATATTTCATTGGAAATGTTAGATAATAGCAACTCAAAGATTTTCTGAGTGGAAAAGTCCCAATCTTTTTTGTCTAAAGTTGATGCAATAACTATATTAACCCTAGTAACACAATTTCTTTTTCTGCCACCAGTGGGTTAAAGCTGCTTAGTATTTATATAAAATGTTAAGCCTAAAAATACAATATTTTTTTAACATATTGAGGCTAGTTTTTTTCTAAGCAAAGATAATCTGAACTCATGAAACTTTAGCAAAATTGTAAATAAATAAAAGTTTTATTGTTGTGATTTGTAGTGGTACATTGCTAATTGGTAATACCAAAGCAAACACAACAATAATGTTAGTTTTAAGCCAGGACCTTGTTATAAGACAAGGGAAGTACTATTATTATTTCCATTTTCCCAGTTTAGGAAACATCAATACAGGCATTAGAAATATAAAAACGTATGATACAGGGCTTAGTTTACTTATAAAATTATTCTAGTTAATTACTTGAAGGTAGAAGGATATATTACATGAAGTGCATGACCTAAATTTCATTTCTAGCTTTATCATTTATTATGTGGCCTTAGGGAGACCACTGACTTTAAAGAGCCTTAATGTACTCATTAGTAAAATGAAAATCATAATCTCTTCCTTATACTGCAGGACTATTTGCAAGATGAATTAGTATTTATTAAAGTACCTTGTAATACATAAGGTAATATTAGCATGCACTTTCAGTTTTTCAGGAAAAAAAAATCATAACAACTAAGACTCTAAAATTTTCTTAAAAAGAATATTTTTTGTTTCAATTTCATTTTCAAAGAAGTTACAATATTTCAAGTATTAATTTAGGCTCAAACTACAAATTAAAAAGAGATATACTGTGTTCCATTGTTAAATAAGCTTTCAGCCTTCCATTCATAAAAAATACTACTATGTCATTTACAAAGCCCTTGTTTCTAGTGATTCTCCCAACAGAGATAGACAAGGAAGTTGTAATTACCATCAAAGATTAATGTTGGAAGAGATGAAATTCAGAGGTTGTATTTTATCTCAGAACAAGGGTAATAAGTAATGAAATATGGCTTAATCTTTGATTTCTACTACATTATTATACTAACAGTTACCAATTCAGGCCTCAGATGCACTGAAAAATTTCAGGATAAGTTAATTGAATTACATTTTTGAAACTACTGAATAGATTAAAACAAAATATAATAGCATGATGATCTCCCAATTTTCTTGTGTTAGAGGGGCCCGTATGTATGGAAAATCTGGGAACCTCTGCATTATCTCATTCTTTCTTAACTACTCTTTATGTACAAGTAAACTGAGTAGCTGGACTCTTCTTGTACATGCATATGTAAAGGATGAGAATTGTGGAAAGTTAATTTCTATAAATTCTATAGGTTCAGAAATAATACCTTTCACCTAACAAATCTCTTGTTTAGATGCAGGCAAATATGATAAAACTTGACAAAATAGTTTTTCTGCTGATGGATGTTTAATAATGGCAGGTTTTACTGGTTTCATTTTATATCATGAATTGATTGACTTTTCTTGCTGACCTAAATGAATCTATCCTTTTACCCATGTTTCTCTATCACAGTATGAGTTAGGAAATAGAGAAATTGATTGCATGTCTCTTGTCTTCTAAATATATGGGTTCCATGATCATTGTGGTACAATTATTATACATTTGAAGATTGTTAAGGCAAGTTTATTATGCAAATCTTGCAATATTAACACAATTGATTTGAATCATTTACATGCTAAAATATCCTTTTTCACATATTATCTAATTTTGACAGTGTATTGGTTTGATATCTCCTACATTAAGATTCCATAAGAAGAAAATATATTTACTTTCAGGAAAAAGAATGCCTACTACAATGTGCAATGCTTCATTTGAGTAATTTAAATATAAATGATATATTTCAACTTTTGATACCAACTTTTGTTCATATCTGATATGTAGAGTTGATTTTTTGAGCATTGAAAATGCTCATAAGTTTTGGAGTATTATTGATGAAGAAAAAAATAGTTTACATTTTCGTGATGCAAAATACATGAATGAAAAAGTTTTAAAAATATATATTATCCCCCACATAAATAACTTCATAAGAATATGTCAGTAACAAGGGCAGAAACAAGGCTTCTTCAGCTTACATCCTCTAACTCCAAATCCTGTATCTTTTCATCAGCTAAACTCTTTGTCTTACAATCAGTTATATTTTCTATGCATACAATGTTAATTTAAAAATATGTAAAATATCCAGTTTTTTTTTTTCCTCTGCTTGATATTCATATTAAATGTGTTGTTGCCAGGAGATTTTTTATATTAGCTTATTTTGACAGTGTCTTTTATTATTTTTAAATACTGAATTAATGTTTGATTATGAAACTATAATGGTTAATAGCCTATTAATAATTATTCTACTTCCCTTTCTCTCTTTTTACTTTCTTTTTTTTTTTAGTTTTAGCATAGAACCAAATTATGACTTCCTCTATATCTATGATGGACCAGACAGTAATAGCCCACTGATTGGAAGTTTTCAAGACAGCAAGTTACCAGAGAGAATAGAAAGCAGCTCAAATACCATGCATTTGGCTTTTCGGAGTGATGGATCTGTTAGTTACACTGGATTTCATCTAGAATACAAAGGTAAATATGAACATTCCATGTTAGTATCATGATTTAAATTAGAGGTTTTTTGTTTTTTTTTATTTTATTTTATACAGGAGAATAATTTGTTATGCCCCATTGTTAGTGGTTAGTTTTATGTGCATTTTTAAATGCAGACTATATACAGTTCATCTCATTAAAGGGTTCACACTGTAGACTTTTCTTATTAGTGAGAAGGAAATTAGCATTTTCCTAATTACTACCAAAGGAAATGTATCAGGCAAACAAATTGACAATTAGTATATTGGAGGAGTTGGCTGGAGCCACACAGTATTAAAAAACAAAAAGTACAAAAAAAGCCTCATTTTTAGAAGCTGAAGTTTGAGTCAAATACCACTTCAAATATTCAGTCAAATACCACTTTCAATGATAAAGGGAACAAAGTAGAGGATAATTGTATTTCAGAAAATATGTAAGCTGGATGCCATGGCTCATGTCTATAATCCTAGCACTTTAGGAGGCCAAGGCAGGAGGATTGCTTTCGCCCAGCAGTTTGAGACCAGCCTAAGAAACATAGTGAGAGCACATCTCTACAGTTTTTTTTTTTATTAGTCAAGAGGGGTGGCATACATCTGTAGTACCAGCTATTCAAGAGACTGACGCAGGAGGATCACTTGATCCCGGGGAGATGAAGGCTGCAGTGAGATATTATTATGCTGCTGCAGGCCAGCCTGGGAGAGCAAGACCCTGTTTCTAAGAAAAAATCTACAGATGTTTAAATATGTCAATATTCATAATAGGGAGAACAAATGATAGTTATAATGTTTTAGAATACTTCTGCTATTGTTTAAATGAATTATGTCAGAATGCCTATGTATATTTATAAATGTATTTTTCTAAAATTTTATAGTTTGTGTCTATAGAAACAGATTTAGATTCAGGTTGTGTAAAGTTTAAATTTATTTTTCAGTTATTGAGACCATGAAGGGCATGCTGATAATTCACCTCAAGTTATCAACTGATTTCTGAAAATACATACTTTGATTTGTTACCACCTTTTGTTTAATATTTTCAATAACTGAAAATTATATAGAATAATGAACTTCAAAGCATCCATCTGCCAACTTGACAAAAATGAACATTGTGCCATATTTGCTTCAGATCTCTTTATTCTTGTCTTAAAAAAAATCAAATATTACATATACAATGGAAACTCCTTTTGCATTTACCATATGAACAGGGATTAGTCTCTTCAAGGCTATTATAAGTGGTCATGATAAATTTCACAACATGACATGGATAAGGAAGACATTTTTAGGGAAATGCAACTCACAGGTCAGCAAGAAACAGATGCTTGGAGTCCTCCAGTATCTCTGTCATCGCTTGTAACTGTTTGCCAGGGCAAGGGTATCTGCTGGACATAAACATATAATAGTTTTCATTCCTGTGGAAAGATTGATCCCTCCGTTAGTCTCTCATTTCACAAGGAAAAGCAAGAAAATGGCCTTCTCAGTAGGAAAATACACAGGCTGTTTTGCACAGACAGTGGGGTTTGGGATGCTGGCTGTTTATTGGGGTTTTCTGCAAATGCTACCTGCTGTGTATCAGAAGATGCTTGGGGGAATTTTAGACCTTGGGATTGTGGGTTAGAAACACTTTTAGAGAAAGTGAGTTTGACCACAACACCACTCTAACCACCTGGTAGATAATTCCCTTACCATTTGTGGGGGACCTGGCTAGCTGGCCACTAGGAAAACCATAATGAGCATTTAAGGTCATTTTCAGACATTCCTGCTCTTTTCATTCTAGTGCCCCCCCTTATCCTGAATTTGATACTTATCTTTCCATGTATGTATGTTTCCACATATTTTTGTATTTCTTATTTTCATATAAATTTTATATTCTTATTATGTATGTATCCTTCTGAAAACTGATTTGGCCCCTTCAATGTTTTTGAGATTTATCAAAGTTAGAAACATATAACTTTAGTTTTTTAAGTTCTTTATATTACTGCAACATATGGCTACATCAAAGTTAATATGTAAATTTTTCTGCTGATAGACATTTAGATTGTCCGAGTTTATTACTACCAGAAATGAATTATGATGAAATAAGCATTCTTTCACATGTCGTCTTGAACATATCTGTGAGCTTCTTTTAGGACATCTGTATACATGAGAGTGGGATTACTGGGTCAAAGGGTATGAACCTCTTTGATGTAACTCTATATTGCGAATTTTTCTCTGAAGAGGCCATACCAACTTAAACTCTCCAAAATCAGGGTGAGAGCTTCAGAAATTCCACAGTTTTTAAAAACTAGTGCTTTTGTTAAATTTGAAAGTTGCTAATCTTATTAAATGATACTTCATTGTTGTTTTTATTGCCTTTTCCCTTATTACTAATAATTTGAGCATCTTTTTCCTATTTTGCATACCGAGGTTTCCTTTTCTTTTTTCTTAAAATAGAATCTTGCTCTGTCACCCAGGTTAGAGTGCAGTGGTGATCTTAATTCACTGCAACTTCCGCCTCCTGAATTCAAGCAATTCCCGTGCCTCAGTATCCCGAATAGCTGGGATTATAGACATGCACCACCTTGCCTGGCTAATTTTTGTATTTTTAGCAGAGACAGGGTTTCACCATGTTTACCAGGCTGATCTTGAACTCCTGGCCTCAAGTAATCTGCCCACCTCAGCCTCCCAAAGTTTAGGGATTACAGGTGTGAGCCACTGCCCCTGGCCTGAGGTTTCCTTTTAAATACCTGAATATTCCTTTCATTGAACATTTTTTTTTTCTAATTGGTTTCCTATTTCTTTTTTTATTTGTAGGGAATCTTTGATGTATTAATCCTTTAACTGTTATTTATGTTGTAGTAAATATCTTACCACCACCTTTGGCAAATATTTTCACTTTATTTCTGCCTTATCTTGCTGCACAAATGTTTTAAAAATCAATATCACAATATTTAATCCTTCCTTTTCTTAATGGTTTGTGCTTTTATGTCTTGTTTTAAAAAATTCTTCCTTATTATGAGTACTCATAAAGACAGTTTCCTAAACTTGTATCTCAAGTTTTAAAGGTTTGCTTTTCACCTTTAAGTCTTTCATCCATTTGAAGTTTATGTTTGTGCAAGCTAAGAATCTAATTTTTTTTTTCCATATGGATAATTGTCCTAGCACCATTCATAGGCAAGTATTGCTATTGCTGTCAAATATCAAGTTTCTGTGTCTGCTTCTGAATCCTCTATTCTGTCCCACTGGCCTCTATTTCTGTCTCCAGGCCAAGACATCTCAATTGACATCTCATACTTCAATTCTAGCAAAGTTGTTTAACTCAGTAGTTATAACTTTTTTGTAAAGTTATTTTTTTATTATTACATGGATAGTGACAGTTCTTTCATTCCAATCTGTACATAATTCAATTCTTTTCTTTACTTAATGCTCTTGATAAAGATTTAAGTACCATGTCAAAGAGAAGCAGTGATAGACATTATCTTTGTGTCATTGCAGATTTTAAAAAGAACACACTTCTTTTTAAAGCTACCATGGCTTTACAATAAGTCAAGATATCAATCAAGTAGATTGAGTATACCATCTTATTTTTTTTCAAAATCATTTTGGTGTCTGTTAAACTTTATAACTTTTATTTAGATTTTAGAATTAAGCTTGTTTTATCCATTGAATTTGATAGGGATTGCACTGAACTTATAAACTTTTGGTAATAAATTGAAGTATGTATAATTTTAAGTCTTTCCATCTATCAATATGGCATATATCTCAATTTACTCATATTTTCTTCAATTTCTTTCAGTAATGATTTTTAATTTTTTTATAAAAGTTTTCTCATCTTAATCTTAAATGTCTTATATTTGCATTGTTAAGTGATACCTTATTAGAGTTTTTCTTTTTTTTATATAATAGGGCCACAATAAATTTTTATAATGTTCTAGTATCTAGCAAAGTTACTTAACTCGCTAGTTATAACTTTTATGTAGATTTTTTTTTTTTGGAGTTTCTATGCAGATACTGACAGTTCTTTCATTCTAATCTGTGCATACTTCAAATCTTTTTCTTGAGTTAATGCTTTTACTAAAGATTTAAGAACCACACCAAATAGAAGCAGTGATCAACATTATCTTTGTGTCATTGCTGATTTTAAAAAGAATATATTTTTTACTTTAAGGTATAGTTGGCAATATTAATAAGGGCTAATATGTTTTAGTTTTTATTTATTGAGATACATTTCATAGTAATTTATATATAAAAACTATTTACTTCTACAAGTGAAGAATTCTCCAAATTACAAGCATAGCAATGTTATGTAATTTGCCAAAGTAATACAGCAGCGTTATTATTTAATTCAAAGTGGGTTCCAGAGTCCACACACTTCTCCAATATAGTATACTACCCCCAAGATATTATTTATCAGTTATAAGAGGTTCCCTTCTATTCTCAGTGTTCTCACAAATTTTAATTAAAATAGAGATTGAATGTTATCATTTGATTTTTTTTATCAGCTATTGAAAATATCATGATATTCCTTTGTGAAACTCCTATTGTGGAAAATTATAGTTGTTTTATTTTTTAAGTAAGCCATCGATATTTGAGGGATAAAATGACTTTGGTTTTTTTGGCTTGTTTTTAATATATTTGGCTGATTTCAACACACTATTATTAATTGTTTTAACTATGGTATATATTGCCACTGAATTATTACTATCTATTACAAAAATGTATTATTGAAGTGGTGGTGTTGTCCGAGGTAAATACCCAGGTTCATTATCTGGTGCCAAGAAGATTAAGGACAGGGACACACACAGAGAAGTAAGTTTAGGGGCAGAGGTTTAATAGGCAAAAAAAAAGAGGAGAGAGAGAGAGAGAAAGGAGGGCAGCTCTCTGTTGCAAGAGAGAGGGGGCATCCTAAAGGGGAATGTAGGCCTGCTGTTGACTGCATCAGATTTTTATAGACAGGCTTTACAGGTGGTGTCTGAGTTACATAGGGCCTACAGATTGGTTTAACCATGTATGACCTTAGTGTACTGGGAAGGCTGGTTGCCCCACCCTAATCTTCTTATGTAAATAGGGTCTTTGCCTGTCAGGGGCCAAATTGTCTTTTTACTGTACTTGTGTTTTGGCAAGAGGGGCAGATGGAGTCCCCATTTTGGACAAGCCTAGTCCCAGGTAGCCTTTTCCTATGGGCACAACTGTGGACATTTTACCTATGCAGGCTTCTGGCTTGCTGGTCTACATCTGCAGCTCAATTTTACAGGCTTCTCTTTGTTAGAAAAGAAAATGATTTGGGTCTGGCTCAACAGCACTTTCAGAGGCTGAGGCAGGTGGATCACTTGAGGTTAGGAGTTTGAGACCAGTCTGACCAACATGGTAAAACCCCCTCTACTAAAAAGATAAAAATTAGCCAGACGTGGTGGCGGGCACCTGTAATTTCAGCTACTAAGGAGGCTGAGGCAGGAGAATTGCTTGAAGCCAGGGGCAGAGGTTGCAGTGAGCTGAGATCCTGCCACTGCACTCCAGCCTGGACAACAGAGCGAGACTCTGTCTCAAAAAATTAAAACAATTAAAAATAATAAAATTATTTGGAGGCTGCCTTTCATTAAAAGGAAAACCTTACCGAGGACTTCCTTACTGTCTGCCTAAATAATTTCTTTTTAACTCCTGTATCATTATAATTGATTTGGTACCCTCTGATTGGGCTATAATTTTTCTTCCTTATACTGTCCTTTCTGGTTTTGATATCAAGATTACTATACCTTGATATTTGCCTAAATTTGGGGAGCATTCTCGATTTTCTAGTGTCGAGAATAATTTGTATAAGATAGGATCATCTCTTTCTTGAATGTTTTCTAGAACTTCACCATAACACTATGGATTCCAGTGATTTAAGGTGGTGAAATTTTAATGGTCATAAATATAGTTAGATTTGCTTTTTCATCTAGGTTTAAAAAAATCTTTTTCTAAAAACTAGTTTCTTTCATCATGATTTCACATTTATTGACATGAAAATATTCACAGTATTATCTTACTTTATTTGCTGCTGCATGTTTTGTTAATACTGTTTAATAGTTTATTACTATTACTTTTATCTACATTATTTTTTCCCTTTCTATTTCTCTAGATTTGTTTATCCTTTTTCTCCTTTCTTAAGATAAATATTGCTTATTAATTTGCATTTTTTCTCTTTCTAGTATGAGCTTGGATCTACAAATTTTCCTTTAAGACTTTTTTTCAGCATTTTTTTATTTATTGTACTTTAGGTTCTGAGGTACATGTGCAGATCATGTGGGATATTGCATAGGTACACACATGGCAATGTGGTTTGCTGCCTCCATCCCCATATCACCCAGATCTGGCATTTCTCCCCATGTTATCCCTCCCAACCTCCCCACCATCTGCTGTCCCTCCCCTGCACCCCCAACAGACCCTGGTGTGTGATACTCCCCTCCCCATGTTCGTGTGTTCTCATTGTTCAACACCCGCCTATTAGTGAGAACGTGCAGTGTTTGATTTTCTGTTCTTGTGTCAGTTTGCTGAGAATGATGTTTTTCCAGATTCATCCATGTCTCTACAAAGGACAGGAACTCATCATTTTTTATGGCTGCATAGTATTCCATGGTGTATCTGTGCCACATTTTCCTTGTCCAGTTAATCATCAATGGGCATTTGGGTTGGTTCCAGGTCTTTGCTATTGTAAACAGTGCCGCAGTGAACATATGTTTGCATGTGTCTTTATAATGGAATGATTTATAATCCTTTGGGTATATACCCAGGGAATGGGATTGTTGGGTCAAATGGAATTTCTATTTCCAGGTCCTTGAGGAATCGCCACACTGTCTTCTACAATTGTTGAGCTAATTTACCCTCCCACCAATAGTGTAAAAATGTTCCTATTTCTCCACATGCTCTCCAGCATCTGTTGTCTCCTGATTTTTTAAGGATCACCATTCTAACTGGCATGAGGTGGTATCTCATTGTAGTTTTGGTTTGCATTTCTCTAATGACCAGTGATGTTGAGCATTTTTTCATGTTTGTTGGTCTCATATATGTCTTCTTTTGAAAAGTGTCTGTTCATATCCTTCTCCCACTTTTGAATGGGTTTGTTTCTCTTTTTCTTGTAAATCTGTTTTAGTTCTTTGTAGATTCTGGATATTAGCCCTTTGTCAGATGAGTAGATTGCAAACATTTTTTCCCATTGTGTTGGTTGCCAGTTCATTCTAATGATTGTTTCTTTTGCTGTACAGAAGCTCTGGAGTTTAATTAGGTACCATTTGTTTATTTTTGCTTTTGTTGCCAGTGCTTTTGGTGTTTTAGTCATGAAGTTCTTGTCTGTGCGTATGTCCTGAATGGTTTTTGCCTAGGTTTTCGTCTGGGATTTTTATGTTGTTAGGTCTTATGTTTAAGTCTTTAATCCATCTGGAGTTGATTTTAGTGTAAGGTATCAGGAAGGGGTCCAGTTTCTGTTTTCTGCACATGACTAGCCACTTTCTCCAACACCATTTGTTAAACAGGGAATCCTTTCCCCATTGCTTGTTTTTCTCAGATATGTCAAAGATTAGATGGTTGTAGCTGTGTGGCATTACCTCCGAGGCCTCTCTTCTGTTCCATTTGTCTATATCTCTGTTTTGGTATCAGTACTGTGCTGTTTTGATTACTGTAGCCTTGTACATTTTAAGATGCTATGCAAAAGTTTTGATATGTAGAGATTTATCATAATTTTATTCTAAATTGGTTCTAATTATTGCATTATGATTTTTATTTGCTGAAGTATTGCTTAAAAATATTTCAAACTATCAAAATACAATTTTAATCTTAATTTTAATTTTTTATTGTATATACATACATGAAGGATGAGAATTGTGGAAAGCTAACTTCTATAAATTCTGTAGTTCTGGAAATAATAACTTTCACCTAACATATCTCTTGTTTAGATGCAGGCAAATATGATAAAAATTTGACAAAATAGTGTTTCTGCTGATGGATGTTTTAATCTGTAACTTAAAATTTTTAATTTATACTTGCATTAATCAAATATGTATGATTCTGATTCTTTGGCATGTCATACATAGGATTTGTTTTGTGGTCCATTATATGGCCAATATTTATGTTCCTTGTGTACTAGGAGAGAAATTTGTATCATATAATGAGTGCAAGTTTTTATATACATCCAATAAACTCCCTAATTATATTGTTAAATATACATCTTCTCAACATTTTTTAATCTTCTTAAACTAGCAAATATTGAAATAGTTGGGTAAAATATACTATTCTTAATTTGCCATTTTTCTTAAATTTTTACCTTTTTTGTTCATATATTATAAAAGCTTGTTTTCTGGTGCATATAAATTGCATTTTTTCTGTTTTTTTTTTTGATACCTTGGATTTAGTGTATTTATACTTATTAGCCTTTTCCTTTTATTTTTTACTTTATATTTCTTTTGCTTTTTCTGTATTCCTAATTTCAAAATCTTCCACCTGCTATCAAGTAATGGTAATATCTGAACTTTCTTGCTTATTTATTCACTTATTTATTTTTAAGTTTACTAATATGTGGGTCCCCCTCATTCCAGTAACCCCCTACACATATTCTAAAATACAAGTTTCTTAAGAGGAAATACCTTATCTGTTTATTCACTGCTATATACTAAGTGCCAAGAATAGTGTCTACACACAGTAATGATTCAATAATTATTTGTTACTTGATTGGTTTTGAGCATTGTAAAGAGGTGTCTTCTGTTTTAAAATCAAGTCATAATTTGAATATTAGAATAATAACATTCTTTAAATGTAAGAAACCTTAGAGATGTATTCCTGTTCTACATTTTATACATGAGAACTTGACTTTGAATAGCTATTTATTGCCTGGTGGGGTGGCTCATGCCTGTAATTCCAGCACTTTTGGATGCCAAGGCAGGTGGATCACCTGAGGTCAGGAGTTCGAGACCATTCTGACCAACATGGAGAAACCCCATCTCTACTTAAAATACAAAATTATCTGGGCATGGTGGCATATGCCTGCAATCCCAGATATTCAGGAGACTGAGGCAGGAGAATGGTTTAAACCCAGGAGGTGGAGGTTGTGGTAAGCAGAGACTGTGCCATTGCACTCCAGCCTGGCAACAAGAGTGAAACTCTGTGAAAAAAAGAAAGAGAGAAAGGAGGAGCAAGGAGGGAGAGGAAGGAAGGAAGGAAGGAAGGAAGGAAAAGGAAGGAAAGAAAGAAGGAAGAGAAGAAGAGGGAGGAGGGAAGGGAAGGAAGGGAAAGGAAGGGGAAGGAAGAAAGGGAGGGAGGGAGGGGAAGGGAAGGAAGGGAAAGGGAAGAAGAAAAGAAAGAAAGAAAGAGAAAGAAAGAGAGAAAGAAAGAGAAAGAAAGAAAGAAAGAAAGAAAACAGCTTCTTATATCCACAAACTGAAAGGCTCATACATATGACCTGTTGAAAAAAGAAAGCAAGAAAGAAACCTTATAGCAAATCTGTAGAGATAAAGTGAAGTTCTATTGTGAGTTAGTATTTAGTAAAATTATCACCACAATAAAAGTTGGAGCAAGAGTTATCTCACTACCAATCCAATGGTAGTTGATCTTTACTGATTACAACTTTTTTTCTTATGGAAACTGGTCATGACCTTATCATGGTTTCTCTAGGTAACACTCCATGTAGTCCTTACTAAAGCCAAGCAGTTAAGCAATTAAGATAAAACCTGTTTGCCATTACCTCAGCTAAATATATGTCCCTCCCTATTTCCCTAGCTTCATCAATTTCAATGTTTCATCATTTCCAAAAACGTAAGATTTATGTTGCCATAGATAAAGAACTACAAATGTAATTTTTTAAAAAAAAATATTATTTAGTATACACTTACTCTACTCTAGGTTCAATGATTAGCCCTTTTTAATGCATGATCTCTATCCTTCCCATGCCTACTCGTAGTATAAATGTCCTTTGTAACATGAGTAGGCATGGGAAGGGATTAGATAATGTACATATAAATGCAATAAAACATAGAACAGCCTTATAAGTATTGCTATCCCTGTTTTCCAAAGGACAAAATTGAAAATCGAATTGTTAAAATGATTTGCACAAGACTACATAATTTATTAATACCAATAACAATAAAGTCAAAAAAATATGTAAGTATAGGTGGAGAGAAATACATAATTATCCCATCAACTATGTCCTTCTTCCCCATCCACCATCTTCACCTACTATACCAGTACCCATTTGCACACAATTCCACCAGGTCTTATTTTATACCCCAGATGATATTTCTTTACAATAATGCTCCCTAGATCCAATCTCATGAATTCTCTAAACTGGTCCTCAAATCCCTTTCTGTTTATGGGAAAATTTCATTGCCCACTTGAGGGTCTCCAAGATCTGTCTTACTAGCTTCCCTATTTTATTTCAATAAATGGTTCCTCTCTAATTGTCCAGTTTCTTAAGGCTAACAAAGTGGTGCTGATGTTTATAATGATCATTGAAAAATGAACATCTCATTATTTTCAAGATAGAAGTATGCACACCCAAGTGCATGGACATATAAATTGAGGCTCTAGATAGTAAAAATATTTTTCTTTGTCTTTTGTAACATATAGCACATACCTTGACTTAAGCATGTTGGTTTCTGCAGCACTTAAAACGTAAAGTTATTAGTGTTTTTTTTCTTTTTTTTAATTTTTAATCTTTACAGGTTCATAGTAGGTGTGTGTATATATATATATTTACAGAGTACATGAGATATTTTGATACAGGTGCACAGTGTGTCATTATCAGGGTAAGTGGGGTATCCATCACCTCAAGCATTTATTATTTATTTATGTTACAAACATTCCAATTATACTTTATCAGTTGTTTTTAAATATTAAAACAATGAATTATTGTTGACTCTAGTCACCTGTTGTGCTATCAAAGACTAGATTGCTCTTCATTATATCTAACGTTGTTTTTGTGCCTTTAACCAATCCCACTTTCCACCCCTCACCCTTCCCAGCCTTCGGTAACTGTCATTCTACTCTCTATCTCTACTAGTTAAATTGTTTTAAATTTTACTTCCCACAAATGAGTAAAAACTTGAAAAGTTTTTTTTTTTTAATTTTTGTGGGTACACAATAAGTATATACATTTATGGAGTATGTGAGATATTTTGATACAGGCATACAATGTATAATAACCAACATCAGGGTAAGCAAAGTATCCATACTCTCAAGTGTTTATCTTTTTCGTTGCAAAACAATCAATCTATACACTTTTAGTTAT
The DNA here is from genome assembly GCA_036589455.1 of Ateles fusciceps. Classification (NCBI taxonomy): domain Eukaryota; kingdom Metazoa; phylum Chordata; class Mammalia; order Primates; family Atelidae; genus Ateles; species Ateles fusciceps. The sequence goes on from JAZHEH010000589.1 coordinate 148,611, forward strand.
TTTTAAATGTACAATTAAATTATTATTGACTCTAGTCATCCTGTTGTGCTGTCAAATACTAGATCTTATTCATTCTTTTTAATTACATTTTTGGTACTGATTAACTATCCACACTTCCCCCAATACTTCCACTACCATTCCCATCTCTGGTAAACATCCTTCTACTCTCTAACTCCATGAGTTCAATTGTTTTTAATTTTTAGCTTCCACAAATAAGTAAGAAAATGCAATTTGTCTTTCTGTACCTAACTTATTTCACATATGTCCTCCAGTTCCATCCATGTTGTTGCAAATATTTCATTCTTTTTTATGGCTGAATACTACTCCATTGTACATGTGTGCCACTTTTTTTTTAATACATTTGTCTGTTGATGGGCACTTAGGTCACTTCCAAATCATGACTATTCTGAATAGTACTACAGTAAACATGAGAGCACAGATATCTCTTCGATATACTGATTTCTTTCTTTCGTATATATACTAGGAGTGGGATTGCTAGATCATATGATTGTTCTATTTTTAGTTTTTTGAGGAAACTCCATACCGTTGATACTGTTCTCCATAGTGGCTATACTAATTTACATCTCCCTTAAGAGTATACGAGGTTTGCCTTTCTCCCATTCTCACTAGCATTTGTTACTGCCTTTAATTAAAAATTAAGACATGTTTTATTGTTATGTTTACTTCTACCTTCAAGAAAATATATATAGTATATATACAAAAATCTATTTATATTCAGCAAAAATAATTTTAAAAATAAACTAAAATATTTTAGATGCAGCAGATCTAAAATATATCTTCTGATAAATTTTATTTGGAGACTATAAGGAGGCAAAATAATCTTTTACCTAGTATCTGTTCAGTAGGCAAATCACTATTAAGCAGATAAAATTAATTATGCATAAAAATAACCCTAATAACTTGTCTGCTTCATAATTTTTATTCAGAAACTAAAATCACCTTTTCACCTACTGCCTAGACATTTGTATAAGTATTCTCCAGGTGTTTTCGAAATTTCCAGGTGTAATTGCTATGGCATATGTGGAAATAAACAAAGTCAGTATTATTCATAGAAAGCTATTCACCAAGGATTTAAAGCAGTATGTAAACATAATAATGAGATAAGAGCATTCTCTCAAGTTGAGGCTAGCAATGTAAAATTGTTGCAGAGATAGTATTTTTATATTTGTCAAACATTTTTCCCTTTCCTCAAAAAACAGGATATGTGCATTATAGTTTCACTATTGAAACTTTGGGGAAAACTTCAAAGAAGGAGAAACCAAACTTTTCAAAAGATGGATATTAGGAGAATAGACTTGTCAATGAGATTAATCCTTTCAAACAGAAATTTAAATCCTTCCTTTACCCTCCAGAGACTGAGTTCAATTTCATGAAGCCCAGCTATAAATGTTAGGTTTCTGTTCTGTCTAAAAATTACATTGTGTTTTCTTGCTTGTTTAAGGGGAAGGTACAATGTAAGGTTTTATTTTTATAAATAAACAAATCAATCTCTGCGTCACTAAAGCCCCATTCTTAGTGACCAAATTAAGTAGTCATCCTGCTGGTTCTTTCATAAAAAGAGTTGTGTGAATATTTTATAAGAAAGAAATGTATTTCATGGTTTGGGATGAAATTTTTATAGAGCAACTTGAGTATAATATATGGAATGTAAATTTTGTATATGTGTATATGTGTGCTTGGATAAGATCAAGTCATTTAGCTCTGGTTTGAAATTCAGGAATCACGTTTATCCTACTTGCACATGTCAGCACATCTCCTCCCCTACATGCTTCCCATCGCATTTTTGCCTAATCTGCTCCTTATTCTCTCAATGCTCACCTTAGATACCTCTTCTTCAGGGAGGTTCCTGAATGCTTCCCTTTATACAACATTCCAAAATCACAAGTCTTTATTTAATATAATTCCTATCTTCACAGACTGTAATTTCCATAAGCACCAGAACATTTTCTGATTGTCCACTGCTACATTTCCAGAGTTAGTAGGCTAGTGAGCCCTTAAGTATTTGTAGATAGAAAGGAAAGAAAGAAGGAAAGAAACAAAGTGAACCTTCTTCATTTCTCTGATATTCTATCAAAATTATTTAAATGTTTTGTTCCACCATTTCCTCTCTAGCTGAATTGGAGAAATTATACATAGTGTTCTTCTTAAAGCACAAATTACTCATTATTTCTTATAAATGTGAAAGTACATTAAACTCTTTGCAAACTTTTATTAGTGAAAGAAACATATTCTTATTGGTGTAATTAAATAAATTTTGACATAAAAATAAGTTTGTAGTAGCCAAACACCAAGATATAGTTGACTTAAACTCCAAAGATTCTATGACTCATATTCAGAGATATACCCACTTTCTGATTTCTTATTAACACAAAACAAATTCTAATGTAGAAAAATGACTACATTTGTTTCCCTGATTTATTGGTAATGGCCTTTACATTGCATATTCATTATTTCTTAAGTAATCAATAATTACAAAATGGAGATAATCGCAAGGCCTCATTCAGATTTGTTAATAACAAAGTGTTCTAGTACCTGTTCCATAAAATGAATGAGCTAATCTTTCTATTTCTCTACATGTTTTCAAAATATTCTGTCAGTCTTTTTGTTCTTTATCTGGGTACAATGAAAACAATTCCTCTGTAGTGAAAGGATTTTATTTTTTCAATCTGTCTGTTCTAGCTTTGAAAGTGTTTGGCATAGGGATAGATAATCTGTCCAAAAATACTGTGGTTTGGATTTTGTGAAGTTTTTTTGCTATTTTATAATGGGGGAGACCTCTGAATGTGGGGAATGACTGGAAGAAATAGGGTAAGAAAAATGATTGCAGGGCAGAGAAATAGAGCTGTTTATTTTGCCCTAGGTGGTGAAATGAACTGTGTTCAACATAGGCAGAAAAACCACTTGTAGGTTCAATAACATGAGATGGGCATTACTTGTGGGGAGATCTTTTCGTTTGAGATAGTCTCGCTTTGTCACCAGGCACCAGATTGGAGTGCAGTGGCATGCTCTCAGCTCACTGCAATCTCAGCCTCCCGGGTTCAAGTAATTCTCCTGCCTCAGCCTCCCGAGTAGCTGGGACTACAGGTGCATGCCACAAGGCCCGGCTAAATTTTGTATTTTTAGTAGAGACGGGGTTTCACCATGTTAACCAGGATGGTGTCGATCTGTTGACCTCGTGATCCACCTGCCTCAGCCTCCCAAAGTGCTGGGATTACAGGCGTGAGCCACCGCGCCCGGCTGGGGAGATCTTTTAAATAAAGACGTTTTATAAAGGATCCTGCTTTTTTCCCAAAGTAATTCACTTATAGTATCTACACGTGGATTATAGCACATAATACTTATAATACATTCTAAAACCCTATGTTTGAATATACTCTAGATACTAAGTTTAATGAGATCTATGAAGATCTTTAGAATTTATTTATTATCTTACTAATCAATATGCATTAGCAATTTGTCAGAGATGGATAAGGGTTCCTTTGTACTTTGAGGCCCCAAACAAAGACAGAAATGGTGCTGTTGCTTTTCCTTCTGGGTTAGAAAAAAGAAATGAACGTGTCTTAAAGGTCCAGTAAAAAAGTCAGTTGTCCCTTGGCATTTCTGGAGAACTGGGTCCAGGACTTGTCAGATACTAACATTCACAGATGTGAATATGCAACGTATACACATCCTTCCATATACATTAAATAATATCTAGATTACTAATAATATAGGATACAATGTAAATGCTAAGTAAACAGTTCTTATACTGTGTTATTTAGGGAACAATGACAAGACTGTACATAGTACAGAAACAGTTTTTTCAAAATATTTTCAATCTGCAGGTGACTGAATCCCACAGATGCAGTACCCATGTATTACAGAATGCCAACTGTATCTTAAAGCAATTAATGTTGTATTAACACTGTTTTACAGCAAAACTCCGAGAGTCCTGCTTTGATCCAGGCAATATAATGAACGGCACCAGACTTGGAATGGATTATAAATTAGGGTCAACAGTCACCTATTACTGTGATGCTGGTTATGTTCTTCAAGGTTATTCAACACTCACCTGTATCATGGGAGATGATGGAAGACCTGGATGGAATAGAGCTTTGCCAAGTTGTCATGGTGAGAAACATATATTTTTTGCTGAATTTTCATTATTAGAAAAAAATAAAACAAAATACTTAAAGTCATTTCTGTGTTTCAAAACATCAACTATTCAACATACAATCTACAAGTGTGATATTGGCAATGCAGAGATTTTTGTCAAAGATTTTTAAGTTGAATTCAATAAAGAACTGGTTTTGGAAAAGTGCTTATATTCCCAGGTGTCTCTAAAGCAATATGCATATTATAATAGGCAAACTTTCTGAGAACTGGGTTATTGCCTATTATGCCAATTTGTGTGCCCTCAGGACTTGCACCTGAAAATTTAGATGCTCAGAAAATATTGACTGAGTACATGAGGAACAAACACACTGAAACTGACATTTCAACACAAGTATAAATTTAATGATTTAAATATTATTAAAAAGTGATGAGAAATCTTTACCTGTAATAAGGATAAAGAACAATATATATTTCTTCTAGGAATTAGGTTGTCTAGAAAGAGACATAATACTACATATTTAAAAATCATACACTTGTATATAACTTTATATAAGAATGAAGATACAGTGAGAAAGATCATTTAGGCAAAACAGAGAAACAGTGATATCACTGCTTAGGGTTACTAGAGACTGTCTAGTCTCTAGTAACTGATCGTAATGCATTGTACAAAAATTAACAAAGACGTGTTATGATCTAGGACAGACTTCCCAAACTATGGGTCACCACCAGTGAATCATAAAATCAATTCATTGGGTTGTGACCAACATTTTTATAATAGACATAGAAGTGAATCAAATAAAATTACATTAAAAATTAATTAAAGTAAGAGGAAAAAAGTATACTTAAAGAACATAGAGTACCTTTTTTCTTTGTTTTTAAGATGGAGTCTGGCTCTGCTGCCCAGGCTGGAGTGCAGTGGCATGGTCTGGGCTCACTGCAGCTCCACCTCCCATGTTCAAGCAATTCTCCTGCCTCAGCCTCCCTAATGGCTGGGATTACAGGTGTGCACCACCACACCCAGATACTTTTTGTATTTTTAATAGAGATGGGATTTTGCCATGTTGCCCAGGCTGGTCTCGAACTTCTGGCCTCAAGGAATCCTTTCACCTTGATCTCCCAAAGTGCCAGGACTACAGGGGTGAGCCACACACCCGGCCAAGAGTACATATCACTTTTGGAATTTTTCTCTGTTGTATATAAAGAAATAAATAAAATAAAATAAATATGCGTCTGTGTATATATGTACCTGCAAGCATTCAAGTGTTTGTTTGCATTGGGCTATGATATAAAATTCATTTCTTACTATTAATTTCAGTGAAATAACAAAAATTTTTAGTATCTAATACACTTGATAATTTTTTCCTAGTTGTAGAATGTATTCACTTGTGAGAATTACATGTGCATGATTTCTGACTTACCCCTCTCTGAGTTTATTTTGACTCATCTGAGTTTATTTTGTCTCCAGTTATAAAATGCGGATAATTAATATTTTTTACTTCAAAATGTTTTTATAAGAAAGAAATGATAGACATCTTCTGAGATCCATCATTACCAGAACAGCTAGTTAATTTTTCACTCACATTGATGGTTCATCTATCGGAAGATAAAGAGAATAAAAAGAGTAATAACTACTTTGGGCTTAATTATTCAAATGCGAGAAAAAGTGATCGATGGCATGGAAGTTTATAGGAAATTTAAGAGAAAGGTTCATAGTATTTTATTAGTATTTAGAAATGTAGATATTAGTATTATCTAATTTAAAATCAGAAAAATCTAATTTAGCTAGAAAAAACATACTAAGAAAAGAACTTTTCAAAATTTATTGCCAGTGATTATTTGGGAACTATAGAAAATTTCTGAAATTTCCAGGAGCCAGATGCAAAATAACCAAAAGTTCTGATGCAGAAATATCAAAGGACACAAAAAACTGTAGATTAAAAAGGGGAGATGTTAATCACAGGGATAAATGATTAAGTAGATGGCTTTCAATGACAGGTGAAAAAGTCAGGAACACTAGAGTATAGCATACATTCACTAAGAATATGCCTGCCAAATATGATCATATTCTTTTCCAATAGGTCATAGAAATGTCAGTTTCAGCACGAAATGTGCCATAATATTTTAAAAAAAAAATCCTCTTGAGCCAAAAACATTTTATAGGATTAATTATAGCACAATTAAGTAGTTGATATGTTGGATAGTTCATATCTACAGACAATTTAGAGGGTACAGCAGGCCTGGATTCAAATAGGTGTCTTCTGACACTTATGACCTAAGGCAAGCTGAGTCTTGACTTTTAAATCTCTAAAACTAGGTTAATAGTTATTAATTCAGTAGGTTATTTTGAAGATTTAATTAGTAAACACAACACATACAGAGGATCTAATAAAGTGTCTGACAAAAGTGGGAATATAAATATATAAGGGTTGTAATTTTCAAGGCAGTATTCCAAGAGAAGCAAAGTACTGATGAACATGCATCATATCTTGTATTGTGCGGTGTATTTTGGTTAACTAGTATATTTCTCATTTTAATATTAATTAAAAATAATTTATCTGTGTTATGATGTGAATATACACATTCATTCACTCCTGAAAATTGAACAGATGTTGAGTATTTAAAAATGTCCCTAAGAGATCATTTTTACCATCAATTAAGTTAGGTATTAGACTTTTAATCAAAATGGACATGATATTGTTGACATCAAATACAATTTATTCAGTGAATTCTTTAAGCTATTAGTAAAACAGTTTAAGGTAAGTTTATGATCACAACCAATAATTTATAGTATAGTTGGGGAAAAAATCCTATGTTTTGGAATTAAGTATATTTAATACTAAACAATGAATTTTTTTAAGAAGTCTGGGTTTCTGCATGACTTTTCACTTTATTTATTTAGCATATCGAATCATAAGATACTGTGTAATTTGCAAGGTTGTTGGGAAAATCTATTAAATAACTTATTTTAAATATTGATTCTGTGGCTATCACTGTCACACAATAAGGAGCACTTAATATATTTTAGTCTCCTAATCAAGGTCACACATGTCTAATTATTTTTCCTCAGCACTTATACACAGGACTGGCTGACTTTCAGATGTAATAACTTAATACTTTTTTTTTCTTTCAAATAGGGTCTCACCGTCGCCCACGCTAAAGTGCAGTGGTGCAAGCGTGGCTCACTGCACTTTAGCATGGGCGACAGAGTGAGACACTATTCGAACAAGCGTGGTTCACTGCACTTTAGCGTGGGCAACAGAGTGAGACCCTATTTGAAAAAGCGTGGCTCACTGCAGTCTGTGCTTTCCAGGTTCAGGCAACCTGTACTTCCACCTCAGCCTTTCAAGTAGCTGGGACTACAGGCATGTGCCACCACACCCAGCTAATTTATTTTTTATTTTTTGCAGAGGCAATGTCTCACTATGTTTCCCAGGCTGGTCTCAAATTCCTGGCTTGGCCTCCCACAATGCTGGGATTACAGCATGCATGAACCACCGCACCTGGCTTAATACTGTAAAAGTCAAATTTGGTATTTAAAGTATGTTTAATAAGACAGAGGGTTCATTGTTCATAAAAACAAATTATTTTTTAAGATAAAATTTGTATTTTTATCTGAAATATGCATATGATAACTAAGAAAATAATACAGAGTAGGTTACATTTAAAGCAATGGTCATCTGCCTTATCCCTCTCTATCCTCCTATTGGTCAGAAGCTGAATGTTCTAATTTCTGTTACTAATTGCTCTGATGGCCCCTCCCATAATTCCATATAACATAAGAATGTCTGTTTCTTTATTTACCAACTCTAGATAATATCTCTTGATTTGCTGATATAAAAGATGGTGTAACATACAGTCTGTCTCTGCAATGTTTCAGAGTTATATTATTTTGTGTTATTCTAGTGATTGCCTTTGCTATATGTTAATATGTTTATGCCTCTATTTCTAATGTTATCAATGTTTGAGAATTAGGTGACTGGCGCTTTGCTGCTTTTCAGTCTAGGTCTCATCCCACAGTAGGTATCCCGACTAAAATCTCTGACAAAATTATGACTGACTGGTAGGCATTGCTTTTGAGTACATAAATAGGAAGTTAACTACGAGTCTGTGATCCTAGGAATGAAAATAAGGAAAGCTGTTTTTGTTTGTTTCATTTTTTTAGTGTAGAAGCAAATACCAACATGATCACATTCTGCAGACTCTTAGAATACAACTGCATTTTGCTTTTTCTTATAGTGTTGCCTTAGACTCACCCTAGAAGAGCATAAGCTCCATGCAGCCATAGACTACCTATCCTATCTAACATGTAACACATTAATTTATATAAATAGGCTCTTGTTAAATATCTGTAAATACAAAATGAATCATATTAATTCATGAAGTTTGTCTATTTTAGAAGACAGGTATTTATCGATTTAGGATTAAGTGTATATTTTAAATCTGAAGAAAATGCTTTTAAGAGCTTGAGTTGGACACTGGGAGATTATATTTGTCAGAAGTAAATCCAAAATGATTGCATCCTGTGGTAAGTCCTGCTCCGTGATGAGAAACTCTGCAGTTTATCTCATGAGAATGTCATATATATTAAATGACAGCAAAGCAGCATATCTGTGCCTACAATTCCTTTCACGATATAAAAAAATGGGTTTAGAAAATAATTTCTTCCCTTTTTATTTTTCTTTAAAAAGTATCTTTTAAAGCTCTGTTAATTTAGTTATATACAGGCATACTGAATTAAAGTAGAAGTCATATGTCATTCTTATTTATAATCTCACTCAATATTAGGTTAAGATAATAAAACAAAAATAGTGACAGATTTCAGATTTTCCTTTTAATATTCATTGCTCGACATATCTCACCTAATCATGTTGCCTTGACTTACTTTGTCTAATGGCACAGCTTTATCCTTATCCAGAGCATCTGCCATCTCTTACCTCTTTTCCTCTCTCCTAACTAGTTTTTCTCCTTCCTTTGTTCTCCATAGAGTATCTTCAAAACACAGTACAGTGATCTTTAGAGCATAGCTCAGATTATATCATATTTACTGAAAATCCACCAAGGGCTTCCCAAATTAGAATAAATACCAAAGATCTTATAATCCTAAGTTTTACTTCGTCTGCTCATATACACCTGACATCTTGTTCCTCCCTCTGCTACACTCTTTGACACTAGACTCCTTGATATATCTTCAAAGCACTAATCATACTTCTGACCTACATCTTTTGCACATGCTGTTCTTTCTGCCTGGAATATTTTTACCCCAGTTCTCTGGCTGGCTAGCTCTCTCATTTTCTTCAGGCGTCTAATCTCTTATCTTCTTACTATAAGAAAATTCCTATTTATCTTTCCTGTGCTCCTCAGAGCTCCCAGAACAGAATCAATATCCATTCTAAAATTGCAACTGTACATCCTGAATAAGGATTTATTTATGTATGTAAAGCTCAAAGTACTTTTAGGACCTCAGAACTGTGAAAGGTAAATCATTAAACTTGAGAGTACTGGCCACAGTATGAATACAATATTCTTAATGTTTTCAGTTGCTACAAAATACAGTGAGCATCCAATTAATAGGCAGTTATAATATAAAACCCTAATAATAAACATATCTGAACTGTTAATGAACTATTAGCTCACCAATGATTCCAAAGAAAAGATCATATCATTCATTGATTCCTTTTTGTCAGGTATCAAAAGTACAATTCTGCCTGGTCCTGCATTACAAATTAGGGAAAACAATATGAATTCAACATGGTCCTTGCCCTTACAAAGTTTATAATCTGAGGAGATACAGGCAGATAAAGTCCATTGCTAGAAATAAAAACAGTACTATGAGCACAGCATGGAGATACATCTGATCTTGTTATGAAGAGAGATCAGGGAGGCTTCCTCATAAAAGTTATACACAAATTGAATCTTAAAAGTGTAAGTAAGAAGAAACTAGGTGAGCTACAGGCCTTAAAGAGGTGATGTGTTTCATAACTAGGGTTCAGCATATGTAAACATGTAGAAGCAAAGAGCAAATAGGAAATGCTGTTGGCATTTCAAGTCATTCAGTAGAACAAAAGCATAGGGAGGAGGATTGTTAACAGATGACAGCTTACCTGTATAGAGCTGGTAATAATAATATTACATATTATTTTGTATTTCACCATAATACCATGAACTAGAGACTATTAATATTCTCATTTTACAGATGAGGAAACCAAGACACAGAGAGACATGCTTAGCAGTCTTTTTATGAAGCCATGATCTTAATTACTGCCCTATAGTCCTTAATTCTGCAAAGGACTTTGTATTGACCTTTTCATATCTTCAGAGCCAAAAAGTACCTGGAATATTTTAATTGGTTTAATGTTTTACAAATGATGTATGGCACTAAGAATAAGTGGTGAGATTAAAATCTTCCTCCAGGAGAAGTATGAGAATTAAAAGAATGTAAGCTCCTACCAAAACAACAACAACAACAACAAAAATCTGATAGAATTTTTCATCTTAAGTGCATCTTTGCATTTCATCTGATATACAACTCTGGACAATATACAAAGACCTATATAAACATACTTAGCCAGTGCCAGCTCTGTTCTTTTCAATACCTTTGTTTCACTTATGCTGATATAAGACTTGGATTATGAAAAAGAAAAAGATTTGAGTAACTCAATCACTGATGACTCTAAGGTCTGTCAGAAGTGCCTAAATACAAATATGTTAAGATTAGACATCCAGTGGTCTTCTGGCACCATTCTCTGTTCCGCTTCCAACTATACGTGGAATGATACAAGTTTCTAAAGGAAAAGCCCTCTTACCCTATTAACTAAAGAGAAAGCTTTGAAACAAACAAACCAAAAAATAAAAAGTCAATTATATAGTTACAGCTTTCCAACTTTAAAGTCATCTCTAATTGGTAACCCTATATGCCTTCCTTTTAATGAAATCATATTGTCTGGGTATGTATAATTCAGAAGTAAATAGCTGCACTTTTATTTTAGATATTCCGTTTAAATGGCATGACTTGTCTTGGGCTAAGATCCTTATTTCAAATGTCCTTGAGGTTTACAAAATTCTTTTTGGGTGTGAAATAAGTCGAGTCACATTCCATTATCAATGCATATAGAGATTATCTAATCTAATATACTGAGCCATTGATATCATTTAAATATGTGATAGAATTAAAACATGCAGATGAAAGATTCATAAAACAAAAGCTTAGTGGTAAATTATGACTGTGTATTATCAAATATCTGCTTTTCATCAGCAGCACACAGGAATTTTGTTCACGGATAAAATATGTAGATTATGTGTTAGAACTGTTTTCAATAGAGAAGTGTAATGTATTTTTTATTGCATTGGAATAAAAATCAAAGCATACTTTATTTTCATATGGGGAGAAATTATTATTTAAACGGAAACAAGAAGAGATGCTAATGTTACTGAGCACTTGCTATTTTTCTGACACTCTTACATGCACTCTGTCTCCAGCTGGCCTCCTGGATGCTAGTCTAGAGAATCATTAACATTGTTATAAACAAATCCCTGCTGCTATGGATTCTGGAGCATACTACATAGAGTAGCCAATGTAAGAAGCAATTTGCAAATCAATGTCTATAATTCAGAGTATACAGGTTGAGAATCCCTAATCCATAATGTTTGGACTAGAGTGTTTCAGATTTCAGATTTTTTTGCATATTGAAATATTTGCATTTATGTTTACCAGTTGAGCACCCCTAATCTGAAAATCTCAAATCCAAAATATTCCAATGAGCATTTCATTTGAACATGAACTTTGAATGTCATGTTGGTGCTCAAAAATTTCAGATTTTGGAGCATTTTGGATTTTGTGTTTTGAATTAGGGATGCTCAACATGCATTTTATTGTTATGATTGACTTGGGGTTCATATTTAAACCATATCTCCAGATAGACAGTCATATGGCTTCTCATTGTACTGAGATGTGCCCCATTCTCCATTACCATGTAGTCTACATTTAGGTGAGACCTCAAATGTACCTTCCTGATGTATTGCCAATTTTAGTGGAATATGTGTGTGTGTGTGTGTATATATATATATATATATATATATATATTCTACTTTCATATATATATATTTATGAAAGTTGAATCAACTTTGTAATTCTCTCCTTACAAGTGAAGAAAATAAAGTATATAACAGTAACTGTCAGAAGTCATGGCAAGATTTAAATAGTATTAAGGTAATAATAACACAAGAGATTTGAGGATAGTTAATTTTTTACTTTCGTTAAGGAATTAAAAATCCTACCAACACAGTTCATTTCACAAAATGTAGAAGAGAAAGAAATTAGTTTTATTATTAAATAAGCACATCTAGAATGCAATACACATCGTAGGCAGTCTAGGAAAGACACTACAAAGACTAGAGAGAACCTCACAGATTTACACAATAGGTTAAAAAATAATTGCTAAAATTTATTTTATCTTCTTGATAGACCACTTGATGTGCCTTGTCTCTGGCATACCTCAAGTGAGAAACTTCAGTTATTGTCAGAAGTATGTGTTTATAGGTTCAATGGTCAGAAGGCTGGTAACCTTGCACTATAAAATCAAAAGGTATATTGATTATGTTTTCTAAGGGAAGCTCTAAAGGAGGGGGAGTAGGTTTGTTGATTCCCTCTCCTTTAGTATACAAAGAAAATTTCATTGTTTTACTCTTGCACTTCAATCAGCAAACAATTCACTCTAAGATTCATAAGGGAGATACATGGGTAAAGGAAGACAATTTAGAGTTCTCTGTGTAAAAGGGAATTTGGTCCCTAATCCCAAACCACAAATCTAGTGAGTTAGACTGAACCAAATAGGGGAGTTAGTGAGGAAAGCTGAGCTGTATTTAGACTGTGGTTTTAAACAGTCTCAAGCTTATGCTAACCCTAAGACTGGATATTTTTCCCTAAATTCCAAAACTGAGTTTTGGGACTTTTCTGATTCTGAGAATAATTGATTCAACCTGTTAGGAAAGACAAAAGAGCAAGAAAAAAGGATCATTCAATGAAACTAATATTTTCCAGATTTTGTTGGGCCACAGCAACAATCTCTGTGACAATCTCTCTTGAGGGAAAGAATAGACAGAGCATGACAAAGAGAAAGAATGGTGGTTTGGAGTAATCTAATTAGAACAAGGGTTTTTTAAACTTTTTGTGTACTCTGATGAAGCTTATGGACCCCTTATTAGAATAATCTTTTTAAGTGCTTAAAATAAAACAAAGCACATAGGCCTGAAAGGGAAATCAATAATACTTAAACACAGTTATTATAATATATAAAAACTATAATAGAAAATATACATTTTTCGTGTGAGGATATATATGCTTCTTAACACATTAAATTAGAACTTCTAGTAACGGATCTAATAACTACTGCAATTTCCTTTTTTTTTTTTTTTTGAGACAGAGCCTCACTCCATCACCAGACGCCAGGCTGGAGTGCAGTGGCATGACCTCAGCTCACTGCAACCTCTGCCTCCTGGGTTCAAGCAATTCTCCTGCCTCAGCCTCCCGAGTAGCTGGGACTACAGGCGCTCGCTACCACGCCCAGCTAATTTTTTTGTATTTTTAGTAGAGACGGGGTTTCACCATGTTGGCCAGGATGGTCTCGATCTCTTGACCTCATGATCCTCCCACCTCGGCCTCCCAAAGTGCTGGGATTACAGGCATGAGCCACCGCGCCCAGCTGTAATTTTCAGTAGTGATGAGCATATACAACATTTTGAGGTATCTGAAAAAATTACGATGCAGTGTAAAAAATCTATAATTTCTACTGGTGACAAAGTCCCAATTACTTTTACTATTCATGTGGTTTGTTGCCTACATTTGTGATTCAGAGAAATGCTAAAATTCAGTTAGAGAAAAAAATTCATTTAAAGTCTAGAGAAAATATAGACATTTTTCTTCTTCATCCAAATTTCTGGAACAAGGGAAACAGCCACTGAAATATAAGGGAAAGGAGATGGGCCGCATTCTCTTCTTTAGAAGTCTGGGGTGGAGTAAGAGCCAATGCTACTAGTAGTCTTATTTCACCCCAGACTTCTAGAAGATAAAAGTTTAAAAAAAAAAAATAGAGAACTACATCCACCTTGACCTTCAACAGCCAGGCAATGACCTCAACCCTTGAGAAATAGCTGAATTGATGTTATGGCTTCCTCTTCCTTTGGGATGGAGTACTCTCCTCTTGATCCCTAGAGAAAATTAGGAGAAGAAAATAAAAGCCATGAGCTCCTCCTAGAGAGTGACAATGCTCAGTGTAGGATCACTTGACAGCATTCCTACCTCTGTCAAGGGAGCAGTTTGGCAAACTACTAAGAAAGTTTCTCATGCTATTTCTTCTGAGCTTTGTATTCTCCTGAGATTAATGAGGTTCATTTTCCTAAGGCCTTATAAAAGCCTCATTATATTGCCAGCAGAGGATTCTAGAGTAGGTCAGGACAGCTCCCTAATTTATTTACCTAAACCCACTCTACATACCAGATCTAACAGACACTTCCTGTTACAATTCAAGTTTATCTTTCCCTCTGTCCTAAGGCTACTCAGTCAGTAAAGACTGAAGCTGGAATGTAAACCTAAACCTTTCTTTTTTTTTTTTTTTTTAAGATGGAATCTTGCTCTGTCACCCAGGTTGGAGTACAGTGGCGCAAACTTGGCTCACTACAACCTCCGCTTCCTGGGTTCAAGTGATTCTCCTGGCTCAACCTCCTGAGTAGCTGGATTACAGGTGTGCGCCACCACATCCAGCTAATTTTTTTGTATTTTTAGTAGAAATGGGATTTGGCCATGTTGGCCAGGCTAGTCACAAACTCCTGACCTCAGGTGATCCACCTGCCTCTGCCTCTCAGAGTGCTAGGATTACAGACTTGAGCCACTGCACCCAGCCTAAACCTAAACCTTTCTGATTCCAACATGCTAAGTTTTATATTATGTTCTACTATGCTATCCTAAACAAAAGTTTTTTTTTAATCTATGAGTTTTCTACTCCATGTATTTAGACAATAGCAAGATATTAATAATTTATATTTTGTCATTTTTCCTAATATAGCATATATTTATTGAAAGCCTATTATAAAAACAGATACTATGCTATGCTCCAGAGGTACAAATGGTATGCAGAAAAGACATGGAAACTTTGACTTAATAGATCTTATAGACTAGAGATAGATACAGACATTAATCAAATAGCCATACAAAATAAATACATAATTACAAATTATATTTACTGTGCTAAAAGTAATTGGTGAAGTGCTATATAATGAGGGCTTCTAAACAAGTCTGGAAATTAGAGAAAACATTAGCAAGAAAGCAACATTTGTGAGGAGATTTGATAGAATTTGACAAATTATTAAAGAGTACTTTTCCCTTTAAAGTCATTTTAAACTAATATATTAGTTGCTTTAAGTAACTTTTTTAACGATAAAAGATTTTCATCACTAAAAAGCAGCAAGACTTCAACTATGTGATAAAAGGTATTTTAGTTTCCAAAAGTGCCAGTAATTCATATCTTTTAAGAAATTATCCTCCCATATAGTTTCCTACAAAATTAGCTATTTCCAGGAATTTGGGGGTGGTAGCAATAGTGTGTGACTACTAATGGGTACTGAAATTATTGTGGGGATGGAGAAAATGTTTTAAAATTAGATAATGGCATCGGTTATAAAACTTATGAATATACTTAAAAACCACTCAATTGTACATTTTAAAACAGTG
The DNA here is from genome assembly GCA_036589455.1 of Ateles fusciceps. Taxonomy (NCBI): domain Eukaryota; kingdom Metazoa; phylum Chordata; class Mammalia; order Primates; family Atelidae; genus Ateles; species Ateles fusciceps. Next base: position 164,449 of record JAZHEH010000589.1, read on the forward strand.
AATTTTATGTATGTAAATTATATCCCAATTTTTTTAAATTGGGTTAAAAATGAAACATAGTACCATTGATTAACTGTCAACACCCTCCAAAACTATTACTAGTAGTAGAATTCGTATGTGGTAACATGGAAGACCTATTCAAGCAATATAGCTATTCATAGGACTTTAACAGAGAATGACTCTTGCTTTAAGATTACATTCTCTGATGGAGAAAACAGCTCACAGAGCAGTGAGGGATGAAGGTAATGACTTCCTTACCAGGAAAATCTAATGAATGAATGCAGGCAATCAGTGAAATGACAGATGTAGAAGCTTATATCCTACTAAGTTGACTTATTGAGTCATTAAAATGATTTACAAGCCACCAATTACCACACTGATATGGAATTTTTTTTTAGTATTATAAAGAAGTGTGAAATTTAACACAAAATCAATTCACATGTAATGGAGCATTATTGGAGGCTTATCATTTAAGGCAGATAAACAAAATGAAGTACTTACAGAGGAGACAAAAGGAAACATGAAGGGAATGGCTGGATAGGTATTTTCACTAAGATCAAAGTTTTGAACAAAAGAAAGAAACAAAAACTAGTAATTTTAATCTTAAAGTCAGTACTGGTAATAATAGCTGTCTGAATTCAAATTCACATCAAAGAGTTTAAGGGTTAGGAAAGGCTTCTCTTAAAAAAAATGCTCCATGGGAGATATAGCTTTCAAACATATTCTATACTAGGATTTATGATTTGTGACATTCAATCAGGCTATATCAATGCATAAGTAATTTACTAGAAATATACTAGCAGTTTTGTGAGGTACAGCAGTTCTTTCAAACTGAAAGAGTCACAGGCCACATCTAGTAAATTATTGATTTAATATACCACATTTCTCTTCGTGACCTGTAAGAAGTCATCACTTTTAAAAGTACCTAACTTGCTTTCTGTGAATAATTTATACATTACATAATAATTTTCATTATAGAGTATATTTGATAATAAATTATACATTACAAAAGTGAAGAGACAGATGGGAAATTGCAAGTAGCTTAAGGCTATGTTGCCTGTATTATATTGCCTCTAAGATACCTGAACATTCAAGTAGCATTTCTCCCACATAAATGTTTTGAAATTTCTTTTAATTCACTCAGTGATAAGATATCTCTTCTTCTTCAATCTTGGTTCTGCATCCCACATACATACCCCTGCTCAAAGTAGTATTTTCAGTGGATGACTAGAAACCTTAAAACCTGGTCGTAGTCTGATGATCTGATTTCTCCAGAAATATAACATCTGGCTACTGTATCATTGCATACATAATTCAGGGGTAAACAAAAATATATATAATATAGTTGGATTATGGACACAATTATACAAATCAAATTAAACAAATTCAGTCAAAAGATAATTTTTATATTAAATAGAAAAATAGAGAACAAGAAAAATAAGAAATTGTGTGGATAACTTCAGTTACTAGATGAGGATATGCCTTAGACTAATAAGATATTAGTATTTGTATTAGTCTGTTTGCATTACTATAAAGGAGTACCCGAAACTGAGTAATTTATGAAGAAAAGAGTTTAATTGGCCACGTTCTGCAGGCTGTACCGGAAGCGTGGTTCACCACCTGCTTCTAGTGAGGGTCTCAGAAGGCTTCCAATCATGGTGGAAGGTGAAGGGATTAGACACATCACATGGCAAGAAAGGAGGAAAGAGAGAGTGTGGGGAGGTGCCACACACTTTTAAACAACTGTATCTTGGGATAAATTACTCACTATTACAAGGATAGCACCAAGCCATTCATGAGGGATGTGCCCCCATGACCCAGACACCTCCTACCTGGCCCCACCTCAGTACTGAGGATTACATTCCAACATGAGATTTGAAGTGGACAAACATCGAAACACTATCATTCGGCCCCTCATATCTTATGTCCTTCTCACATTGAAAAATGCAATAATCCCCTGCCAATAGTTCTCAAAAGTCTTAAATAACTCCTGCTTAAAGTCCAAAGTCTTAAGTCCCACCTGAGACTCATGTCCTTCCACCCATGAGCCTATAAAATCAAAACGAGTTACTTACTCCCAAGATAAAATTGTAATGCAGGCACTGGGTAAACATTCCCTTTCCAAAAGGGATAAATTGGCCAAAGGAAGGGCCAATAATCTCCACACAAGTCTGAAACCCAACAAAGCAGTAATTAAATCTTAAAGTTCCAAAATAATCTTCTTTCACTCACATTCTTGTGTGAGGGTGGGCTCCCAAGGCCTTGGGCAGCCCCGACTCTATGGCTTTGCAGTGTGTAGCCCATGTGGCTGCTCTCAAAGGTTTGAGATGAGTGCTTGTAGCTTTTCCAGGCAGAAGGTGCAAGCTGGTAGTGCCTCTACCATTCTGGGGTATGGAGGGTGGTGGCCTGCTTCCCATAGCTCCATGAGGTAGTGACTTGGTGGGAACTTTGTGTGAATCCTTCAATCCCACATTTTCCCTTGGCATCACACTAGTAGAGTTTCTCAGTGGGGCTCCACTCCTGTAGCAGGCTTCTGCCTGGGCACCAAGGATTTTCTATACATTCTCTGACATCTAAGTAGAAATTGACAAGCCTCCTTCACACTTGCATTACGAGCATCTGCAGAATTAACACCATGTGGAAACTGCCAAGGTTTATGGCTTGCACTTTACAGAGCTGTGGCTGAGCTGCACCTGGTGCCTTTGAACCAAGGCTGAAGTCAGAGTGGCTGGGATGCAGAGAGCAGCCTGCCAGGTCAACTGGGCCATGGGCCTGCTCCAGGAAACCATTATTTTTTCCTACGCCTCTGGGCCTGTGATAATAGGGGCTGCCTCAAAGATCTCTGAGATGCTTTCAAAGCCTTTTCTCCATGGTCTTGGATGTTAGCACTTGGCTCCCTTTTACTCATTTCTCTAGCAAGTAGTTGCTCCACAAACTGATTGTATCCTGCTCCTAAAAATGCTTTTTTATTCTTCCCTGCCACATGGCCAGGCTGCAAATTTTTCAAACTCTCCCACTCTACTTCCCTTCTAAATATAAACTCCAACTTTAAGTCATTTCTTTGCTCCTATATCTAATTATAGTGGTGTAGGATTTTTCTTCTCCATCATCTTGAAAACCATGATGATGGACCGTGGGGAGGCTACTAGCTGGGAAATCAACAACCCTGGTCCCACAGGTGAGTCCTCTGGCCAGCGACCCCAAGAGTCAGGGCAGAGCAAGTCAAGAATAATGGCATTTTATAAATAGGCTAAGTTTGACATTTTTAATCTCCAAATTATTTGGCTCTATAGGTAAACATAAAACACAGTTCTTTGGTGTGGCAAAATTACAATTAATTATTATAAATTACATAAACATTAAAATTATTATCCAAAAAAAGCACATTTTAGAATCATCACTTTGACCTTTGCAAAGTATGTTTTAAAGAGGCAGGTCCTATGAGATATTACATGTAAAAATGTTTTCCATAGTCAAATAAGTTTGTGAGAAAGAGCGTGATATTCCCTAAACCTTGCTAAAGTCTCAAATCCTTCACCCATGTATTTCCCAGGTGAAATCATAGAACCATGTCTTCTTAAATTCAAATGTTTTACAAAGATGCTATTAAAAGTATAGATTTAGGCCAGGTGTGGTGGCTCATGCCTTTAATCCCAGCATTTTGGAAGGCTGAGGCAGGTAGATCACCTGAGGTCAGGAATTCAAGACCAGCCTGGCCAACATGGTAAAACCCCATCTACTAATAATTCAAAAATTAGCTGGGCGTGGTGGTGCATGCCTGTCATCCCAGCTACTCTGGAGGTTGAGGCAGGAGAATCGCTCAAACCCAGGAGACGGAGGTTGCAGCAAGCTGAGATAGCACCATTGCACTCTAGACTGGGCAACAAGAGGGAAACTCAGTCTCAAAAAATAAAAGTATAAAAAAATAAATAAAAATAAAATAAAAATATGGATTTATTCACTACATAAGTTATCAAGAGCAGGTGAGTTCTTATGTTTAATGCATTATAAAAAATATAGGCTGTTTAGAGAAACAATAGCCAATTTGACAAAAGGCCCGAAGATATATGTGATAAATGACAAATAGCAAAAGTAAGAATAGAATTCAAAGATCTGTCTTGCTTTTATCTTCAACCAATTGTTAAGAGCCAGAGGGATAAAAGCTGCTGTTTTCTCGATTAGCCAATAAGATGACATTAAAACAGAAAGTAAGAATATAAAATGCTTCTGGAGACCAATATAGGAGAATCAGTGAGGTTGACTTGACTTAAACATTATTCCATTATGACTTAAACATAAACATTTCTAAGTATTAGGTTGGTGCAAAAGTAATTGTAGTTTTTGCCACTAAAAGTAATGCCCAGAATCACAATTACTTTTGCACCAACCTAATATAAAACAGATTACAATATATGTGTATCTCAGAGCATAATTTCCCTTATTTATAATAATAACACACTGCATAATTATTATCACTCATTCTGTGATAATATTCTGTGTTACTGCCTATAAATTAGGCCACACTGTAGGCACTCATCACAATAAACATAAAATTATGGCTACCAGTACAAATAACAGAATCTAATATAATATTACTATAAGGACATAGGATTAAATTACAACCTTGCATATATTTGTATTTTAAAAGAACCCTCGTATTTCTAAATATAATTTTTGATAAAAGCTGTCCTAAATGTCCATTATACAAAATAAAATATGTAAAACAAATTCTGGCTGTCAGACATATGTTAATTACGATAGCACAATGTTCATGACTGAGTCACAGAACTGAACTCTAGTTAGAAGTTCCCATTTCTATTCAGACTTTCCAAATATAAAAATAAGAGTTTAAGAGTTTTGTCATATTCATTTAAAGTACTGTAATTTTAATTCTGAAACAACTTAAAATCAGAAGAAAAATTAACATAAAACATACTGCTCGTTCTTGAATGATTCTCTCATCAGTGGCATTATCAGTTGAATAAAGTTATCAGTGCTGAAATAAGAATAACACCTGACTGCTCTAATCTCAATAATGAATGATGAGAGGGATGCATCTTTGGTTATTATAATCACTGTCAATTTGTTGTTTTTTCTTGAGAGTTCTAATTTTAGTATGTTTAATTCTAACTATTACTTTTTATAGAACATTAAAGAAAAAAGACACAACATTCATTAGTCACTCTACTTAATACAACATACTGTTTGTGTTGTGTGTGTTTTAAATATACTGTATTGCTATATTTTAAAACTTTGACCAATAATTAATCATAAGTTTGTACTTTTTCAAACTGTCGTGAGTATTCTAGAGGTACCTAATTCATCACTGCATGCAGTGCTCTTTAAAAGGAAAATTAGGCATTAACTTCGATAAATTCCTGGTATAAAATCTACAGCTTTATAATTCTAATCTCCTTCTGTCAAGTCACAGAGTTATGCCACTACTGATATCTAATGGTAATCACTCCACTTTTGTTCTTGATCTTATGACTATAAATGGGAGGGGAATTTAGAAAGTAGCTGGGAGATGCAAAGTTGAATGAGTGATTCTGTCAATTCAATAGGGAGGAAGGAATCATTACACAAAGAAGATCAGGAGCATTGACCTAGAAATAAGATTAATTATTATAAATTACATAAACATTAAAATTATTATCCAAAAAAAGCACATTTTAGAATCATCACTTTGACCTTTGCAAAGTATGTTTTTAAAGAGGCAGGTCCTATGAGATATTACATGTAAAAATGTTTTCCATAGTCAAATAAGTTTGTGAGAAAGAGCGTGATATTCCCTAAACCTTGCTAAAGTCTCAAATCCTTCACCCATGTATTTCCCAGGTGAAATCATAGAACCATGTCTTCTTAAATTCAAATGTTTTACAAAGATGCTATTAAAAGTATAGATTTAGGCCAGGTGTGGTGGCTCATGCCTTTAATCCCAGCATTTTGGAAGGCTGAGGCAGGTAGATCACCTGAGGTCAGGAATTCAAGACCAGCCTGGCCAACATGGTAAAATCCCATCTACTAATAATTCAAAAATTAGCTGGGCGTGGTGGTGCATGCCTGTCATCCCAGCTACTCTGGAGGTTGAGGCAGGAGAATCGCTCAAACCCAGGAGATAGAGGTTGCAGCAAGCTGAGATAGCACCATTGCACACTAGACTGGGCAACAAGAGTGAAACTCAGTCTCAAAAAATAAAAGTATAAAAAATAAATAAAAATAAAATAAAAAATGTGGATTTATTCACTATATAAGTTATCATCTGGTTACTTTTGTTTTTGTTTATATACCACTTATATCATAACTTATATCATAAGTTATCATAATTCTGGTTACTTTTGTTTTTGTTTATATACCACTTACTCTTCATCCAACTATAATCTAATCTCGCCCACTTGCCCCCACCCTACTCTAGTTCAGGGGTTGGCAAACTTCTTCTGTAAAGGACTAAGTACTATTTTGGGCTTTGCTGGCCACATATATCTTTGTCAAATATTCTTCTGTGGTTTTTGTTTAGTTTGTAACTCTTTAAAAATGTAAAAACCTTTCTTGGTCTGCAGACTTGATTTGGCCCAATGGCTATAACTTGCAGAGTTACTTGAAACTTAAACAGAGTAGTTACTTGAAACGACTCCATTAATAACACCAAAAAAACCTCCTTTTGGTTTTTGAGGGAAATAATAAAATTATACTCTGTCCTTCCTGCAAAACTTAAAAGGAAATCAAGCTTTAATCCTGATAAAAGATGAGGGGCAGTGACAACAGGCTTCCTACTAGCTGTCTGCAACAGCTACAGCCCCACCCGCAGAAGGTGCCCTGAAAAACCTGCAGTGTAGAAGCACACACCAGAGAGTGTGATCTGCAGGAAGGGTGGCTCCTCATCTGAAAAAGGTAGAAGTTCCTGTCCAGGGCTCACCAATCAGGAAACTCGCTCTGACTCCAAGGGTGAAGGAGCGGGGCCAGCTGGCAAGGTGTTTTAAAAAACAAAAAAACCCTCCTTATGCAAACTATAGACCTGGGGCAGAAAAGCTTCACTCTTACACTCCAGATTGCCAAGTCAACCCAGACTTCTTTTGTATTTATTAATCACTTTGCAACATTTAGCACTTTGAACACTTGCTTTTCATTGAAACTCTTCTCCCTTGTCCCCCAAGAGAATAATTTCTCTGTAGCCACCCACTCTTTATCTGATATTAAAACTTTGGTGTTTCCCAGAACCTTCTCTTTGTCCATCTTTTCTCGCTCTACATACTTTTCAGAGTGATCTCATTTGCTTAAAGAATATCAGTTACCATCCATATGCTTTCTATACTAAATCTCCATTTAGCTCAGGTTTCTCTTGAGTTCTAGAACCGTGAATCGTAATGCATCCCCTATCTTGTCAATAACAGAACCCGCATCTACAGTTTATAAGAAACATTGGTTTCACCTTCATTACTTTTTTTAACATACCACATTGGGTGGGCCTGAGGTAGCCAATAAGTCTACCTCAAGGCACCATCAACAACTCCTCTGATTTCAAGGTAAACTATATATGCAGATAATGACTGATGAGAAAACAGAATACTTAGATGAATGGGTGAATGTATTTTTACAGCCATCCATGTCTCACACATAATCAGTGTTGAATCTGAGGAGAATTTCAAAGCCTGTCAGCAAGTAAAACAGTTTCCCACTTGCATATGTAATTTCTCATTATTATAAAAAGATGATTAATTTCACACTCTTATCACAAATGAAAGCTAGGCCACCATTATTATATTTCTAGATAACACCATTATAACATTATTATATTACATACTTTGCTTCTGAGAACAGTAAAAATTTTGTTTGTACACTTTTTTATTTTTTAAATATTTAACACTAGAAGATCTTATTAAAAGATGCAAATAAATTATACACCTTAAATTCCAGTAGTCATATATTTTTTATATGAAGAAGATAACCATGGCATGAATTTTTTAAAACTTTTTTCTAAAAATGATATTTTTACCATTTTTTCCTAGCACCCTGTGGAAGTCGTTCAACAGGTTCAGAAGGCACTGTTCTATCACCAAACTATCCAAAAAATTACAGTGTGGGACATAATTGTGTTTATTCTATAGCAGTTCCAAAGGAGTTTGGTAAGTAAGATTCAACTCATTATGTAGTATTTCATTCCAGACATGCTTTATTTTTCACTATATGCTATTCAAAATTTTTAAATGAAAATGCCTACTATTGATAAAGTATTTTACTTTGCAATTCTAGAGGTTTTGTAATACAAATTTGAGATCATCTTACTCAATCTGAATTTATAGTCAAGTACACAGGTGAACAACAATACAAAAATGAAAACAGGATTGTTTTTAATTTTTAAAAATGAGTATATCAGTAACCTTGCACGTGCCTTCATATTGGAATTTCATAAAATGGGAAATTACCAGAGCATAAAGCCAAGGCTGCTCTGTAAAATATGTATTAAGTCAAACATTGAACTGTTACAATAGTAACAAAAGTATTTAAAAAACAATCATATCAGTTTTATAGTTTATTAACACATTTCCAGAAAGAAGAGTTTTTGGTTTTAAGCATCTAGTTTCTGGGACAACAATGAATATAAAAAGACAGCAAAGGACATTTCAGCTCATCTTGTCAACCTGACAATCTGTTCTGCATTGGCACTAAGAAGACAATGTGTCCTTTGCTGCCTTCACATCTTTCTGATTACAGGTCTTATAAGTCACTTATCTGGCCTCTAAAGGTTTTGGTTCTGAGATCCAGCTGGATCTAACCCAGATTAAGCTCTGTTCATGGATGGATAGGCAAAGGAGATTTAGTGAGCAGTAAAGTGTGAGAGAGAGGCTGAAAGTTCATAGACTTCTAGAATTCAGATTTACAGCACTGTGTTACATGGTGAAGGATTTATTAGAGCTATAAGGATTGTCTGGGTCTGGATGACTCAAAATTTCAGCAGAAGAACATGGATTTTATCATTAGTGATAGTTGAATAACATCTTGACTTAACATTTCTGCTGCTGATATATAAAATAAGCTGATGCTTCCAGTCCAATTTCTTATAACAAGATACTACCTATATACATATATATCCTCCTTTTCATCCTTCTGAAACAACTCCAAGACCTTCAACTTGAGAGCATTGTCATCAGAAGTGAAGTACTAAACCTTTTAACATTGAAAAAGAGTGATGATGCCAGCATTAGCAAAGTGTCTGTTTTTGTACTCTACAAAGTATTTCTTTCCCCTGGCATATTGATCGGTTAATCCAAGGTTAGCTCTTTGAAAGTGAAGAGAGTGACAGTTTAGAAAGAAAAATATCATTCACTTAATGGTGTTTATTTTTTACCTTTTGAGTCCTTCCTTTGCTAGAGAGTTTTATTCTCCCCAGATGCCAAAAATGTTATGTGATTGCTGACAGAATCCTAACAATGATTATCCAGAAAACTTCATGGCTCTTTGATTCTCTTTTTGGAAGCCATTAATTTATCCTATTATACTCTGTTCTTGAGATGCCATGTGGTCAAATGAATGAGAAAGAGGAAAATTAGCCATTTCATGTCCTGACAAATAGACATGTTGGTCACCCTGGAGATATATTACTGTAGCCTGTGTATGCTGGAAAAGAAAAGGAAAAAGTACTAATTAAAATAAAAGAAATTAACAAATTCCTAAAGAATGAAATCTATATTTTTGTAGGGTTAATGTAAGTTGAATTTAACCCTCCTAATATAAAAAAATGCTACACAGAGCCAATAATAGTTGGTTTTTAAAACCATTTTTTTTTCAAATTAGTCTTCTTACTTTTTTGTGGACAAAACAAAATGTACTTTGATTTATTAGTTAAAAAGCCTGATTTTATTTTACAAATGTTGCATCATTCTTCATCTTAATATACATATAAATTTAAGCATCTGTATTTTAATTTCAGCCTTGTCACATCTTAGCTATCTGCCTTTGGACCAGTTACATAATCTCTTTGAGACTGTCTCTTTATTTGTAAATTTGGTATCATTTTGTTTATAGATTAGAGTTGTGAGCAGTAAATGAGAGAAAGATATATACATGTAAAGTATGTTTCACATACCTCATGCTTAATATTATTGGGTTAAAGAATAACAACAGCTTTCAAGTCAGATTTCTGGGTTCAGGCTCAACTTAACTTACTTGCTCTTTTCATTGGACAAGTCACATCATCAGCCTGAAACTTACACATCTCTAAAGTAGCAGTGATAAATGCCTACCTTATATGGTTATTTTATAACAAAATAATTTAATGTATGGGAGTGATTGGCATAATAACATAGTAAGTCATATGCACACACAGGTAACATAAACACATTCTTCTTTATGTTCACATTCATATAAAACATCCGCATCCCCTCTTCCACCCCATAAAAAAGATGAAATTAAATGACCTACATTATTGGATTGAACTGAGGTCTTAAAAATAGCATTGTTAAAATAAAACAATTATTTGTGTTATTTAGTAAAGCTCGAAAACAAATATTTTGTGTTTTATATCCCAGTGGCTGTTTAATCACCTGATGATCTCTTACAATTTTGTGGGAGTAGGATAATGGAATTAAAAAATACTGACCATTGATTTCTTCCTATCCCTACCTTTACCTCTTTGACGAGAGATGATCAAGCAATAGTTACTGGATCTCTACAAATCAGATTTCTATTTTGCTTCTGCTTCCTCTCATTCTCAATTTGCCATAATTTTCTTCTGTTGCCACATTGAGCTATATTTATTACTTTCGTCACATATCACTTCTCACATTTTTCTCTTTTTCTGTCATTTATCCCAAATTACAATCATTCCTTCTTCTGTATCTTTCATATGCAGATGATCTTATATCATTTAGCACAGGGGTCCCCAACCGGTACTCCAAGGACTGGTACCGGTCCTTGGCCTATTAGGAACCAGGCCGCACAGCAGGAGATGAGTGGCAGGTGAGCTAGCATTACTGCCTGAGCTCTGCCTCCTGTCAGGTAAGCTGTGGCGTTAGATTCCCATAGTAGTGCAAACTCTATTGTGAACTGCACACGTGAGGAACCTAGGTTGTGCACTCTTTATCAGACCCTAACTAATGCCTGATGATCTGAAGTGGATCATCCCAAAACCATCCCATGGCAAAATTGTCTTTAACAAAACTGGTGTCTAGTGCCAAAACGGTTAGGAACCACTGATTTAGCACAAAGTCTGTCAAATAAACTCAGTGCATTCACTGGATTGCATTTTACATAGTGGTTAAGGCGCTAACATCTTTATGTAAAAAGAAAATCATATATAACCAACATTACACATGAATATAAATTAAATCACCCAAGATCATCTACATGGTTTTACATATGCCATATTGTCTCTGAAATAGGCTAACAAAACATTTTTATTCCTTCAAGTAAGAACAGATGACAGTTTTTTCAGATAATTCCAGATGAGCTACTTATGTTTCTTACAGGTCATGTGGTACCAAATTCCTTTTTTTTTTTGCCTGGTGTACAATTGAATGCATATAAATTATTTTTGCCATTACTTTTAATTGCAAAAACAGCAATTAATTTTACAGCAACCTAATAAATATGTGCATAATATTACTCCGCTTTACTGGTTGATTGAGTGAATACATTTTGTCTGTCAGACAATTGCCATTTTTCAGTTTTTCTAAATAAGAGAATTGTCAATTCATAATATTTTCCTGAGCATAACTGAATTTCATTTGAATTCAGGTATTAGGGTCAGGTTTTGGCAATATTCATCCTGCAGGATTCTACTTGTTTTATTATTCTTAGAAAAATAATATTCTGGATCAATTGGATAGCATTTGTTAATAATATTTTACTCTCCTTAATTTATATAAGACTATTACATTTGGCTATTTGGATTTAAAAAATCCTACTTTATCTATCAATAAAATACATTTAATTTTTCTTCATTTTTCACTTCTTTTTTTTTTTTACAGCAAGAGTGGAAGTTTATTAAAAAGTTTTAGAGCAGAAAAGAAAGGAAAATATACTTGGAAGAGATTCAGGCAGGCACATGAAGGTCAAATGTGGCATTTAAGAGTAATCCTAGGACTTTATAGGCTGGCCCACTTCTGGCATCTTGTGTCCCTTTCCCATAATTCTTCCCTTAGGGTGGGCTGCCTGAATGCACAGTGCCCTCCTTATGCTTAGGAAGTGAGCACGAGGAGTGTGCTGATGAAATTGTATGCATGCTCATCTGAGATTTTCTTCCCTTTTCTGGTGGAGTGTCCCTGGAGGGTCATACTCCACCATTTTGAGTATTTTTTTTGTTTGTTTTTTGTTTTTCTTTTTTGCTTGTTTACCAGTTGTTTTTTCTTATGGCTTAGTTGCTTAAGAGTTTATGAATTATTTTTAAGTGCCAGAAACATGGAAGACTAATTTTATTTTACTTTGCAATTGGTGTAGATAACATGCTTTAGAATATAAGATAACTGTTGACATTGTCAGAGGGAAAATTTTTTGTTAATTTGTATTATACTTATATCTAGAATATAGGACTCCAAATAAGATTTCAGGGAGGGAGGAGTTGTAAAATTGGGAAATAAATGTGTGGATTTCTATCTCAACAATCCTGACTGAGAATAAACATAAATATATAGGATGACAGTCAAAGTAGAGTATAAATCAGCAGATAATGTTTGGTTTTGTTTATTTTCTCTTATTCCAGCAGATACTGGGGTATTTATTTTAAAGCCCAAAGAGAAAGACACAGTAGAGAAGACAAAGCTGAAGAATGAGGTAGACCAATTGTTAAAAAAAAAAACATCCTTTAGGCAATTGGAGATGAAATTTTAAAAACAGAAGGAAGACCTCTTTATAATTCAGAAGAAATAATTTAAAATTAGCAACACGATATCTGGATTAATTTCACATGAAATATTGTTAGAATTATCATTCCTTCCTATTCTCCCACCTCCATCTCTCTTCAGTCACCCTCTTCTTACTTTCTAGGAATTGTCTGTAAAAGAGGATGTATTCATGTCCTAAGGCTACTATAACAAAACACCACAGACTTTGTGACTTCTCTCAAAGTTCCAGAGGCTAGATGCCTGAAATCAAGGTGTCAGTAATGCCACACTTCCTCTATAGGCTCTAGAGAAGCATCCTTCGTTGCTTCTTCCTTGTTTCTGGTGTCTCCCAGCAATCCACGAAGTACCTGGGCTTATAGCTGATTTACTCTAATCTCTGACTCCATCACCACAAAACCGTTTCTCCTATCTGTCTGTTTCCATGTGTCTCTCTGTCCTCTCTTCTCGTCTTCTTAAAATGACACCACTCATTGGACTTAGGGCCCACTCTACTCCAATATGATATCATCTTGATCCTTTACTAATTACATCTGCAAAAACCCTGTTTCCAGATATGGTGACATTCTGAGCTTCCTGGTGAACATAACTTTTGGGTGACACTATTCAATCCAGTATAAAGGGTAAACAATATACATAATAATTTTATGTAGAATATCTTAATTTAAGTTGCTGTATAAAGCATGCATCAGCTGTGTTGATTGCAAATTGACATTCAGATTTCTTGGAATTCAACATGTAAAATATCCTGAGGATATCCAGTAAGTCTATGGTGACTTAATTTTGTGTTTGGCATTCCAGATAGCTCTGCCTCCTAAAAGACACACCCTGAAGGCATATGTGTTAGTGTACAGAGTTTATTCTTTCCTAAGACTAGTTTTCACACTTGATATGTTCAAAGTGGACATTAAAATCTTCTTATATTTTGCCAGGTAATCTACCTTCTCACCTATCTCTTATCATTGGCACAGTCTCTTGGTTGTATAAGTTTCAAATTTATGAATCTCTAAATCATCTGAAGTAATTGTCAATCTTGTTTACTATGTGCAAATGGCACACAGAGTTACCAAACCCTTTTGTGTATCACTGTAGGAGAGGATTTTTTAAAAAGTAGCTGCCACTACCATGAACTTCTTTACTACTTTAATGTATTTTATTTGTTTCTTATTCACAACCACTATCTTTCCTGTTTCTCATTGAAGTATTTTTCTTCCAGTTAATCTAGAAACATGTTTTCTTAGAATATTACTCACATTATAAGACTATAATTTTTTAAAAATATAACTTTATTATGGTATTATGTTAAAAACAGTGATAAGTAGCAACTATTTCATTAATTCTTATTGTATTCACTAAACGTAGTATATTATCTTGGACCGAAAGACTTAGGTAATTACATAGTGGTTATTAAGTGTGACTTGTTTTTGCACTATCACATCTTTCACATTTCTGCATGAACTGTTAGCCTATAAAAGGTAATCTGAGAATTTAGGTCTTCTTGAATTTAGAAGAAAAAAGTAAAACAATGGATTGAAAGTAAGATGCATACATACTATCCCTAAATGTATACATATTTGTTTTTCCATTGGGCATCTGGACTTTTAAATACATGCTAATGTAGTTTTGACTTACATATGTAAAATTAACTATTCTCATTTTCTATGTTAAAAATAATAGTTCTTTTGTTTTGTGTATATTTTTCTTTAAAATTCACACACACATTTGACCATTTGCCCTTTGATCTTATGTCTGTGAGTTTTTTTAATGATTCAGCAACATAGTCTATGTTGTGATTACCTCTCTTTATAGTTAATTCAATCATTTATTGTCACTAATTTTCTCCATCTTTTAGTGACAGATTGTTTTTAGATTATCTTTCTTTGCTTGTTCAATCAGTAAATCATTTTATTGGCATTTTATTTTTTCTGATATAAAATTTTCAGTAATGAATGCTTAAGAAGATCAATAAAGGCTATTATATATATTTTATTTAAAGTATACACTTCACTTTTTAGCAGTACAATTTGATTAAAATGAATTATTAGTCTTTTCTAAATACTATATTTTACAATGACAAATATTCACAAAATGTGTGTTTATTCAAAATTTGCATTTACTGTTTGTCATTACTTTTTAGATTTGTAGCAATTGAAAATAAAAGATAACTTTTTTTGTGTGTTTTTTGTTTTGTTTTATTTTGTTTTTTGAGATGACATCTTGCCCAGGCTGGAGTGCAGTGGTGCCATCTATGCTCACTGCAAACTCCTCCTCCCGGGTTCAAGTGATTCTCGTGCCTGATCCTCCCAAGTAGCTTAGATTACAGGTGCCTGCCACCACACCTGGCTAATTTTTGTATTTTTAGTAGAGAAGGAATTTCACCATGCTGGCCAGGCTAGTCTCAAACTCCTCATCTCAGGTGATCTACCCACTTCAGCCTCCCAAAGTACTGAGATTACAGGTGTGAACCACCACATCCAGCCTCTTTTATTTAATTGATGGTTGTTTTAATGTAAGTAAGCAGAAATGAGTATGTTATTTAAGTGCCTATAAGGAAGGAAACTCCTTTTTTTAAAGCCTATCATTTTAGAGAAGGGAAATAAGATTATCATGTGTGCTTACGATACTATTATTTAATTTGGGCGGTATAATTTATATAATTGGATCTCAAGCCATGGCTTGGCCATTTGGTTGAACACGATCTGCCTCCCACTCCACCTGCATTTCAAAGACTGTTGAAAACCCATAGGTAGCCAGGTAAAGCTGTGGGCCACAATATTCTATCCCATAAAAAGCGAAGGCTGAGAGGCTGCTAAAATTAACACTAAACAGAACATATGATTCAAATAAGTGATAATAGAATATTTACCGTCTGACAATTGGATGAAGTCAGTAATTTGAATAGTATTGATTACAAGGCCTTTAACCTGTGAGACCATAGAATAAAAGTTGCAGTAATTCACCACCAGAGGGCATTAATTTTTTCCAGGCTTAAAAGCAGCTAAATAAGCTACTAAATGGAGAAATAGTGGGGATAATCACCCATTCTCTAAATGCTTCTTCTATAATGGGTTTTAATCTTTAAAGGCCCTGTGTTATTTTGCTCAGGGCCATATTAACTAGATTTTCACTGAAGATAAAAGTCCATGGAGTCCTAATTTGTCAAGCCTATTGTAAGTGCCAAATACTTTGTTTAATTCTACTACCTTTTGGTCAGAGCTTCCATGACCACCGTGGTATATTTAAGTAAGGCAATAATGCTGATGGTTAAAATGAGGCATATTTGTTTGTACACCATTTTATATTTCATATATCCTTTAAATTATAGGATACGCCTTAATGAAATTTAGTGGGATCCCCCAGTAATAATTGTATCTGAGCCTCTGTATAGATTAAGGCCATGAAGGTTTGCCAACTGGTGCATCTCAGTAGATGTTACAGTTAATTTAGAACCCATGTTGTAGAGACGTTTCATATTTTTACTTTATAAATTTTTGCATAAATTTTGAATTTTCAGTTGGGTCAAATTATGGCTCTTTCTCTTTCAATTTTATATTTTCTCAACCTGTATGTAGTTTGTTGTTCTTTTCATTTTCTCTTTATGGGTTACTACGTGTAACTTCAGAGGAGGGAAGGTCTCTTTACCCTGCTCATGTTAATTATTAATCATAATTAAGTAATAATTAATACTTTTTTTTCCCAAAGTGTCTCAAATTAGTAACTTCAAGGTTAGAAACAATGGTTGCTTTGTAAGGTTTAAGGACCCTGGGTTTATTTTGAGTTTTCATCAACTCATTAGTTATGCCATGATTGTTTTCTTCTACAGCCTGAGGATTAGAATCTTTGTTAAAAGAGAGTCCTGGATAGCAGTATTAGCAAAGGCATTTTATAGGGTCTTAGTGAGTTATCTGCTTTTAGGAATTTAGAACTCAGCACAGTATATGGTAGCTCTTCTTTCTCACAGTCCACCACCCAAGGAGCCCATATATTGCACAGGCTATCAACATTTTCCCTGGGTCTTCTCTAGAAAAGGGACCAGTGCATTAAAAAATCTGGAGACAACAGATGCTGGAGAGGATGTGGAGAAATAGGAACGCTTTTACACTGTTGGTGGGAGTGTAAATTAGTTCAACCATTGTGGAAGACGGTGTGGCGATTCCTCAAGGACCTAGAAATAGAAATTCCATTTGATCCAGCAATCCCATTACTGGGTATATATCCAAAAGACTATAAATCGTTCTACTATAAGGACACATGCACACGAATGTTCATTGCAGCACAGTTTACAATAGCAAAGACCTGGAACCAACCCAAATGCCCATCGATGATAGACTGGACAGGGAAAATGTGGCACATATACACCATGGAATATTATGCAGCCATGAAAAACGATGAGTTTATGTCCTTCGTAGGGACATGGATGAACCTGGAAACCATCATTCTCAGCAAACTGACACAAGAACAGAAAATCAAACACCGCATGTTCTCACTCATAGGTGGGTGTTGAACAATGCGAACACATGGACACAGGGAGGGGAGTATCACACACTGGGGTCTTGTCGGGGGGGGGAAAAGGGGAGGGATAGTGGGGGGGTGGGGAGTTGGGGAGGGATAGCATGGGGAGAAATGCCAGATATAGGTGATGGGGAGGAAGGCAGCAAATCACACTGCCATGTGTGTACCTATGCAACAATCTTCCATGTTCTTCACATGTACCCCCAAACCTAAAATGCAATAAAAAAAAAAAAAAAAAAGAAGCAACTACTGATAACGGCAACTAGGAAAGCAAATCCAGTTATTCATGAAATAGCAATTACTAACCATATAGTAAAGCATAGAGTTATGCAGTCATCTGTTTGTGAGGAATCAACAAAACTCTCAACATCACACTGTAAATACAAATCAAAAAAGCTGTTGCCAGTAAAAAAGAAGTGTCAATATTTCCTTGTGGCAATGCACCATAAATATGGGTGAATAAACTATCACTAACTCATTGAAACAATCACAAATTTAAGGAAGCTTAACAGCAGCAACAGATTAAACAATTGTAAATGAGCTGTGTAGCAAGGCATGGAGACACTTTAACTCTTGACGTTACATAAAAACATAGTTTATGTTTACTTATAGCTGCATTTAATCTAATTAAGAATCTATTCCTTATGATGAAAAAAATACAAATAATTGCTTCACTAAATTCCATAGTTACCTGGTAATAACAGGAGGTTATTGGGTAAAATGTTATTTTTTACATTAATCGATACCTAAGTAAGGCCAGTCACTATTTTGTGGTATAAAATAGTAATGTGAAACATTATTTCAGAAAGAGATAATTTTTTTTTTGTCTCACACCTTTATGGTCTAGATTGTAGAACACCAGACATAGTTACAATGAGATTTCAATTTACAAAACATCCATAAAACAGTTGGAGAAAAATTTTAAATTAGTTAAATTTCCATTAGTATAATTATATTTGAGTAGACAAATATAGCTTAAGAATTTTTGTTTATTAGATAAATAATTAAAATCCAATTTCTGAGAGCTAAAGATATTATCAGTTTTATTAATCTGGTTATCTTACATGTAAACTAGTTTTGTATGAGAGCTTTAGCTATATAAAAACGCTTTCATTTAGCAGTTAGGTATTTAATCTTAAACAGACAGACTATAATTAACCTCAAACTACAGAGAAAATAGATTATAGAGAAATGTTTAGAATCCTAAAACTACAGATGAATAAATAGGCTATAAATAGCCTATAAAGAATCCAGTCAATGATTTTCCAATTTAGGGCCATATATCCATTCCCCAATGAGGTCATTTTGACTTTTCCAGGCCTATGAGTACTTCTAGTTAAAAAGGTGCATTCCTATGCCATTACTATGGTTTCCAAAGGATTAAACATTGATAGCATGTCATTGCTACTTCAACTTGGAGATTTCTACATAGGGTTTGGAATCTAGGAAAATGATGCATTTGATGGGGGTAATACAGCTATCTGTAACTGATCTCCTAGGAATAACTTTCCTCACAGCAAAATTAAAAGATTTAAATGCCTCCTGAAACACACAGAATCTGTTAAATACTTACTTTCTCCAAGGAAAAGCAGTATGAAACCACTAAATTGAAAATGAAATAATCAGCATCATAATCTTATTATACTGTGTATTCAAACGATGTAAGTAGCCTTCGTTTTATATTTACTTATTTATTGAAGGTAGTTGAATGGGAATTAATTGAATATTCATTAGTTTGTAACTAAGCACAATCATATTCTCTGGCTTTTTGATATCTATATGCAATCTAATATTCATTCATTATTCATTCATTCAGTGACTTAAATAAAGGACTCTGTTCAACTAAAAAAAAAAAAAAAAGAAAAGGGGCCAGTGACAGTTTGACACGCACAACCAATAGCTACAAAGTAAGAGTTGTTCCTCTGAACTTAGCGTCAGTCACATTTTATGCTGGAATCAAGATATGTGATTCATTATGAAGTACACAGATAAATACAGGCTACAACATACAACTGAGGATCACTTTGATGAGGATCCAACTCTTGGTTCTAAATGCCAGTTATTAAAAGATCTTACGTAGATTGATTAAATATGTGATCACTCGTAAAACGCAGCACAAAGCAGCATAGCTCTAAGTGCAAGTTTGCCAGCAGACAGCAGAGCCAGTTACTAAGACAAAACAAGAGAAGAAAGACCTCTAGTGATTGTAGTCATTACTTAGACATCTTCCTCACTGTTGTGGTCACTCTGCAGTTGGTTTGGATTGTAAGACTGATTATCACACAAGCACAGGGAAGTATGAAAAGCTGTGTTACTCACATAATGAGACTTTCTAGAGAGAGCAAGGCAAACTAACAAACTGTTTCAAAGCATGAGAGAGCAGAGGAGGGAGACTGTGAAGTTTTATTGTGGTTATGGAGTAGTAGTGGGGAGTTCGTTCCTGTCTGCAGGTGACCACTTGCATGATTTAAACTTATCACTGGTGCCGAAGAGGGGGCACTTAGGTGACCTAATCAGCTCGCCCAGATGTGAGGCAGAGGGGAAGAGGGAGTGGTGGGCTTGAAAGTTGTCAACAGTTAAACATTAAAATGATTTCACATGTTTTAATATAAGTGTATCATATACCATATATATGTCATCTATATCTTTCTGTTGTTATATTCTCTTTCCACTTTAAGCAAAATTGTTTCCTTTCAACTTGCAAGAATCTCACTATAATATGCTCTAGAATGTGATTAGCTGAATTTTTGAAATAACTATCAAATGATCTATTAGATTCATATGGTTATCTATTCACATTCATTGTTTATACAGTCAATGTTGATATTTCATATTTCTGCTGTGTTAACGCAGTTATAGAAAATAAGTTATGTTAATAATTCAGAAGAAAGCTGGAAAATAGGGTGGAAGAACATCAGGCTAGACATTTTACAACAATTTGTTTAAACAGTGGTTATGACATTTCAACACATTAGTACTTTTCCCATTTATGGTTGTTTTTAGTTTTTGCTTCATTTTACCAGTATATTTACCATTTTATATAACAAATATTTTTAAAGTTCAGCAGTTGTCCCATTAGGCTATTTAATACCAGTGGCATAAAGCTGCTGAAGATTTTTTTGACATGAGGTTCAAAGTCATCAATTCAATGATAGTAACAATTGTAAACCAACCGAAGAGAAGATTGAGCAGTTACTGTGAAACAGTGGAAAGAAGGTGAACTGAGGATCCAAAGGTCTGGCTTGTAGTCATTTATCTGCCGCTAATTGGCTATGTGACTTTGAGCAAATTACTAGAGCTTTCTGGTCCTCATTTTCTTGATGTATAAAAACAAAACTTTTGTCTCCAAGGGACTTCCTAGTTTAAAAAATACGTGAAATCTACTTTTGAATTTAAACAGTATGCTACCAGAAGTTAGAGAATTAAAGTATAGGAAAGTTCCACCAACTTTTCTGAAATTCAGAAGTTTGCTCACAGAAGTACACGGATTCATGTATTAAATTCCAAAGAAAACTATATATTTAACCTAAATTCTGAATTTTTTACTTTTCTGCAAAAGTAAGATAAGTTATGTAACATTGGTGTGCTACATTCTTCCCTATTGTTTTCTTTCTTCTTTTCTTTTTTTATATGCATCAGAATATCCTTGATGGTCATTGTTAACTTTCTCACTCTTCTCTTACCATTAAAATGTTATAAATACTTCCAAGAACACTTTGCATTTTTCAATTCATTGCAAATGCTAGAAAACTGACTTTCTACTTTGTTTCCCTACTGGTATTTAGGCACAAACTAATTCTTTGAATAAGCCTGAATATTCACATAGGGAGTAAACATTTTTTTTTGCAAAGTTTCACTATAAAATTGTTAGTTTTCTCTTTAGGAAGCTGATATGGGGAAATATTTAAAATAATAAAAAGAATAAAGTTGCATATATATTAATATAGATGCATTACTTTTTCTGGAAAACTGTTTATGGAGAAGTCATTACACACAGCCTTCTTTAGTATTTCATTATCTGTCATGCAGAATCACATTTGTAGTATTTCATACCATCACAGATTAAAGCTAGAAGATAAATGATTTACAAAAGCACACAGCATGCCACAGGCAGAGACTTTTGTAAACATGGAATACTCATTATTTTTGACACTCTCCCACTGATGTTTTAGGATAGTAAAATGATCTCTAATTGTTTAATAGTGCAGTGCGGTGCTGATTATAATTAAAATACACGTTTGGGTTTTTTTTTTTCTGTTTTGGTGACTCATATGATTTAATTACCTCCTTTAGACTTAACAAAGGCTAACATTTGCATTTTGAAATAATTTATTTGAAAACTCAGTAAATTATATTTCAAATAGGTTAGAAGATTGATAGTTCTTACTTTGTCATTGGTATACAAAGATATGGTGCACATCACACACTAAAAATCTGTGATTCCAGTCTCTGAGTTAGAGGTATTTGAATAGTATTCTCTTACAGCTTATATAAACCCTTAAGATTTCCACCTAGATGCTTTTTCTGAGAAGCAGAAACTCAAACACAGAGCTATTACTGGAATGTTTTCCAAATTCACTGAAGCTATGTTGTATACTAAAATATCAGACTAAATATCAAAATTTAATCTATTATGCTGCTTTTATTAGCAACTTTTTGTATAACAATTTTTTTTAATTCTCTGTAATATTTATTTTATTGTAACAGAGCTTACCAATTAAAATTAAAATTAAAATCTTTCATTCAATGGTAGATAACAAATGATATCAGTATCTGGGCAGAGATAATAAGGGATGGTGGGTGCAGTGATGAACTAATATCCATGCCTTCTTCAAAGTAGTTTAATTCTATAATGTTTAAAATACAGTATGGTCCAAATAAAACTCACCTGTAGATTGAATATGACTTTCAATCTAGTATGTTTTCTGTTTTTATTGTAGGGGTATGGAAACTTCAAAACTGCTTTCTCTTTTCCTTAACTGCTTTGCTTCTCCTTATGACCTCTAAATTTGTAGAAATATGCTATTAATAATTCTAACTTCATTGTGGGTAAAGATCTATATTACATTGCTTTTAAGTGGCAATTATTCACTAATTGTATCAATTATTTATTTAAACTGTGTATACACCTAGCCTTGAGCTAGAATCTGAGTGTATAGGTTATGTAAACAATGGTTCCTGCCCTTCAGGTGATCACAGGAAAAGGAATTAGAAAATTAAACCATTTATTCAGGAAGAATATGGAAACTGCTATAAACTATGGTGTGAGAAGCTACAGTCTGTAAGCATGCTATGGGTAAACAGAGGAGAAACACCTAAGGCAGGCTGGTGGCTTATTTGAGAAATGGGAGTAACCATGACAGAAACATATATCTCTGAAAAGATGGCACATGACCTAAGTATTAATGAATGGTAATTGTTAGCTGGAGAAGGACATTACAGCCAGAAAGAAAAACACAGGGAAAGATGTAGAAATATTGCATATGTTTTCTGAAAGGGACTATATATTTTTATCTCTAGTTGAGGAGCAAAGTACTAGTCAGGAACTAATATGCTTGAAACTGGTGAAGAAGGCAGAGGCCACATTCTGAAGCATCTTGTATGCTATGTTAAATCAATTTAACAAATACTTACTGCGTTCTCACTCTGCTTCAGGGAGCTATTGGCTAGCCTGAAGCTACCTAATGCCCAATGCAACAGAAATGCTTAATTGTTCTCATTAGTATATTGTCTAATTGAGTAGTCAGATAACCTAGGGATAATATTCACTTGGTACATGTTGGTACAACAATTTTTAGTTGCTAGAATTTTAAAATATTTACATGTAGTGACAAATAGCCACTTCTCCAGTCTCTAAAATGACTCCATAATTCTCTGTCCACTGGCCCTTTCCCAGCCTAGCAACACTGGTCTGTACCCATGTCATACTGATTAAATATTTTGGGAGTCATCTTGTGAACATAATTGAATAAACTCACACACACACAACACACACAATTATGAGCACAAATTTGGCTAGTAAGCATGAAGAGAAAGAAAAAAACAAGGTATAATGAGAAAGAATAACAGGAGGATCACATTTAGATTAGGGAGACGAGTGAAGATTGCAGTATGCTGAAAATCGAAGGATGAGAAGAAGGTTGACATGTATCTTGTGTATCATAGTAACTAATTAAGCCATTTTGCAGGGCATTAACAAAGCCCGTTGGAAATTTTAGTTATATTGTTTGTGGCAGGGAGAGGATGGTTGTTCCAGAGGCACAGATGAGAAACAATGAGGGGATTAATTTAGACAGTGGAGAAGGGAGGAAACATTCATTGTTTGTAGAGGATAATAGGGATGAGTGAGATTTGTGTATATGTCTGAGTACATGTGTATGTCAATATTCTAGTGTAATTCATGGTCTCTAATGATGGCAGCAGGCACATGAGTAGAAAGGAACAAGTGACATTACAGAGGCCATGAGAACTGCTATCAAAGCCTTTCCTGGTGTCTGGATTTGAGATATGAATCTAGTTTCCAATCATCAGCTTTGCAGTTTCAGAAATTCAGTGTTGTCAGCTACCTCAGAAAATATTCACACTTCAGGACACAGGTTCACATTGTTTCCCACTCATCTAGTCCAGAAGTACTTATTTATAAATCACAATACCAATTTACCAACTTCTTTTGTTGGAGGATATCTGGCAAGCTTGGCAGTCTTGGCCATTTGCCTAGAACCCTTCAGGTTGGTGGAAATAACTACTCCTTAGACAAATGCATATAACTATTTAAAAATTATAGTCACAAGTTTATTGAAATTTAAGTACATCAGGAAGTAGCTTGATGTATTAATGAGAAATGTATATGAAACTACTAGAGCTGGAAGAAATGTTCTTATTTACACTAGAGACATTTCTTTATTTAGAATTCACTAAACCAACTTTACCCAAGATTTTGGCATGGTACACTACTATACCTGGGTGAGAGGATAGGGACAGAAAGTCCAGTAGAATTTGGAAACACTGGGTTTAAAAATTTGAAAGGTTTTAGGCTTATTTTCTCCAAGGATGCTAACAGTCTTTAATATGCTAATATGAATTCTCTCTCTCTCTCTCTCTCCTCCCCTCCCCGGCTGTATGTGTATGTGTGTGTGTGTGTGTGTGTGTGTGTGTGTGTGTGTGTGTGTTGTGTATGTGTGTATTTGAATGGGACTCTCTTTACAAAGTTGCAGCTCAGTGAAAATACTGCACTAATGTGTCATCTCTTTCTGATCAAAGATGGTATTTTTTATTATTGAAAAAATAATGAAAGAGCTTGACAATCTTTTGCACATTAAACTAATCTCAATATGTATTTAGTTAATATGCAGATGATTGAATTAATCAGAGAATTAAGTAATCCTTTATCCTGGGTGAGGAGGACATTTTTAAATTTTATTTTCAAGATACGTATTTACCATATTTATTTACCAAAGTATTAGTTTAATCATTAACCAAATGTTTGCTTAGTTGATCACCCCTCCATTCTTGAAAAAAATGTGGATAAGCATCAATCTTGACACAGTCCTACACATTTAGGCATTCAGATGCAGCTGGAAGAAGCTAGCCCAGTAGGTACCTTCGAGCCAAGATAAGGAGTATGGAACCACAAACTCTGGACTGACACTTTGAGATTAGAAAGGAATGAGGAGGACTAAATGCTTAATTTTAGCCTCGTCCCAGTTCCTCTTCACTTATGCCCTGCTTCAAATTCCTCATCTTTACTCTGTCCTGAAATTCTCTAAACTCTGGACATTTGGATAAAACTCTGGATAAGATGGGAAGTTACATTTCTTGAATGCTTATAAATTTGCGATATGAGAATTGTATCATTTAATGTATCATAAGAGCTTTAAAAGATATTTCTCCATAGAACTAACTCAAATATCAATCTGCAGGAAATAGGGTCACGCTGTAGGATTCTAGTAGCATTATACCTTTTAAAAACTCAGTTTACACTGTAAATTCTCAATACAATTGTACAGGCCTACTATTTCTGAGCAGTGCAATTCTCACACTTGCCTGTGGATTACCTTCATTCCATTCCCAGTGCAGGGAAACTTCTATCTAGGGTGTGGGTGGGACAGGAGAAATAGGACGGAGGAAAAACTCCATCTGACTAGCCAAGCATATGTACAATTATTTTCAGTATTAATGCCTATACCTCCCCTTTGAAGCTTGAATTTGACTATGTCTTCTGTTCTGTTACTTCATAAAATGAGATAGGTACACTAGAATTAGAATCCTATCTGAAAAAGGATGCAAAGCCCAAGGTTCTGCGGGTAGAGGGAGAAAACATTAATAAATATCATAGAATATTATCTTGTGACATATGAATGAGTTTTGTAAAAGAGATTTATATTTGAATTTTTATGTTGCCTATAATTTCTCAGGAACACATCCATGTTATAATTCATATTTGACTGATAAGTTAATATTTGTATTCTTTCTTTTTAACAGCTCTTTTGGGTTTTTTGCATCATGTTTAAGTTTGTAATCATAGCTCACAAGAGTTTGTGTCTAGCCATGTTTGTTCAACCTAAAACGTGTACCCTACAGTAAAAGGACAAAATTTATAACTATATAGTCTAGCTTTCAGTATTAGTTATGTACCTTATGTGTAATCTCATGTACATTATTTATTCTTTCTGACATATATGAAAAAGAGATAATTTTATCTGTCCCACCCTAATCCATAACATTTTTTAACCATCAAACAAGAAATGTAATATATTTTTTCAATATTTTTTTCACAATGGTTAATTTTAAGAAATATGGCATTTTAGAAATATGATTTTAAGTATATTTTGTACTACTAAACAGATATTTGTTTCCATTTATTTTCTTTAGATAATAAGCTTCCCTTCTCTTCAGAAACCACATTTATGTTTTCTTAATAGTATTTCATAGAACTATGTATTTCTACTCAGTGCTTATTGCACTTAATTAATGAAACCTGAGCTCCACAAACTGCTGCTACTAAGTTGCACCTGTCTGGTGATTGTCCTTCACACCTATTTGCTAAATTCTAAAACTTACCAAATTATCTGCCTTCATTTTTGCTGATTTCTGCTATAATTTTCTGTGGATTTTCTGTTTGAAAAATGAAATCCACATTCACAGTTCTTACCTACTTACAAAGCATATAATTAGATATTTTCTTCCAGTTCTCTACCACTCATTTTTCTTCTGTAATATTTCAAACATAATCTTTTTCCATATTATTTTCCCCAGCTTCCAAATTTTCTTTTACATTTTCTTAAGAAATTATATGCTGTCTGGATGTACTTTCAGATAATTCCAGTGTGGAGCTCAGGTGGTCAGAGTATAAGGCTAGGGTGTTTTTTATGAATAAAACTAGAATGCTGATGAGGAAAAAAATTAAATTTTCCTGTGTTAATTTTTTAATCAGCTGAACTTTCACCAGCATTTTTGAAAATAAGAAACAAAAAATAACTATAAAAATTCATGCCTTCCATTTTTTTAAACCCCAACTTGCATCATTTACAGTTGATTGAGGAATTGCCATGAGACAGTTTTCGCACTGAGGCAACATGCTGTGTAATCTAAGAGCTATGTGAAGCTCTGTGAAGCTGAGCAAGTCATTGGATATCTTTGGGTCTCAGTTTCCTCATCTGTAAAGTGAGCAGATCGAAAACAATGCTAGGAAAATCTTTCACTGCAAATTTCCTGACTTAGACATTGATTATGGTTTGATGTATTTATTTATTTTTATAATTTCAACTCTTATTTTAGATTTGAGACTACATGCACAGATTAGTTATGTGAGTATATTATGTGACACTGGGGCTTGGGGTACAAATAACCCCGTCTGCCAAGTACTGAACATAATACCCAATAGATTTTCAGCCCTGGCTTCTCTTTCTCTTTGTTCCCATTCTTCTGTCCATGTGTACCCACTGCTTAGCTCCAATTTATAAGTGAGAACATGTGGTATTTGGTTTCCTGCTCCTACATTAAGTTGCTTAGGATAACGGCCTACAGCAGCATCTATGTTGCTTCAAAGGACATGATTTTCTTTTTTATGGCTGCATAGTATTTCATGATGTGTATATAATACATTTTCTTTATTCAGTCCACCATTGATGGTCACCTAAGTTATTCTGTGTCTTTGTTATTGTGAATAGTGCTGTGATGAACATGAGTACATGTGTCTTTTTGGTCCTGTGGGTATATACCCAGTAATGGGATTCGGGGTCAAATGGTAGTTCTATTTTGTTTGTTTGTTTGTTTTGAGTCAGGGTCTCACTCTGTCATCCAGGCTGGAGTATAGTGGTATGAATACAGATCACTGTAGCCTGGACCTCCTGGGCTCAAATCATCTTCCCACCTCAGCCTCCTGAGTAGCTCAGACGACAGTTGCGGTCATTTTTAAATTTTTTGTAGAGACAGGGTCTCACCATATTGCCCAGGCTACTCTCAAACTCCTGGGCTCAAGCAATCCTCCTGCCTTGGCCTCCCAAAGTGCTGAAATTACAGGCATGAGCCACTGTGTCTGTCCAGGTAGTTTTAAGTTCTTTGGGGAATCTCCAAACTGTTTTCCACAGTGGCTGACCTAATTTACATTCCCACCAACAGTATATAGGTGTTCCATTTTCTCCACAGCCTCATCAACATCTGTTATTTTTTGACTTTTTAATAATAGCCATTCTGACTAATGTGAGATGGTATCTCATTGTAGTTTTGATTTGCATTTCTCTGATGACTACTGGTGTTAAGCATTTTTTTATATGTTTTTTGGGCACTTGTCTTCATTTGAGAAGTGCCTGTTCTTTACCCACTTTTTAATGGAGTTATTGGGTTTTTTTAGTGTTGCATGATTTAATTTCCTTATAGATTATGGTTGTTAGATCTTTGCTGAATGCATAGTTTGTGAATATTTTCTTCCATTTTGTAGGTTGCCTATGTACTCTGTTGATTGTTTGTTTATTGTCTGTTTTCTGTGCAGAAGCTCTTTAGTTTAATTACATCCTACTTGTCAATTTTTTGGTTGCAATTGCTTTTGAGGACTTAGTCATAAATTATTTGCCAAGGCCGATGTCCAGAATGGTATTTCCTACATTTTCTTTTAGGACTTTTATAGTTTGAGGTCTTAAATTTAAATCTTTAATCCATCTGGAGTGAATTTTTACATATGATCAAAGGCAGGAGTTCAATTTTATTCTTGTTCATATGGTTAGCCAGTTATCCTAGCATCATTTATTGATTAGGGAATCCTTTTCCTATTGCTTGCTTTTGTAGACTTTGGTTGTAGATGTACAGCTTTATTTCTGGATTTTTTATTCTGCTCCATTGGTCTATGTGTCTGTGTTTGTACCAGTACCATGCTGTTTTGGTGACTGTACCCTTATAGGGAAGTTTGAAGTTGGGTAATGTGATGACTCCGGCTTTGTTCTTTTTTGCTTAGGATTGCTTTGGCTATTCATTCTCATTTTTGGTTTCATATGAATTTTAGAATATTTTTTCTAATTTTGTGAAAAATGACGTTGGTACTTTGCTGAGAATAGTGTTCAATCTGTAGATTGCTTTGGGCATTATGTTCATTTTAACAATGTTGATCCTTCCAATCTATGAGCATGGAATATTTTTCCATTTGTTTGTGTCATCTTTGATTTCTTTCAGCACTATTTTGTAGTTCTTTTTGTAAAGATCTTTCATCCCCTTAGTTAGATTGTTTCTAGGTATTTTATTTGTTTTGTGGCTATTGTAAATGTGATTTCATTCTTAATTTGGCTCTCAGATTGAACATTATTGGTGTATAGGAATGCTACTGATTTTTGTACACTGATTTTGTATCTTGAGACTTTGCTGACGTCACTGATCAGGTCTAGGAGCATTTTGGCAGAGTCCTTGGTGTTTGGTAGGTATATAATCATATTATTGGCAAAGAAAGATAATTTGACTTCTTTTCCTATTTGGATTCCTTTTATTTTTTTTCTCTTGACTGACTGCTCTGACTAGAACTTCCAGAACTATGTTGGATAGGACTGGTAAGAGTGAGCATCCTTTTGACCTATGGATTGTATTCTGTTTCTCTTGACTAATTTGGAGGTTAGTAGAGGTGGATTTCATCCCAGTTCTTCCATTTACTTATTGGTAACTTTGATAAAGTTACTTGCTCAGGTTTCTTCATTTGAGGAAATAATTGTCCACCCACTTGACTTTTTACCAAGAATCAGGAATCTAATGAGATATAACTTATTTAAAGCATTGAGTCATTTGCAAAATGCTCAATTAATTTTAACCAGTATTTGCAATAACATCATCTCCTTTAGGCCATTGCTTTTCTCTTAACTGTACTTGATTTGGTTTGTGGTTCTTTTCAGTGTATTTCATAGTTCAGAAAATAGTTCAGAATTCTACAAAGTATTTTAGGAAGAGTTTTATAATTTGCAGAGAAGGATTGAGTGCAGGTTAGCTGTGTTAGAATGTGTAGGTTAGCTGTTTGAGTGCTTAAGTCAGTAATTAAAGAAAAATGTATTATTTAAATAAGCAACAGATGTGCCATGTAATCAAATAATCCATTGCTATATGAAAACACTGAAAACAACCTGTTGTAGAGTTAAATTGTCATTAAAACTGTCTTAAAAAGTCAGTAAAATATTGTCTATTCTCCAGTAGGTAGGCACTTCTACATCTTTGAAAAGAAAGTTACTCTCTTAGATTAAATAGTCATTTTCCTGTTTTTAAAGAAATTTTAAAGAAAATCACAGAACTTTACTAGCCTAGAATACCTTTTTTTAAATTTATGTTTAAAAATCTTTGAGGTTTCATTTTGTCTACTCTTAATTTTTTAATCCACATGTACACATTTTCAGAAAAAATGTACATTAGACATAGAAAATTACTATGGTTTTTACCTCACTTCTTTTATTATTCAATTAGGGATCCTCGTATTTTCAGGATGTTGTGTGTTGGTGTGATGTACATATTTTAAATGTCCCCCCACCAACAACATAGTATAAACTAGAATCCAGTACCGAAGAATAAAATATGTTTCAAAAACCTCAATTATAAGTTTGTTTTATAACTATTCTGATTCTTTATATTCACAGTCAATTTTGTAGTTTGCTAATATTTAAACTGTATAACATAAGGAAGTCTAAGATAGGTAGTATAACTTCACTTTCCTCCTATCTGGGAATCTTGAAGGCTTTATGGCAGTATGGTCTGGCATATTGTATATAAACAGATCATAAATCATAGCTGGGGGAGAATTTCAGTCACTGGTTCAGTGGTAGAAATGTAACCAAATGAGGAGACGTTACAGAAAAAAATAGTATCTAAGCAAAACAATAAATTATCTCAATCTTTGTTTTAAAACAAATCTAAATAATAAATATCTTTACATAAAATGAATTAAAATATCTTTAAATTTATGTTTGAAAATCTTTGAGGATGGGCATGGTGGTTCATGCCTGTAATTCCAACAATTTGGAAGGCCAATTTGGGTGCATCACCTGAGGTCAGGAGTTCAAGACCAGCCCGACCAACATGGAGAAACCCTATCTCTTTTAAAAACACAAAATTAGCCAGGTGTGGTGGCTCATGCCAGTAATCCCAGCTACTTAGGAGGCTGAGGCAGGAGAATCTCTTGAACCTGGGAGGCAGAGTTTGCAGTGAGCCGAGATCAAGCCATTGCACTCCAGCCTAGGCAAAAAGAGCAAAACTCTATCTCAAAAAAAAAAAAAAAAAAAATATATATATATATATATATATTTTTGAGAAGATGGTTTGGACTTATAATTGTTAATTTTGTTTACTAATAATATTAAAGGACCATGTAATCAATCAGACTCAAAAAAGGAAGTATATGTAAAAAAAAAAACCTTTAACTTTTAAATCATATTGAATGCATTTTAAAACCTTCAGGAATAATGCGTCTAGTATTTTTTTCTTTCTTCATTTCATGTTTCCATGATGCTTCTATAATCTTTTAAAAACATGTGCCATCTTCCTTATTTTAAATATTTTTATATTAAAATAAAACACCTGACACCACAACTCAAAGCTCTTCTATTTTAGCCATGTGTTCACAAAGAATTCACTTGTTTTATATCATTTATAACTTCACTATCCAGAGATAACCACTGTTAACTATTATGCTTTTTCTTTTTAGTATTTTGTATTTAATCATAATGAAATAGTAAATATAGAATATACGTCATTTCTATCTAAACTTGTAGCTGTCTATATTTTAAGTATTTTTGTTTGCTATCAAATATTTTTCAACATCATGATTTTTAATAGTTCCATAATATTTATTTCATCATATATTTGTACCAAAGTTTATTTAACCATTTCTATCAGGCTAGACATTAAAGTTATTTCCCTTTTGTAAATATTATTGTAATAAACATGTTTATATATGTATTTGATGGCGTCTCTGCTTTATTTCTAGACTAGATTTCTGTAAGAGGAATTTCCAGGTTATAGGGCATGCAAATTTTTGAAACTCTTTTCAAAACCCTAAAAATATTTTTAAAAAAACATATTTTTAAAATACTTTCCAGAAAGATCTAGCCAATTTACAATCTCAAGAAAGTGTAAGAAATAGCCCAAATTATTGAATCCAACTGATCTTTTGAAACAAAACTTATGCCATTTAGATAGAAGCTTCAGGGCAGTCCGCTATAAATTTAAAAGCACTTCTTACAATTACATTTTTGAGAAAAAAAGACATTTAATAGGAACCTAATGGGTTGCTCATACGTGGATAAACTCACCAAGGTCAAACCTTAGCTTTGCATTTTCCAATGTAAGCTTTGAACCGGTCTTTAGGGACTCAGACTCTCCAAGTACCCTTAGGAGATACTGATGTATGAATCAGATGACATGTTGTTAATTTATACACAGAGAGAAATATATGTGCCAAATCAGTCATAATACTAATTTTAGCAAGCAAATGCATTATCTTTCTGACTAGAAAATCTTCTTAGAAAACTAACATCTGAAGATTACTTTGTAGTGTAGCATCATTATATAAAATATTTCAAATAATAATGTCACATTTTCAAAGTATGGAAATGTAAAACATAATTCTTTGCTATAGATTATATTCTCACATTGCTTGACCAAAAGTAATTGCTCTTTGACTTTCATTTTCTCCACTGTAAACTGGGTATCACCTTCACTTATGGCATCTTAGTTTGGGTATTGATTAATTTGTGAGACAATAGTTCATATTATACCAATTTTTGTTGTTTGTATTTGGAAGTCATTGTGTTCCATCAATGACATTATAAAAACAGTTTATAGCTTGGTGTATTTGACCATCTCAACTTGTTTAGTTTTTTTTTTTTTTTTTTTTTTTTTGTCATCAGCATTTTATGCCAGAAGTGAAATTTCTAAAACCCCTATTTTCTGGTAGTTCAAACTATTTGTGATATATACCGTTCTATATACTAATTACAATATAAGAAACTGCAATTAATTTCACCTTTCAGAAACCATATTAACCTTTGATAGTGTAGTTTTTAAATTTATAGACAGCCTACTTTTAAAATCTGACTTCCAATCTCAAGTATGACATTGAACAAGTCTCCTAAACTCTCTATACCTCAAATTCCTCATTTGGAAGATGAAGTTAACAATCCTATAGACTTACTGAGAGGATTGTCTGTAGAAATAATTATACACAAATGCCCAGAATATAGAAAATATTCAATAATTCTTCTATGATTACTTTTATTACTGAATAATAAAAATGATCAAGCCTATGATTTCCCACATATTCAACAGAAATATTTCCAACAATTTAAAAGGGCTTCATTTAGTTTTATGTGCAAAGATATATGTAACATACACGTTCAGAAACATTGTTATTTAAGAACTTCTCTGCAATGTTGAAATTTCTAATGCACATACTTGCTTGTTATTGTAGTTTCCTGAATATTTTTTTAATTTAAAAATAATTTAGAATCCAAAGACAACTATATATTTTTAGTTATATTCCTTCTCAATTTATCAAATACATTCTTAGCCATCTAAAAGTATCTTAATCAAATGGTACATCTGTAGAACATTCCTATTAGAACTTCAGAACAAAACAATGATGACGGAGCTCTCCCAGCAATTCCATTACTGGGTATATACTCAAAGGATTATAAATCATTCTATTATAAAGAAACATGCACACGTATATTCATGCGGCACTGTTTACAATAGCAAAGACCTGGAACCAACCCAAATGCCCATTGATGATAGACTGGACAAGGAAAATGTGGCACATATACACCATGGAATACTATGCAGCCATAAAAAACAATGAGTTCGTGTCCTTTGTAGGGACATGGATAAATCTGGAAACCATCATTCTCAGCAAACACTGACACAAGAATAGAAAATCAAACACCGCGTGTTTCTCATTCATAGGCGAGTGTTGAACAGTGGGAACACATGGACACAGGGAGGGGAGCATCACACACTGGGTCTGTTGGAGGGAAATAGGGGAGGGACTGAGCGGGGTAGGAAGGTTGGGGGAGGGATAGCATGGGGATAAATGCCAGATATATGTGATAGGGAGGAAGGCAGCAAACCACATTGCCATGTAGGTACATATGCAACAATCCTGCATGTTCTGCACTTGTACCCCAGAACCTAAAGTGCAGTTATATATATATATATATATATATATATATGAAATACCATATGATATGAGACAGATGTGTGAATATTGAAAGAAAGTAGCAAAATATTGTAAATTATATGATTGCACATTAGAAAATTCAAAGGAATAAAATAGGAATTTGCAAAGGACACAGGTGTCAGGTGACTATTCACAGATAAAACCATAGCATTCGGCTCATGCTCTCTGTCTCTGCATTCAGCTTTTCTTTTTTTTTTCTTTTTCTTTTTTTTTTTTTTTTTTTTGAGATGAAGTCTTGCTCTGTCGCCCAGGCTAGAGTGCAGTGGCGCGATCTCAGCTCACTGCAACTTCTGCCACCCAGGTTTAAGTGATTCTCCTACCTCAGCCTCCAGAGTAGCTAGGATTACAGGCGCCCGCCACCACGCCTGGCTAATTTTTTGTATTTTTAGTAGAGACGGGGTGTCACCGTGTTAGCCAGGATGGTCTCGATCTCCTGACCTTGTGATCCGCCCACCTCAGCCTCCCAAAGTGCTGAGATTACAGGCGTGAGCCACCGCACCCGGCCTGCACTCAGCTTTTCTTACGGTTAGCGTCATCATCGGGCTCCTCTCAATGCTCTTTACCCTGCCCCCAACCTCACTCCCTGACACCAAAACTCAAAGCACTTCTATTTTGGCCATAAAATGGTGTTGACAGTGCTAGGCCTCATAAATTTACACCACACAATTAGAAGAGGAAGAGTCATTTCTACTTTTATTTTGTTTTAAAGACAAACATGAAAGATCTGTTTTTCTTTGTCATGAGTTACCTCAAAATATTTCCTATTCTAAGATTGAGTTAGATTTTAATGATTCTTGAACTGCCTTCTAAAGCTGTGAATGGGGAATATTGATTCACTTAAGCCAATTCAGGTTACTCCTGGCTTGGATGTAGAACCATTCTCACCCAAATCATATAGCTTGAGAATGAGGTTTGTAATGCAAACAACAGCAACAGCAAAACAAAACAAAGAAAAATCCTGAGAGTACCCTTTAAATGAAGAAATGTAATTGGATCTAGAGTAGCAAACAAAACATGTATCCACTCTATGTATAGATTCCAGACCTCAAGATCCCTTTCATTTCCTATCAAAGGACAGCTTGAATATCCACCCCTTAACTTTCTAGCACTTTGGGCTGTTTTGAAGAGAGGTGAAGAATTAACCTGAATTCCTTTCTCTCTCCCAATGTAATGCTGTAAGAAACCAATTAATCCTAGAAATCCAGTAGAGTTGCTGTGTGGTTTTTTTTAATAGGTTGTACCCCCAAAATATGTTACTCATATGGATTGTTTCTTAGGGCTGGTGTAACAAATTACCACAAATTGGGCAACTTAACACAGAAATGTATTTTCTCACAGTTTCGGAGGCTCAGGTTCAAAATCAATATATTAGCAGGACCATGCTCCCTCTAAAGACTATAGAGAATAATCCGTTTCTTGTCTCTTCCTAGTTTCTGGTGGTTGCTGACTGTCCGCAGAATTCCTTAGCCTGTAGCTGTATTCCTTTAATTACTGCCTCTGTTTTCACAAGAACATCTTTCCTCTGTTGTATGTGTGCATATGTGCAAATCTTCCTTTCTTTATGGATTTAGGGCTCACTCAGCTACGAATGTGAGTTGTGTCCACCCAATTTCATATGTGGAAGCCCTAATCCCCATGTAGCTGTGTTACAGATAGGGCCTTTAGGGAGGTGATTAAGGTTCAATGAGGCCATAAAGGTGGAGCCCTGATTAAATAGAATTGGTGCTCTTATGAAAAGAGGAAGAGGCATCAATATTCTCTGTCTGCTATGTGAGAACACAGCAGGGAGACAGTGGTCTACAAGCCAGAAAGAAAGCCCTTATGAGAGCCTGGCCATGCTGGTCCCGATCTCAGATGTTTAGCCTTTAAAACTGTAAGGAAATAGATTTCTGCTTTTTAAACAACCCAGTCTAGGGTATTTTGTTTGGCAGCCTGAGTTAACGAATACACACACTGGTCTAGTATGACCTCATCTAAACTTGATTAGATGAAAAATCCTATTTTCAAATAAGGTTACGTACACAGGTATGCTGGATAGGACTTCAACTTACATTTCTGGGGGACACAATTCACTCCAGAACACTATACTATTTTTTAAACCTTTCTAAGAAATTTGTGTGATGGCAATGTGTTACTGTTAAAACTTCTAATTTATTTTAACCTTCTTAGTAAGTAGTAGCGAAAAATAAGTCCTAAATAATTCAATACATTTCAAACTTTGGGCAGTAGTTATTTTTGTGCACAAATGGAAATTTGCATGTATATATTAAGTCAAAGACTGAACTTTGTAAGATTATAACCAGTAGTAGCCTATTTCCAGATAGCTAAGTCCATGGAGCCTAAAAAAATATCCAAAAGGAGCACTTAGAGAGACTGCCACAGAATCTGTATACTTCTTATGATTGTATTGTCATAGTAAAGCCAAAATCTAAGTTTATTTATATGAAGGTTAAAAAGGGCACTGAGTTTCAGGAACTGAAACAGTGGTCTTATTTGTCTGAAACATCAAAGGGATGTGGTCATAGATAAAAGCAAAATAGGCCATGAATTAAAAATTGCTGAAGTTAGGTAATGGCTACATCAGTTTCATTTTATTTATTCTGTTCTTTTTTTTCTTACATGTTTAAACTTTCCCATCATAAAAATTTAAAAATAGAAGCCTTCAGAAAATAATAAAGCAGAAAAATACCTGATATATCACTTAGTTTGAATATTTATCCAAGGGCTCAAAGAGATTTTTATCTTATTAGACTTATCTTAATTTCTAAAAAATATGTTACTGACATGAAATTTGATAAATTTGCTGCTATGTTTTATTTTAAAAGTAATCAGTAGGGAAATATAACGAGTATTACACTATTGAAAATAATTGCCTCTCACGTTTTCCTCCTTTATCTAATTATAATAAATATGAACCACAACCTCAATCAACAGAACTGAGAACAAAAACATCTGAAAGACCAATAAATACTTACATTATGATGGAATAAGTAGCAGCCAAATGATAAGAACTAGCCCAAGGGAACGTCAAGGAGACATATAACAGGATGGTATCAAAACTGAAACCCAGCCCATCGCCCAATCTCCACGGAGAAAATGTGATTTTCATAATCTGGTTTTTGAAAGCAAAAAGCTGCCACTAAACCCTGAAAGCAAACTATATTGAAGTCATTTTATGCAAATTTAATATATGTGATTATAAACTTGTGCTATGTATACATATTGAAAAGACTAAAATATACAAAAATAATGAAAAACCTAAAAACTACAAAAATCAACAAACCTACTAAGGCTTTTCTTTTTTTAATTTAATTTAATTTAATTTTGATTTTTACTTTTTTGAAGACTTTTCATTCTGAAGCCTTCATGCCATAGATAAACAGCAGATGAGCAACTGCTCCAGTATGTTGTAAATAGGACTCAATGCTAATCTATTCTTGCATGTAAATTTTAAAATGGCTTTAGCAGTGTGTCTTAAAGTATGAACTACTTTCATAAGAATTACTTGGAGTGCTTATTTAAAGTAAAAATTCTTATGTACACTTAAGTTTGAGAGTCCTGTGATTTATAAATCCTATATAATGTGATTGATTCTTGACACCCTCAAATTTTGACAATATCAGCAGACCACTATGCTAGAGTTCATGAAATATTTAACAGTATTTTTGATGTTTTGGTAAAAGATTTATGCAGTGCTTGTTTAAGTAAGACAGTTTGTCACTAAACATGCAATCAGGGGACACACTTTAGTCAAGGGACACAAGATAGGCTAATGAGTTGAGTATAAATTGTGTTTCTAGACTGCAGAATTTTGA
Source organism: Ateles fusciceps (assembly GCA_036589455.1). Taxonomy (NCBI): domain Eukaryota; kingdom Metazoa; phylum Chordata; class Mammalia; order Primates; family Atelidae; genus Ateles; species Ateles fusciceps. The sequence goes on from JAZHEH010000589.1 coordinate 202,302, forward strand.
AATCTCCCAGTGCTTCTTAGCTATGTGTTATCAGGGATGTTCATTGATCTCTCTGACTCTCAGTTGCCAGAGGGAATTTATCCATTGTCTTTGTGATAGACATTTGAGTGATTTCCAATCTGGGCCTGCATTAAACTAAGTCACTGTGAATATTGTCGTTCAAATCTTTTTGTTGCCATGTATCTTTATTTCTCGAGTCAATACTTATGAATGGAATTTCTGGGTCACAGAGAAGATGCGTGTTAAACTTCATAAAAATTGCCAAATAGTTTTTCAAAGTGGATTACCTTTTTACGCACTTGCTAACAGTGTGTGAGAATTTGATTTGTTCCACATGCTCATTAATATTATCAGTCTTTTAATTCCAGCCATTCTGTTTGGTATGTGTACACTTCATTTTAAAGCCTTTTCCCATATGTTTCTTTTACATACATAAAACAATAATTCAATTGAGTGATTCCAAAAGATAATATAGAATTTATGCATAGAAAAATAGTTGTTCAGTTCTACTACATTGTAATAAAGTATGAATTTGTGAAAGTTGCAGAAAACTCTTTGTTCTCATTTTTGTTTTCTACAAAATGATAATAGATATTGTACCTACTTTATAGGGCTGTTATCAGGATTATATTAGTCATAGTGATTCTGTTGTAACCAAGCGAGTTGTAAGGAAAACACCACACTCTGAGATAGAATCAGGGGTCCTTTATTGCCGACAACCAAGAGATGGCTAATGCTTAAAATTCTCTCAGCCCGGAGGAAGGGGCTTGATGCCTTGCTTAGGGTAGGGGAGGGGGAACCTAGCTGAAGTGGAATTTCACAGAAGCAGAATGAGCAGGTTAGAGGGATGTAGTTACAGGCCAGGGTATTTCCATACAATCACCAAGGAGGAATATTCACAATAGCAGGTGTGCTTGCCAAGCAGGATGTGGTTGCAATGGATATATGGTAGAATAAGCACAGCGTCATTAAGCCCAGCATCGGCATGACCCAGTTATGCACCCGAAGGAGACATGGCGGGAGAAATGGCAGGGAGGGAGAGGCTAAGATGGAGTCTGTCTGGCTCACAGCTAAGATGGAGTCAGTTAGGCTAACACAAGTTAGGCTATCACAATTCAGTGTCTGACACATAATAAAGACTCAATGAGCAATATTAATACTACTAATTCATTAATAATAAATTAATAAATAGTACTGTAACTATTATTAGCATTAAGGGCCAGACATTTTGCTGTCCTTTGAGAGAAAAGTAATTATTAAACCAGATGTTACCTGTCCTTAGTGAAGCTCATTCTCAAGGAAATCAATATAGCTGACTTTAATAAAAAATAGACATTTAATGTAAATATAACTAGGGCATTTTCTCTCTACTCATTTTACTTTGTTCCCTTCTTTTATAAACAAATGAACCAAAAAAAACATAAAAAGAAAGAAAATTTTAAACTATATGCTTAACTTCTTTGACTGAGAAATTGTATAGGCTGTACCCCTATGCAATATAAGGATTAATATTTTATTCTTGTGGACATTTTCAGAACTATTACGATAGATTTTTTGTTTGAATATATTTTACAAATTTGGTTTTCTTGAAATATGGTTTTTTATCTGTAAAAATTCATATTTCTCAGCTTTTAATGTATTATTCATTCTTTCTTCATATTTGGTCTTTGGCCAAAGTGTGGTCAAATAACCATGAGATAAGTTATTTCAAAATAACTGTTTGCTACTGCATGTCTTACTACCTGTAAGGTTCATGAATCAAAGTTAGGCCTTTTTCATTGTATGTCTCCTGTGTGTCACTATAGTTCTTGGCATTTAGTGAGGAAAGAACAGCATTTACTTAACACAAGTGTCCTAAGCACTCCACTTTGCACTTTACATAAGTTTCTAACCAAATCCATACCTAAGTTCCTGGAACCAGGGGAGGCACTCAAGAAATAACATTAGGATGAGAAGGACAAAGAAAAAGGAAAAGAATATTATTAGGATACAGGCTAAGACAATACACCATAGAGACCTCCCAAAACAGTGGGTTTTAAACAAAATAGAAATTTATTTTTCTCTTGTATAACAGTTCCATAGTAGACAGCTGCTACAGGGATTAATCTACTCCTACATCCCTTAGGCCAGGCTGTTGGTCTTGTCTGCCTGTTTGAATGTGACTCACCTGTATCACATCTGCATTTCTGTTTGTGGGAAAGGTGAAATGAATGAAATAGGGTCAAGTCCTTTTAAGAATGGGACACAGAAGTTTTACCCATCATTTCTGCTTATATTTTATTTATGAGAGCTGAATCACAGAAACACATTAGGCTTCAGGGAGTTCAGAGAATGGATTTCTGAGCTGGATGGTCGTTTGCTCTACATAAAACTAAAAAAAGACAAAGGGGACAATGGATATTGTGGGATATTAAGTTTTCTCAGTTAAAAGGAAAAGAAGTAAAAGTAAAAGAAAAATGTCTTTGTGATACAGATATAAAAATCACATAATTTTAAGATGGAGATATCAAGGCTTAGAGAAATTTGCCTGTGATCCTACAGCTAGTAAGTGCCAAAGTTTGGATGTAAGTTCAAGTATTGCAATGCTGATGATAATGATGGTTATGTCCCTGAACCTTGTACTTTTTCTACCACACATCATGCTGATCTAGTTTGGATATTTGTCTCCTCCCAATCTCATGTTGAAAGGTGATTCCCAATATTGGAGGTAGGGTATAGTAGGAGGTGTTTGAGTCATGAGGATGGATTCCTCATGAATGTCTTGGTGCCTTCCTGAGGAATGAATAAGTTCTTTCTTCATTAGTTCACACTAGACCTGGTTGTTTAAAACAGTATGGCGCCTCTACTTCCTCTCTCTTGCTCCCTGTCTTACCATGTGGCATACCTACTCTTTTTTTTTTTTTTTTTTTTTTTTTGCCTTCTGCCATGGTTGTAAGCTTCCTGAAGTCCAAACCGGAAGCAGATGCTGGTGCCATGCTTCTTATATAGCCTACAGATCCATGAGCCAAATTAACCTGTTTTCTTTGTAAATTACTCAGTCTCAGGCATTCCTTTATTAGCAATTCAAATGGAATAATACACATTTCTTCATAAATGATACTCAAATGTTTACCAAAAAAAAAATTCTGATATGATCTGGCTCTGTGTCTCCACCAAATTTCATCTTGAATTGTAATCTAAATTGTAATCCCCACAGGTTGAGAGAGGGACATCATGGGAGGTACTTGAATCATGGGGGTTGGGTTCCCCCTTGGTTATTCTCATGATAGTGAGTGGGTTCTCATGAGATCTGATGGTTTTGTAAGGGGCTTTTCCCCTTCACACTGAACTTCTCTCATTCTTCTTCTTTCCATCATGTGAAGAAGGATGTGTTTGCTTCCCCTTCTGCCATGATTGTAAATTTCCCAAAGCTTCCCCAGCCATGCTGAACTGTGAGTCAATTAAACTTCTTTCCTTTGTAAACTACCCAGTCTCTGCTTTATAGCAGCATGAGAATGAACTAATACAGAAATTGGTACCACAAAGAGTGGTGTGCTGCTGTAAAGATACCCAAAAATGTGGAAATGACTTTGGAACTGGGTAACAAGCAGAGTTTGGGACAGTTTGGAGGGCTCAGAAGAAAACAGGACAATGTGGGAAAGTTTGGAACTTCCTAGAGACTGGGACAGCTCAGAAGATAGAAATATGTGGGAAAATACGGAACTTCCTAGAGACTTGTTGAATAGCTTTGACCAAAATGCTTATAGTGATATGGACAATGAAGTCCAGGCTGCAGTGGTCTGAGATGGAGATGAAAAACTTGTTGGGAACTGGGAGCAAAGTAACTCTTGCTATGCTCTAGCAAAGAGACTGGTGGCATTTTACCCCTGCCCTAGAGATCTGTGGAACTTTGAACTTGAGAGAGATGATATAGGATATGTGGTGGAGAAATTTCAAAGCAGCAAAGCATTCAAGGGGAAGCAGAGCATAAAAGTTCGGAAAATTTGCAGACTAACAATGCAATAAAAAAGAAAAATTCATTTTCTGATGAGAAATTCCAGCCAGATAAATAAATTTGCATAAGTTATGAGGAGCTGAAGGTTAATCACCAAGACAATGGGGATAATGTCACCGGGGCATATCAGAGATGTTCATGGCAACCCCTTCCATCACAGGCCTGGAGGCCCAGGAGGGGAAAAATGATTGTGTGGGCCCACCTCAGGGCCTCACTGCTATATGCAGTCTTGGGGCATGATGACCTGCTTTCAGCTGCTTCAGCTCCAGCCATGGCTAAAAGAAGCCAAGGTACAGCATGGGCCATTGCTTCAGAGGGTCCAACCCCCAAACCTTGGCAGCTTCTATGTGGTGTTGGTCCTGTGGATACATATAAATCAAGAACTGAGGCTTGGGAACCTCTGCCTAGATTTCAGAGGATGTGTGGAAATGCCAGATTTTCTAGGCAGAAGTTTGCTGCAGGGATGGGACCCTCATGGAGAACCTCTATTAGGGTAGTATGGAAGGGAAATGTGGGGCCTGAGCCCCCCAGAGAGTACCCTCTGGAGCACTACTTAGTAGAGCTGTAAGAAGATGGCCTTATCCTGCAGACCCCAGAATGATATATCCATTGACAGCTGTGGGCCTGGAAAAGTCATGGACACTCAACACTCAACACTAGGTCATGAAAGTAGCCAGGAGAGATGGCTGCAAACTATGGGGGCAGAGCTGACCCAGAGATATGGGAGGCCAACTCTTACATCAGCATAACTTGGTTGTGAGACATGGAGTCAACAGAGGTCATTTTGAAACTTTAAGGTTTGATAACTGCCCTATTGAATTTTGGAATTGCATGAGGCCTGTAGTCCCCTTGTTCTGGACAATTTCTCCCATTTGGAACTGGTATATTTACCAAATGCCCATAACCCCATTGTATCTAGGAAGTAACTAATTTGCTTTTGATTTTGTAGGCTCATAGATGGAAGGGACTTACCTTGACTCAGATGAGACTTGGAACTTGGACTTTTGGGTTAATACTGGACTGAGTTAAGACTTTGGGGGGACTGTTGGAAAGGCATGATTGTTACTCAAAATGTGAGGATATAAGATTTGAGAAGAGCCAGGGTCAGATCAGAATGATATGGTCAGGTTCTATGTCTCCACCCAAATCTCATCTTCAATTACGATCTGAATTGTAATCTTCATTTGTTGGGGAGAGGGACCTAGTGGGAAGTGACTGAATCATGGGGACAGTTCTGTACTGTTGTCATGATAGTGAGTGAGTGAGTTCTCATGAGCTCTGATGGTTTTGTGAAGGACTTTTCTCCCCTTTGCATTGCACTTCTTTCATTCTTCTTCTTCCTGACATTATGTGAAGAAGGATGTGTTTGCTTTTCTCCTGCCATGATTTTAAGTTTCTTGAGGCTTTCCCAACTGTGAAGAACTGTGAGTCAATTAAACCATTTTCCTTTGTCAATTACCCAGTCTCAGGCAGTTCGTTATAGTAGCATGAGAATGGACTAATACAAAGTTCATTGTATTTTTGTATATAAAGGTATAAAGTCCTACAGATTATATACCTTTATGCTATTATTATTGAGATAAGTTCCCATTCTCCAAAATGGAATTATTAGTTTAAAAGTATATCACACTGCATCATATTTTTCTAAGTACTTACAGGTACACAATCTCATGTTATCATCATATAATATCTGTGAATCGTGCAGTGGAAGTATGACTGTTACAATTTACCTATGAGAAAATTTAAGCAGGGAGATTCAACAGCTTGTAAAATTAGCAAGAGTACAAGACAATGACTAAGGGTTAGAACCTAATGACTAAGGACTAGAGCCTATTGTTATTCTTTCTTCCTCAGAATTCAGTGCTTACTTTGGAAAAGATTCAGAAAGGGTATTAATAAACTCAATTAATAAACTAATTAGAAATGTGGTGTAAAAGCTTACTACACAAATATCCTGAATTCAGTAGTAACTATATGGGGTTATAATTATTTTTTTAACTTATTTAACCAAATGCTAACTATCTTTTTATGAGTCTTTCCTATTGAGCACTAGTTATACCAAGATGGATAACATGATTCATGATCCTGTTGGCCAATTTAACATTGTCTAGAGAAAATTAGAGATTCTCTTTGATTTATTTGGTAGATTTTTATAAAATATTTTTTGAAAGCCAGTAGAGTTTTTTTTCTCCTTCTTTAAATTAACTGTTACTAAATTAGTAATAGTTTTTTTCTAAAATATTTTCTAAATTAAATATTAGTCTGCCATACCCACTTACTTCATATTTCAAATAGTAAATCCAAGACAGAGTCAGAAAATTTTGTAAAAAAGATACTGAAATCAGTACTAATGTCAGCATTTTGAAAATTTAGGACATTTTAGTCATTTAAGTAGAGAAGTTGATGGTGAACTCAAAATACCACCTTAGTGACTCCAGCAAAAATCTGAACTGTCAGCATTCTGTCACATGTTAGAGTTCATAACCAGAAATCAAAATTTGTCTCCAAGAAGTTCTACCTCCTGATCCACTGTTTCAACAACAGAGTCATGTCTTAAAATGGCAACAGCTAGACTCAGGCTCTTACATTTAAATGGGTAAATTTGCACTTGCATTCTTTTTGTTGTTCCCAGTCACTGAAAGCTATGACAATTTCAGGGTAAATGGAATGAAAAAATACAGAAGCAAGAACATATCAGAGATAATTATTTTGGTCCTGATAATTATTTGGGCATAGTTGGAGAGGTTAGGTATGATGGAGAATTGTGAGAAAAGTTCATGTCTCTGCCTTTCAAGGATTAATAGTGCAGGGTAGGTGAGACTCAGCAAACAGAAAACTTTAATAAAACTACATCCTTAAGTGCTAAGTAATATAGAATGGACCATGAATAAAGTAGGAGGGAAAGGTGAGAGACGTCACTGAAGTATAAGTAATTGAAGGTAGAGAAGCTATCTTGGTCTTTCACGTAGCTATATGAGCTTGAAATATTCACTGTCTTTGATCTGAATAATGCTACTGTATTCACTATGCTTGTGACATTTTTGTGAGAATTAACATTATAAAATGCTGCAAAGCTAGCAATTTACTATTATTTTTCAAAAACACTAAAATCTGACAAAAGAAAAAAGTATATTTTGTAATAAATGAAAAACTTTCCATAGCCAAATTATATGTTTCATATAATTCAGATATATATATATATATATATATATATATATATATGTATATATCCAAAAAGGCTCCAAAGAGAGGAAAATATGGTCACATGGAATGCCCATGCTTTGTTTATGAATCCAGGGATTCCTTAATTCATTCATTTAGTGAATGCATATTCTATCATACCAAAGGCTATGTGCAAAGATGACTTCTAATGGAAGCTGTTTACAATTTGGTCTAGTGAAAGAGCATATTAAAATCATAGATAAACTTTTTTCTGTAAGTAAGTATACACTGAACTACTGGTTTACTCTTACTTTTTATAGGACATTTAAAATCAGTGAAATGTAATAAAATGTGTTTGCTTGTTGGAACTGATACTCAATTAACAGAAATATTGGAACATGTTGGAAATAATTAAATCTAGTGATGTATCAACTACTTTCAACTGCTAATTTTACTCCAAAAGCTATTACTTTTTAACATTAGAATGTTGATATATCTCTTCATATCCCTTTTGGTTTAGGTACTAAATCTTATATAAATCCAGTGAATTTCATTTGAGTATAGTAAAAACCTAACTTAGTCTCTAGCTGTGCTCAAATAAGAACTTGTCTTTTAGCCAAGTGTAAAGTCCACATTGGATTAAGACTAAATACAAAATCATGAGGATTTCCCACTGAGCATCCACAGTTGACTTCTCACAATGGCATTCACATTCATTCAAATGCCATGTCTCTGCATTTTGCGCATTTGTAACACATTTTCTTTTATTGATAGACCATTTTCATTTACAATAATGTATTCAAAATGTCAGCATTTCAGTAGACTTCTACTGCACTAACGTAAAACACTCAGATATAACCTAGAAAGAAACAATTACTAGTGAATAACAATACAGGTAGGAGGGAAATATGTGTGTGTGTGTGTGTGTGTGTGTGTGTGTACACATTTTTTGTATATGTATATATGTATATCTTTGTATATGTCTTTCTGTAAATTTTATATAGGTATACACAAATATATATACATATATATGCTTTTTTGTATACATATATACACAAAAACATCTAGCTTGTCCTCCAAATTTTTTTTCTTTAAGCAGAAAATCTACTTCTATAGCTGGGAACAATTTATTGTAGTTAGCAGTATAGGATGTAGTATGTAGTACTATCAATAATTTTCTGTATTTTATAATTTTAAAATGACTTTAATTCATATAATCATGAATAAAAGAAGGGGACCTTTTACTGTATGCCTCATGTCTTTGTCCTAGTAACTCTCTTTGTAAATGGGAACTGAATATACTGATTATTTAAATCAAAATAAGGCACAGAAAAAAATCTCTTTTATAACTTCCTTTATTATATTTATTTTAATATACATTTGTATGGCAATTACTGGTACACATGTCTTTTTCATTAAATCAGTTTCTCAAGATGAGGATAAGCTATTTAGGAATCAGAGGAACACTTAAGCTTTAGATTTTTTAGGTTCTAGATGAATTTTATAACTAATCTTCTCTTAGTTCAATTTTGTAACTATTCTTCTCTGGTGGCAGCTCCCTCACAAAATATTAAAAGCATCCAAGATGATTCTCATATACACTCTATTTGATAATCATTATGTTAGCTTGGAAATCATTTGAGAGAATGTACTGTATTTCATTTATCTTTATCCCCTGATATTTAGGGGATTGCCACAAATGATGTTTAAATTTAATGGTATTGATATAATTTTCATACCTATAGTAAATGCATTATGCTCATAAATACAAAAAAAATCTTTTCAGAGATTTTGGAAAGTAGTCAAGACTGTATATCTACCAATTAACAGTGACAACTCAGTGAAAATACACTGAGAGGAAAAATGCCCATTCTTTTCAGAGCATAATATATCAGGCACAGTTTTTAAATCTAAGTCAATAAATCATTTTTTAAGTTATCTTGAAAGTATACAAGTTAAAAAATGTGCCCCCATCTATGTTTTTGCCTTAGTAAGCATTCCACTAACTGCTGTGGAAAAATGATTACTTAACAAAAAACACTTAAGTTATTGCATCATACCCCAAGTTCATTAGTTTCCAGAGCCTGGATCTGACTTCATTGAAATGTACCTGAGAAAATTAACCTTAGAAATGAGCTCATGATGAATTCTATTTTTAAAAGCCAATATTTTCAGTTTTGGCCCACATCATATACAATATGGTATAATGGTTGAAATTCAGACTCGCTTCTAGTACTAATTTGTCTTTTATTAGTTGTGCAATCATGTGCAAATTACTTAATTCTAAGTGTCAGTTGTCTCATATATGAAACAAGAATGTTAATACCTGACTCACAGAGTTGTTTAGAGATAATGTTTATAAAGCACTTTGCCTTGTTCTTTTTTTTTTTTAATTATTGATATTATCATTGGCATGCTTGAGGATTCAGTGCTATCTACCCCCACAAAAGATATTCTCTATTTTCAGGAAAAATAACTACTTTTCTATATATTATTTTTCTGGAATCAAATCTATGCTTATTTCAAAAACATTGTCCCAAAGGTGACAGTGTCTCTGATTTCCTTACTCTTACAAAATCTTAAGTGCTATTTTGATGACCAACTCTGAGTGTAGCTGCTTTACCATGCTTAAGAATAAATAAAACAATGTGCATCTTGCTTTTTGCTGAAAGTATGCAGTCAAGATGTACTGTGGACTGAAGATCTACTCTGGGGGAACTCATCATTAAATTTGTTTAAAAACATTAGGTCTTTATAGTTGAAAGTTTTATAATCCTTTGGGTATATACCCAGTAATGGGATTGCTGGGTCAAATGGTATTTCTAGTTTAAGATCCTTGAGGAATCACCACACTGTCTTCTACAATGGTTTAACTAATTTACACTCCCACCACGGCCTGTCATGGGGTGGTGGTGGTGGAGGGTTAGGGGAGGGATAGTAGGGGCTAAGGGGATTGGAGAGGGCTAACATTAGGAGAAATACCTAATGTAGATGACAGGGGGATGGATGCAGCAAACCACCATGGCACGTGGATACTTATGTAACAAACCTGAACATGCTGCACATGTACCCCAGAACTTAAAGTGTAATAAAAAAAAATTAGGTCAAAGATTTTCAGTATGAGGCAACTTTACAAATAAATGAATTTTTTCTTAAGTTCATGTCCAGAGGTGAGAATGGATACAAGTTTTGTGTACTAAGCTTGTTACTTGGGGACTCCGCATTAAGAAAAAGAATTTTTTTAAAAGTGTTGTTTTTGCGAATTTTATAAAACATGTATCCTTGTAAAAACATTGATGGTTCCTTTCTAGGGTTTTAGAAGGAGCCTGTGCAAGGTAGGAGCTTTGTTAGCTTCACAGGTAAGTTTACGTCTGCCAAAGGGAATTACATGATTTTATTTTCTTCTCTCTTTCTGGAAGACTTTACAATCTTATTCTGTGAAAAAGCAAAGTACAAATAATAATAATAATATAGCATTTTAGATGGTATTATGTGGCATAGATTATAAATACTAAAGAGTCCATAAAAGATAAAAAAAAAGTGCTGGTAGCTTTTTGGAGGAAAGTTAAAGGACGATACTTTACAATGTGCTAACAGCAGCAATAATGATGATAGCAAATTAGCATAGTAGACTGAAATTTCCATTTATAAATCAAACAACCAACTTGGTATAAATTCTAACTATGCCTTACAAATTGTATAAAAATAAATGTAATTATGATCTTATGCCAGGCATTATGCCAGGGGTTTACATTATTTTATTTAATATTTGTATCAATGGAATAAGATAGTATTATTTCATTAATTTGTCCAAAGTTATTTTGTTAGGGATCTTAGTGGTGAGTTTGCAGCTCACATCTATCAGGCTTTAGTCCCAAGTACCACTTCACATTGTCTTGAATAACTTTTCAAAAATGCTTGGGCACAGGCAAACAGCTCCAAGTTTGTGCTGGCAGCAAATGAAAAGTGTTCTGGAGTTAGTATATTTAAAAACCTACTCAATTTCTTGACAGCTTAAACCTACATATCTCACTGAAAAAACAAAATAGCTATTATACCATATGCACACACTAATGGAATTTTGCAAATAAATTTAATATAATAACCATAAAGGATTCATACAGTAAATAAAAGAAGTAATTGATTCTAACAAAAAAAACTAGCACTAAAATAGATGACTTTCTACTCTTTTTAACTCACTAAATATGGAAGTTAGTAATTATTAACTTGATTTAAAAGTCTGCTGTAGTCATTTGTAAAGCAAACACTTATGATTATTTTTCAAGTTGTTTTTTTGTAGGTTTTTGTTTTTTTTTTTTTTTTTTTTTTTTTTTGAGACAAGTTCTCTCAATGTTGCTTAGGCTGAAGTGCAGTGGCATTATCCTGACTCACTGCAGCCTTGACCACCCAGGCTTAAAAGATCCTGCTACCTCAACCTTCCAAGTAGTTGGGACCACAGGCATGCATCACCACATCAGCTAATTTTATATTTATTTTTTGTAGAGAAGGGTCTTACTATGTGGCCCAGGCTGGTCTTGAACTCCTGTCCTCAAATGAACCTCCTGTATTGGCCTCCCAAAGTGCTGGGATTATAGGCATAAGCCACTTGCCCTGCTGGGGATTTTTTTAAGGGAACAATTAGACCTATATATGTCCCTAGGCATCTCTTCCCACAAGACATATATTCTGTCCCACAAAACTGGTAAAATATATAAAAGGAGTATTGTTTCTTTCCTGTTGTAGATTATTTCTGCCCTTGAAATGTAGCTGTTTACAATGCTAAATTACTCTGTCTTTTCAGAATATGAACTTACTGTATAAATTTATTTCAAAATAAACAATGATAGCATTGCTCTCATACAAATTTTTGTTTGAACTGATTAGCCCATACTTTTGGAATTATTATTTAATTGAAGTCACAGTTACTTTTCTGTTTCTGTAATTCAGGCCAAAAATGTAATTTGATCTCAATTAATAGTTCCAAAAAAACTTAACATAGTCTTCAGAATTAAGTTGTTGTAATCGTGTGGAAATTAATAGTTTAGCACCTGATATCATTATAATTCTAACTCTTTTTTCTTTTTAATGCAGCCTTGCTATATTTCCCAGGCTGGTCTTGAACTCCTGGGCTCAAGCCATCCTTTTACCTCTGCCTCCTAAATTACTAGGATTATAGGCATGAGCCACCATGTCTGGGCAAAAATTCAATCTTTCAACTGAGACCCACATTAAAAAATAGGTTTTCCTTCCCAACCCAGTTCATTGTTACTTTCTTTTTCTTTCTGAGGTGTCCTATGTTCTGTTCTGTCCTATCCTGTACCTTGCTAGTCTAATTCATTAAAAATGCAATGCATGTCCTGATATAATACACTGATTCTGGCTGGGTGCAGTGACTCACACCTTTAATTCCAGCACTTTGGGAGGACAAGGTAGGAGGATCACTTGAGCCCAGGAGTTTGAGAACAGCCTGGGTAACATAGTAAGACTCTATATTTAGACAAAATAAAATAAAATAATAAATTAGTTCTGTGTGGTGGCTCACACCTGTCGTCTCAGCCACTTAGGAGGCTGAGGCAGGAGAATTAGGTTAGCCCTGGAATTCAAAGCTGCAGTGAGCCATGATGGGACCACTACACTTGACTGGGTGACAGAGCGAGACCCTACAATAAAATAATATAAGTCAAATAAATTTTGTAATTTATTAAGGGATCTTGACTTTCAGTTTGAAAAACACTTTTGTGAAATCTTCAGTACTTAGTGAAGAGCAATATAGCATGACATAGGCATGAGTCTCCAACTCTTGCATTATGGGAAAATATTTGTTAACATGTGAGTATTCTCAGCTTTATCCTCTGCCTTGCTTTGGGCTGTTGTTTTGCTCACTCATTTTTACCCTCTGCAGGACAGATTTGTCAGTTTTCAAAGGATTCAGTGGAATTGTGTAACACAGAATCAAAAGATGGGAGAACAAGAGACAAAACTAGACAGGTGAAAGGAAAGTAAAAACCTTTGAAGTACCAAAGGTTGCGACTGGGGCCTGGGAGAGAGAGATTCTCCAAGAAAGAGAAGAGAACAGATTTTCAAGCCATGCATAGAAGAGTAGAAATTAGTGTGGAAAGGAAGAAAAACAGTTATTACACATCATCTAATTTCTGTCCCATTTTTGGTATGTTTGTACTTGTGGTGTATATGACTCAATATGCAGAACTTTGTGAACACTTGCCACAGAACAAGTCAGTCCCCAAAAAGGAATATGTAGCGTAAAGTACAGCAAGTTTCACATTGAGGGTGACAAGCATAGGTCAGCTAAAAAAAATTTCGCTTTGTTGAGAGAGTAGATTTCACAGCTCAAGGTGGCCTTCATATATTTATTGAGTAGTGCAATATACAGAATTCATCCATCATTTCACTGTTCAAGCTCTACCTCTCTAAAGAAATTGAACAATAGACACATGCCATACCTCATCACCGTTCATTTTCCTACTGCCCTTTTCTCTAAGTCATTACTAGCAGTCTACAAATTTTAGTGCATTGTATGTTTTATGTATAAAATACATATACAGTGAGAAAATTACCTCTTATAAAATTATTCTTGAGTTGTCACCTATTTTTTATATTGCCAGTCATCTTAAAACAAAATTGAAATAAAAATAAAATTCAAAAAGTATAATTGATATTTTTTGGTAAAGCTAAAAATTAATTTTGCTATTTAGTAGTAGAATCTGCCTTTTAGATTAACCTTTTAAACATTAAAACAAAAAGGAGAGATCAATGTCTAATATCCAGAGGTAGTTTAAGCTTCTTTCAGTTTCATTTCTTCTACTTGTTATTCAATAGCCTATAGTCTAATGAAGTTAACCTAAATATCTGTGAGGGTAGGGACTGACTTGACAACAATAATTCTTAAGTTATCTGCAGAATTACATTTTGGGGCTGACAGAACTTACACAACTGGTCAGAGCATTAAACCCCAGAAATAAAGATGGATCCTGTCCTCATCTAGAATCCTTCATTACCTCAAGTGAAAGTAAACACTCACACACACACACATACACTCTCTCTCCCTCTCTCTTCTCCTTCTTCTCTCTCTCACACACACTCACACACACACACATACACTCTCCGCTCTCTTCTCTTTTCTCTCTCTCCACACACTCACACACACACACATACACTCTCCGTCTCTCTTTCTCTCTCTCTCTCTCTCACACACACACACACACACACCTGTAAAAACTGAATTAAATCCCTTTCCGTCTGTTGAACTGTCTCTCTTGAGTACCTTTGGGACAGGCTAATGTGGCTCCATATTACATCTTATAGTCCATAGCATCAATCTCTAGACCAGTGAACTAAGTATTATCCAAAATCAGCAGTTGCTAAGAATTGAAATTCTGAAACTTACTAATGCTTGGCATAGGGTTTTTCTAAGTGATTTATGTGACCAGTTTACTATGCCTCCTAAGATATTTATCATCTTGTTCATAAGTGTTCTTTTATAAATTTGTATTCATATAACAAATCCCATATTTTGAACTTATATATATATATATATATATATATATATAATTTTTATTACTGAAAACCCAGTTTCTTCCTGGTCCCAGTTAGTAATTAAATAATATTGGTTTTGAAAAGGCAACAAATGATCAGCTAGTTGAGGATATGCACATGCTTCAGTATCTGGCATATATAGTGATTAAAGTAACTGATTACATAAATGAGTGAATTTAATCACATAACATTTTCTTACATGGGGTAATGTATCTATATTTGGGAAGAGTTACGGGGAAGTTTCTGGGGATTGGTAATAAATGCTTTCTTTTTCCCACTTTATCTGTTTTTTATTTGTTTGTTTTTGGTCACTCTTCATTTGAGTAGCTTTATGGCTAATTTTTTGGATTTGTTTGGAGAAGAGAGTAATAACAGGGAAAATACAGAAGAAGAGTTAGAAAACTGATTGTAGACTATTCCTGCCTAATGTTCCTAGTAATAGTATTTTATTCAATAAACAGGTTTTCTCTTCGCCCTGCCTTAGACATGTAGGACAAAAATAAATACATTTTAAGAGGTATTTGTAAGAAAGTTTTATGCAAAAAGATATTAGAGATAATGGCACCAGACGCTACTGTTTTTTAATCCCACTGTTGCTAGAATACAGAAGCTTTGACCTCAATTTCATCTTATCATTATAAAGTCCCAAGGACAGTGGCTTCTCGGTGAATGTTGTTTACTGAAATATCACTGATAATTTTTAAACTTTAAGTTTTTATTAAAAACGAAAATGAAAAATCTCTAGTGACCTATTCCAGCAGAGGTTACACACTTTCATATTTGTAAATGAGTTTGTTGCTTTGAATATTTTAGTCATAAGTATTTAAAATTATCAATTGTTTACATATTAGTAAAGTTCAATGTGACTTTAAGCTAAGTTTCACACAGTTTTTAATGAGGACCAAAATTCGTTTCAAACTCTCTGCCTAGATTGAAATCCACATAGGAGGAGCCATTTAAAATCATTCTTAGAACTTTTCATATTAGTAATAATAAAAATATGTTCATTGTATCTTTATATTGTCCTGCCACATCCTGGGGTCATAGCACTCATCTCATATACATATGCTTTAATATTTAATGACTGGCTTTCATGTTAGACTGCAGTTTCATGAAGCCTTGAACTGTATGTATCTTTTTTGCTTGTGTCCCCAATGCCACGTGCAACATGAAGCACAGAGTTTCTGCCATCAGACATCACCTTTAAATAAGAATGACAAGGATGAACGTGAAAGACATTATGTTATGTGAAATTACCCAAGCACAGAAAGACCAATATTGTATGAGCTGTCATATGTGAAATCTAAAATAGTCAATATCACAGAAGTAGAGAGTAGAATGATGGTTAACAGGGGTTGGGGTGGTTAGTGAAGTAGGAAGGTGGGAGATGTTGGTCAAAGTATATAAACTATTAGTTATATGATAAGAATAAATTCTAGAGATATATGGTACAGCATGGTGACTATAGTTAAAGATATATAAGTGCCGGGAACTCTCGACCAGCAAGAGGATTCCAACCTGAGTGGGGGAGTGCACTAGAAGAAAAGGAGACAGACAAGCGGGGTCAGGAAGGTTGAGGAGTCAGTGCTCCAACAACAACTTTATCTTTCAGCAGTTCAGTATATATATATTTTCTAGGCATCTTCTTACATCAATGTTACAATAAAAGGAAACATCATGTGCTCTAACTTATCAGGAACTACAAAGTAACAATCACCATCTGTGCTCTTAATGATTATACAAAGTGCTCGTAAACATGTTTATGCTACCTCATTGTTTCTAGCGAAAGCCATCCATCTTGCATTATCTTTTAACCCAGTTCTCCTTCCATCTTGACCATCTGGTCTCGAGTTCCTCATTCCCGGAGACTCTGTGTCTGGGCTCAGCCTCCCGTATGGTGAAACTCACTTCAAAGGGTCTCACGCAGGAGGGCTCCCCACAGGTTCCCCTTTTTTATTTTTTAGCTGCAACTCAAATAAATTAAGCTACAATTGTCGAAGGGGAAGAGAACAAGACCCTGACGATCAAAGGTAAAAAGAGAGCTAGGAGTAGGGCCAAAGCCCCTAAGCCAATTAAGGAAGATAAAGACGGCATCCATCCAGACCAATGCATCCAAGAAGACAGTATTTACAATATCTTTGGCTATTGTAGCATCTTGAGGGAGCTGTTCCCTAAAAGCATCAATTGCATACATTTGCTTTTGTAATTTATTAATATCCAGAGACAAGTTGTTATGTGACCATATTCCTTGCAAATGGGCCTTAACTAAAGGCCATTGCCATTCAGACACATTATATTCTTTATTGGTAACACAAATAAAAGTAAACTCAGCATGGCACCGGAGCGCTAGACAATTTTGAATATTATACACTTTATCCCCCAAGAAGAGTAACAGTCTCTTCCAAAGCGTTTAACTTTGCCTCTAATTTTTTATCTATATCCATTTGAGTTCCCATAGATACAGAAATACTCTTAGCTAAATGATTTACCTAGGCAGCAGTTTGTATGTTGTATGCCAGACTGGCAGCAGCAGTGGCAGCAGTAGCAAGACAGTAACAATTGCAACAATACTAGCAATAAGCATTCCCAAAAATCTTTTCGGATGCATCATCAAATCCCTAACCTGTTGTATAACTTGTGATCCTCTATCATCATACCAAGGCCCAGAGATATTAACAGGAAGCATAATATAAGGGGGTTGATGTACAATCATAATAACAGGAGTTGGAAAGACAGTTGAATCAATACAATTAGTAAGAACACAATTGGGGCAAGTTATAGAATAATGTCCACTTATTTCACTTATAGATACATTTCCATAAAGAATAGCACAAGGGGAGGCTACACAGGCTTGTACAAAAATTGTTTGCGTTTGTGGGGGAATAATTACTTCTCTTACCAGCTCTCATAACACTAGGGGTTAAAGCTAAAAGTAGTCTCCAAATAGAGGAATGAGTTTGACCAGAAGGAGTTGTCAAAAAAGGCATAGTCCAACCTCCGGGACTCTCATAATGATCACCAAAATCTGTTGTAGAGGGATTAAACACAGACCAGTCATATAATACAAGACCTGTAGGCAAAGTATGCATAGTGGCCTGCTTTTGATAGCACAATTTCCACAGAGGAGATTCAGCAAAAGTTTGCACAAAAGGAATAAAAGGAATGCAGCAAGGAATTTTTGGTGAAAGAGGTGGTAATAAGGTTGATAGGTTTTTTGATTCCTTAATTCCTACATACTATATTCCCCAATCATGATTGGCATAAGTTTCTTCTCCTGATCTAAAGTCAGGCTTTCCCTCAAAAGTATACTGTTGTCTACTCCCCCAAGTTGAGGCAATTGGACCCGGAGTGGGAATTGCCTAACAAAGCCCCAATCCAGATTTTGGAAGCATAGAAACACATAGGAGGGGGAGGCAGCTTGAGCAGTAAACGCATATGCTGCCTTTTGAGGGGGTGACATGTGAGGATAAAGGAGGCCCAAAAATACTGGTGTCATTTAGGAACACAGTAAAGGAGGGGATCATTCCAAGTAACAGGGCACAACACAGGGGGATCTGGCACATAAGCCCACAAAGATTGTTCTTCTGCTCTTCCCCCCGGGAGCTTGACAAGACAGAATAGCCATCATTGCTATGAACATTACAGCCGGAGTTCTTGGGGTACCCTGAGAGTTTACAAGCTGAGTTGCTTCAATGCAAAGACACTTCATCTGGTCCCAGGTTGGCGGGGAAGGGTGCTGAGTATCTGTATTATCCAGTGACTTCTTCCGTGACGTTTGCGGGCTGGGGGAGATAGGTGCGGAATCAACGTTCCAGGGTTGTCCATTGGACCGGAATCCATGCTTCACCAATCACTCCGGGACCCACAATGGGTTTTCAGCAGATCTGGGAAAAACACAAACATGTCCTCATCCCCAAATTAGGACTGGATCAGGCCCATTCTATTTGTTAGTCAGTACATCTTTCCACAGCACTTCAGCGTGTGCTCTGGGACTAGGGTGCCAAAAACGTTCAGCAGCTGAATGTCCCTCTGCATCAAGGGTTAAAAAATTTAAAACATAAAGAGCATGTCTAAGCCAAGTATGAGGAGTCCTATGTAGATCAGCTCCAGACTCCCCCTTTTTTATTTTTTGTAAAGTTAATTTCAGAATTGCATGAGCACGTTCAACAATTCCTTGTCCTTGTGGATTATAGGGTATACCCGTATGATGTTGGATGTCAAACTGAGAACAAAATAATTAAAGCCTTGACTTGTGTAAGCAGGAGCATTATCAGGTCTAAGAATTTTAGGGGGGGCCTAAAATAGAAAAAACCAGTAAACAATGGGTGATAACATCCTTAACAGCTTCTCCAGTATGAGCAGAAGCTACTAAAGAATGAGAAAAGGTATCAATGGTAACATGTATATATTGAAATTTACCAAAGGGTGAAAAATGAGTGACATCCATTTGGTATATATGACCACTCTGTAGTCCTCTAGGATTAACTGCATAATGCAAAGTATTTGGCAAATGAGGAAGGCATGCAGAACATTGTTTAATAATTTGATGAGGCTGTTCTTGAGTAATTTTAAATTGTAAGTGGAGACTGCGTGCATTTTGGTGATGTAAAGAATGAGATGCCTGTGCCTGTGAAAGAGGAGTTAAAGCTGGAAAAATAGATTGGGTAAGAAGATCAGCTTATTGATTTCCTTCCCTAGGAGGTCCAGGAAGGTTAGAATAAGCTCGAATGTGACCTATAAAAAAAGGATGATAGCGTTGTCGAAGGGCTTCTTGTAAAGAAATCAAAAGGTGAATGATGGTGGAGGAATCAGTAGAACATAATGGAGCAGTTTCTAAATTTTGTACAAGTTGGACAACATGTTGACTATCAGAATAAATGTTAGGGGGAACATCCCATTGAGACAAAATAAATTGTACTGCAAGGAGTTCAACGCGTTGGGCTGAGGTTTCCTGAGTTTGAAAAGAAAAAGGTTGTTTATTAACAGTACCAGCTGCAATACCAGATGAGGATCCGTCCGTGAATGCCATTTGTGCCTGTTTTCCTAAGGTATTTTAACACATTTTTGAGGAAAAATGAGAGAATTAAGAATATAAAATTGTAAAGCTTTATCAGCTGGAAAATGACAGCTCATGTTTCCTGGAAATCCAGCAAAAGCAAGTTGCCAATTTTCTGAAAATTGCCAAAGCCAAGATTGTTGAGGACCTGCATAAGGAGCAATAATTTCTAGAGGCTCGTATCCAAACAGTGTAAGAGCATGAGTCCTGCCTTTAGCAACTAGGGCAGCAACTAAATCATAATAAGGAGTGACTACTTTTCCATGGCTGGCAGGAAGATGTAACCATTCTAATATTCCTTGTTGCCAGAAAACACCAGTAGGCGTGTACTGAGTACATAACACACAATAGTTCCAGGGCATCTTGTCCTGTACTCTATTTAATTTTTGTTTTGTTAAAGCATTTTGGACTAGTTGGAGTGTGTGTATAGCTTCAGGAGTAAGTTGGCATGGAGAAGTAGGATCAGAAGGTCCTTTTAAAATATCAAATAAGGGTTTTAAGTCTCCGGTAGTAAGTTTGAGACTAGGTCTGATCCAATTTAAATCACCTAAAAATTTTTGAAAATCATTGAGAGTTTTTAATTGAGAAGTATCTATTTTTGGAATTTCATAACATATCTTTTGTGATTCAATTATTCTTCCTAAATAATAATAAGGGGTAGTAGACTGAATTTTTTCTGGAGCAATTATCAACCCAGCATTAATTAAACAGTTTTGTAATTGCACAAAGGCAGACTGTAAGAGAACATCAGATGAAGCAGCAATTAATATATCATCTATGTAATGGATAAGAATAATATTAGGATGTTGTTGCCTGACAGGAAGAATAGCCTTTGCAACAAAAGTTTGACAAAGGGTAGGGCTATTAGCCATACGCTGAGGTAACACTACCCATTCATATCTGTCCCAAGGTTGTTCATAGTTAGTAGATGGGACACTAAAAGCAAATCTTTTACAATCTTGTGGGGCAAGAGGTATGGTAAAGAAACAGTCTTTTAAATCAATAACAATCAATTTCCATTCTTGAGGTATCACCACAGGGGATGGTAGACCAGATTGGAGAGGTCTCATTATTTCCATGGTTTCATTAACTTTTCTTAAATCCTGTAAGAGTCTCCACTTGCCAGATTTTTTCTTAATAACAAAAATTGGAGAATTCTAAGGGCTTTGAGCAGGTCAGATATGTCCTGCCTCAAGCTGTTCCCGAACCAACTCTCGAGCAGCAGTAATTTTTTTTTTGGATAGGGGCCACTGTTCTACCCATACTGGAGAATCAGATTTCCAGCAGATAGCATCAGCATGGGCACCGGGAGAATAGGTGGCCCCTAAGAAAAATACCCTATACCTCGTTTGTCATATTTTGGGGTAGGACAAATAGGCTCCGTCATTCCCTGCAAGTTTTTACCCAGGCCTTTTGCTTCTTGATAACCTTGGTTTTTCATGAGTTGCCAAGCAATATTCCCTGTAATAAGTTTAGCTCCCATTGTCTCTAAAACATCTCGACCCCATAAATTAACTGGGAGTCCCGGGAGAACATAAGGACGAAAATGTCCCTCATGTCCTTCAGCATCAGTCCATTTTAGTAAAACAGTAGATTGTTCAGGATTTTTACTCATTCCAATCCCTTGTAAGGATGTCATAGAGGGAGAACAGGGCCAGTGTAAAGGCCAATGATTAGCTGAGATAATAGAAATATCAGCTCCAGTATCTAGCAATCCTTTAAAAGGCTTACCATTAATCCATAATGTTAATTCAGGGCGAGAGGCAGTAATAGATTGTACCCAATAAGCTTGATCTGAGGATCCAAAACCTGAATGTCCCCTTGCCTCAGTGGAAAGAGAATTGCCTATGGAAGTATTTACAGGTGTAAGAAGAAGCTGCGAAATAGGCATTTCAGGAGTTAAAGTAAATATTCCATAAGGTGCCCAGGCCATAACTTTAATTTCCTCTGTATAATCTGCATCTATAACCCCAGGAAGGACTTGTAGTCCTTTCATAGTTTATTTACTCCTGTTTAACAGGAGGCCACAATGACCTTCAGGTAAAGGACCAAAAATTCCTGTACTTGACTAAACTTTACATCATGACCTTGAGTCTTAATCATAGATTGCAATAAATGTACAAAAAGTTTATGTTCCTTTGACTCGAGTTGCCCCATTTTTACTCCTGATTATTCACAGTTGTTAGCTTTTATTCTTACAAAAACTTCTTAAACCTTTGTACTTACAAAAACTCTTAAAATCTTTGTTACTTACCGCTGCAGCCACTCACCTAAGCGTCACTAAGATCCCCAATCTCAGGTCCCTGTTCAGGCGCCATGTCTGCCGGGAACTCTCGACCAGCAAGAGGATTCCAACCTGAGTGGGGAGTGCACTAGAAGAAAAGGAGACAGACAAGCGGGGTCAGGAGGGTTGAGGAGTCAGTGCTCCAACAACAACTTTATCTTTCAGCAGTTCAGTATATATATATTTTCTAGGCATCTTCTTACATCAATGTTACAATAAAAGGAAACATCATGTGCTCTAACTTATCAGGAACTACAAAGTAACAATCACCATCTGTGCTCTTAATGATTATACAAAGTGCTCGTAAACATGTTTATGCTACCTCATTGTTTCTAGCGAAAGCCATCCATCTTGCATTATCTTTTAACCCAGTTCTCCTTCCATCTTGACCATCTGGTCTCGAGTTCCTCATTCCCGGAGACTCTGTGTCTGGGCTCAGCCTCCTGTATCGTGAAACTCACTTCAAAGGGTCTCACGCAGGAGGGCACCCCACATATGAGATTCTTGAAAAATGCTGAGGGTAGTTATAAAATGTTCTTACCATATAAATGACAACTATGTAAGGTAATGGATATGTTAGTTAGTTAGATTCAGCAATTCCACAATTCATGTAAACTACAGAATATCATGTTGTATACAATAAATATGTATATACAATTTTATCTGTCAATTTAAAAATTAAAAAATTTAATTATAAAAAAACAAAACTAAAGACAACATATTCATATCCAAATGGGTGGTGCCAGTATTAATGCCCATAAGTTCAAGTGATTTAAGAACATGGTAGGGTTGAATAATGGAAATTCACACAGGATCCATGGAAGAGATGAGCCTTATTCTCTGATGACAAAGTGATACATGTCATATATGTAGAGGGGGAAGAGCAAAGGCATTCTAAACAAAGAGTTGTATGAATGGAACACCAAGAAAAGAATTTCCACCACTGAGTTTAGCATACAGGGTGGTATTTGCTGATGTATTGGTCTCCTCCACTAGCCTGTGAAATTTTTGAGGGCAGGAGCTGTATATTTTCAGCTCCAAGAACATTCATTTACACTGTACGTTATCAGTGCTCAATAAATATTTGTTGAATAATTGGATGTTATCCTGGTTTCTAATCTGGCTGTAAATTTGAGGTCAAGTTTTCAGGTTTTCTTGTTTTTTTCCCCTCTTTTTTCCTAAGATCAAATCTCCCCTTGGTTGTTTGGTATATCCAAGTTTGTACCCTCTGTGATCAAATTATTTTCTCTATTTCAAAAATACATGTTTAACATATCTCTGTCTTGAGAATAATTTTTTTTGTACTTATATTTTTATGCTCTATTTTAGCTTGGTCTAAATCCATTTTCCAGAAACTAAATTATAGATAAAGACTGAAAATTATAAAACAGTTGTTGATTAACAAACATTAATTAAACATCTAATATATTTTATAATCTAGAGTTTACATCAGAAAATTAAAAAGCATGCATGAATCCTTTTCTAAATAGTAGTTGCAGTGGTGGTGCCAGAATTCTAGATAGACTTTAGAAATTAAATGCCAGAGAAATGGTTGGGGGAAAAATATGAAAATATCAAACTACTCATGCAGCCCATCTGCTCAATTCTACAGCAAAACTGCCTTATATAGGGAAGTGACATGATCATATTTGCATTTTAGATTAATCACTTCCATAAAAGTGGAGAATAAATTGGAGTTGGACTGGATTTGTACATAGGAACTTTACTTAGGAGACAAGAGTTTGTGTGGGCCTATATTGAAAATATAATGAAGGGAATCACGAGAATGTGGTAGATTAGAATCAAGACGCATTTAGAAGACACAAAGTAATGACTTGCATGCTTCTATCTATGAAGCTGATGGAAGGATGTACTCTAGAATGAAGCTCCATGAAGCCGACCTTGTGTCTCACAGCCTAGCATAGAAACAGAGTAGACCATCATAAATATCGATGAATGAATTTGGTGACTAGACATATGTATTAGTTTGTTCTCATGGTGCTATAAAAAAGGAAACTGGGTAATTTATAAAGGTAAGAGGTTTAATTGACTCACAGTTCCACAGGACTGGGGAGGCCACAGGACAGTTACGGTCATGGCAGAAGGGGAAGCAAACCTGTCTTTGTTCACATGGCAGCAGCAAGGAGAAATGCAGAGTGAAAGAGAGGGGCAGCAAACCCCTTCTGAAAACATCAGATCGGAAGAACTTCACTATCACGAGAACAGCATGGAGGTAACCACCCACATGATTCAGTTACCTCACACTGGGTCCTTCCCACAACACATGGGTATTCTGGAAACTACGACTCTAGATGCGATTTGGGTGGGGACACAATCAAACCATATCAGGATATATCTTTTATCAAATTAGGAGAGACCTGGGAGATGAAGATGAGTTTAGTTGTAGATAGGCAGCTTGTTTCTATGACTTGTAGTACTCTGTATTGCCTCCTTAAAGGCAGGAAGCCATCAATCACAGTGAACTAAACTAAACATCCTCGTTTTTGTTATTCCTTTAAAGCAACTTGTGGTAACTCAATTTATATTTAAGGAAGCTCTGTCAGATACGATTGATATTTGCTTAAATGACTGTTTGTGTGTAAAAACAAATAAAATAAAAAAGGAGAGCCATGCTGACACAATCTTTTTTAACATCTGGTATTTGAAATGATTGTGAGATATCATCATTACCTGAAAGGAGTGAAAACATTGTCTCAGCATTTCTAATTTTATTTTTTGTACATAATTGGAGTTTCTACATTCATTGCACAAATGTGTTGTTAGTGCCAGGAAAGTAGTTACTGGCATATACAAATAAACAATCTAAAAGAGTGAAGGAAAAAGATATGTAAATCAGAATATTAAAATGGTGTAATAATATATAAGACCAGGAAAAGCAGTGGATACAAGGGAAAAGTACTTGAGCAAACCTTAATCTGATACATTTCTGAACTAATCACAGTATTTGGTGATAGCTCAACAGAGTTGAGTCTTCAAAGATGAATAGACATTAGCTAAGAAGATCAGATAGACAGTATAACATAAACAAAGTCAGAGAAGTGGGAGAAAATATCACAATTAGGAAATGCTCTTGAACGTATAAACCTATTAAGTCTGGCTGCATGGGGTTCAGGAACAAGAGTCACAGAGTGGCCAGAAACTCCTTACTAAATGGAATGATTCAGTTGTTTCAGCTTTTCTTACCTAAGGGTAAAATAAGTAAACATCACTATGTTTATATTTAGTTGTTTTAATGCAAAAGAATTGTTTCCAAAAAATATACAAGGTTCACAATCCATACCTTCTACCTATTAAAATGTGCTTAAAATTTTTTTTCACCACTACTCTCCACCCCTGCACACACACCCAAATTTACCAATGGAATTTGATCTTATTTTATTTCATTTTTTTTTTAATTTGTGACCCTCCACACACTAGAATTAAGCTAAACAATCATTTTTAAAATTTTAATATTTTAAAACTATTGCTGCTCACTTTTTTTATGTCTCCAGCTTCATTTTACTATGTATTCATGCATTTAGACAGTATATGATAGAAAAATGATTGTAAGACAAAGAAATAGAACTTATTTCAGTAATAGCATTCTATGTAATTTGTATTTTTTGTTTCTGCTTAGAATTTAGAACACTGAAATAGAGTCCAAACTTCAGTGTATGTTTCTTTCCATTAAAAAAAATACATTTATGTAACTAATGTATGTCTTCATCTTTTTTTGATACTGTAATATTTGTTTTTTTATTTTGAGATTTTTCCTACTATTTTACACACACAGAGAGAGTTTAATAATAGAAAATTTTCAGTCTATACTTATTTTCTGGCCATTATTATTTATTCATTTTGTGATTATTAATGAAAATTGCTTTACCATAGGAGGGAATGTTTATCTAATTTGAGTGTCACTATGCTTAGTATGGAATTATTTACAACAGTGCTTGAAAGTGAGTAGATATTAATTCAAGAGGCACTGAGTATGCATGTTAGCACCATGATTCTCCATTGGGTAGCTAGGGGCCTGTTTCCTCATCCTCAAAATATGGATAATAATACCTACTACTCAAGTTATTGCAAGTAAAATCTGAGACAATATACATTAAACCCCTCACAGATAAGTGCAGGAAATATAGCCATGCAAGAATGATAATAGGCTTCCGTTAGATTTGTTCTCATGACTCCTTCTCACTCTCCACTGACTTTAAGTGAGTTGCTGAATCCATAAATTAATTCTGAATTAACATGAAAAAAATTTGGAGTTCACAATTCTAAATTAGAATATTTACCATTTAAAATTAGAATATGATCTTCTAGATACCTTTCAAAACATTACTTAGCTATGTGACTCTTTCAAAAAGCTTTTCAGGATGTCATATCTATTTTGGGATATCATAGTATGTAAAATAAATGATAATGATCACTTTTACATGAGGCTTTTTGATTTATGGTTATTACTAGTTGGGGTCCAGCATCATTTAACTGTAAAGAATTTGTAACAACTAACAACTGAGAATAAAATGTAATTACTTATTCAGAGTAACTGATATTTAAGAAACATTTAAACAGCAAAATTCTTATTAAATAAAAAATAGGCTGGGTGTGGTAGCTCACACCTGTAATCCCAGCACTTTGGGAAGTCAAAATGAGTTGATCATGAGGTCAAGAGATTGAGACCATCCTGGCCAACATGGTGAAACCCTGTCTCTACTAAAAATGAAATAATTAGCTGGGCATGGTGGTGCATGCCTGTAGTCCAGGCTACTCGGGGGCTAAGGCAGGAGAATCACTTGAACCTGGGAGGCGGAGGTTGCAGTGAGCTGAGATGGTGCCGATGTACTCCAGCCTGGCTACAGAGCGAGACTCCATGCCAAATAACATAACAAACATAACATAACATAACATAACATAAAAAAATGAGAACGTGAAAGAAGAAAAAAATGTTCTGATGCTAATTTGGATCAAGCTATGACATATTTAGGGAAACTGAATAATTTTAGTGAATTACCTCTCTTATTCTTCTTGATCTCTAATGAGAGTCTTAATAAACCTTGAGAATAAGGTTTAATTCATTGTTTTTAAAAGATCCGTCTGTGTTTATGAACTGAGTTACCATGGCTTTGTAAACCATTGGACCAACACATAACACAAAGTAAGTCACATACACAAATAATTTATGTTCTTTATAGGTTCTTTTACTGATAATAATAATGAGTCTGTTTTTAAAATCATTTTAAAATATTTATTTAGAACTTATTATTAATTATTCTTACCTTTGCTATAGTAACTAGGAACCAATTAGTAAATAGTTGAGGTTGTTGTTTTTTGTAATCACATCTTAAAATTATGTTTTCCTCTGTTGGCCATTGATCTGGGCTTTAAATAGTTAATTATTCCTGCAAGTAAGTTGGGAGGAGTGGAGATTATGCTATTTTAGCTCCTTATACAAAATGATTAATTTTCAACCATTTTCCCTTAGAAGACAATCCAAAACACAGTTTTCACACAGCTTCTTTTAAAGACTAAATGGTTTATAAGATTCTATGAATAAAATTTGCGTGTATAAGTAAAAAACTTTGTTAAAATGTAACATGAGAAATTATCATTGGAATTATAGCATGTTAAGTAATTTAGAATGATTCCATACTTCACAGCTTCTGCCAGGTCTAGACAACACACGGAACTTGAATACTTACATATATATTTGTGTAAAAGCTTTGGGACAAGAGGTAGGGACTC
This sequence comes from Ateles fusciceps, assembly GCA_036589455.1. Lineage (NCBI taxonomy): Eukaryota > Metazoa > Chordata > Mammalia > Primates > Atelidae > Ateles > Ateles fusciceps. The sequence continues at coordinate 230,100 of JAZHEH010000589.1, forward strand.
AAACATTGGTAAGCTCAATTTCTTGTCAACTGGTAATACTAATTCAAATAAGTTTTATATGTGCACCAAATAAAGAAAAAAGTCTCAAATTTATTTCAGCATATTAGGATACCTAAATGATTTTCTAGTCAAAGGTATCTTTAGCTTGAGCCCAGAAGTTTGAGTCCAGCCTGGATAACATGGTGAAACTGTCTCTACAAAAAAATACAAAAATTAGCCAGGCATGGTTGCATGTGGTCCCAGCTACTAGGGAGGCTGACATGGGTGGATCACTTGAGCCCAGGAAGTGAGCCATGATCATACCACTGTACTCCAGCCTGAAATAGATCAATGTTTATGAAGTCTAGAATTTCCATTTGTAAGTTTACTAGCAATTAGTGCAGTGTTATGCACATAATAATAAATAATAACTAATTTAATAAAAGTATTGCTGTTTGGAATGAAATTACAGATGACTCTTAAGTGCTTTAGGTGATAATAATGATGTTGCCGAAAATCAGTGATGAAGATGACAACAATGATAGCAAAGATTAAAATAGCCGTGGTGAGATGTGTTCCTTTCATTGTATTTGGAAGTATTGACCTTTCCGGGTTAGCATAAGTTATTATATTTTTGCTCTTTTTGGTTATGGATGGTATAGTTGAAGACAGTTTCTGAAAAGAAAAAAATAACTATCAAAGGAAAGTCTTCGGGGAATCGAAAAAGTACATAAGACCATTTGTCCTCTAGTGCAATTCAATGTGTTCCTTCAGCAGCACATATTCTGCAAATTTATTTCAGTAACTCCTTTGTGTTCCACTTTGTGTTTATGTACTCTCTGGAGGAGGTTAAGGAACTAAAGGAATATGTATAGCATCTGATAAATTGGACCAAATGACTGATAAAACTTCTCGCATGACATCCTATTATTCCTATGTTTCCCTGGTTAAGTTTTCTTATTTGTTTCCATTAAGGTTACTCATTTTTGCTGCTGGTCATCATATTTGGCAGAGTTAAACAATCAATTGTTAATTTTATTTATTTATAAAATCAATATTAATTTTGAAATTTGTAAGGTAACAGGCTAGAAATGTCACAGAATATGGTGTATTTGTTGGAAGTGTACATGTGAGTGATATTGTCTGTTTTGTCTACCTGCTGGGCAAGATGATTAACAGATTAACCTTTACAATAATCTGAAGGAGTGAGTAATATTTTGCAGATTAGGAAAACAATTTAGAAAGGTTTAGTGCCGTGTTCAAGGGCACACAACCAGGCAGTAGCAAAGTTCATCCAATCTGTGTTTATAGAACTGCACATCTCAAACTCTCTATGACTAACGTTTTACTTTGTAATAACTCAGAAAACAAAAGTTAACCTAATAGATTCTGAAACTCCTGTGAATTCTAAAATCTATTCCTAAAAGTACTAAAATGATCCCATACTATCAGTACTAAAAGTCTACAGAATATATGTCACCTTATTTATTAAGAACATGTTTTATATAAATGATGTGCGTATATTTAAGGTAATAGAAATCTATTCCTCTGTTATTTATAAAGACTAAATAATAATTTGACCATTTAGGATGAATGTATTTATAAATAAATTATAAAATATTTTCCCATCTTTTTCAACAAAATATCCCCAAAATAATTCTCCCTTTTCTTTCAGTTCAGATTCTTTATCATATCTTAATTGTTGGGTTTTAACTTAGGCTTTCTCAGTAGTTTTAATGTGACCTGTCCACCAGTACACTCCATGCTGCCATGCTCTATAGGATAATGGCAAACAGACAAAGCTTAAAATAAATTCATATTTTATAAATTCAAATCTTAGTTCTTTCTCTTTTTAGCTTACTAATTTTTTGATAGTTGTCTTGTTTGCCTTTTTATCTGTAAAACAGAGATGATAGTGCCTACCTCAAAGGTTTTTGTGAGGATCAATGAAACTGATATGTATAAAGAACTTTGCACAGTTCATTACATATAGTAAGGATTTGATGAATGATAACTAGTTAATATTATAGCATTTAAAAATGTTTTTATTCATTTTCTCAATTTCCACTAGCAGCAAATTCTCTCACTTTTATTGGAAATTTTTAATAGACTTTGGTCTGGCTTTATTTATTTATTTATTTATTTATTTATTTATTTATTTTAGATGGGGTCTCGCTCTGTCACCCAGGCTGGAGTGTAGTGGCACAATGTTGGCTCACTGCAACCTCTGCCTCCTGGGTTCCAGTGATTCTCCTGCCTCAGCCTCCCAAGTAGCTGGGACTACAGGTGCGTGCCACCACGCTCTACTGATTTTTTGTATTTTTAGCATAGGTGGGTTTTCACCATGCTGGCCAGGCTGGTCTCGAACTCCTGACCTCAAGATATCCACCTGTCTTGGCCTCTCAAAGTGCTGGGATTACAGGTGCGAGTCACCATGCCAGGCCTGGTCTGGCAAAATGAGTGCCAGAGAATGGAGCATTTTATAATGAGAATAAGTGAGCTTGGAATTCCTTCTCTTAAAAAAAATGTACAAACATGACTCTCAACATAAGGCTAGAACGCAAGTTAAAGAGATGACTAGTGATGATTTTTTTAAAGCTAAGAACCTTTTTTAAAATGTTGACATATGGAGTACCCCTCCACCTGTTATTCTGAAATAGCTGGAAATTCTGCCAATGAAAGAGCCCTTAGTAAATGGAACTTTGAAAGTTGAGGAATTGAGGGTACTTTGCCTGCAGAAAAGGCATGGCAAAGCATGTGTAGGAGGCAGTATCCAGAGTGGAGTTAAAGAATTCAATGAAAGCAAGAGCTTGAATCTAGGCATAATGCAAAATTGTATGTCAAAGTCCCATATATAAAGCAGAGAGAAACAAAACTTCTCTAATTAAAGTAGGAGATAGGAGGGCCAGGAACTACATCTACATAGCATCCCTCTCACCTCTAGAGGTAACCTTCAAACAGAATTACATGCTGTAATAACCTCATAAAATTAGCTCTCACGAAAAGCTAGATGCCAGTAAAATTTTGTTCAGTTGAATTTTATCCTATTTTAGTCCCTCTGCCTTCAAAAGACTCATTTTTTTTCCACAAATATATGACGTTAAAAATAAGATGAGGGTTATAGGTTTTATACATTAAAAGTAACTTTAGCGACACATCAACCAAATAAAATGTATGGACTTTGAATCCAGATTTGACTAATTTAACTATAAAAAGACTCTTTTTGAGAAAAATCAGGGAAATTGGAACAAGAAATAGTATTTGATGAAATAAAGACATTATCATTAATTTTGTTAGATCTGGTAATTACATTGTGGCTAGTTTTTAAAGTCTTTATCTGTTTGAGACAAATACCAAAGCATATAAGAAGAAAGAATATGATGTTGGGGAGTTGCTTAAAAGTACTCCAGGTTGGGGGATACAGGGCAGATAGGAAGAGACACTGAAAACAAGGTTGGCATAATCTTAGTAGGTGTTGAAGCTGGGTGATGAGTTCATGGGTGTTTATTTTACTATTCTGTCTATGTGGCATATGTTTGAAATTTTCCATAATAAAATAAATTCCAGTAATTTAATTTATAGTCCATAGGAGAATATTTTTCTGGCCTGAATCTTTCTGACCTAGTTGGGATTTGGCAGATATGTTCTATTAAATGTGTAAAAAAAAATTAAAGATGATTCAATAAAAGCATGCATTCAAATTGAAAATGGTTCAAAACAAGTGTTAAAATATTTTTAACACTTTAAACTTTTTATTTGCTTTTCTGTTTTAATTCTTTTAAACATACATTAGAATTGCTTTTTGTATTTTTCTTTATTTCATTTGCTTTTAAACACCAAATTAATTTTCAACTGCTGGGAAATGTTATAACTGCCAAATTGCAGATAAGCTTCTGGCGTGGAGTTGAATAGATCGTTGCTTCTGGAACAATTAAAGAAATTAAACTGTATTTGCTTATAAGATGGTTTTTGGGTTTTTGCAATGTCTATACATTTAAAATATGTAAAATAGGCAGTTTTGAAATAGTGACAGTAGGCAGATGGTCACAATACAGACAGAAAGTTAGCTTTAGAGCAATCTGAAAGTAGATATCATGGATTTAGTCAGCAAACCTAGATTATGGGCTGACAAAAGTATGACACAAAAAAATTGTTAACAGAAAGATTACTTAGGACCCCATTTATTATTGTTAAGTTCAAAGCAACCTAGATTCCTGGAGCTACCAAATTACTGGGTAACTGGGTACCATAGTCAAATCCTTAAATATTTTAATAATATCTTTTATTTATTAATTACTATAAAATAGCAATACATATTAAGATTTTTGTATATTTATTTTTCAGAGCCAGCATGATCTCATTATATACTCTGTGAATTGCTGACTTAGCACTCCAGATTTTTTTGCTGAAGGGTAGGATTGGCCCCTGCATTCTAGGTTGGAGCCATGATTTTGCATAGAGATTTTAAAACACTAATTCAGTATAATGCAGCTCATGGTATTGTACTATAATAATCACCATGCGTGCTTGGAATCTAACTGATATGTAGAAAATATAAAAGTTTCCAAACTATTAATAAAATTTCACTTGATATTACAGCCAAGTATCCTTAATCTTCCCTTATGCATGACACTAGAAGTGTTTTGGATATCTGGTTATTTTTGATTTTGGAATATTTGCTTATACATAATGAGATATCTTGGGAATAAGACACAAAATTTATTTATGTTTCATATCCCTCTTATATACATAGCCTAAGGTAATTTTATACAACATTTTAAATAATATTTGTGAACATCACAGGACATCAGGTGTGAAATTTTCCACTTGTGACATGATGTCAGCACTAAAAAATTATTTGGAGTTTGGAGCATTTTGGATTTTGGATTTTGGGATAGGGATGTTTAATTCATATATCAATTAATGCAACTTCTATCTAAACTTTTCCATTGCTAGATGGCAGTTATAAAAAACAGTAGCACTTTGATTTGATTTGGTACTGATTTTTAAAATTCTGCCTTTCTGATGCTTTTGAGAGTAAATTTTCATAATACTACACTTTTATTTATTTTTCATAAAATTGAAGTTTTAATTGCACACCATGTAATCGTCTTTATATGAGAAAGCTTTTAAAATCATGTTATCCAAGTGGCATAATGATCCCAAAATGCAAATTTGTAGCTATTCGTACAATAAGTGCTTTCACAGTTTAGAGTATGCAGTATAGAGAGTAAACAGTTCTGAGCAGTATATATTACCGATTTAAAAGGGAAGCATTTTGCATGCATAAAAATTTCTATTTAGTCTTAAAATATTCATATGAGATGAAAATACAAGTCAGAAATTCATATAAAAGTAGCCAAACATTATGATAGCTTGTGTCACCAACAGTACTTTTTAATGATTTCACACATAATCAAATACAGTACTGTATCCATCTTTGATTAGAATCTTCTTTATTTCTGTTCTTTCAGTACTATGGGTGCACATGTGCATGTTCATCTGTGCTGTGTTGATGAATAAAATGAAAACTGAGCAAAACAGGGGTGATACAAATTTTAACAAGGTGGCAAACCAGCTTAGTTTATAATATAGGCATCAAAATAAACCCTAGAATACAAAACAATGTGTAGACTTTGCAAAAGGAGTAATAAGCATGTTGACAGTCAACCTGAGACCTAATAGGAATTTATGATATTTTCTAATTCCCTTTTCTGCATGGACGTCCTTCTATGTGGAACTATTGAACTATTTGTGTTGTGATGAAGTTTCTTTGAAACAGAAGTGACTTTTAAGCAGAAGGAATTAAGATTGAAGGAGTAAACAAAAATCAAGGTAGAATGCACTCTCACCTTGCCCCCCACTTCTTAGCCCCAAAGAAATCTAGTAATTACATTTTCCTTTTTCATCCAAAAGGAGAAAATGTAAAATCAAGTAGACAGAGAAATGCATAGCTATTTTGAAGTCTTGAGATAAATTAAGCTCTATTAAAATAGCTGGAATACTCATCTCACCTAGGCAGTTCTATTGTTTGTTCTAAATACTGATGTATAGAAAGCAGACAATGAAAAAGGATATGCTCCCATCAAAGTTCAATTAAATTTTGCCTATCAGTAAGTTTTCTGACTGAATTAGTAGTATATATATTTACAAAGATGAATTACTAGTAATGGTGACTGACATTTATTACTGTTTCAGGCACTGTTTAAAGTGTTTTACAAGCATCAATTTATGTGCTATTCACATCAATCCTAAGAGATTAGTTACTTTTATTGTCCCTATTTTACAGATGAGCAAACTGAGGCATTTGGTTTATCCTGGATTCAGTCCTTGAGAGTCTGATTTCAGAACTTGAAAGCTTAACTCTTTATTAGGCAGTTTTATGAAATGCCCTAATATCATAGGACATTTCAGACACATAAGTTGGTCATTTGAAAACATTAATCTTCCTAAATCTGCTCAACTATAAATGCTGATAATCTTTAGGTTGCTTCATGCATTCCTTTATAAATATATATATATATATATATATATATTTTATTGCATTTTCAGTTTTGGGGTACATGTGAAGAACATGCAAGATTGTTGCATAGGTACATACATGGCAATGTGGTTTGCTGCCTTCCTCCCCATCACCTATATCTGGCATTTCTTCCCATGTTATCCCTCCCCAACTCCCCACGGCCCTCTGTCCCTCCTCTAGTTCCCCTCCAGAGACCCCAGTGTGTGATGCTCCCCTCCCTGCGTCCATGTGTTCTCATTGTTCAACACCCTACTGGACAGGGAATACTATGCAGCTTCATGCATTATTTTATGCCACAAAGAGGGCTTGTCATTTGGCAAGATTTAATAGGCACTGTCATTGTTACCATCGTTAATTTGGCACTATTCACTTGACTACTAGAGCTGCTTCCAGAGAGACCTGCTGTCCTTACTCCACCAAATTCGAAGTCTTTATTTCAAAACAAGTTTAAACCAAAGCTGAATTCACTACAACATCTTAAATATTTTAATTTTAACTCTCCACCACGAGCAGTTGGATCTCTTCCCTTAACCATGCCCCAGCTGAAGTCTTAGTTTTCTTTCTCACACTATCATAATATTAGGTACTCAGAATTATTCCCCTCTGAGAGAAAATGGCAAAAACAAATTGAAATGTTTATTTGCATAAATTCATTTTTCATTTTTAATTCAATAACTCCAATCCTGATCATTGAATTATGATAAGCATGTCCATATTTGTTTTATTATTCTCATTTGAAGTTAATTAATTGCTAAATCAGTGAGCATCTATATAATGTAATAGCTAGTTATTTTGATGGCTCAAAAATTAAAAGTGACTTCCAGAAGTTTCTGCTTTGCTTAGACAGTTTTTAAAAGAAATGATTCATTTACTTGTTAAAGAACAGAAGAATAGTGTATTAGTCCATTCTCATGCTACTATGAAGAAATATCCAAAACTGGGTAATTTGTAAAGGAAAGAGACTTAATTGATTCATAGTTCTGAATAGCTGGAGAGGCCTCAAGAAACTTACAATTATGGCAAAAGGCAACGGAGAAGCAGATACCTTCCTCACAGGGTGGAAGAATGAAGTAAGAGCCAGCAAAGGAAATACCAGACACTTATAAAACCATCATATCTTGTAAGAACTCACTCATTATAATGAAAACAGCTATGGGGGAACCACCCTCATGGTTCATTTACTTCCCACTGGGTCCCTCCCACTACACATGGAAATTATGAGAACTACAATTCAAGATGAGATTTGGGTGGAGACACAGCCAAATCATATCATTCCACCTCTGGCCCCTTCCAATCTCATGTCCTCACATTTCAAAACACAATCATGCCTTTCCAACTGTTCTCCAAATTCTTCATTCATTCCAACATTATCCCAGAATTCCAAGTTCAAAGTCTCATCTGAAACAAGGCAAGTCCCTTCTACTTATGAGCCTGTAAAATCAAAAGCAAGTTAGTTATTTCCTAGATAGAATGGTGTTACAGGCATTTGGTAAATATACCAGTTCCAAATGAGAGAAATTGACCAAAACAAAGGGGCTACACGCTCCATACAAGTCCAAAATCCAATAGGGCACTCATTAAGCCTTAAAATTCCGAAATGATCTTCTTTGACTTCATTTCTCACATCCAGGTCATGCTGATGCAAGAGGTGGGCTCTGCCAGCCTTGGGCAGCTCTGCCTCTGTGGTTATGTAGGGTACAACCTCCCTCCTGGCTGCTTTCACAGACTGACATTGAATTTCTTGACTTTTCCTGGTTCACAATACAAGCTGTCAGTGAATCTACCATTCTGGATCTGGAAGACAGTGGCCCTCTTCTCATATCTCCACTAGGCAGTCCCCTGGTGGTTACCCTGTGTGGCAACTCTGATCCAGTATTTCCCTTCCACAGTGCCAGAGCAGAGGTTCTCCATGAGGGGTCCACCTGCAGCAAACTTCTGCCTAGACATTCAGACATTTCCATACATCCTCTGAAATCTAGGAGGAGGTTCCCAAACCTCAGTTCTTGATTTCTGTGCACCCACAGGCTCAACACCACATGAAGCTGCCAGGGCTTGGGACTTGCACCCTTTGAAGCAATGGCTCAAACCATACCTTGATTCCTTTTAGCCACAGCTAAAGCTGAAGCAGCTGAGTGGTGGGCACCATGTCCTGAGGCTGCACAGAGCAGGGGGAGCGCCCAGGAAACCATTTTTCCCTTCTAGGCCTCTGGGCCTTTGATGAGATGGGCTTCCGTGAAGGACTCTGACATGTTTTGGAAACATTTTTCCTATTGTCTTTGGGATTAATATTTGGCTCACCATTGCTTATGCAAATTTCTGCAGCTGGTTTGAATTTCTCCCCCAGAAAATGAGTTTTTATTTTCTATCACATGGTCAGGCTGTACATTTTTCAAGCTTTTATGCTCTTCTTCCTCTCTAATGCTTTGCAGCTTAGAAATTTCTTCTGCCAGATACCCTACATCATCTATCTCAAGTTCAAAGTAAGTTTCAGATCTCTAGCACAGGGGCAAAATGCCATCAGTCTCTTTATTAAAGCATAGAAAGAAACACATTTATTCCAGTTATCAATAAGTTACTCATCTCCATCTGAGATGACCTCAGTCTGGACTTCATTGTCCATATCACTATTAACATTTTGGTCAAAGCCATCCAACAAGTCTTTAGGGAGTTCCAGACTTTCCCAAATTTCCCTGTCTTCTTCTGAGCCCTCTAAACTTTCCAACCTCTACCTGTCACCCAGTTCCAAAGTTGCTTCCATATTTTCAGATGCCTTTACATCAGCACCCCACTCCTGGTACAAATTTACTGTATTAGTCTGTTCTTACACTGCTATGAAGAATTATCAGAGACTAGGTAATTTATGAGGAAGGAGATTTAATTGACTCACAGTTCTATAATGCTTGGGAGGCCTTGGGAAACTTCCAATCATGGCAGAAGACAATAGGAGAAGCAGGTGGCTTCTTCACATGGTAGCAGGACAGAGTGAGAGCCAGTAGGAGGAATGCTAGATGCTTATAAAACCATCATATCTCATGAGAACTCACTATTATGAGAGCAGCAAAGGGGAACACCACCCCATGATTCCATTATTCCCACAGGGACATGGAGATTATAGGGATTACAATTCATTATGAGATTTGGGTGGAGATGCCGCCAAACCATACCAAATAGACTATTCAGAAGTATCAAGATAGGCATAGGAACTACTGTGATAGGTTTTGCAGTAGAGAAGAGAGATTGATCCAACTTCAAATATAACAAGAAGTGGGAATTTATAGCCAAGAAGTAGGGTGGAGGTGAGTAGATGAAAAATTATTACGAGAAAACATCAGGTGTGAGGGTGATTCTGGCTAAACCAACAAGGACTGTTGGTGAAGGCAACCCAGGGTAATCAGACATCACCTGGGAGATGGTGGGGGTGAGAGAGTAATCAGACATTGAGGGAAGGAGGTTTTGGCTAAACCAGCACATCAGGATTCTTGCTATAAATGAACAATGCAAAGACAGACACAGAAGTAAAATAGTCAGGGCCTAGTTGGGAAGAGGATTCAGAAGCACCTGATTAAACGTTGGTCGAGGAGAGACTGCCGGCAGTGGTAGAATGTTTTGACAATGTTGCAGATTAGAGTTTAGTAGACAAGGGAACTTTAACTGCTTCTTCTTCTATTTATTCATGTTTTAAGCAAAGGCCCTCTCCTATAAGCACTAACCCATTTTAGTGTATTATGTCATATTCCAGGCACCCACTATACTGTTTCTGAAATGATGCTTTCAGGGTGACTGTTGGTCTGTAGTGAGCATTCTGACAGTTATCTATGCTAATGCTCAAGAGTCTCTTTATGCCATCTTAGACACTGTCATCATTTATTGATTTACATTTGGGATTGATTAATTAAGCAAATTGGATGAAGCCTCAGGAATTACATGAACATGACCAAATGAAAAAGGATTTGACAGGGTTTGGTGGAGAATAGGAAACAAATGCTTATTGAAACAGTTAAATGGAAATTTATGTTAGACAAATCTTCTCAATCAATGGAAACCTGACTCTCATTCTTATTTGGATGTGATACTTTGATACTTCAAATTTTAAATGTCAAATAAACCTTGCTTTGTCTACAAGAAAGAGTAGATAGATACATTGCCTTGTCTCATTCTGAATTTATTCATGGGGGAGAAATGAACTAGGAAAAATCTTTAAAATTGAGATAAAGGTTCTAGCCATGTGATCTAAATTAGAATTTTCCTCTAAGTGATTTATGCAGACTTTTAAAGTGATTTTTTTAAAAATCTAAGTAATAGATTAATTAAAAATGCAGTCATGAATTCTGTGAGTGGAGTTAGAGGTTAGTAGATGCTTTGCTTTGAAGAATGGATTTGATTGATCAATATAGCAATACTCTTTATGGAAAGAGGTACCCAAAATGCCCTACTGTGGGTTTATAATTAATTGGCTAACCTAACATCTTTTCATAAGTGAAATAAAGATAAGCTGCCATATGAATAAACAGAAATAGAATTAATAGAGTTAAAGGGGAGGGATCCTGTCTGTACTGGTAACTTTCTTAAGACTAGCATTTAGCCCAGTTCCTGGCACATCATAGAATCAACTAATGCTGGTGGAATTAATAAATTATATTCTAAAATACATTGTGTGGAAAAACAATAGGCTCAGATACAGTTTCAGGCATAAAAACTAGATTATTTGCATAGTTTTATTTGCAGGCATTTTTTATGTTTGCTTTTATCTTACTGGTTTCTTTTTTCTTCCTTTTTCTAGCTTACTATTGTATATATAACATTATAAAAATTAATTTTTTCAGCAAAAGAGATAAAAACATTTTCTTTAACATCTATCATGTTTAAAGAAGAAAAAAATTGAGTAGTGTTTCCCTTAAGAAACAGCTTGGTGTATACAGCTTGCTCTCATACCTTGAAGGCAAAATGCTTTGAAATCTATATTCTTAAGAAAACAGGAAAGAAGCCTGGAGCTGAGATGCAGGGAATTCTGTATCTCTGCTTGGAAATGAAGAAACAGGCCATGGAGCTTGTTAATCATGCAAAAGGCATAATCACCACAGACTTGGGGGTTTATTGTAGTCCTAGATATAAAAGTGTGTTCTAGCCATTGGATTGAGGCACCACTACCTAGAGCAGTGCTAAAAGTAAATTTTTAAAGAGACCATAATTATGACTCTTATAAATATAAAGGATACTTGAATCAAAAATTGTGTTTAACTCCCAGTTAAATAACGAGATACCCAGTAAGATGTTACAATGGTTCAAAAGAGAATTCAAATACTCAAACAACAGATGGTTAATAGATAAATTAGATGGATCAATAGATAAGATAGATAGATAGATAGTCAGAAATTTTGAAATGAATTTACAAACAAATAGATGCATAGAGACAAAATAGATCTGTTCACTGGACAAGAATCCATTGCATTATATCAAAGTCTCCAAATAACACGACTAATCCAATTTGCTAGACAACTTGCTTACAAAAAAACAATAACCAGTAATCTTCTGAGCCACTTTACAATCTCTTACAAATTTTCCTTACATCACTTATAACCAGGCAAATACCTTTGGCCATTCAGAATATTATAGAAGCGGAAGACCTACTGCTGTTTGCACCTTAAAAAACTTAAATAAATTAAGACATTTACAGACAGACTGGAGAAGCAAATCTGAGAGTCACCATTTAGTTCTTAAGACTTCTGACTGGGAGTATTTGGTTTACAATTATATAAATTTAATGAGACAATAGTTAATATGATAATCTGTAGGAAATCAGATCACCATGTGAGTATTCTTGATTCTTCATGCTACAAAATAACTTATTAAGCATGTGCTTTAAAATTTTATCTTGTGATTCAATATCCTCTCAGAGTAACTTTTATCTGGTGAAAGCTACTTTTAATTGAAAATTTCAATTGCCCATATTTAATTATGCCCATATTAATGTAGAGTTAATTGCTATTAAAGAAAAGTGGCTTCGTCATTGCTTAATAAGGCAAGATTCAGCACTCTACTCTTACCTTTGTCACCTCTCCCAACTGAGTTAGTAACTACAACTAATTACAAGCACAAATGATTAACAACACTTAAAAGAGCGTGCCCTACAGTTTTCTATACTTAATATGATACAAAAATGTGGAGTTAATGGCTGCATTATTAACAGTTATAGTCTCAACATATTTAGTTTAGAGGTAATGCAAAACTGTGGTCTATGGGCAGAGAAGCAATAATTGAGAAGAGGCCTAAAGACAAGAAAAAAAGACAAAGTTTTTGTCTTTCATTTTTTTTTCTCCCCCTCAGAAAAAGCTCTTGGATACCTGTTTATTTCAGTTGTTTTAAATGTTTGTAAATACAACGGTTTGCAAGGGAATTGGGCATGTTTTCTAATGAAAAGAGAGTTAAAGGATGCTGAATTGTACTTTTTTTGAATGACTTCCCAAAAAGATGAGAGAAAGAATAAATTACATGCCAAGAGCCTTTTTGGTTAGTGTACTTGATGTAACAAAGTTCCTGTGATTAGACTAACATACTTTCTTTTTTTCTTTCTTTTTTTTTTTTTTGGCTACTTAGTAAGGTAATGACAATCTGCTTTATAATAGAAACTTCCTAAGACACATTTAAGAACAGATCATCCAAACACCAATCTAAACAAATACAAAAACAGAAAACAAAACCATTCTTATGTATATATTTGGAGTATTTTGGAAGTAGTTTGGGGTTTGGCAGAAAAAATTGGGATCTTTTAAAAAGATCTGAATTCAAAATTTTTGTATGACTTGTAAACCATTAAAATAATTCACTTCATGTGTATGGTTTGGTGGAAACATAAATTTGTATTCATGACTTCTAGAAAATATGGAGGATTATTGACAAATTTTAGCACAACAATGTTCAGAAATGTTCAAAGAAACATCACTGTATCTGCTAATGTGTTCACTTTCTTTTGCTCCACAAAGAACTGGACTGAGATCACCAGCTTATTTTTACAGGCCAAAAAACTACATATAGCTTTGTTTACAATATTATGTGTATACCTGTGTTCATATGCAAAAGTCAGCATGTTTCAAGTGAATTAGCCTGTTTATATAAGAACCACCAGAGGATGTCTGTAGCCTTCATTTAAGGTATACAACTTGAATCAGCATTTAAAAAATATATTTGTGTATACTCATGGAATGAACAATTTAAATTAATGTGATTTCAAATTTATAAACATTACCTTGCTTTTATATTATTAAATTTTCATTAAAATTATACTCTTTTAAACCCACAATTTTTCTAATTAATGAAATATTTAAAGGATAATTTTTTTAAACTGATTGTATTTAAAAAAAAACACAAAGCAAAGAGATTTCTGTTCTTGGAACAGGTTCTTTCTCTGAAGTTTTAGTTTGGGTAGATTCTGCATGTAAGTTTAGTATGTAATTAAAGGATAAGTAAAAAATGGAAGTAAAAAGACACATCTATAAAGCTCTGTTGATAGGTACTTCAGAACTGTACTTACCATGGAAAAGCAATTATTTTGTAAAATTTTATGATATCTCAATTGCTAAGGAATCATAAATAATATTTCTTTATTTTTGAAGAAGATTTACAATAAATATTTAGGAATCATTTAAAACTTAGAATGTAAATTAAACACTATACCTGAAAAGTATCTTGCTATTGTTTTTCTAATGAAATTATTACTCATAATGGAATAGCATTTTTAAGGACAACTTTTAAAATCCCCTAAATTAAAACTTTGTCTATCTCATCTAAAAGTGGAGGAAAAATAATTAGAAAAAGAGAAGAGAGTCACAAAGTGAAAAGAATCAAACCACCATTGGGAAAAGCCAAAAGTAGTTACTATAAAGGATTAATCATTAATCTTATGATTTCTGATCCCAATTAAATGCTAAACTCATTTATCTTTTTAAGAATAGCTGTCTTAAAATTTTAATTGTTTTAGGTCATGGTCACTTCTTTTATGACCTGAAGTATACGTGTCAGAAATATCAACCAATTGGCACCTATCCTCTTTTAATGGTAGAAAAAAAAATGACTACTATATTTTAATACTTTGTTCTCTCTCTCCTCCTCTTTCTATTTTTTTGTTTTTTGTTTTCGTTTTTGGATGGTTGGTGATTTGTTTGCTTCTCCGGGTTCCTGTTGATCAGTGGTGTTTGGCCAGTTTGTATTTTTCCAGACATCACTCCACGATGTTGTTGAGGTGTATGATGGGCCAACTCAGCAATCTTCTCTGTTATCTTCCCTCTCAGGATCCCATTCAGGTATCCTTTAATAGAACTGCCATGCATCAGTTACTGATTAAAGACTGACTTTGATTAATATTGTAGTGAAAGTTGAGATTTATATCATCCATATTAGAAATAAAGTAAACTGAAAATAGTATCACTTTTTTTTTTTTTTAAAGAACAGAAACACAATTAACTCAGAAGGTTGAGAAAAATACAACCAACTATTCTCTGGGATTGTAACCAAGTAAATATTATATTTAATCATGTAGTCTCTGGTGTTTAATGTAATATTAAATATTTAAGAATTCTTTGAAGAATGAGGCAATATGTATAAAAAAGTAATTAAGCCTTTTGAGAAAAAGATTGCAATACAAGTTGAACCCAAAGAAAATATATGGGTAATTGCAGGATATTTTAAATTAATTTGATAGAACATAGATTGACATTTTCAAATGACAGTGTAAGATAATATAAATTGTTAGGTTTACTGAATGAAAATTATTTATGATATCTTAGTGTTTGTTTTGTTGAGTAGGAGAATCACTTCCACTGAGTTCAGGTAATCAGATCACAATTCGATTTACTTCAGTTGGACCAATAACAGCTAAGGGATTTCACTTTGTTTATCAAGGTAAGTGACCCTGTAGTCTAGAACACACTAAGGAATGATATCAATTTCCATGCTGTATTCAGAGTTTTTGAATCATGAAATCCTTTAGATAAAAGATTTTTTTAGCAGTTTTATTCTATCCCCTCCCCCATCACTAGATCACTGTCACCTTGACCAAAGTAAAAAAAAATCTATTGCTTCCATCATCATTCTCAATTTAAATGTCTGATTTTCCTTCCTTCCCACATCTTGTTTTCAAATCATCTACTTTTTTTTCCTGACAATTCTTTGCTATCTACATTTTCTGTTTTCTAGCAGTCTAGCACTCTAGACTATTTAGTCTAATTTAGTATAGCACTCTAAATTAAAGATAGAAAAATTGTGGTGCTGATGTACTTAAACATGCCAAGGAAATCAGTGTTCCATGTTAAAATTATAGTTTCTCATTCTCTCAGGAGACTTAAAATTTTCTTCAGAGTTATTAGGACTTCCATGCAATTAGAAGTTTTTTTACACAATTTTTTTCTTGCCTTTTGTAGACAACCTTCTACATTATCATTAAAACAAGTTAAGAGCCATAATTTAAAATATTTTCTTTGAATTATATAAGGTCATATAGTAGTTCTTTTGAAATGTATCTTGCACTTTATTCCTGAGAAATGTATGATAAAGATTTGTGATTTACTATTCTTATAAAACCTCTTATTCCATTTCTCTTATTCCATATATCAGTTGACTATAATATTGTACTCTTTTTTATTAAGTAGTACCTCCCCCTGGAAACAAAGTGTGATATTATGACTCTAAAAAGGCACTAGAACTAATGGAATTATATTTACTCAAGTCACATAAGAGGAATTAATACATTTAGAATTCATCATGTCATTTTTTGGGCTATTGTCAATCTCTTTAATCACATTTGTTATGTGTTTTAAAAAGAAAAAACATCCTGTTATCATTCTATTTTACAAACCAAAAAAAGGCACAATTAAAGGACATATTTATAAAATCTAAAAGCAATTTCAAATCTGATATTGTATGATTATTAAAGTAAAAACTTTTATTGTTGTTAATCTGTCTGACGTATATTCTACCTAGTTCAAATGTAGTTATCTTTCTCAATAGCAAATGTGTTTGAAAATTAAGTTTGTGAACATTCTATGAAACAAAATACCGGTTGCCTCTGTAAAATCTGTTTTTAATTAAGAACCAAATACTGAAATAATTGTAAAATTATTTGATATAACCTGACACATATTTTTTGAACATGGCATTCTAAGTTTAAAAAGAAAAAAAAAACTTTCAGTTGTCATCTCACAAATTACAAAAATACCTAACTAAATCTACTTTGTAATTGGAGAAAGAAAACAAACATGGTTGATGTTTAAAGGATCAAAGTAAAACTTTTCTAATAAAAAAAACCTTGATGACAATAACAATATTTATTCTAAATTATATTTTATTCTGTATAAAATTTAAAACTTTAAGAATGTATTCAAATTGTTAATTCAAGTTCTGAAAAAAAGTAATGATTTATTGAAAATGTGTTTAAATTACATTTTGAAATCTGTATTTGTCTACTATATGAAATTAAAATAAATAATATTTCTATACAGCTGTTCCTAGAACAAGTTCTACACAATGCAGTTCTGTTCCCCGAACCAAGATTTGGAAGAAGAATTGGCAATGAATTTGCAGTCGGTTCATTGGTTCTTTTTGAATGTAATCCAGGATATATTCTCCGTGGATCTATAGCAATTAGGTGTGAAACAGTGCCCAATTCTTTGGCCCAGTGGAATGATTCCTTACCTACTTGTATTGGTGAGTATATAAACTTGTATGATCTGTGATTATACATATTTTATATAAAAATTGGTTATCTTACATCTTTTATTTTTTAAAAATTTCATATCTAGTAATTATGCACTAAATTTTAAACAATTTAATAAGTATGCTGTATGTAAATATGAAAAATGAGTGGATATTTATTGCAGTTGTCTTGGTGATGAAATCAGTGACAAAATTTGTGTTGAATTAGCTAAATATTTCCCTTATTTACTGATTTATATGGATGTAAATGTAAATATATGTAAAGGAACATAGAACCTGATGCTACTAATATGGGATTATGAAGCACTACTATCTTTTTTTTTCAGTTTTTGTGGGTACATAGTAGGTGTATATATTAATGGAGTATATGAGATGTTTTGTTACAGGCAGGCAATGTGAAATAAGCACATCATGGAGAATGGGATATCCATCTCCTCAAGGATTTATTCATTTTGTTGCAGCAATCCAATTACACTCTTTAAGTTATTTTAAAATGTACAGCTAAGTTACTGACTATAGTCATGCTGTTGAGCTATCAAATGGTAGTTCTTATTCATTCTACTTTTTATTTTTTTGTACCCATTAACCATCCTTACATCTCCCTAAGCCTTCCACTACCCTTCCCAGCCTCTGGTAATCATCCTTTGAAATAAATATTAAAGTTTATGCAAAAATTTCTATGCCAATATGTAAAGAATTCAGACATCTTTTAGGAATCCAAAGGCTGACTTTCCTGGAAATATTTTTTTTGGTCATCAAGAGTTAGAAAATATGAATTAATTTTTTTCTTACTCTATTAGTTATAGATATTTATAAAAATATAAAAAAAAGAAATTTTTCCGGTCAGTCTTTCACAAATATAGGTGGTAACTAACATTTTGAATGAGTAAAATGCGTAAGATTAGCCAAAAATCTTATTCTTTCAAAGTTGTTTTTGCAACAATATATCTAATTTATACTGGTAAATAGAATGCATACTATCTAAAATTATGGATAGCTTAATAGTTTAGAATTTTATAGTATTTCAGGGTAATGACACTTGGGTTTTGTAGCGTCCCATAGACAGAAAATATAGAAAGCATGGAAATTACTCTCTTCTCTGCCACAAGAACATATCTGGAATTTATTATTATTGTTAAAATTACATAATATTAAATTCAAAAAGAGTTGTAAGACTTAATCTCAGGTTACAAAATAATTCTAATGAGTTGTTTCTCATTACAGTTATATTAGTATGTGATGTGAAAAATAAGATTTTTTTTATTTTGAGAGAGAGAGTCCTGCTGTATTGCCCAGACTGGAGTGCCGTGGCATGATCTCAGCTTACTTGCATGCAACCTCTGTCTCCTGGGTTCAAGCCTTCTGCCTAAGCCTACCGACTTGCTGGGAATACAGGCATGTACTACCAGCCCAGCTAATTTTTGTGTTTTTAAAAAATACAGAAGGGACCGTGTCTCACCATGTTGTCTAGACTGATCTCAAACTTCTGGCCTCAAGTAATCCACCCACCATGGCCTCCCAGAGTGCTGGGATTACAGCTGTGATCTATTGCACACAGCTGAAAATAATATTTTTAAAAATAAAAGATAAGCAAAATTTTTGTTTCATTTTGTTCTAATTTTAGTAATCTTAATATTCCATTCTCCATAGGGAAGAATATGTGTATATATCTGGACACATAATGGACAATCATAAATATATAAAATTATTTTTATATATTTCAATAACACATTTTGACATATGAAAATGAATTATATTTGCCATTCTTATTTTTACCTTTTTAAAATACATTTGTTTCACATGTCAGTTCGTAGGTCATTAGAATAAAAAATAATTTTAAATTGTGAAATAACATAGAAGATTCATTCATTTCTACTGAGAAGAGACCAAAGATAAAATGTGTTGATATGCATTTATAGGATATGTAATTTTATATAATATATTTGCTTTAAGTAGAATATATTTTTGTAAAAGTTTAAATCAAGACATTGCCAACAATTGTGCTAGGATAATGGTATAAACTGTGCTGTCACAAATAAATAGGAAAGATGGAGATCATTTGATTTCTCTAGGAATTTGATATGACCACTCCCACCCCCCCACCAAAAAAATATACCTAGCATATTTCACAGTGCATTTTTTTTCCAGCAACAAATATTTTAATTTTTTCCATGATAATAAATGGAATGTGAACTATTCTTACATTATTCTATTATTTGTTGAATGACCTATTACAAAAAATAATTTAAGACACTAGAAGGCTGTAAATGACTCTTCAATTTTCTTATCTTTCAGCTGAATAACCACAATTTCTGATATTTATAATTTTCTTAATGCTACTATTTGCCAATTCTATGGTCTGAATATTTATTCTCTCCCTCTCCCAAGCTCCCCTCACAACACACACAAATTCTTATGTTGAAACCTAATCCCCCATGTGGGGGTATTAAGAGGTTGGGCCTTTGGAAGGTGACTAGGTCTTGAGGGCTCTACCCTCAGGAATGAGATCAGTGCCTTTATAAAAGAAGTCTGAGGAAGCTTGTTCAGCCTTCTGCCATGTGAGGACACAGTTAGAAGGCATTGTCTATGAAGCATTGAGCAAGCCCTCATCAAACACTACATCTGCTGGCACCCCGATCTCAGACTTCCCAGTCTTTAGGACTCTAAGAAATACATTTCTGTTGAAAAATTACCTAGTCTATGGTATTTTGTTATAGCAGCCTGAATTGTCTAAAAGAACCCAATCCATACGAAGTAATTTAAATATACATTTGATGTAATCTTCTGACAAATCTATGGAACAGTTACTCTTGAAATGCACAGATGAATAAACTGAGTCTGAAAGAAGTAAAATAGTTCTTTTTACAGTGGCAGAGCATAGTAAGGGTTAGAGTGGAAGCAGGATTTAAAACTCAGTTTTTCTACCTTTGAACCTTAAATTAATTGATAGATTACTGCTTTTCTTTATGTTCTGACTTATAAGCTATTTCCCAATTACATTTCTGTCTCATTTATTAAGCATAATTGCTGACTCTATTAAAATACATTTTTGACAATCCATAAGTATAGGAGATAAATCAGCTGAACTTGATGTTCCACCTGTCTTGTGCCTACCAAGAGAGCTGGAGTTAATAGGGCAGAGAGATATTCTCTGCCCTATTACGTACTTGTACTTAGGTACTTGTACGCTCATAAAGACAAAACAAATAATGTTCTTTATTCTGAACCACAATACATACAAAACAATACACTGACTTCACACTCATGAAATGTTATAAATAACATTTATAATATTCTGAACTAAAAGAATCCTGAACTAAAAGAAATGTTTCTGTATGTATATGCCAAAATTAGTCATGCAATATGCATAAATTGGAAATTACATTGCTTGAAATTAGTTTAATAATTAAAGATAGACATATAATAATAATGGCTCTCTTCAAACTCACAATAGATTTTTAAATCTTTTTTTATAAATATTAAGAATTATTATTACTGCTTCACTTTTCCCAGTAATCATATACATAATTTCTGTGTCACTTTTAATATATTTATGTAGGTATTGACAGAAAATATCAATGCTGTAAAAAGAGAAGAACCTAAATAAGTAGTTCTCTTCATTTAGTTTCATATAATATACTGTAAAAACAGTAATATAATGACATGGAAATTCATAAACTAGTCCATTAATCTTTAAATGTCATCAAAAAACCCATTTATTCCTTTAGTTAGTTTGTTCAAAGAGCCTACATATGCCAAGAGCTGAAATGTAAATGTATGAGTTACTCCTTAAAGGTTCTGTTTGTATATTTATCATGTTAATATGCTAATTAATGTGAAAAGTTGTAAAAAAAATCATGTAAAACTAAGTGAAATCATCAGAGCTGGTATTAGTACTAAATTCTCAGCACAGGGGTGATGGGTGAATATCTTGACTTTCTCCACATGACTGAATTGAGGTGAGTTACAATAAGATCTTGAAAAATTTACATAATCTCTTTGATCTTCAATTCCCATTCCAATAAAGCAAGAAAATAAGATAACTTCTTCATAGGTTCATTATGGCTAAATGATTAAAATCCTTGGCTTAGTTCTTGGAACCTAAAAAGTATGAAAAAATTAAGTTGTTTTGTTTTTGTCAAGTAGTCCACCACAAAATCAAGAGAAGACATTCCAATTATAAAAGTATTTGATGAAGAATATAGGACTTAATATACAGTACTGATCAAGTGTTTGATACTACTGATTTTCATTGTTATTTTATTTTTAAAACAATTTAAAGTTGTTATATATGTAAAATGTGCCTTCCACAGAAGATTTTTGCATTTTGGAAAAGGCTGAAAGTATTGAATATTGTCATTCTTTCCAACTCTAATTTAGGATTCCTTGAATGTTTGACTTTTATTTACACTTAAGATTTTTAAGAAAATTTTGGGAAAATGTATTGATTTTATTGAAAATAATAGTAAATTTTTATCAAAACACACCATTAAGAATACAGTGAAATTTCCACCAATTAATGCATTCAAGGTCAAATGGTTGACCTTGAATATACTTTAAAAGTATATTTAAAGTATACTTGAATATACTTTAAAAAATTGGTCAGGAGGAAGAGGATGCAGTAAGGTGAGACCATGCCATTGCACTCCAGCCTGGGGTGACAGAGCAAGACTCTGTCTTCAAAAATAATTGGGAATCAAAACTCATATGTATATATATTATATATATTATAAATATAAAATATGTATATATTTTGATTACCAATTTTTTATTATATATAATATATATTATATATATTAGATATATAATATATAAATATGTATATTTATATATATATATTTTTTATTGCACTTTAGGTTCTGGGGTACATGTGCAGAACATGCAGGATTGTTGCATAGGTACATACATGGCAATGTGGTTTGCTGTCTTCATCACCCTGTCACCTATATCTGGCATTTCTCCCCATGTTATCCCTCCCCAAGCTGCCTACCCCCCGCTGTACCTCCCCTATCCCCCTGCCAACAGACCCAGGGTGTGATGCTCCCTTCCCCTGTGTCCATGTGTTCTCATTGTTCGACACCCACCTATAAGTGAGAGCATGCAGTGTTTGATTTTCTGTTCTTGTGTCAGTTTGCTGAGAATAATGGTTTCCAGATTCATCCATGTCCCTACAAAAGACACAAACTCATTATCTTTTATGGCTGCATAGTATTCCATGGTGTATATGTGCCACATTTTCCTTGTCTAGTCGATCGTCGATCGGCATTGGGGTTGGTTCCAGGTCTTTGCTATTGTAAACTGTGCTGCAATAAACATATGTGTGCATGTGTCTTTATAATAGAATGATTTATAATCCTTTGGATATATACCCAGTAATAGGATTGGTGGGTCAAATGGAATTTTTATTTCTAGGTCCTTGAGGAATCGCCACACTGTCTTCCACAATGGTTGAACTAATCTACACTTCCACCAACAGTGTAAAAGTGTTCTTGTTTCTTCCACATCCTCTCCAGCATCTGTTCTCTCCAGATTTCTTAATGATCGCCATTCTAACTTGCATGAGATGGTACCTCAATGTGGTTTTGATTTGCATTTCTCTAATGACCAGTGATGTTGAGCATTTATTCATATGTTTGTTGGCCTCATAAATGTCTTCTTTTGAAACGTATCTGTTCATATCCTTCACCCACTTTTGAATGGGCTTGTTTGTTTTTTTCTTGTAAATCTGTTTTAGTTCTTTGTAGATTCTGGATATTATCCCTTTGTCTGATGGGTAGATTGCAAAAATTTTTTCCCATTCTGTTGATTGCTGTTTTACTCTATTGATTGTTACTTTTGCTGTGCAGAAGCTCTGGAGTTTAATTAGATCCCATTTGTCTATTTTAGCTTTTGTTGCCAATGCTTTTTGTGTTTTAGTCATGCAGTCCTTGCCTATGCCTATGTCCTGAATGGTTTTGCCTAGGTTTTTTCTTGGGTTTTTATTGTGTTAGGTCTTATGTTTAAGTCTTTAATCCATCTGGAGTTAATTTTAGTGTAAGGTGTCAGGAAGGGGTCCAGTTTCTGCTTTCTGCACATGTCTAGCCAGTTTACTCAATACCATTTATTAAACAGGGGAATCCTTTCCCCCATTGCTTGTTTTTGCCAGATTTGTCAAAGATCAGATGGTTGTAGATGTGAGGTGTTGCCTCCGAGGTCTCTGTTCTATTCTATTGGTCTTTATCTCTGTTTTGGTACCAGTATTGTGCTGTTTTGATTACTGTAGCCTTGTAGTATAGTTTGAAGTCAGGTAGCGTGATGCTTCCAGCACGGTCATGAGAGAGTGCATATAAAAACTTTCTACCTGCCTGTATTGGAAAAATGAGA
This sequence comes from Ateles fusciceps, assembly GCA_036589455.1. Taxonomy (NCBI): domain Eukaryota; kingdom Metazoa; phylum Chordata; class Mammalia; order Primates; family Atelidae; genus Ateles; species Ateles fusciceps. The sequence continues at coordinate 253,669 of JAZHEH010000589.1, forward strand.
AGACCTGTTTAAAAGAAAACTTTAAGAGTTTAGTCAAGGCAGGTGGATCACATGAGGTCAGGAGTTTGAGACCAGCCTGGCCAACCTGGTGAAACATAGTCTCTATTAAAAATACAGAAAGTAGCTGGGCGTTGTGGTGTGTGCCTGTAATCCCAGCTACTTGGGAGTTTGAGGCAGGAGAATCACTTGAACCTGGGAGGCAGAGGTTGCAGTGAGCCGAGATCACACCACTGCACTCCAGCCTGGGGGACAGAGTGAGATTTCGTCTTTAAGAAAAAAGAAGAGTTTAGCCAAGTAATGTTTGATAAGAGGATTAGTATGAACTGACCATCTCAATAGAAGTTAGAAGCTATTTATCAATAAAATGAGAAGATCAGTCAGCCATCTAAATAGAAGCCATGACCTATTGTCCAAGACCATGGAAGAATGAACCTGAATGCATTTCAGAGATCATCAAGACTGTCCATCCAGTCACAAGGCCAGAGTACAAGGACCTTGGAGGAAGATTTCAAAGGAGGGGACTTAAACCCCAGGCTCTGCTTCATGAGTCTGTCACATAGCTCCTTGGCTACGCGGGAATGGCTCCTGTGGATCTGGTTCACCATGCTCTGTACCCAGTAAAGCTATGGGGATGTGGTTGCCTCTATGTAGATTTCAAAGGGTGTCCTGGAAAGCCTCTCTGCCCAGGAAGATAACTGCCATACCTTTAGCATTGCCTTGTGGAAAAATGACCAGTGGAGCTACAGAGATGGGCCACACATATGACTGTGAAATGAGCCACTGGTGTGTGATATCAGGGAGAACCACAGCCATGCAACTCTAACCTGTAAGAGCTGTGGTATGCATTATGCCCAGCAAAGCCACAGGAGCCGGACCATAACCCCCAGTAGGTCCAGAACCTGGGACCTTCTCTACAGTGTGTCTGGAAGGCAAACCTTCAAACTGTGGGTCTAGGAGGTGTGACCATAGACCCAGTGGGACTGAAGAACAGAGCATCAAACCAAAAAAGATTTTTCTTGAATTTTAAGGTTTTGGACATGCTTGATATCTGTTACCCTTTTCTTCTGTCCTGTTTTTCTTTTTAGGAATGGAAATATCTGTCCTGTGCCTGTCTCACCATTATATTTTGAAAGTAGATAATTTGTTTGATTTTACAGACTATAGCTGGAGGGCAGTTTGTCTCAGGATAAATCATTTATTAAAGTGTCACCCTTAGGTGACTGACATGGTATTTAGATGAGACTTTGAACATTAGACTCTTTAGTTGATGCTGGAACAAATTATGACTATTGGGATGGAATGAATGTATTTCGCATGTGAGAAGGACATGAATTTTGGGGACCAGCAGCAGAATGCTATAGTCTGAATTTTGAAATTCCCCCCAAATTCGTATTAGAATCCTAACCCACAAGGTGATAGTATTGGGGGCAGGGATTGGAAGGTAGTTAAGGTATGAGGGCAGAGCTCTCATGAATAGGATTAATGCCCTTATGAAAGAGACACCAGAGAGATCTCTAGCCTGTTTTCATCATGTGAGGACACAGCCAGAAGAAGGTCATATATAATCCAGAAAAAAGGCCCTCAGCAGACATCAAATATACCAGTGCTGACTTCTCAGCTTCCAGAACTATGAGAAATACATTTCTGTTGTTTATAAGCCACCCATTCTATGGCATTTTGATATAGCAGCCTGAATAGAGTGAGGCAATTTAAAACTACATATCCAGAGATAGAAAATTGTGTCAGATGACTCGTATTTCCTGCCAAGATCACATGAAAACGACGTATTACCTTATACCATTTTAAAAATATTCTTCCTTGTGGAACAGGTGTAAATCCAGAAAGTTGATATGACAGATGGATATATGGGGTCTATGTGAGAGAAGAAATAGAAAGGTGATGATTGTAAATGACATTCAGAAGATAGACCAGTTTAGGTTTTACCATTTGGTCCAACTACTAATCCTTACATAAATGAAAACATAGTTTACATTTCTATTTTTAACTATAAATATTTTTAGTTTCAAAATGTTCTGAATAAAAATGGTCACGTCTTAAAATATTTTGAGATAGGAAAAGCTCAGTGTCTTAAATATTCAAATGTGAGAGTCAAGTACAGAGCTACCTTAGGTTGATATTGAAGTGTTCTCTTTAATTTGTGCTCATTTTCAACATATGTTAACTGCATAAAATATCTGCCCCAAGGTATTTGGACTTTCTCATTACCTCTGATTGGAACATGCATACCTCAAATATCTTTTGGTCTCACTGCATTATTTCACTGAAGTCTCCCCAATTATATTTCTTGGCCATCCTATCTAAAATAATTTCTGCCACCCATCAGCCATTCACTCTCTGTAGCATTACCTTTACAGCAACCATAGAACTATATTATGTGTAATTTTTGTTGTAAAACATTCCTAATCTATCTTAATTGCCCCCCTTTCCATCGTCAAAACCCCCTTTCGATTGATTTTGAGCTCAATTGAAAGAGGTCTTGGCACACAACAGGTGTTCAGTAAACTTTTGTACAATGAATGAATTTTAGAGAATTACTGTAGTGATGTCCTGAATATTTGTAGAGGGTCTGACAACCCTGGCCAACTTCCCAAGTACAAGGTCTATACTTTTCAATTTCAGTATTCCACCATATGGTGATACTCTTGCATACTTTCCTTGCTTAGACCTTTACAAATCTGAGGTTTCAAAGTCTTCTGAGATCTGCAGGAAAGATATGTATGTTGGTAAAACACAAGCAATAGATTTACATATTATATGGGGAATTTTATTCTGAGAGAGAGCAAATTCTCTATTTACACTTTACAGTTTAGACATAATCTTTGACAATCTATTTACAGGGTTTTATACATGATGATTGTTTTTCTCTGTCTTCACAGTTCAGTGAATGCTCAGTTAACAGCTTAAGCCAAGTGAGAATCCAATTGAAACCAAAACAATACTGCTTTCTACATTTCTAATGATTTCCATCTCAGTTGTATTGTTTCAGTTTCACAGTTATTATTACTATCAACACTGTCTTTTTTTTCTGTCACAGTAAAGCACAAAAGAATGTTCAGTAATTTTGTACACACTGACATGGTAAAACTAAACTGTGGACTAGACATAATATGTGAGTTGTGCTTATAGTTAAAAAGGTCAAATACTAAATTAGAAGATTCACAAACTTTAACAACCAGTTTGTAAGCAATATTTAATAATCATGTACAAAGCTATAGTGCCAAGCCATTCTTAATTACAATAAAATACAATAATATTTTACTTAAAAAACTTAGACCTAGGAACAATATAAAACTGAAAAATAAAACTTATCCTGAAGACTGAGTTTTTATCTTCCAAATTTGACCTTATTACACTTCACATTTCTTAAATTCTGCAGTTTCTTAAACCCCCAGGCTCTCCTCCCTTTTAGACTTTGTGATTCAAATAACCCCCTGCAGCCACTAATAGCTTTGACAATATATGGCCTTAGGCAGAAGTACTTCTGTTAGTGGGAGGTCTTTTTCAAAAGCCCTAGAAGCTGCCACCTACTCCCCTTAGGCAAAGAGTCTTTAATTAGCTGCTTATCTGATCAAGCTTATCTGGTTCTGTGTTTTCAAGTTTTTTAGAGACCCAGAAAGAACTACATTTACTTGAAAGTCTCCCTGGCAACACCTGTCTACTTTATCTTTTCTCAGAGTGGGAGGGAAATTCATGAAGAAATATATACAAAATCTCAATCTCATTCATTATCTGTTTATTCATCTATCCATTCATCCATGAAAAAGTTATTAAATACAATAATAAATAGCAATTATTAGCATTTGAATGAAGCCCTATTAAGCATTATCTCATTTAATATTAACATCAACTTTGGCAAGTAGATAGGATTATCTCTATTTTACAGACAGTAAAACCTCTTAGTTTCAAAACCAAGAGGTTTTTATATAAAAAAACAGAATTGGATTTGAACCTAGGCTACTTGATTTGAAAGCCTGTTTTCTTAATCTACATATTATGTTGTAAACTGATTAGAACAGAAATTTATCATATATCTTTTAAAAACAGGATGCAAATATTAGATTAAGTAATATATATGGGAGTTAAATGTACTACATTCTATATGTGGTATTGCACATCTGGTAATTTTTCTATAGTATATTTTGTTGGTAAATAAGTAAAGATAATTGAGGTAGAATTCAAATGTGGCTTGTTTAGGAAAATACTGGGAGCCAGGAATGATGCAGGAATGATAAAGAGATAACTTGAAAGCACAGGATATGTACAGATACACAATCAGTTCTTCAGTGATATACTCAGGAAGAATTTATTGAGTGCTTACTGCATGCCAACGCTATTCTAAGCACTGGTTACATCGTTTTGAATAAAAATATAAGATCTTTGTCCTTACATTTTGCATTTTAGTAGAGGAGGACAAAAGTCATCAAGCAATATATTCTCTTCTTTTGGGGAGTTGAAATTACTGTAGAAAAAAAATAAAGCAGAAGCTGGAGTTGTAAGACATCCAGAACATACTGCCATTTTAAAACTGAATAAAATGAACAAAGGGAGGGATGAATAAAAGTCTTTCTTGTTGGTGAGCAAGTGTATGGACTGCCGGTGGAGGAGAGATCTCCACATGTTCAAGGCAAGGCATCTGGAACACAGAAAATGTTAGCAAAGAGTGACAGGAGATGAGTTTAGAGAGGCAGAGCAGAGGGCCAAGTCACAGGGATCCTTGAAGACCATGGTGAGTTTAAAATTATTTTAAGTAGTGTGGGAATATATTGAGCTGCAGAGTGATAAAATGTTAATTAGTTTATAAGAAATCACTGCAGTTAGTGTAGGGAGATGAGGAGTAGAAGCAATATTACTGATTAGAAGCCTATCAAGGTAATGGAGGGGAAAAGTAATGTGATTTGGATAGGAAGATTACAGTCACCGTGATAAGAGTTAGTAAGCTTTGGGATATATTTTAAGGTGGAGCTGTTACTGATAGATTGAGAATAGATGCAAATGTAAACTTGAATGCAAGAAAGAGAAATGACCTAAGAACTGACTGAATGGTGGTGACATTCAACTGAGATGAAAGAGAGTATGGATGAGAATTTCAAAATTATTATTTTGGACATATCAATTTTGAGATATTTATTAGACATATTACTGCAAAACTCACAGAAACCACAGCTAGAAATAAACATCTAGTAGTCAGAGTACATAGAAAACATGGAAGTATATGTTATCACTGAGAAACGGTGATTAGAAACAGAATGTGGCCTAGGACAAAGTTACAAAGAGGAGAATGAGTTACACAGAAAAATTTAAAAATCTGAATGCAGCCAATAGAATGAATGAATGAATGAATGAATGAATAAATAAATAAATTCTGAGTGCAGAAGAAAACCAGGAGAATATGGTGTTCTGAGGGTGAAGCCAACAAAGTCTCAAGACAGATAGAGTGATCAAGAGTGAGAGATAATTACTCATAGATTGAGTAAAATACAAGTTAAGAATTGGTCATTTCACAACACTAATATTCTGGTGACTTCAACACAGTCATTTCACTAGAGTAGTGAGGACAAAAGCCTGATGCAATGCATGGAAGAGACAATGGAGGAAGAGCATATAGCTTGTCACTAACAGCATGGAAGAAAATTTATAATGCAAAGAAAGAGAAGAGTTAGAATCCTGACAGAGTTTCAGGCAAAAAGGTGATCTTGTCTGCTCAGACTTGAATCTATTGCAAGAGACTGACATAAAAATAATATGGAAGCATAGTATGATAAAATTGTACCAGAAAGCTTTTGCTGCTATGAGAAACTGTAGGACACTTAACACAGGGAAATTCCAAATGGTTGAAGAGGTAGCATTCACACTGAAAGTCCATAGATGTGTAGATGTTAGCTAGGTGAGAGACAGACAAATCAAGTGACAGCAATAAGAGAGCATATTAGTTCAGAAGGCTGGACTGGGAGTGGGGGTTAGGCTGATGAAAAGTTGGGAAATTATAGTTACATACAAGCCTGAAGATGAAGTCAGAGACTAATACAATTAACTATGTTTATCTGTGGGTCGGACACAGTGGCTAGTGCCTATAATCCTAGCACTTTAGGAGGCTGAGGCGGCATTGTTTGAGGCCAGGAATTCAAGACCAGCCTGAGCAACCTAAACTCTGCCTCTACAAATTAGCTATATATAAATTAGCTGTATATATCGATACACAAATTAGCTGGTTGTGATGGCACACACCTGTAGTCCTTGCTACTCGGTAGGCTAAGGCAGGAGGATTACTTGGCCTAGGATTTTGAGGCTGCAATAAGCTATAATCACGCCACTGCACTCTAGCCTAGGCGACAAAGCCAGAACTTATCTCAAAAAAAAAAAAAAAAAAAGAGACAGAAAAGAAACAACAACAAAAATATATCTGTGAGTTGTGAATCCAGACAATGGGGAGATTTTTGAAGGATTTTCACCAGAAAAGTAACATGTCATATTTTAATTTAGAAAGATAATTTTGACAGTAATTTGGAAACTATAGTGCATGAAAAACTTACCCGCCATAGGGAGGCCATTTATGTGATTAATGTAGTAACTCAGAAAAAAAAAAAGTACATATGAGTTAAGGTTGTGGCAGTGAGAATGGAGAGGAAGAGCATCCATAAACTATTTTGTTTTTTCACTAGCAGGATCAACACTTCATCAATGACTTTTTTTGTTCTATTTATTGGGTGAATATTTTAAATTTCTTCTTCCGTCTCTTGCATGCCCTTCTTAATTTATGTAAAACTACTGATTTTCTATTTAAATGAATAAATAAATTTTCACTAATTTAAACAGAATTTGTATATAGCCCATTAACAGAGGTTTATAAGAAACTACAACTAAGTGACTTTCTTTAAAAATATATTGTTACACTATTTTAAAAAGTTTACAACACTTTTTGTTTTTTGTAATTGCCCTGGTTTTTGCATTTGTCTTTGGAAGTGGCACGAAAGTGTAATTCACTTTAAAAAAATTATTGTTACAAAAGATATGTTCCTTATATCTCACTATTTATAGCTATACTAGGACATATTCCCAAGGAGCACTGTACCTTTGGAACCTAAAATAATAGTTGTAGCAAAAGGAAATATAATTTATTGATTTCTAAATGAGTTCTAAGCAGTGTGCTAGTTTCATATGTACATTCTAGTTTATTTGCATTTTTTACAAAAGTATTTTAGAAACAATAGCATTACCATTCCACAGATAAGATATCTGTGTTGCAGAGAGTTTAAGGAATAGGTCAAAGTCACACAGAATTTAAGTTATAGGTTAGGTCATGCCCAGAATCAGGTGATTCTACTAATGGCATGAGAATTTTACTTTCAGACTAGTACCTTCTAAAAAAATATAGAAGCATTTATTGACTTCACAGTAGGTCTGCATACTTATTCTTTCTTGATAACTAAAGTGGGACCACTTCAAGTATCTTCAGTTCCACCTAAAGACATGGACCCCGGCTCTAGCTGTCAGGATTCAAATCTCAGCTTCTTCTCTTAATATGTGATCTTGGGCAAGACAATCTCCTAATAATTCCATTTCATTGCCTCAGCTGTAGAATGTGGAGAATACTTATTCATATCTCATTAGTTGTTGGAAGGCTTACATGAGTTAAAATATGTAAAGCACTTAGAAGGGTGCCTAGCAGATAGTAGGCTCTATATAAATACATATATATTGTTTGTTATCATCATCCTCATTACTTTTCACTAGATGCTGTTACTCCTCAAAGAGTGCATGAAGGAGAAAGTACCAAATTATTTCAAAAAACCTTAAGAAAAGTTTTATCTAGAAATGAACTATTTAAAAGCAAATGTAGTCAATGCATGTTTTAGTAATGTAATACAAATAATATACTGTTACTGAGTTAATTGGTGTGATGTTAGATATGCCTTTGAAAGGTCATACATTAATGCTAATTATTTTGAAGGTTTTTATGGTATACGAAAACTTAATTTTCATTGCTTTTATGAGCTTCGATAAACAATATGATTTGATTTGCAAGTCTAGTATCTAAGATGTTATCTCTGACCTTTTCTCTTATTTTAATCCTTTGCATTAGAATTAACTCCTTCTCTTGGACTGCTTTATTTTTAGTGCCCTGTGGTGGAATTTTAACTAAGCGCAAAGGGACTATTTTGTCACCTGGATACCCTGAGCCTTATGACAACAATCTGAATTGTGTGTGGAAGATCACAGTGCCAGAGGGGAGCTGGCATTCAAGTAAGAATATTTAAATTTTTCTTCTTTTCATTATATGCTTGTAGTTCATCTTTTCAGAGATGACAGAATGAACATTATTTCTCACAGTTTAGAAAGTGGTTTTAACTGACATGGTTGAAATGAATAGTAAGATATTTGTTATTAATATTTTTATGTAGAATTAACAGAAAGCCAATTCAAGATGCGTAAGTAATACAAAAAAATATATAACCCCCACATAACATGAATTCTTCAGGTAAGTGGATTCAAACATTATTTCAGGAGTTCAGTTGTGTCTTTCCTCATCCAGGTTATTTCCACCTCTCTGTTCTGCTATGCTCAGCCTGTTGGTTTTAGTTCTTAGAAACCTTCTCTTGAGGTCTTGAGGTGGCTGCAAAAGCTCTAGCCATGACAGCCCTACATAGCAATGGCCAGGAGCCAAAACAGAATGTCCCCATGTTATGTACCATTTCAGTGGTTAAGAAAGCTTTTTAGGAAAACTGCCAGCAGACATTCCCTCCTGTTTTATTGACCAAGATTGTAATTATATCCATTCCTAACCTATACAATGGACAACAACCGAAGATTTACTATGATTTGGCTCAAATAAAACTATATTAAGTATCAGGAATAAGCAAGAAGTGCAGCCTCCTCTGATGCACACATCTCTCACTTAATTGAACAAAACCAGGTATCTGTTAGCAAGGAAGAAGGATGCTCTTTAAAAATAGATAATCAACACTGACTGTCCTGTTATTTTAATTATGACTATTTTTGGGGGGGTGACCAATTTGACCAATTATTCTGTTTTACATAAAGACTTTTTTTCTGGATTGATAATATTTTACTGCAGAATCATTATATATGTTCTATGAAAGTTAGTTATGCTTCATAAATATTACATTATCTAGCCTTCACAGATATAACTTGATTACTTCTCTAACTGATTTGTAGAGTTTTTCTTTAGAAACTAGAGACATATAAGAGTTGTGGAAAAAGTAGCCAAGATGGCATGCATTAATAACTTTTAGTAAAAAAAAAAATCAGCTTCATGGATTTATAATTGTTCAGACATTTTTAAAATGACTTGACAGGTGCTGGGAGTAAAATATGCCAGAAAACCAATGAAAACATGAAGTGTGTACATTTTCAGAGTTTTACGGACATCCAAAGATCAGAGATGCATACTTACATTCTGGTTAGTTTATAGCCAATTTGTAAAATTTGAAGTTAACTAATTAATTCTATATTATTATAGTAGAATAATAAAGATTTTAGGATTGCCCATGTTCCAACTTCTATAGTGGATCTGAAATAATATGATATCTTTAGAACCCTCATGTAAATTTTACCACATCATCTGGTTATAATCTTCTGAAGGTTATTCTAGAGCATCTATATATTAACATCAGCTTACTTATTTCCATTTCATCTTAAAATTATGAAACCCTGGCATTATTTCTTTAGTTATCATCTTCTCTTTTGGGTATTGGGTGCTGAAGCCACATTGCACCCAATGCAATGTGGCTTCAGCACCCAACACCCTAATAGAGCCAGTCTCATAGTGAAGACCTAAATGTGATTAAATCCATTATGTGGTTCATCTTTCTCACTCTGTCAGCAGCTGGCTATCCTGCTGTTCCTCCCTTGACTCCTAATAGACATTTTTTTTATCCTTAGATCCTAGGACACCAATATTTCTTGTATTTTGTTTTGTTTTCTCTTCTACATCTGTAGCTCCTACTTCTATATCCCCCACATGGTCTCCTCTTCCAATTCAACCCATTGTTCAAATATTAGTGTTTATGAGATTCTGTGGCCCTTGTTTATCTCACTTTACTCTCTCTGGGTCATTGTCTAATTCCATGGCTTCAGCTACTTTTATGTGCTAGAAATGTCCAGGGCCTAAATCATAATAGACAATCAGAAAACATATTTTTGAATGAGAAGCTGAATAAATGATGAAATCCAGACCTCAATATCTAACCCAGACCTCTCACCTAAGCTTCACAACCTATATCCAACTGCCCACTGGACATTTTCAGCTAAACTTCTTGATGGCATGTCAAATTCCACTTGCCTAAAACTGACTTCATAGAATTTTCTCAAAAGTATAGATCTTTCCCAGTGTTCTCTTTCTCAGAACAACTTCCTCATCCATTAAGTTGCACAAGCCAGAAATCTCAATTCTTCTTTGACTCTTACTCGGTACAATGAAATTCATCAGGTTTGTCTTTCATAAATCTCTTAAACAAGTCTGTTTCTCTCCATCCAAATTTTTACTATCCAAGATCAGGTAGCCATCATCCTTGTCCTAGGTTCTTATTCTCCTCCAATCTATTTCTTATACGTCTAACAGAGTAACCATCTGAAAGTAAAAATCTAATACTATCATTTTCTTGTATATAATGCCTCAGTTGTCTGCAATCTCCTTAACTCCTTTGATACTATTGATTATGTCATTGTGCTCTGTTCTCATTTTATAACTATTCTATCTGCACTATTTTAGTTCTTTGTAAAAACCTACCTTTCTTTTGCCTCTGGACCCTTTGTGCACATTTTTCTTTCTGTCATCAACTCTATGATCTCCTTTTATTTTGCTTATTCTTACTCAACATTTCTGTCGCAACTTAAATACATTTTCTGTAGAAGACCTTCCATGAACTTTAGACAAGGTTAAGTTCTCCTGCTGTATGTTCTCACAGTTCCCTGGAATTTCTTTATCATAACACCTATCACATTTTTAATGTTACTGCTAATTATCTGTAAGCTCATGAGGACAGTGCCAAGTCCATTCTGACAGCTAGTACCAGTGCCTGCAAGTACATCCTGCACAGTGCCTGGCAGTATATTCTCAGTAAATATTTTTAGAACAAATCAATGAATACATGCACAGGTGGAGATTTTACTATTTTAGAGAGTTAGTAGGCATAATAAACTACTCATGTTTGCAGAAAAACTATGTTATATATCAGTAATCCTAGGCAAACATTATTCAAAACTGGACACATATGAATAACACTAAAACCTTTCACTGAGGAAGTACTTAGTTTATTGACTGCACTTTGGAAAACAAAATTTGAGTTTAGCAGAGCGTTTAGCAAATATATAGTGTATAAAGCATTTCGTGCTTGTAATTTTAAACAGGCTAGAAAAATCTTTTTTCTAATTAACCACTGATATAGATGCTAGTTCTAGTCATATTACTGAGTCATAGGAACTTGTAACACACACACACACACACACACTATATTATATATATGACTTATATCTGAAACTTTACTAAATTTACCTAAAAGCTACTTGGCTAGTACACTAGGTTCAAAGCAATATTTAATATTTTTCTCTGTTGGGCCAAATATGTGTGTGAATAAAGAATTGTATGAATACTCAATAAATAATATATGAGATAAAATGGGATAGTCATTGGTGAAAGAGAAGAAGAAACATTTGGAATGCTGAAAAATTATAATAATATAGAGTAATGGAATGTTCTTTGGAAATAAACTCAACAGATAATTTCTTAAGTAAATATAACACGAGAATTTCCAACTTTTTGTGTGAAAGAGTGGATTCATTTGTTTGTTTATATTAGCAGAGTCTATTGGAGAATTTCAGTGGGGCTACATTCAAAAGTAACAGTGCTAGTTATCAAGAAAAGGAAAATATGTAACAAACCATGGGGGAAAACATATGGGTTACATTACTGTATCAATTTACAGCATGTTTATCATGATTTTATATAATCTAAAGTTAAACAGAATTTGAACAGCTATATGATAGATGCCAAGTTTTAATGATTGGAAATACATTACCTCATAAAGTTATTCCATTGCCATGACGGACAGCTATATTTAATACAAAGTTACTCTGAACACTGAGTGAATTGGGTTTCATGTGCTTTCTGTCATAGTGGGTACACAATCATTTATTTGAGTCCCTTAACAGATCTCATAGCATCATCTGCCAGTTCTTCTGGCCAAATTCTGCTTCTACACTCTTTATATTTTTATTATGCCAAACTACTTTCACAATGTACCTCAAATCCCAGTGGCAAATTATATTACATCTCTCTGGCTGCTGTAAGAAATTGCCATGAGTTTTATAGTTACAAACAACAGATTTTTATTTTCCTCATAGCACTGGAGGCCAGAAGTCCAAAATCCGCTTTACTGCACTGAAATTAATTTGTTGGCAGAACCCTTCTTCCCTTGTTCCTTCCCCATCCAGGGTCTCAAGAATGAGAGAATCTCTTCCTTTTTTTTCTGCTTGTAGTGGCTGCTGGCATTCTTTGAATTCTGGCCACATCACTCCAATTTCTGCCTCCGTGGTCACATGGTCTTCTCTTCTATGAGTGTCGAATTTCCCTGTGGCTTTTTTCACCTTTCTCAAGATTCTTAAATTAAGCTTACCTGAAAGACCCTTTCCATATATGGTAGTATTTACAGGTTCCAGGGATCAGAACCTATCTTCAGGAGCCATTATTCAGCTATACACACTAGACATTTGTATCCAGAAGTAAACTGACTTTCTTTCTCCCACCTAGGTAACAGATTTTCCTGGAGATGTCTACATTTTAGCTCTTGCTACCCCGCTACTCTCAATAACTCAGAAAATAAAATAAATTGCAAAATGTTTTTCCCATTCTATTGGTTGCTGGTTCACACTAATGATTGTTTCTTTTCATGTATCGAAGCTCTGGAGTTTAATTAGATCCCATTTGTCTACTTTGGCTTTTGTTGCCAAGGCCTTGGCGTTTTAATCATGAAGTCCTTGCCTATGCCTATGTCATGAGTGGTTTTGCCTAGGTTTCCTTCTAGGGTTTTCATGGTGTTAGGTCTTCTGTTTAAATTCTTAATCCATCTGGAGTTAATTTTAGTGTAAGGTGTCAGGAAGGAGTCCAGTTTCTGCTTTCTGCACATGGCTAGCCAGTTTTCCCAACACCATTTATTAAACAGGGAATCCTTTCCCCATTGCTTGTTTCTGTCAAATTTGTCAAAGATCAGATGGTTATAAATGTATGGCATTGCTTCCAGGGCCTCTGTTCTGTTTCATCGGTCTATATCTCTGTTTTGGTACCAGTACTATGCTGTTTTGGTTACTGTAGCATTGTAGTGCAGTTTGAAATCAGATAGTGTGATGCCTCCAGCTTTGTTCTTTTTGCTTAGGATTGTCTTGGCTTTGCAGGCCCTCTTTTGGTTCCATATGAAGTTTAAGGTGGTTTTTTCCAGTTCTGTGAAGAGGATCATAGATAGCTTCATGGGGATAGCTTTGAATCTTATAAATTACTTTGGGCAGTATGGCCATTTTGGGAATATTGATTCTTCCTAACCATGAGCATGGAATGTTTTTTCCATTTGTTTGTGTCCTCTCTTATTTCCTTGATCAGTGGTTTGTAGTTCTCCTTGAAGAGGTCCTTTACATCCTTTGTTAGTTGTATTCCTAGGTATTTTATTCTCTTTGTAGCAATTGTGAATGGGAGTTTGCTCTTGATTTGGCTCTTTGTTAGTCTGTTGTTGGTGTATAGGAATGCTTGTGATTTCTGCACAATGATTTTTGTATCCTGAGACTTTGCTGAAGTTGCTTATCAGTTTAAGGAGATTTTGGGCTGAGATGACGGGATCTTCTAAATATACAATCACGTTGTCTGCAAATAGAGACAGTTTGACTTCTTCCCTTCCTAATTGAATATCCTTTATTTCTTTTTCTTGCCTGATTGATCTGGCTAGAACTTCCAATGACAAAGGGCTAATATCCAGAATCTACAAAGAGCTAAAGCAGATTTACAAGAAAAAACCAAACAAACCCATTTAAAAGTGAGCAAAGGATATGAACAGACACTTTTCAAAAGAAGACGTATAGGAGGCCAACAAACATATGAACAAATGCTCATCATCACTGGTCATTAGAGAAATGTAAATCAAAACCACATTGAGATTACATCTCACGCCAGTTAGAATGGCGATCATTAAAAAATCTGGAGACAACAGATGCTGAAGAGGATGTGGAGAAATAGGAACACTTTTACCCTGTTGGTGGGAGCATAAATTAGTTCACCCATTGTGGAAGACAGTGTGGCGATTCCTCAAGGATCTAGAAACAGAAATTCCGTTTGACCCAGCAATCCCAATACTGAGTATAAACCCTAAGGATTATAAATCATTCTATTATAAAGACACATGCACACATATGTTTATTGCAGCACTGTTTACAATAGCAAAGACCTGGAACCAACCCAAAGCCCATCGATGATAGACTGGACAAGGAAAATATGGCACATATGCACCATGGAATACTATGCAGCCATAAAAAATGATGAGTTTGTGTCCTTTATAGGGACATGGATGAATCTGGAAATCATCATTCTCAGCAAACTGACACAAGAACAGAAAATCAAACACTGCATGTTCTCACTCATAGGCAGGTGTTGAACAATGACAACACATAGACACAGGGAGGGAGCAACTCATATTGGGGTCTGTGGGGAGGGCTAGGGGAGGGACAGCAGGGGTTGTAGAGGTTGAGGAGGGACATGGGGGAGAAATGCCAGATATAGGTGACAGGGGGATGGAAGCAGCAAACTACCTTGCCATGTATATACCTATGCAATAATCCTGCATGATCTGCACATGTACCCCAGAACCTAAAAAAAAAGAGATTATTCTCGAATTTATCCTTTCACTTCCTCCCCTATTCAAATCACACAAAATTTAATAACTTCCTCTACAGCAACACATGTGACATCTGGGTTCCCATTTTTACTACTCCTGCCTCCAATACACTTCAGTCTCTTGTTGTTTTTTACTGCAATACATATTGAAATATTACTGAAATAGGTATTGAAATTGTCTTTTCACTTTTACTTTCTTCACCCAATGCAATGGTGTACTTAGAGCACAGTCCTAATTGTTTTCTTCCTCGACCTCTAAAACCTTTACTGGAAAACTAAAGGTATCACTGTGTCTTGAAGTGCACAGTTATTATGCTGGTGTTTAGTTTTTTACTTACTATATGCTGGGCACTTTATACGAATTAACTAATTTAATTTTTACAATGGATCTATGAATTAGATATCCTTATGGCAATCATTTATGTAAATAATCTAAGGAACAGAAAGATTAACAACCTTCCTAGAGTGACATGCCAATGAGTAAAGTGAGCCAGGAGGTTGCAAACCCAGGCTCTTTGATTCTAAGTTCTCTTGTATTTAGCTACTAAGCTCTACTTTTTCGAACTTTTTTATACTTTCTCTAACTTTGCGTGTGTACTTCTTCTTGTGTAAATACCTTCCACTGTGGCTAAATAAGATTACTCATGGTCCACTAAATCTAGCTCATGGTTTGCTTCCTTTTACATTGTTGGACACTCAATCATTTCCCTCCGTGGGAAAAACTCAGTATCTTAAGCTTAGCCCAAATGTCAACTTCTGCATGAATCTCCACATTTTTCAAAAAGCTGAATGCAGTATTTTCTTCCCCTAAAGTGAAAGAAAGGGAAATTCAGATATGAAGAGGGAATTGATAATTGTTTAAGGAGGTATTGCAGTTATACAGCTTTACTTCTGGTCTTCTTCCTTAGAACATTGCCATGGGGTCTAATGCCAATCATACAGGCAGGGTGTCTATTGCCATGTGGCACTCACCCCCTGGAAAGAGGCACCAGCATTCATTTTCATGAAAGAATAATGATGGGTTATTTTGCAGATAAGAAATTTTTAATGAGTGAAATTGCTGTAATTATTTAGTGAATGAGTGCAGTATATATATTTTCAACAGATTTCAGGTAAAAAAAGAAACTTATAATAAAGTTATTCCTTTTTCTCTTCTAAAACTACAAAAAAATTTTTTTTAAATAGCAAAATAGATAGTATCTGCAGTTGTGAGAGTCCTGTGGGTTCTTGCAAAAGCTCAAGCTGTGCCAAGTGATGTGCAATAAAGTAACATATGCCTCTTTCTTTAAATAAAATTTAATAGACAGGAGAGAATTAAACATCCCCAGTATTTCCTTTCTCAACTTTAAGGACTTTCACAGTGCCTTAGTTATTATAACCCTATTCATTAAAATAATTTTATAAAGGTACATTTGAATCAATTACAAAATATTACTTTTGGTCATCCATAATGAGACTTCTTAAAAATATCCATGTTAAAAATCTTAAAAAAAAAAGGAAGAGAAGAGATTGAGCAAAGTTTATGCAAGAAAAGGATAAATTAAAAGTATCCAGAAATAAATCTGGTTTTACAAAGGTATATTCTAAGGTCCTATAGGCTTGTAGACCACAAATCTGGTTTTTCTTAATAGCTACAAGCAAATCAGAAAACTCAATCAGTGACATATAAATAAAAATTAACCAATTGTTTTGAACATGGATTGAGATTCTGGCACTGAGTCTTTAGATTAACTCAAAGCTTTTGAAAAGGGAGTGTTCTGAGATAATAACAGACACTGCTCAGGTTATACCCATAATGAACATAGCTAGGTACTGGAAAGGCTTTTCTATGTAAAAATCGGTTCATGTAAGCCAGTGCAATAATGGCAAAAATCAGTTCTGTCAAAAACCCTTATATGAAGGTTCACAATCATGTGGTCTAGGATTTGAACTCTCTTTTCCAAGGTGGTATGGTGGACTATAGTTATGTGTATCTGGTTCAAAATGTACATTCTTACCTGTAATTATTATTTCACAGGTGCAAGTTGTTAGCTTTGCTACAGAACATAATTGGGATTCTCTGGACTTTTATGATGGGGGAGACAACAATGCTCCAAGACTTGGAAGTTATTCAGGTAAACAAGATATCTGAGCTTAATTAAAATACAGAAGTAATTAGGAATATAAAAAAATAAAGAGCTACCAACAACTCTTACTTGGTAGTGTTAATTTGCTTTTTACAAACTATACACAAAAATACAAGGACTGAAGTTTAAAAGATTTGATGATTATATCAATATTGCTGTTTAAAACCTAATTATATTCTTACTAATTATTTCTATATTTGTGTAATTATTTATTGATGGTTTTATGTTACTGGTAATAGTTTCAGCTGAGCTGGGGTTCAGGAATAGTATGTGTGCCCTTTTCCTTAAAGGAAATGGATGAGCAATAATAATTAAAAATTAGACAGTGCTTTGAATTGTGTGCAATGAAGTCATGACAATAATCATTGAGTTAGTATAACAACCAGGTAAATGCTACAAGATACTGTTAAGTGAGAATAAAGAGAATACAGAATTATTTCTAGGAAATGAAAAAAATTATATAAAGTTAGTATATACATGTTTAACAAGACCAGAAGAAATAAAATAAAAGTCTTATTTTTTAATATAAGATGTTGACTGGTTTTTAAAATATATTAGATTTATTAAGGTTTTTATTTTTTGAGATGTAGTCTTGCTCTGTCTCCTAGGCTGGAGTACAGTGGTGAGATCTTGGTTCACTGCATCCTCTGCCTCCTGCGTCCAACCAATTCTCCCGACTGAGCCTCCAGAGTAGCTGGGACTATAGGCATGCACTACCACCTCCAGCTCATTTTTGTATTTTTTGGTAGAAACATGATTTCACCATGTTGGCCAGGCTGGTCTTGAACTCTTGACCTCAGGTGATCCACCTGCCTCAGCCTCCCAAAGTGCTGAGATTACAGGTGTGAGCCACAACACCCAGCTAGATTTATTGATGTTTTAAAGGTAATTTATGCAATAATTTAAAAGTTTCTTTTGGCATATAGACGTTGAAATAAAAAGTTTTACTTTGTTAATTTTTAACTATTTTTTTAATCTCTAGAAATATAAATATAGCTAACCTATTAACTTATTCATTTCAGATATGCTGAAACAAATTTGAATGGATTTAAGCTTTTAAGAGATTTTTAAATAGAGTAGCGGAACCAATTTTTAGCATCACCAATGTGGAAAAAAAGAAACACCTGGAGCAGGAGTTATTTGATTTAGGCATGAACAATACAGATTTAGATAGAAATCTTAGAAAACTCTCACACAATTTTTAGTACTCTTTTATTTATAATAGGTTAGGGGTAATATTTTATTATTATTATTTTCATTTTTAGAGACAGAGTCTGGCTCTGTTGCCCAAGCTGGAGTGCAGTGGTGCAATCGTAGCTCACTGCAGCCTTGAATTCTTAAGCTTAAGTGATCCATCTGCTTCAGCTTCCTGAATAGCTGGGACTACAGGCATGTGCCACAATCCCAATTATTTTTTATTTTTTATTATTTTTTAGAGATGGGGTCTCCCTATGTTGCCCAGGCTTGTCTCCAACTCCTGGCCTCAAGTGATCTTCCTGTTTTACAGCCTCCTGATAAGCTGGAATTGTAATCCCATGATTAATACATGAGCCACCACGCCCACCTGTAATACTTTTAAAATAATAATATAATGATAGTAAAAGTGACAAGTAACAGCTGTTGATTACCAAGTGCTAGCTCTGTGTGACATTTGCCATGAATTTCCTTATTTGATCTCTCTAGCAGACCTATGTAATTGAGGCTTAGAGAGATTAAGTTGCTTGCGATTGTACAACTAATGTTAGAATGAGATTGGGACCCCGCTGGTGTGACTCCAGAACTAAAGCTCTTAATCACTAAGATCCTGTAAGAGACTTAAGGCAGGTGAAATGATCTTTCAAGTTTCTGTTTATCCCTGTCTTCGGTGGTTGCTGTTAGCACACTATGGCCAGAAAAAAAGCAAGTGTGTGCTCTGTAATAAGTTCCTTCTGTTATTTCATAGAAGATATCAGGGGTGAGGTCCACAAAGTTGTACAAAGCAAATATAAAGAAACTAGTTACTTATAAAGAAATGTTTGTAATGATCTCAACTCATATGCTTGTTGATCTTTGTCTTAAAATGTAGAATTAATGCTTAGTTATTTTCATGCCATTTGAAACTGCTAGAGTTGGAGTCAAAGATCTTAAACTATTAGCTCAATAGCAAAGTCAAGAAATAACTAATTCAAGTAGATACTTTATATTTTCAAACTCAATAACTTAATAAAATAAATTTGATCTCCTTCAGAAATCCAGAAAATCATAATTATAATACATTTGCTGAAAGATAAGAGTAACAGTAGTTCATAATTGGAATTTTTTGGAAAGCTGACTGCCAGCTTTGCTGTCAGAGGCACTTGACCTGGAATAGAATAATCTATCTAACCTTTTCTATCTGTCTAACTTTAATTCATTATTAAAAAGGAAATCAATGACTATATTATCTGACTCATACAAACTTGTTACTATACTATAAAAATCGCATGCAGGCTGGACAAGGTGGCTCACACCTGTAATCCCAACATTTTTGGAGGCCCAGGTGGGTGGATCACCTGAAGTCAGGAGTTCAAGAACAACCTGGCCAACATAGTAAAACTTTGTCTCTGTTAAAAATACAAAAATTAACTGGAGATGGTGGCGGACACCTATAATCCTAGCTACTCAGGAGGCTGAGTCTAGAGAATCACTTGAACCCTGGAGGCAGAGGTTGTGGTGAGCCAAGATTGCACCACTTAACTCCAGCCCGGTCCACAAGACTGAAACTCCATCTCAAAAAATAAATAAATAAAATAAAAATCACATGCAAAGTTCAAAATTAAACATTATTTATTCATTTTTAGTTTACAAACTTTTATTTATTGTTTTTGTTTCTTTTTAAATTAATTCACAAATATGTTACATCAGGCAGTTAAAACTGGTTATACTTTGATAATCAGAAGCCTCTGGTATAACACAGTCTTCCAAAAAACATATTGGAAAACAGAGAGAATACATACTAATAATCTCTTTGAAAGCAATCATTGGAACATTCATGTTTTTAATAAAATATAACTCTACATATATTTGTATTTATTGTTTATTATTAGCTCAAGTATGCAATACTGAAATTCACATGAAATTTAACATTTATTTTAGGTAAACTTGTCAAATATACAACTTTAACTTTCACCAGCTCTTTTTGCTCCTACCTATTTTTAGGAAGCAATTTAAAGTCATCTCAAGTGGTCTGCCTTCTTGGAAACAGGAAAAGTACAATGAAAGGATTGTGAAAAAAAATTTCTATTAAATTTTTTTGAGAAACAGCTTGATTAACGCATATTTTTAGTGGTAATATATTGGCTGATTAGTAAATTTACTTAATTTTGTTACTGTATTTATTACCTGACCATTGGCTTGCCTTCTTAATTATCATTTCAGGAACAACAATACCTCATCTTTTGAATAGTACGTCTAACAATCTGTATCTAAATTTTCAATCAGACATCAGTGTTTCTGCTGCAGGATTTCATCTTGAATACACAGGTAAAAATAATATTATGTGCTGTTCAGAAAGGTTGAAAACAAGTTTATATTAATTAAAAATAGTTTTGTGAATATGTATATATTATATTAACTTTCTCAAATAAAACATTGTCTTATTTTCTTAAAATTTTGAAGTATTACTTCAATTCAGTTACAAAATTATAGGGATAAAGCTTTAATGATTTCACAAAAATTTACAAGTATTTCTTTTGTTATTGAGTAAGAATAATTAATGTGAAATCTACCATCACAACAAATGTTTAAGGGTGAAATATTGTATTAACTGTAAGTCCAATATTATGCAACAGCTCTGTAGAACTTACTCATGTTGCATGACTGAAACTTTACACCCAGTGACCCACAGCTCTTTATTTCCCCCTCTTCCTATCCCCCTGGCAACCGCCATTCTACTACGTTTCTTTGGGTTTGACTATTTCAGATTTGCCATGGAAGTGGAATAATGAAGTATTTATCCTCCTGTGATTGGTTTAGTTTACTGTGTAATGCCCTCCAGATTCATCTGGAGGTCCTTTGGTCTGTATTTCTGTTTTTATCCAGTATTACACTGTTTTGGTAACTGTATCTTTGTAACATATAATCAGGAAGTGTGAACCCAACACTTTTGTTCTTGCCCCAGAATTCTTTGGCTATGCAAGATCTTTTGTTGTTCTGTATGCATGTACAGAACATGCATTTTTTTTCTTTATTTGTGGAAAAACATGTCCCAGATTTTGATAAGCATTGAATTGAATCTGTAGATCGCTTTGTATAGTATGGACATTTTAAGATTATTAAGTATTCCAATCCATAATCATGGCATGTATTTCTAATTATTTGTGTCTTCTGTAATTTTTCTCATCGCATTTTTGTAGGGGTTGTTTTATTTTGTTTGTTTTTGAGATGGAGTTTCGCCCTTGTAGCCCAGGCTGGAATGCAATGGCATGATCTTGGATCACTGCAACCTCTGCCTCCTGGGTTCAAGTGATTCCCCCTGCCTCAGCCTCCCAAGTAGCTGGAATTACAGGCGCTCAACACCACGCCCTGCTAATTTTATATTTTTAGAAGAGATGGGGTTTCAGCATGTTGATCAGGCTGATCTTGAACTCCTGACCTCAGGTGATCCACCCGCTTCAGTCTCCTAAAATTTCGGGATTACAGGCATGAGCCACCTTGCCGGGCCTACTATTTTGTAGTTTTTGGTGTACAAGTCTTTCACCTTCTTGGTTAAATTTATTCTTAACCAAGAGAAAAATAAAATTCTATGGTATTTTATTTTTTTCATGCTATTGCAAATAGGATTATTTCTTTAATTTCCTTTTAGGATAGTTTATTTTTAGTATATAGAAACACAATTGATTCTTTGTATATAAATTTTGTATTTTGCAACTTTACTGATTCATTTATTGGTTCTACCTTTTTTTTTAATGGAGTCTCCTCAACGTTACTGATACATAATGATTATTCATATTTCTGGGATATATGTGATATTTTTGTACATGTATACAATGTTTAGTGATCAAATTGGGATAATTGGATTATCATTTATAACATCAATCATTTATCGTTTCTTTATGTTGGGAACATTCGAAATCTTTCTTCTTATTAAAATATACAGTAACTTGGCATTAACTATAATCCCCCTGTTTATCAAACATCAGAATTTATTCTTTCTATCAAAATGTATTTTTGAACCCATTAACCAGCCTCTCTTCATCCCTGCCTTCCAAGTCACCCATCTCAGCCTGGAGTAAACATCATTCTACTCTCTATTTCCATAAGATCAACTTTTTTAGCTTCCACATACGCATGAGAATATGCAATATCCGTTTTTCTATGCCTGGCTCATTTCACTTAACATCTTCTAGTTCTACTCATATTGCTTCAAATGACAGGATTTCAGTTTTATGGCTGAATAGTGCTCCATTGTAATATATACCACATTTTTCCCTATCCATTCATCTATTTATGGACACAGTTGATTCACAATAGCGGTATCTTGTGACTAGTGCTGCAATAAACATGAGAGTGCCGATATCCCTTTGATATACTGATTTTCTTTCTTTTGGATATATACCCAGCAGTGGGATTGCTGGATCTTATGTAGTTCTAATTTTTCTTTTTTTATCAAACCTCCCTACTATTGTTTTAAAATGCCTTGACCAATTTACATTCCCACTAACAATGTATAAGAGTTCCCTTTTCTCCACATTTTTTGTTTGTTTGTTTGATAATACCCATTTTAATTGGGGGGAAGATGACATCTCACTGTGGTCCATGAGTCTTTATGTTGTTCCACATTTAGGATTTTCTCATCTGTAGGCAGGGACGATTTTACTTCTTCCTTTTTGACTTGGATGCCTTTTGTTTCTATTTCTAGACTAACTCCTCTGGCTAGGACTTACAGTAGTATTTTGATTAGAAGTGGAGACAATGGATATCCTTACCTTGTTCCTGATCACAAAGAAAAAGCTTTTTGTTTTTTACCATTCAGTATGATGTTAGTTATGGGCTTTTCATTTATGTCCTTAATTATGTTGAGGTAAATTTCTTATACACCCAGTTTTTTGAGAGTTTTTAATAATAAAATGGTGTCAAATACATTTTTTGCATCCATTGATACAATCATGTGACTTTTATTCTTCACTCTGTTAATGTGGTATATCACATTTATTGATTTGTATATGTTTGACCATTGTTGCATCTCAGGAATAAACTCCACTTTGTCGTGGTATATATTTTTTTAACCTGATGCTAGATTTAGCTTACTAGCATGTTGTTGAGGATTTTTGCATCCATGTTCAGAAGGGATATTGGATTATAGTTTTCTTTTCTTGTGGTGACTCTGGCTTTGGTATTAGGGCAGGGCTGACAGCAATAAATAAATTTAGATGTATTTTCCCCCTCTTCAATTTTTTTGAAAGAGTTTGAGAAGGATTGAAGTTAATTCTTTAAATGTAAGGTAGAATTCACCAGTGAAGCCATCTGGTGCTGTGCCTTTCTTTGTTGGGAGGGTTTTGTTAAGTGATTCAATCTTTTTACTAGTTACTGGTCCATGTAGATTTTCTGTTTCCTTACAATTTAGTCTTGGTAACTTTTATATTTCTAGGAATTTTCCCTTTTTTCTAGGTTATCCAATTTTTTGGTGTGTAATTGTTCATAGCATTCTCCTATTCTTTTAATTTCTGTGGCATCAATTGTAATGCCTGCTTTTTAATTATAAGTGTTTTTAAATTGTGAAAAAGGAGCTAGATCCTGTAGAAATTTTGAAACTGGAATTAGAATAAGTGGCTACTCCTGACATAGAAAATGTACATTCATCTCTCAAATTCCTGCAAAACTTTTCATCATTAAAATAGATTAGTTCTCCTGTTAAACATATATATGAGACAGTGTATCATTCCATACATAATATTATCACAAATGTAATTAGGTTAGTGTTTGGGTGACTATGGTTTTTCTTACTCTCTTCTTAAATGTAAGCTCCAGAAGACAAAATCTGTCATAGCGCTTTGCCATGTCCATTTAGAGTATTTTTGTGTCTTTAACACTGAAGCCAGTTCCTGCAACTTATCAATCATTCAAAATATACTTGTTGAATGAATAAATAAAATGAATGGACATAAAACCCAGAGGTAAAAGATAACAAACATTTAATATTGGTATATGTCATTAACATTAGTATACCTACACTGGTGCTGGTGTTCATAATGGGATTTAGAACCTAGGTGTTGCATATGTTTTGTAATTCTGCTGGCTTCTGCTTCCTGAAGGTATTCCACTGAGTATTAGCTCCTCAACGTCAACTCATTCAGGCCAATTATTACCTTATTGAAGTACCATTACCTAAACTGGAAGTTTTGATAGAAGAGAAATTCTCAGTGGGAGCAAACAACAGCTGTAACTGATAAGCATGTGCTAAGTAAATAATAGTTTATTGATTTTTTACATGTTTTGGTTTTATAATGAAGTTTACTTTTCAGTTACTGCTCACTTCAGATACAATAAAATGTATTACTATAATGCAAATACTTGACAAGTCCATAAAATTCATTCAGTCATTCATTCATTCATTCTTTATTCAATCAATAAATACTTTGAACACCTACCATATGTCAGACACTATGCTCGACGTAGAAAATGCTCTACTAGACTCTTTGAAGAGTCTAGTAGAAGATTCAGAAAGATAAAGCAATACTACAGTGCTTTGAATACAGTAATAGATATATTTGTGGTAGATCACTCAAAAGCAATAAATAATCATCTCCATTTAGGAAATTCAGGGAATACTTCAAACAAGAGGTAACACTTAGGCTGAGTCTTAAAAAATAAGTAGGAGTTTTATAGTTAAGCAAGAAGAGATGGATAGATTTAGCAGAGGAAACTTTATGGTAAGACAGAGGTATGAAATATGCCACATTAGGAAAAATTCAAACTATTTCAGTAGGGGCGGTACATAAAATTTGAGGAAGTGACAGTAAATAAGGCTGCTTACATAGGCATGACTACTCTTGAAAGGTATAGGATAATGAGAAATTTGACTTTGTTATAGGTGCCACAGGTCAAAAGCAGCATATGTTTTGATAGTTATTCATAATACAGACCAATAAATTATCATAACTATAAGTAAATTGAAGAAACTTTAAAAAGTCTCTTTAGTATAGCTTTTGCATTTCTAAAATATGTTGAATGCAAAATCCTTTATTGCGTAAGGTAATATATTGATCATTAAAATTCGCAAAATGATATAGTTATATATAATATTTTTCAAACTGTTCTTTGGTTAGAAATTCTTATTTTTAATAAATGTGAAAAATTGAGCTATATCCTAATTAACACATAATAGGTGCAAATAATACATAGTATCTTGCCTTTTAGAACAGAGAATTGCAAGTTTGACTGCCCTTCTTAAGGGAAATCAATAACTAGTCACGTTAAATCTCACAATTTTAGGTCTTAGAAACGAACATCTTTGACAGAAAAGACATACTAGATATAATTTAAGTATTTAAATTATGATCTTTAATTTGGAAAGTAATGTTGAGTGTCTATGTGAAGGACACTCTGCTTAAAACTGCAGGGGAATTGGGAGATGAATGAAACAAATCTCTTTCCTAATTGAGTGAAAACTTTATTACGTGGACTATGTTTTTCCCTGTACTGCATTTGTGAGTGGTTACCCAATTAAGTTACAACTCGTTATTTCTATAAAATGAGCAATCAAGGAAAGTCAGCATCCTCTAAATTAATTATCTGAACCAAACTAAAAAAATGTGAGAAAGAATTTACTATTGGTAATGAATGAGCATGAGAATAAATAGATGCATTGGTGTATTTTATGTGCAGTTTCTTTACATAATAACACTACCAACTCTTCTAATGGTCGAGAGGCTATTCAAAGTGAATGACATTTAATCTGTTAGTTTGAATTCACATAATCTAGATGTTTGCAAAGTGATACTTCAGGTTCAAAATGATCTCTAGATACTTCTTAAGAGTCATTAGATAGCTAGATTCTGCACCTAAAAGAAAAATAAATAAAATATAGAGCAGGATATTTATGCAATCTATGAAATGTGTTAACTGTATTTTTCCAAAACTCACAAGGTGGCAACCTATTAGAAGATGATATTATAATCAGCAATGCTTTTTAAAGCATTATGTTGATAGGCCTTAACTAAGACATCAAAACACTTGCTGAATGCTTCCTTTTAGTTGCGACATAATTATTTTAAAACTTCCCATATTAAAGTAAATATAATTAAAAATATCAGCACTACAAGAAGCATTTAAAGATATAGAAAAATAGTAATTTTATCATAATTTAGCAGAAGTTAATTTTTCATGTAGACAAAGATCTTTCTTTTTGAAGAAATTTAATAAATACTAAAGAGTACACTTGACTACATTGGTCACCAAAAAATACTACAGTTCCATGTGCTGTTTTTAAACAAAGGCAGTGACTGTAAATTAAAATTAGAATTATAACTAGAAAACTGAAAGGATACACAGAAATAGATGTCAAAAAGAGAGTTACAGAATATGGGAAAAGAGAAGGCAAGCCGGGGAGATGGACTGATAAAGAGGGGTGAGAAAAGAGATACATTTATTTGACAGTGGGAAATCAATGTCAAAGGATGACTAATGTTATTTTAATTAATTTTTAAAATTTTAGAATATGTTTCATGTTTACAAATCTATTGTCTAATTAATAAGGACATTAACATAATATTTGCTAAGTATTAAGTTTAAATTCAGGAGAATGGTGGGAGATTGAATATGAAAATTTCAAGACTAAGTATTGCTTTACAAAATTAAAGACTAACAAATTCTGCTGTGGTCTTTAAGGACAAACGTATAAAACAAGCCATGGCAGCATTTTTGGCTGCGTTGTTAAGAACAGATTGAATAACAGTTAAAATGTGTTTGGTGGATCAAGTGCTACATAGAGCAGCTGCGGTTTAGAACAATATCCAGCAGGGCAATCAGACAGGCTGATCGTTATTCAGTAGCACACTGGAGAATATTACTTCCAGAAACCTCAAAGAATACAGTGCCCTCTACTCAAGCACCACAGATTTTTTTTTTCACAAAAAATCTATTTTGCTTATAGAAAGGGAATCTTAATTTCTGTCAAGTTTCAAAAAAGATAAGATTCTCTTAGCGGAGAAACATCTATTTTGTGAAAATTGAAGAATCTGTTCATTTGTGAAGGCAGATTTTAATAACTAGATATAGAAATTTCGAAGAACTTCCTTTGTATTTAGAGGCATCTCAAAATACTGACTGAGATATACAGCCTCTGTAAGAGAAAACTGTGTTTTTTAATGCATATAAATAAAGACTAAATGATTTTTTTTAGAAAAAATACCTAATTTTAGATACTTGAGAAAAGAAAAATACTTAAACAACTGGGTACTGGGAAAAAATGATATTGTGTGAGTGGTGTGTGTGTGTAAACAAGGTAGGCATATTAACTTTATTCCATCAAGGAGACACGTATTTCACTGTACATCTTTGGGTATTTCATTTGTGACAGTCTCTGAGATAAAAATTCTGCCCACTGGGTAACATAAGGGAAGAATCACAATAGGGAAATCACAGTCTATAATCACACTATGAATACCAGCAACAGATGCAGAACACTTTAAGGTTTTCTATAAAAAAGGATAGTGCTTTTTTTTTCATCCAAGAAAGTAAATTCTTACTATATTCCTAAAGGAGTATTTTAAATAGTGAAGATTTCAGGAAACATGGCAGGTGTTCTTTCTTAGTAAATGGAAATTTGGCTGATATTCCTCCCAGCAAGTGTGTTTTCTCCATCTGATTTTTCTAGTCATGAGGTTTTCAGAAAAAAAAAAAATCTCTCTATATATGCATATAGATAGATAGATAGATTGATTAAATTTGATTATTAAATTTGATTGATTGATTAAATTGATTATTTACTTAAATGCCTGCTTTTTATTTACTTAAAAGGTAAATGCTGGCAGACAGATTGATTTATTTTTATTTATTTATTTTTATTTATTTATTTTTGGAGACAGAGTCTTGCTCTGTCACTCACGCTGGAGTGCAGTGGTGCCATCAAACAATTCTCCTGCCTCAGCCTCCTGAGTAGCTGGGACTGCATGTCACATCACCATGCCCAGCTAATTATTTGTATTTTAGTAGAGATGGGGTTTCACTGTGTTGCCCATGCTGGTCTTGAACTCCTGTGCTCAGGTGATCAGCCCGCCTCCGCCTCCCAAAGTGCTAGGATTACAGGTGTGAGCCCCCAACGCCCAGCCAGATAGGCTGATGTTTATTACGATAGGTATCTTTTCCCTTTTGAACATGAGATAATGACGTTTTAGCTTTCGAATGGCTGACCTTTAATATTACTATTATCACTATCTTCTGAATCAAACTAAAAAATGATTATCTGAATCAAACTAAAAAATGTAAGAAAGAATTTACTGTTGGTAATGAGTAAGAACAAATGGATGCATTGGTGTATTTTATGTGTAGTTGTTTTAAATAATAACACTACCAACTCTCCTAATGGTCCAGAGACAATCAGACAAATGCATTGTTCCTTCTGCTCAACCCTTTCTACACCTTGGTTTTATTAAATTTCCAGATATTTGATCATTGCATATCATTACCTTCCTTTCTGCTAAATAAAGGCAACATTGTTTAGCCTCTTCTTCCAACAATGATTTCTTATTGTTTCATTTTTCACACATGAATTTTGTAATGTTCTCCCACTTAATCAAATGAAGTATTTGTTTTTAGATGTATCATGCCTTTCCTCTCTCTATTCCTTTTACGATTCATTTCTTCCACTTGACATGCTTTACTTCTCTTCTTCCTTTTTCTAGCTATAAGACTCTTAACTCTTATGTTCTACTCTAAATTGTGTGTGTGTGTGTGTGATTATTTTTATTTGTGAACTTCTTATTCAACTCCATCAGTGTTCATGTTTTTTTGTTTTAGCCTGTGTTGGTAAAAATCTATTTTGTTTTTGTATGTTAGTAAAAATCTATTTTGTTTTTGTATGTTTTGTATGTTTTGTATGTTTTTGTATGGGGTAGTCCTCATTGTTCCTTTCTTCCACCTTGTTCACTACAGATTAATTTCTCTCTTTGGGACTGTCATTTGTTTGTTTGTTTTTGAGAAAAAGCATTGCTCTGTCACCCAGGCTGGAGTGCAATGGCACGATCTCGTTTCACTGCAACCTCTGCCTCCCAGGTTCAAACAGTTTTCCTGCCTTAGCCTCCTGAGTAGCTGGGATTACAGGCACACGCCACCATCCCTGGCCGATATTTGTATTTTTAGTAGAGACAAGGTTTCACCATGTTCATCAGGTTTGTCTGGAAATCCTGATCCGCCCGCCTCAGCCTCCCAAAATGCTGGGATTACAGGTGTGAGCCACAGTGCCCGGCCTTTGCAATTTGTTTTTATCTTACACATCACAGATATAATAGGAGAGAAACATAATTCCTATTTTACTTAAGACTGAGGACTGGAAATCAGGTTAGCAAGCGTCTGGGGGAGACATTTAGGAAGGAGTGTAATTCCTGGAGTGTAGGGGATGCTACAGTGCTCGGTGCCACAAGCTTCTTGTGCCACTCCTCAGTGCTCATTGGATCTCAGCACCTTATGTGCTGCTTATCATGAAACACCGGCACACAAGTATTGCCAAGGGCTGAGGAGCTGTTTGAGATACTATATCCTGTGTGGGAATTGTTTCAAAGGAAACCAATGACCCCTGCATTCATACAATATTTTAAGAAGAAAAGAGGAGACCAGCAAGGAGGCTTGCTTCAGAGGAGCAGTACATGTGCAGCCATTTCCCTGCCCAACAGCATGTGCCCCATTTCGATGTGGTCTAAGCCCTCACCTCTGCCCGCTTCCTTCCATGGGCTGGAGGACAGCAGTGAGATACCTCACAGGAGGCCAGGAGGAATCTGGGTAGTTGCATCTTTTCTGAACATCTTCTCCCTCCTTGCTCCTTTTCTGTCCTAAATTTTAACTTCACCGATCAACCCAGCACAGAAGTGGTCTCTTCCTTCTCTGAATTCTGGTATCATTTCCTTTCACCTGTCTCAATGCCTGTATCTTCATTCAACAAATATTTACTGAACTCTATGTGTGTCAGACATTGTTCACATTATTGAACAAAAGAGGCAATATACTTTTGCCCCTTGGATTTTACAGTCTATCA
The DNA here is from genome assembly GCA_036589455.1 of Ateles fusciceps. NCBI lineage: Eukaryota > Metazoa > Chordata > Mammalia > Primates > Atelidae > Ateles > Ateles fusciceps. The sequence continues at coordinate 283,913 of JAZHEH010000589.1, forward strand.
GGTGTAGACACATAAAAACTGAAAATATAATAAAGGAGTAATCTATATAATATTTTAGAAAATGATGTGTCATAGAAAAAAATAGATGGAGAGTTGAGGGATCAGGACTACTAGGGTTGAAAAAAGGGATGTTATGTTGGTCAGGGCAGACCTTATGGAGAAGGTGGCATTTAAGCAAGTAGTGGAAGGTGGTGCAGGAATAAGCCTTGCTGGTAAGTGAAGATATTGTTTAGGGAACAGCTAGAACAAATACCACAAAACAGAAGTATGAAGAAAAAAAGTGAGGTAGTAGGAAATTAAGTGAGAGATGAAGAGGTAAGTGGAGTCTTATAAGCCATTGGAAGGGCTTTTTTTTTGCTCTAGTTGAAATGGAAATCATTAGGGAGATTTGAGCAGAGGAATGACATGCTCTAATTTACAAGGTATTACCATGTTTTGCAGTTACTAATGCTTAGGTAATAATTGTAATTAGCATTCTTGAATTATCTCTCTGCATGAATATTAAACTACTTTTGGGCAGTGTGTTGCGCATTATTTGTTTCCAATAAGGCACAACATAATGTGTTGCTGTTTCTGTGTCCTCAATGAATATTTGCTGGAAAACTGAAAATACAAAACAAAACAATGACTATGTTTATCTGAGGAAGATGTTCACTTTGTATGACTATGGGTAATGCCTTGGCTATTATCACTCAGTACATAAATACCTGACTTCTTCTTTTTTTTTTTTTGACAATAGTAAACTGTGATTTATTTATTTTTAATTTATTTTTAGGTTTTCTTTAAGTTCTGGGATACATGTGCAGAATGTGCAGGCTTGTTACATAGGTATACATGTGCCATGGTGGTTTGCTGCACCCATCAACCCATCATCTAGGTTTTAAGCCCCACATGGCATTAGGTATTTGTGCTAATGTTCTCCCTCCCCTTGTCTCCCAAACCCCGACAGGCCCTGGTGTGTGATGTCCCCCTCCCTGTGTCCATGTGTTCTCATTGTCCAACTCCTATTTATGGGTGAGAACATGTGGTGTTTGGTTTTCTGTTCCTGTGTTAGTTTGTTGAGGATGATGGTTTCCAGCTTCATCCATGTCCCTGCAAAGGACATGAACTCATTCTTTCTTTTAAATGGCTACATAGTATTCCATGGTGTATATGTGCCACAGTTTTTTTATCCAGTCTATCATTGATGCACACCATCAATGACTTCTAACAAACTAGTTGCACCAAATGTGCTAGTTTCTAACATGTTCTTTTGTTAATTGCTTATTAAAGAATTGAATTTCAAAAATCATATATTTTAGAAGAAGAAAACTCTTGCTTTTGTTTTTGTAACTTTTTTCTTCTTTTCAAGCATTAAACAAATCTAAAAGTTTATATTTTTAAAGGAAGTTTTCTATGTAGCAGAGTTAAATGCTTTCATACATTTTTCCTTTTAAAATAATCAAAGCAAATAAAACTTTAATAATATGATAAGTACTAATATTTGAGGCTCACACTGGCGTGTCTATGACTGCTTTCAAAGTGTGGTAAATCCACATTGTAAATGGCCATTTGTGTCAGAGTATTATGAACCGTAATCATTTGAATGACTGCTTAGGTTCTTTGATACTAGCTGATAATACCTCCATTGTCATTATTATAATTACAATAATGAAGGTTAGAAAACATTATGCTATTATTATTATATGTTTAAAAAGCTAACATTTTCATATACTCAGTATATGTCAAGCACATTGCTAAATGTTTTATAGATGTATTTTTATTTAATTTTTTAAATAACCATGAGGCAGACATATTTTTAGCCCTATTTTACAAATGGACACCTAAAGTTTAGAGAATAATCTCAGAGCTTAGGTACTTTTATGTTAGTAAGTAGTAGAGTACACTTGAGATAATTTTATTCCAAAGCAATCAGTTTTAACCACTGTATTATATCCCTACTTAGGGCCTCCTCCCATAATTTTTCATCTTCATGTTGCTTTCCAAATATAGGAACAAACCCATTTATTTATTCATCAAGTATTTGTTGAGTACCCGCTACTACAATTTGATGGCCATATGACACTCAGAAAATTCTTGAGTCTCCCTAAAAACCCAGTTATCTCACCCATAATACATAGTTCTAATTTGAAAGATTGCTTTATAATTAAATAAATTAAGTACCTATTGCAGTGCCAGGTACACAGCAAACCCTTAAGAAATGCTATCCTTTATAACTGATGAGATAAACCCACACAGCTGGAGCAGTCAAATGGTATAGATTAAATGTGGCATAGGCTTTTTTTCTTGTAGAAAGAGTAGCCTCATTGAAGTATTTGGATTTTGAGAGTAACATAAGTTTTGAATTTTAGAGAGGCCTTTTTATTTTGGAAAGTGAAGAATGCATTATATGGTGAGAATAAGCCGAAGGAAAGGAATTTAAAAGGAGACTGTTGCATTGGTTCACAAGGGAAACTCTGAAGGCAGTAATTGTGGTTGTGTAGATGAAATGGCAGCAGATGCAAGAGATATTTACAAGATATCATTGAAAACCTTCATGGCCAGTTACATGTTGGGGATGAGAAAGGAAAAGGAATAGAGGATGATTCTCAGGTTTCTGTTCTTCTATCTTGTTTTTCACTTTAGATAATATCAGTTCTTACATGATAACAGTTTTGCTTTAATTAATTTGAGAGCTGGCCTTTAAATTCCATAGACTTTTTTTGTTTTCAGCACTTAGGTATTGATTTAATTATATCAAGGTCAGCATAAATGTTTTTATTTAACTGTAGTAATTGGATCTTATGTGTTTCAGTGGAATCTAGGAACCAAAAGTATTTTGTAATTTCTAATGATAATGGCAATGTAAATATATTCTTCAAATAGTGAAACTTGTATAAAAGGTGAATATGGTGCTACTGTAAATTAAGAAAAATTGTAAGGTGATAGCACATTTATTATCAAAAATTACATGAAGAATAAACATCAAATCTTAAATATGTTTTAAATATTTATAGTCATGCTACTCAAACTATACTCTTTTGGAGGTTATAGGTGTTCCACAAATAAATTGAATTGGGACAGTTGTTCTAAGTTACAGACATACAAAGTGAGGTAATAAATATGAAGGGACTACAAAAGGTTTATAGAAAAATGGAATTAACATATAAATTATAAAATATAAACTCTATTTCTCAACAAAGCTCTATCAAGTTCAAGACACTTTTTAAAGCAATGATATCAGCCATTTTGTCCATCTCTAATGAGAGTTCTGAGAATTTAACCATGTAAATGCCGTTTTTTTACATTATTAACATAAGAAAAATGGGTGCCCTGTAAATAAGTTTTTAAGATTACAAAATAAAAGGAAGTCAGAAGAAGCCAAATCAGGACTGTAAGGTGAATACCTGGCTGGGCGTGGTGGCTCATGCCTGTAATCCCAACACTTTGGGAGGCCAAGGCTGGTGAATCACCTGAGGTCAGGAGTTGAAACCAACCTGGCCAACATGGGGAAACCCCATCTCTACTAAAAATACAAAAATTAGCCAGGTGTAGTGGTATGTGCTTGTAATCCCAGCTACTTAGGAAGCTGAGGCAGGAGAATCCCTTGAACCCAGGAGGCAGAGATTGCAGTGAGCCAAGATCATGCCATTGCACTTTAGCCTGGGTGACAAGAACAAAACTCTGTCTAAAAAAAAACAAGAGTGAATACCTAATGATTTTCCATTTAGATTTCCAAAATTACCCTTGTTTGATGACAGGAATGAGCAGTAGCATTGTTGCAGTAGAAAGGACCCTCTGGTGAAGCTTTCCCGGGGGTTTTTCTGCAAAAGCTTTGGTTAACTGTCTCAAAACCGTCTTGTAATAAGCAGTATTTTCCTTTGTTTCTCCAGAAAGTCAACCAGCAGAATGCTTTGAACTTCCCAAAAAACTGTTGCCATGACCTTTGCTCTTGACCAATCTGTTTTTGCTTTGACTGAATCAATTCCACCTTTTGGTAGCCATTGCTTTGGTTGTGCTTTGTCTTCAGCATTGTATTCATAAAGCCATGTTTCATCTTCTGTTGCAGTTCTTTAAAGAAATGCTTGAGGTTCTTAATCCCGCTTGTTTAAAATTTCCGTTGAAAGCTCTTTTCTTGTCTACAGCTGATTTGGGCACAAAAGTTTTGGCATCCCTTGAGTGGAATTGTGTAAGCTGAACCAATTGAGATTTCTAGGCAATTGGCTATTGTTTCTTCTGTTAAACATTGATCCTCCTCAATTAGAGAACAAACAGGATGAATTTTTTTCCTCACAAATTGATATGGATGATCTGCTTTTACAGACTTCATCTTCTCTGATTCCTTCTTAAAATGAGTTATTCGCATGTAAACTACTGATTGTTTGGGGCATTGTTCCCATACACTTTTTGTAAAGCATCAGTGAATTTCACCATTCTTCCACCCAAACCTCACCATAAATTTGTTGTTTATTCTTCATGTAATTTTTGCAGAATTCATGTTGCTCTCATGGATTTTTTTTTTTTTCCAAACTAGTGTCTTATCCTTCTTGGTTCGTTAAAGTAGATTCTCTTTAAACATATTATAAGAAGATAGTAGAAGATTTTTTGGTTAAAAAAAGGAAATCTATGCATAATTATTTTCATAATACTCATTTTCACCAACTTTTTGAAGTCTCCTTGTATAAATTACTCAATTTATATCTTTACTCCAATTATTTTTTCTTAAACTTTGATGTCTTCTACTGATTTTGTTCTAACATCTGAAAACCTATCTAACATATAAATTAGTTTCAAATATTAATGGAAAGGTTGAGAAAAAGCCAATTTTGCTTTCTGTTAATAACAAACCTGATTGAATATTGAAGATGAAGGATGCAGGCAGAATGGAAGAAAACATATTTGCTTGGCAACTTTGGGAGACATAGGAAAATTAAGGCAAATGTAACAGATGTTGGTTGACATAACATCTGTGTGTCTATTCAATAGAGAGAAGTTTAAACATTATTTAGTGGGGACTGATTACTATTTTGGTATTTTCTGATATAGGTTATCATAAGTCCAAATAAATCTACATCATTACATATATTAGGAATGTATGTTGGTTACACAGTCATGTGAACAAATGTAGCTGTACTAGACTCATAGAATTTATCCAAAATTTTTCTCACAAGAAGGTTCCAAGTTTTCTGTTTCCTCATCCACATTAGCACTGTATATGGGAATCAATTCTTAAACATAATTTTTGCTTTCTGGTGTGTCTGTTTTTTCAAATATATGTGTTCCTGTTTGTAATTGTATATCTTGCATGATCATTTTTGTTGCTAGGGAAAATGATTCTAGTTCATGGAATGTCATTAAATATATTGATTGTTGGTGGCTGCCACTAAGAGAACTTGTACTTTCTAGTTGTCCTTCCATTTGGATTTTAGTAAAGCCTCCACATTAATAGTCTTGGATTAAACTCTTTGCTTGATTTTAATATGAATATGTCCTTTCCATCTCAATTCTTTAAATTTGTAGAGACACAAATCTCACTAATGCCAAATCCTAGAGGGACATTGCAGCATCTATAAATCAATGAACAGAGTTCATTTCTGAACTTATAAAATATGCATATTTTTAAAAGAGAAAACTGCATTCAGTAATGGTGTTTTCAAGGTCCTTTGAAGATCTTTGGAGGTTCTCAAAGATCTCAGGACATAGGCCCTGAGGAAGGCAAAGGTACATGTTACCATAATGAATAGATTTCCTTCTCTTACACCTAAAAGCACTCATTATAATAATTTTCAGTAAAATCATGAAAAAACTTGGAATGTCTGAGAGCATCTTTCTATCCCTTGCAATAGTTGTAAAAAGCATAAAATTAGTCTCAAAATAATAAATGGCCAATGTATCCATTTGACTCTATCTTATAAATAGAAAAAGATTCCATTCAGCACAACTGTTATTATATTTTACTATTTTATACCCTCGAGCAATATGCTTAAGAGATAATGCATTAGGTCTTAATGAGTTTACTTTTATAATCACTAAAAATGGTCTTCTCCCTTGAGCTAATTATATAATTGATTATTTGGGGAAAACAGGGATTTTAAGATTAATTATACTTTTACTTACACTAATTTTCTTGTTTGAACTAGTTTATGAATGTCAACATCTCATAAATGGAACAAATATTACTTGTAGAAATACCTCCTGCCCAAATTATTAGTATTTGTCATTTCTAATTTCAATTGCCATTAACTCAGAATACATTGCATGCAGATTAGTGTAATTGATCTTTATAAACACGCTGCATTTCCTAACCCTATAAGTGCTTTACAGATTTATCATAGTTTGTTTTCTTTTATTTTGATCATATTTTATTTTCTGATTATCTCATTGATTTTTCACACCTTTGTGGTGATGACTTAGAGATAGTTTTAGCCTAATTTAGGTTTCTGAATTTTGTAAACACTGTGTTTTTGTCTTCATAAATTTTTTTAGTTATAGCATGAGCAAGTGCCACTGGTCCTGGTACCCAGGGTTTTCTTTCAGTGAAGGCAATGATCTTTTAGCTGCATATAGAAGAAGCTTCTCATGTTGAATCAGTCCAAAGACTCAGGTGTTTAATTTTCCTTAAATTTGTAGTGCTTTATATAAATATTTGCATTTTTTTTTATATAAGTAGTGCTAGAGCACACTTGATCTTAAACAAAAATATACCCTTAATGACAACAGGAAAAGTATACTTTAAGAGTTATTTATCTAAAATACAAATGGACATCCTCACTTCAGTGCCTAAAACTCTTCAGTAATAGTTAACATTTGTTAAGCACTTCCCATATTTCTGGCACTACTCTAAGTATTATGCATACATTTCTTTAAGTATTACAATATAATTATGAAGTCACTATTTTCTCATCCCATTTTATAGTTGAGGAAACTGAGACACAGAAAACATCTCAGACTTTAAAACAAACCAATCAACATGCAGCTAAAGGACCTAGGATGCACACAAAAAGTTGTGCTCTTAACTCTGAAGTCTCCCTGCATTAAACACAGAAAGTACGAATACCTATGTTGGTTAAGACTTCAAGTCTGTCACAGTCTATATTCTGCCTTCGTTCCGGTTCATTTCTTGCTGCCTTCCACAGAACACTACAATGTGTTTTTGAGGAAAAACACTTCCCTCCTTTCCAAAAAAAAGAAAGAAAATTCTCTAAGAACTCCATTAGTTTAATATGTTACTTTCTGTGTCAGAAATCACACACAACTACCCCCTCATTAGAGTGAATTGGTAAAATACATAGTTTTTCAGTACCCATATGGATTACTTCTGTGGAACAATTTAATTAAACAAAGGATTATCTTCATTTATTGCAATTGTTTCACCATACTCTAATCATCAGTTAAATCAACCTTCTCTCCTGTTCCATCAAGAATCTCTTCAGAGTAAGAGTCTCTTTAGGTTGCTTATGTTGCTAACTGATCTCTGCATTTCTGGAATGTAACAAGATACAGAGCACACAATAGGTGCTCACCAACAGCTTACTGGATGAATGAATAATACCTACATGTCATGATTCTACCTAACTTCGTTTTTCATTTAACTCAGTATTATTCTATAGGCTAAAATCTGATAAGTAGTGTATATTACTGATTATTCATTTACTTATACAGAGTAATGCTAAATTATATATCAGTTACAGTAAACATAGGTAAAGTAAATAAACAAAGCATTAAGAATCAAGGTAAATGTTAGTGTAGCCTACGCTATGTGTTCCCAAACCGTTGCTGCCCATCAGTGATCATAAATAGTCAGAAATATTACTTCCAAAAAAGCTTATCCATAAATATTAATCAAGTTACTTGTTACATGATTAGGTATTTGACAAAATATTTCTTTAGTAGATTAATCAATTGATTCTGAGGTACATTATGCCAGAAAAATGTCTGCATGTTTACTAAAGCAGTTTTCTACAAGTCTTTATTAATAGTAGAGCAACTCATATTGGATTCACCCTTTGATTACCACAAATGTCTACATTATTATTGAACTCCAATCTTTATAATGATAGATGTGGATTGTCAAATGATAATTTTGGTATATCTTTTTAAAACTCTTAAAGGTAGAATCAGCATAGACATAATAGTTGCCTTGTATCCACGATTTAGAGAAAAGTTGAAAATCGAAGACTTGCAACATATTTAGAATAAAAAAAATCTTTACTATCACTAAATATCACCTCTAGTGCAAAGACACATGATTTAACTCTTGCTTCTTTCTCACATGAATGCAAAAACAGTATCTTTGGTCTATATTTTCAATAAATAGATACATTGGTTGTCATGTCAAATTTATGGATTAGTTTTTCCTTTAACAAAACAATGTTACTGGGTGTCTTAGCAGTAATTAAACATTTTCCCCTCCCTATCTCATTTGAAATCAATTTAGAATACTAGGACTTATCTATATTTATATACATATATACACACACTTATTTACACACACACACACATTCAAAATTACCAACTATAAATGACATGATTAACATCATTTCTGGAATAGATTAATTGCTTTATGAATGGAATTGGAAAAAATAAGTTTTGGTTATAAATAAATATTAGTAATGTGAAACAGTAAGGATTTAATGTTTTCAGCCAGGATAACTGCCTATAATAATTTGACAGCAGACATAACTGTAAGCAATTTTTCATAAGGATTTGTCCCTGGATTCATTTTTGTTTTTGGCTACAACAGCAGATTAATTGATCCAATCCATTAAAAAAGATTTAACCAGAGAGCAGCTTTGATCACCAATGGTATAATTTTACAAAATTTATACTCATCAACCTTGAAATGACTCAGTGTTTTGATAACTTTTGTTAAGCAGGGGACTAGCTTTGGTTAAGCAGAAAAGAAGCCTTTGCAACATTTTTACAAAAAATTTTTCTTATTGATTCCTACAAATAGCTGACTGTTTTTGTCACTTATAAAGAAGTGAAAAATAATTCCCAAAGATATTTTAGAGTTAATATTTAACCACTTAGAGATTTGTATAAATTAAAAAAATGGCTATAAAATTCAAACTACAGGACTTTCATATATTTCTGTTTCATTTTCTTTAGTGCACATGAAAAAAAAATTGGCTACAAAAAAAAAAAGTGAATGAAGCCATCAGCATATGACTTATCTGGCTTATCTGATTACTTCATTATTTTCTTCCCCTGATACAAATCGCATTCAGCTGAAATTAGCCCAATTCAATATCATCTAGAAAAATAAAAGGGAATATGTTATTGTACTTCTAAATTTTCTGCTAGTACTAATTAATCTAGTTTATAAGTTATTTCATTACATACAAAAATAATGTATGTTATTATACAAAATTTGGAGATGCAGGAAAATACAAGGACATACAAATCACCAATAATCTTATAATCAAGATTTACAACCAATGCTATTTAGCATATTGGCATTTGGTTATTTTTCTCTGTGATTATATACATATATATTTGAATTTTTTAACTTATATAATTGTTTTCACCTAATTTATAGAGTTTTGCATTATTTTTTAAAATTTAAAACACCTTCACAAACATTTTATTTTGTTTATGTATATTATGTAAAACTTCATTTAAAAATGAGCATCTCAATGTTCAACTACCTCACTGTAACATAGTTTTATTTATTCTCCTCTTGGAGAAGGAAACTACCACTGCTGGATTTTGATAGATTTTTTTTTGGAAATATGACCCTGAATAGAGTACTTGATTAGAAAGGAAGACAAATGAATGTGTACAAAATTTGGCCTTCTCAGTAAGAATGACTGCGAGAATGACCTTACTGGTGAAGAGTAATAAATTTACTGCTCAGGACTCCCAAGAAACTAAAATTGTACCAAAGCAAGGTGAAATTGTATTGACAAGGCATACATGTTTATATCATAGTTCACTATTTTTGTATTCAGTAATTTCTGAAAAGGGTTCTATGAAATCAGATTAATTTAATGTGTGAGTCTCCTCAACAGCCATTAAATAAGATTAATACACATGGAAGGCAATTTCTATTTCTTCTTGAATTTCAAAATCTAGTTGGAGAAGAAAGATGTAAACCCTTAAAAATTTAAAAATAGGTCACTATTTAATGGTAACCAGGTTTTCCTAGTTCTGTAAATTCTATATTAGCAAAAAGAATGGAACATGATGCACGCTTAGAGACCTAGCTAACTAAGGCGCTGGGCATTGAGATTGCAATGTGCAGATTCTCCTTATCTAATTCAAATCTGCCTCAAGTGTATTCCCAAATAACCACTTCATTCCTTTTCTTTACTGCCTGACTTTCTAATCTAAACATAACTCTATCAAGTCACTGCTGTTACAGCATTTTCTATTGGTAAATGTCATCCAGTTTGGCATGATTTGAGCTATTCTACCCATTGTGTTATTAGGTATCTTTCATTTGCATAATTAGGCATTTGTATTTATTTTAAAAAATGTAGATATAGAGATACATTCTCTTATACTATTCATTCATTCATACAAGTAATGTTTATTGAGTGTCTCTTCAAGACACTGTGCTCTAATGGCCCTTCTGGAGCTTTTGTTCTCAGAGGGGGAGATAAATATGGAACAATTAATTGCACAATTATTTACTTATTGTCAGTTTGTGCTAAGTGTCCAAAAAGAATGGAGAGGGTTGTGCTCCCCCATTCTAGAGAGAAATAATCTGGCAGAGGAATGAAGGACTATATATAAAGCATTATCATACTTTAGGATTTAGTTTTAAATGCTTTTTAAAAATGAAATACAGATGCATACAGTATAATGCTGTTGGAGTGGTGACCTCTTCTCTAACCTATTTAAGTGTGCATTAGATTAGCCTGAAAATTTAAATTATGACAAAATGAATTATAAACAATGGCTTTTTTTTTTTTAAAGACAAGGTTTCACCATTCTGGCCAGGCTGGTCTTGAACTCCTGACCTCAGGTGATCCGCCCAACTCGGCCTCCCAAAGTGCTGAGATTACAGGCATGAGCCGCCACACCCAGCCAACAATGGCTTTTAATAAAGATAAAAACTTTTTAATAGTAATAATCACATATTTGAAAAATGTTTTGGCAAAGAATCAAACATTTTGTTAAGGCTTTCAATGAATAATTTTTAGAAAACCATTTACATTTGCTATGTTTTTAGTTTATTTTGGAAAATAAACTATTTTTTTAAAAAAGATAACTTCAACTTTTATTTTAGATTCAGGGGACACATGGTCATGTTTGTTACATAGGTTTATTGCATGATGCTGAGATTTGGGGCATGAATGATCTCATTATCCAGGTAGTGAGTATAGTAATTGTATTAGTCTGTTTTCATGCTGCTGATAAACACATACCTGAGACTGGGAAATTTACAAAGTAAGAGGTTTAATTGGACTTAAAGTTCCATGGGGCTGGTGAGACTCACAATCATGGCAGAAGGCAAAGAGCAAGTCACAACTTACATGGATGGCAGCAAAGGGAAAGAACTTGTCTAGGCGAATTCCTCTTTTTAAAGCCATCAGATATTGTAAGAATTATTCACTATCACAAGAACAGCATGGGAAAGACTTGCCCCATGATTCAATTACCTCCCATAATACATGGTAATTCAAGATGAGATTTGACTGGGGACACAGCGAACCATATCATTCCACCCCTGGCCTCTCCCAAATCTCACATCCTCACATTTCAAAATAAATCATGCCTTTCCAACAGTCCTCCAAAGTCTTAACTCATTTCAGCATAAACTTAGTAGTTCACAGTCCAAAGTCTAATTTGAGACAAGTTAAGTCCTTTCCACCTATGAGCCTGTAAAATCAAAAGCAGGTTAGTTACTTCTTTTGGTGATACAGGCATTGGGTAAATACAGCCATTCCAAATGGGACAAATCAGACAAAACACAGGGGCTACAGACCCCTTGCAAGTTCAAAATCCAATAGGACAGTCAAATCTTTAAACTGCCAAAATGATCTCCTTTGACTCCATGTCTCACATGTCTACCCAATGTTTAGCTCTCACTTATAAGTGAGAATATGTGGTATTTGGTTTTTGATTCCTGCATTAATTATCCTGGGATAATGGCCTCCAGCTGCATTCATGTTGCTGCAAAGAACATGATTTCACTCTTTTTTATGGCTGCACATTATTTAGTGGTGTATATATACCACATCATATGGAGGTCATGTGATGTAAGAGGTAGGTTCCCATGGTCTTGGGTAGCTCCACCTCTGTGGCTTTGAAGGGTACAGCCTCCCTCCTGGCCACTTTCATGGACTAGCATTGAGTGCCTGCAGCTTTTGCAGGCACATGGTACAAGCTGTTAGTGGATCAACCATTCTAGTGTCTGGAGGATGGTGGCCTTCTTTTCACAGCTCCACTAGGCAGTACCTCAGTAGGGAGTCTGTGTAGGACTGTGAACTCACATTTCCCTTCTGCACTGCCCTAGCAGAGGTTCTCCATAAGAGCCCTGCCCCTGCAGCAAACTTCTGCCTGGACATCCAGGCATTTCCATACTTCTCATGAAATCTAGGGAAAGGTTCCCAAACCTCAATCTTGATTTCTGTGTACTCACAAGCTCAACACAATGGGGAAGTTTCCAACACTTGAGACTTGCACCCTCTGAACATACAGCCTGAGCTATGCATTGGTCCCTTTCAACCATGGCTGGAGCAGCTGGCATGAAGGTCACCAAGTCCCCCAGGCTGTACTCAACACGGGGACCCCGGCCTTGCCCGTGAAACCACTTTTTCCTTGTAGGCCTCTGGGCCTGTGATGGGAAGACCTCTGACATGCCCTTGAGACATTTTCCCCATTGTCTTGGGGATTAACATTCGACTCCTCATTACTTATGCAAATTTATGCAGACCACTTGAATTTCACCTCAGAAAATACTTTTCTATCACATTCTCAGGCTAAACATTTTTCAAACTTTTGTACTCTGCTTCCCTTATAAACCTGAATGCTTTGAATAGCACCCAAGTCACCTCTTGAATGCTTTGCTGCTTAGAAATTTCTTCCTTCAGACAACCTAAATCATTTCTCTCAAGTCCAAAGCTCCACAGATCTCTAGGCCAGGGGCAAAATGTTGCCAGTCTCTTTGCTAAATCATAACAAGAGTCACCTTGGCTCTAGTTCCCAACAAGTTCCTCATCTCTATCTGAGACTCCCTCAGCTTAGAACTTACTGTTCATATCACTATCAGCATTTTTGTCAAAGCCATTCAACAAGTTTCCCGAAAGTTCCAAACTTTCTCGCATTTTCCTATCTTCTTCTGAGCCCTCCAAACTGTTCCAAGCTCTGCCTGTTACCCAGTTCCAAAGTTGCTTCCACATTTTTGAATATTTTTTCAGCAATGCCCCAATTTACTGTACTAGTCAATTTTCATGCTACTGATAAAGACATACCTCAGACTGGGCAACTTACAGAAGAAAGAGGTTTAATTGAACTTACAGTTCCACGGGGCTGGTGAAGCCTCATAATCATGGTGAAAAGCAAGGAAGAGCAAGTCCTGTCTTACATGGATGGCAGCAGTCAAAGAGAGAGAGCTTGTGCAGGAGAATTCCTCTTTTTAAAACCACCAGGACTTGTGAAACTTATTCACCCTCAGAAGAACATCATGGGAGAAACTTGCCCCCATGATTCAATTACCTCCCACCAAGTCCCTCCGACAACAAGTGGGAATTCAAGATAAGAATTCCCATATGTTGTGGGAGAGGACACATGGGAATTGGAATATGGAGGAAACATAGCCAAACCATATTAGTACTCAAAGATTTTCAGCCCTTGCCTTCTTCTTCTTTTCCCCTACCCAGTAACCCCAAGTGCATATTGTTTTCATCTTTATCCCCATGTCTACCAATGTTTAGCTCCCACTTATAAGTGAGAATATGTGATATTTGTTTTTTATTTCTGCATTAATTCTCCTGGGATAATGGCCTCCAGCTGCATCCATGTTACTGCAAAGGACATGATTTTACTCTTTTTTGTGACTTCATATTATTTAGTGGTGTATATATACCATATTTTTTTAAATCCAGTCCACCAATGATGGGGATCTAGGTTGATTTCACTTCTTTGCTACTGTGAATAGTGCTGTGATAAACATACGAGTGCATGGGTCTTTGGTAGAATGATTTTTTTCCCTTTGGTTCTGTACCCAGTAATGAGATTATTGGATTAAATGGTGGTTCTGAGTTTTTGAGAAATCTCCAAACTGCTTTCCACAGTGGCTGAACTAATTTAGATTCCCAACAACAGTGTATAAGCATTTCCTTTTCTCTGCAGTCTTGCCAACATCTGTTGTTTTCTGACTTTTGCATATTAGCCATTGTGACTAGTGTGAGATGGTATCTCATTGTGGTTTTGATTTGCATTTCTCTGTTGATTACTGATGTTGAGCATTTCCTCATGTTTGTTGGTCACTCATATGTTTTCTGAGAAGTGTCTGTTTATGACCTTTGCCCACTTTTTAATGGGATATTTGTGTTTTGCTTGTTGACTTGTTTAAGTATCTTATACATTCTGGATATTAGAGCTGTGTCAGATGCATAACTTTCAAACGTTTTCTCCCATTCTGTAGGTTGTTTGTTTACTCCTTTGTTTCTTTTGCTGTGCAGAAGCTCTTTAGTTTAATTAGGTCCTACTTGTCAATTTTTGTTTTTGTTGCAATTACTTTTGAGCATGTAGTCATAAATTCTTTGCCAAGGCCAATGTCCAGAATAGTATTTCCTAGATTTTCTTCCAGGATTCCTGAAGTTTGATGTCTTCTATTTAAATATCTAATCCGCATGAGTTAATTTTTGTATACAGTGAGAGGTAAGTGTTTATTTTCATTCTTCTGCCTATGGCTAGCCAGTTATCCTAGACCATTTATTAACTAGAGAGTCCTTTCCCCAATGGCTTGTTTTTGTCAACTTTGATGAAAATCAGTTAGTTGTGGATGTGTGACTTTATTTCTTGGTTCTCTGTTCCACTTCATCCGCCTTTGTGTCTGTTTCTGTACCAGTACCATGCTGTTTTGGTCACTGTAGCCTTGTAGTATAGTTTGAAGTAGGATATGTGATAACTCTGGCTTTGTTCCTTTTTTGGCTTATGATTACTTTGGCTATTTAGGCTTTGTTTCAGTTCCATATAAATTTTAGCATATTTTTTTTCCTAATTCTGTGAAAAATGATGTTGGTAGTTTGATAGGAATAGTATTGAATCTGTAGTTGGGTTTGGGAAGTATGGCCATTTTAACAATATTGATTCTTCCAATTCATGAGCATGGAATGTTTTCCCATTGTTTGTGTCATCTGATATTTCTTTCAGAAGTGTTTTGTAGTTCTCCAAGTAGAGATTTTTTACTTCCTTAAGATGTATTACTATGTATTTTATTTGTTTTGCGGCTGTGGTAAATGAGATTGTATTCTTAATTTGATTGTCAGCCTGGATGTTGTTGGTGTATAGAAATGCTACTAATTTTTGTACATTGATTTCATATCCTGACACTGTGCTGAAGTTGTTTATCAGTTCTATGAGCCTTTTGGCAGATTCTTTATGATCTTCAAGTATAAAATCATGTTACCAGTGAAGAAAGATAATTTGACTTCTTTTTTTTCCTCTTTGGATGCCTTTTATTTCTTTCTCTTGCCTGATAACTCTGGCTAGGACTTCCAGAGGTATGTTGAGTACAAGTGGTGACAGTGAAAATCCTTGTCTTGTTTCTCTTCTCAAAGTAAATGATCCCAGCTTTTGCCCATTCAGTATAATAATAGCCGTGGGTTTGTCATATATTGGGCTCTTATTATTTTGAAATATGGTGTTTTCTTTGATGCATAATTTCTTTAGGGTTTTTATCATTAAGGGCTGTTGAAAGCTTGTTCTGCATCTATTGAAATGATTATACGGTTTTTATTTTTAATTCTGTTTACATGGTGAATCACATGTATTGATTTGCATATGTTGAAACAATGTTGAATCCCAGGAAAAATCTTTTTGATCACAGTAAATTAACTTTTTATATGCTACTGGAGTTGATTTGCTAGTATTTTGCTGAGGATTTTTGGAACTATGTTCATCAGGAATATTATTCTGTATTTTTCTTTTTTGTTATATACTCAACATACTTCTGGAAGTCCTAGGCAGAGCAATCAGTCAAGAGAAAGAAATAAAAGGTATCCAAAGAGGGAAAAAAGAAGTCAAATTATCTTTCTTTACTGGCAACATGATTTTATACTTAGCATAACATAAAGAATTTGCCTTGTTTTTGTATTAGGTTGATGGTGGCATTTGTAGAATGAGTTAGGAAAGTCCTTTCTCCTTGATTTTTTTGTAATAGTTTTGTTAGAATTGGTATCATCTTTGTTTGTATGTTTTGTACAATTCAGCCATGAATTCATCTGTTCTGGGGCTTTGTTTTTGTTTTTGGTAGGTTTTTTTCTACTGATTTAATTTTAGAACTCAGTAGTCTGTTCAGGGTTTTAATTTCTCACTGGTTCTATTTTGGGATGTTGTGTGTTTACAGGGATTTATCCATGATTCTAGATAAAAAATTCAATCTTGGGAAGTTATGTATTTCCAGGAATTTATCCATTTACTCTAGATTAAAAAAAAAAAGTTCTTACCTAATAAAAATAATGAAAGTGTTTTGAATTACATTCTTATTCCCCTATCAGAAAAATACTGAATTAAAGTGGTACATAATACTTTTCAGGTCTCAATGAGACACCAGGCTTTCTTCTTTCTTTCTTTTCTTTCTTTCTTTCTTTTTTTTTTTTTTGTTTGTTTTTGAGACAGAGTTTTGCTTTGTCACCTAGCTGGAGTGCAATGGCGAGATCTCAGCTCACTGCAACCTCTGCCTCCTAGGTTCAAGCAATTCTCCTGCCTCAGCCTCCTGAATAGCTGGATTTACAGGCACTTGCCACCACACCCAGCTAATTTTGTATTTTTAGTAGAGATGGGGTTTCACCACATTGGCCAGGCTGGTCTTGAACTTCTAATCTTAGGTGATCCACCTGCCTTGGCCTCCCAAAGTGCTGGGATTATAGGCGTGAGCCACTGCGCTTGTCCTATCCTTTCTGATTATAGTATTTTCAGAGAAAGAAAAGTTCTACTTATAACTATATTTAAAAAATTTTACATATAAGAAGTACATAAAAATGTACCTCATGAATTTGAAAGCCTATTCAGAGTGAAAGCAGAAAGAGGCAAACAAGGGAGACAAAATAGGAAGTAATTTTTTAGTTGTTTTGCTAAGAATGTTTTAAAGTATTATTTCATTCTATTATCATAAAAATTATTTTTAATTTTCATGTGGGGATTTTCTTTTCAGAAATTTTTACTTTTGTTTTACAGTAGAAGACAAATTAGGCCTGGAGTTAAAAATACAATGTATATATATTCACACAGCTGATTCAATTACTGGTGCTGTAAAAATTTAAAAAGTATAGCTTTATAATGGTGTTCAAATGTGGATTGATCTTAACATCTACAGTTAAATCTTGTTCACAGAAAGTTCTGAGTCTCAATGTAGTTTCTAGTTTGATGAGACACTGATGTTCAATTTCAGCACTTAATATGCCTAACTTAAACATTTATCGTTTGAAAGTCACTTAAATTGTTGTCATTAAATATTCTTAGCAATTGGTTTGGATTCCTGTCCTGAACCACAAACTCCTAGCAGTGGAATTAAAATTGGGAGACAGATATATGGTTGGCGATGTCGTATCCTTTCAGTGTGATCAAGGATATTCTCTTCAGGTAAGTCTATTTTAAAGTTGTGGTTTTGCTTTTCATTGCCCTTTCAGAATATTTTTTAAAAAATGATTGATAAGCCACAGGTTTTACAACATTGATCCTGGTTTGCATAGTGTAGTCTTAAATCAAAAGGATACACAATATTTAATAAAATATAGACATGAGAAAAATTGCTGGAATGGACTAAATTTTTTTGAAGTAACCAAAAATGATTTTGAGTCAAAATTAGGAAAGTTAGGGAAGTCCTTTCTCCTTGATTTTCATTAATTAAATTAAAATCTTTACTTTTAAAGTAAAAATTAATCTCTATTTTTGTCTCTATTCAGATAGGATTATGATAACTGAATTCCTGGATTTTTAGAGTTTGAAAATAAAAGGAAGTGCTACTTAAAGTACTGAATGAAACTACCATAACAATACATTTCCCAAATTAGTGAAAATTTACTACAAGTATATTTTGCTCAGGAAGGGGATTTGCAATGCATATTCTGATTTTATGTATTTATATTGATCTTTTGTAATTTTTTTGTGGAGGGCCTCAGGTTTTTAAGAGCATAGAAATTTCCTTAAAAAATAAACCCATTAAGATAAAAAGTTAAGGAAGATACTATTTCACATATTAAATAAATAAATTCTTCAGAGAAAGCAAAATTAAAAATTAATAATTTATAGAATTACAGTTGTATTAAAATTATAAATCTCAGAATTACAATCAGATTTTTCAGGACATTATATTTCAATATAAAATTTAATATACTTTGACTTGTTTTAATTTTTTATGAAACAATTTAAAAATTATTCTTTAACCTATTTCACCTTGTGTATTACAGTAATTTATTATAAACCACCATGTATATGATCCTTTCACTTGTACAATCACTGCAGCAGCTTAGTAAAACATATTGTGATAGAAAAATATTAAAACCACCATTCTAATGTGATATGAAGTATTATTTTTTTCTACCAATATCATGTAGTTATTTTTTCCATTTTATTATAGGTATGTATAATCACCTTTCTTACATTAATCATGCTAAGATTTCTGTAAAAGTAAATATGCATATAAAAATAAAATCATGTACTTAAGATTGTTTTTATAATAATAATTGATGATGCTACAATGATTTTAAACTTTTTATATATGTGTACTGAACCGAATTGTTTTGCTTATGTAGGGTCACTCTCACATTACATGTATGCCAGGACCAGTAAGAAGATGGAATTATCCAATCCCAATTTGTTTAGGTAAGTTCAAAGACTATAAAGTATTTATAAGCTTCATCAAGTTTTAAAGTTTCATACTGTATATCATGATTTTGAAACATTTTGTCTTATGGAAATGACTTTTTGAGGAAAATATTTCACATCTTTGTTTTAATTTAAAATTTTTATTTTTATTTTTCCTCAACTTCAATATCAATGGATGACTTAAGCTGTTGAAATTAAGACTTTTTAACAGAATTCCTAGTGTTTTCTCCGTATATCCATTGAATAGAAAAATGAGTAAATATTCTATTGCTTACTATTGAGCCAGAATAGATAAGGAATCTAAAGTATCTAACAGAGGGAGTATGACACTTCATGAGATGTCTTTAGTGGTGACAGACAGTCAAGATATAGAATATATTAAAAGGAAACTTGGGTACCTTGAAAGTACAGGCTCACATTTTTGCTTTAACTTAATGTTGCTTCCAAATTATTTCTATTCATGTTTTTTTTCCTCTTCCTCTTTTTTTGTAATTGTGTGCAGCTATTAATATACTGGGCTCTACAGAGTATGAGAAAGTAATGTGAGATATGATCCCTATCTTTAAAACATTCATTTACCATTTGGAGTATTAGAAATAAAATAAATGAATTGATTATCAAATAATTTAGTATTAAATTATGTCATTAACTACATGATGGAATTTCAGAAAAGTAAGACTGGTGTTGACTAAAAGTAAGACTGGTATTGAATTTCATTGGCAAACATAGTCAGCCTGTAAGGTTTTCACAGAGTTTTGGATAATAAGTGTAATTAAGATACATGGAGGAAGAAAGACAGTTCTTTCTGAGTAGGAGAAAGAGCCCAAGCCCAAACAAACAAACAAACACACACACACACACACACACACACACACACATCCATGATTTGTGTGACTTAACTTTGCACAATGACCATACCTGTGCTATATATACTCTGCTTGGGCTGCCATAGCAGAATACTCCAGATTGAGTGGTTTTGACAGAAGAAATTTATTTTCTCACAGTTCTAGGAGCTAGAAGTTCAAAAACAAGGTGCTAGCAGATTGCTATCTTCTTTTTTTCTTTTTGAGACAGAGTGACTCCGACCACCATGCCCAGCTAATTTTAGTATTTTAGTAGAGACAGGTTTTCACCATCTTAGCTAGGCTGTCTTGAACTCCTAACCCCGTGATCCACCCTCCTCAGCCTCACAAAGTGCTGGAATTACAGGCCTGAGCCACCACACCTGGCCCAAGATTGCTCTCTTTTAAGGATCTCTCTTGTTAGCTTGTAGATGGTATCTCTTCCACGGTCATTGGTTTGTGCACCCACACTACTGGTGTCTCTTCCTCTTCTTAAAGGACACCAGTCCTGTTGGATTAAGATCCTCCCCTTGCGACCTCATTTAACTTTAAGGACCTTCATTAAAGCCCTGTCTCCAAATACAGTCACATTAGGGGTTAGGACTTCAAGATATAAATTTTTCAGGGGACACAATTAAGTCCATAACATTTACATACAATGTACACAATTCTTTTTGAAGAGTACTGAAAAATGTTAGAGAGTGATAATGTGTTTAAATGGCAAAATACTTTGGAACTACTCAGACTTTAAATTGGATGATTTTTTAAAAGGGAAGTTTTTAAGGTACTATAAATAATTTATAAATGCATATTATACCAATTTTAAAATTACCTCATATATATGTAATGCAATTTTGAACATTTACATGTGTACAGATAATGCCGGTTGTAAATATATTGTGTGTGGTGTGTATATTTATGTACATATCCAATTGATTATAAAAGTTGAGAATATAAAAGCACACAAAGAATAAAATAAATATGTTTTTTCTGCTAATATGAAAGCAGAGAGTTTAGATCTTTCATTCATTACCATATTGCTAGTGCCTGGAAAGTTTCTCATCTAAGATAGGAGTCCAATATATACTGTTTAGTAAACAAATTAATATAAAGGCTTGGGATACTACTATATATATTGTAATGTTTTTCTTTTTGATATTAACATGTAAGAATTTCTCATTGTGTTTTCAAAATTTGAATCAAAATTTTAAAGTAAAATTTGAAATGTCAACAACTACAATTGAAGCAAAAGAAGTTTGAATTTTGATTCATGACACATAGCATTGTCTAATTTGTGCAGTTACTTCTTTTTTGTTAAAGGTCTATTTTTTCTTTTGATATTATAAATTATTTTTTCACATTATGTATTTCATAATTTTATCTTTATTATAAATACATCTAATGTTGTAATTAGAGCACAGTTCTAATAGTTTGGTTATAATTTTTCCTAAAGAGATTAATTATGTCACTAAAGAGAACTGCTTAAAACCTTTCATAAATATTATCAAATTGCCTTCAGAAGGTTGTACCAATTTAAATACCGCTCTCATATTACAGGACAGTTCCCATCTTGTTATATTGCTTGCATCAATTATTAAAAAATTACCAATTTTCTCAGCACCATTAGACAGGATGAAAGAGAAATAAAATATAATAAAATATTTTTTAAAAAATACCACTTTTTTAGTAGATAAAGTATCATTTTGATTAAATTTACATTTATATAGTAAATTAAATTAGAAAAATTAAGCTTTATTATATAGGATAAATTGATATGTAACCATATAGAAAACTTATCAGACTTTGATGTCCAATATATATACATATTTTCAAATTTCAGTTGAAAGTATAATAACCATGTATGACAGATGTATTGTTCTTTGAGTTTCTGTTTGCTCACCTGTTAAGTGAGATAATGATGTCTACTTCACAGTCTTCTTGTGAGGATTAAAGGAGATAATTTATTTAAAGTGCTCAGCACTGAACCTGAAACAAGCCAGGTTATAGTGAAAAATAGGCAATAATTTAGGGGTTCAGTAAACGGGAATTAACTCAGAAAAAGAAAGTAGACATTGTAATGGAATATTTAATGACATGGACAAAGTTTACAATATATAGCTAAATGTGAAACGAGTTAAGTTATAGCTTGATCCTATTCATTATAAACATGTAGCCTTTATTGTATGCATGTATGTAGGCAGAGAATAAAAATAATATAAAGGCAAGCATGTTATCTGTGGGTGGTGGAATTAGAGATCATTTTTATCACTTTTCTTTTCTTTTTTTTTTTTTTGAGTTGGAATTTTACTTTTTGTTGCCCAGGCTGGAGTGCAATGGCACAATCTTGGCTAACCGAAACCTCTGCCTGCCAGGTTGAAGTGATTCTCTTGCCTCAGCCCTCCAAGTAGCTGTGATTACAGACATGCACCACCATGCCTGGCTAATTTTCTATTTTTGTAGCTATGGGGTTTCTCCATGTTGTTCAGGCTGATCTCAAACTTCCTACCTCAGGTGATCTGCCCACCTAGGCCTCCCAAAGTGCTGGTATTACAGGCATGAGCAGCCTCACCTGGCCCACTTTTAATTCCTTTGTACTCTTTGCTTGTGTTTTATGAATTCTGAACAAAAAGCTTGTACTACATGTGATAGAGTGTTAAAATATTAGCAGTGATACAATAGCAATATTGTAAGGAGAAGCTGAAAGCAAGAGGCTGATTCAGAGAATGACTTAAAACACTAATCATCAGATAACAAGGCTACAGCCTTGTGAATTGGAAAATAAGCTATCTGCCAGACAGCTTGATGGAAAATAGGAAAATTCATACGCTATTTTAGATATTAGAGACAACTAAGATGGAAAAACAGAAGTTGATTTTATTTTGGAAGGCTAAGGTATGGTTGTCCCTAACAAAAAGAGTATAATGGGACACAAAAGAGTCTACATGAAGTCTCTGATGACACACACAGAATTGTTATTCACAGCATATGAGTACTGAGATTGCAGAGATACTGAGGAAACAGACATGAACAAATTGCTGAAGGCAGTTGCATTCTTTGGTATCCTTCTTCATATGTCTTTAATGATTTGTCATAATTTTTCTTCTGTTGTTGTTTTTCTGTTTACTCTTTATTCTCTTTCCTTTTTCTTTGTTGATGTTGGTATTTTTTACCCTGAAAAGAGGGGTAGTCAATGCAGAGGACAGGATTTCCAGATCATACCTAAAGGGATAGAAAGTAACAGAATTAAAAGGACAATGAGCAGTTCAAACACTTGGAATTGTGAAGGCAAGAAAATAAAAGATACTCCTTGCCTTTTACTCAAATTTCAGAATAAAGCAAAACAAACCTGCAAGTGTAGTCTTGCCAGAAACTTTTAAAATATTTGATTGACCAAAATATTGGTTTTACAACTCATTAATTATCAGATTTTGTGAGGCATATGTGTGAATAATTGAATTTAGGAAAATGAATTGGTAAATATTAACTTTGTTGAAAATTGGTTTGGTTTAAGGCTGAATGAACTGAGATTTCAGAAGCATGAAAAAGCATATGGATCTATCTTTAGAGCTTGATTATAATCACAAATTTGATGAAAGGTTTATATGCAGGTTGACTCTATGATTATATATTTTTCCCTAGTAAAATCAGCCTGACACAATTTATTCAGTTCACACAGCAAAGGGTAGTTGTCAAACTTGTTATTGAATGTTGTATAAAACATTGCTAAAATTCCAACTGAATTTGCCTTTATTATATATAACCTGAGATTTGAGTAGCTATCTGTTACTACTCTTGGCAGGAAATGAGATTGCAAATAAGTGTTCTATACAGGTAACTTTTGAACTTCATTTGTAGCCATGACATTCAATTCTTCATCTAAGTATGAAATGATAAAAATGTGCTTTAGAGGAAAGAATGGGCTTGTAAAATGCAATTGCTCTTTAACATATGCTCAAGAGTTCTATCTAATTATATTTAAAAACTTCAGTAAATTTCTGGTCTTATAGCTTTTGCGTAGCTTATTGATAGTAAACCTGTATAACAGGGATTCCAAAACAAGTACATTTATGGACTCCCTAAATTCTCAAATTTTCATGCATCATTTTGCTTATTTTTACTTCTATATTCTTTGTCTTGATTCTTTTAGGATGAAATAAGGCCATATCTAATGTGTAATATGTAAATTTCTCATACGTTAATGGAAACCAATATTTTGCTTAGAATTCTTTATTGAGCCTTCTCACAAAAAGAGGAAAGGAGGGAAGGTTGTGAAAATGATTTCCTCTTGAATATAATACTTAGAGCCGAAGTGGTTGGCTTGATTTTACTGTAAATTATGTTATCTTTGGGATGATTCAAAACATTTCTAGGGCTACTTGAGAAAGAGAAACAAAGTGCCTGCTGTGGGAAAAGGGCATGTCTTTGTTGCTTTACATTCACTGCACACGAACTGTTGCTTTATGCAATAATTGATTTAGCATGCACTTATTTCAGAGGAAGGAAGGATGATGTGTTTTTATGCTGTTTTAGAAAATGTGTTGTTGATTATATTTGATTCTTAGTGTACAGTGAATGAACGTTGACAATATTCAAATTTATATCAAACAGTTTTAACTCAGAGTCTTGAAAATGTGAAATGATTTTAATATGTTATTTAATACAGTAAATTATTCCTCTACTCTGGTTTACTTTGGATTTCTGTTATTTTGCAGCTCAGTGTGGTGGTGCTTTGTCAGATTTCAGTGGTGTGATCCTCAGTCCTGGGTTTCCTGGAAACTATCCCAGCAGTTTAGACTGCACATGGACAATAAAACTACCCATAGGTTTTGGTATGTATATTAAAAACACATGAAAGAGCTTTCAATATTTATTAATGTAGACTTAAAATAAATGTCAATGTTGAATAAGACTTTATATAATTTTCACAAATTGCAGTTTAGTTTAGGAATACATTCAATTATGTAAATTGAAGAGTGAAATTTAAATAATTGTTGCTTAAGCAAAATACGTTTCACTTGGAGTACTTGAATAATTGAAAGTATATGGACATTTTCTTTTGTTACTCTAATTTGCTTATTATTTTTTAATTGATAAAAATTGTACATATTATCATGTACAACATATTTTGAAATATGTGTACATTTTGGAAGAACTAAATCAAGTTAATTAACATACAATACGTCCACTATTTTTTGTAGTGAGAACACTTAAAATCCCTCTTAGTAATTTTCAAGAGTGTAATATGTTGTTAATAACTGTAGTTACCATGTTGTACAATGAATTTCCTCCTTTTGTGTAACTGAAATTCTGTACCCTTTGACCAACATTTCCTCAATCCCCTCTCTTTATACCCTGGTAACTACCATTCTTCTTCTACTTCTGAGTTCAGTTTTTCAGATTCCACATATGAGATTATGTGCTATGTCTTTCTGTGCCTGACTTATGGCACTTAAAATAATGTCTTTCAGGATTCATCCATGTTGTTGTACATGACAGAATTTCCTTCTTTTTTATGGTTGAATAGTATTTCATTGTGTATATATCCTATATTTTCTTTATCCATTCATCAGATGATGGACACTTAGGTTGATTCCGTATCCACAATCTTATTCATTGTGAATAATGCTGCAAAAACACAAGACTGAAGATATCTCTTTAAGATTCTGACTTCAATTCTTTTGCACATATAGCCAGTAGTAGGATTGTTGGAGCATATGATAGTTCTATTTTTAACGTTTTTGAGGAATCTCCCTATTGTTTCCTATAATGGCTGTACTAATATATATATTCCCACCAACAGTGTGCAAGGACATTTTAGAATTAGAGAGAGGTATAGATTGATATATATAGACTTATAGTATTTTTCAGTTGATATGTATGGCTATACCCTGAGTTAGACATGCGTAATAATAATAAATTCAACATAAATTTTATGTACATTGTTTTTGTAACTCTTTTCTTATTGGTGTAATCAAATCAGACAGTTATTATTTTCTAGTAATCCATTGAATTCATCCCATTTTCTTTGTAAGTAAATCAGATTTTATTTTTAAAAGTAGTACAAATTTTTAAATATTAGATTTAAATGCAAATAGTTATAATACCTTCCTAATTTTAATGTAATAATTCCCAATGTTCTAGATACATTACATCATATATTGCATTTAATAAATTCTCCTTACCCTTACATTACTAATGTGCTCTCTTATAAGCTTTTGCAGATCCTATGAGTCTATAAATGTACTAAAAGAAGTGCTTGATTGAGGGTACACATGTTCATGAAATCTCAGAAGACTAGGATAAATAGACACTCATTGAAGCACAAACCAGATGGTTTTAGAGTAATTAAGAAATTCCATACTATCTCACCTATTGAGGACTGAAATTAGGTATCTCACCACCCAGTAAGCATCTGCAACCTCCGAGTAAATATTTACACTGCTAATATTTAAATGTTTTGTGTAAGTTAGCAGATAAGTCATAGTTTTGACAAATACCTACTGAGTATATATTATACTCCAGATACTGCTAAGTGCTGGAGATAAAATGTATGGTAAGGCAGACTTTGTGCTTTTCCTTAAATTAGTTACAGTCATAATGAGGAGATAGTAAAATGTATTATTATGATACAGTGTAACTAGAGAGTACAGGATTGCACTTAGAATGGACATCAGCCTAGAACAGGAAATGCAGCAAAATCTTGACAGAGGGAGTGATGCTTAAACTTTAGCTTTAAAGATAATTAACCAGCCTGGGCAGCACAGTGAGGCTCTATCTGTACTATAAATACAAAAAATTAGCCAGACATGGAGGCAACCCCCTGTAAGTCCCACCTAATCAGAAGGCTGAGGCATAAGGACTGCCTGAGTCCAGGAGTTTGAATTTACAGTGTGCTATGATCATTCCACTGGTCTCCAGCCTGGGGGATCCTGTCTGTAAAAAATAAATAAATGATTAAATAAAATTAAAAAAAAAATGAAGATAAGAGTTAGTCCACCAAAGAATGTTAGTCTGCAGGGAGTGCGAAAGAATTCTAGGTAAACAAGGTGACAAGTAGAAAGATGCAGATGAGAAAGCTAAAAAAATTTAAACATGCCTGAACACTGTGTGACTGGCCTGAGGTTTTGGGAGAGCAGGAGGTTATTGAGAGAAGGATGCTGGGGGACTTTCTATTTACAAATCCTATTTAGGATCATTTTGGCTAAAATGTGGAAACTCTAAATTTGTCCATTGATAGAATACTGATATAAATGAACAACAGATCTGAACCAGTATGGCTATTCTACATATCTTTCACTAGCCACTGTAGCTTATGTAGCTAAATGAATAATTTTAAAACAAATAATTAAAAATAGTTTCAATAGTCTCATTATAACATCATCTTCAATTTCTGGCTAATTCTTGATTTTGAAAACCAACTTTATTAAAACTTAAGTTTCATATTTGATTACATTTTAATAACCACACTGTTTTCTTTGTGCTTTGATTAAATCAAATATTAGATCCAATGTTTTTAAACAGTATATATATTTTTTAAATAAAAAATTACATTTCAATGGCTAAGAAACATTTGTTCAAGAGTGTATGAAACAATTCTTGAAAAGATGATTTGTAATAAAAATTCTCAGTTAAAAATTTAAACAAAATGCACATCTTACATCTTCACATATTCAGGTAGCATGTCCAAAGTTCTAAGAAGTTGATCTAATTTAATAGAAAGTTGTTTAATATTTTAAAGCATGTTTTAAGTATTTCCCAAGCTTGTTTGTCCAAGGGACTCTAAAAAATCATTTAGTAACAAGATGTGAGTTTACTTGGGCACCAATGTAGTTATTAATAGCAAAATCTTAAGAATCTAAATGCCTCGGTTTGTAGTTCAAGTCTACTGCGTCATTGTGTTAACATGTGTTTTACTTCTCTGTGACTCACCTTCCTTGTTCTCATGAAATGATGAGAATTAAATAAGTTAGCATATATAAATCACATAAGGCAGGTAATGTATATCATTTACAGCAAATATAAATAACTTAAAGCATTCACCGAATATCAGATTTTATTATAAATAATTTGGAGAGTGGTAATAGTAAGGAAAACATCAAATTCAGTAAAATTGAATGTTAAATTAATTAAGCAAACATACTTAAAGATTTTTTATCCCAGAGACATTTCACTGTCTCATATTTTAATTATGCTTATAAAGATACTGAGATTACATTGCAGTATGACCACATATGACAACAATCACTAGATTTTATCTAGGTTATTATATAAAAGCCTGCATTATCTTCTGATAAGCAAAACACTAAAAGAGTACCCTTTAAATTATATACAGGTGATATTTCTGAGAAGTTAATTTATATCCTATCAGGAATAATTTCTAATGCAATTGTGGAATCTATGTTAATACATTACAAATTTGCAATTATTTTTTTATCTTAGATTGACCTTTTATATAACACAAATTATTAAGTGGTCTTTTCCTTTAAAAATTGGTTTATATAATTTAAAAGGTACATGAAAGCCACTTTTTTGGATCATTTTTCATATGGTGACGTTATAATGAAGTGAAAGATATTCCCTTTTAACTAATAGTGGATATGTGAGAGCAGTGTTCTTTTACTTTGAACCTTAGCAAAGTTAGCTGTCCTGGGAAGAAAGCAAATCTGTGGCTCAGATCTTGAGATTATACCTCTTGACCTAAATGGAAACCTGTCTAAGTACATCGATGTGATTGTGTGTGTGTGTATGTTTATGTTTAATTTGTTAAAACAAGTTTCATAATGTTTGTTTTTTTCTTCAGGTGTACATCTCCAGTTTGCAAATTTTTCTACGGAAACTATACATGATTATTTGGAAGTACGAAGTGGATCCTCAGAAACAAGTACTGTTATTGGCCGGCTTAGTGGCTCCTCAAATACCATCATCCTTATTCAGCACAACCCATGAAACCAGCTTATATTTTCACAGTGACTACTCACAAAACAAACAAGGATTTCATATTGTATACCAAGGTGAGAGAAATAAAAACAATGAAAGTTTATTTAACCCCAAATCAGCTATTAGAAATATTTAACTGAATCTAATTATTTTCTGTATTCTGTTTGAGAAAGAAAAAACAAAAATCTTAAGCCAAGTCGAGCTTCAATTAGAAAGATTTTTAAAACAATGCAACTCTCTGTAAACTATACAGGGAGAATGATGTCTCTCTGAGACCTTAGAAAATCCTAACCATGAAAAAGTATTAGATTAGTCTTAAGTTAATACACAATTAAGTTATGTAAGGCATGGCAAATAAGCAAGGCCAGCTGGACAGCAAAGATTTATCTTTGCTTTCATATTAAAAGAAATATA
This sequence comes from Ateles fusciceps, assembly GCA_036589455.1. Taxonomy (NCBI): domain Eukaryota; kingdom Metazoa; phylum Chordata; class Mammalia; order Primates; family Atelidae; genus Ateles; species Ateles fusciceps. The sequence continues at coordinate 313,090 of JAZHEH010000589.1, forward strand.
TTGAAAATATATTTTGTGGTATTCATATGTTGTATTGTATAAAATTATTATTTTTTATAACGATAGACTAATATGACATTCCTTGATTTGTTCTATTGTCATGAGAATATAAATACTTTGATAATCATATTATATTAGACCTGTCTCTCAAACAGAATTACTGCATGACCTTGATCAAGATTTGTGTCTCTTTTGAGTGACAGGTTTGGGCATAAGTAGAGCTGGGTTCAAATGTTGATTCTTCCTATTCTGTCTAATATGGCCTAGGCCTTGCTCTCCATTTGCTCATGTGCATAATAGAGTTAATTATACTATCTTTCAGATGAATTATATTGAACATTTTATTATAAAATGCATGTAAGGTATATTCAATGATGTGTAGCATTAGTAACTACTCAGTACATTTTAGCTATTGCTATTATGATATTATTTCATGTCTTACATGTATATAGTCTGTTACAATTAAATATTTAAAGTTATGATGATATTTTACATAGTCAAGTTTAGTGCCAATGGCTGAAATTTTTAATCAAAATAACCTAAAATTTTATTACATCTCTGCCCTAATTATTGAAGGACTTTATGTGATGCTTTCGTATCTGAGCTCTACAAGAACAGGGAATTGGGTTGTTCTTTGGCATATCATAAGCAACTAGAACAGTAAGCACAATAAATATTTGCTAAAGTATCTACCAAAAAGGAAATTTGAAAGTAGTTAAGATATAGGTCTGAAACATCAAATTACATGGATCTGAAATGATTATAATTTGTATTATACTTGCATGCATAATGTAAGAACACTACAAAGTTACAAAGTTATACTTCTATGCAAATGAAGACTCGGCCTGCAGTTATTCTGATTGGTTGTGGACAGTCAATTTCCCATCTGCTGGGCAGAAAAGGTGTAGAGTTTGCAGAGGGAATTGCCTCTGGCCCTTTTGTTACTTAGGTGTGGAAAGTTAGGATTTTGCTTTCAATTTAGTTTGAAAAAGTCATTATTAGACAGCCTTAGATTCCCTGCTTTCAGACCCTATAATCCTGTATCACTGTATTGTATATAACATTAGAATGGGAAATTTCTCCTAAACACTTAAAATCTATTTTCTATATTTATTAAACTAAAAAGCTTGGAGTAAAAATTGAAAGAGTGTATTTAATAGAATAGTATATTCTAACTCCTAGTGATCAATTCCTAATACACATTTGCATTAAGTTGAAATGAGAACTCTTTTTAATATATATTTTTATAGAATATTAATTAAAATGAAAACAACAGATTAAGAATAAAAGCACTTAACATTGGAAAGAATTTGTTCATTAATTCAGAAACCTCTAGTCCTAAAAATTTGAGTTATATTTTAACAAACAACATGATAATTTATTCAAATTCAAATGTAATTTTTAATTTGGGGAATATAGAATTTTAATGGTTAATAGGGAAGTAGACTTTGATATCAGCAATTTAAGTTTTACTAATTAGAATACAATTTTGAAGTTCTTAATAAAAAAGTTCTAAATATTGATATTATATGAGTATAGGCCCTGTTCATAGGTTCAACATTTATTTAGTAATGTTTAATTTAACACCTACTCTGTGAAAGGCAATGGGCAAGTCTTTGAGATATGATGATAAAACAAACAGGAACTTTGATCTCATACAGAATTTAGAGCAAGAGAAGTATGAAGAAATAAATAGGCAATTATAGTGCAGTGCCAAAATTATCACATAACTGAAGTACAAAGTTTATTTTACATTAAAATGAGGTCTTTTTCTGGTGCTTTATTTTACAAATTAACTTCTTTGAAATTAACTCAACAGAAGTATATTGTCATCTGTAGAAAACAATTAGTAAAACATACTGTAAAAATTCTCGGAATTAAACTTATACATATTTTCTTATTGCATTCTGTGTACTTGTAACATAATCAAGAAGCAATTGCATTCTATGGAAGATAATCAAAATATATTCGATTAAAATTGTAGCTGTAAGAGGAGTTTACATTTTAATTAAAACATAATTTAGTTGAGTTGCACAAGTAGGTGAAGAAGGTGCCTTTTTATGTATTGTACTAACATGTTAAATATGAAAATTGTAGACATGAAAAAAATTTATGTCACAGGTCATTGACAGCATTTATCGTAAACCTGAATTGCTGTTTATAACCAACTACAAGTAGCATCACGTCTATTTGTAAGTTGCAAAATTGCTGTAGTACCCTATCTGTGGCCTCTGAAATATGGAAAGAAAAAACGTCTTTCTTTTCCTCTTTCCAGCCTATCAGTTGCAAAGCTGTCCTGATCCACGCCCATTTCGAAATGGTTTTGTAATTGGTAATGATTTTACTGTGGGTCAAACCATTTCATTTGAATGTTTCCCAGGATATACATTAATTGGAAATTCAGCTCTGACATGCCTTCACGGAGTTAGTCGCAATTGGAATCATCCACTTCCAAGGTGTGAAGGTATGCTTCTAACTTGAAACTATCTTTTAGGTGATATCATCTGTTTTTAATATTGTTTTGGCACTCTTACTTGTCTTCCTCTTCCAATAGCATGCTAAATATATAGTCTCTCAGCTGAAGATTTTTTTTAAACCTTTAAGTCTCTATAATGAATAACGATTTTATTATTACTGGCAGGAGTCCTAATCTTTCCTATTGGGAGTGAAAAATAGTTGATTCACACTTTAAAGCTTTTCTTATGTGTGTGGGGGAAGGGAAGAGGGTACATGTGTGTTCGTATGCATTTAAGTCATTCTTACATAAACCACTAACCCAGATACTGCTACTGAGTTCCTTTCCTCTAGAAAACCCTTCGAAATAAAAGGCTTTGAACCTCTTATAACGCCTTACACGTACACATAGTAAGAGGCAAATGAAAGTTAAAGTGTTTGCATTGATATGAAATGTTTGAAAATTGAGAATATAAGGTAATTTACTCTAATCTAGTGATCATTAATAACAATTATTTAGTATACCTCGTGGAAAAATAAATAAAAGTTGATTATATTTTGTGCACTATTGCCAACTACATTTTACATACCTCAACTGAAGTAAAAACAAAGCATAAATGTATTTCATAATGCTTAAGATATGTGAAATGTTTGCCTTTTTCTCCATAGTCAGTTTATTGCTATTTTTTAAAAACATTTTGTTTTGTGACTTTTTCCATAGCTCTTTGTGGTGGGAATATAACTGCAATGAATGGCACCATTTATTCTCCTGGGTATCCTGATGAATATCCAAACTTTCAAGATTGCTTTTGGCTTGTAAGAGTACCCCCGGGGAATGGCATCTACATCAATTTTACTGTCCTTCAAACAGAACCAATATATGATTTCATTACTGTATGGTAAGTCAAGACTATTGTTATTGATTGATTCAACTATATGTACAGACGAACAAGGTTGGAATAAAAATATATCACAATCTTCTGTTACAGATTGTCATCTGATATTTGAATTGATGTGAGTAACTGAGACTGACAGTGTGTCTTGTAGAATGAGATACACTTGAGAAATAGGTTTTGGCTTATTTGCCCCATGAACTTTGTAAACATTGTGGAACAAAGACTTCATAGGTGAAAACAAGATTTAAAAAATATTATTAAATTAGTGTGCTAAAACAAGGAGTTAATAGACTAAGTTTAAGGTATGGAAGTTCTCTATTTACAAAAGCCAGTGGAATTTAAGAGACTATATTCAAATTATAATTATTTAATATAACTAGTGGATTTCCATCTTAAAATTTAGTTGTATTAAAGTCTTGTCAATACAGATTCATACCTGTAATCCCAGCAATTTAGGAGGCCACAGTGGGAGCATCATTTCATCCCAAATACCAGCCTGGGCAACATAGGGGGACCCCATCTCTACGAAAAATAAAAAAATTTAGCCAGACATGGTGGCATGTGCCTGTGGTCCCAGCTACTGGGGGAGGCAGAGGGGGGGAGGATCCTTTGAGCCTGGGAAGTCAAGGGTGCAGTGAGCTGTGATCATGCCACTACACTCCAGTATGGACAACAGAGTGAGACCCTGTCTCTAAATAAATAAATAAAAATATATTAAAGACAATGTCCAAATTAATAATTAACAACTGATTAACAGAACTACTGTAGGAGTTCTAAGAATTGTAACTTTAACAGTCTGTGATTCTCAAGACTGTTGCTGAAGAAAATAAAAGAGGGGCAAACCTCAAGCATTTAAAAGCATCAGCATTTTGTTAAAAAAAACAAAGACAATGTATTAATTATAACTAATATGGGTACATTCCATTTCGGTAAAAATGTAATCTATTTTTAAACTTTACATTTTAAAACATGTGGCCAATTACATAGATATAAAATATACCGATATTATTTGCACTTATTGGTTAGCTTCCTGCAGCTTTATTATTTATGTAATATAATACAATATAAGTATATACTATACTTTTATTAAACTTGGCTCAAAACTACTCCCAAAATCAATCTTGATCTCTCTTGTCTAATAGGGATGGACCAGACCAAAATTCACCTCAGATCGGTCAGTTCAGTGGCAATACCGCTTTGGAATCAGTCTACAGTACTTCAAATCAGATTCTAATCAAATTCCACAGTGATTTCACAACAAGTGGCTTTTTTGTGCTCAGTTATCACGGTTGGTATTATCTAAGAGTTCCTGTTTTATTTGGTACTATTTAATTTGTCTTGGAAAAAAGTGAATGTGATATATATTTAACCAATGATTGAAAAGGTATTACAATGGGAAATTTTGTAATCATAGCAACTTTAGCATTTCAAACACATTTCCTTGCAAAAGATGACCTCTTCTAAGTATTCAGGGACATTAAAATGTGAGCAAATGGATATAGGAAATAAATCAGTCAGTAATTAACCAGTGGAAAATAATCATTTTTGCGTGAAAACCAATAAAGGAGAACCAGCTGTTCATACTTCATTGCATGTAATTTTGAGACATCAATATATTTTTTTCCTATACAAAATGTTTAATCTATTCAACCTGCTGTGAATCTTTCTAAAATTAGCATTCAGTATCTTTATGCTTTGGATCACATTACTCATTCATTTTTACTCATGTTTCAAAGCTCTGCCTATTCTAGAATCTTACAGTTTTAAGTGACTATTCCAGATCATTAAGTTGATAGCTTTTACTGCTGTCAAATAACTTATGTGTAGTCTCAATTTTATTTCATTGTACAGGGTCCTTTGTTCTGGGCTAAGTATTAATAAACTTAACTTTTTGAAAGGACATTCAGAAGGTTTCAAAGAGGTGTTTCTCTTCTTTATTTTTTTTATCTTTGTTTTTTACAAATAAGAAAATGGTTATCTATATTGATTACAACCTGTTATCTGCTATGATCACAGTCCCATTAAAACACATTCTGCCTCATATAACTTTGTCAGATGAATTCCATGAGTATTTCACAGGACTAATAATCTACTAAATTAAGTTTGCAAAAATTATATGCAAATGTGAGCATGGACATGTGCTTTGCCCATTACATAATGTATGACTTTATGTTTCATCTTTTTAACATAAAGTAACTAAGTATTTGATACTTAAAGCTTATATTCCATGAAAAATATAGTAAATCAACTATGATTGTGTTCAAAGGCATTTAAAGCACATTAGGTCTAGTAAGAAATTGATCATAAAATTTTTGAGTTTCTTAATTTGAGCCCTTACCAGCCGATTAGATGGTAGCATATTCATTTCTCTGTAATTATTCACTGCCATCCATAACTGATGTGCAATCCAACAAAGCCAACTGAAAAGTCAGGGGTTCAGCCTGTAGCCATACCACGCTGTACGTTCCAGATCTCATCAGAAAAGTTAAGGATTCAGTCAGACAACTTTTACTCAGACTGTTTTTTTTCCAAAGATAATTTATTTGCCTTTTCTACTGTGTTGATCATTAATGTTGGCAATTTGTGGATATAGCCTAAGGCTGCAACAATAGAATTATTAATTTGATAGATAACCATAACTCAGGAACAAATAAATAATCAAGACCAAAAAATGAATTAGTTACCGAACTGTGTTATGTACATTTTATCTCCACAAGGATTCCTGCCCAAATTTTTAAAATCATATTGTGTACTGCTTGAAATCATAAAGAAATGACTATTCATTGATGAACTATAAATAACCACAAGATAACCCTATAGGAAGTATACAATTATTATAAAATTTAGGAGACATTTCAAAGGAAAAATATTATCAAAGGAAAGGATATCAGTGTTGTACGTGTGTGTGTGTGTGTGTGTGTGTGTATGAGAGAGAGTGTGCACATTCATACAGAAAATATGTGGATAACAAAATGTATCTATACATACAAAGTCTTAGTGTGGATTTAAATGTACACATATATGAATATGTAAACATATATCATTATTCCAAAATATGTTTCACGTGACTTTTGCAAGTGGCTTTTGAGACATGTGTAATAAAAATGGAATGCTTAAGAATACAGCAGATCAAATACTCATTTAGCACTTTATTTTCTGTTTGACCTTAGACAAGTTACACTTTGGTGTTTGCTTTCCTCAGCTGTAAAACAATATGATAGAATTGCTGAGAGAATTAAATTTCATATTCAACATGTATAATTTACTCCAATTACTGGCTTATATTAGGTTGAACCTATAAAATTGTTGGTCAAAAAATCCTCTGGGCAATTTTATATAGCACAACTATAGAAATATTGTAATTGTTACTATTATCAGCTTTACATTGAGGAGACTTTTTGAGAATCAAAGGTAATTGATAATATACAGCTCGCATAGTGCCTGGAAGAGCAGATGTTCAATAAATATCTGTTTCCTGTTTTTGTGTCAGTTTGCTGAGAATGATGATTTCCAGATTCATCCATGTCCCTGCAAAGGACATGAACTCATCATTTTTTATGGCTTCATACTATTCTATGGTGTATATGTGCCACACTTCCTTGTCCAGTCTATCATCAATGGACATTTGGGTTGGTTCCAGGTCTTTGCTATTGTAAACAGTGCTGCATGAACATACGTGTGCATGTGTCTTTATAACAGAACAATTTATAATTCTTTGGATATATACCCATTAATGGGATTACTGGGTCAAATGAAATTTCTATTTCTAGGTCCTTAAGGAATCACCACACTGTCTTCCACAATGGTTGAACTAATTTACACTCCCACCAACAGTATTAGAGTGTTCCTATTTCTCCACATCCTCTCCAGCATCTGTTTTCTCTGGAATTTTTAATGATTGCCATTCTAACTGGCATGAGATGGTATCTCAATGTGGTTTTGATTTGAGTTTCTCTAATGACCAGTGATGATGAGCATTTTTTCATATGTTTGTTGGCCTCATATATGTCTTCTTTTGAAAAGTGTCTGTTCATATCCTTCACCCACTTTTGAATGGATTTGTTTTTTTCTTGTAAATCTGTTTTAATTCTTTGTAGATTCTGGATACTGGTTCTTTGTCAGATGGGTAGATTGCAAAAATTGTTTCCCATTCTGTTGGTTGCTGGTTCACTCTAATGATTGTTTCTTTTGCTGTGCAGAAGCTGTGGAGTCTAATTAGATCCAATTTGTCTATTTTGGCTTTTGTTGTCAATGTTTTTGGTGTTTTAGTCATGAAGTCCTTGCCTATGCCTATGTCCTGAATGGTTTTGCCTAGGTTTTTTTCCAGGGTTTTCATGGTGTTAGGTTTTATGTTTAAGTCTTTAATCCATCTGGAGTTAATTTTAATGTAAGATGTCAGGAAGGGGTCCAGTTTCTGCTTTCTACACATGGCTAGCCAGTTTTTGCAACACCATTTGTTAAACAGAGAATCCTTTCCCCATTGCTTGTTTTTGTCAGGTTTGTCAAAGATCAGATGGTTGTAGATGTGTAGCATTGCCTCCAAGGCCTCTGTTCTGTTCCATCGATCTATATCTCCATTTTGGTACCAGTACCATGCTGTTTGGATTACTGTCGCCTTGTAGTATAGTTTGAAATCAGGTAGTGTGATGCCTCCAGCTTTGTTCCTTTTGATTAGAATTGACCTGGCTATGTGGGCTCTCTTTTGGTTCCATATGAAGTTTAAGGTGTTTTTTTCCAGTTCTGTGAGAGGGTCATAGGTAGCTTCATGGGGATAGCTTTGAATCTATAAATTACTTGGGGCAGTATGGCCATTTTCGCAATATTGATTCTTCCTAACCTTGAGCATGGAATGTTTTTCTGTATGTTTGCTTCCTCTCTTATTTCCTTGAGCAGTGGTTTGTAGTTCTCCTTGAAGAGGTCCTTCACATCCTTTGTTAGTTGTATTCCTAGGTATTTTATTCTCTTTGTAGCAATTGTGAATGGGAGTTTGCTTTTGATTTGACTCTCTTTAACTTTGTTATTTGTGTATAGGAATGTTTGTGATTTCTGCACATTGATTTTATATCCTGAGAGTTTGCTGAAGTTGCTTATCAGTTTCAGGAGATTTTGGGCTCAGACATGGGGTCTTCTAAATATACAATCATGTCATCTGCAAATAGAGACAATTTGACTTCCTCCTTTCCTATTTGAATACTCTTTATTTCTTTTTCTTTCCTGATTGCTCTGGCTAGAATTTCCAATACTATATTGGATAGGAGTGGTGAGAGAGGGCATCCTTGCCTAGTGCCAGATTTCAAAGGAAATGCTTCCAGTTTTTGCCCATTCAGTATGATATTGGCTGTGTGTTTGTTGTAGATAGCTTTTATTATTTTGAGAAACATTCTGTTGGTACTTAGTTTATTGAGAGGTTTTAGCATAAAGAGCTGTTGAATTTTGTTGAAGGCCTTCTCTGCACCTATTGAGATAATCATGTAGTTTCTGTCTTTGGTTCTGTTTATGTGGTGAATTACGTTTATAGATTTGCGTATGTTGAACCAGCCTTGCATCCCCAAGATGAAGCCTAGTTGATCGTGATGGGTAAGCTTTTCGATGTACTGTTGTAATCGGTTTGCCAGTATTTTATTGAAGATTTTTGCATCTATGTTCATCATGGATCTTGGCCTGAAGTTTTCTTTTCTTGCTGAGTTTTGGTATCAGGATGATATTGGCCTCATAAAATGATTTGGGAAGGATATCCTCTTTTGGATTGTTTGGAATAGTTCAGAAGGAGTGGTCCCAGCTCCTCTTTCTATGTCTAGTAGAATTCTGCTGTGAACCCATCTGGACCTGGGCTTTTTTTAGTTGGTATGCTATTAATTGCTGCCTCAATTTCAGCCCTTGTTATTGGTCTATTCAGGGTTTCACCTTCTTCCTGGTTTAGGCTTGGAAGGGTGCAATTGTCCAGGAGTTTATCCATTTCTTTCAGGGTTACTGGTTTATGTGCATAGAGTTGTTTGTAGTAATCTCTGATGGTAGTTTGTATTTCTGTGGAATTGGTGGTGATATCCCCTTTATTGTTTTTTTTTTAGCATCTATTTGATTTTCTCTCTTTTCTTTTTTTATTAATCTGGCTAGTGGTCTGTCTATTTTGTTGATCTTTTCAAAAAACCAGCTCCTGGATTTATTGATTTTTTGAAGGGTTTTTTTGTGTGTCTCTATCTCCTTCAGTTCTGCTCTGATCTTAGTTATTTCTTGTCTTCTGCTAGCTTTTGAGTTTTTTTGATCTTGCTCCTGTAGCTCTCTCAATTATGATGATATGGTGTCAATTTTAGATCTTTCCTTGCTTCTCATGTGGACACTGCATGTTCTCACTCATGGGTGGGTGTTGAACAATGAGAACACATGGACACAGGGAGGGGAGCATCACACCCTGGGGTCTGTTGGAGGGGACTAGGGAAGGGACAGCCGGGGGGTAGGGAGTTGGGGAGGGGATAACATGGGGGAGAAATGCCCGATATAGGTGACGGAGGGATGGAGGCAGCAAAGCACATTGCCATGTATGTACTTGTGCAACAATCTTGCATGTTCTGCACATGTACCCCAGAACCTAAAGTGCAATAAAAAAATATATATATATATATATATACACATATATATATATATATATATATAATCTGTTTCCATGCCATATCTTATCTCACATTTTAGATTTTTCAAATAAGACATTTATTCATTAAATTTTATAATAACCTGCAAAAAAATTGCCAGAGCATAATGAAGCCTAATGTTTGAATCAACAACTATGGAGATTCCACCTAAATTTTAAAATAAACTTGAAGTTTGGGGGCATAGTGAGAGTTTACATTAAAAATTGACTGAAACTTTAAATTTCTCTAGTGCAAATAGTACAATTTTCTTAAAGCACTGCTTTGATCCTTACCTGCCTTTTCAAGAATGCATGATGCCTACATTAAATCTAAAGCTACCCTATAATCCAGTTCTGATTCTTACTCTCCAGTCCCTACACAACTTCAGTCAGGTTGGTTGTCTCACTGCCTCCTGAACTTCCAATCTGAAATCATGTCTTTATCTCCATCATAACTACTCTTGGTTACTTAATTCCTCTACAGTTCTTTAAGTCTTATGTTAAGTCCCATATTCTCCACTTCTTGGTGATTGGAACTCATGGTGATCACTGTCATTAACTCTATGATTACACTTACTCTTCTTACTAAAATTTGAAAACTTAATTACAGTATGGTGTATTGTTTTATAGGCCTTATGTGTTTATTAATAGTGAGTGTTTTTTGAGGATATAAATTTCTTGTTCTTATCTCTTTTATATTTGGTCGTTGGCTGATTGTATTTTAGTCTCACAGTGTGTTCAGACTCTTTAAAAAGTTGTTTGCATTTATTTGAGTTGTATTAGAAACAACTTTTAAAAAGATAGTTTTTAGAATTACTAATGTGTAATTCTAAATTACATCCTCCTTAACAAAAACAAAAGGATATGCCAGTTAATACTAATTTGAGCTATAGGTTCAATGTCAAAATGAGATCTCATAATAGTAAAAAATTGGTCAAATTATTTGGCATTTTTGATAAATAAACCAAGTATATAATTCATTATAAGCTTAACACTTATTTTAAGCTGACTGAGTATAGCTAATCTTAGAATGGTTTACTCCCTCACCCATGTTTCTTTATATCCTCTTATTAATTTTATAACTACTTCTGATATCTTTTGCCTTATAATTCAGAAGTGGTTTTCTCAAGACTTGTATATTTATTTTATAAAGTTGACAGTTCAGTATTTTTGTGTATATTCTAAGGTCACATTGATAATTTAAATTTTATTTATTAATATATTTTTAATATGCTTGAAAGAGAAGGGAAAAAATGTCTTTTTCTCTCTAACCTAACTTCCTTTATGAGATCCAGGCAGCCATCTGCCTTTTATAAAACATCACCTTCGTAAAGCCTTTTATGATCAAAAATAACATTCATAAAAAAGCTTTGCAAAATGAAAGTTCTCTACAATGAAAAAATAGGACAAGCGTAAATATTGAGGCACTTTACCTCAGATAAAATATTTTCTTCTCATTTTAGAAAATAATTTTTTTCTCCCTTTGTGTTGCTATAACTATGATTTCCTAAAGTAAGAATCAAATTTTCTTGATATCTGCTGTAGAGTCAAGATGAGATTGGTTTATAATTAATATTCAGTCCTAATCAATGACCCCCTAAAACATGTTACCCAAAATAAATTTTAACTGTATGTTCTTTTTGCAGTGACTTTGTATAATCATCACTATATTAGTGGTAGCTTCCATTTGTTGAAAATTTAATATGCTGAGCACTGTGTTAGGTGCTTTCCATGTATTATTGCTAATTTTCATAATAACCCTATAAGGTAAGCACTATCATCTTCATTTTAATAATGAACAAACTGAGTAAACCAGATAACCTACATAAAGTCAGAGAATTAATAAGTAGAAGGGCTGGATAGAATTCAAAATAGGTCTGTCTGACTGCAAAGAATGATCTCTTTTTGAAAAATCAAAACAACAGCTAAAATTTATTATATTCTTATTAAGTGCCAGCCAATGTTCTAAGCTGATATTACCTCATTAATAGATTATATTAAATGTTATATAAGCCTAGTTGTTCTTTAAAATTTAGTCAAAGTGATTCTCATTTTTAGCAATATGATGGGTCCTCTCATTTCTCAAATACACCTCCTAATTACAACTTGGAGCTTTAAGCTTCTTATTGTTTCATTTCCCTAAAACCTGCAAAGTAGTAACAGTACATTGGTAGATTTATCACAACTCAGTGTATTCTTCATAGTTTCTAAAATGTGCTGTGGTCACTGTGCCAAGAAAAACAGTTTTATTGAGGTCTGACTTATGTCAATCAAAATAACCAGGAGACTAGTGTACAGTCAAAATATATATTTACTAATTTAATACAGAAGTTATTTTATGGTGTTTAAGTCAATTATCCAGAACATGTGACTGTCTAGTATCAATGCATTAGGGAAACTCACTTTGTATGTGTAAGGTTTTCTTAGCATAATATGATTTAATAATTGTATTATCCATTATTTTCTGTTATTAGCACATTTTCTGTTAAAGAATGAGTTGATTACATAATGACTCATTATTTTTAAGAAATGTATTTAAAAGGCCTGTAATGTGTTTCAGGTCATCTTTTATGGTTATGTTACTTTTACAATAAATGCTGTATTTGGAAACAAGTATATTTAACTTCACAAAGTCTCATCCTAAAAGAGACTGCTGCAGATGTAAGGACAGGCTTTATATAAAGCATAAATCACGATTGCCTTTTACTGTGTGACCCCTTTGCCTCACATAACCTAAAGACCTGACCTCCTTTCGTATTTTAGTAGCTAGAGCACAGAACCCGTAAAAGGTTTTACTATTTGATGTCCAGAGAGCATGTGGGTATGGACATTGTGTAATTGTGTGTGTGTGTGTGTGTGTGTGTGTGTGTGTGTGTGTGTGTGTATAAAATGAAGCGATGGAGCTAAAATCCAAACTGCTAGAACTGTTATGGGGAAAAGAAAATACCATTTACTATTACTTAATTGACTTAAATGACTGCTTAATTATTACTCAAATGACTAAAAGTCTTGTCAAAATTACTATCTTTTGACACTTCACTGTATGTATATGCCCATTGATAAGGTATGGTATTTTATTTTCTTAAATATCTTACTTTCTGTTGCCTTCAGCCAACGACTACTAGGAACACAACTTCTGTTAAACAAAACTAGATTTATTAACTCATGATAATGAGTGAGACAACATACGATGAGGGACTCTGTGATCTCAGCAAAAGTGTGTCAGGAGAGGCTTGATATAGGAATTTGACTGTGTAAGATGATTGTGAGAAGGGTCCCAGGAAGCATGATTTTCTTCTGGATTGGATGCTGTCAGAAAATTGGAGGAGTTTTATGATTGTATATCTTAATACTTTTTCTAGAAGGTGGAGGGAATGGAATATACCTATATAATTAGTGTGGAAATACTCTTCATTAATGTTAGCTGAGATGGAAGGCTCTTTGTCATTCTGATGATTTGAACAGTGTTCTTGTTTTCTGATTATGACTATGGAAAGGTCTTATTTCTGTCTTGTTTTAACAAGGTCAAATAATTACCTTGTCTAATGTTAGTTTTTAGTAAAATTGTTTAACAGAAGACAATGACCTATTAATTAGAGCCAGGTCTGTATGCTAGGGAACTCAACAACGTAGAGAAGAGGGCTTTGGCACATTATTTTTCAGATTTTTAATGAGTTCAGCACTAAGGTAGGTACCTTAAATTAGCTGTCTGCATGTGGAAAAGACAAGTCATGCAACAGAGATTGAAATATTCTTACAATAATCCAGGAGATACCCCAATAGTTTTGTTTCCCAATAATTTTTGTTATTTTTTTCCCAGGGAAATAACAGGAGTCACTTCTTGTTTATTGTATTAGTCCATTCTCATCTTGCTATGAAGAACTGCCCAAGAGTTGGTAATTTATAAAGGAAAGAGGTTTAATTGACCCACAGTTTTGCATGGCTGGGAAGGTCTCAGGAAACTTAAAGTCATTGCAGAAGGGGAAGCACGCATATCTTAAATGGTGGCAGGAGACACCCAGTGTGTCTAAAGGAGGAACTGTCAAACACCTTCAGATCTCATCAGAACTCACTTACTATCATGAGAACAGTATGGGGGAAACCACCCCATGATCCAATCACTTCCCACTAGGTCCCCTCCCTCAACACCTGGGGCTTGTGAGGATTAAGATTTGAGGTAAGATTTGGTTGAGACACAGCGCCAAACCATATCATTGATTCATTTTCATTTCTGATGATAGAAACTTTATTTTTCTCATTTCTAAATCCAAATAAGCATTTCCTCTTGATTTCTAATATTCTCCCTTATGGAGGCAGAGAAACAGACTGATTATAAAATATTAGTGGTGTGAAAGTGGTATTTGTAAAGTAATTTAAACCCTGCTGGAACATACTTCTGTGGTTCATCTCAACTCACTGGCAGGTTTTCTGGAAAACGGAAAAAAAAAACAACAAATTTCTTGTTTTCTTGTCTTCATTAAAACTAAGGTAGCATTAATTTCAATACACTTAGTTCTGCTTCAAGTGAAATGGCTTAAGCTTATTTTAGATAACTTTAAAAATAACACTGCTCAAACTCTGTAACAGAAGATATGATTATAATGATTTTTCTCCCCCCAAATCTTCCCCAAATCATGAGATTATCATACTTGAACTAATCTGGATCAGCAATGAAGTACATTGGGGTTTATATAGAGCTTAGAGTTTATAAGGGAACACACAACATTATTTCTGTTCTCTGTAAGGAATACTGTGTCTTTACTTGGCAGAAGGTTATGTGCTTGTGCTTTTTTTGGTTTGGAGAAGGAATGGCAATTTGCCAGTGTTCTGTTTTTCATTTTTTGAAGAAGCCTTTAATAGTGCATTGAATAGAAGTAGATACATGCAGCATTCCTTTCTGGAATTGGGTTGGCTGTTTCATTGCAAACAAGATAGGAAATTAAAAATAACGAAACACTATTGCCAGAATCAAATCTTAAACCAATTTCAAGAAGCATATTTGTTGGCTGAGGAACCAGATATCTATGCACATTTGAACAAAAACAGAGAACTATTTAAATAATAGCCTTCCTCAGAAGATACTGACATGTGGAATATGATGCTCTCATGTACTTGTTAGTGGTTGTTAGATAATAAATGGTGTTTAAAAGTTGGTGAGGCATGTCAGATAAAATGATTCTTCTAAAGAGAACACATATTTAGTTCAAATGTGTATTTTTAAAGTGTGAATATCTATTTTGTGCAGCTTTTCTGTTAATGGCCATGGCTTCAAACTGTTTGTAAATGGAACAATCCATGAAAAGCATGGACTAAAATATATGCTTATATATTTAAAATTTAGATGACATAATTTATATGATTTTATCATTTCAGTTCCACCAGTAACTGAATGTGTAACCTTGTCCACCTCATTTCACTTATTTAGGTCCTCTTCCTACCACCCCCTGAAGAGTTTAGGAGAAATTATTTCTAAGATAATTTCTAGTTTGTATATGATTTTAACCTGTAAAATATTGGATATATTCTTACCAGACCTGTTTATTTTCTTTCAGAGTAACCAAAGCATATATTTTATACAGAATGAGATATTTTCTTAATTTGATTTATCAATTAGTATTTAAGTGATTTCCAGAGCACTGTGCTAATAGTTTTGAGACCACAGACATATATTATATAGGATGATAAAACGTGTTGCTAAACTCATAGATTTCATGTTACAGTGTAACATCAATATAAAAGAAGTATATCCAATTTATTTATTTATTTATTTATTTATTTATTGAGACAGAGTCTCACTCTGTCACTCAAGCTGGAGTGCAGTTGCATAATCTCAGCTGACTGCAACCTCTACCTCTTGGTTTCAAGTGATTCTCCTGCCTCAGCCTCCCAAGTAGCTGTGATTACAGGCTTACACCGCCACATCTGGCTAATTTTTATAATTTTAGTAGAGACAGGGTTTCATGATGTTGGCCAGGCTGGTCTCAAACTCCTGACTACAGGTAATCTGCCCTCACTCAGCATCCCACAGTGCTGGGATTACAGGTGTGAGCTACTGTGCCTGACCAAGAATATCCAATTTAAATCAGAATAGAAACAAGCAAGTGGTTAGATACATTCTGTGAAGTCATATGGGTGCTTTGAATGACCCATTGTGAGGAAGGTCATTTCAGGTTGAAGTTATATGTGTATGGGGCACAAACATCACAGCAGAAATGCTGATGCTAATATTTGTCAAACATATTACCAGTTGCACTCTCCCCCTGAACTGGTAATATGTTCAGGCCTTATTCTAAGCACTTCACAATATTTTAACTCAATCTTGGCTTCATGCCTGTTTTACAGATGAGATAACTGAAGCAGATTCTTAGCAGTTTGCCTAAGGTTATGGAACTAGCAAACAGCAGACCGAGATTTGAACTGTCAGTCTGGTTCCAGAGTAAATATTTGATTAGCCTGCTTTGTGCACAAATGTAGTTATTAATACAAACTGGATCATGTATATTTTTTAATGATGTTGATTGGTTTGATAGAAATATCTTTGGAAAGAGAAGCAGAGCTGCACAATGTTTAATTCCCCTTTTTTCCTTCAATCACAAAACATCTGATGCATCACACCTCAAAATCATTACACCCTTTTCTTTGACCAACAAAAATAACATGCCTCAATTATATTTATAATTCTATAATTGCCAAATAAAAATGTCCTTTATAAATAAGAAGTGAAAGTTAAGAAAAGTAGAAAATGTGAATGTTTATGTTATTTATTTGTGAACATCAAATATCTTGAAGAAATGGAATCCCAATTTGATATCATAGTGGTTTATTCTTATTGAAAGATAAGCTTAAAATGTGCCAGACAGTATTTCAAGTGCTTTGTATTTGTAAACCCATTTGATTCTCATAACTTCCCTTTGATATGGCATAAAATTGCTATTATTATTATTTTACAAATGAGAAAAGCAAGGCAGAAAGATAAGTAACTTGCTCAAGTTTTCCCAATTTGTCAGTGTTCAAAACAAGATTTGAATCCAAAGAACCAAAGATTCTAGACTATGTCCATACTCAATACCATAAGAATGTGTTACATATTATATATATATATATATATATATATACACTCATTCATATATTTGCATATATATAATATGTATACACACTAATTGAGTGTTCATTCTTTCATTTCTTTAGCATTCAGTCATTCAGCAAACATTTATTGAATGCTGCTATGTGCTGAACTCTGGATTATGCCCTAAAGATTTAGCAGTTAATAAGAAAAGCAAAAGTGCCTGCTCTCATGGAGCTTACATTCTAGTATATGAAAATAGATAATAAACAAATATAAAAAAATAGATAGTAAACAAATACATAATTCTTACAGATTGTGAAAATTGCCAGACTGTGAAATAAAGTTAACTGCAAAGGATCAACTTTAGATAGCATTATTAGTGAAGACATCTCTATTTTAGACATGTTCAGACAAAGCCATAAAAGAGCTAGGAAGATAGATTTCAAGAAAACAAGAGAGACAAAAGTAAAATTATATAGAACACAAAGTTTTAGATATATTATCAAATATTAAGCTCTCAACCACTTGAGAGCTCTGTTGATTCAGTAATGAAAAAGACTACAGTAAGTGTTAGGTTGTAGACAGGTTTGATTTTTTTGAAATTTATTATTAAAAATGAAGAGATGTGGTTTAATATTTTTTTAAGAAGTGAGAATGACATGCTAGGTAGGTGATATTCCACATACTTATCAGTGTTATTTGAATTTTAAGTAGAGGAGATAAACTATTTTTGTTTATTTGAAGCTAAAAATAAAAGCTGATTGATAGGCAGAGATAAAGTTAATCAGACAAAGTTACAAACTCTTGACAGTCATAATCAAGACTTTTAGTTTTATGTGTAAGTCATTTGGGGGACACTATGGTGTTTTGTAGAATCTGTCAGCAATTCTTTATTTAACACAACACTGCAATACAGACTCTGACTCTTGCTATCCACTCTTGTCCTCTTCCAATTGTGTGTGTGCTTTTTAAAAAAATTCTGACTGTAGTAAGAATGATCCTTTAAAGGATAAATCTGACCATATTCCTCTCCAACTTAAATCTCTTTAAAGGTCTCCCATTGGTCTCAGCTTAAAATAAATGAAATCCTGAGTATGACTTATACAATCCTGTCTGATTTAGCCCCAGAATTTTGCTCTTTTCCATCCGTCCGCTCTCTCTCCACGACTATCATTCCTCTCCAGAAAACACACACACACACACATACACACACACTCACACACACCCCTTGCTTCAACTAGTTAATTTCTACTAATTAATTAATATGGTTCTCTTGAACTATTAGCGTGTATAGAGCAGGCTTCTGTCTGCTTTGCTCACCTTTGCCTTCCCAGCACCTATTATGGTTTCTGGCATGGGCCTATCATAGGAGCTCAATAATAACTCATTTAATAAATAACTAAATTAATTGTTAGGTATTATAGGAAATGCTAATACAATACAATATACATAAGCTATACGTGGAACATGAACCAATACATAAAACAATTCAACACAATAAAACACTAAATACTAAATATTATGGTGACAATTTCTAGGCTAGCAAGGTTGCCAAAAATGAAGGTGTGGAGTAGGAAGTGAACATGGCAAATACAAAGGACCTAGGACATTTCAGCTGGGTAGAGCAGACATCTCGTATGAGAAATTGGTGAGAATTAAGGTAATGATCTTGCTATATCTGAGATGATAAATTCAATCTGTAGGCCACAAAAATCCACTGTAAATTGATAACAGGGAAATGACAGCAACAAAATAATATTCCAAACCAGGTTTATTTATCTATAAATCTGGGAGACAATGTGTCTTAATTTTATACCAGAACTTGGTTCAAATCCTGGCTGTGTGAATTGGGCAAATAATTCAACCATTATGAAATTTAGTTTCTCTTTTGATAACATGAGTGTACATATATATGTATGTATATATATATATATATATGTGTGTGTGTGTGTGTGTGTATATATGTGTGTGTGTGTATACATATTTTAATGTAGCATTTTAATGATTAATGAAATAGGTATATAAAGGACTTTTCAAAGTCCTTTGTACACAGTGGATTCCAGGTAATACTGCCTTGATTCTCTTTCATCACTTCCTTGGATGGAAGAAGGGTTGCACCAGGGAGACACTGAAGATAAGGAGCATACCATAGGCCAACTTAATAACACAGGTGTGTTAGTTTCCTAGGGCTGCTGAAACAAAGTACCACAAACTGGTGGCTAAACCAACAGAACTTTATTCTTTCTCACAGTTCTGGGGGTTAGAAGTCTGAAATCAGCACATGCTCTCCCTGAAAGCTCTAGGTGAGGATTCTTCCTTGCCTCATCCTGGTTTCTGGTAGTAGGCAGCAATCTTTGGCATTCCTTAGCTTATAGATAAATCACTACAGTGTGTACCTTCATCATCATGTGGCCATCTTCCTTGTGTGTCCATCTCTGTGTCTCTTTCCATTTTATAAGGACACTAGTGGTATAGAATTAAGGGTACCCCCTAATTCAATATAACTTTAAGTTAACTAATTACGACAGCAAATAACATTTTTAGGTTCCAGGAAAGGCATGAATTTTAGGTGAAACTATTTAACCCAGTACAGCAGGTATGAAATGGCAGGAATCTAGACTGAGATGTTGGCAGCAAGATTGGAGAGACATTGGACAAATTAGAGTTATGTTAAAGAACATACCAGTAGAGATTGATGAAGATTGAAAACAGAATTGTTGCAAGCTGCTTATGATCTAACCTTTTGTAGTGCTTGGTCTTCAAAAGTCAAAAGAGAAACAGATGAAAAGACGTTCTTTTTCATTATTCCTTTCTCTTTTACTTTTTGTTCAAAATTACATAGTTCCACCCTGAGAAGCATTTTAGCCAGATCTTGCCTATATTTTAATGTTTAGCATTCTCTGACACTTAATTATTTCTATTTCATCCCCATTGGCAATTATAAAGTTGGGAGTCATCTTGGGGAAGACTGTTAAGAGTTTGTTTCCCTCCTGAAGAAACCTACATTCTGTCAGTTATTAGCAAATGTTAGTTGAATTATAAGTTTAGTGACAAGAGCTAATTCCTGGACAGTGAAAAAGGTAGATAAACAAATAGCCTCTGCCACGTAACTTAAAGTCTGCATAGGGACCCAATGAACAAACATGCAAATAAATGGAAAATAACATGTTTTGAACAAGTTGTGTTTACATGTGCCGCAAAAGTGTTCTGTGATTAGAAAATAACTGTGAGGGGTGGAAAAGGGAGCCATGAGGAGGTCAGAAGAGATGTTTTTAGCCTGGTGACATAGAATTGGGAATTGACACACAAAGTCAGAATTGTAGCCAAAAGAATCAATGAAATCACTTAGGTAAGAATATAGAAAGCTTATTCAAAGGAATGTTCAGAATTCAAATTTATAAAATTGATAAAATAGAGTTGTTCTTATTGAAGTAGAGTTGGAAGGCAAGGACATTGCATATCAGACCCCCCGTGGTCTCACAGTGGTCCCTTAGCTTCTAGGAATACGTTTTATAAAACGGACAGTGATAGGAAAGAACAGAGACAGAGAATAAGACATTAGCTCACAGTACCCACATAGTCTTGGAAAAATAACATAATATCTCTGAGTATCACAGTCTTCTTTAGTGAAAATTTACAATCTTTGGTCTTTTAAATCCTGCAACTGAGTTATCTAGGTCATTCTCAGCATGTTCCACAGATGACAATAGTCATAGAGTCCCCATTAAAAAAAAAGGTGTTTCTTATTTAAAATAACAAAACAATTTAGGATTAGCATGAAGATTAAAATAACTTTCCAGGGAAGCACAAGTAAAATAATACAGATATGAGCATCTCCACATTTCTCTGGTTTCTGAGTTGATATCTATTCTATGGAAGATTTTTAGACAAAATCTCTAAGATACAGTCTCAGAAAGATTTCCTTGTATAGGGCTCCCCCTATCTTCTCCCTTTTCTCTTACAGTTTTGGGATTTCTTACAATTACCTTTTACCTTTATCACTGTACCCCCTTTAAAGTATAAGTTCAGGAAAACAATGTTCAAAGTTCCCAATTACTATCCACTAAGCATTTTATCAAAAATCCAGGTTATATTTTCTGCCCTGGGTTTCTTTCCCAGAAAGTCTTTCTTTTCTAGTAGTAACCCTTCTGTACAGTGGTGTTTTACTTGCAAATTAACATCCATGCACAGCAAGTGCTTGATAAGCAGGTTAAACTACTGGAAGGAAGATGTTTGAAGTGACAGATAACAATTTGCAGAAGAAAATTAAAACATATTTTTCATGTTTCATCACTCTATAGCTACATTTTGAAAATTTTTCCTTTTCTCTTTGTCCTTAGTAAACTGAATGTTAATTAGCCAAATTCTCTTATAAATAGCTTTTTATTAGATGACGATGAATCAATGACTTTATACCTTGCCCAAGTTTTGTTCAAGTTTTCTCCTCCATCTGAAATGGTCTTCTGACCATGATTACTCTTTAGAACTGGAAAAATTTTACTTCTTTAAAGTACATCACATTCATTTCCTCTTATAGGAGCCTTCCTGACCTATTCTAGTTGATGCTCTTCAAGACTCCCATAATATGTTTTTTACAATAGGAGCAATGTTGAATGGGCTTTGAAATTAGAGGATATACAGTTCAGTTTTTGGCTATGTCCTGTACTAATTGTGTTGTCTTGTATAAGCTTCTGTGTCTTTTGAGTCTCATTCTATTTATCGGCACATTGAGTACATAAAGAACTTCTAAGTTTAAGTAGTAAAAATAGACATATAAAACAATTTGCCTCAGATGTTATAACAGTATAAAACATGTTTCCTGAATGAATATGAGTATAGTACATTTTTAGAAGACTTAAGAGAAAAAAAAAAGACTTCAATCAACAAATTATTTTGTTGTAGATTTTAGATATCATTTGGAGGTAGCAGGCTGATGCTTGGATTCATAGAGACTTTGTCACGGTGGCCTTTCAATTATGCCAAATGCCAATCTAATCCAATGGGATGACCTGTTCAAGTGATATAATAATTAGAAACATGACATTCAACAAACAAATATCTCAATTATATTAAAGTAGCATGGTGAGATAAGGTGCCGGAGCCAGACTACCTAGTTTCAACCCTTGGTTCTGTCATGTTATCACTGTGTGATTTGAGCAAATAATTAACTCCTTTTAACAGTTTTCTTTTTAAATAATGGTGACAATTATAGAAATAGTTACATAAATTAAAAAATAAAATATTTTTTCTGAGGATTGAGTTAAGTATTTATAATACTGCCTGGAATCAAGAAAGCACTGAGTATTTGTTTGCAATTATTGCTGTATGCCATGCACTGTGCTAAGTACAGGGGATTCAGTGATGAGTATTGGAGACGACAGGCATTGAGCAAGTAAACAAATGTGAATACCTAATCCCAATTTGTGATCATGCAAAGGAGGTAAAAAACAAGATGTTTTGAACCACATAATAATGACTAGAATAAAGATAAGAAATAAGGAATAAAAAGATAAGCATTGTTTCCATGGGAAAATACTTTGTAATGTTATAGTATATTTAAAAAAATAAAGATGTAATTGAAACTTGATAAATTATGTAGTTTATTTTTATTATTTTTAAATAACCTTTAATAATTTTCTTTTTTGCATATGTGAATACTTGCAGCTGTTCAGAAAAGGAATAAACACACTGTTTATTTTTATAGCCTATCAACTAAGGGTGTGCCAGCCTCCACCACCTGTACCCAATGCTGAAATTTTGACGGAAGATGATGAATTTGAAATAGGTAAAGCCTGTTAAATTATTTTCAAAGAAAATATACTGCTGGCAGAACAATTTGCTTAAAAAGGGGCCAAAATAAAGAATGTTAGAAGCCTGTGTTGAGACCCTCATTCCCTGTGTTGATAGAGATTATTCAGAATTTTTAAGAAGGGAGAGGAGTGAAAAGAGGCCAGGGAATATTAGACAAGAAAAAATAATTTTTCTTTTCTGGAATGTACAATTAGAAAAAGTGTCAAAATTTGAAACCATTATTTTGCTGCCTTCTGACACTATAATTCTAAACTTTGTCCTTTGAATTCAGCCTACGCCTGACTTGGCAGAATGAATTGGTTGTAGGTCATATTAGAAGACTGTTTTATTTCCGTATCTTAGAAAATACTTAGTCAATTCTACTCAATTTAATAATAAAAGTGCTTTAAAACTGAGTTGGAAATTCAACCCAAATAATTAATGCCACACAGTTTGAAAAAAATGGTACAAGAAGATATCTTAATGTTGCCATAATAAACTTTTATTGTTAATTATTATTATTATATTGATTTTGGTTGAGACACATAAAGAAACTAACAGTGACTGATGTAACTTTAATTTTAATAGAAAAGTAATAAATAGAAGGCCTTCTAACTACTTACTATATTTTTACTTAATATCTCACCTATATCAACTAAATTATTTCCTTATGATTGTTGTTTATATCCTGGTGGTATGCATCAGTACAGAGAGACTGGCAGTTGACTTTTGCCTTCAGTTCTGATGGGTCAATGACTATTATCTTGTCTTTTTTTTTTCAATATTTTGAATATAACTCCTACTTATACCTAATACCTATATAATACCTATATAATATAACACCTATTTATACCTAATATATACCTATAACTCCTACTGGTTTTTCAATATTTTGAATATAACTCCTATGTATACCTAATAACATTTTTATGGTGATTGAAAATGACTAAAGGAGAAAATATTCTCTTATAATTGAAATCTTTGTTTATTTTTATCATCATCTTGTTGCTTATATGAAGCCTACCCTCTGTTTTTTAATAGGTGATATTATTAGGTATCAGTGTCTTCCAGGATTTACTTTAGTTGGTAATGCAATTCTGACATGCAGATTAGGAGAACGACTGCAGATGGATGGAGCACCTCCAGTTTGTCAAGGTATTCATTCTTAATGATTATTAATTTCTTAAATATTTGCTTTATGTCTAACTTAATATAGGTAAGATTGAGAAAAATCTATTCATATAAATATAAAATATTTAACTGGAAACAATGCTATAAGTTATATAATTCATATGTGGTATTTCACTTTGAAATAGTCCACGGTTTATCAGATTTAACTTTAAACATCTTTGATTCTTCCAAGGTTAAATTTTTCTGGTCTAACATGAAGTCAGTTCAACTTACTGAAATTATTTTGATTTTAGGAGTGGGAATGGAGGTGGAGAGAAAGGGAAATCACTTTAAATAAAGGCTTCAATGTTGATTGGTTTTACTTAGAAAGAGTTTCTGATCTAAACACTAGACTCATTAAACTTTATTGAATACCTGTTACATAATGAGGATCTGAGAAAAAAAAAAACAAGCAGAGTGACAAAAAATAAATTTTAAGTGGCCCCTATTGTGAAAGCATCATGGAAAGGAGATATGGCAGTTGTACAGGTGATAGCAGTACAGTGGTTGGGGAAAGAGACCAGGAAGCTGTCGATTCATATACATTTTAACTGCTTATGGGGCAGGGGAAGCTTAATGGAAGCATTCTTCCCTGAGTCATGAGACAATGCCAGTTGACAATAGGACTTACTCTGATAGAACAAAGATTGAGAGAATTGTGGTCTAAGGGGCAGATATATATATGCAAAGATAGAGAAGTGAAAGACAACAGGGCATGGACTTCAAGGAATTCACTATGTTACAAGAGCAAGGCAAAGAGATAGGCCTTGAATGTTATGCTAAGCTATGATGTTCAAAAAACATGTATTATTTGTGTAGTTCCTGGGCCCAGAACAGTGCCTAACACCCAATAATCATAAATGTCGATTAAGTTGAAAACAATTGAGTTATATTTTATTATTCTTCCTAGCTTTATTTTGGATTGCTTCCTTCTTTGGGATTCATTCCTGAGAATATTGGAAATCTGTTTCCTGTGCAGTATCTTAACTGCTATAACAAGCCTACAATAACTTCTGATTATTATTCTAAACATACTATAATAAAAAGCCTTACAAGAAGATTAAAGGATTATAAGAGGCTTTGATGGTAGCAAAAAGAAAAGCAGGAAAGCAGGTTTTGGGGTATAAATCAGAGCCAGTGTGAGAATTTCTCATGGTCTTAATGCTATTTGAACATCTTGAAATTGGTTGGGAATTCGTGAAGTCTATCACTTATATATTCCAGACATTTATATGCCATTCATTCGGCTTTTTCCATCATGTAAGACTATTCTCTAGACCTTTAGGATTATGTTTGTTTCATGTTCAGATATTTAGATAAGTGAATAGAGAAGAAAGGGGCTCAACCTTGGAGGGGTTATACATGGGAAAAATAGTTGGGCAGACACAGGAGGTATGAATGAGCAATTACATAACAGCATTTCTGTATTTACCCCGATATAAACTACATTGTGAGCACTTGGAGGGCAAGCTTCTAGTTTTTAAATCCGAATCCCAATTCAACAAACTTTTTAAAAATTAAAGTAAATGTAACAATTCAGATATTTTACATTTTTTTTTGTCTAGATATTGCTAGATATTTCACAACTTTTGTCTCTCAGACTTTCAATGTCTTATTCCCCAAACTGGAGTTTCCTGTAGATTAGTAATTGAACTTACTGTGTCTACTATGGAGAATACAGAAAAGATAGTAAATTTTTTTCTCCTGATAACATTCCATATTCTAGCTAATAAAATCAATAAATCATCCTTTAGAATGAGTTTATGTAGATTCTCTATATTAATTATTTGACCAGGCATTTAAGCCAAAAAGCTGACTTTACATTTTTGTTTAATTGAGTTTATTCCACAAACTTGCTAGAATAGTCATTTGCTTGGAATCGGCTAGAATGAATCTACATAGTCTTTAGTACATTTAAAATTTTTTTTTGACTTCAAAAAAGGCAGTATCATTTTTGTTCTCTGTTTTTCTCTAGATGCTCTGTAGTTCTCTATGTTCCACTTAAAATGTGAAAATAATTCCAAATATGGTTTTATGTAAAGAGTTTGTTGTAAATGAAATCTAATAGATGCTTACATTTTTTGGTTTAAAAACATTGGCTCCAACTGAATCTGGGAGACTTTGGGCACTTTAAAATTTCTGGGCATCAATTTTATCATATGTACAATGGGGATAAAAAGTATACACATTTTTTAAAAGTTGTGACAAGGGAGATAATGGACCAATGGTGTTCAACAGTGCCTAACATATAGTTACAATCAACAAGTATTTACTGTTATGCTTGGTGATTGTCAGGCTTGTTCCTATATGTTAGGTAGTATGAGTATAGGTTAATTTGCATATTTGTAGTAAAGTATATTGGATCATACCATTTATTTTAATATGTTAATGCCTAATATTTACTATTTTTTATCTTTATATATTCCATATCATTTCCAATCTTTATTAATTCAATTTTTTTGTATTTTTAATTTTTTGAAAATTAATGTCAGAGTTCTCTTTTAAAATGGAGCAAGAATAACCTGATACCATTTATTCAATTTTTTAAACTAAAAATTATATTCATGAAGGAAAATTCTAGGTTGAAGTAAAAGAAACTGAAGTATATCCAAAAAAATAGAAAATAGCTCTTAGCTTTAGTTATACTGTATTTTAAACTCTATTTTATAGTCAATTTTCAAAAAAGCCATGTATTAGTTCTGACCAGTATTCAAGTTTTCAAGAAGTTTTTTCCATTCAAGTTATTAACATATTTGTAGAGCAATCATATGCTGCCATAATCCACTATGTTAATTACTCTTTTCTATCTCTATACTTGTTGGAGACTTTATAACTCAAAATATTTAATTGTCCTTGTACCCTGTACACTATGAATATAGAAGCTCTTCATCTATTCATTATATTGCAGCAACTACATTAGTAGTTTCCAATCCTAATTCAAATAAACATTGAAAAAGAAGAATTCTTCTTAAAATGCTGCTCTAATTATTTTGAGAAACAGTGCTATTTAACTCCAAAATGAAAGTTAAGATATAGTGGTTAAATTAGGAAATGACAAGGGATGTATTTCTAATTAATCACATCATCGAAAATTATCTAGCTTACCCATTCCTTCAGTTACCTAAATGTTTACAGTAAAACACTCAAAAGGTAGTCCAGTCTAAGTTTAAAACTTGTTAGCAATTATGTTCATAAGACATTTTACTATAGCCATTACACTGTTCTGATAAATAGAAAGTTCTTCTTTGTAGGGACATGGATGAACCTGGAAACCATCATTCTCAGCAAACTGACACAAGAACAGAAAATCAAACACCGCATGTTCTCACTCATAGGCGGGTGTTGAACAATGCGAACACATGGACACAGGGAGGGGGAGTATCACACACTGGGGTCTGTCGGGGGGAAAAAGGGGAGGGGATAGTGGGGGGGTGGGGAGTTGGGGAGGGATAGCATGGGGAGAAATGCCAGATATAGGTGATGGGGAGGAAGGCAGCAAATCACACTGCCATGTGTGTACCTATGCAACAATCTTGCATGTTCTTCACATGTACCCCAAAACCTAAAATGCAATAAAAAAAAAAAAAGAAAGTTCTTCCTTATATTGAAGTCAATCCTGTTTGGTGCATATTGGTTTACTTCTGCACAATGGACCATACTAAATAAGTCCAATACTCTTTCCACACCATAGAACTTAAAAAAAATTTTTTTAAGAGACTAAAATGTAATAATTTGATTAAAAAGGGCTTGATCAACTAAGTCATACTCTCCATTCTAAATCCAAATTTAAGTGAGTGTTCATAATTTTGGTCTGATACATAGTGCAATTGATGCCAAAAAACTGAAATTTGCTATATGTTTCAGGCTGTTAGCCACAATTATGTTGTTTTGTCAATATATAACAATATGTTTTTTGTTTTGTCAATTACATGTTTTGTCAATATATAACAAATTTTCCGTGTTTTTATAAGTGTATGTGTATATATATGTATATGTATATACATGTATATGATATTAAAGCAGAAGTATTATTATTAAATAAAATGAGTTGCACTTTGGGCTACATTTATGGCCTGGAGATAGTGTAAAGAACTGAAAGGCAATTGGTGACTCAGAATTTGTTAAATTCTCATGGTAGACACATTCCTGAGATGAGAAAAGACTCTACCTGAAATGAATACTTTGAGAGAGGGCAGTTTTCTATCTGGCCCGACACACCTGAGTAAGCAGAAGGTTTAAGAGAGATGAAAGTGAGTTAAAAAGTATGGAAAGAAAGAGTCAAGGCAAAGATATAGATCAGATAGGCAGAGGAGGAAAAACATAAGAAGATTAGGAAAGGTTGAGGAAAATGTGGAGAAAGAGGAGGGATTAAATGGCTTATATTTTATTTATGCATTTATTTATGTCCAGAAAGTGATGCCTCTTCCATGTAATAAAAAATAAATCAATACTATAAATTTTTAGATCATTCCTCCAAGTTTTTTAATGGTAAGTTTAATACACCTTGTCTCTTTTAACAAATAATTCAATGTATCATCCTTATGGTTATTGAACATGAAAGCACAATACTCAGTATCTAAAATGCAGTTTTTACTGAGGCTCTAAAAGACTAACACTATTTAATGACATTTTTCTTTGACAGTGCTCTGTCCTGCCAATGAATTACGGCTAGATTCTACTGGAGTCATATTGAGCCCTGGATATCCTGACAGTTACCCAAATCTTCAAATGTGTGCATGGAGCATTTCAGTGGAAAAGGGTTATAATATCACCATGTTGGTAGAATTCTTCCAGACAGAAAAGGAATTTGATGTTCTTCAGGTGTATGATGGTAACCAAGGGTTATATTTATTGGATATTCATCAATTAAGTTTAAATGTTCTAATTATACATGTAAACTTTCAGTATAAACAACTGCTTGTGACTTTATCTTGCAGATATTATTAGAAGTATCAACATTAAACTTACTCCTATACCAAATGAAAATTATAGTTAGCTCCATTATTATTTTATAAATTGTATGTCATTTAGCTGTAGAAGTAAAATGCCTAAGACAAACATTTTTTCTTTTCAGTTATTGTTAATGAGGTAGATTGGCTGTGAAGCAATTTAACCATATTTAATATTATTCTAAAGATATAAAATACTGAAGATAAATGAAAACATCATCAGTCATTTATATCTAAATTGTTTTATTTTCTTTCCAAAGGACCAAATATTCAAAGTCCAGTGCTTATTTCCCTCAGTGGAGATTATTCATCTGCTTTTAATATAACAAGCAATGGTCATGAAGTATTTCTTCAGTGGTCAGCAGATCATGGCAATAACAAAAAAGGCTTTCGGATAAGATATATAGGTATGTAAACTTTATAACTTCAGAACAGATCTCCCTAGCATCTGCAGTATAGTTATGATTAAGGAACAGAGACACTATTCAATTAGGCATGAATTCAAATCACAGCTTCTCCATTGATTGTTCTTGGACAATTTATGTAAGCTCTCTATTTCCTATTGTAGTAATAGTAATTCTACATCCCTCATATGATTTTATAAAATATTAAAAGCACTTAGGATACTAATGGCTTACATAAATCAGTTATAAATTAAATTGTAATTTTTAATACTTTTTAAATATGGATTTGTTTGCCTTGAACTGAGAAAAAATATTAACAGTGTTGCTCGATTGTGTGTTATCTGATCTACTTAGTAACTCCTTTAAATGACAAGTTTAAACAAAGGATAAACATACAGTGGTCAAAATCTTTGTTTTAATTTTTATCCATCTATTTGTGATACTTGCTAAAATATCTTAAATATCAAAAGAGAGAATGATAAACGTATTATTTACAAACCTTCAGTTTTTTAAAATGGAAAACATTATGTCACTACTACTTTTCCTTGAGTGATATTTAGAAAGATGTGGGCTGGAAATTCTTTTTAATACCAAGGTGACATAGATTTTTCTGTATGTCTTCTTGTTTATAAGTTCTACTCATACTGAAACAATCATTTTCTTGTTGAGTAAATGTACATAAATAGTCCTACATTATGTGAAGGTTATGCTCCTTCTTTACTGCCATTCTAAATCATGTCAGAGGCCATGGATATGTGCTCAGTAGTAGAATACCTTAGAATCAGTCAGCTGTCTCTTTCTATACAGTGTTCAGACCATGCCTCCCAAACCATGTGTCATTGGTAATCAGTTCAACTGAAAATTTTGCTTTTATAAATGTTTTATAAACAACTCTGACACTATGATTCTAGGCATAGACAGATACATTTTGAATTTCGGTTCTAAAAAGTATACTCTTGAATGTTACTCATTTGTACAAATTTACACCTACATATAAAATGAATACATAGAATAATTCTGTTTAATTACCTTGATTTTAAAACTCTAAGATGATAGTTTGATCTTAATTAATTAATAATTTGTCTTTCACATATTAGAATAACTTGTCACTGACAGCATATTACTACCATGTACATAATTGTATCCTACAATAAGTTTCTATGAAATTGAAAATAATTTGTCATGCACTCAAAGTAGAATTGTTTTAAAATATTGAAATATTGCCTGGCATGGTGGCTCATGCTTATAATCACAGCATGTTGGGAGGCCGAGGCGGGTGGATGGACTGAGGTCAGAAGCTTGAGACCAGCCTGGCAAACATCACGAATCCCTGTCTCTACTAAAAATACAAAAAATTAGCTGGGCATGGTTGTGGGCTATAATTCCAGCTACTCAGGAGGCTGAGGCAGGAGAATCTCTTGAACTCGGAAGGCAGAGGTTGCAGTGAGCCAAGATCACACCATTGCACTCCAGCATGGGCAACAAGAGTGAAACTTTGTCTCAAAAAAAAAAAAAAAAAATTGAAATATAAGATATACCCGGTCATCTTGAAGAATTTTTATACTGGAGCTTATGGTTTCTGTTACATGAACAATGCAAATGTCTTTTTATTAAAGTTTTGCCCAAATAGGGCATTTACAAGTAAGCACCATTAAATTTGTAATGCATGATAACATAAAAGGAAATTATTCAAATTAAACAATTAGATTGACCATATTATAGACCAATCCTTATTCATGTTGATTATTTATGATACAGTTGGATATAAATATAATGAAAATACCACTTTTAGCCCCCAAGAACAGCTTGACATATAAAATATGTATTTTAACCTTTAGAAATGACAGGTTATGACATATATATCCTAAGTCCAATTTGTTTCTTACTATTTACCCCCAAAGCCTCATTTTTCTCAGATGAATACATTAAAATTTCAAAAGGTAAATGGAATCTGCCATGCTGAATAGCCTCAAAAGTACATATATATGAAAAAGCTATTTGACATTATCTGTTGGCATTTCAAACTTCAGGAGATGAAAAACCTTTTTTATTTTATTGGCAATTTCTACCACCATATGTAAGCACTCTTGACAGAATGGAAACCCTTTAATAGACTGGGAAAGAGGATTATGGAATGTGGGGGGATTATTTTAGACATGAACCAAAATGAAATGTATGACCTAACATGATAGAGGTTTCTGGATATAACTTCAAAGTGACATGTAAAGAACATGCTCTAAAATATTGCTACCAAAGCTGTGACATTTGGTCCCTCAAATGACAGGAAGTGCAGTTTCCAAAATTCAATTAGATATTTGTTGGGCTTTTGAACCTCCACTATGTTAAGAAAATACATTTCAATTCAGAAGACATTTTAAGTGACAATATAAATTGGAAGAATGCTCAGAGTTAGTTATGTTTCTCAAAAGTTATGTCAGTAGGTTATTTTTAAAAGAGGATAGAGAACAATATGTTGTTAATACGAATTAAAATGTACATAGATGACCACTGACCTATTTTTAAGTACTAGTTGCTGTATAGGTGTTTATAACTTTTGATAATAACTTCTGGTTCATTAATTAAACAACATTTTTTTTTAAAAGCTTTCTACTGTAGTACACCAGAATCCCCACCTCATGGATACATTATCAGTCAGACAGGTGGGCAGCTTAACAGTGTGGTCCGTTGGGCCTGTGATCGAGGATTCCGACTTGTTGGAAAAAGCAGTGCTGTGTGCAGAAAGTCTTCCTATGGGTATCATGCATGGGATGCGCCGGTCCCTGCCTGTCAAGGTGAGGCATATTATGCCCAGATGAATAAAAACATTAATATGAGATTAGCACCATTTAACTTTTTTATTTGGATCACTAACAATTCTGAGAATAGAAATATTTGGAAGCATATTGTGAACTCCTTTCATGAAAATAAGGTATAACATCACAGAATGATAAATTTCAGGGGAAAGATACATACTGTTTTATAATTCTCATTATTGTTAGGCAACTTACATGTGTTGGCTTTTTCCCCTTGTATACATACTTTATTCATACATTCTCCATTCCAGTTACTTTGTTGTCAGACAATTACTGAAACAGAGTGGGGAAACTGTCTTAGTGTGAAGTCTATAGACAGGTGATAGAGAATAAGAATGGGCAAGTACACTGAAGACTGAGTTTCACTCTGAGCATGCAAAATTTGCTCTCATAGCAACAAATTTAAGAGAAAAATGTAACCCACCAGCTGGTTACTTTTTTCTTCAGTGGTACAGATAACACAACAGAGATAGCAATAAATAAAATAAAGAATATGTTTTTTAGTTTTTACTTTAGCAAAATGAAAAGTATTTTTTTTTATTTTTCTTTGTATTTTGTCAAAAATTGAGGCACAGAGCATTATATCTTGCTGCAACAGAATGACAAGCTTGTTAATCAAAAAATAGCATGTTTTAGAGCTTTTGATCAAGACTTGTTTTTATGGGAGACTGAAGCAGGAGAATGACTTGTGCCCGAAAGGCAGAGGTTGCAGTGAGCTGAGATCAAAACATTGCACACCAGGCTGGGTGACAAGAGTAAAACTCCGTCTTAGAATAAAAAAAAAAAAAAAAAAAGACTTGTTTTTAAATAGTAGTTGAGTCTCTTATCTAAGTGTAGTCATAGTCATAAAGACAAGTTCAACATCAGCTAAACAGAAAAACTAATGTCACTGGACTTTGAAAATTTTAAAATACTTAATTCATTATATTATTTTATCAAGATGTAAATTAATTTCATATTTTATTTAACTCTAGTCACCATGTAAATATGCATATAGCAACTTTGAACCCTCACATGAAAAAAGGCAGAATATTCTAGGTTAATAAATAAGAAGTCTTACTTATTATCTGTTTTTTGGTGGGCACTTATAAAATTTAAAATCAACCAATAGCAAGTTAAAATTAGCTAAGGAATAGGTATTACCAGGCACTTGAAATGGGTTCTTTAACCTATTACACTGCAATTTATAATGCACAAAAATGTAACTATCAAAGGCATATGTATACAAATGCAAAATGAAAAAATTATTGTTTCTTGTGTGGATGCAAGGAAAAATTAATCACTTGTTAGGATTCTGGAAAGCATCATTATCTTAAGGAGTTATCAACATTGAAAGCATTTACTTCATGCAGAATAGATACATTTTAATAACGCATTAAAATGGCTACTTTCTTCCGACCAATGAAAAGCAGGAGTATTACAGTTTCTTAGTAGTAACTAATTTCCCAGAACTAGTTTGGGAATCTTTAAACTCATAATTTCATAACAGAATTAAAACATAAGCTTATATAATATATATTTTAAATAACCATTAAAATGTTCTGAATTTTAATTTTTTTGAAATTTAAACTGTTGTATTTTAGTTACATAATGATTGCTGTGGAGATTGCTTTAATTTATAGTGATATACACACATACACATATACATACACATCCCTATATGGTACATATATAATCCTTAAGAAACATTTTGTGAGAATAATTGACTATCATGTAAAATAAAAATAGCCCATATTTGCTGAAAATTTGAAATTGCTTTGGTAGAATTAGTGCTATAATTTCATCGAATATACTCCATGTAATTTACATATGGAGTCATTTTTTTCATTGTCCTTAATTTAAAATTGTTTTACTATCCAAATAAGAAAGTTGAAATGTAGTTTAAAAATGAGATATTTGGTGAAGTAAAGTGATAAAATATATGTAAATCATGTAGCCATTTCCAAAAATTGATCTTTTCTTATTGTTAAAACAAAGATTAAGAAAAAATGCTTATAGGATATGACTTCTGTTTGGACATAGCTAATTGAAATGAAATGTTTGTATGTAATTGGGAAGAGCTATTTGCATAATGCATCTTTTATTCCAAATTTGTTTTGCATATTTTAGTCATTTTTCTTTTTCTTGCCTCTTGAGTCTTCTTATACATCCCTACATACATTTACTTGAGCTATAAAGTTATACAATGTGAGCAAAAAAGGTAGAAAATCAGTCAGCTATATCCATTTGTGTTTGGTCAGGTGTTTTGTTTATGTTTGTTCTCATCAAATAACCATTTATTATTTCCCCCTCAAAAAATGAACCATCCTCATGCATACAATTAAGTATTATACAGTGTTACGTGGACACTCACTTTGTATTCCCTGCCTCACTTTTAATTTGTGATTTACTGAAAGCTGTATAGAGAAGCCTCTTTGACAACCACTCAGTTATGATGACTTTTCTTCTGAACCAGATTTTTCTTTCTTTTCTTCTTCTTCTTTTTTTAAATAGCTGAGAAGTTAAATTGTAAACTATCCATCGGCACAGGAATTGTCCTATTATTTTGGTACATTGTCTCTTTTTTAGTTCTAAAATAAAAACCACTTTTTACTAAACGTATATGTGGAATCTATACTATTTAACTATATCTCATTTTACTTTGACGTAGATTAAATCTGTACCACCCCAACAATGCACAGTTAATTTTTAAAAATCAGCAAATACACGGTCTTTGGCAGGGAGATGGCTTGTAACAACCTGAGACTCCCAAAAGTTCTAAGTGAAAATATAAACATTGCTTTAACAGACATCAGAGAACCATTTACTTTTCAACACTATTTTAGAGGTTCTGTAATTAGAAAGCAGGGATAATAACATAATTATATAAGATTGCATGTATAATTTAAGTCAGCGTTACAGCTTTTCTGTTCATAATTTGTAGGTTACCAAACTACAAAAGATCAACTATTCAGTAGTAGGGATTCTGCCATTCAGTTTTGACAATTTTATGTAGATTTTATTAACGTTTCTCATTTTATATTTAATTCACATGGGTTAATGAAAATTAAGCAGTGAAATAGTAGATTTTATAAGAGAAGTGGAAACAATTTTTAGTTGAATTAGAAGATGAGTGAATAGAACATAGAATTTATAATATTTAAACTAAACTCATATCTTTATGTATTTTATTTCTTCTGTTATGAGAGAAAGTATAAATCTGTAATCCTTTGTATGAAACCTGTGAGTCTAGATATCCTTCATAATACAGAAGCCTTCTCATTTTATAACAGTAATGCAGTACATACATCAAATATCATATAACTTCAGTTGGTTCTGTGGTGACACTCATATTCAAGTACATTAGTCTTTCTTTGGAGATACATATAAGTATTTGCTCTGAGTGTGATATATATAGATACAAATAGGGCCAGGTGCAGTGGTTCACGCCTGTAATCACAGCACTTTGGAAAGTAGAGGCTGGTGGACTGCTTGAGCCTAGGAGTTTGAGACTAGCCTGGTCTCAACATGAAGAAAACCTGTGTCTACAAAAAATTATAAATCTTACCCGGACCTGGTGCTGTGTGCCTGTGGTCCCAGCTACTCAGAAGGTTGAAGGTAGGAGGACTGCTTGAGCCCAGGAGGTGGAGGCTGCAGTGAGCAAAGATCCTGCCACTGTGCTCCAACTTAGGGAAAAGAGTTGGACCGTGTCTCAAACAAACAAACAATCAGCCAGGTATGGTGGCACACACCTGTAGTCCAGCTACTAGGGTGCTGAGGTGGGAGGATCGCTTGAGCCTAGGAGGTGGAGGTTGCAGTGAGCCCAGATCGCGCCACTGCACTCCAGCCAGGTGACAGATTGAGACCCCTGTCTCAAAAAAAAAAAAAAAAAAAAATCTAACTTTGAGATATTGCTACCAAATATATTCTTTGAAAGGTTATGTGTTTTTTTCTTTTTGTAAATGCCAATTGTGTGTATCAGGCAAAAATGGTAAACAATCAATTTTAGGGGATTTTTCTGTAGCCTTTTAAAGTTACAAAGTATAAAATATCTTATATACAACAAACTATGCAAATACAAAATTTTACATCATTATCACATCATAGTAAAACTAATTTTCACCTAAATCAAATGTATTGTAGATAAAAATCAAGACATCTAAGACACATCAGTGAAATTCAGGAAGATCCTAACTAGGTTTTAAGACAATAAGTCCTGGCCTTATATTTTTAAAACATATCAAATATACATGATACTTTATGGATAGTGCCTCAGCTCATACATTTTGGCTGTTCCTAAGGCAAAGAAATAGCTAGCTTTCAGGTAAAATAAATCTATTTGTTTTATTCCTGGCCAAAATCATGATACATATTGGTTGCCACTCCCTTTAAAATATTTAATATTTATTTGTCAAATTGAATTAATCAAGCTTGCTATGTGGTGGTCCAGTCATGGGCTTGCATTAGAGATACTCTTTACCTAAGTTGCATTCTCATATAATCCATAAAAATGCTGATAACCATACATATGATAACAAGAAACTAGGAAACCAAGAAATAAAGCATTAACAATGTACAGATTCATCAATTTATAAACACATTAAGAGTTTGGAAGAAATTATTCAAAATTTATGGTTCAGAAAGTATTTTTCTGAGATATTCAGATATTGTTTCAGAGGAATTGAAAAAATTCCCCATTAGTTTTGCATGTTTTACAGTTCAACAGACTCATCTAATAAATTAAACATTTTTCTGTTTATATGATTTTGCATATATGTATTTATTCTAGCAATTTCCTGTGGGATTCCTAAAGCTCCAACAAACGGAGGAATACTAACAACAGACTACTTGGTAGGAACGCGAGTTACCTATTTTTGTAATGATGGATATCGATTGTCATCCAAGGAACTTACCACAGCTGTATGCCAATCAGATGGAACATGGAGCAATCATAACAAGACCCCTCGCTGTGTTGGTATGTGGATCAAGGGAATTTCATCATTTGTTTTTCTCTTGGTATTTTATGTGATCTGATATTTTATGTATTGTAGAATTGTAAAAATCAATCCCTAAACTGAAATGTGATGTCTAAGTCAGAAATAAAAGTTAATTGAACTGTCTTGTACCATGAAGTACTAGAAGACAGTACAAGAACTTCTCAATCATTTTTGGAAACTTCGGAATATTCATGTCAAAAAGGCACTTTTATTTTATATAATAAAATTTTATGTTGTAAAAAGTCTTCCTTTAGTCAACACATGTTTTCAGTACATGGTCCCTTGAGAAAGTTTTTAAAGATTGTGTTAAAAATATATTTTGTCATGTTCCTCTCCGATTTTTATAAGGATAAGTAATGTTGCAGAAATTACCCATAATTTTAAACTTTCGTTGATATTCTTTTGGTTATTACACTTAGAAGAGTTCCTATTGCTGTTGCTACTACTTCACTAGGTAAATAAGTTTACATAATGATAAGACATTAATTCTGGTAAAGATTTAGTAGCAAAACAAAAAAATAGAAAATATTGGTTTAAATAAAGTCTTGAATTTTCTCTATATTTCAGTTATTTCTTCCCATTTAGTACTAACATTTCCACTTAGCTATGATTTCATTTAAAATTAAGATTGTTAAATTGTTTGCAGTCTCAACATAGGTATCTAATATGGCTTCTAATTACCTTGAAAAAGTTTTGAATTAGCTAAAGTTGTTACCACAACTCTTGCATAAAAAGGCCATTCTCATAAAAAAAATCCTCAAAATATAGTATTTTTAAAAGTTATAAAGAAATAAGGAGGTAGAGGTAAGCCAACAATTGGGATTCCAAGTAGGAAGAATGATAAGTGCAAGACTGAATTATGAAACTGTTGAATGTGTTCAAGAAATGCCAGCAGAACCATATAGCTAGGGGAAATGGAAAATATTAACATGCAAAAGAAATAAAGAACAAGTGCTAAAGATCCTTGTATAGTAAATGCATTAGTAAGTGAATTAAGGCAGTGGAGATGTAAAGGATGGAATAGACATAAGATACAGTGACTTGTTAGTACTTGTACCCTTTGGTTTTTGTATAGTCGTTACGTGTCCAAGCATCAATTCCTTTACCTTGGAGCATGGAAGATGGCGAATTGTGAATGGCTCCCATTATGAATACAAAACCAAGGTAGTTTTCAGCTGTGACCCTGGTTATCATGGACTAGGTCCTGCCTCCATCGAATGCCTTCCTAATGGTACCTGGAGTTGGAGAAATGAAAGACCATATTGCCAAAGTAAGTATACACTCTGCTCAACTTATTTCATAAGTATGTTTGGTTATTGTTTGAATCAGTTCCTTTTCTAAACACACTAGACCAATAATTACATGATATTACTAATATGGCCATTTAGTCTAATTACATTTAAAAATTTTCTAACTATGTTTGTATGTATTAATAAATGTTTTTTCTAGCAAATAGAAAAGCACAGACTTTGGATTCAGAAATCTAGTGTTTGATTGGTAAATCTATTACCGACTTTAACAATGAAGTAATGTTTACTTACTACGTGCCAGACACTTTTAGTCCTTTAAGTATTTTATACTCATTTTGAAACAAAAACAAAAACAAAACCTTAGCTCCTGATTTAATCATTGTGTTAAAGTCACAGAGGCTATAAATGGTAGAGAAATGATATTTGACCAAGTAGTCTGACAAAAATCCTTGACTTTTTATCATATTATGTCATATTTATTCTCTCCGATCCCAAATTCTAAAACTAGAAAATTATAACACTTGTCATGTAGACTTATTGCAAAGATTTAATGGTATGACACAATTGAAATACCAGCTATAACCAGGTCTTCAATAAATGTTATTGAACCGAATTGAGCAATTAAGGCATTTTATTTCCATACACTTATAAATGGCCAGTGTCTAATATACGTGAGCTAAGGGAACATAGGATATTCAAGTGAAATACCTTGAACTTCCTTTCTTATGTTTATTTATTGCCTATTTTGTTCCAGGAAATATCCTAGGCAAAAATTCAGTCTTTTAATCAGCATTCAACACAACTCTATGGTATATATTGTATAGAGACCCATGGTTTGTAAACAAATTAGTAGAGAAATCAAAAGTCTACATAGGGTTATTATGATTAAGAAGTTTAACAAAGCAGACAAATATCTTATGTGTAATAAGTACGCAAGTATCTGATATTATTTTATTTATGAATATGTACTGATTTGTAATGTATTTTTTGAATCTTTATATCAGCATAGAATTTTTTGGTGGCCCTGTGGTCCAAAATAATCATATTAATGAATTTAAGTATTAAAAATATATTTCTCAATTATATCTGATATTGTAAAATATGCCATCATCTGTATTTCCAATATTTTTTTTTTTTTGAGAAAGAGTCTTACTCTGTCACCCAGGTTGGAGTGGAGTGGCACGATCTCAGCTCACTGCAACCTCTGCCTACTGGGTCCAAACAATTCTCTTGCCTCAGCCTCTCGAGTAGCTAGGATTACAGGTGCCTGCCACCACGCCTGGCTATTTTTTTTCTGTATTTTTAGTAGAGATGAGGTTTACCATGTTGGCCAAGCTGGTCTTGAACTCCTGACCTTACATTATCTGCCGTCTTCATCCTCCCAAAGTGCTGGGATTACAGGCATGAGCCACTGCGCACAGCCTGTATTTCTTTTTTTTTTTTTTTTTTTTTTTTTTGAGACAGAGTCTCACTCTGTCACCAAACGCCAGGCTGGAGTGCAGTGGCGCGACCTCAGCTCACTGCAACCTCCGCCTTCTGGCTTCAAGCAATTCTTCTGCCTCAGCCTCCCGAGTAGCTGGGACTACAGGCGCACGCCACCACGCCCAGCTAATGTTTTTGTATTTTTAGTAGAGACGGGGTTTTCACCATGTTGGCCAGGACGGTCTCGATCTCTTGACCTCGTGATCCACCTGCCTAGGCCTCCCAAAGTGCTGAGATTACAGGCGTGAGCCACCGCGCCCCGCCCCACACAGCCTGTATTTCCAAATTTTTGTACTAGTCCTCCAAGTTTTCTCCCAGGATCTTTCTCTCACTGCAGCCTTCTTGTTCTTCCAGTGTAATTTGTTTTCAACGGGGATGTGGATAGGAACATTTCAAAGAGCTAGGTGATTATTATCTACAACAGAAACACTCATTTAATCAGGCTTTCAATAAATATTTGTCTGGTTGTACTGTGTTCGATTCTTTATTATATAGAATAGTTTAAATGAAAAATAAAACTGGGTTACTGCCTATAGGTAAGAATGAGGAAAAGGCAAGGCATTTAGGAATTGCAGTTTGTTGAGAAAAGGAAAAGAATAGTATTTTTTCCAGTCCTCCATTTATTCGTCTTTTAAATGGAAATAATCTAAATATTAGAATTAATAATGATATTAGTATATCAATAATATTAATAGCTACCTCAAAATATTTTGGGGGGGGATGAGCTCAAAACCATCAGTACATTTTAAATTTGATGTGCAACTCTTGAAAGTTTGCTAATTGTCTATTTCTCTACCTGGCAGCTATCTAAAACTTAAAACTGAAAGCCTAGAGAGTTGTTTTGAGCATTACATAAATGAAAACACTAATAATAGCACCTAATACATAATAAACGCTCAATGAACATGATCTGTTATTGTTTTTATGCTAGATGGCAGTTCATTTGTGGTCTTCAAATTTGAAGAAATCATAAGAAAAGGGTTCTATATGACCTAGTAATCCAGTTAAAGTTATTTTCTTCGATTTTCTAAAACTTTAAAAAACAACAGGTTTATTTTCATTATATCTAACGGATCTCATGAAAATAAAATATTTTACATGTAAAACTCAAACTGTAGAGTTCTTGCCAAAAATTATATTGTAATTATTATTTCAATGTTGATTTAGATATGAAGAAATTTTGGCTCAGGTGAGTCACAAGGCTTGCCCAAAGTTACTTGATAAGTAAAAAGATTTTGGATTAATGGATTATCCTCTCTTTAAACTTGTGATTTTTTTCATCTACTATAACCAGGTTGACTAAGCAAAAAATGCAAAACAACAACAACAAAAAACAAAAACAAACAACAACAAAAAAAACAAACTTCATACCTCTGTCACTTAGAAGGTTCTATGGAAACTTAAAGAGGATAAATTTTACATTATGTCATCTCTTTTGTCTATACCTTCACACTCATTCAAACATGTTTTACAAAGTCAATTTCTGTTGTAAATACATCAAATCATAGGAAACTCAAAATGTTAAAAGCATTGTTTTGTTACAAGTGCAGCTTGACTATATTATTAAGGGTTTTTATTTATTTATCATTTTAAAGTTATTTCCTGTGGAGAACTACCTACACCTCCAAATGGAAATAAGATTGGAACTCAAACTTCATATGGCTCAACAGCTATCTTTACCTGCGACTTGGGATTCATGCTTGTGGGCTCTGCTGTACGGGAATGCCTTTCCTCAGGTCTTTGGAGTGGATCTGAAAACAGATGCCTAGGTACAGATTTTTAATTTTTACCAAACTTCCCCGTGCCCCTCACCCTTGAAAGGAGGCATCCCTTTTCTTCTA
Organism: Ateles fusciceps; assembly: GCA_036589455.1. Taxonomy (NCBI): domain Eukaryota; kingdom Metazoa; phylum Chordata; class Mammalia; order Primates; family Atelidae; genus Ateles; species Ateles fusciceps. Next base: position 354,806 of record JAZHEH010000589.1, read on the forward strand.
ATATGAGATAGTAATTTATATTCATTCAGAAAGGAAGTTAAAAACCAGAAAATACTTATCTTTAAAAATGGCTCATGATAGAGAAGCTACTAAATGTAATAATCAACTAGCATTCCTAATGAAATCTAAGAAGAGACACATTTTCTTCCAGGCATGGCAAAAATATAAAGTGAAAAAATATATATAAACTAATTGCTGAAAATTGTGTATCTGCTAACTTAGCTGGATTAATTGCTGTAGCTATTCGTTCTAAAGCATAGTCAACTCTCCTTTCACCTATTTGCTTAAGGTAATGACTGAAGAAGATAAACAATGTTTATGTTTAAACACCTTTCTCCCTTTTTATTTCATAAGATTTCAACATGCATAAAACTAATTTCTATTAAAATTTTAAAAATATATTTTTTGAACCTGATTTTAGGCAATTAGGCTGTTTTCCCCTTAGAGTTCTCCGAATTTGTTATAAAAAATGTTCAGTTAAAAAAAACTGAACTAGTTCATTCTTCTTACCCCTTCTCTTTTATTATGAAAATAATATTATATTTTTGATTAATCTCCTTTTTCAAAGATTTCAAAATTTACTTAATAAGAAAATAGTCTGATTTATGCTTTATTTTCTCTAAAATGATTTCAAGATGTGACAGCAAGTATTGAATTAGGTAATAATGCAGATTTTTCTAATGATTATTCACTTATCTGTTGGAAGCAAGGCATGATCTTTTTGCTAATTTAAAAATTGCTGATTATCATGAATAGAGTACTGCAAAATTTGCCCATTTTCTCTTTAAAATGTTACTGTTTAAGAATATGACACATGGCAGAAAAGTCTATACTTACATATTGTGTTGCTAATAAGCTTGAAAATATTCATAGAAATACAATTATTATTTGAAATATCAAAGAGTAATAGTTAGAAGTTTTTGTTAAAATGTATTTTTTCCCCTTCTTAGACACATCTGTTAATAATTATACTTGAAAGCCCAGCAACAATTTCTTTAGAAGAGCACACATATTTGAATATACACAGGGAACTTCTGAGCCCCTGCGGTCATTAATGGACCAGGCTCTGGGTATGGGATGGGGTTCCTCTCAGACTAGGGTCTTTCCTCTTCCTCTTTAGGTCTCACTTAAAGCAGAGCAGTGAGGATAGGTGTCATGGTGTCTCTCTCTGGACAAGACTGAGCAGATGGATGAGGTCACTTATTTTCTGAAATGACTATTGAATAAAATAAAAAAGAGTTAATGAATTAAATGATTATGTATTAATATGTGATTATATAATCAAATAAAAAATAAAAAATATATCTTACTAGTTTGTAAACTGATTTTGGTTATACTAATTTGAAGAACAGATTACTTAGTTTAGTTATGCATTTTTAAGTAAACTTAGTTTACATATGAATTTTCAAATTTTTATATAGTTATATATAAATATATATATACAAATATATATATTTATATATAACTATATAAATTTTAAAAGTATTTTAAATTTGCATATAAATTTAACAATATAATATAACTATAACTAAATTTTAAAAGTATTTTAAATTTACATATAAATTTGATGATATGATATTTTATGGCTATATGCTCTCATGAACTATTATTGTACATTATATATTATTTAATATGTGGTTTTATTCACCTACTTCGAATCTTGATTCTGTTCTCTGGAAAGACAGGGCATAACAGGAATATTTATTAGAAAATATTGCCTCTTAGTCTAAGGAGACAAGATCATCAAAGGTAGAGAATACAGTGTTGATATACAATGAAATGGAAAAGGATGTTGGTAGAAGGAAAGTACAGTTGCCAAACAAGCAAATTCTAGAATATTACACTGTGACTTGACCTTAGGGATTCATTCCCCTCAACTAGTTTGTATAACCCCAGACACTTTTAGCACAGAATGGCTATGAGAATGTGCTTATCATTGTTTAAGTATAGTGCATTTATTCCTGATTCCCTACTATTTTATTATAAATTTTTTCAATTAAAGAAATTGACAGTGAACACCCATATGTCTACCACCTAATTCTACAGTTAGCATTTTTTCACATTTGCATATTACATATCTATCCATATTTCCAGGCCTTTATCAATCCATTCATTTATTTTTTGATGTATTTTGAAATAAGTTGTAAACATCAGTATACTTTGTTACTAAATATTTAACATACATACCATTAGCTAGAGTTCAATATTTGTTTAAAGGTTTTTATTTTTTCAACTCTGGAAAAATTCATATGTAGTGAAATACATGTATCATAAATGCAGTTAGATTAGTTTTGACAAATGTATACATCCGTGCAACTAAACCATTATAAAGACCTATAATATTGCCATTATCTCAGAAAGTTTCCTTATGTACTTCCTGGTCACTGTGCAACTCCTCCTCCATAACCTGAGGCAATAACTATTTTGATATTTTCACCATATATTAGTTTCCCCTGTTTTCTGAATTTATTAAATGGAATTGCAAATTGTGGACTCTTTTATATAAGGCTGCTTTTGTTCTCTTTTATCTATGCTGTTGTGTATAGCTGTAATTTCCATAATTTGTTCCTTTTATTGATCAATAGGATTCCATTGTACAAATATGCCACACTTCAGCCATTCGCTTTTTGATGGATACACAGGCTCTGTCCAGTTTTAAGCTATCACGAATAAAGTTTCTATGGATGTTCATTTAAGTCTTTTTGTGGACATATGCATTCATTTTGCTTGAATACTCAGGAATAGAATACATGTGGTAGAGATCCAGATGTCTCCCAGTCTCTCCAGCATGTGGTATAGCCAACTTTTTTGTTCTATCCATTATGTTGGATGCATAAAGGTATCCTATGGTATTTTAATTTACTTTTTCATAATGAACACTGATGTTAAGCACAGTTTCATAGGCTTATAGGCTATTTGTAAGTTTTTCTTTGTGAAGTGGTAAAGTATCTTAATTTACTTTTGATCATGAATTATAGGCATTCTTTACATATTCTTGTTACAAGGCCGTCATCATTACGCATTTTATAAGTATTTTCTCTTATTCTGTGACTTTCCTACTCATTTTTTAATGGCATCTTTGACAATCACAAATTTTCAACTTTGTTAAAGTCTATCATTTTTTGTTTGTTTTACTTTCTCTTTCTACTAGCAGCTTTATAATTTTAGCTTTAACTTTTGTATCTTCAATGTATTTTTAATTTGTGTGTGTTATGTAGTATCATTGAGGGGCTTTTTGCTTTCACTTTGTATCTTGCACTATTTGTTGAAAAGATTTCATAATAATTATTGAAATTATATATGTAAATCCTTTAAATTTGTTCATATTTTTCAGAATCATTTTGGATACCATGAGACTTTGCAGTTTCATATAAATCTTAAATTAGTTTATTAAACTCTACAAAGAAACCCTGGTGGGACTGAATGCATACATCAGTTTGGGGAGAATTGGCATCTAAAAACATTGAGTCTTCTGATCCATGAATGTAATATATTTGTTTGGGTTTTCATTTGTTTTTATTTTTATTTTTGCAATAGCAACATTATGTATTTTTGGCATAGAATGTGCTATTGCTAAATTTATTTCTCAGAATGTTTCACTATTATAAGTAAAAAGTAAAATTGTTCTTTTCAAAAAAAATTTTTTAGATAGGGTCTTCCTCTGTTGCTCAGGCTGGTCTTGAAATTGTGGCCTCAAATCATCCTCCTGCTTCAGTCTCCCAAAGTGCTGGAATACAGTCATAAGTCACTGTGCCCAGCTAATGTTGTTTATCTAAATTACATTCTCCAATTGTTTGCTGCTAGTATATAAAATACAATTATTTAAAATATTTATCTAATATTCTATAACCCTTCTAAATTCACTGACTAGTTTTAAGATATTTTAAAAAGATTGCTTTCTACATATATGTTACCTGAGTATATATAGAATAGTTTCACTATTTTGTTTCCCAACATTATGCTGTTTTTCTTTTTTTTATTAATGTATCTCACTGGACAGGGCCAACAGAACAATGTTATATAAATATAGTAAGAGTAGACCTTGTGTTGTTCCATCCATCAAGAGGAAAACATTACATTTTTACTGGTAAATATAAATATCAGCTGGTGTTTTTGTTTTTGTTTTTAACAATGTCTTTATTGAGTTGAGAATGTTCCCTTATATTCCTAATCTGTTGCCAGTTTTTAATCATGAATAGGCACTACATTTGCTATATACTTTTTCTGCATCTATTGAAATAATTACATAGATTTTTTTTCTTTTATTATGTCAAAATTACAGTGGTTAATTTTTCATATTTAGCCAAATTTCATTTCTGAATAAATCCCAGATAATCATGATGTATTATCTTTTATATGTCACTAGATAGATTTTCTAAAATTTTTGTTAAGGAGGTTTGTATCTCTGTTTATGAAGTACTTTGGTCCTTTATAATTGTTTAAGGACTTTGGGTTTTTTTTTTTTTTTAATTCTCTTTTCAGGCTTTACTATTGAGGTTATGGTTACTTCATAAAATTAGTTCAAAGGTGATTTTTTTCCCTATTTTCTAAAAGAATATACATAAGAATTATTTTTCCCCCTTAAAAGCTTGAATTTTCCAGCAAAAAAAAAAAAAAAAAAAAAATTGTGCCTGAGTGTTTTATATGGGAAAGTTTTGGTTTAAGAATTCAAATATTTTAATAGATAAAAACTATTAATATTTTTCTATATTTTTCTTTTGTTAGTCTTGGGGTAAGTTATGATTTTCACAAAATTGTTTTTCTTCCTAAGTGTTAAAATGTATTGATACACAGCTGTTTTTAGCCTTCCTTATTCTTTTAATTTTGCGATGCTTTATAGTGATATAACTTCATTCATTCCTGTTATTGACAATTTTATTCTCTCCTTTTTGGTATTAATAGGGTTAGCTAAGAGTTTAAAAATTTTGTTGCTATTTTTAGAGAAATAATGTTTACCTTAATGTTCTCTATTATTTGTAATTATCTTAAATATTTCCTTCTGTCTACTTTGGCTTTATTTTTACTTCTTTATTTTGCTCCTTGTATCTTTTTCTTAACATGGAGTTTTAGGTCACTGATTATATATCTCTATTCCTTCTACTAAAAGCACTGGAACTTATAAATTTCTTCAATAAGTATTGCTTCATCTGTACCTCCAAATTTTTACATATTTTCATTTTCACACATTGAGATAGATATTTTATAATTTCTTCTAGACCCAAGTGTTAGTAGACATGTGTCTTCTTTTAATTTCCATAGATTTGTTGTTTTGGTAAATATTTCATAGTTACCTTTATGTCATATAGTTCTAGCTGAATTATTTGTAGCTTGCTTTTAATAAGCTTTAAGAGTTTACTAATGTTACACATGTATCTAAACATACAAATAAAACAAATCACATTATTAAAAACATTACTTTATAACCCATTTCAGCGGGTCATTGTGGAATTCCAGAACTGATTGTGAATGGTCAAGTCATTGGAGAAAATTATGGATATAGAGACACAGTTGTGTATCAATGCAATCCTGGTTTTCGATTGATTGGTTCTTCAGTGAGGATATGTCAACAGGATCACAATTGGTCTGGTCAGCTCCCATCCTGTGTGCGTAAGTAAGCATGGCAAAAGCAATTAGACATCTCTGGCCTTTGGACTAATAATACTCTTTGTTAGGCAAGATAAATATCTATATATTATGTTGTTATATGTCGTATATATATATGTAAAACAACATAAAGTAAATTTCCACAATCCGATTTTGATACTGCTATGCAAAAGTCTTTAAAGTGAAATGTGTTCAAGAGAATTTCAGTTATATTTTCTCATAAATTCTCATAACAAGAAATTAAATTGAGCTCTTCTCATATTTAATATAAATATATAATACTGCTAAATGAATATTCTTATATGGAAGATACATTTTCAACACATTTATAATTATAAGGATTTAAATTTCTAGAGGCCACTGTGTAGCAGTATCAAGGTTTGTTACAATGTGATACTACAGAGCTTTTCATACTGAAAAATATTTTGGATAAATATTTAATAATTATGATGCTATTGTTATGACATCAGAATTATATACTAATGAAGCACAGTAGGGAAAATATTATTATTAGACATGACATGAAGAACCTTTGCTCTCATTTCAGGTCCTCTGATGATTATGTGAGCTAATGCAATGTTTAATCTCTCTGGGTCCTAATTCCCTTAAATAGAGAGTGAATAGTTGAAGGTGTTTAATTATGGCATCTTTTAACCTCAAAATGCATTGCATTTTTAAATATAGTAAGAGTACACATACATAATGTATCTATATTTTGCCTGAAAAATTTAAAAATTATTTATGAGCATGCAAAGGTGTATGGGTGATATAATGAACTCTGGGAAATGGGGAGAAAAAGTGGAGGGGGGGAGTGATGGATAAGAGATTATACATTGGGTTCAGTGTACATTGCTCTGGTGATGGGTACACCAAAATCTCAGAAATAACCACTAAAGAACTTACGCATGCAACTAAACACCACCCATTCCCCAAAAACTATTGAAATAACAATAAAAAAACATAAAAAAGAAAATAAAGTTTATTTTAGAAAACTATTTCCACTATTTAAAAATTTATACAAAACTCTATGACTATATGTAATTTTAGAATTATTTTAAAAGGATCTCACCAGTTCAGCATATATTCATGTCATCTTTTAGGTTAATTAGATATGAATTCACACATGAAGAATAAAGTAAATTTTAAAATAACACCTTTTAATTATAATTTCTTAAATATACTCACTGTGCTTTGTGATTTTAATGGATCTCTTCCTATATGTATATTCTGTATTTGGCCATTGTACATTTATTATGACTGCTATATTATAAAAATAAGAATAGAGCTGAATAAGGATAACTCCAGTATATTTTCTTACTCCTCTGAATCCCCAGTAGTATTTAATGTTTCAGATCACAATCTATCCTACTTTGGATCTTAAAATCAACTCTATTTTTCTCCTAATAATTTCCATCTTCAGAAACTGACATTTATATTAAAATTATTAGTAGTAAATAAATACTGCAAATATGTTGTAATTATAACAGAATCATAGGATAAAGATTTTGGAGATTTCAAATAAACAGTACATGGGACTTCTAATATGAGTTCACTGGAAATATTTCATTTAATCTGTGATCAACTGCATCTATACTTATAAATTCAGTCATTATACAGTTTTGATCCAATCCACAGAAATGTGTAGATATTCTAGTTTCATGGTATTGATGATAAGATAATAGAACATCTAGTTTCATGGTTATGATAATAGGATAATAGAACATCTAGCTAACAATGAAAATCACGTTCTTAAGACACACCCATACACCCCCACACAAATTGATTGATGATTTAAAGACAGCAATATCCTGCTTGTGTCTGCCCTAGAGATGCTCTTTCTCTTGAATATGTATGCTATATTCAAGCATAGCCAATTAATGCCACTGTTTTTCTTGTTGAATAATTGAGTCCATAAATAAGAATTGGCAGTTGGGGTAAAACTGGTTTCTTTATTGATAATCTTAAACAAGAGTAAGATGCAGTTAAATTTCCAAATGAGTAGGTTTGACATTCACAATACAGCTGAAAAATAATTGCTCTTGGGTCATTTCCTAAGTACTAAAAATGACTGTGGTCTTTCCCTGTACCTAATTATGAAGCACTATTACTCAAGTTGCTCTGATTAGTAGAGTGAGATAATGTAATAAAACAGTTCATAGAAATAGAGAGTGTTTGGGGAAAGCCAGCACTACCTAAAATTTATAGTAGGGCACAGCGTTAAAAGTACCTAAATAATTTACCTAATTAAGAAAATTATTTCCAGGAAAAATTATGTTCTCAAATATCAATGATGAAGAAAAAAAACCAAGTAAAATTGATTGGTTTAGATAATATTTTGAGAATGTATCTCAAAATATTAAAGAAAATTATAATGCAGCATTTGTGTATCATTTTATATTTTTTACATTATGTAGTCACATTAAGCACACATTTGCTTATCAATCTGTTGTTCATACAAATTGGTTGTATAAATATTAAAAGAACTATTTCAAAATTAGTGCAAAAAACTACCTTTAAGTATCCTCAGTTCTTAACTAGACAAGGAAAACTGGTTCAGTTTTGTTCTTTTCTACTTTTTAACTTTTTTTAAAGCACAGGTTCTCATTCTGTCATCTAGTCTGGAGTGCAGTGGCATGACCACAGCTCTCTACAGCCTTAACTCCTCTCCTCAAGCAATCTTCCCGCTCTGGCCTCCCAAAGCACTGGGATTATGGGCATGAATCACCACACCAGACCAGTTTTGTTTTTTTCTGCTATTTACTATTGACATGAAATTTAATTATTCCCCAGATTTCTTTGAATTTCAATACGATGCTCTCTGCCTCCCCAAAAATGTAGAGAGAAAGAGTGAAATAAGTACCATGAAATTTTAAATATCTATGTACCACTTGCATAAAATTATTATAATTTTAAATAATTATCTATTTACTAATATAATATTACTGTTAGAATATTTTTACATTCTACTTTGTTCCTTTACATTAGTAAATGTACTTTCTGTACATGTCCAGATAAAAAGTAGTCTTCTTTCTCCTTTGTTTGAAATGATTAAGTATAATCAATAATGCAATAACTAATAACTAAATTTTTGTGTGTGTTTCTTTCCCTGTCCTCTCCCTACATCACATTAGCTGTTAGCTGTGGTCATCCTGGTAGTCCAATTTATGGAAGAACAAGTGGAAATGGGTTCAACTTTAATGATGTGGTAACATTCTCGTGCAATATTGGGTATCTTATGCAAGGGCCAACAAAGGCACAGTGCCAGGCAAACAGACAGTGGAGCCATCCACCACCTGTGTGCAAAGGTAAATGTCTAACTGTATTCCCATTAGGTGCATGGTGATAATGTTCACGTAAACATCAATGACACATTTAAAACAGCTTGAGCAGAATAGTAAAAAGTTTTTATCTATTAAAACAAAAAGCTTTAATACTGATGTCATCTCACTAACAATGCTTTCCGTTTTCTAAATTTTTAGCATATTTTTTAAAGTTAAAAGTGGTATAATTAATGTCTAACTTTCTTATCTGTACCTATTTTGTGACTGCATATAAAACGTCATTGAGATTATTTTGACTTGCAGTATGCTTCATAATTAGTAGAGCCTACCTTTGGCATTTATTTTCTTTGCATTTTTTTTCTAAAAACTGTATGGGCCTGGATCGCCATTACACCTGTATTGAGGCTTTGTTCATTGTTTTATTTATAGAAAAAGATTAAGGAGAACTCTTAGATATTGCTCCATTTTGTAAAGAAGTATGTTTCATATTGTTTGACAAAAAAACAACCAAATTATAATTTTTCTGCATGTTTTTTTCCTATAGTTCAACTACAGCTTAAAATATATTTATTTTTAATTCATACTCAGCACAATACTTGTTGCTATTTTTCCTAAATCTTGCCAAAATCTTTTTCTTTTTTCTGTATTTCTACCACACAGATTTCAGTCCTTTTTCTAGATAATCCATGGGATTAACTTTATTCTTGGAATCTGGTTGTTTGAAAAAATGTACCTTTGAAAGTAAATATATAATTTTCTAATATAAACCTATGTAGGTATATGTATATTATTCCAAATACATCTTTCAAAATTTGTCACTTGTTTAGTGGTCAACTGTTCTGATCCTGGAATTCCAGCCAATTCTAAAAGGGAAAGTAAAATAGAACATGGAAATTTTACTTATGGCACTGTGGTATTCTATGACTGCAATCCTGGATATTTTTTATTTGGATCTTCAGTTTTGATATGTCAACCAAATGGACAATGGGACAAACCTTTACCAGAATGTATCAGTAAGTAGATAATTTGAATTGTTTCTTGAGAATATGTCATGAAAACAATATGGATGTTTATTGTCTTTATAAAACTACCTAAAGATATATATCATAGAGAAGCATGTTGATTGTATTGTTTTACTGTTTTGAAACTATACTTTCCTATATTTTGCCAATTCTTTGTCCAAATGTAATTTTATTAAAATTAATGTGATGAGTATTTATTTATAATTCTTTGATTTTTCACTTTGGAGCAGATAAAATATGAAAAGTAGTCAGCTTTCCTATTCTGTGATGTTATCATCTGTAAGAGGCAACTAAAATTTATTTTGTACTAATATTTAATATTTCCATTTAAGGCAAAATTAGTCTTTAACAGCCATTGTAGATTCAGATTACTTGAAGATTTACACAAAGGGATTACTTAAAACTTAATGATCTTAAATATTTGTCATATAGAGACACATGTACTTATTGATGCAGTAATTATTAATACACATTATCCTAGTCAGTGAATATCTAAAAAGTGCGTTTTGTTATATGGTATGATAGGAGTTGTAAAATGCACATAAAATAAATTACAGCCCAAATGCTTACAAGTAACACACGTAGTGAGAAAAATAATTTAACAGGAATAAATGAAACTTTTGTGAAGGCATGCAGGAGTGAACATGAAGTCTAGCAATTCAGTCAATTGCTAGATCTCAAATTGAACTAGATCTCAAATAATTGGTGAATCTTGGACTTGATAGGGAAGAGAAGAACAATTTCATAGACTCAATGAATAGTGTGTGATGAAATCATTCATTTTGGCAAGTAATTTTTGGTTATATTAAATTGCTAAATTGTAAAATTATTTTATGATCATGTTTAATTTAGAATATTTTTATGTTCATGGAGTGGACTTTTATGAACGTTTTGTGACAACATTCATGTACTAATGAGAAACACCACTTTTTGCTGTGTCTATAAAATTTCAGATTCTATGCATATAGTTCAGAATAATGGTCTGCTAATTAAAATTCCTTTGATTTATTTGTGTTCACTGGTCTAATTGTTTGAATAGTTTACTTACTCTTGTGTAGCTATCACATTAAAGTTAAACATCTTTTTATAGAACATATAAACCTGAAGTTCTTCAGGTGTTTTGAGCTCTCATATATTTTTTGCCTCATCATTTCCCATAGCTCTACTTGGTAGAGTATTAAGTACTAAAAGGTTTTATTAAGTTTGTATGTCCTTATGTGCTATTTTATACTCTAGAGATATGTGGCACTCAGTATTTTTCTGAGTACAACTAACGGGACACACGTTAAATTCTGAAACTACCTGTTGATCATAAAGAATATTGTATAATGTATTGACTTTCGATTCTTTTATGCCTAGCAGTGTTTTAGTTTAGAAGCCACTGAGTATTGCCTTTGTACAGCATAGTTTATTCATTTCTGACTTGAAATGTAATTATTCTAGGCTATATATTACATTGTGAATCACAGAGCTATCTTTATTGCATCACTTGAACACTGAAATTTCTTTTCATGTAATTTCTATGTGGCTTCAATTTGAATCGACATGGTGTCCTATGTCTTTACTTAGCAAATCCACATTAATCTTCTCCTTAACTTGTACATATTTTACCAGGCACAAATACAGTTCAAACTCATAGACGTATGTATATGGACACAAACTCATAACCCCTACACATACAGATTTATCATAATTAATCAATTTTAATGCTTACTTAGCTTACAGTGTTGCTGTTGAACTCATCCTCAGAATGTGTAAGTTAACAGAATAGCTCCTATAGCTGAAAACTCCATTTTATTTTTTTAAACTCCCCCTCTAACATAAATGTTTGATTTCTGGAGGATTTAGATGTTTGAGCAGAAAATTGACTTCTGATTTACTTTATAAACAAGCTGGCATAGGTTGTTCGATAGGAGATATAAAAAAATTTTATATTCAATAATTATGTATTGTAGTGATTGACTGTGGACACCCTGGCGTTCCTCCTAATGCAGTCCTGTCTGGCGAGAAGTATACTTTTGGGTCTACTGTTCACTATTCCTGCACAGGAAAGCGTTCCCTTCTAGGCCGATCATCAAGAACCTGCCAACTGAATGGCCATTGGAGTGGATCACAACCTCATTGTTCAGGTAATACTTGGAAAATTGGACAATATGTGCTGAAAATTACATTATTGTTAGTAGTAGTAGTAACATATATACAAACAATCTAAAGACATAAAATATAATTCTCTCTGAAAAATCTCATAAGAAAAGCTGAAACACTGCTTATACATTACTGGAATATGTGTAAGTCAATATAAATGCAAGGTACTGATGATGTAGATTATAAATTACAAGTATGTGTTTTGACCGGTGTTGCTAATTTAAAGAATTTATGGTTTTAGGATGCTACACTGTATGAAGTGTTTTTGTTCATTAAAATGGTGAAACTATTCAAGCTCAAGTATCTATCCCATTTTAGCAAATACCACATGTAATTTTCTCCAGAAGGCGATATTGTTTCAATGATTTTCTGTCAGAGTTCAGTTCTGTTTAACTTTCTAAGCAATTGATTACTTTAATGGTATAATTTTAAAATAAAATCCAAAATGTTTTAAATTAAACTAACCTAATTGGTTGTATTAAATACATTTATCTATCCTAATAATAATAATTGACATTTAGCTCTTGAATCCTTATAACCGCTATAGAGTTATCTCTGCATAAAGAAATAATAAGGATATTTCAATTAATAATTTGTTCACAGAGTAAGTATTTGATGAATCTTTTTTGAGATAAATGTTTAAGTTACCACTTTTTTTCAAAAATACCACTTACGTTTTACATTCATGATGGCTCCCTAGTTGACACCATTTATTTTTATCCATCAACTAGATATTGTGCATATTTTTCTGCCTCTTGTTTATATTTATATATTGGCCATTGTCTTTGCATTATTTTATCTCTGTGGAGATCATGCTGATGACTTATTAGAAGTTGTTTTACATTACTTTCACTTTAGAATTAAAAGTGGTGAAATGGTAAATTAATCCCAAATCTTTTAATTAGTGGTTAATCCCTATGAATTGACTGCCTGGAACTTTAAATTTAAGCTACAGATTTAGAAAAACTATTATTTTAAAATGTAACTATAAAACTGATTTTATGAGAATTAAAGTCTTATCTTGGAGTGACTCATAGTAAATTAACTCTCAGATAACTGGTTGTGCACGTAAACACACAGACTCACCCCTCCCAAAACACAGTGTATTAGGAAACTGCTACTAAATGGAGAAATACAATTATACACAGATATTTAAAAGTGAAATGCTGATCTTAAAATTTTGTGTGGTTATTAATATTACACCACATGAAAATAAGGAGATATAATGAAGGATTTCAAATACACAAGACATATAAAAAAGGCAAATAAATGGAAAGAACATTTTCAATGCTTATGTAGTCAACCCTCTCTCTCTCTCTCAATGTATATATTAACACTATGACAATTTTTATTAGGATTATTTAAGAAATGACAAAATGACTAGATAAAGACTAGGTAAATTTTTAACACTAAAATAAAAAGATTTATGCCTAATCATGAGCAAAATTCTTATCAGAAACTTAAGTCAGAATTTCTCAATTTTGGCTATTTATATTTTATTTTTATGTTTTCATATATGAGGAATATGCAATTCATTCATCTTTGATCATTGGTCATTGGTAGAGAAAATAAGACGGAGGAATCCTAGACTATCAGAACTGTATTATAATATTTACCTGTCCTAGCAAACCACAGTTCTACTTCAACAAAAACAACAAAAAGATGATCAGTAATCAGGAAATTCAGAAAAGAAAAAATGCAAATTGCTGAATTCAATTTTTTAAATTTTAGTTTTATAAGTTTGTTGTCATTTGAGTTAATAGTACTGTCAGTTATAAATTTTCCATTAGCTTGGTTATTAATTGGATTTTGGAAAAACATGAAATATCCTTAACCTATTTAATGTCTCCAAATTTACTGATATAGAAAATAATGCTATACTCTGCAACCCTTTTTTTTTCATTTGCACTTCTCTTTTTATGACTAGAGTCAGATAAGAAATATGAATTACAATTTTACTCAATGTGTGCTACAACACAGCATGCACAAAAAAAAATACCTACCAGGCTCTTGGCAGTCTACCAGATAAACTTAATAAATGTTTATTGGAATTGGTTAACTTGAATTGTACTACATTGCAGGTGATGCTGCTGGGACATGTGGTGATCCAGGTACTCCCGGCCATGGCTCTAGACAGGAAAGCGATTTCAGAACTAAAAGTACTGTACGTTTTGCTTGTGATACTGGTTATATCCTTCATGGCTCAGAAGAAAGAACATGTTTAGCTAATGGCAGTTGGACTGGAAGGCAGCCAGAGTGCAAAGGTAATCTCAAGCAGAAATTAAATATATTGGAACTACTGGATTTTGGTGTGTATCTAAATCCAAATGAGTACTACTGGGAAAATTACTCTTACTAGTTTCCTCTGCCTGCAGCTATGGAATAAAAGTCATATTCCTGTTATACTGACAACATCTCCTAAGAGAACTATGACTGGTAATTAAAAAACAAAAACCTTATTGCTCACATATATGCAAACATTGTTCACAGCATAGCAAATATTTAGATATAAAAGTAATATATATATATGTTAAAAAGATTATGTTTTTTCCTCTTTACAGTAGTCCCTCCCTTATTCATGGGAGATATGTTCCAAGACTTTTAGTGGGTGCCTGAAACCACAGATACTACAAAACGCTGTAATTCTATGATTTTTCACACATATCTGTGATAAAGTTTTATATATAAATTAGGAATAGTAGGAGATTAACAACTAAAATAGTAAAATGGAAAAATTATAGCAATATACTAGAATAAAAGTTATGTGAATATGGCCTCTCACTCAAAATACCTTGTTGACCATACTCACCCTTCTTCTTGTGATAGTTTACTCTAATAACCAAGGAAGATATTAAGTGACTGACTGGTGGATAGCATATTCAGGGGTAGGTACCCTGGACAAGGGATGATTTATTTTCCATGTGGGATGCCGTGATATTTCATCATGCTACTCAGAACTTAACATGTATGGATTATTTCTGGAATTTTCTGTATAATATTTTTAGACCATGATTGACCATGGCTAAGTGAAATTGTGGAAAGGAGAATCGTGGATAAAGGGAGACTAATGTACCTACATTGTAGAGACAAGAGAAAAAAATAGATTGTTCTTACAGTAACATTACCTCAATATCTGTCTTAGCTTCCAGTTTATAGAAATGGAAAAATATAGAAAGATACATAACTATGATAAAGATTTTTAATTGTAGAGTACAATTGTTAGTTACTAGAATTCATAACATTTAGGGTGTTTGAGTAAAATTTTCATTGTTCTGACTCAGAGTTAACATAATTAAATCTTTACAGTGGACCCAGTTGTGGTTCATGTCTGTAATCCCAACAATTTTGGACACTCAGGCAGGAGGATGACTTGAGGCCAGGAGTTTGAACTAGCCTGGGTAAGACCCGGCCTGAGACAACATTGCTACAAAAAGTTTTAAAACCAAAATAGACCAATGGGATCCAGTTAAACTCCAGAGCTTCTGTACAGCAAAAGAAGCAATAATCAGAGTGAACCGGCAACCAGCAGAATGGGAAAAAATTTTTTCAATCTACCCATTGGACAAAGGGCTAATATTCGGAATCTACAAAGAACTAAAACAGATTTACAAGAAAAAAACAAACCCATTCAAAAGTGTGTGAAGGACATGAACAGACACAAGAAGACATACACAAGTCCAAAAAACATATGAAAAATGCTCATCATCACTGGTCATTAGAGAAATGCAAATCAAAACCACCTTGAGATACCATCTCACACCAGTTAGAATGGCGATCATTAAAAAATCTGGAGACAACAGATGCTGGAGAGGATGTGGAGAAAAATGAACTCTTTTACACTGTGGGTGGGAGTGTAAATTAGTTCAACCATTGTGGAAGACAGTGTGGTGATTCCTGAGGACCTAGAAATAGAAATTCCATTTGACCCAGCAATCCTATTACTGGGTATATATCCAAAGGATTATAAATCATTCTACTATAAAGACACATGCGCATGTATGTTCATTGCAGCACTGTTTACAATAGCAAAGAGCTGAAACCAACCGAAATGCCCATCAATGATAGACTGTACAAAGAAAATGTGGCACATATACACCATGGAATACTATGCAGCCATAAAAAAGGATGAGTTTGTGTTCTTCGTAGGGACATGGATGAATCTGGAAACCATCATTCTCAGCAAACTGACACAAAAACAGAAAATCAAACACTGTATGTTCTCACTCATAGGTGGGTGTTGAACAATGAGAACACATGGACACTGGGAGGGGAGCATCACACACCGGGGTCTGTTGGGGGGAGACTAGGTGAGAACAGTGAGGAGTAGGGAGGTTGGTGAGGGGATAACATGGGGGAGAAATGCCAGATATAGGTGACGGGGTGATGGAGGCAGCAAACCACATTGCCATGTATGTACCTATGTAACAATCCTGCATGATCTGCACATGTACTCCAGAACCTAAAGTACAATTTTATATATATATATATATATATATATATATATATATGGAGAGAGAGAGAGAGAGAGAGAGAGAGAGGGAGAGAAAGAAAATTTTAAAGATTAACCAGGTGTGGTGGTGTATGTCTTTAGTCCTAGATACTCTGGTTGCCAAGGCAGGAGAATCACTCAGTCCAAGAAGTAGAGGGTAACATGAACCGTGATTATGCCATTGCACTCTAGCCTAGGTGACAGAGCGAGACCCTGTCTCAAAAAAACAATGAAGAAAAAAAGGAAAAGTTTACAATATTTTATAAAATATTGTACAAAATTGGCTAGTAAATAAAATGTTGCTAGAAAATTGTCTTATTGACTTAAATTGTTTTATTGTGATAATTTTATTGCAAAAATTAAACTAGCAAAATATTTTTAAACTTACTTGTTGGACCATACATATTGGTTTTGTAAATAGAAGACAATTCCCAATCAAACTTGCCTGAGAGTTTTTTGATTGACTATGTTATAGAAATATTCTTAATTATGTTTAATAATTACGTTCTGGAAAAGATAGTTATCATTTTTAAACTCAGTCAGTTTTAATAATCTTAAGAAAGAGTTGCAACTTAGTTGATAAAGGGAAAGGAGTTGGAAAAGATAGTGCTGAGTAAAATATAGTAAGGCAGACTAAATTGTTTATTTTTTAAACTTATTTTCCAAAGTCAAAGTCTCTTTAATGACATTGTGGGCATCACTATACATGCAACATAATGTGGGTGACAGCTAAGTCAGTCCTTTGTTCAGCTGACCTACAAAATATTTTACAGATGAAATGCAGATCGGTCCTGATATTGCTTTGTTAGCATCCATATTACGGATAAATGGGAGAACTATGAGTTGTAGCAAATATAATAGAATTAATATTTTTCTCATATATGAAGCTCATACAAATCACCTGCAAAACAGACTAGTCAATGAATAGATAAAGGATATGAGCAGAAAACAAAGATTTAAAAAAACTGCAACCTATAGAAAGAATTCAACAGAACTACTAATAAAAAGTTATGATTAAACATTAAGGTATCTTTTTCATCTATTTTAATCATGGTAATATGAAATTCTTGTGTGTGGGCATAGCAAAACTAGAACTTTAAAACATTTCAAGATGATTTTTAATGTTATATTTTGAAAGCAACTTGACAAAAAATGCTTTCAAAATGATAATGAATAGAATGACAAATATTCATAGGATATATCTGTAGCTGGAGTTTATTACTCAACTTCCGTGGAATTTTTCCAAGGAAAATAGTAATATTAAAGAGAACACACAATCATGAAAATGCAATTTTTATTTCTATTTATAACTAGTAATAATTTGGAAAAATCTTACACTAGGAAAAGTATTGCTTAAGCAATTTTATGATTACATAATCTAATAGTGTATAATCAATAAAATATTACAATATAGGTCACGAAGTAACATGAGAAAATGTACATTATATAAAACTTAGAAATAAGATTTAATTATGTACTCTATTTAGAACCATGGGAAATGATACTCATTTAAAGAGAGAGTATGAAAGGAAATACACAAAGAAATACTAGGACAGAGTTCCGGTATTATTGGTATTTTTACTCTTTAGTCCAAAAGTTTTTATATTGTTGTTATATTACTTTAATAATTTATAATAAAACATAAAAGTTTTTTTCAGAATGTGAAGGATAAAGCACATGTAAAAATAAAAATATTAAATGTGTTAAATGACTTAATGTAATTAATAGAGAAATGCAAGTTTGAAGAATGTAACATTTTTGAAAAAATGAGATTCTTTTAAATGATGACAAATGGTGTTATAGAGGAGATGTGAACACAAGCAAAGTCTTATGCTATCAGTAAAAGTGTGTATTATTATAATATCTTGGGTGGTTCTATGGCAATATATTGCAAACAATTTAAATGTTTAGTATTTTAGGAATATTTTATTGATACTTTTTTTACATATTTATGGGACACATGATATTTTGTTACATGTATAAATGTCTAATGATCAAATCAGAATATTTATGACATCCATCATCACAAGTATTTATTATTTCTATGTGTTGATATATTTCAGGTCCTCACTTGTAGCTATTTTGAAATGTACAGTACATTGTTGCTAATTATAGTCACCCTACTCAAAAATGATCCAGAAATTATTTTAGATATTGATCTTAAAAATAGAACTAATATACAGAGTTGTATATATAAATTAGAGTATTTTACATCCAAATATCATAGAAAAATAAAACCAAACCAAACTAAAAGTTTATCAACAGGGAACTGGTTAGGTAAATTATGAACTGTATGGAAAACTAGAGTTACTAAACTTTACGATAGAAAGATACCTTAATTGTAATTTTAAGTGAGAAAAATAGAAATATTAAAGGGTAGTGAAATTAATATTTCACTGTTGTATACTCTGTACCTAGCACAATGCCTAGAATGAATATTAAATATAGTCATATTAATATAATCATATATATATGCATATATAAATATTTTATCAAGTTCTATTTCTCAGCGGTGAACTTATAAGCAATCTTTACCTTCTTCTTTATACTTTTATTTTCTTGTCATTTTAGAAATGGCTACTTATTACTTTGATACAAGGAAACAATTGGTACAGTGATTTTAAAATAAAAGTTTTCTCTAGCAACCAAAGAAAGGCAAACATATAAAATATATTTCCTATAAAGAAGCATCACAAAAATATTCAGTTAACAAAAATGTATTATATTTCAGCTTATTTCCTAGCCTGAATATGATTCAATGCTTTTATTATATGCTATCAGCATCATTCCTAGAAATTTGTACTAGATGAACAATCTATTATTAACTAGGTTTGTGACATTGGGCAAGTTATTTAATCTTTTTGTGCCTCAGTTTCCTAAGAAATGGTGGTGACGTTAATACTAACTCAGAGAATTTTTGTGAGGAGTAAATAATTTTGGAAAAGTTGTGGCTGTGACATAGTAAGTGCTTAATGGATCTAAAAAAATGGGTAACTCTCATTTTTATTAGATTATGTCAGTTGACTGCTGGGAAATGACTCTTGTGAGAAGAGATGGCTTGGTTGACTAGTACTAAATGTAAATGCATGTTTATTCACAGGCAACAATAAACCCTTTTTCTCCTAGATGTCAGTATTGCAGAGGAAAGTAGTTGCTGTTTCCCTTCATTGTATCCCCCAAGCTTTAAGCCTTTACTCATGATAGATGACACACTTACCTTGCTTCATTTTAAGTTAATTTTACTTTTGTTTAGTTCAAATGAAATGTTTGGATAGGAGAAACTTGTGTATTAGGTGTGGGGGAATTAAAGTCGAAGCAACAGTATTATTAGGCCATATCTTGAAACCACCTAAGGAAATTCTTGATTTTTATTGTGCATAAATTTTACTGAGCCTAAGTCTCTATTTCAAAATACAAATTACGTGACATTTTAAAATGAGAATGACATTATCTCAAATCCTTCTTGCATTGAGTCAAGCTATGGATCATGATATATAACAAATAAATATGATCAAAGTTTTATTTTAGGCAGGCACTAATGCATTTAGAAGAAAGTAGTTATGCTTAACAACAAAGTAAAAATTTCTGGTATATCATAGGTTCTGCTTAAAATATTATCTAGAGTTTGATTTTTATGTATATTTGTAAAATGAGTAAGGTTCTTGCCTACACATGCATACACACACACACACACACACACACACACACACACACACACACAGCAGTTATAAATGATAGGCAAAAAGATATATTTAAGATGCAGCAAGCAATGTAGATGGCATTTTCTCAAATCACAATCATATTTTATATTCATAAAAGCCTTCACTTCTGTCATGTACTAAAATGCCTTCTGATATTACAATAAAATCCAGCATTACATTTGATATATTATTGTTTTTAAGACAGATAGTTTAAAAATTGACATATTATTGGTGACAAAGAGTTAGGCATAATATATAATAGTTAATTACAAAAAGGCATTTGTGTTAACTTTTGTTTAGAATATATTGAAAAATATATAGGTAATCTTGAATATATTACCAAGATTTAATTACTTTGTTTTTACTCAGGTTAGTTTTGGTACTCTTTGGTCTTAGAAACAGAACTTACACATTTCAATACAAAAGTTATATACTTATGCTTTTAAAAATGCATAAATGCTTATAATATTTAAATTGTATGTCTGTCTTTTCTGAAATATAAATGTAACAAATCTCTATTGTATCTCATCACTCATTGTTATATTTATATATCTTCCAATTTTACATGAGTTGCTTTTTAGGCAGAGATTCTTATAATCCTTGTCTAAAAGTTTTTGTGATACCTGAAGGTAATTCAGTACTCTTTGAATAATTACTTTACTCTGCAGAGTTGTTACTGAAGCTGGCAAAAAAGGTCTTAGAAAATGTTATAATTTGCATCCCAGTAATTAAGGTAATAAAATCAATATACATTCATCTTGAATTTCAACTACCTAGATACTTTACTGCTTATTTTAGAGATTTTTATTGCTTATTTGAATAACTTGAAAGACTCATCTAGTCATTAGGTTTTTGGGAAGGATTACTAATTGCATTATTTTTACATGTACTCTTAAACACTTTGTTTTACAGCTGTGCAGTGTGGTAACCCAGGAACAACAGCCAATGGGAAAGTCTTCCGAATTTGATGGCACAACATTTTCTAGCTCAGTCATTTATTCCTGCATGGAGGGGATACATCCTTTCTGGACCTTCAGTTAGACAGTGCACAGCCAATGGAACATGGTCTGGAACTTTGCCTAACTGTACAAGTAAGTATTGTCTCGATATTTAAAAATCATTAGTTATATGAAAGTTTTTATGAGTATATAAAGAGGTGTGTTTTATAATTAATAAAACAATGCAAAATTTTAAATATTTGTACTGTCTTACAGGATAAAGGATGGTAGTAGTTATTGTGGTTAGAGTGTACGCTAATGACTTTAAGAATCAGTTGGCTTATCAAGGTACTATATTAACTGGCAGAGGAAAGAGAGATGAGAGGAAGTCAGTACTAATAAATGTAATTTAACAAAATTTTAAGAACAATGATGACTTATAGCTGCAATTAAAATTAAAAATAAAATGAATGCAATTCTATTTTTGTCACTATGATGCATATTAATAACCAAATTGATTTTTAAAAGGCATACTGATTCTTTATGGGTCTTTGCACTGTTACACGGAATTTTGATAGCTGATTTGCTCTCTTGATATGTTAAAAATAGATGGCACTTTGGAAATTCTGCATTATAATAAAATTACCCACTGGAAGAAATTTTTGAAAAATGTGTTTAAAAGTCTTAAAATTATACTCATTAATGCTTATTTATAGAATAAATAGTATTTAACCGAAAATAATGCATAATCATTGGAAATTATGGTGGTTTATTTTTATTAAGAAGGACTAGCACTTTGGGAGGCTAACATGGGTAGGTCCCTTGAGCCCAGGAGTTGGAGACTAGCTGGGAAAAATGGTGAAAACCCTGTCTCTACAAAACAAAACCTGTATATGTATATGTGTGTGTATATATATATATATATATACACACACACAAAAAAAAAAATTAGTCAGGTGTGGTGGTGTGCACCTGTAGTCTCAGGTACTCAAGAAGCTGAAATGAAAGGATCACCTGAGCCCAGAAGATCAAGGATGCAGTGAGACTGAATGTGCCACTGTACTCCAGCCTGGGTGACAGGGTGAGACCCTGTCTCAAAAAAAAAAAATTGTTTAGACCATGTACACAGATTCTAGGTATCATGAGAGGACCTTGCGAAAGCCTCTGTAGCAAAGGAGACTTGGGAATACCAGGGGGAAGGCCTTTGTATTGCAGTTTGGGCAGAGTATATATACTTTTTCTGACCAAATAATTATCAGAAAATTAACTGAGAAGGCATGGCCTTGTATTGTGTGTGGTGAGATGATCCCACCTTTTTCTGGGCTCCTTTTTATTTACATTTTCTGGATTAATGGGATCAAATGAATTTGTTCAGAAAAGGGTGCCCTCAAAATAATGGCATATATATATTCCTGTAGAAAATCAGTTGTAGTTGATATATTGCATGGAAAGTTTGTGTGCCATGACAGGGCTGTTGAGTTGCCCAGGTATATTGTGTCTCTTCAAAAGTGAAAGCAAACTATGCTTGGGAAGCTGTTGAAATAAGCACTGAATAGAACGTATTAACTAAACGTATAATAGCAAAATATTTTCCAGTTATTGATAGGAACAAGCAATTTCAGTAATATTGATATGGGGGTCTTAATCAGAGGCATCAGGGTATTTAGGCTGTGGAAATCCACTCTCCCATGCCATTTATTTTTATCAGATTTAAACATTGAACAAATTGAACTATTTAAAGTGAAGACATAGAAACAATAGTTGTTTCCTTCAATAGGTGTTATATGATGGTTCTTAATTACTGTAGACCTTGTTTTGATCTAAGTTGAGCTCAGAAGGACAGGTCCAAGGGCCCCATTTTACCAAACTGATTGTAAATGCCAGATAATATGCTAATTTATTATTCATTGATTCAAAGTGTCCATATTGGATGCTTTAGGCCAATGGGCACTGTGACCATGAAGAATTTAGGCAAAGCAATAGTTTCAATGTTTAAGGTAAGACATACATATTTGCCTTCTGTTTTATGTTTGGTAACTCCTCTAAAGTAGAGTATACCTTGTAAATTCAGTGGGATCTCCTCATATAACTGTAATTTGAGGCCCAGTATCTATTAAGGCCACAAAGATTTTTCAAGTACTATGTACCAGAAGATGTTAAAGTTAACTTCAAACCCATATGGTAAAGATGCAAAAGGCAATTAGTGCTTTTTTTTTTATTATAGCTGATGTGTTCTTTTTTTATTTTTATTTTTTAACTATACTCTAAGTTCTGGGGTACATGTGTAGATCACGCAGGTTTGTTATACAGGTACACACATACCATCGTGGTGGTTTGCTGCATCCATCACCCCGTCATCTACATTAGGTATTTCTCCTAATATTATCCCTCCCCAATCCTCCCACCCACTGCTCTTCCTCCCCTAGCCCCTCACCCCCCAGGTCCCAGTGTATGATGTTCCCCTCCCTGGGTCTGTGTGTTCCCATTGTTCAACACCAACTTATGACTGAGAACTTGTGGTGCTTGGTTTTTATATTTGTGCAAATTTGCTGAGAATGATGGTTTCCAGTTTCATCCATGTCCTTGAAAAGGACATGAACTCATCCTTTTTTTATGGCTGCATAGTATTCTATGGTGTATATGTGCCACAATTTCTTTATCCAGGCTGTCATTGATGGGCATAGTTCTCTTTTATCTTTCTGCTAAATAACTATTCTAGAAAATTTTATATTTTCAATTGAGTGCCAGTTGTGTATCTTTCTTTTAATCTGTGTTTCTTCTCCCTGTATCCAGGTGTTTTTTTTTTGTTGTTGTTGTTGTTTTTTTTTTTTTTAGTGTGGGTGCAGTTACAGGATACACTTCAGGAATAAGGACAGTCCTCTCTTCTCTGTCCATATTTATAAGTATCTTCCTCCAGAAAGTTTCAAATCACTACTTTAAGTGTTGGGAGTCTCCCACAGGGCAGTTGCCACTTTATTGGGTTTAGGGACTCCAGGCTTAAGTCAGGTTTGAATTAAGCCCATGGCTATGCTATGGGATGACATGGGTGCTTTCCCTCTTTAACTCTGAGAACCAGAATCTTTTTGATGACAGACACATGGACCGTAACAACAACAAATATATTGCAAAGTTCAATGAATTTTGATTTGTTATAATTGCCCTGCATCCCAGCCACTCTAGCCATGGCTAAAGGGGTCAAGGTACAGCACAGGTCATGGCTTCAAAGTATGCAAGCCCCAAGCCTTGGCAACTTTCATGTGGTGTTGAGTCTGCAGGTGCACAGAAGTCAAGAGATGAGATTTGGGAATATAAATTTCAGATGATGTATGGAAATGCCTGTATGTGCAGGCAGAAGTTCACTGCAGGGGTGGGGTCCTCATGGAGAATCTCTGCTAGGGCAACGCAGAAGGGAAATGTGAGATTGGAGCCCCCACACAGAGTCTCCACTGAGGCATTGCCTAGTGGAGCTATGAGAAGAGGGTCACTGTCGTTCAGGCCCCAGAAAGAGAGATACACTGACAACTTGCACCATGTGCCTGGAAAAGCCACAGATACTCAATGCCAGCCTGTGAAAACAGGGGAAAGGGAGTCTGTACCTGCAAAGCCACAGAAGCAGATCTGCCCAATATGCTGGGAACCCACCTCTTGCATCAGTGTGACTTGGATGTGAGACATGTAGTCAAAGGAGATAATTTTGGAGCTTTAAGATTAGACTGCCCTGCTGGGATTTCAGACTTGCAGGGGCCTGTAGCCCTTCATTTTGGCCAATTTCTCTCATTTGGAACAGTCGTATTTATCCAATATCTGTACCCCCCATTGTATCTAGGAAGTAACTAACTTCCTTCTGATTTTACAGGTTCATAGGCAGAAGTACTTGCCTTGTCTCAGATGAGACTTGGGACTGTGGACTTTTGAGTTAATGCTGAAATGATTTAAGACTTTTGGGGATTGTTGGGAAGGCATGACTAGTTTTGAAGTGTGAGGATATGAGATTTGTGAGGGGCCAGGGGTGGAATGATATTTGGCTCTGTCCTCAGGCAAATCTCATCTTTAATTGTAGCTCCTATAATTTCTACATTTTGTGGGTGACACCTGGTGGGAGGTAATTGAATCATGGAGGTGGCTTCTCCCATACTGTTCTCGTGGTAGTAAACAAGTCTCACAAGATCTCATGAATTTATAAAGGGTTTCCCCTTTTGCTTGGTTCTCATTCTTTCTTGCCTGCCACCATGTCAGATGTGCCTTCTACCTTCTGCCATGAATGTGAGGCCTCCCCCAGCCACTTGGAAGTGTGAGTCCATTAAATTTCTTTCTTTCTTTTTTTTTTTTAGATGAAGTTTTGCTCTTTTTGCCCAGGCTGGAGTGCAATGGCACAATCTTGGCTCACCGCAACTTCTGCCTCCCAGGTTCAAGTGATTCTCCAGTCTCAGCCTCCCAAGTAGTTGGGATTACAGGCACCCACCACCATGTCTGGCTAATTTTGTATTTTAAGTAGAGACTAGGTTTTGCCATGTTGGTCAGGCTGGTCTCAAACTCCTGACCTCAGGTGATCTGCCTACCTTGGCCTCCCAAAGTGCTGGTATTACAGGCATGAGCCACTACCATGCCCAGCCTGCAGGGAGCCAGCCCTACATCACCTGTGGGTACCCTGTGTTCGGTGGCAACAAAGGAATGAAAAAGATAGATTAAGAGAGATAGTGGGACCAGGGGGCCATCACTTTATTACTTTGGAGGAGACAGTGAAGTGAAGGCCCTAAGCTCTGATCATCCACACTATTTATTGGTTACAATTACTTTGATCTATAGGGTAGGGGTGGAGTGATGGTAGGAGTGGGTGATGTGATGGTGGAGTGAATCAGTGAGCTGGAACTGAATCAGTGAGCCAGAACTGGTGCGTCACTCTTTCTAAAGATTGATAACAGTGGCAGTTTCAGGAGTTTCACAAAACAAGAACATGTGGTTATCTTTAGCCTGTTATCTATGTGCAGCTGGTGGAATGAGGGCCTTACAAGGAGCCTACAAGTCTGGCTACATCATAGTGCTATGAAGGGGTTTTATGTCCTTGAGCACAATGTTTATGGTAGTAGAGCCTAGGTCACCCTGCACCAGAACATGAAGCATGGAGAGAACTTCCTCCTCAGAGGCCTCGTGTGGCCTTCTGCAGTTTGTTGTTCCTTGTTTATATGTTACTCATAACCAATTTATGTAGGCACTCTGTAAGTCCTTTCTCCTTTGCTGCCTTTCCCAGTATCACCTAAACCTCTTTTCTTTTTAAATTATCCAGTCTCAGGTATATCATTATCAGCAGTGTGAAAATGTACTAATGCATATAGTTTTGTTTATTTTTATTGTGGTTAGTGGCAGGAACTTGAAGAAAGTTCCTGTGGGTGTGCCAGGGTTTTCATGGTTTGAACTTCCCTGCTGATGCCAAAGGAGGGAAACAAGCAGACTGTAATGTCAGCTTCCCAGATGTGGATAGAAAGGGAACAGGGAGGCGGAACTTGAAGCATCAAAATGGAGTCAGGTTCTTCATAAAAATGCTATTGTTGTCAAACATTTTACTTAGTAATATGTTACAAACACCACATTCATTGATAAACAGCTTTTAGTTAGTCAACTATTTCTTCAGAGATTTAAATAATAAGACAAATCTTATTTATGTGCATCATTACTACTTCAAGTGCTCTATTTTTTGTGTGTAGATATATATTTGCATGAGGTATTATTGTTCTTCCACTATCTTTTGGTACATTTCTACTAATGATAATGTTTTCAGCTTTTCTTTGTGTGCATATGTTTATAGTTCACCTTTTTAAATATGTATTTTTGCTGGGTATAGAATTCATATGACAGTGGCATTCCTGGCCTCATACCAGCTCCAGATACTGTTACATCTCATCTTTTGGGGTAATTTCTTTCTCATACCTTGGGTAGTTTCCTTCACAGCTAATCAGAAATCTGCTGACTACTTAAGGAGTTTTCTTCCTATATCTCTGGAAATATTTCTCTGTCAATGTCCTCTTTGGTACTGTGTCCCATAAACTCTACCTGCATAGTTTTCTCTGAACTCTCAGATCCATCTTCTCAACTCAAGGAGTCTGCTGGGCTCTGCATAGGTTCCTCTTCCCTGGGACACAGACTTGAAATTTTCTTTAGGTAGTAAGATGGGGCAATCAGGAGATTCATCTAATTTGTTTCCTGTGACTCAAGAATCACTGTGCTTTGTTGCCTGATGTCCATTAGTTTGAAATCTTTCTTTTTTAAAAATATACTCTTTCATTTTTTTGTTGTTCTTTCAAATGGAAGACAAATTCTTCATTGTTACTCCATGTTTAAGGAAAGCAGAATTCCTCTTACTTTCTTAGAAAATATATCATTTTCACAATAGTAAACAACTTAACACTATCCCATTTAAAACTCTATCCAGATTTTAAGTATCAGATCATGTGAAACATTTGGCAAAACACCTCAGGACACTTCTCATATGCTTTTTAGCTAAAAGTAATCTCTCCATACTGTATACCATTTTTGTATATTACTTATATCACTAAACTCTAAATTTTATAGAGCAGTAGTGACTGGGTTTATTTATCTCACTGACCCTTTACGGTGGATCATAGCACCTGATAAATAAGAGCAACTCAGTAAATTGTTGGTGCCAGACTTAAATAGACAAATTTTATTTTAGTTATCAATATATATGATTTACCATTCCAACTCTATTTTAAACTACTTGCAGATAGGGCCTACAACTCCATAGCTAACATAGCACATAGGTTCTGCCATATAGTATGTTTTCAATACATGGTCATTGAAGACAGTGAAACAATGAAAATAGTTAAGAGTAACAGAAATAGTCCAAGTAACACTTCCTTTTTACAATGAATAACAATTTATTTATGGATAAATAACTCAATCTATTATTTACAGGTGTCTTCCAATTTTAGTAAAGTAAAAATAAATAAACATTCCTATTCTCGTGATTTAAAATTTCATTGTCATTTTTATTGAATGATCTTCATTATTTCTTAGGAATTTTAAATTAAGTTAAAAGTTATTTGATTCAAGACAGATTGACTATGAACAACATGAAAAATATAAGGAAAGTTTATTTCTGTCAGTTCTTCAAAAGAGGTATAGTGTACTGAGTAAAATAATTTAACTGTTAGCTTTTCAACAATGAATTGCTATTAAACTAAAAGCTGAGAATTTGTAAGTTTATTTACTTCATAGGCAAAAAGTTACTAACACCCTATTAACAATCCAAACCAAAAGTGAAAAGAAAACCCCCAAATAGAAACAAAGAGAGAGGTTTCAGTGGAAATTAAAACAGCCTAAACTTCTGTAACTGAAGAATCTAACATAGTGATAGTGTTTATATGTGACAATCAAATTAAATTAGAACCAGTGCTTCAGATTCCTTCTCATTAATTTGCAATGAAAGTAAATTTAAATCTATGATTGATAGAATAATATTATTTTGGGGATTGTCCTAGACTCACATTACCTAGGTCAATAAACTGAGGCATCAAAGTATTTAAAGGGCTTCCTGACTACTGGCAGAGCTCACCATTAAACAGTAGTTTCATCCATATTTCACCTTTATAGATGAAATATTCTGTTCATTTTAATTATTCCCTATACCCACTAGAAGGCTAATTTCAAGTGTAAATATGTTTTCAATGAATTTTGATTTGTTATAATTGCCTTTGTAGACACTATTTTTATGGTTACTATATGCCAGGACTATATGAATTTTATGGTTACTATATGCCATATGAATTTGAAATAAATTATATGAGGTATGCCAGTTACTATATGAATTTGAATTAAATTACTGAGGTGTGAAAAAAATTTAAAGTAGCTGAACTTTCCAAGCCAACATCCTAATAGCAGTTTTTTGAAAACCAAAATGTCTTACTCTATTTGTGCTGCTATAACAAAATTCCTGAGACTGGGTATATTTTAAAGAACAAACATGTATTTTTCACAATTCTGGAGGCTGAGAAATCCAAGATCAAGGCACCAGCAGACCCTGTGTCTGGTGAGGACTACTAGCTGCTTCTGAGATGGCACCTTGTTGCTGTGTCCTCACATGACAGAAGGGGTGCATCTTGTGCCCTGACTGGCAGAAGGTGAAAGAGCAAAAGGGGCCTATCTATTAATAGTTCCTCCCACCCTTTTAGAGGGCACTGACCTAATTCATGAGGAGAGAGCCCTCATGACTTAATAACTTGCTGAAGTCTCTACCATTTAGTGCTACTGAATTGGGAGTTAAGTTGGCACATGAATTTTGAAGAGACATTCAAACCACAGTATCAAAGAAACAAAGCCTTTGTTCTTTCCATACTAATTCTTACTATTTTTTATAAATAATAATATCCATTATTGAGTGTTTACCATTTGTTTGGAATTGTGCTGATTTACATAATTATCTTAATTATTACAACAAATCTAGGAGATATATACTATTATCTTTTTCATTTCATGTTCAAATGAATGGCTTCTTAGAAAACAACTTCCTTTTCCATGGTAGCACAGCTGGTAACTGTAGAATCTAAAAGTTAAACCCCAGTCTGTTTCACTAAAGAATCCATGTTATTGAGTATACTTTTATCTCTTCTTCTGTATTTTTCTCCATTTAGTTTTCTTGCTTTATCCTCTATCTTCACTACAGTGGCCAAATGTATATGACATACTATAATAAATAGAACATTGGTGATAATGCATATGAAAATGTCACTAATTTATGACCTATTTTCTCCAAAGTTTTAAATTTCTGTTGTCTCTGCATTAACCAATTTGAATTTTGCAAAATTATATCATTTCTTAATTAAATTACATTTGTAAAATTTGTTTTTGCTAAACAATCCTTCCAGTTTAACATTACAATTTCCTATTTATTTATCAAGGATATTTTTGTCAGATATACAAAGCAAATACAACATAAGTCAATAATAAGTCTGCAGATCTCACAAGCGATGAGATATTTTAATGTGATGAGTCAAAGCAAATGAACCAGAGTGTCCGTTGAATCTCATACATAGTCATTGACAAATGGGATCTAGTAGATTTAGGACAATATCAGTTCAAAGAGAGAAAATCAACAAGATTGATTATGTGATAGATGTTTCAATATAGGGTGATTTGAGTATGAAAGAATGAATAAAGGCCTTTGAGAAAATTTATAATCCCCTTAAAACATAATTAAACTATGTGGCGAAAACAAGATATAAAGACTTCATTCTATTTGGATATCTTTTCATTTTTTAATTATAGTATTTTGGTAACTTTAAGAGGTTTTTGTTTGTTTTTTACCTTGGCTAGTTATCCTTGGACAATTAATTCCTCCTGAGTAATGAAAAATCAGAGGAATGATCCAATGTGTAGGTTTTCAAAACTAAAAGTTAATAACTTATGTTATAGCAATAGTTTTTTTCTAAAAAACTTAAGTAGAAATATAATTGTGAGTATATAATGGAATTGGATTTTTTATAGATTCAGTTAATAAAAAATTATTTAAACAAAACCTACTATCATTGGGCACTTTGCCAGGAACTGAGAAGACGGAGTTCAGTCAGTAAGGTATATGCTCCCTAATATTTCACAGACCAGTGAAGTAGCTTTGGCATTTCAAGCATTTTTGCTCTTTGAGAATTTCCCACTGGAGTTATTTGCAACTATACCTTTTAATTTGCTTGATTGTCCAGCAGTAAAACACACACACACACACACACACACACACACACACACACACACACTCCTCTGTGTTTTAGAAACTCTAGTCTAATTACATGTGGAGATGTGTCAGCTGTGATTTGATTTACCTTATTCATTTCAATGATTTTAGAAGCATTTCTGGAAAAAATATGGTTTAATAATAATTGTAAAGTCTCCAATCCCCCATGCTTGACCATAGTAGAGATGTTGGTAAAAGCATACACTTTTACTTACCTAAATTCTACCTGCTGTTATTTAACCAGCTTTAGAATATATGTTAGTTGGAAAATTGCAAGTCTAATCTATGTCTAAAAGTATGCCTCACAAGCAAAATCTTTTCCCTTTTCCCAACACTCATTGTTTGTAATTCTAGACAAGTCCTTATTAAACCCACTGCCAGTGGTAAAAGGAGAAGTTCCCTCAGAAGAGCTAGTGGCCTCCTGAGTGGGTAAAATATTATATCTTGAAATCAAGATCATGCATTTGAATGTTATGCACACTTTGACAGAGGAATTATAATTGTGAAGAAACATGCACAGAGAGAAGATATAATAAGTATATGCAATTAATCTTTCAAAAATACATTTTTTTTGTCAGTACAAAATGCTATAGGATATTAATTATAAGGGGATCCTTAGCTTTCAATATCTAACAGGCAGTTCCACCTCTGTTTCCTAGAGCCCTTCATATACAGAGTATATATGGTGTATATGATGTTTTGGGAGGAAGACACAAACAATGTTGAGACAGGGTTTGTCAACTGGAGTAATAACTGACTTTCTAGTCTAAAGAGAAATGTGCTTATTAGTTTTCTTGGATGATATTTTTAGAAAACTGACTGGACTTCTACTTCCAAAATGACCAGTGCCAAACACGCTGCCTCTGGGAAGTCTTGTTCCTTTGGGCAAAGGACACCATATTTAATCAGGGCCAGGTGATAAATGAGTCTAATGCTTCATTTACCAAATAGCCACTATAGAAATGCCCCTTACTGAATTTTTGTCACAAATCTGAAAATTCTCAAAGATGTTTTTCTAATAGAGGACAGGTCAGAAAGATGGGGTTCATCTCTCAAAAGAGAGGGCTAGGGATATCCCAGCATAAAACTGAGTGATTCTAAGTCTCCTGAAGGAGTGAGAGCTATTCCTTGGCGCAGCAGTTCTCAACTAGAGAGGATTTTGCTTCCCAGAGGACATTTGGAAATGTAGGAAGATAATTTTTGATTGTCACAGAGCAGGGGCAGGAGTTACTATTGGATCTAGCGGGTAGATGCCAGTGATATATTGCAGAACGTTCTATAATGCACAGAGCAGCCCACACAACCAAGAATTATTTGGCTGAAAATGTCAATAGTGTCAAGGTTAAGGTAGAGAAACCCTGCCATTTGAGATCTAAAGAAGAAACCAAC
Source organism: Ateles fusciceps (assembly GCA_036589455.1). Classification (NCBI taxonomy): domain Eukaryota; kingdom Metazoa; phylum Chordata; class Mammalia; order Primates; family Atelidae; genus Ateles; species Ateles fusciceps. The sequence goes on from JAZHEH010000589.1 coordinate 387,114, forward strand.
TGTTGAATATGGATATTTTGTAAAATCAGAAGCATTATGAGAGGAATGGTTTAGCCATCTTCCTGAAACTTCATTTTGCTACAGTAAGAATTCTGCTCTGGGTTTGAAGCTAGAAGCCTGGCAGAGCACATACATGTGTAATGATAAGCAAGCATGTTCATTGCTGCATTGTCTGTAATAGAAAAATAATGGAATAACTCAAACACCAGTCCATAGGGATTTGGTTGCATAAATTATATTGCATGGGATTAATATGCTATTAAAATGTTACGTATGTCTATATGTATTAATAGTTACATGTAAAAATGTCCATTAGATATTGAATAAAAAAGTAATGTGATTTCATTTTATTTTAAAATGCACATTTATAATCTTTGTATAAGAAGTTAAAAGAGAAAGTAGTTTTAAAGCAGCATAGGTTGACTAGAATTACCGCAATTATGTTTTATCTGTAGCGTAGAGGTTACTTACTTAGATTTAACGTAAACGATGCCAGATGGGCATCAATTACCTATAGAAAGAGAAATATCCCACAAAATAAATTCAAAACTTTCAAATAATTCATGTGTTTTCGAGAATGAGCTGACAATTTAAATATTCCTTTACATACTCATTCATTTATCTTTCAAATAAATATTTAATCTCTTATGATGAATCATACACTAGACAAGATTCTAAAAAAACAGCATACAAGTGTCAAAATATCTGCCTTTATGGAGTTTATTGGTATGTTTATGTGAGAGAGATGTATATTTAAGGAGGTTGATGACCTTAGATTTTCTTGCAATAAACCACAACCCCCTGTTGTCATGCAATGATGTATCTGAATTTTAGGGTGAAGCCCTAAAGAGCTATTATTTTAAGGTTTTTCCTGACAAAACTAAAAGCCTGTTTTTTTTGTTGTTGTTTGTTTTTTGTTTTTGGTTGTTGCTGAAAACAAGCTGGTAGTGAATGAATTGACTTGCAGAGCAGGTGCTGTTTACAAAGACTGTTGCTCTTGGAAACTGCCTCTTTGACTAGCCTTGGCTTCATTAGGAAGTCACCAAACAGATCCTTCTAAAGCTTTTGTTGTCAGGCATTTCATTCATGGTGCTGCCATGATATGCACAACTCTTTCTTCATGTAACTGTAAAATAAATGCTCTGTCCTCTCTTTTGGTGGCTGCATCTCAACTCATGTGCCCTATGACCAGGCTGGCTGTTTCCTCTTACCAAGATTCTAATGCAATCTGGAGAGCACTGCCCAGAAAATGACAACAATTTATAGGTGTTCTCTTTAATTTCCTCTTCCTAATTAAAAATTTTGGTTATAAATATAAAATAAAATAAAATAATAAATTGAAGGCATATACTCATTTTTACATGGTTGTAAAATTTGAAACTATAAAAAGAGATAACCTATTGTTGGTAAATGAGTAGGATTATTTGATATTCTATCCAACTCACTTGTATAATTAAAAAAAAAAATCTTTTTACTTCCCAGTAATCATAGGTAGAAAAGCAGTCCTGAATATAAAACTCTATTATGATTGAGATAGAAACACTCAAAGAGTTTAATCTAATCAAACTGTCTTAAGGGCTCCAAGAGTTATGAAGTAGAATGCCCTGAATGATGTTCTTTAATTTAAATCCCATTATTCATAATCTTAAAACTTCTTAGAATCGACAGAATAGAATGTGAAAGGAATCGTGACATTCTTAATTCTTAATGGTAATATAATACAATGTAACTAAGATGTTATTAAGGTCTTCCATGCCTTAATTCATTCTTAGTCTTTAATCCTGGACCTCCAAAATATTGGGGAAAATGAATTTTAAAAAGAGAGAAAGAGTAGTAGAGAGAGAGAGAGAGAGAGAGGAGAGAGAGAGAGAGAGAATAACCCAGATTTACCTGGAGAAATTACTCTTTTATGAACCAAAAGATTTAGTAAACTAAAATACAAGTAAGTATACAACATGTTGTCTCTAAAAAATAAAGTGTAACTTGTTCTTTTCCTTTTCTTAGCTGCCAGAAAGCTTTTTAGCCCTTCGTTGCCCAAATTATGCTTAAATCCTGTGCCTCCAAATAGTTAGCACTTGTGTGACATATATGGTCTTCGTTATGTTTGAATCTTATGTTTGTATTTAAACAAAATACATTTTTAATAAAATTGCTATTTGTGTTTCTAAGCTGTCTCAAGTCTTTCTGAAAGATTTTGGGTGGCATTATAAAGAAATCATAATATTATATATGCTCTCACACTCATGGGCATGAGATGAGCACAACTTGTAGAACTTCATGCTCAGAAGAGTCTCATGCTTAAAGTTTAATGCTCTGTGATAGCCATCTCAAAATTCTTAATAATTTTATCTTCAAATTAATATTTTGTAATTGAAGTCCAGTGGGACAGTGAAACATACGCTGAGGGCTTGGAGCTTCTGCTTATGTGTAGTCTGCCTTGTGGCCTTCTTTCTTGTGCCCTTGGAATGGGTCTAGACCTTTTGCTCCGTGCAACCTGATGCCCCTGGCCCTGCATGGCCTCCCCATTTTGCCCCCGTTCTGGAAAATGTGACACCCTTCACCCAGCTCATGCATTATGTTTGCCATGCCTCCTTTTAGGGGTTAGATGCAAACATGGAGCCAGTCAGAGTTGGATATGTTAATGGAAACTTGGGGCAGAACAGAACATCTACAGTCCCTGTTTTGGGCTGGAAATACCATCACGTATTGGACAAGGACATGTAATAAGATGGCCCCTAACATATCTGCAGTTCTTATAGCAAGCACATTCCAGAGTGATGGTGGCAATTTTCTTGGGATTTGTTTTTCTGAGTGTCACTGCAGAAAATATGCTGTCAGTCCAGCAGGCTTGATAAATTTGATATTTCAGTAGTCATATGTAGGAATATGGATTTTAAATATTATGTTAGAAATCTGATTCTGCAGAGTGTTTTCTCTGTGGTCTTCTAGTGAAGGTTAGAAGAGGTTACTGCATCAAATTCACTGCAACATAATGGTATATTAACCTAGCCTTTTCAGGACTAAATGACAGTTTCTGAACCATATGTGTAGAATCTGTAATAGTCATTCCTGATCAAAATCAGGAATTGCTAGTATGTGGTTTAAATATGCTTATGTTTTATGATTAAAAATGAACATGATAACTAATTTTCCTGTTTATATATTAAGTATGCCATATGCTTACTACTCCTCTCCATTAAATACATGCTGCATTAACCATCTGCTCTTCTAATCCAATACTGACAGTAATCAGTTGTGGAGACCCAGGTATACCAGCCAATGGACTCAGATATGGAGATGATTATGTGGTTGGACAAAATGTTTCTTACATGTGCCAGCCAGGCTACACGATGGAATTGAACGGCTCCAGAATCAGAACTTGTACAATTAATGGCACATGGAGTGGAGTAATGCCAACTTGCAGAGGTATGATAATGATTTCTTCAACATTTAAGAATAGTAACCAGTACATATTTTCTTGTATTTATATACAAATTTAAAGTACATTTAAATAAATTTTTTAGTTCAAGGTTGCATTTATTTTTCTAGTACTAAAAATGACTATTTAAAAAAACTATTTTAATATATAGAATTTAAAATAATATTTTGACAAAATTATTTTATTTTATTGTAATGACAATAAGCTTTAATGCAACCAAAAGAATATTATATCCATATTCACCATTATTATTTACATTGATTGAGGAATATAATCTTGATGAATTGTTACTGTAATTTGTTGATCCATTTGGGTCAAGTCATTCAATGATGGGGAAAAGGAAAAATACTTTGCGTAATTTAGAACAGCCAGCCTGAATTATAGAACTGTAATTTTTCTTCAATAATGGGAAAACTTGTTTTTTCAAAGAATTCTATCTAGAACTAATCTGTTAGTCAATACAGGCATAAATTTGCTACTTTATGCTGTTTGTTTTTCTACTGGAAATATTTTTATAAATCTTTTGGCCAATTTTTATGATTACTTGTGGAATACTGTAGATACAATATCAGACAACTTATTGTTTTATAATTGATTTTTAATAATTAAAATTTTTCATTTAGGTTTCTATTTAAATGTTTGTGAATTAATAGTTTAATATCTTACTGAATTATAATCTAACAAAATAATTTCAATGTATTTGTCTTTCCTTCTTTATTATTCAGTTTCTGTATCAGATCACTATAAATATACAGTTAGTAAATGAAAATATATGAGCAGACATTTTATATTTTAGATATTATTCTATAAATTTATTAATTCATCCTGATATGAATTAGATATCATTCAACTGTAAAAAGTTATTCATATTTTTAGTCCTCATAATACAATCATTCCTTGTGTTTAGATTTTGAAGTTGATACTCCTCCTTATCCTTTCATCTCTATCTTTTCCAACCTGTCTTTGCTTAAGGATAACTTAAAACAATTTAAACAAAATACATTTAAAAAAAAATTTTTAAATGCATTGACAAACCCTTTAATAATAAGTTTTAACATATGAATCTAAATAGTTAAGGGAACTAACTTGGATATTTTAATCAGACATATCACCTGTGTTTTCAAAAATGTCATAGAACTACTTTCAAATTCCATGGTTAAAATGCTGATACTATATATAGCCAAACAACCCAAGTTTTGTCTATCTAAAGGTCATTGGAAAATAATTTTATATAAAACCAATAATTTATCACTTACATTATACTAGATTGAAGGTCATCCTCTATTTGCCTTCTCTGAGATGTCAGGTAGCTTGCTATTTTGTAAGAGAATCTCTGACAACCAGTAGCCGTTATGTTGCCAAGAAAAAGTTACTTCCCACAGGGATTCATTCCAGGATGTCTCAGGAATACTACCAGGACAATAAAACATGTCACTATGTATTGTCCTCGAAAAGGTTAAATTAGCACATATGCTTCTTCTAATTATATTTATTTATATCTTTAACAGTCAGGATATTTCAACAGCTGTGTCTAATCACTTTTAATGTAATTGCAGCTGTTACCTGCCCAACTCCTCCCCAGATCTCTAATGGAAGGCTGGAAGGAACAAATTTTGACTGGGGCTTTAGTATTAGCTACATCTGTTCTCCAGGCTATGAGCTATCCTTCCCTGCTGTTTTGACCTGTGTAGGGAATGGTACCTGGAGTGGTGAAGTACCACAATGCTTACGTAAGTATGATTTCAAGTAATAATTGTTAATCAAAATTTTCAAATTTGTCTAGAGCAAATATGAGATTGTTAATCTTTCTTCAATGCCTATTTAGGGTTCAAAGAAAAATCAATATTTACCAATATAGCTACTTTTCATGTAATTAAATCATTATATTTATTCTTCACTGATTCAAAATTTTACAGCAAATGGCTTTGTTTATAAACTTTTCATATTTTTCAAAATTAGATCTCAAAGTAGAGACAGTCTTAAATTTATTCTACTGCTGAAAATTATTTTTATTTATGTCCTTATTGTCTTAACTGAATACTCTGAAATTTGTTCCCAAATTTTTTGCTGCAATAAATCCATGTCAGTTCTACATGTTTATTCAAATAAAGTTCTTATGATGGCATTTGTCATGATAATAATAGGGATTATACATCTAAAATTACCAAAGTAAGCATAGAGATAAAAGGGTTTTGCCTTTTATTTACAGAGGTTACTGTATACTACATACCTAGCAATGTTACTTCAAGATTAATTTGGAAGAAAACAAAACAAAACAAACTCATGTTGCAGTTTTATATAAATTATTGTAGAGCATTATCTGGACAGTACAGTTATTCAGAGAGTTGTCTAGCATTATCCTGTTCCTAGGCCTTTTTTCCTTCCCAGCATGGGATAGAGGAGCACTCTACCTGTCTCATGGCCTTGACATTATGCAGAGCTAACTCTCTAAGTTGCTTAGGACCCTCCAGTGTTTTCTCAGCCCATTCAAAGTGGAAACTAAATCCCCTACAGGCTCTTAGGATTTTTTCTTGTATTCCTCTGATTTCATCATATCCTACCACTTACCTCCTCATCCACTCTGCTCCAGAAACAGGCCTTACTTTTCTTTGAGCACTCAGCTATGCTTTTACACAAGAGCTTTTATGTTCACTGTTCACTTTACCTGAAAATTTCCTTTTATTCCTTCAGCTTTTTACTAAAAATCCCTCCTTTCAGTATTGCCTTCTCTGGTCACCTTATTTGAAATTTCATCACTGACATATAACACTTCCCTTCCAGGCTTTATTTATCTCCTTAACAGTCCCCTTTCACTTATTTTTTCTTAAAATGTACTATACATTTTGTTTATCTTGTTTATTTGAACTATGTCCTCTACTCAAATTTATACTACTTGAAAGCAGATATTTTTTTTTTAAATTCACTCTTCTGTCCCTGGAATATGGTATAGTTCTTGGCAGATATAAAAATTATATTGCTATATATACATATTTTCTAAAATAGAAAAGGCAATACAACAAAAATGGTCAAAATACACGGGCAGCTATTTCCTCTCAGGAGACTGAAAAAATATATTACACAATATCAAGTATAAGTGGGTTATGGAGCAACATAAACTTCTGTACACTCATGATGGGTGTATAAATTGACACAGCCATTTGCAAAACTAGTTGCTATTATTTAGTAAAGTTAAAGACTTGCAAAGTCCATTGCCAAGAAATTTTATTTTTAAGTATTTTCCCTACTGGAATTTGAAATTTTCATACCTGTGCATGAGGAGATGTGTACAAGAATATTGTTGTTATTAGTATTCTTTTTAGAGGTAAAATTTAAAAATAGTGCTTGTGTATACATACACACATACATATATGCCACACACATACACACACACACAAACAATATGCACACACATGAATGTAAATTACCAAGAAATGTGTAGAAATGAGAAACCTGGAATTTAGGATGAGACAAAGTATGTTATCCTGGGCCTAAGAAAAGGGATAATTTCTGGGTGGTGCCTGCAAAGATTTGCAACAGTGTTGGCAATTATCAATTGGTAAAGTTGAGTGTTAAGTTCATGGATAGTCATTTTATTATTTGATGCAAGTTATATATTTTATAGTCATATTTTTACAAATGAAAAATGTTAGTATAAAATAAATATATATTATATAGACATATAATTATGATGACTAATTGAAGACAAACTATTAATTTTACTTTCTCATTGTTTACTTGAAAAGCTTCCTACTAAGTGATGGCAAATACTGGGCATGCATACTGCCGTTTTGCTTGCTCATCAGATCACTCATAATACATTTGTTTCGGAGAAATATTATTAACACGTTAGATAAAGCATGAGAGATAAAACTAACTATTACAGTTGTGGTCTAGACTGCAGTTCATATAATATCCAAAGGAGCTCTTCTAGGTACCGTAATATAATTTTTTTTAAATTGCATAAATTTAAGGGGTACAAGTGCAGTTTTGTTACATAGATATATTGAGTAGTGGTGAAGTGCAGGCTGTTAGTGTAATAGTCACCCAAATAGTATGTACTATTCCTGTTAAATAATTTGTCATCCCTCACCACTCCTCCCAACCCTCTACCCGAGTCTCCAGTTTTGGAGTAAATCTGTTCCATTGCCTCAATGCTTTTGTCACATAATTGGCCCTTAAAATTCTGACGCATAAAAAGGTCATCTTAGCAAACATCACTGTGTTCTGAATAGGGCTAGATACCCCAGGTCATCTCCAGGACAGACAGAGTCAAGTAGGTTTTATGAAGATGAGCATATGGCAGGTTTGCTTGTTTGTTTGATATGACTGAAAAAAATTACAATCAAGAAGTTATCTTAATATGCTGTTTTGTTTTTAGTTTTATTGAACTACAAATAATAATAAAATATTTATTTACATTTCAAATGTAATAAGGCTATCTTTGTCTCAGTTACTTTACAAATATCATTTCTACTACAAATAACAGAGCTCCTGGGTACATAGGATTAGTCATAACATTTTAATAGACAATGACACTTAAACACAGAGGGGGAAAATAAAATTGCAAGGGCACAGTGTCACTCTGCCATCATTTAGGGAAGCAGCTACATTGTCATAGGCCTGAGGTCATACTGCTAGAAAATGGCAGAGTATAGATTGAAGTTTGGAGAAGGTGGACTTAAGGAATGATGGTCTTATCCATTGAGTATACAAATCAATTAATGTTAGGGACTTTATAAAGAGGAATGTTTTTTCTCTTTAATTTTGTTTAGAGTATATCTTCTCATCTTAAAGTTTATGTCTTTATGAAGCCATTTGAAAAGACATTCTGTGTCTTAAGTCTAAACCTGATATCAATAGGTTGTTTGATATATACATGAAAATTCAGATAGAAATAGATGAAATGACACACAAAGAGAAAAGTAGGGGATTGAGGAATTTAGGTGGTTAAGTCTCCCTCCTTTTTTGAATATGCATAAGAGAAACACTTCAGAAGTAGGTTATGAAATAACTTAGTAATAGAAACAATTGCTTCAGCTGAAATGCCCATTGATGATGTTCACCAAGGAAGCATCTATTAATTCAAAATGTGCTGGATATACAAAGATTAGTAAGACAGTGTCCCTGGCCTTTGGGTTCGATGTTATACAATATTGCCAGAAGTCCTTATATGTCAACTATCCCAAAGTTTTACAATATCCAAGAGACGGTGAAAATTAAATCACAGTAAACTAATAGATTTATGTTTTTATTATACTTGTGTTACTTTATACAAGAATATTGTTATCAGTATTATTTTTAGCAGTAAAATAAAAAAAGTAGTGATTATGTATACACACACACACATGCATATATATCACACACACACACACACACACATGCACACACACGTCTCCTCTCCATTTTGTTTTAATATTTATTTAATGATTACTTTTAATTGTGTTTTTAAAGTTTTAAATGCTACTAAAAGGAGGTTTACAAATCCAAGTTTATTCTACAGTCTTGAATTAGAGGGAGGTTTTATTTGGACATTAAGCCCAAGATTATGGTACTCTATAATTAAGATATACATGCTTTCCAGTTGGCTTGGGCATGCCAAGTTTATTCCCGTTGTTCTGGCCAATCTCTTGTACATTTAGAGTCCCCTTTCACTCTCAAATGTCTCAATTTGGATGATCCATTTTATGGGCACCCCAACATGTAATCATCTTAAGCATTTGGTTGTTGCTGTTTGTTTGCTTTAGAGGGAAATGAGCTTTCAGGTGCTTAATCCGAACATTTGAAAATTGAGTACATTTCAAAATGGTTAAATTTATAATTATATGTTATTTATTTTTTTTGCCACAATAAAAACATTGAAAGCATTTGCTAAAGGTGCATTTGCCTGGCTTATCTAATACATTTGAAGCCATTTGCTGTCATCTCCCATCACACTTCTGCATGCTTACTCTGCTCTAGCCACACAGGCTGCCTTCTCTTCATCTAGAAAGCTAGCCATGCCCCAGCAAAGGGCTTTAGCAGTGCTGTTTACTCTATCCAGAATGCCCTCCCTTGGGATTTTAGTGTGGCTAAATATTTTGTTTCCCTAAATCTTTTCTCAATGAGAGACACCTTTGCCACTTTATTTAAGATCTTCCCCCACCTCTTTAGTCCCCACCACCACACACACATGCAATCTGAATGATTTATTGTTCCCCATAGGACTTACCACTTTTTCACATAATACTTTTTCTTAAAACTTACTTACTATGTTTATTGTTTCTTCGCTTCCCTCACAAATACATAAACCCTACAAAAGCAGATATCCTACAGTATTTGTTTACTGATATGTTCAAGTGTTCCAGCCCACCTAGACTAATGCTTTTCTTTAGTAATTAGTAAATGTATGTTGAATGGAATAATCTAATCAGATTTTTAAGAAAGCCTATGAAGTTGATCTTTTCAGTAGTTGTCGTAGAGCACTGAAATTCCATGGTTTTATATAGATTTAGATTCTGATGGCCTTCTTTTATTTTAAAAAATGCTAAAAAATGCCGACAATATTTTAAAGAGAAAGGTAATAAGATTCTGGGATATGTGTTTCAAGTGTTCAGAGTATTCAGAGTACAATAAAACAAATAACCAGGACTTTTAATATACATGTGAAAGGGCACTGCAATCTGTAACATGCAGCGTGGAACATTATGGGTTGGTTCTTTTTGACAGGGCTACCTATAAATCACCTACTTTTTCAAGAGTATATTCCAACTTTGCAGCCAACAAGTGCAAATATGTGGTTTGATTTTGGTCTATGCAAAACAACGAAAGTACAAAAATTCTATATTTAGGTAGCTTACTAAGTGGAAAACACTTGAATCAAACTAATTTTTAAATATTATACTGAAGTTTCAATTCAGTATTTTTTCATCTACACATAAGCTAAAAAATAAAATTTTTTATTGGGATAGAGTTATCATGCATAATATATCTCTTTGGTGAAATATTCCAATTTGTCACCATTTTTCTAAACTGTGTACTAAGCTGAATACTAAATCTTTGACATAAGCATCTTTCTTTTTATTTCCAGCAAAGTTTTGTGGTGACCCTGGTATACCTTCCCAAGGAAAAAGAGAAGGCAAAAGCTTTATATACCAGTCAGAGGTTTCATTCAGCTGCAATTCTCCTTTCATATTAGTGGGATCGAGTACCAGAATATGTCAAGCAGATGGCACCTGGAGTGGTTCATCACCTTACTGCATAGGTAATATTAATTAAAGGCTGATTATGCTCAGTAACTGTGTAATTAATAGGAGTGACATTTAATGGTTTTCTCTATCCTATAAACTATAGTTGGCTAAATATGAAAGCAAATGTAAAATATAGAAGCAATTAGAAGGCACTGAAAATGAATATTGGTAGAAAATACATTAATTTCAGCATTTTAAACTTCCAGAAGAGACACTTGAAATAATTTTGTTGTATATCATTAAAATGAAAAATAACAATACTTTCAAGTAGTGACATTATTAAGTACTAACATTTTATTTAGATCTTTATAGTTAATAAAGCATCTTCATATGAAATTAGACTTGCTCCAAAATTATCTAAAATATATATTGATTACAAAATGATCGTAACTACATTTCTGTAATTCTAAAGTTAATGCCATATTGGGCAAACTAACCAAAAAATCTGTCATGCAAATGAACCGAGTCATCTATCTACCATACTTATGCCTAAATATCCTATGGGTATCAGTAAAATCCAAATTATGAAGTCCTGTTTCTGGGGAAAAAAAAATCCAAAAAAACAAACTGTTACTTCTTCAGAGAAATATTACCCTTCCCCAAATCATAGTTTAGCAAGGTCTTCAAGCAAATGTTTTATGCATGTACACTACTTTCATATCCTTTATCTTTCCTTATCATTGCATCCACAGAGCTACTTGAATGTCAAGTGCTTTATATTAGAAGGGTTCAAAGTTCAAAAATTTCATAATTCATACCAAATAGATTCTACTTGAATTTCTTGCTTCCAGATTAACAAGCTTCTGTTCATAGAGAGATGTTATTAGATTTACATTCTTTATTATTTCCTAGATCATTTGCACTAAATCCTAGATTATTTAAAATTGTTTTCTATGAGAGAAATATATCTATTGTAAATTTTAAAGGACTAATATCTTTTTAATCTTCATTTTAGAGCCCACCCGTACCTCTTGTGAAAATCCAGGTGTCCCTCGGCATGGATCTCAGAACAACACATTCGGATTTCAAGTGGGTACTTTAGATATGTCCATTTAGTATCATACTATATCAAAATGCTTCTTTGGTTCATCTGCATATAATCTTGTTGACATAACAACAAGTTATGCTCTATCTGCATCCATAAGCACATAAAAAAGGTAACAGACAACAAAAGAGTGGAAGTAAAGGAAATTAGAAAAAATATGCTTCAATAAAATGGCCTAACTAGAACATAAAGATAAATTAAAACAAAAAGCGAAAATAGCAGTACACATAGGAAAAATCTATAAGCATTGGAGAATTATATGTAAGACAATAAGACTGAGGAGTACTCTACAGGAAGATATGGGGACAGTGAGGAAAAGTAAAGATAAAAGAGTTTAAAGGAGAGATTTTTGAGGCAAACAACAAATATATAAAAATGTGGTTATTCAATAAAGCACTAATTGTGTATACGACATTGGTGTCAGTGTTTAAAATAGTGGGAAATTGCTGAAAAATAACCATAACCTGTTAGTATATAACACATAGTTGAATTTTTACATTAGAATTCTTTAGCAAGGCCAGTCATATGTGGCTGACTTTCTTGTTCTCTCTTTACCAATCTGGATTTTAGGTAGAGATTCAGCAAGTTTTCAGTCACAAGGGATCCAAGGGGAGCCAAAGCGCATACTGATTCCAAATGGAAATAGCCAATTTACACATTACCCAATTGCCCTGGGTTGCAGGGTTCTGTAAATTGTGCTATTCTGTGTGAAATTCAGTGTGAACTTGAAGACCATTCATTTCTAAAGGAAGGGCTCATCTAAAGGGCCATATTTTTTGCTAAAAATAGTTTCCATTTATCTGCAGTTCAGGTGCAGTATGAACATTGATTTGAAAGCACTTCAAATTCTTCTGATTTCCTTCGGTTCTGTCCAGATAGTACAAAAGTATAAAAATGAATCTGTCTCCATTATATTGATGTTTTTAGAGAACTTTAGATTAAGATCTCCATATAAGATATTATCAATTGATCTAAATCCTGAAAAATGGGCAACTAGCAGCACAACACTAGTTCTCATCATATGTACAAAGAAACCAAAACAGAATGTGACTTGCTTTGTTTGCAGAGCAAGTTGGTGACATATCCTAACAGAATACAAAATTGTGATGTTAGTGTCTGTGTACTAAACCAGGCTGATTTTCTAAAGAATATGAGTTTTTTCTAGTAAATATTATTTGAGATAATGGAAATGGGAATGATTAACATGGAGATTAAAGCAGTTACCAATGAATGAAGAGAATCACTAACTCTGCACTTTAATGATTCTATTATAATCATTGAAAAATGTTGTAACAAAGTTAACCTAACCCTGAATTTATGTTATTTGGGCTAATAAACAGGTATTAAATTATTATATTCTATATGAATAAATATAGACTAGTCTTCAAATATGGTAAAGTCTAATTATACTGTATATTATTATATAACTCTCTATTAAATATATTTTGTGTCTTATGTTAGGGAGATTGGCTTCCTTACATGCATATGACAGGTTTGAATGTGTATATGTATATACATACTAAATATGTTCACTAAATCTGTAAAAGCTAACACAATAAATAGTTATATAATTCTAATTAAATACCAATTTATCAGTGAAGTCCTAATGAATACGGTTTTATATGCTAAAGGCATCTTGACCCATTGAGAAAAACAATTGCTTGCAAGTAACAAAAAAACTGTTTGGAGCTACTTAAATCCTAAAAGCATTGCTGTGAAGGTATGTCCAGACTCTCAAAGAAGGAATTCAGGTGAGACGCATCAAGCCCGGAGTGTAGGCACTGGATGGAAGTTCACAGTGTTTTATCCTACTTCTGTTTATCTACCTCATATTTTCTCTCTGCAATTGGCCATACAGTCAAGAGTGAATCATTTCTATTTACATCTCAGCCACATACAGGAAGTGATTGTCTCAATGTCAGTTCCAAATTTCCAAGGAGAATCAGAATGTCCCAACTTTGTATTCACATTGGTTGGATTAGGTGGCTAGTAGTGAGTTAGGAAGCAAAGTCACATCTGTTAGGAAGTCCACTTTGGGAAGAGCAAGAGAAAGTTATGAACTACAGAGGCACTAGAATCATTTCCTTAATTTTCTGTTTAATGTGTTCATTTGTTCACTCTCTTTTCTACATAGATTTACATAGTAGATTTTTGGACATCATTAACTATTAACATACAAAAATATATCACTCATTGATAGGATGAAAACTCTGTCATTGAAAAAAGTATACAACATAATTTGTCTTTTATTAAAATATTATAAATTGGAATAATTTTGACCAAAGGTAGATTGGTAGTGGAGAGAATAGCTGTCAAAATAATTGATGCAACATCGAGATTAATTATGGGGTAAATGACACTCACACATACACACTGCTGTATCACTCAATAAATTGAGCTCTGGGCAATGGAAAGTGCATCATTTGGATTTAAGGCTTGTTACATAAAGTTATTATAAGTATGAAATGTTTTTAACGTGCCTCTTTAGATATTTAACCATAAAATATTTAGCCCTACCAAAATAACCATAGTGATTGTATATGATTTTCAGCTTGTAATTGAAGTTAATATCTTAGTATGTTGAATGAGGTAAATATATCTTTCGTGGTGTTTTATTACCTTACATGATAAATACAATCACATTAATTTTGAAAGAAAAAAATTGTTTTCAATTAAAATCTTCTTGTTTTGAATATAACTAATAATAATTAAACTTTTCTTAAACCAGGAAGTTCAGGACCAAAATAGATGCTCAGTAAGCAAAAATTACTTGCATCTTATCTAAAACGTATCTGTTATCCCTTCATTTTTATGATCTTGCCTTTCTATGCGAATTTTACCTATTTTAATATACATATTTTTTTATTAGAAGCTACCTCAATTTTTCTTGAATAAAATGTTTAGTATAAATAAATGATGAGAAACATAAACTTGTTTTAAAATGTGTATATTGCAGAGGAAACATACACGTTTTTGAAATCTTAAGTATACATACATTTTGAAAGTTCTTAAGAACCATACTGTATACTCCAGTTAAACAAATATGTGATATTAGAAGTCAGTTGCAAACAAATGCAGTGATGAAAATTAGGCACGCCAAGTGTCATTTGCCGTGAAATCTCATGGAAGGGGAAAAATAAATCTTATTGTGAATGTTCCAAATGTATGCAAGATGTTTATTAATCCTACTATTTGCTACATAAATTTTATGGCTTAGGAACTAGGATATAACATTTAAAAGAGGAGAATAAGGAGTTAAAGAACATAAGTGATATTTACTAATTAAACATGTCTTAAAATTCTATCATACATTTGTACACAATATGATACTTAAACAAATTTAAAGTGATTTTTATTTAAACATTGGTTGCAATGAAAATGATATGGATTATTTTTAATTCTTATCATAAAAACTTTCAATATTAATTTTTGCAATATTGAATATACAAAATAAAACTTTTTATTAGTAGATATTGGTGAAAAAATTATATATAAGTTATTTTTCCAATAATTTTTTTGAGTTCTACAATGTACATTTTTAGAATGTTGTTGCCTATTTTTCTACAAATAAGCAAATTATACTATGTATGTTGAAAGTCATTCAGTCAGAAGGATGTATCAATTGGGAAAGAATAGGGAACTATGTAAAATACACTATTAAGTGGGTTCATCACTGAATAAATTATTTATTAATGCACTGATATATAAATACAATTTTGTTGATTTATTTGACTATAACAAATTCTGAATAAGCAATTTAATCAATTATTAAATATGTATAAATCTGTTTATTAGATATTGGGTATAACTATGAATTTGACAAAAATTTTATTAATTAGATATGTTAGTGATACATAGAAAAATCTTAAAACAGGTTTTAATTTCATAATATTTGGTTAATATTTAAAGCAGTTGTTATAATGGCTTCAAAAAGTTTACAGGATTGAGGAAAAATGTCTTACAAGTCAAAACAAAGTGTATGCAGTCCAACATGTTTCTTACACCTGACTAATTTAAAAGTTTAATGAAATAACCCAAATATACTTTTCAAAGAACAAACAGAATGATTTAACCTTATGTTATCTGTAGAGGTGATATCACAGCACATTAAGAATTCATAGACATTAAATATTTTTAAGTAATCAAATAATTTTGTATTATTTAGTCCCCATTCCTTCCATTACTCCAACATTTTCAAGTCACATTTCTAAGCTCAAGGTGCACAAGGATGAGTACACGCAGTCTGTGGCCTAGAAAGGCTAACAGTTTGATATGCTTGTCAGCTGGAATAGATAATTTCATTGGCTAGGTAATAACACTGATAAGAGTGAAAAGCATTAAGGAAGCACACAAAAGAGATGGTTTTTCTAATTTCTTGCTTCAGGGAAGGCTTTCTACAGGTGATGACTGAGCTAATTCTTTTAGTGTAAGGGCTAGGAAAGGAAAGTGGGAGAGGCATTCTGTGCGGTAGGAATGGCATGAAAATATGCACACATTTCAGGATACAAAAGTTAAATGTTAATTGAACAGAATTTGAATTAAGTAAATTGTTAATGATGATGCTAGAGAGCTGGTCAGTGGCCAGGTTATGGAGGTCTCTGTTATGTTAGCACAATGTAACTTTATGCCAATGGGTGAATAATAAGGTCAAACTTTCGTGTTGCATTGATCACTCTGACTTCAGTGTAGAAAATAAATTTAGTGGGTCAGAAATAGAGAAGTGGAGACAAGTTAGAAAATTATTATAATTATCTACAGCTGTAGTTCTCAAAGTGTAGTACCTAACCAGCAGCAGCAGTTTCACCTGGGAATTTGTTGGAAATAAGATTCATTGACCTACCCCAGATCTACTGAGTCTGAACTCTGGATGGGGGAACTCAGCTACCTGTATTTTCATAAAGTCCTTTTGGTTATTGTGATGTCTGCTAATGTGAGAACCAAAGACTGTGGAAAAGATGTTGGGAAGTAAAACTGGATATATAAGTGGAGAAAAAAAGAAGATGATACTTCAAAAAAGATTTAAAAGGTAAAATTGCCGGTTTTGGTGGTAAAGTGAATGAAAGGAAAATTTATTAGTGACAAGTGACACTATTAACTGGGATCTAATTTTAAGTAGGATTGCTGGATTAATAGAGATGATGGGTTTTGTAGAACTGGTTTGACTGAAGAATAGAACTGCAAATATATATAATCAGTCACATAAACTAGTCTGTATTAAAAAGTCAAAAGCTGTACCACCATTTTGCACAACTTCAGAAAGAATGTGAATGGCATTCTCTGGATCACAAGTCAAGGGACTCTGGTTATACTGAATAAAATGCAAATGGTGCTTCTTCGAGTTGATCAATGTAGCAGCCGGGAGAAAATGGGGCATCCAGGGATAAGAGATCTTCTAGAGGTGAAGATGAAGGTTCATGGAAGACACAGCATGAGATAACATGAAGATAAAAGGTTGTTGCCAGAGAAATAATTTTGTAATTTAATATTTCTGGCCTATTATAGTTCTGGGTAATAATGACAATATGAAAAATAGTATAATTCAGAGTCTAAAGTTTCAAATGGAATCTTGGTATCAAATTATATCATCTCAAGCTTAGCTTCTTATTGTCCTGTCAGGTGGTAGTAGGAATTAAGGGGAAGGCAGAAACAGGATCTGAGTGATAAGTCCTAAAACTGTGATTGAGTGTTCTCAGACTGCAATTGCTGGAGAAGTCCAAAGTGGCAGACCCTAAATATACTTTATCTCATCCTCCACCTCTAATCATTCAATAAACCTTGTTGATTTTTCCTAGTAATTATTTTGAGGAAATGACTTTTTTTCCATGATTACTGCCACAAGTTAGTAGTTTTTATCTACTAAAATGTAAAATGGTAATGCCAGCCTCATAATTAGAATTGCTACTATTAATTTTTCTAAATACCATATCCTGCCATTTGAGACCCTTCAGAAACTAATTCTTACTTATGTCCTCAATTTTGTCATCATACCTATAATTTATTTAAAACTTGAGTGTCATTTTGGGGTGGAGTGCAGTATATATTCTATTTCATTTAGTTCTTAAAACAGATCTCAATGCAAATATTATCATCATTATTTATAAATGAGAAGTTAGGTCTCAAAGAAGAGATAGGAAATATGACTTGTTCAAGTAAAGTGAGATTCAGAATTAAAACTACATGTGCATTACTCTGGTATTTGTTCTCTTATCTATTATATACCCCCTCCTTCCCACTTATCCCAAACTTCTACCTTCCCCACTCACTTTGTAAACAATAAATGCCAATCAACCTAATATACTCTCTTTCCCCTAAAACAAATGATATATATTTTAACCAACATACATTTCCCATCAGCTTATTATCTTTTCCACTTTTATGTAAGTCATTTGCAAACTTTAGTGTTCATTATTACCACCCAAACGGCCTGTTAAAACAGATTGTTGGTCTCTACCCTAAGAGTTTCTGATCCAGTGTATCTGTGGCAAGGCCTCAGAATTGACATTTTAAAAAAGTCCTAGATGATGTTGATATCACTGATCTAGAGACTATACTTTGAAAGCCATTTTCCTAGATATTCTTCTAATTTCTATACCCTTAAAAGCTAGTGCAAACGTATTTCTTCTATTGTATATTTCTGTTATCCCAACCACCTTCAATAACCACCTTTGTCTCTAATCTCATATTGCATTTTTCAGCTTCAATATTTACTTGTTTTTTATGTTGTTAGTTATATTTATTTCCATATCAATTTTTATCAAGCTTTATTTGTTTATCTTTATGTAACTATCTCTCTATCTTGTATTTAAATGTAGCTTGTTGGATTTTTGGTGTCTTAAATATCTTCTTCAAATTCCCATGGCAAAAAAACTTGGTATCTATATAGGTACTAAGGACTCAACTATTTGATGATGACATGTAAACAAATAAAGCCAGGATTTTATTTTTCAGTTTTGAATTTTCCCTATTTTATTTTAAATTAGATTTCAGTTATCTTTTTCTTCCAACTCTACCATACAGAATTTCACTTGACAACATTTTCTCACTCAAGCTCTTTCTATTTGTTGCCATATTTGAAGTTGTATTGAATCATTTTTTTTTCCTTCTCTTTAATTTGCTATAGGTAGGAAGTGTTGTACGGTTCCATTGCAAAAAAGGACACCTTCTCCAAGGGTCTACAACACGCACCTGCCTCCCTGATCTCACATGGAGTGGAATTCAGCCTGAATGCATACGTAAGTATTATGGGTAAGAAATAATACTATTATGGGTAAGAATTTATATGCATTTTTTCTCCCAAGTATACAGAGAAATTTACATCTATAGGTGTATCAAATAGATGTTTAGATTAAAAAACATTTTATGTATGTAATCTTATGTATCTTATTATGTATCATAAATTATGTATCATAAATTCATGCCCATTGGGAATCACTTTTTCCAAATAAGTCAGAAAGCACAAGGCACAATTTTGTTCTTTTTATAAAGACCTTATGTTTAGTTTGGCCACCAGGTAATTTTAGATGATGATTAGTTTAGTTTTTAGTTTATAGGTCTGCAGCTATCAGTCTGAAGTACTCTGAAATACCCGAGGCTCCAATCTAACAGCTTCTAATTTAAAAAATCGCTTGTGAAAATATTATCTGAGAATCTGGGGAAACTAAAAACATCTATGAAAGGAAATATTCATGGACAGTTGGCCAAAAATTTGAAAACAGTTTTAGTATTTCCAGAAGCCTTTATATGTTCTCTGATCTTAAGTGGAGAGCACTTGCTATACAGATTAAATAAGAACAAAGCCCAGGGCCACTAAATCACTTTTTCTGACATACAATTAGAAATAAATTCTAGCTTGTCAACTCCTTGACTTTTCTTTTTCTCCAGTTGCCATTTTAAACAATCTCCTCCCTTATCTTTTGAATTGTGTTTCTTGGTAAAATATGAAAAAAGTAAGCTGGGGAGTGGAACCACTTAGTAGGATGGTATCTAGCTTTTAGGATTTGTTGAAGCCTACACAAGCCCTGTGAATTTACTCCATCCCTGTTCAGAACCGTCCAAATGATTGTGGGGGTCCCTAGGGACCAGCAGCTCTATTTAAAGCAGGAGACACTCCATAGAGATGTCATGTTACATGCCTTGTTGGCTTATATTTAAATATGGAAAATTCCTTAAAGGAGAATTTCTCAGAATGTGTACTTTAGAACAGCTGTGTGCCTGTAACTAGGTATTTCATAGTGAACCATGGCTCTTTGATGTCCTCTAGTTGGGATATGATAATTTAAATAAAGTTAAACTTCATCTGTTACTGCAAAGCATCTCAAAGTTTCTAACATGTACATAACATAGGTTTTAAGAGACAGACTGTTTGTAGTTATTCTTATTGATACTTACTCCATGAGGATTACATTTCACTAACTGAATTATATGAAATATAAACCATTTATGCCAGGAACGGTGGCTCATGCTGTAATCCCAGCAATTTGGGGGACTGAGGTGGGCAGATCACTTGAGGTCAGGAGTTTGAGATCAGCCTGGTCAACATGTTGAAACCCCGTTTTTATTAAAAACACAAAAAACTTAGCCGAGTGTGGTGGCAGGCGCCTGTAATCCCAGCTACTCAGGAGGCTAACGCAGGAGAATCGCTTGAACCCAGGAGGCAGGGGCTGCAGTGAGCTGAGACTGCACCACTGCACTCCAGCCTGGGTGGAAGAGTGAAATTCTGTCTCAAAAACAAAAAAACAAAAAGGAAAACCATTTAACACAATGTTTAGCACACAGAGTAAAAACATGTTAGCTATTATTTATACCATTACAGACCTCCATTAAGAAACAAATGAAAAATATTATTTTTCCAAATTTATTCACAGAACACTTTTTTCAGAGATCACTTTTAAGAATTTATATCTATGAACAAATGACTAAAAATGCTATCTGCTTTAAAGGGAAAAGTTCTTGTAGCATTTATCTCTGATTGAGAAAGAAATGGTCTTTATAAGACATAAAACATGAAATAAGGGGAAGATATGGTATAATCAACGTAGAGAATTAGGAGTGGAAGGAAACATGGAGAAAAGGAGACAGAGAATTAGATGAATAAAATGATACTTCCAGCATATGGATCCAAATGTGGCCTGAAAATTCTACATATAAAAAAATATTAAAGTGTACTTTTATTGAGAAGTATTAATACCAGAGCATTATAATTAGCTGTGGTTTCACTTGAGGTCAGGAACTTGAGATCAGCCTGGTCAATATGGTGAAACACCATCTTTATTAAAACCATAAAAAGTTAGCTGGGTGTGGTGGCAGGTGCCTGTAGTCCCAGCTACATGGGAGGCTAAAGCAGGTGAATTGCTTGAACCGAGGAGGTGGGTTCATAGCTGGTTTCACAGCTAATTATATAAAAGAAAATAGACTTTTAATTTGAAATAAATGTAATAAATTTGAAATTTATAAAATAATATTTTCTAAACTAGCATAGAAAACCTAAGTTTGACAAATATTAAAAGGTGTCTTACCACGGAACTTCATAGTCCTTTAAAATGCTAAAGTTTATTGTGACTCTGTAGAATATGTGACTGTCTACAATGGGAAAGCATACATTTGTGAGCTTAGTTATTGACAATGTCTTTTTTTCTCATTTTATTTAATATCTACTAGTGTTCCACAAATAGTTGATTAGGAAATGCTAAAGTATGAAATCAATAAGTATATTTGCACTGAAACACTTTTTGTAATTTATTAGAATAATTATTCAAAGATATATGTATATAAAGGCATTGAAGTATGTCTAAAATATATTCTGACTACTGTCTCAAAATTTTCTTAACATGTTCATAGATAATTTACTTTGTTCTCTTTTCTTAATATAGCTCATAGCTGTAAACAGCCAGAAACTCCTGCTCATGCAAATGTAGTAGGGATGGACCTTCCATCTCATGGGTATACACTGATTTACACCTGTCAGCCTGGCTTCTTCTTAGCAGGTGGAACAGAACATAGAGTGTGTAGATCTGATAACACCTGGACTGGAAAAGTTCCTGTTTGTGAAGGTAAGTTTTCTCTATAGAATCTTTTTAACACAATAGATTGTACTATTAATGCCTTCCTTGGCTACAGACAAAAACTCAACTCAAATTAGCATAGAAACAAGGGAAATTGGTTGACTGACTCCAAGTCTAGGAGTAATGTAAACACTTCCGGATCCAGAGACATAGAAATATGAGTTTATTCATAGATTTTTTTTTCTCATGTGAATGTTACTTCTTGCCTCTATTCTATCTTCAAGTTCTCTTTTCAAGGTAGGTATATTATTTTTCTAGGACTTTCTAACAAAGTACCACAAGTTGGTAGCTTAACAGAATAGGAATTTATTCTTTTACAGTTTGGGAGTCCAGAAGTCCAAAATTAAGGTATCAGCAGGACCTTGTGCCCTCTATAAGCTCTAAGCAGAAATCATTCCTTGCCTCTTCCTAGTTTTTGTAGCTTCTGACAATCCTGGGCATTCATTGGCTCCTAGCCTCGCTCCAGTTACTGCCCCACTTCCACATGGCCTTCTTTCCTGTGTATCTTCATGTGGCTTCTCCTCTTATGAGGACACCAGTCCTTGTATTTAGGGCCCATCCTAAATTCAGGATTATTTAATCCCAAAATCTCTAGTTAATTACATTTGCAAAGACCCTATTTCCAAATAAGGTCATAGAGGTTCCAGATGAACATAAATTACGTGTGTACACTATTCATTAGACTAGGGAAAATTGCTACCAGCATGCTCAGGTTATTCTACAAGAGTAACCCTAGTAGAAAGAGTCTTTCCCAAAGTTTGGTCAGGAAAGCACTATCTGGGATTCTGTTTGCCACAATTTTGAATGGAGCCCATCTCCAAATCCATTACTCAGCCAGGGTCATATGGTATTAATATTTGAAACAGATTTAGGTGAAGTGTCCACCTTGTTGCTGCTCACTCAGGACAATTCTCATTTGGAAAAGGGTTATGTTGCCAAAGGAAGGAGTAAAAGTTTTCTAGTGTTTTTGGTAAAGTCATCAACAAAATCCATTTCCTGATATCCAAGAAACCTATTTGTAAGGCCTTCTGATTTTTTATCTCATGCAGCTTTCATAAATGACAATTACTTTCTTTTTCTTGAAATTTTTTCATTCTCTTTACCAGAACATCCCTCTGCTATTTTTCTTTCTATTTTTTCTTTATGATATAAATCTCTGTAGTTTGAGAAGATCTTATTCTTTGGTTTGCTTGTCATTATGTTTCCACTCTCCTGTCCTCTTATCTACCACTCTTCAACTAGTATATAATCTTATGAGAGACTTCGTCCAAAGTGTTTACAACTGTAATTTTAACACTAAATTAGTACCTTACATGTGAAAAGCATTCAATAAATATTTGTTGAATGAGTAAATGTTTTACTCCCTCCTAATTCTGGGTATCCATTCTGCATTTCATTTATACACTGATTTTTTTCTACCTATGATTTTCTAAAGATGCAGTACTTAGCCATCTCTTGTTTTCATCCTGTATTCACTCATGGGTGATGTCATTTGAGCCAATGGCTTCAACGGGATCCTTTACGTAGCTTACTTACAAGTTAATATTTCTAATTTATTTATTTAATTTTAGCTTTAGACTTACAATTTCATTGTTTATTTGATATCTCCATTGGAATTCTTCAATGGCATTTCAATACTCAATACATGCAAAACTAAACTCATAAATTTCTTTTCTCAATATAGTTTCCCTTTAGTATTCCATATCTCAGTGACGTTACCATCCTATAGTTATACATGAAATCTAGTAATCAACTTAGATATTTCATATCCCTCTAAATCACCACAATTTCAATAGCTTTCTTATCTATCCCCCTTTTTGGTGTATTGTCACTACTATCATACCCTAACTCAGCATTATCTCTGTTGGGACTACTGCAGCACCTCTTAACTTCTCTAGCCATATCAGTACTGGCTCCTTTCCAAAGTTTTCTCCATTTTGCAGCCAGAGGACTATTTGCCCAAATCACTTCCTTTTACAGTCTTTTAAGACATTACATTGTTCTTAGGATACGTAGTTTACAAGGCGTTCATGTCATAGCTCCTATAATATTCCAGTAACTTCTACATCCTGCATGATTTATTTAGTTTTGGGCTACCTTTGGTTTTGGCTTAAAACCTTGAAGATTTCACTTTTGAGTCTATCTAATTTCTGGTGACATCTTTAGTTATCTCAGCAAACTTTGAATTTTTAGATGTAAACCCTACCCAAATTGCTTTTGCCTTCTGTCAATAAGAATGACCCTCAGCTCTCAGCTTCCACGTTGGAGGCAATTGTCTACCCTTTGGCTTATGCCTCTAAAGTAAGAAATGACATCCCAAGATGATAGGGCTACACAAATCTGCCCCTTGTGCCAACAGACTGTAATGGGAATAATTATTGAAATTGTTAGTTACATAACGAGTGTTGAGTAGGGGACTGATATGTTGTGATGAATGGGACATATTAGAGAAAACTGTCTATCTGAAATGTCAGAGAATAAAATGGACAGTGCATCACATTGTGTATGTGTGTGTGTGTGTGTGTGTGTGTACATATGTATGTAATTAATCATGTCAGCTTTTGTAAACACATTTATTTCTTTTCATAGCTGGTTCTAAAATATTGGTGAAAGATCCTAGACCTGCACTGGGAACACCTAGTCCGAAGCTAAGTGGTTAGTAATGTCATTTGTTTTTCTAGAAGTTATGATTTCTAAAAATGGTCTACTGTTTCTTGGCATAGTAACTGTGTATTTGAAAAATATATTTACGTATAAAAAACTATTACTGTCTTGAATTTGACAATTTACAAGATGTTGAATTTAAAGCAATGTAATACAGTGACATGTTAATATTCTGAAAGTATTGTTCGTAGTTCTATCTGCTAAACATATTAAAATTTCTACTGAAGAGTATATGTAAATGACTATAGCATAATGGCAATACTTTCATTTAAAATATTTAGATAAAAATGAGATCTTATTTAAAAATTTTAACTATATACGTTTTAAAATGGATCCCAATACACTAGATATGAGAATAAAGATCAGCCCCTTCTAGAACTTGACCAGTTTATTTTCAATTATTTGATTTAAAAAGCAAATTAGAAAACCTAAAACAACCAGAAAAAAACCGTAAACTTTAAAGTCCTACAGGCTTGATGTAATTCCCATTTTATATACTCTCTTACTTGTACCTTGGAAAAAATATTTTACATATGTGAGTCTCCATTTCTCTTTTTATACAAAAGGGATAATAATTAAGTCATTATATAATAAGCTTCATGACAATGGAGTGTAAAGTGCTTAGCCCATAGTAAGGGCTCAACATATGAGTTGCTTTTTATTAGTCCATTTTCACACTGCGGATAAAGACATACCTGAGACTAGACAATTTACAAAGACAGAGGTTTAACTGGACTTACAGTTCCATGTGGCTAAGGAAGCCTCATAATCATGGCAGAAGGCAAGGAGGAGCAATTCTGTCTTATATGGATGGCAGCAGACAAAGAGAGAATGAGGAAGATGCAAAAGCAGAAACCCCTCATAAAACCAACAGATCTTGTGAGACTTATTCACTACCATGAGAACAGTATGGGGAGACTGCCCCCATGATTCAGTTATTTCCCACTGGGTTCCTCCCACAACATGTGGAAATTATGGGAGTACAATTCCAGATGAGATTCAGGTGGAGACACAGGGTCAAACCATATCATTTCACCCTCGACCCCTGCCAAATCTCATGTCCTTTCATTTTAAAACCAATGATGCCTTCCCAACAGTCCCCAAAGTCTTAACTCATTTCGGCATAGCCAAGAGTTCACAGTCCGGAGTCTCATCTGAGACAAAGTAAGTCCCTTCCACCTGTAAGCCTGTTATTTATAAGCAAGCTAATTATTTCCTAGATAGAGTGGGGCTACAGATATTTTGTGAATACAACTGTTCCAAATGGTACACTTTGGCCAAAACAAAGGAGCTGCAGGGCTCATGCAAATTCAAAATCCAGCAGGACAGTCATATCTTAAAGCTCCAAAATGATCTCCTTTGACTCTATGTCTCACATCCAGGTCACACTGATGAAAGAGGTGGGTTCCCATGGTCTTTGGCAGCTCTGCCCCCTGTGGCTTTGCAAGGTACAACTTACCTCCTGGCTGCTTTCACAGCTGGAATTGAGTGTTTGTGCTTTTCCAGGCACTCAATTAAAGCTGTTGGTGGATCTACCATTCTGTGTTCTGGAGGACAGTGGCCCGCTACTCACAGTTCCACTAGGTGGTGCCCCAGTAGGGACTTTGTGTGGGGGCTCCAACCCCGCATTTCCCTTTCGCACTGCCCTATAAGTAGTTCTCCCATGAGAGCCCCGCCCCTACAGCAAACTTCTGCCTGGGCGTCAAGGCATTTCCATATTTTTCTAAAAGTAGGCGGAGGTTCCCAAACCTTAATTCTTGGCTTCTGTTTACCTGTACAACATCACATGGAAGCTGCCAAGGCTTGGGGCTTGAACCTTCTGAAGCCACGGCCCACGCTCTATGTTGGCACCTTTCAGACACAGCTAGAGTGGCTGGGATGTAGGACACAAGTCCCTAAGCTGCACACAACACAGGGACTCTGGGCCTGACCCAGGAAATCATTTTCTCCTAGGCCTCTAGGCCTGTGATGGGAGGGGCTATGAAGACCTCTGACAAGCGCTGGAGACATTTTTCCCTTTGTCTTGGGGATTAACATTTGGTTCCTCATTGCTTAAGCAAATTTCTGCAGCTGGCTTGAATTTCTGCCCAGAAAATGGGTTTTTCTTTTCTATCACATTCTCAGGCTGCAAATTTTCTGAACTTTGATGCTCTGCTTCCCTTATAAAACTGCATGCTCTAACAGCACACAAATCACCTCTTGAATGCTTTGCTGCTTAAAAATTTCTTCCACCAGACACCCTAAATCATCTCTCTCAAGTTCAAAGTTCCACAGATCTCTAGGGTGGGGGCAAAATGCCACAAGCCTCATTGCTAAAACATAGCAAGAGTCCCTTTACTCCAGTTCCCAATAAGTTCCTCATTTCCATCTAAGACCACCCCAGCCTGGACTTTATTGTCCATATTGCTATCAGCATTTTGGTCAAAGCCATTCAACAAGTCTCTAGGGAGCTCAAAAGTTTTCCGTATTTTCCTGTCTTCTTCTGAGCCCTCCAAATTGTTCCCCAGTCCAAAGTACCTTCCACATTTTTGAGTATCTTTTCAGCAGCACCCCACTCTACTGGTACCAATTTACTGTATTAGTCTGCTTTCATGCTGCTGATAAAGACATACCTGAGACTGGGCAATATACAAAGAAAGAGGATATACATAGTATATATACAAAGAAATTGGACTTACAGTTTCACTTGGCAGGGGAAGCCTTACAATCACAGCAGAAGGCAAGGAGGAGCAAGTCCTGTCTTACGTGGATGGCAGCAGGCAAAGAGAGAATGAGGAAGATGCAAAAGTGGAAGCGCCTAATAAAACCATTAGGTCTTATAAGACTTATCCACTACCATGAGAACAGCATGGGGGAAAATGCCCCCCATGATTCAATTATCTCTCACCAGGTCTTTCCCACAACATGTGGGAATTATAGGAGTACAATTCAAGATGAGATTCGGGTGGGGGACACAGAGCCAAACTGTATAATGCTTATTTAGTATTAGTATTTTATTTCTGTGAGACTATTAAAAAGCTGCAAAGAAAATAAGAGCCTAATATCTGACCATCACCTTGGAAACAGATTACTCTCAGTTGTATTTATCCAAGAACTAAGTTAGGATCTAATTTTAGTTGGGTTTAGAAGTGCTCAATGTACATGCTATGAAAGTGGAGAGACCACCAAGCTCTGCAACTTACACTGATCCATTCAACACTCGTTGAAAACATGCTGAATGCCCTTAAGGCAATCAAAGAATGCATAAAAGTAAGGTAGGGTTTACAATGGAGTCAGAAAACCATAGTTGTCCATCAATGCCCAAAATTTTCCTAGGGCAATGCTTGATCTGGGACCAGATCGATGCTTTGAATAATTGCTACAGCACATCACATCTGTAAAAAACTGTTCATATATTAAATAATAAACAAATTTTATAACAAAATTAGTCTTCATAGCTCATATCTGACAAAGATGCAATTAAAGGTCAAAAAGAAGATATGTAATTAAAAACAAATTCTTGTATGTTTGGAAGTTCATAGTAAAATTAGTACTAATAAATAATTCATGAATTAAAGAAGATATTAACACAGAAAGTATATTAGAATTTACTTATTTTTGAAAAATTTAAATATCAGACCTTGAGGGCTGTAACAAAAGGAAACCTAAGAGGGGAATTTGTATCATTAAATCCTTACATTATTGAAGAGAAAAGCCTCAGAATTAATTAGTTGTGTCCCGATTAAGAGAATATTAAGACTGTAATAGAATAAGAGGGCAGAAATCAATGTAAAATAAAAACAAGCAACCCCCTAACACAATAGAAGAATCTCAACAGAACCAAATGTAGTTATTTTCAAAAACGAAGTAGAAAAATTTCTGCTAAAAATAATATAACAAAAAAAAATGTGAACATAACTACATAGAGAGTAGATTAATGAAATTTAAATTATATTAAGGGAAACTATCAATAACTATCAACATTTAAAAACATTTGCACAAAGCAGATAAATTACTAGAAAAGTATGTCTTACTAGAACTAACTAATAAAAGAACCTGTGAATAATTTTATAACAAATAAAGTACTGGTTAAAATTATTTCCACACACACAAAAAATGAGGTCTATGTGGCTCTACTAATAACTTTCACTACATTTTAAAGAAACAGAATGGATATTTCAAGTTTTATAAAAACTCTCTGAACAATAAAATTCATTCTCTAGGCTCAATATACCTTCAATAACTTGGATAAAGATACTATAAAGGAGAAAAACTTCAGGCCCATTTGACTCAGGATTATAGATGAGAAAATCTCAAAATGCTAGCAAATCAAATCCAACATTGCAGTAAAGATAACCCATGTTAAAAGGAAAATTTCAGCTGAATTAGATTTAAAGGAGTTTAATTGAGCAATGAACAATCTGTGAATCAAGCAGCCCTAGGAATCAGCAGATTCAGAGAGACTCCAGGGATGTCTCGTGGTTAGAACAAATTTATAGACAGAAAAAGCAAAGTGACATACAGAAATCAGAAGTGAGGGGACAAAAACAACTGGATTGGTTATAGTTCGGTGTTTGCCTTCTTTGAACATAGTTTGTACACTCAGCAGTGTATGAGTAGTAGATGTACAGCTGCTGGAATTGGACAAGACTCAGCTATTGTAAAGGTGCATGTTCCTAAATTAGGTTTTCAATCTTGTCTACCTATTTTAGGTTGCAGTTCATCCACAAGGACTCAAATATAGACATACAGAATCCTTCTCAGGCCATATTTAGTTTGCTTTAACACCCATCAGAACCAGTTTGGATTCATTATAGATACACACGAATATTTCAGTGTTAAATAATCCTTAAAAGTAATATATCACATTAAGAGATTAAGGTGCAAAAAAATATGATAATTCCAACAGCGTAAGTAAAGTATTTGATAAAATTTAACACCTATTTATAATTTTTTAAAATTCTTAACAAATTCTAAACCTGAGAAAAATTATTTATAAAAATTCTATGGCAAATAGCATGTTAAATGAGAAAAATTAAGCAGTATTTTATTTAAAATCATGAATGAGACACAGTGATTATATTACTCCAAAGTGATAGGAATGGAAGTTGGCAATGGTATCAAAGTAAGGAGCATGTATCCAAGTAAGGAGCTATATTGCTTATAAATTATCATGGAAATAAAAATTTTAGTTATTACTGGAATATTCAGTAAGAACTCAACTAATTTTAGGATATTTTATGCTAATCCTCCACAGTAGTTTTACTTTTCTTGGTTTAATACAATTCAGGGAAAACATAGCTTGTAACCATAATCCCTGTGATCTGACTGGTAAGAAGTGTGATACATGCATATATCAGATGAAAAATCATCAATAACTTGATAGAAAAATTAAAAAAGGACTTTTTCCTAAATCTACTTAATTTACTCATTCACCCAAAGACTCTTGAGTCTCTTGAATAGCTGTCTAGGGATGTGCTATGCTGTGAGGTATAGGATTAATGGCGGCTTCTCTCAGCTGCTTCCAAAGAGCTGTGTAGATTTTGACATAAATACAATAAATACAATAAGTCTTTTTGGCTATTATCTAAAATAGTGTTTCTTCTTTAGATGAAAATTTTATAAGCTTTAGAATGTTCTTTGATTCTACCACAATTCATCTCTCACCCTTGAGTCCAGCAATTCTAGTGACAATTTCTAAAAAATACCTGCATACCTCAACGCTGTCAATATGGTGGAGTACTGTTCTTCTTCAGGAGCATCTGTTACTAGAAGAACTAAACTCAGTATTCTGTAAGGGGCAACACAGAAGCACTCTCTCAGGATAATTTTGCAGGACTACTCTGCAAAAGGGGGTTTAACTCTTTGGTCTTCCTCTTAAAAATCTATTTCCACTGTTAGAAAAAAAGCAGGCCCCTTAGGACTTGTGTATGGTTTTACTGCCATGATGCTGTGAAATCATTTTATTTTCTTTCTGAAAGAAATCTATTGTATAAAAGACCAAATATACGTGAAGTTTGTATTTACCTGGGATCTAAAAATAAACCTCATGTCTTAAAGTGGTGTTGTCTATTTCTCTCTTATTGATAACATATGAACAAATCTAGATTATTGCAATGTTGATTTATTCTAAGAAATGGAAACACTTTTACGTGAAGAATTAATTTTGTAACACACATTCAACATTACTGTGTATTTAGCAATACATCATTATTCAAAACTAATACTCTATTTAATGCTTATATTTATAGGACATTGTAAAATTAATGTGTAGTGTATTTAATCTATTCACAGTTCCTGATGATGTATTTGCCCAAAATTATATATGGAAAGGCTCTTACAATTTCAAAGGAAGGAAACAACCCATGACCTTGACAGTTACTAGTTTCAATGCTTCCACCGGGAGAGTTAATGCAACACTAAGCAATAGCAACATGGAGCTGCTACTTTCAGGTATCACATTAAAAACAGCAATGAAATGTAATACCTTCATGCCTTTATTTCTGTTATGATTTCATCATTTTTAGTAATGCATTTTATATAGTGAAATGTTTATTTTGATACATTTGCTTTTGATGACATTCATATTCACTCAGAACGAAGGTTTTCTGTTTTTGGATTTATCAATGAATGTGACTACAGAAATATAAAACTAGTTTTAAAATAAGTTCCTTCAATAATTTTTTCGTAGCTAGAATTAGATGTCATATATTAGGTCATAATTTTTTTATTGTACTTTAATTTCTGGGGTACATGTGCAGATGTTGCAAGACTGTTGCATAGGTGCACACATGCCATGCTGGTTTGCTGTCTCCATCCCCTCATCACCTACATCAGGCGTTTCTCCTCATGTTATCCCTCCTCAACCCCTGTACTCTCCCTCCCCTAGCCCCCGACTCCCCCAACAGACCCCATTGTGTGAGGTTCCCCCTCTCTGTGCCCGTGTGTTCTCAGTGTTCGGCACCGCCTGTGAGTGAGAACGTGCAATGTTTCGTTTTTTGTTCTTGTGTCACTTTGCTGAGAATGATGGTTTCCAGATTCATCCATGTCCCTACAAAGGGCATGAACTCATCCTTTTCTATGGCTACATAGTATTCCATGGCGTATGTGTGTCGAATTTTCTTTATCCAGTCTATCATTGATGGGCATTTGGGTTGGTTCCAGGTCTTTGCTGTTGTAAACAGTGCCACAGTGAACATATGTGTGCATGTGTCTTTATACTAGAACAATTTATAATCCTTTGGGTATATACCCAGCAATGGGATTGCTGGGTCAAATGGAATTTCTATTTCTAGGTCCTTGAGGGAGCGCCACACTGTCTTCCACAATGGTTGAACTAATTTACACTCCCACCAACAGTGTAAAAGTTTTCCTATTTCTCCACATCCTCTCCAGCATCTGTTGTCTCCAGATTTTTTAATAATCACCATTCTAACTGTGTGAGATGGTATCTCAATGTGGTTTTGATTTGCATTTCTCTAATGACCAGTGGTGATGAGCATTTTTTCATGTTTGTTGGCCTCATAAATGTCTTCTTTTGAAAAGTGTCTGTTCATATTGTTCACCCACTTTTGAATGGGTTTGTTTTTTTCTTGTAAATCTGCTTTAGTTCTTTGTAGATTCTGAATATTAGCCCTTTGTCCAACGGGTAGATTGCAAAACATTTTTCCCATTCTGTTGGTTGCTGGTTCACTCTGATGATTGTTTCTTTTGCTGTGCAGAAACTCTTAAGTCTAATTAGATCCTGTTTGTCTATTTTGGCTTTTGTTGCCATTGCTTTTGATGTTTTAGTCATGAAGTCTTTGCCTATGTCCTGATGGTTTTGTCTAGGTTTTCTTGTAGGGTTTTTATGGTGTTAGGTCTTATGTTTAAATCTTTAATCCATCTGGAGTTAATTTTAGTGTAAGGTGTAAGGAAGAGGTCCAGTTTCATAATTTTTCATTTAGGTGTGAATACAACAAAAACTTTCTCTATACTCATAAAACCAAAAATACCAAATCATTGATTTCTCAGCTAGTCTATGGCCACAAAATCATTTCTTCAAATGACGATATTTAGATGGACACCCAATATTTAAGGTAGATAAAGATAGAGCTACACTTATTTGAACATCCATAAGGGAACCAAAACCTGGCCAATCTCAAGTTTCTGTTTCCTCTGTCCAGTACACATCTCTCATTATGTTAGATTGCACTGGTTTTCCTAACAGTCAGATATTCTCTCAAAAGTCACCTCCTCAAGCAGTGCTCCCAATGACTTGACCTGACCTAAAGGAATGTTTGTATTACAAATGTAGTCAGGAATATTATTAGTTTTAGGTAGCCTTACCCTGTTTTTTTCTTTTCAATATTTGAAATTATATTTTTTGTATTTATTATTTATTATATGTCTGTATTCTAACAATATAAATTCTAAGAAAGCTCTTTGCCTTCCAATTTAATATTGTATTCCCAGAGGCTGGCAGAACATCTGAAACAAAATAGGCCTCAATAATTATTTTCAAATTAATGCATTTGAATTATGATTGCTCTCATTTTTTAAAATGAGTCCCTATGATAGGTGATATTGCAAATATGCAATATATGCTGTAAACTTCTTGTCTATATAGATATATCCCATATATGTATTAATATTGAAATAATTTATGCTGTAAAAAAAGGAAAATAAAATATTAATTGATTTTGTAAATTTTAGAAGAAATACTGTCATTCTTATTATTGAATGATCCTCCACTAAACACAAAGTAAAAATATTAGAATTTACTATGTAGTATAATTTAAAAAATACATATAATAACATGATATTAATTGAAAGAAGCTTTAAATGAATAAGACCAATTCACTTAAATTATGACTAATGCTTTATTTAACTTCGATGTATTAACACAGGTTTTCTTTATTTTCTATAAAGAGTTACCCCAAAATAAATGTATACTTAGTCTAATCTAGATAAACTCATGAGTTTTCTATATATATGGAAAGACAAATAATTAGATTAATTTGCTTTCACTTACTGTCTCCATATAAACCAATTGTAGCAATTTTTCAGCAATATTATTATTGATTATTTTTATGTCTTTCTCCTATTGATTTTAGGCCAAGATCTATGTCTCATTATTTTTGCATTCCCTGTGTATTATGGTGCCCTATTGCATAGGTGAACACTTAAGTTAGAATGAATGAATGGAGTCAAGTTTAAACAATGGTTAATCACAATTTTTTTCTTAGATCCTATTTTATACTATTTCCCTAAACATGCTTGCACTCCATCCTATTGCTACCCTTAGAACACTTACTGTGTAAAAATCATTGTATATATGTTGCTTCTCTTCCTTATGTCAATTACTTGTATTTACCTTCCCAAACTAAAATCCCACTTTATTTTTAAGAACCGGTTCAAATGCGTTTTGTTTTTTTGAGATGGGGCCTTGCTCTGTCACCCAGTCCGGAGTTCAGTGGTGCCATCTTGACTCACTGCAACCTCCACCTCCTGGGCTCCAGCCATCCTCCCGCCTCAGCCTCCTGAGCAGCTGGGACAACAGATGTGTGCCATCACGCCTGGCTACTTTTTAAAGTATTTTTTGTAAAGATGGCATTTTACCATTTGCTTAGGCTGGTCTGAAACTCCTAAGCTTATACTTTTGGACTCAAGCCATCTATCCACTTTGGCTTCCCAAAAGTGCTGGGATTACAGGCATGAGCCAACATACTTGGCCTCCAGTGCTTTTCCTTTATAACTATTCCCTGATCATTCCAGTGTGAAATGGTCTCTCTCTGGTTTTTAATTTATCACATTCTCTCATGTGTTTTAGTGAACTGTGTACCTTACTTATACTTCCTACTTGGTTGGAAATTATTAAAAATAGGAACAATATATATTCATCTTTGTGGCTCAAGCAGCACCTATAATACTCTTTTTCACAGAGTTGGCATGCTAATTCATTATTAAGGAGAATATCAGGAATTTCAACATTTTATTTGTATGCTTGAAAATTTTAGAATCTGATTGGGGGGGAGAAATCATTTTGTTTTCAATATCATGGAATGATGTTATTAAGAACACGAGTACTTAACTGTGATAGCGCAGATAATTTAAACCCCACAATTAAGAAATAAGTTGAGGATTTCAGAAGACAGAGAAATCAATGTATATTACAGGATTTGCAGACAGCATAATGGGTTAAGCCATCCTTGACTTGCCTTTGTTTTATTTGTCTATTACATATCTTACATAATCTATTTAAGGAACTATGAATGATAAAATGAAGTATAAGTATTTACAAAGTTAAGTAGACCAAAGTGTCCTTGCATTTTACAGGAGTGTATAAAAGCCAGGAAGCTCGCCTAATGTTACACATATATCTTATTAAAGTACCAGCTCATGCTTCTGTGAAGAAAATGAAGGAAGAAAATTGGGCAATGGATGGCTTTGTAAGTATAGTTATTTTAATGTCTATTGCTGATTTTGATGATAAATTTGTAGCTTGTTCAGAAAAGGAGTTTTCTAAATTTAGCTAATTATGAATACATATACACACGTATGTATTAGTAAGTATAAATAGTGTTCTAAAGTACAAACCTAGGAATACTGGATTCTGATGTGATTTGCTTACTTTTGTAGTGTGTGTGCAGGTAGGTGGGTCAGTGTGGGTCTGTGTATGTGTGGGTGTGGGTGTGTGTATATGTGTGTGTGTGCAGATCTGCATATAGTTTTTCACTGGTTTCATCAAATGTATTACATCTACAGTCAGCTATGATAAATTAATCTGGATAAAATATAATTCAGTCTTTGTCTGGAGCCACTGCTACTTAAGGCATATGCAACATATTTACAAAGTGCATCAGAAAATTAAGTATTCCCATTATGTTGAAGCATGAATTTAGACTATTTTATCTATAAAGTCCATGAAAAGGAACTTATGTGAGCTGCTTCCTGTGGGGGAGATAGTTACTGTAGCTTCACCATGGAGTCACTCCTCCTATTAAGTGATTTATGTGAGTGGAGTTTTAACATTGACCATGGAAACCACAAGCGCCTGGAGTCTTTGCTGAAGATTCAGCATGAGAGATATGACTGCCTTAATGGGAAAGAAGATACTGTAGTAGGTCATAGGCCACTATTTAGTAGCCTTTGATAAGTTTCAATAAGCCTTCAAGAAGTTCAGTAAGCCTACTATGTCATAGGCTTCAAAAATTTGGTTCCTGAGGGGAAAAAAATGTTCGTCCTATTTATCCATTATATATTCATGGAGTTGGGAACTGACTCAAATCTTCAATGCACTCAGATTGTTTAATTGTATTATTTTATGCAGGAAACAAATAAAGTGAATTGACTCATTAAAATATTAGAGTTTGAGCTTCTCCTTAGAAGTACTTTATTTTTTAGAATGGCCATACCCAAAGTATGATGTCTGATAATAAGGAATAAACCACTTGTGAAATGTCAGGCTTGCAGGGGTGGTTTGGTATACTTTGCTTTTTAGAGTGAGGATTCAAGTGTTTTACAACTTTTCTAATAATGTACATGACTTAGGTAACTAATTGCCATTAATTAACACAAACTTCAGGATATATCACTTTACTTAGTTGTAGAAATTGCTGAAATGTAACATTCCCTATTTTACTTATGAGATCAAGTTACATTATGCATATAAGGTATTTTTAAATATAATATTTTGCACAAATGCAAGGTGCATGTAATAGTTAGCATTTGCAACCTTAGACACAGCCATGAAGTCTCAGACTCAAACAGTAGTAAGTATTTAGTTATTTTTCACTTGTAACGGGCTAGCTGTGGAGGCACTACTTGAGGCTGTGGTATTAAGTCCAGGTCTTCTTCATGTCTTATCATATCACGTTGGGACTGACTCTGAAAGGGCACTTGCCACCTAGAGCATGGACTTCTCTTGTCAGAAGTCCAAAACTCTCAGGGGGCAAGTGGTTCTGAAATAAGCTGTGATTCTGAAATAAGCTCAGATACTTTGACATACGCCTTTGTCTTGAAGCTCAATGTAGATATAAGCCACATATCCTACAATTCACCCATTTAAAATGCCCAATTCAGTGGTTTTTAGTATATGCACACATATATGTAACACTTACCATAGCTGATTCTAAAATACTTTTTTTTTTTTTTTTTTGAGCAGAGTCTCACTCACTCTCTTTCCCAGTCTGGAGGGCAATGGTGTGCTCTCGGCTCACTATAACCTCACTCCCAAGTTCAAGTGATTCTCCTGCCTCAGCCTCCTGAGTAGCTGGGATTACAGGCTCACACCACCATGCCTGGCTAATTTTTGTATTTTTAGTAGAGACAGGGTTTCACCATGTTGGCCAGGCTGGTCTCTAACTCCTCACTTCAAGTGATTCGCCTGCCTTGGCTTCCCAACGTGCTGGGATTATAGGCGTGAGCCACCTTGCCAGGACTAGAATATTTTCTTCATGTTATAAAGAAACTCCACAGCTTTTAGCTACCGACCCCCACCTTACATTCTCAAATCAGCTCTAAGTAACCACCAATCTATTTTCTGTCTATGTAGATTTCCCTGTTCTGACTTTCATATGAATGGAATCATATAATATGTGCCTGTTGTGACTGGCTTCTTCCACTTGGTATAATGGGAAATATGTCTCTTAAGGCCTAGTCTTGCAACTGAGCTATTGTCAGTCCCAACCCCCCACATTCCATAGGCCCAAGCAAGTCACAGGACCAAGCCCAACTCAATGAGATAGGGAGTATACACTTCCCATGAAGGTTGGGAGAGGAAGGATGTGGAACAGTAATAGAATTTACAAAGCACAGTATTTTTATGTTTTAATTTTTTAATTGATCACTGTATTTCATTATGTCATTGGTTTTTTGGACAGCAGATGTCTTAACCTATAATAAATCTATATCTCTATATCATATAGTAATAACCAATCTCTTTTTTGTTATATCATAATTATTTCAAATTAGAAAATTTACTTTCACTTTTAATGATGGAAAATGTGCACAATGTGCAATGTTTTGCATAGGAGGAAAATATAAAAGAAAGGAAGTTGAGATAATATTCATTTCAGAATAAAATTGGGCATTTATTAAGGCTTGGAAAATATAGCTATGGCCAGTATTCAGATATATTTGGTCCTTTACATATTTTTAGGTTTCTGCTGAGCCTGATGGAGCTACTTATGTATTTCAAGGATTTATTCAAGGCAAAGATTATGGGCAGTTTGGCCTACAAAGACTGGGTAATGTATTCATTTTGATTTTCATGAACTTCTATTGTTATCCCAGCCATCATAAAAGAAAAGACTGTGGATTCTGTACATTAGGCACACTTACTACACTGTAAATTCTGCACTGCCAGGACTATACACTGATACCTTTGATAGCCCTTTTAAATAATCACGTTCTTCAAAATATTGGATCTTTATCTACCAACTCTGTACAGTGTTTAGATTTTCATGTTATTTCTAATAAACATGATAAACTGGCTTTCCATTAAGCACATAAAAAGGAGAAAAAGTGATACAGATAAAAAAGAAAATAATAAACTGTAATTTTTTTTTATCATATCTCATGAGAACTGTAATACTTCTCTTCGGTTTGAATATCATCACAGTTTTCACTCCTCTGAAAATGTGGTGACACTTTAAGAAACTCCTAGAGTCTGGAAAGGGAAAATAATTTTGAGGTATGGGCCCCTTTTGGGGATTTAGTGCTCTTCAAATATGTAAATTTTCGCAGTGGGAGGCAAATAATTTTGTCATTTTTATTTCCTACTCTTCTATGTGTGTGTAAACCTTTAGTGGTCTTGCAAGAATGTGTTTATACACATAGTTTTGGTGTATAATTCTCCTAAGTTCTACTGTCTCCTGTTATTATATTGTGACAGGGATACACAAAGAACAAATTCAGGCTCTAAAAATTATTATTTGACATTTATCTTTTTAAAAAATGAACTTTTTTTTTTTTTGAGATGGAGTCTTACTCTCATCGCCTATGCTGCTGTGTAATGGCACAGTCTTGGCTCACTGCAACCTCCGCCTCCTGGGTTCAAGCAATTCTCATACCTAAGTCTCCTGAGTAGCTGGAATTACAGGTGCCCACCACCATGCCCAGCTATTTTTTGTATATTTAGTAGAAATGGGATTTTTACCATGTTGGCCAGGTGGATCTCGAACTCCTGACCTCAGGTGATCTGCTTGCCTTGGTCTCCCAAAGTGCTGGGATTACAGGCGTGAGCCACCGTGCTCAACCAAAAATGAACTTTTTTAAAAAAAATTTGAAATTTTGCATAGCTTTACTAAGTCAGAGGAAAAATAAGGTAAAAAACAAGATACTAATTTTCTTTAACCTGGACAAAGATGAGGTTAGGTTGAATGTAACTATTTATCAAAAAGAAAAATGAGCTTTCTCTGGATGAAAAATAGATGCCATTTACATCCCATCCTGCCTGTGTTCGTCTTAAAAACAGTATAAAACACTCATTAAACCTGGTATATTTACACAGTTGTGTAATTTAGTGCTGAATATTTTCGTGTAATATTCTCCAAAGTGTCTCAAACACTACATCTGAAGCAGAACCCATAAGAAAGGAACTATTTCCTCTTAAGAATTGATAGCTGTTTCCTTTTCCCTCATTCCTGTGCCAATGTGTTGACAGACATGGCTTTTCTCATTTCCTAACTCTACAAATGCCATCAGCATTTACTGAGCTTCAAGCAGAATATTTGTAATGCTGTATCTTCTTGCCTCTTACATCCTCATAAATAAGTTCTGTTAATTTTCGTTATGAAATCCTCTTCAAGTCTATTGTCCCATGCACTTCCTAGTGCTCTAGTTTAAATTTTAATTACTTTTGTTAACCTCAGTTGTCACTACCATCTTTTAACTACACCTGGTTCCAGTCTGTATTCCCTGAAGTCCATCCTACTAGAGTCATGTTCTAAATCTCATGTCATATCACTGGGTCTTTTATTTCTAAACATCTTCAGTTGTTCCTGAGGTTGATAGTAACTCTGTCAGGTGCCATTGCTCATACTTGTAATACCAGCACTTTGGGAACCCAAGGCAGTAGAATCACTTGGGTTCAGGAGTTCAAGACCAATATGAGCAACATGGTGAAACCCTATCTCCAGAAAAAATACAAAAGTTAGCTGGGTGTGTTTGCATGTGCCTGTAGTCTCAGCTATTAGGGAGGCTGAGGCAGGAGGATTGCTTGAGCCAGGCAGGTCGAGGCTGCAGTCAGGGTGACAAAATAAAATGCTGGCTCAAAAAAAAAAAAAAACTTTGAGTTCATCAGAATGGTATTTATTCTTTTTTAGAGTCTAGCCATAGTTTATTGTTTTAACCTCCCACTTCTATAACACGTCAATGCTGTCACATCCCCTAACTAAACCACTCACCTTCTCATTTCTAGGCTTATGAAGATTCTTCAAGCCAAGCCTATGTTGTATATCCTCCAGAATTACTCTTTTCTTTTCTAAAGCACATTGACCATTAATTCATGCTTGATATGTACACTTATTAGTGTCTCTGTACATCTTCCCACTATTGTATAAACTCCTTAGTTCAGGGACTCTGCTTATTTTTTAGTCTGTATCCTTTCCTGGAAAAATATCTTCTACATAAGAGGCATTGTGCAAACATATGTGAAAATGAGTTGAAAAAGTTTCATGAATTGTGTTTGTTTACTACGCCCATTTCCAGGTACATATATTGAGAATGGAAGACATTAATTGATTCATGAAAGTAGAAATTAATTATGATAAAAGAGTTGACATTGTATTTATAATTTATCTTTTATTTTGTAGGACTGAATATGTCAGAAGGTTCAAATTCTTCGAACCAACCTCATGGTACAAATAGTAGTTCTGTGGCCATTGCTATTCTTGTGCCTTTTTTTGCACTTATATTTGCAGGATTTGGATTTTATCTTTATAAACAAAGGTAAGCTCATTGATTTTTTAACTACAAAATGTTTCCCAAATCTATTTTTCATGTTATTTCTACTGCTCTAATTCAAATCCTAATTTCAAATTTTTTTTCTGGGTTGTTGAACTCTGTGTGCTAACTATTGCCGTAGTCACTGAAAAACTTATTTACCCTGCCCACCCCTGCAATACTACATACAATATAACATAAGTCCTCTATTAAATTGCACAACAATTCAATTTAACCTTTCTTTTGCCTGTCAATTTCCTGGTGTGCAACTAATTGTAAGAGTTATTTCTACGTTATGTATAATGAGACTTTAGAGACAGAAAATTTAGGTTAAAATTTAAATTTGAGAGGTAATATCTGCTGCCAGATGTATTTAGAAAACTAGGAAGAGGGGGTCCAAATCTCTTAGTTCACATGAAAACACTAACTGATTTTACCCAGGCAGACAGATGGCAAAATCGTCTAATCTTCTCATTCAACTTCTGTTGCTTTTGATGAATTGCAATTAATGTATTTGTGATAGATCTAAAATACAGCTGTACATATTATTAGTAGATCCTGTTCTCTCAGTCCATTACAAGTCCTGGTGAGTGCTTTACTGTGTCCCACTATTTAGGACAATCCCTTATCAAGAAAAAGTATGTGGGTAGCCAGATAATTAAATGACTGTAACCTAAATGCCTTTCCTCCAAAATAGATATTTTCATTTGGGGTCAGTCTGCAACATCTAAGAATGATTTACTTAATATTATACAAATGTGTATTGAGTGTGAATTAGCAGCTATTTAGGTCTGGCCAATATCAGATTTTATTAATAGATAAAGAATATTCATCACTAAATTTATTCATAAGACATCAACTTCTTTAAAAATTGTGGTAAAATAGATAGGACGTAACCTTACCATTTTAACCATTTTAAAGCATTCGGTTATGTGGCATTTAGTGCATTCATAGTGCCATACAACCATCGCTACTGTATATTTCCAAAATATTTTATAACCCCAAAAAATGCCAAAGGGAAATTGTACTCATTAAATTGTCACTCCTCACTCCCCTCACCCAGCTGCAGATAACTACAAATCTGCCTCTATTGGTTTGCTTGTTCTGCATATATTTTACATAAATGGAATCATACAATATGTGACATTTTGTATCAGGTTTCTTAAACTTAGCAAAATGTTTTCAAATTTTATCCATATATAGCATACATCAGTACTTCATTCTCTTATATGGCTAAATAATATTCCATTTTCTGGCTGAATGTGTCCACTCACCAGTTGCTGGACATTTGAGTTGCTTCTCACTTTTGTCTACTGTGAATAGTACTGCTGTACACATTTGTGTATAAGGTTTTGTTTGATCACTAATTTTCAGTTCTTTTTGGTATATACACAGGAATGAAATTACTGAATTATATGACAATTCTATGTTTAACTTACTGAGTTAAAACATCAAGGTGTTTTGCACAGCAGCTGCACCATCTTACATTCCTATCAACAACTGACAAAGGCTCTGTTTATTCCATGTCCTAACCAACACTTGTTATTTTCTGGGTTTTCGGTGTTCTTTTTATTTATTTATTTATTTATTTATTTATTTATTTATTTATTTTTTTATTATAGCCATCCTAGTGTATGTGAAGCTGTATCTCATTGTAGTTTTGATTTCCATTTTCATAATTGTAAGTGATGTTGAGCGCTTGCTAGCCATTTGTCTGTCTTTGTGGAAATGCCTATTCAAGTATTTTGTTAATTTCTAAATTGGGTTGTTTGTCTTATTGAGTTGTAAGAGTTCTCTATACATTCTAGACACTAAGCCCTTATTGGATATATGTTTTGCCAATATTTTCTCCCTTTCTGTAGGTTGCATTTTCACTGTCTTCACAGTGTTCTTTGATGTACAAAAATTTTCCACTTGATGAAGTTCAGTGTTTTTTCTTTTCTTGTACTTTTGATGTCAAATCCAAGAAACCATTGCCAAATTCAAGGCCATGTATTTTTCCTAAGAGTTTTATTTATTTAGCTCTTGTATTTAGGGCTTTGATTCATTTTCAGTTAAATTTTATTTATGGTGTGAATTTTTAAATCTCGATAGTATTTTCCTTCAAGCTGTTGCTGAATATTGAGAAGGGGCGATTATTTTGTATTTTCATGATTATTACCTAATTAGAATGCAATGATGTTGTTTCTGGTTTTTATTTTATATCTAGTTTGGAAAAATATGATCCAGTAGACTTATAGTATAAGACACACCTAGTAAAAGCAAGTTATTAGTCTTCTTCCAATAAACTTAAGGTAGTTTTTTTTAAAGTTGTTATTATAGAAATTGCATAAATTTTTGAAATATAGACAAATTCAGAAAATGCATTAGAGATAGTAATAAAATGGCAATTATAAATTACAATAAAATTAATAGTTGAAATTTGATTGTTCAGTGTAAACAACAGAGTTGAGAAACAAATTTATTTTAAGATACATCCTTTTAAGGAATTAGTCCCCAGAAATAGATAGCAGCAAGTCTGCCTTTCTTCCATGAAAAATGTGAGCAAGTTATACATGGTATGTGGGAAAGATAAACTAGATTAGTATTAGTCAAAGGTGAAATAAATAAATAAATGAATCAGAATTTCAATACCAGCAGCCTCTACCAGCCAACCTAGAATTCCTGCATCTTGTTACCTAATTGTCAGTAATCCTTTAGAAACTATTTTCATGACTTGTGTATGAGTGTAGCCATTTCTTCTTTGAGTTTTTGAACTTGCACGCTTTAATGTGTACCATTTTAAAAACAAAATTGAGTGTTCATGTTTTGGGATACTCCAAGTACCTTTCCAAATTAGGCCTCAGCATTAGTTGTGTACTCTTCAGGGAATCTCCTTCATTCCTAGTGCAGAACCGACTTATAAGTCAAGTTTCAGATTAAATTTTACCTCCTAAAAGATGCTTTTCCCTATTACCTCTCCTAAAGTGGCTTGCAGTTGCTTTTCATATTAACCATTTTCCTTTTCATCATAACAATACTGATTAGTTACTATTTTTGGTTTTATTTATTTTTAATTTATTCTTGTTTTTTTTATCACTACAATGTGAACTCCCTGAAAGTAAAGACTATTTTTTTAAAAATTATATACCCAATGTCTACAGTCATGATTGGCACATAATAGATGTTCAGTAAATATTTGATGAACAAATAAATAGTGATGAGATTTAAATCTATCACCATCATTATTTATACTATACATGGTAAGTCATACTAATTTCTAATTTTATTATAGCCATTATATTATGTATTTATATTACTAATATTGTTGCTGGAAATAAATATGTATTATATGTAAAATTAAAAGTCACTCAGGTTTTTAAAGTAACAAGCAATTGTTCAAGGTTGACTTACTGTGTTTATGATGTCTCAATCTTTTTAAGTTACATTATCTGCTAACGGTGTACATTATGTTTGAGCTGTTGTCCACTGTTTCTGGAAGAAAGTTAAGACATAGCTAATTAATTTTCTTATCAACAGGACTGCACCTAAAACACAGTATACAGGATGTTCAGTTCATGAAAATAACAATGGCCAAGCAGCTTTTGAAAACCCCATGTATGACACCAACGCGAAGTCAGTGGAAGGGAAGGCAGTACGATTTGATCCCAACTTGAATACGGTTTGCACAATGGTATAACAAGGCAACCCTTTGCCTTCTTCAGAAGCTTGGAAATCGACACACAAAACAGTGCACACTTAGTTCACTGCTAAACAAATTAAAGCACACTTTTCAGGACTTGCTGGGTCACCTTTTCCCGAGGAATGATACAGAAGAGTGTTTTTTCATAAACTGGACTATAATTCTTCATGTTTACCATGGAGAGTTTTACAAAAATTTGGCTGCACTCCGAGAGTGCTTACTCACAGTTTATTTGCTTTTTTTAAAAGGAGATTATTCTAAAACATAAACTTATTTGCATATATTGGAGGAGCATCCACTATCAGTATTTCTGTGCTTTATAAACTATATTAGAGGGACTGGGTTTTAAAAAAAAGATATAGGGTAGAAAATAAGAGCTATACTTACAAGAGTCAATAGATCACTGACTTCTCTTTAACTGTCCTGAGCTACATCACACCCGTAAGTCTGTATTTCATACCACTCTGTCTTACATTCATTCTTGTTAATCGAGACATTGTTTTCCTTATTTAAGATTGAGTTATGACTTTAAATGTTTATGAGATAATTTATGCCTCAGAAGAAATAATGTTGCCCATTCCAATTTGAATCTTTCTGTTTCTTTGTTCTTTAGTATTATATTGCTATTCTTCTTTTAGACTGGTTGTCATAGTTTCTACAAATGGCAAGCTCATTGTGCTACCCTCCCGATTTCCCCATTATGGAGTAACCAGTATTATTCAGTGAGCTACAGGGTAGTATTTAACTCTTTGCTTCAATACGTTTTTTTCCTATTTATTTTTATTAATTTTTATTATTTTTAAAATCCCAAATGTGATAGTAGCTTCAAT
Organism: Ateles fusciceps; assembly: GCA_036589455.1. Taxonomy (NCBI): domain Eukaryota; kingdom Metazoa; phylum Chordata; class Mammalia; order Primates; family Atelidae; genus Ateles; species Ateles fusciceps. The sequence continues at coordinate 431,967 of JAZHEH010000589.1, forward strand.
GTGTTTTGTCACCCAAAGACCATTGGCTGGCAAAATTTATCTAGAAAGATTATTATTTTGCAGTTATCTGAGACACCAAACTTACCATCCTTTACTTTCCAATATTTTTGAAAGACCAAATAAAATGTCCTAATAATCTACTCCATTTATTTCTACATTTGCTTCCAGTTGAGTCTTCAAATTTAAAGTTATTTTGACACATTTAACTTTCACTTAACAGTGATTAGAAAAATATTTTGGTCCAGTCCCTAAACATAAAGACTGAAAAAGTTATTATTTTAAATCACCAGTATAAATTTATTTCCTAAAGTTGTGGAAGTGTCATATTTTTATATATTTTTAAATTTCTGTAGCTTTATTCTTAAACCCCAAGTTTCAGATATAACAGGTTTCTTTCATTGTCAAATGAAGATATGTATTTGTAAGTTGTTGGTGGCTCATTTACAACTATATCAAATAGTAATGCCAGCATTTTAATTTAATAGATCATAGTCTTCCTTTTATAGCATGTTTTACTTCATTGAATAAAATCATGTACCCAGTGTTAACTCTTTGTTGTTGTCCCTTTCAAATATGGATAACTCTGTGAACAGTCTCGACTTTTTGTATCATGAGACAGAGTGCCTAAGAGAAACCCTTGCACCTGGGAGCGCTGCTTGGATCTATCTCTACAACATTTAGTGAATTTCTGGTAAACCACTTTGAGATACATTGTTCTGGAAATTCATACAATTTTCTCAACATTGTACTCTACTGGCAGGATGCAGTTTTAAATTGTATGCCATCAGTTATTTATTCTTGTTTATTCAAATGACTGCAATAACGATGATTCATTCATTAACGTTAATACATTTAAGATCTTGTTTAAACAATGTTTCTTCTGCAACTGGCTACTCCTCTTATATTAATGCATACACTTTTGTAAAGAAGTATATTTTTATGAAAAGAAACTTTGTAAAAGTATGATGTAAATTTTCAGTGCAATGTAAACAAAATAAAAATGGATAATTGCTTTTGTAAAATGTGTTTTTTTTTTCCCAAAAATAAACTGCGACTGTTCAGGTTAGTAAAAGGAACGAACAGCCCACATTTATTTCTTGCTTTTAAAACTTCCCAAACTGCATATTACATGTATTTAGTTTGTAACATAATAATGAAATACGAATATTTATCTTCTTTATATTCCATATATCCTCAATTATGACACTTTTGGGAAAATAGATTCCAAGTAAATGTAGTAGTAACAAAAGAACTTCATCTTACATTGAATGAATGGTTTGCTAGAAAAACAAGAACTTCATCTTAGAATTTTCCTTAAATGTTAATGTTTAACAGTACTGTCTGAATTTAGTTAAATCTAATGATTTATAATATTTCTGTAGTATGTTTTCATAGAGGTATGTTAACATGCTCTATGGACATGAACTCAATAACTTTTTGAGTAGCTACATTAATACTCAAAAACAAATATTTTTTTTTGCCAAGATGGAGGATTTCCACAAATAAATGGAACATGTAAACATCTGATTCAAGATACATATTATGTTTCTATAAATTCAAATTACAGTTTACTAAGTTCAATTTTATTAGAGAACTATTTTTTACAAAACATAGTCTCTTCATATTTTCAGAACCTCAAACTCCAGCCTGTGTAGTCTCTGTTTATTACACTTTAGCTTTAGAAATAAATGTTTCTTGATATCATTGTAGTCTCTTTGTTAACTTTGTTACCTCCACCTTTCACTCATTTCAGAGCTATAATTTCATTTGTTGTGCCTCATTTTAACTTTCTGTCTGTTAATCTGTGTAATATTGACAGTGGGGGTGTTAAACTCTCCCACTATTGTCTGGGAATCTAAGTCTCTTTGTAGGTCTCTAAGAACTTGCTTTGTGAATCAAAGTGTTTCTGTATTAGGTACCTATCTATTTAGGATAGTTAGCTCTTCTTGTTGCATTGATCCTTTTACTATTACATGATTCCCTTCTTTGTCTTTTTTGATCTTTGTTGGTTTAAAGTCTGTTTTATCAGAGACTAGAATTGCAACCCCTGATTTTTTTTTTTTTCATTTACTTGGTTAATTGTACTCTATCCCTTTATTTTGAGCCTAGTGTGTTTTTGCATGTGAGATGGGTCTCCTGAATACAGCACACCGATGGATTGTGACTCTTTATCTAATTTGCCAGTGTGCACTTTTTAATTGGGGCATTTAGCCTGTTTGTATTTAAGGTTAATACTGTTATATGTGAATTTGATCCTGTCATTATGATGCTAGCTGGTTATTTTGCGTAGTAGTTGATGTAGTTTCTTCATGGTGTCTTTGGTCTTCGCATTTTGGTTTGTTTTTGCAGTGACTGGTATAAGTTTTTCCTTTCCATATTTAGTGCTTCCTTCAGGAGCTCTTGTAAGGCAGCCCTGGTGGTGACAACATCCCTCAGCATTTGCTTGTCCGGAAAGGATTTTATTTCTCTTTCACTTACGAAGCTTAGTTTGGCTGGATATGAAATTCGGGGATGAAATTCTTTAGAATGTTGAATATTGACCCCCACTCTCTTCTGGCATGTAGGGTTTCTGCAGAGAAATCTAATGTTGGTCTGTTGTGCTTCCCTTTGTTGATTATCTGACCTTTCTCTCTGGCTGCCCTTACCATTTTTTCCTTCATTTCAACCTTGGTGAATCTGACAATAATGTGTCTTGGTGTTGCTCTTCTCGAGGAGTATCTTTGTGGCGTTCTCTGTTTTTCTTCAATTTGAATGTTGACCTGTCTTGGTAGGTTGGGGGAAGTTCTCCTCGATAATATCCTGAATGTGTTTTCTAACTTGGTTCCATTCTCCCTGTCACTTTCAGGTACACCTGTCAAACATAGGTTTGGTCTTTTCACATAGTCCCATGTTTCTTAGAGGCTTTGTTCATTCCTTGTCATCTTTTTTTCTCTAATATTGTCTTCATGCTTTATATCATTAAGTTGATCTTCAATATCTAATATCATTTCTTCCACTTGATTAGTTCAGGTATTGATACTTGTGTATGCTTCACAAAGTTCACATGCTGTGTTTTTCAGCTCCACCAGGTCATGTTCTCTAAACTGGTTATTCTAGTTAGCAAGTCCTCTCACATTTTACCAACGTTCTTAGCTTCCTTGCATTGAGCTAGAACATGCTCCATTAGCTCAGAGAAGTTTGTTATTATCCACCTTCTGAAGCCTACTTCTATCAATTCGTCAAACTCATTCTCCATCCAGATTTCTTCCCTTGCTAGCAAGGAGTTGTGATCCTTTGGAGGAGAAGAGGCATTCAGGTTTTTGGAATTTTCAGCCTTTTTGTGCTGGTTTTCCCTCATCTACATGGATTTATCTACCTTTGGTCTTTGCTATTGGTCACCTTTGGATGGAGTTTTTGCATGGTCATCATTTTTGTTGATGTTGATACTATTGCTTTCTGTTAGTTTTCCTTCTAACAGGCCCCTCTTCTGCAGGTCTACTGGAGTTTGCTGGGGATCCACTCCAGACCCTATTTGCCTGGGTATCACCAGCAGAGACTGCAGAACAGCAAAGATTCCTGCCTGCTCCTTCCTTGGAAGCTTCGTCCCAGAGGGGCACCTGCCAGATGCCAGCTGGAGCTCTCCTGTATGAGGTCTGTTAATCCCTGCTGGGAGGTGTCTTTCAGTCAAGAGGCACAATGTAGGGACCCACTTGAGGAGGCAGTCTGTCCCTTAGCAGAGCTTGAGCAATGTTCTGGGAGATCCACTGCTCTCTTCAGAACTGGCAGGCAGGAATATTTAAGTCTGCTGAAGCTGTGCCCACAGCTGCCCCTTCCCCAGGTGTTCTGTCCTAGGGAGATGGGAGTTTTAGCTATAAACCCCTGACTGGGACTGCTGCCTTTTTTCAGCGATGCCCTGCCCAGAGAGGAGGAATCTAGAGAGGCAGTCTGGCTACAGAGGCTTTGCTGAGCTACGGTGGGCTTTGCCCTGTCCAAACTCCCCTGTGGGTTTTTTTACACTGTGAGGGGGAAACCCACCTACTCAAGCCTTGGTAAGGGTGGATGCCCCTCCCCCCACCAAGCTTCAGCATCCCAGGTTGACTTCAGACTGCTCTGCTGGCAGCAGAAATTTTAAGCTAGTGGATCTTAGCTTGCTGGGCTTCATAGGGGTGGAGTCTGTTGAGCAAGACCACTTGGCTCCCTGGCTTCAGCCCCCTTTAGGAGAGTGAATGGTTCTGTCTCATTGGCATTCCAGGCATCACTGAGGTGTGAACAACAGCAACAACAACAACAACAACAACAACAAAACTCCTGCAGATAGCTCAGTGTCTACCCAAATGGCCACACAGTTTTGTGCTTGAAACCCAGGGTCCTGGTGGTATAGGCATCTGAGGGAACTTCCTAATCTGTGGGTTGTGAAGACCATGGGAAAAGCATAGTATCTGGGCCAGAATGCAGCATCCCTCAGAGCACAGTCCCTCAGGGCTTCCCTTGCCTAGGGGAGGGAGTTCCCCAACCCCTGCGCTTCCTGGGTGAGATGATGCCCCATCCTGCTTCTGCTCTCCCTAGGTGGGCTGCACCCAGTGTCTAACCAGTCCCGATTAGATGAACCGGGTACCTCAGTTGGAAATACAGAAATTACCTGCTTTCTGCTTTGGTCTTGCTAGGAGCTACAGACCAGAGCTGTTCCTATTTGGCCAGCTTGCTTGGGAATCTCAAAAAAAAGTTTTTTTCTTTGAACTTAAAGTTTTTGGATATATCTTCTGCATTGTCCCTTGGAAATCATCTAATTTTTCAGTACTTGACATTTGAGAGTTGTAGTTTGCTGCAGATAGTCATGTTGTCTTTTAACCATGTTCACACATCTTACTGTGTTCTCTGTAACCCTCTCACTGCTGCTTTTCTTGACTTTCCCTTTTATATTTTGTCTGCATCTCAGCCTTTTATTATTATTTTGCTATTTTTCTTTTCCTTTCATGCTTATTCTTCTCAAAAGTGAGCAGCAATTTTAGTGAAAGTAATTTTAAAGAGTCTGAAGAGGTTTATCACACTTCCCATATACATATTTAAGAACGTTAAAGAGAACATGTAGGTTCTACTCACAGTCTCTTGATACTGGAGCCTGATGAGTGATTGTGGGAAACAGTCCAACAGCCAAGATTTGTATTATTTGTCCTTTTCACTTACAAGTGAAGGGGGAATAAAGGACAAAACATCGACTAAAACAGCCAGTAAAATAACCAGATAATATGCTCTTTTAAAAGAAAATGAGAATTTATTGTCTGTCAAAGTATTAATCTGTGAATGTCTATAAATTAAAAGTAGTCATAGTTGAAGTGAGGTTTAAAAAGCTCTTCTGTAGAATTATAGAAACACATGCAGCTGAGAAATAATTTATAATGTATAGTTTGAATTTTGGCTGAAAGAAATATTGACTTGCTTCTTTTTTTAGGATGACTTTGAAGGTAAGGGAATATTGATCTGAGAAGATATACATGTTGTAAAATCTAAGAAATATCTTTCTGTCTTCACTTTCATGAACTTGGTGTTCTAAGGTAATTTCAGAACAGATTTAGAAGTTACTGGGGAATAGAAATAACCACTGGACATTAGATTTCATTCTTCAGTACACAGAACAATGGAACTTGTGAACACCTGCCAGATACTTTTCCAACTTTTCATAAGTCCTCATGTGTAATAATTTTATTAGTCTTGAAAAAAGTATTATATCCCCTACATTCAAATTCATAGCTACAAATTGTATTGTAAAATACAAAACAAGAGATCTGTGTTTAAACTCTCATCAGATCCAAACCTTGGTTGTTATTATTAGCATATCTGTCAAAATAGCAGTGAAACTGTGTGCTCTGGCAAGACTGGTGAGATAATTATAGATGAATATATAGAAAGAATTACATAGAGAGAATTATATAGTATAAATTAATGGGAACCCGAAAACCTTTCTATTCTACAAGTGTCTTACTCACCCCCTTGGGTTAAGATTTTGTATCTCCAGAAGGAATTTATTAGAATGAGATATGTTATCTGGGGAATATAACAGCTTTGTAATCCCAATTAGCAAATTAACACTTAGCTAATTAAAGTCAGTAAAGCAATTCAGGACTTCTTTGAAGTCTATGGCCTCCTTTTCAGAATGATGTTTTTAAATATATAAAATGAAGCACACGGAAAATTAATTATAATAAAATAATTACAAAATCTTTTTTAAACATTTTATATGTTAATATACATATATGTACATTAATACGTACTAATACATATATAGATGCATATATACACATTTCTCTACTGAAAAGTAAGCAGGGGCTAGTCCTATAATTTTGAAGATGGATGATCATAAGCAATATTATGATATATTCACAACATTTAAACATGACATTAAAATATATGTGATTTTTATTAATGACAAAATTAGAAATTATGCCTATCTTTATGGTTGAAGGAAGTACTATATTTTATTTAAAAGGTTGGTGAAGATAAAGGTGTATTATTTTTTTCATTTCAAGATTACAAACTCTGAATTCTATCTGTGTACCAGATTAGAAACCCTGCCTTACAGGTTGGAATTTACGAGTATATAGCAAGCAGGCAGAGAAGACGATGTAATCTGCTCTCTTATGGTATTGCTCAGCAAAATGGAGTGCTTAATTTGAAGCTTGGTTACTGTATTTGGCCATTCTCACATTGCTATCAAGAAATACCTGAGACCGAGTAATTTTTAAGAAAAGAGATGTAATTGGCTCATGGTTCTGCAGGATGTACAGGAAGCTTGATGTTGGCATTGGCTTCGGTTCCGGGGAGGCCTGAGGAACCTTCAATCATGGCAAGAGGTGAACAGGACGTGAGCATGTCACATGGCCAAAGCAGGAGGAAGAGAGAGAGAAAGGAAGAGTGAGGTCCTACACACTTTTAAACAACCATATCTCTTGAGAACTCATTCATTATTGCAAGGACAGTACAAAGAGGATGGTGCTAAGCCATTCATAAGAAATCATCCCCTATGATCTAATTATCTGCCACCCAGGTCCCACCTCCAAAACTGGGGATTACATTTTAATATGAAATTTGTGTGGGGAACTATGTAAGTTACCAAATACTGGCAAAAGGCAATGAACTCTAAGAATAAATTCCAAATGGAAATGAGTGGGTATAAATAGCAAAATGTCATTAAACAATTAATTTATTGATATAACAAATATCTTCTAATATTAAATGTATACTATGAGGTACAATGGATATTAGCAGAATGAAAATAAAAAAAACATGGCCAGGCATGATTGTTCCTGCCTTTAATCCCAGCACTTTGGGAGGTTGAGGCAAGCATATCACTTGAGGTCAGGAGTTCGAGACCAGCCTGGTCAGCATGATGAAACCCCATCTGTACTAAAAATACAAAAATTAGCCAGGTTTGGTGGCATGTACCTGTAGTCTCAGCTACTCCAGAGGCTGAGGCAGGAGAATCACTTGAATCTGGGAGACAGTTTGCAGTGAGCCGAGATCGCGCCATTGCACTCCAGCCTGGCGATGGAGCAAGACTCCACCTTAAAAAATAAATAAAAAAAAATAAACACATAGATCTTATCCTTCAACTTGTAACTTGATGTATTTTCAAACTATAAAAAATCATTATATTAAGGTGCCACACAGTGTCAATTTGATGTCTTGTATGTCTATGTGTGCTTTCACTACTTTCCATTAATTAAAATTTACTTTCATGAATTACAGAGAAATTTGACAAATTTTGGTCTGTTGAATGAGACACTACCTTATTTTAGTCTACTAATTAAGGAGTATAAAAATGACTTTGGCTATGTGGCATCAATATATATTTTCAGAAAATTCAGAATTTGGTGGGATGAATTACTATGAAATCTTCATGTTAGATGACTTTAATATGAAAAACTTGTATATTTCTTGACAAAATAATCATAGACTGTTCACAATTTTAATGGGAAATGTATGCTTTACTTTGTCATTTTATTTCATACGTATTTATTTCCTTAGGAATCTTTCTTAGTCAATGCCTTATCTGTAAAACGTCATTTGCACATAAATTTAAAAAAAATGCACCTACAATTTCAACAAAAATCAATTAGGTAAGACAGTGAGACAAAGGTCAAATTTATATTTAGTGATATGTTATCTACTGAATAAGGGAAATCAGTATTCCTTTAGGCCTAGTAGTTCTACTTAATATGCCATCCAACAGAAATAATTACAGATGAGTATTTAACTTGGCTTTTCAAATTATGCATTTCTTGTATATGGTGAAAAATATATCACTAGATACCAATGTGTGAGCAACATAAATATTCACTGATCTTGGATTGCACTAGAAATCACCATGCATGAATAACGAATTATTGAAAATTAGGTTCAAAGTTTAGCAATGTGGAAACTTCAACTTTCAAACCAAAACATGCAGTTTCTATGCCTGTCTCTCTGTCTCTGTCTCTCTTTCGGTATCTCCCAAATACACATGTATGCAAACATAAATAACATGAATCAAAAAATTAAGTAGTATTTAGATATTATCAGAAGTGTGATTTTAATTTTTCATTTTCCCCTGAGTGTATATATGTTAATTTTATTATAAAAACAATAGTTTTAAAAATAAAATAGTATTAATTTAAAAATTAGATTTTACTGTGATGATAACTTTGCTTGGAAGAATATACAGACCTGAAAGTGATAGTTAAAGAGTCTGAGTTTAGGAGACACCTATATAAACTGTATCTTTGTAGATAATCAATATGATAACAATCAAAATAGTTTTAAAAGCTTCAAGACTTTTACACAGAAAAAAACCCTAAGATTAAAAGAGATAATATTTCTACACAGTAAATTGTCTAAAAAATTAAAATATTAAGAGAAAATGATGAATTCATTGACCAATCAATGATTTTTGTCAAATATCAAAAATCATTGACTAATCAGTGATTTTTGTCAAGTCCTGGTTTCATTTTGCTTTTGTTGTATGCATTTCATCAAAATTGCCTAGAATAAGAATATTGGCCAAACAGATAATTTCCTCTAAAAATGTAACTAAAGTACCAAGAAGAATCTTGTCAGTAATTTTATGTCTATTCTATGACTCTTAGAAAATAATTTTCTTTCCAAATAACTATAATGGTAGATGTTTTGCTTTATACAACATGTTTTAAAACTTAAAAAATCTTACCTGAAGTTTACTTTTTTATTATTGCTTTGAGCTTATGGAGTTAATTTCTTTTTCCTCAAAGCGATTACATTATCCAATCTATTTTTTTACATTTTATTTTCTATTTAACATGTATTTCTCTTTAAGATGTATTTCTCTTTAAGATGTATTTTTAGAACTTTAAAAAAGTAGAAACCATAATATTTACTCAGTAACTTAGTAACTTAATAAGTGGTTTCTTTATTTAAAGGCCTTTTTGGTGTTCATATGTATCTCCATCCCTATCCACTATTCCATATAGGTAATGAATGGCAAATTCTAGCAGCAATTGCTTTGGGAAAGCACACCTCAAATTTTCATGTATAAAGGATTTGGTACACTATTCTAGTAATGGAATCCAGCCATACCCTATTGTTTAAATCGCAATTTCATTTCCAACTCTCAGAACACGATTGACACTGTGTAGGTTAATATTAATTTTAAGCAGCTTTGTGAATCAACAGAGTAAATTTAATATGTGAAAAAATGTACCTGGCAAAATTCATTGATCTTCAATAACACTTGTTTTGAAAACTTGAATTTTTTCCAATGTGATTGACATTTCAAGGCAACAATTTGAGCACAGTGGAATTTTGCATTTGTTTATGCTGACTTCCCCAACCACAAACAACTGTGAACTCAGACAACTGTTCCCTGTTGAATCTAGTTGAATAGGAGTACCAAAAAATACTCACATGCAAATATCTTACCAGCTACCTCAGTTCACCATGTGTTTCAGGGTACACACCCATTGACATTACTGTGACAGCTGTCCATCAGATTTCAGATCCTCCTCCTTCCTCCACTACACTATAACTCATAAGCTGCAACCCGTCTGATACACACTTCCAAAAGCACACTTGAGGTCTTTCTCAAGATAAAGTACCATATTCATTGCAGTATTTATGCATTCCTTAAGTATTTAACATGTGCAAAACTGTGCTATCATTTTTGTTAGATTTTGTTCTTTTTGTTTCATATGCCACTGACAAAATTCTTGAGTGTTATGCCCCTAACTTTATTTTTCCTTAAACACTGTAGTTTCTTATTGTATGATCTTATTGCATGATCTTGCCAACAGTGAGTTTTTAGTAACACACATACCATATTAGAGCAGAACTGACTACAATTATTTAAGTTTTTACGTTTTAATGCATTCAAAGTTTTCAAATATTAGAATAAATAAAAGATATAGAACAAATTCTTCCTCTATTTCTGTCCCCATTGTCATTAATTTCCATGAACTTGTCCTATTAATTTGTTTTTTATTTTTGGGAGAGAGTTTTATGTATACAGAAGGCAGTATTTCCTCTCATATTTTTACCAACATTACCATTCTCTTCTTACACACTTTTCTGCACCTCATTTTTTTATTCAATATATCTTGAAGATCTTATCAAGAAACAGAAATCTTTTTCATTCTATTGAGTGTTTATATAGTACAATATAAACAGTTTCCTATCAGTGAAGATTTACATTAGCAATTCAATCTCAAGTTATTACAAACAATACTGTAATACATAACTTTGAATTTTTGTATTTTGTACATGTACCAACATATACATGGGTTAAATTTCTAGAACTGAAATTGCTAGGTCAAAGGGTGTGATGTATTAGAAAATTTGAATAGAACTCTCTACAAAACAGGATTTTTTTTTTACATTTTAAATTCCCGCTTGTAATGAATGAGACTGGATGTTTTCTCATAGCTTTTAATTTGACCATTTTGCAATATACTTTTCAATATACATTAGATAAGTACGATTTCTGAAGTACTTCAAGAGGTTATATTCACTGTATTGTTAATCGTCTATGCTAGCACTTCCCATGTCATGTTTCACAGAATACTAATATGGATCAAAATGCTCAACAGATGCAAACAAAAAACCATCACAGGATCAAAAATACTTTTAAAAACCTTGAATAGAACACATTTCCTCCAGAAATTCTCAAAACATTTAGCATATTAATGTGAATTTTAAGGATGAAAATAAAAATGAAATATTTAGAAATATTTTCTAAAACATTTAACCATGAAAGTCATCTTAGCATTAAACAGACTGTTATCATTTCTTAGAATTTAATTTAGAAAAAAAGAAAAGGTATGTATCACCTTTGGCACATTGGGAAGATACATATAAGCATATAATTATTTTGGGTTATAATTTGTCCACATTAGCTTTTCTCTAAGTTAACCAAATATTTCAACCAAGCAAATATTCCAAACAAATTATTAATATTGACTGATATATCCTGTTCAATACATGTAGTCATAGACAGAGAATAACACATTATAACTTAAATAATAGTTTTTCACAAATACCATATTTTTTGGTACAGTATATGGGCTTTAGTTAAAGGACAAAAATCCTGCCACCCTAATCATTGTAGTTCACAAAGATGACTGGATGAAAATATTCAAAGTATCAATAAATAACTAGCCAACCTTTCAGAGGACAGTCAGGAAATAATGTTTTACTTTAAGTGCATTTTATTGGTAAAGAATCATATGTAAGATAAACTGCTCAGAAATACATTGTCTTTTTACATTCCTTTCCTACTATTTCATCCTCTTCACCACCTAGCTTTAGCATTCACTCTTCTAAGCAAAGCAAGTTTGTTTATTCTCTATGGTCTCATAATCCTTCTTATCTACATTAGTTATAGCTAATATATTAATGTATTTATGTGATGAAAGCTCTGATTGTCGCCTAAATTGTGTGGACCCTTCCAAGGTTAAATCTTATTCATGTCTCCATTCCAGTGAGGGAGGCTGCAATTGAAGCAGAAAAAAAGATGAATATTTATTGACATCCAATATTTACCTAGGAAGATGTAAACATGTATTTAGCATTCTATATAAAATTAAAATATAAATTTAACATTTTTATAGCAATTCTGTAAAGAGGTATTTATATCTTTTTCTATAGGTAAAAGATATAAAAAGCATAAAATAAATGCTAAATAAATGTTCTTTGAATTAATAACGTTCCTCTCCTGACTTAAGAATTCACTCTATAAAAACATTCTGCTTTATTTGTGTCAAGGATATACAATATTCAGGAAGGATACATAGCAACCATTCTTGAAATTATTTTCTGGGAAATATGAATTAAGGTAGAAATCACATTAATAATATTGTTATACATAGCATAAAAATTCAAACGCTTTACATTTTTAAATAATTAGGCTATTTTAAGATAATTTGTTATTCAAATTTGCTCAACTAAGAATAATTCTTTAATTGAAATCTTATGAAAAAGTTTTTGATGTGAGAAACATACATTTCTGGACATAATTTGGAATCCTAGGTGAAATTTACCTATCACTCATCAAGCATACAATAGATTTCAACCTTGTATAGGGAGAAGTTTTTGGAAGTATCCTAACAATAAAATGATAAGTGACTCTAAGATGAATATCCCATCTGTTCTCTAGGCATTTTTCTTCATCAATTTCTACATTTATTCTGGAAAATGCAGTAACTAACCAATGTCAACTTTTTAATGAATTAAAAACTTTTTAATACTTATTTATTTTTACTGAAATGTACTTTAATATTGAGTATAACTTTTCTCATCTAACACAACTGTTTTGCATTTACTTGACATTAAATGTGTCAGCATCAATGTCCTTCAGCTAAAGACCACCATGGAAAACGATTAACACTGGCCAAAATAAAGTACAAGACAAAACATTCAAGTTGATTGTAAGTTCAGTTTTAATTGAGTTTCTGGGATTCACTTTCATCTCAAATAGGTAGATATATATCTGGATCATGGATATAAAGGATGGGATTGGGAGAGCAATTTTGATTTGGAATTCACTCTTAAACGGTATTGCAGAAGCTAAATGTGGGGGGTTGCGTCGTCTATTAGAATACACAAAATATGAAAAGAAGATGGTAAGATAGGTGAACACTTAAGACAACTTTTCTTCAGAAGCAACTAGTCTAGAATGTTTACACATTGTGTTACATTTGTGCTTTATATTTTCTTCTATTTTTCCTTTATATTTTTTAGCATTTGCTTTTTAGTTATGAGATTTTGTTTTTGCTATCATCAACCTATTTCAACTTTGCTCGAGGAAAAAGAGGCCACTCCGTGTAACAGAGCATTAGAAGTCATATACAACTATAGCCTCAAGAGTCTGAAAGTTTGTGGAAACTAGAATCAAAGCTGGAGAATCCTGAGGAACAAATTTTAAATTAACTGGAGAAAGTTAAGGTCATTTTGTCAGATTTTTTCCTCTTGTCTGGTAAGATTCTTCTACCAGGGTCAAAACATTCACAAGTAGGCAGAAAAACTTTAAATTATTCATCTACTTATCAGGTAAGTTCTTAATGGCAATTGACAACTTTTATTCTAAAAATCAGCCAAGATACAATGCAACCGTTATAGACAAGCTTACAAATAGCTATTAAACTAGTCTTGTTTGCACATATAGATTTAAAAAGCCCTCAAGGAAACATTATTTGTGATCCCACACACACACACACACACACACACACACACACACACACATATATGTATAATTAATGTACATTTCCTAGAGATCCAAGTATAGTGGAAAGCATGCAGTAATCACACAATAAATATTGCTCAATCACTTGTTTGGTTATTAATTAATCTTAGCCCATTAACTTCACATTTGAGGAATGAGAAAAAGCAGGAACTATAAGAATAAAAATATAGCTCAGGTAAATGTTTCAATTTTTGTGTTTGACTCTTAATTTTATTATTTTCTTCTTTTTTAAACCATTGTAAACAAATATTTGAGGCATTACATAGCATTTGTGGTTGACCATTGCATTAATTTTAAATCGTTTAGTTTGTTGAAAATATATGAAAATTATCAATTTTAACAATGTTCTGAAGATATTTGAGCTAAGTGTAGAAATGGAACAAACAATAGCTATAGATAACTATAAAATCTCACTTCAGTTTGAGTCAATATCTGAGAAAAAAAAGAATGGAGTAAAAGCACAGAAAGCAAAACTTAGCTTAGAAAATGTTTCCCAATTCAAAAAATGGACAAGTCAGATTCTGTAAAGATAGCTAGTGAAATCTTGAAGGAATATTGTATTGGTCATTAATTAATCTGATTGGAAAGTGATCTTGGGTTCACAATGAGATTGTTGAACAAGTAGCATTTTCATGCAATTGTACACCAATCCAATTTTTTTTGCATACATTGTTTACTTTGCATTTCAAAATTTGATTTCTTCTTCAAGATCCAAGTCAAATGCTACCATCTCAGTAAATGTTTATCAAGTTTACAGATACCTCCACTGAGGCAAAATTAACCAACTCTTCAGTAGGCCTGTAAAATTATATTTGATTAACTACTATAATGCATTACATCAGTTGATTACATAACTATCTCTAGGCAAGACTGAAATTTCATAGGGTCAGAATATTGTGTTATTCATCTTCATTTTCCCAGTAACTAACGTGGTTATTTAATTACTGAACAAAGTTTTAACCTTTAGTAATTAACATATTTTTAATGTTATTACAATTTGACAAACTATAATTGCATATATTTATGGGGTAAAAAGTAATATTATGATACATGTATGCAGTATGGAATGATTAAAGCAAGATAATTAATATATCAAATACCTCAAATACTTTTTTTGTTGTGAGAACACTTGAAATTTACTTTCAATGATTTTGAAATGTATTAATACAATACATTATTATTAACTATAGTTATTATGCTGTGCAATAGATCTCAAAAAAATGTATTCCTTTTATCTAACTGAAACTTTGCACCCTTTCCTATCATTTCCCCATTCCTTCCACCCCAAGCCTCTGGTAACCACCATTCTACTTTCTGCATATATCAGTTTCATTGTTTTAGGTTCCACATTAAGTGAGTCTTGGGGTATTTTTCCTTTGGTGCCTGGTTTACAAAGAAACTGTTGAACAGTTTTATTTATTTCACTTAGCATAATGTTTTCCAGGTTCTTTCACTTTTTTTGCAAATGTCAGAATTTTCTTCTAATAAAGACTTGTATTTCATTGTGTTGATGTACCACATTTTCTTTACCCACTCATCTGTTTATGGGCAGTTAGGCTGATTCCATAACTTGGCTATTGTGAATAATGCTGCAATAAACTTAGTAGTACAGATACCTCTTCAAAATACTGATTTCAAATCCTTTTGGTTTATGCCCATGAATGAGATTTCTGGATGGAAAATAAAAATAGAAAGGTAAAAATAGAAAGGTGATTCTATTTTTATTTTTATTTTTGAGGAATCTCCATACTGTTTTCTATAATGCTTATAATAATTTACACTACCAACAGCAAAAAAGCGTTCCAATATCTTCACATCCTTGCCAACACTTGTTATAATTTGGCTTTGTGATAATCATTCTAACAGCTGTAAGATAATATTTCATTGTGGTTTTAATTTCTGTTTCTCTAATGATTACTGTTGCTGAGCATTTTGTCATATACCTGCTGGCCATTAGTATGTGTTCTTCTGAGAATGTCTATTCAGATATTTTGCCCATTTTTAATTATTTGTTTTCTTACTATTGAATTGTTTGATATCCCTATATGTATGTTTTACAAATATTTTTTCTAAATCTGTAGGTTGTGCCTTTACTTTGTTACTTGTTTCCTTTTTTGTGCAGAAGCTTTTTTGATTGATGTAATTTCATGTATTTATTTTTGCTTTTATTGTTTCTGATTTAAGGTTTATACATAAAAATCATTTTTAAGCTCAATAACATTGATTGTTTTATTCCCTTATTTTTATAGTTTTAAGTTTCACATTTAAGTCTTTAAACCACTCTGAGTTGATTTTTGTAGCTGGTGTAGGGTAACATCTAATTTGTTTCTTCTGTTTGTGGATATCTGGTTGTCCCAACACCATCTATTGAAGAGACTGTCCTTTTCCTATTATGTGTTCTTGGCACCTTTGTCAAAAATCAGTTGACTGTAAATGTGTGGATTTATTTATGGGATCTCTGTCCTATTCCATTGTTTTTTGTGTTTGTTTTTAACCTAGTACCATGTTGTTTTGATTACTATAGCTTTGTGATATATTTTGAAATCAGGTTGTGTGATGCCTCCAGCCTCACTCAAGGTTACTTTGGCTATTTAGAATTTTTTATGATTTGATGCAAATTTTCAGATTTTTTTCTATTTCTATGAAGATTGTCACTGGAATTTTGATAAGTTTTGCATTAAATCTGTAGATTGCTTTGGATAGAAGGGGCATTTTAGCAGTATTTATTCTTCTGATTCACAAACCCAGGATTTCTTTCCATTTACTTGTGTTTTTTTCAATTTAAGTTTAATAGTTTTTGGCATACAGGCTTTTCAAGTCTTTGGTTAAATTTATTCCTAAGTATTTTATATATTTTTGTAGCTATTATAAGTGGGATTGTTTTCTTGATTTCTCTCTGGAAGGTTTGTTATTAGTATATAGAAACACCACTGATTTTTGAGTATTGATATTGTATCCTGGAACTTTACTGAACTTCTTTATTAGTTCCAACAGATTTTTGTTGCAGTTTTTTGGGTTTTCAACATAATGAGATGTGTCTTAAATTTCATTCCATTCCAAATATTTTATAACGTCCCCTTTGATATCTTCTTTGACACATTAATTATTATGAAGCCTGTTATATTTAGTTTCCAAATATTTGGAAATTCAATATATTTCTATTATTGCTTTCTAATTATATCATGGTCAGAGAAAATACTCTGTATGATTTGAATCCCTTTACATTTATTAGAACATGTTCATGTCCCTGAATATAATTTATCTTGCTAAGTGTTTCATATACACTTGAAAAGAATGTGTATTATGCTATTGTTAAGTCAAGTGTACAATAAATGTCAATTAGGTAGATAGTATTATAAAGTCTTCTATGTCCTTACTAATTTTCTGTCTAAACTGATAAAAAATCTAAATCTAAATTTTTTTATCAGTTATAGTAAAAGTGATTATAATTGCAGATTAATGTAGAAATTGCTTTTTCTCCTTGAAGTAGTGTGAGTTTTCACTTCACATATTTTGAAATCTTGTTACTAGGTTTTTATAGGTTTATATTGCTAGGTACTCTTGATAAATTCACTCTTTTATCATTATGTAATATACTTTTTTTATTGCTGGCAATTGTTCTGATATTTTCTTTGTCTCCTTAACATAACCATGGTATATAATACATATGCCAATGTGTAATCCATGGTATATTAATGCAGCGTGGTATATCTTTTACCAACCTTTTTTGTTCTAACTAATTTTATTTTTCTACTTAAAGTGAGACTCTTAGAGGCAGCTTATAGGTAAGTCTTGCTTTTTATCCAAAATAAAAATCTCTAGCTTCCATTTGGAGTATCTACACAACTTATATTTAACATGAAATTGATATAGATAGGCTTAAATATATGACTCTGTTATTTTTCTTTCTATGGGTTTCATGTGTTCTCTTTATATTTTCTTCTTTTTTTCTCTAATTTTGAGTGAATATTTTTCATTATTCATTTTATCTACACCAGTGGATTATTAAGTACAAATCTTTGCTGTTTTAGTGGTTGCTTTAGAAATGTAGAATAAAAATTAACTCATAATCTACCTTCAAATGATAGCAAACTATTTTATGTATTGTAGTACAATCCTATAACAGTATACTTCCATTTCTCTCCTCTCATTTTACTATTGTTTTCATATATTTTACTTTTACTTATCCCTCCAGGACTAAACGAGGAAAAAGTTGAATTCCTGAATAGACCAATAACAAGGTCTGAAATTGAGGAAGCAATTAATAGCCTATGAACCAAAAGAAAGTCCAGGACCAGACAGGTTCACAGCCAAATTCTACCATACGTCCAAAGAGGAGCTGGTACCATTCCTTCTGAAACTATTCCAAACAATACAAAAAAGAGGAAATCCTGCCTAACTCATTTTGTGAGACCAACATCATCCTGATACCAAAACCTGGCAGAGACACAACTAAAAAAGAAAATTTCAGGCCAATACCCATCATGAACATTGATGCAAAAATCTTCAATAAAATACTGGCAAACTGAATCCAACAGCACATCAAAACGATTATCCGTCATAAACGAGTCAGTTTCATTCCTGGGATGCAAGGCTGGTTCAACATACACAAATCTATAAACGTAATCCATCACATAAACAGAATCAAAGACAAAAACCACATGATTATCTCAATGGATGGATAAAAGGCCTATGACAATATTCAACAGTACTTTATGCTAAAAAACTTAATAAACTAGGTATTGATAGAATGTATCTCAAAATAATGAAAGCTATTAATGACAAACCCACAGCCAATATCATACTGAACTGGCAAAAACTGGAAGCACTCACTCTGAAAACTGGCACAAGACAAGGATGCCCTCTCTCACCACTCCTATTCAACATAGTATTGGAAGTTCTGGCCAGGGCAATCGGCAAGAAAAATAAATAAACGGTATTCAATTAGGAAAGAGGAAGTCAAATTGTCTCTATTTGCAGATGACAGGATTGTATATTTAGAAGACCCCATCATCTCAGCCCAAAATCTTCCGAAGCTGATAAGCAACTTCAGCAAAGTCTCAGGATCCAAATTCAATGTGCAAAAATCACAAGCATTCCTATACACCAACAACAGAAAAACAAAGAGCCGAATCATGAGTGAACTCTCATTCACAATTGCTACAAAGAGAATAAAATACCTAGGAATACAACTTATAAGGGATGCGAAAGACCTCTTCAAGGAGAAATATAAACCACTGCTCAAGGGAATAAGAGAGGGCACAAACAGATGGGAAAACATTCCATGCTCACAGTTAAGAAGAATCAATATTGTGAAAATGGCAATACTGCCCAAAGTAATTTATAGATTCAATGCTATCCCCACCAAGCTACCACTGATTTTCTTCACAGAATTGGAAAAAAACACCTTAAACTTCATATGGAACCAAAAGAGAGCCTGCATACCCAAGACAATCCTAAGCAAAAAGAACAAAGCTGGAGGCATTACATTACCTGACTTCAAATGATACTACAAAGCTATAGTAATCGAAACAGCGTGATACTGGTACCAAAGCAGAGATATAGACCAATGGAACAGAACAGAGGCCTGAGAAGTAACACCACATATCTACAACCATCTGATCTTTGACAAATCTGACAAAAACAAGCAATGGGGAAATGATTCCCTATTTAATAATTGGTGTTGGGAAAACTGGTTAGCCATATGCAGAAAGCTGAAACTAGACCCCTTCCTTACACCTTATACAAAAATTAACTGCAGACGGATTAAAGATTTAAACATAAGATCTAACACCATAAAAACCCTAGAGGAAAACCTAGGCAATACCATTCAGGACATAGGCATAGGCAAGGAATTCATGACTAAAACACCAAAAGCAATGGCAATAAAAGTCAAAATAGACAAATGGGATCTAATTAAACTTAAGAGCTTCTGCACAGCAAAAGAAACAATCATTAGAGTGAAACTGGCAACCAACACAGTGGGAAAAAATTTTGCAATCTACTCATCTGACAAAGGGCTAATATCCAGAATCTACAAAGAACTAAAGCAGATTTACAAAAAAAAACCTAACAACCCCATCAAAAGAGGGCAAATGATATGAACAGACACTTCTCAAAATAAGACATCTGTGCAGCCAACAGACATATGAAAAAAGACTCATCATCACTGGCCATTAGAGAAATGCAAATTAAAACTACATTGAGATACCATCTCATGCCAGTTAGAATGGTGATCATTAAAAAATTAGGAGACAACAGTTGCTAGAAAGATTGTGGAGAAACAGGAACACTTTTACACTGTTGGTGGGATTGTAAATTAGTTCAACCATTGTGGAAGACAGTGTGGCAATTCCTCAAGGATATAGAACTAGAAATACCATTGGACCCAGCAGTCCCATTACTGGGTATACACCAAAAGGATTATAAAGCATTCAATTATAAAGACACATGCTTGGGCGGCCGAGGCAGGTGGATCACGAAGTCAAGAGATCGAGACCATCTTGGCCAACATGGTGAAACCCCGTCTCTACTAAAAAAATACAAAAATTAGCTGGGCATGGTGTTGCTTGCCTGTAGTCCCAGCTACTCGAGAGGCTGAGGCAGGAGAATTGCTCGAACCCGGGAGGCGGAGGTTGCAGTGAGCCGAGATCATGCCACTGCACTCCAGCTTGGCGACAGAGCGAGACTCTGTCTCAATAAATAAATAAATAAAGACACATGCACATGTATGTTTATTGCAGCACAGTTTACAATAGTAAAGACTTGAAACCAACCCAAATGCCCATCAATGATAGACTGTATAAAGAAAATGTGGCACATACACACCATGAAATATTAAGCAGCCATAAAAAGGAATGAGCTCATGTCCTTTGCAGGGGCATGGGTGAATCTGGAAACCATCATTCTCAGCAAACTGACACAAGAACAGAAAACGAAACACCACGTGTTCTCACTGATAATTATTGGATGTTGAACAATGAGAACACATGGCCACAGGGAGGGGAATATCACACACTGGGGCCTGGGTGGGGGTGGGGGTTTAGGGAGCGCTAACATTAGGAGAGATACCTAATGTAGATGTTGGGGGGGATGGATGCAGCAAGCAACCATAGCACATATATAGCTATGTAACAAACCTGCACATTCTCCACATGTACCCCAGAACGTAAAGAATAATAATTTTAAAAAATCCACAGTATTTCTATTAAACATTCAATTCGATTTTAAATATATATAAATGGTAAGAAAAACGTACATTTTTCTTTACCTATATACACCATTTTTAGTGTTATATTAGTCAAAGAAGGTTCCCCAGAGAAACAGAACTAATAGGGTCACGACATAGTTCCAGTCCAAGACCAAAGGCCTGAAACCCAGGAAACTGGTGATGTAGGCATCAATCTGAGTGCAGAAGACTGATGTCTCCATTCTAAAACAGAAAAAGTGAATTCTCCCTACCCTACTGCTATAGTTGGATGTTTGTACCCCAAACTTCATGCTGAAATTTGATCTCCAGTGTTGGGAGTGGGGCCTAATGAGGTGTTTGGATCATGGGGGCAGATGCCTCACAAATTACTTGGTGCTGTCCTCGTGGACAAGGTGAGTTCTCTATCAGTTTCCATGAGAGCTAGTTGTTAAAAAGAGCCTGGCACCTCACTCCCTTCTTTCTTTTGCCTTCACTCTCCCACCATGTGATCTCTACACACTCTGGCCTCCTTTTCCCTTCTGCCATAAGTGGAAACAGCCCGAAGGCCTCACCAGAAGCAGATGCTGGCACCATGATTCTTGCACAGCCTGCAGAACCAGGAGCAAAATAAATCCTTTTCTTTATAAATCACCCAGCCTTAGCAGAACAAATAGAAAATACATATTTGTGTATATGTGTGTACCTAAGTTATACATATATATTTGTATCACTTATAGGTATAATTTACTTCTATATATGCTTTATTTATCAACATATTTATATGAATTATTTATGATTTATTGTGAAGAACTAGGTCATGCAATATGGAGGCTGACAAGTCCTGCAATCTGGCGTCTGCAGGTGGGAGAAGGAAAGCTAGTGGTGTAATTCAGTCTTAAGTCCAAAAGCCTGGGTGCCAAGGGAGCCAATAATGTAAATCCCAGTCTGAGGACAGAAGAAAATAGAATAAGATGTCCTAGCTCCAGTAATATGGTAGAAGTAAAAAGGGTATGAGTTCCTCCTTCCTTCACCTTTTGTTTTGTCCAGGTTCTTAGCAGGTTAGATGAAGCCTGCTCACACTGGAGATGACAATCTGCTTTACTCAGTCTATTGATCAAAACGTTAATCTGAAAAATATCCTCAGACACACATTCGGAATAATATTTAACCTACGTGCCTCAGCCAAGACCATTACAAGAATTCTTCACTACCTTTGTATTATTTCCTTCCATTGGATGTTTTTTTTTTTTTAATTCTTGTTAGGGTTAACGAAACTCTATAAGCAATTATTTTTTTTACTTTTGTATACTTGAAAAATCACCTGATTGTCTCAATGGTAGAATAGAGTTGACTGATAAAAGAGACAGTGAACTTGAATATGAAATAATACCTACTATGCAGTCAAGCCATAGAATAGAAAATGATTAAATGAAAATACACAAAGCCTCAGTGACTTGTGGAAAAATATTAGAAGATTCAGTGTACATGTAACTGAGCCTCAGAAGGGGAGGAGAAAGAGGTTGGAGTGGAGAAATCCTTTGAAGATATAATGTTAGTAAACTCCCCCAAATTTGGTGAAAAACATAAACTTGCAGATCAAAGAAAGTCAGTGACTACCAGGAAGATACATTCAAAGAAACCCACACCTAGACACATCATAACTAGATTACGAAAAAAAAAATGGAGACATAGATTGTGAATACACTTGAGCAATGGAAGGCAAAATGATTAACGGACTACATCTCTGTAATGGTGGAAGGACTGCTCTCCTTTGCTCCCTAATATCTTTCAGAAGTCAATTTGTCAGATATCAGCAATTAACCAGAGATGCTCTTTAGGCTGTTGAATGCCCTTAAGCTATACATATGTGGTCTGAGCATCTTTAGAAACCTGTAGACATATTGATTTTGTTAAGATAAGCTCTGTGTCCTTAGGGAGCATCCAGGCAACTTTTTTCCTTAAGAAAAAGCTGGTCATCTAGGAAGGTCCAACAAGATGGAGGGCCAGGGGAAGAAATGGGTCTTTGGTGACTTTCCAATAAGGACTGAACACAAGACATGACAAAACAAGGAAAGACAAAACAAGGTAAGGCAAGACAAAAAAAGCATGGCAATTTTCTGAGACAGGCTTCCTGCTTGGAAGTTTGGTTTTATCCAACACAGATACAACCAACCACTTGTGAGCTCCTGATATATTTCTAATCCCTTCTGATCTGTAAAGAATAGTTTAAGAATTGCAGAGTCAAAAACTTATTTTGGAATTGAAATGCATCTATGAGAGTCTCTCTAAACTATGACTGACAGCAAGATGCAAGGTCACTCTCTATCACTGTAGTCAAATACCATAGCCCATGTTTTCTTTTTAAAAATGTATAAACTCTCATTTATAAACAACATCTCATTTGTCAAATACAACAAACTGCCTTAAAAGTCAAGGAAAAAATAGGTGATTTATTCACGCAAAAACTAACCAAAAATCAGCATTCAGAAAAAATAAATATATAAAATGTTAACAGTTCAAATTTTACTAAAACAAGAAAAGTTAAATTTCTTGAAAGTATCGGGGCATTATATAAAAAGGCAACTTATTGCAATTATCTCTTTACACAAAGGAGGAAGAGATTATTAATGAAACTATTTTTGTAATCTAGTTTTTGTAATGGAAAGAATTTGGCAGAGAAGGATTATTTGTGTTTCAGCTCTCTAATACTGCAGCCAGTTTTAATTTTCCTTGAATAACAAATAACTAGAGTGGTATATCTTACCTTTGGCTTGATGAGAAATGTATATTTTAAGAACTTCAATCACTCAGCAAAATGCTTACCAAACTCAAAACAGCAATTTGCTGTTTAATTTTTCTTATGCTTAAGATTCTGAAAATAAAAAAGAAAAGAATTCTGCAATAATTTAGGATATTGTCCAAACCAACCCAATGATAATGATTTCCAAAATATTGAAAACATAACATTTTTGCTTAGTTTAAAAAATGTGGTCTTTGTACCTTAACATTTTTTTTTCTTTTACTCTCTACTATACTTGATCTTATACTTTACTTAGTACATGAAACCCTCATCAGCTTACTCCCTCATTCCTTCCAGCTAGGCACTATTCATTATTGCTAAATAAAGAAATAAGGGCCGGGAGCGGTGGCTCACGCCTATAATCCCAGCACTTTGGGAGGCTGAGGCAGGTAGACCACGAGGTCAAGAGATCGAGACCATCCTGGTCAACATGGTGAAACCTCGTCTCTACTAAAAAAAAAACCACACACAAAAAATTAGCTGGACATGGTGGCGCATGCCTGTAGTCCCAGCTACTTGGGATGCTGAGGCAAGAGAATTGCTTGAACCCGGTAGGCGGAGGTTGCGGTGAGCCGAGACCGCGCCATTGCACTCCAGCCTGGGTAACAAGAGTGAAACTACATCTCAAAAAAAAAAAAAAAAAAAAAAGAAAGAAAGAATATTATATAAGTTACTTACAAATATATATTATATCATCTCAGTATGTTTCTGGTCGTTACTCAACATTTTGTTTTACCTTTTATTGCTTCCATTTTTTCAGACACATTTTGTCCACGTAAGCTACCATATTGTAAACTATTTCAGAAGACTCCTTCACTTTATTGAGTACCTTCACCTTTTCCTCTGTATTTCTAAACTTCGTATCTTTGGGCCTTTCTAGTCTGTCCTCAGTCTGCTGTCCTGCAAATTCACATCTTTCCATTTCACCTTCTTCTATCTTACTCCTTTTGCCTGTGGCTTTAATTATTGTTGTAATTTCGACCTTCACTTCTTTGTAAATGATGTGATTCTTAAATATCAAGCTTTTTTTTTTTTTTTTTTTTTTTTTGAGATGGAGTCTTGTCCTGTCACCCAGGCTGGAGTGCAATGGTGCAATCCTGGCTTACTGCAACCTCTGCCTCCTGGGTTCAAACGATTCTCCTGCCTCAGCCTCCCGACGAGCTGGGATTACAGGCCCCCACCACCATGCCCAGGTATTTTTTTGTATTTTCAGTAGAGACAGGGTTTCACCATTTTGGCCAAGCTAGTCTCCAACTCCTGACCTTGTGATTGACCTCATGATCTGCCCCCTCACCCTTCCAAAGTGCTGGGATTACAGGCGTGAGCCACCGCACCTGACCGAGGTTTAATTGGATTTACAGTTCCACACGGCTGGGGAGGCCTCATAATCACGGAGGGAGGCAAAGGCGCTTTTTGTGAGAGAGAGTCTTGCTCTGTTGCCAGGATGAGGTGCAGTGCGTGATCTCGGCTCACTGAAACCTCTGCTCCTGAGTAGCCGGCATTACAGGCTCGCCTGCGACCGTGCCTGGCTAATATTTGTATTTTTAGTAGAGACAGGGTTTCACCGTGTTGGTCAGGCTGGTCTTGAACTCCCGACCTCATGATCTGTCCGCCTTGGCCTCCCAAAGTGCTGGGATTACAAGCTTGAGCCACAGTGCCCGGCCACTCAAGCTCTTGCAATCATCAGCTTTCATCTCATCAACTCTCACCATTTTGAGAAATATCTTGAAAACTATCTTCTGCATATTTGTAACTACAGGTGCTCTAGTTTTTCAAATTCAATATTTTTAAACCGGAATTTATCATACATTATGATGCTTCGTTACTCCAATTATGTTAATAGCATCACCAGATCAACCCAAGCTAGAAGTTGAGATCTAACTGGTCCAATTATGAGGGACTTCTTTTCCCGGGTCTGTGAGGGGCGAGGGGCATGGTTTCAAAGGCAGGACTTTCCCGGCTCTAGCCTCTATCTGGGAACCAGAAGGGTTTCAAATGTAAAGTTATTTGTCTGGGTTTCCCCCACCCGCCGCCTAGGTAGAGAAAGCCAGGTGAGGCCTCTTTATCCAAAAAGCTCGCCCAAAGCTTTGGGAGGAGGGGGCTCTGTAATTCAGAGTTGTGGACCAAGTGGCCAATCCGGTATCAGAGTCAAAGATCAATCACTCCAGAGGACGTTTGAAAGAAGTTCTCTCATTGGATGAGAACATGAATGGGGAGGGAATAACTCAATGGTTAAAACTCTAGCTGTTGCCTATCTATACGGATTCCTTCTCCCGGAAGGAGGTTTCGCTTAACAAACCTGTCTTACACATGCAAATTCCAAGGCTGGTCAGGCAGCTCCGCTACATCTTGCAGGTAAAGAATCTTTATCATATGTTTTTGTTTAACATAAGACTTCCTGTTTCTGAGTCAAGGGAAGAAAGGAATGAACGAAAGACAATGACTTTTCACTGTTGGTCAGGAAATCATACATTCCTTCCTTTTATAATTCCTTGTCAACACTACTATGGGACCCAACTTAAGTGTAGCTGAGACCTGGAGCATAGGATAGGAAATATTTGATGAATGCTGCCTTTGCAATAGTTTACTTTTCTGCTTTGCTGCCTCTTTCCACAGATTATATGGAAATTCGACCCTTTTCTAAGAGACACACCTCAAAGTTCCTTTCAAGCTTTATCCAGTTTAAGTTCCAGGGTCCACATTTAATTTACAGTAGTTTCTCCAACAGGCAAAATGTCTAAGTTAACTGTCTCCCTCCCTCCCACCACACACAGACACACCCTTGGTAGAATATTGTATTTGCTTCCTGAGGTAACCAATTACCACAAACTCAAGGACTTAAGGAAACAGAAATTTATTCTTTTACAATTCTAGAGGCTAAAAGTCCAAACCCCAGCAGGACCACACTCGCTCCAGGGGCTCTAGCAAAGAATCGTGGTTCTTATTTTTGCCTCTTTCAGCTGCTGTTGGTTGTCCTGGAATTGTGGAATTTGTGACTGCATTGCTCTGACCCCTGCTTCTGTATTCATATTGTCTTCTCACGTTGTCTTCTCCTCTGTTTGTTGTTATTTCTCTTTGTCTTGCTTATAGAGACACTTATTGCATTTAGGGATGCCTGGAAAATACAGAATAATTACATTGCCTCAAGATCTTTAGCTTAATTTCAGCTGCAAAGACTTTTTTTTTTTTTTTCAAATAAGGTAATATTTTAGATTTCCAGGGCTGAGGTCTTCATGTCTTTGGATGGCCATTATTCAACCTACTTCAAACATGCAAATCATATTTTGGTACCAGAGAAAAAACACGCATTTAAAGAACTCAAAACTAAATGTTGGAGCTGTCACAGAGAGCAAAGGAAAGAGAATAGGAAGATAAGCTGGAGAGATAGAGTCGAACTAACAGCACCTCGTAGGACATTGTAGAGGATAGTGAATCCAAGCTAATCCAAAGCCTCTGTCTTTCATACATAGGTTGTGGGTTAAGAACTCATCTTAGGGTGGTGAGATCTCCCTTCAAGAGAGACACAGCTGTGAGAAATGTAGTAAGCCAGGAACTTTCTGCTGCTGCATCTGCCATAGCATTCCTTCTGAAGCCATACTTTGACCAGACTGTTCATAGCATACGAAGCACTATGTGATTACTAGGTCGGGGACATTCTGGGCCAGTATGAGACTCTTTTAAACAGTAGTTTTTCTTTCCATGGGGCTTCCCATAATCTAATTTTTTCATGGTAGTATTTCAGTCCTACTCAATCATCCCTCTGAGGGACTTCTCTTCCCGGGTCTGCAAGGGGCTGGCTTCAAAGCAGGAGTTCCCCGGCTCCACGCCTCCATCCGGAACCGGAGGGGTTTCAAAAGTAAAGTTCTTTGTCTGGGTTTCTCGCCTGTGGACTAGATAGAGAAGTCCAGGTGAAGCTCCTTTGTCCCAAAAAACCCTCTGAAAGCTCTGTGGGGCGGGTGGGGGGCTCTGCAACTCAGAGTTGTGGACCAAGCAGCCAATCCAGTATCAGAGTCAAAGATCAGTCACTCCAGATGAAGTTTGAAACCACTCCTCTCATCCTCTCATTGGACAGAAACATGAATGGGGGAGGGAATAACTTAAGGCTTAAAATTCAACTGCTCCTTACCTGAACAGATATCCTGCTCCAGGCTCCCCTCCCACAACAGAATGGGAGGCGCTCTCTCTCTCTTCTCTCTCTCTCTCTCTCTCTCTCTCTCTCTTTCTCTCTCTCTCTCTCTCTCTCTCTCTCTCTCTCTCTCTCTCTCTCCCCCCTCCCCTCACCTCCCACCCCCCCACCCCCGGCCTCTTTCTCTCTCTTTCTTGTCTAATAAGTCAGTCTCCCCGCAAAACTCTTTGGGTTGACGTTATTTGAACGGTAAGCTCACAGCGCCTCCTGAGCCCCTTTCCCCATTCCTCAGGGTAAGAGAGGCCAAGAACCTCTTTGGAACTGGGAGCTGGGGACGTTGATGTTTCCCTGGTTCCACCTTCATCCCCTTCTCTTTTCATGAATGTCATGCATGACTGCTCCTTGCTTTCTCTTACTGCATCTTTGTTTTATCATTCAAACACTGTTTTTTCATTGTTTGTTGGTGGACCTGAATGGTCACAGTTAATACCTGTTATGGTCCACAAAGACAGTTTTTAAAATGTGGTTGCCTCATACCTGGCAATTAAAATTATAACACAAGTACTATGTAGCACGTGAATTATCTCTGGAACAAGGTGGCAACCTGTTTGCTGAAGACTGAACTAGTGGTTATCTGGGAAAACATCTTGCGTTGTGCCAATGCAATGATCCAGGTAATTGAAAAGTATGGGGCAGCAATGCATAAAAGGAGATGTAATTGATCAGGAATGACTAACCTGTGTGTTAGTGCTCTTAATGGAGGAATAATACTTTATTAAAATTTTGAGGCACGGTCTCACTCCTGTTGCCCAGGCTGGAGTGCAGTGGTGTGATCACACTCCCCTACAGCCTTGACTTCCGGGGCTCAGGTGATCATCATCCCATTTCAGACTCTCTAGTAGCCAGGACTACAGGCTTGCACCACCACATCCAGTTATTTTTTTTGTATTTTTAGTAGAGATGGGGTTTTGGCATGTTGCCCAGGCGGGTCTCCATCTCAAGTGATCTGCCCACCTTGGCCTTCCAAAGTACTGGGAATACAGGTGTGAGCCACTGTGCCCAGCAGTAATAATACTATTTTACAGAAAAATAATCCAGATAATTTTATCTAATCTCTCCATTTGTTATAAAAAGCAAAAATGCTAGTATAATATTTTTCAGTTATTGATACAAATTAAGTGGTCATATTAGTGTGAATTTTCTGTAGAATGTGATGCCAGAGACAGTGGTTGTTCAATTTTATTGTCATTAGACTTTCCTGAAGAATTTACTTAAAATTCAGAAGACTCAGTCAGATATTCTTATTAGTAGATCCTGGGACAAATCATTATTTAAGAAGGCATTCCAGAGTAGTTTGTCCTTAGACTGTTCTAGACACCAACACAAGGCTTTCCAAAGAGCCTTAAAGAAAGCATATCTAAATTTAATATTAAATGCTGCACTTGATAATGAATCAGAATATAAACAATATTTATGTTAAAGTTATTTTTATGTGAAATTTTGAACTCTGATGCCTCTTTATCTTTTAGGGCAATGAGATTAGAGTAATTCAAATTTTGGATGGATAACCCAAGTCTCAAATCATATTTTTACCTCATTTTTTCAGTTCTAATAAAGGTTGAGTCTAGTGGCTGCCCTAATCTCTGATATATTTAGTAGAGGTCAAATTAGTAAAATTTATTTTAATTCTTTTGGTAAGGGACTAGTCTATGTAACTCACCTGAAGAACTGACAGGCCGATATATGTAAATGAAACATGTTCTAACTTTGCTCTTGAAGAGTGAAAAATAGCCCAAGATACCAGATTAATATTGCCTTGTTCACAGTATGCTGCAAGAAAAGATGAATGGAAATTCAATTATGCCATTCCAAACTACATATTTTGGCTAATGAAAGGCTCATTAATTAAATGAAACAAGGAGGGATTTTTAAAAAAAGATTTTGCCTTGTATACAACTATTCCTAAACAGATCTAAGAAAGATAATAGTTTGTTTGTCAGATTTCTATAAGGAGAGACAGAGTGAAAAGCTTTACAAGAATTTAGTAATTTTGTATAGGTTTTTTACATTTTCTTGGTTCAATTATAAAATCCTCAAAGACCATTGTATTTTGAGGTGGAGTATTTTATAATGCACTTCTTAGCTAGTACATTTAGGGTATGACCACTCCTTTGTATGTTACTGGCAAAAGGGTAATATTTGTTTCTCTTTTCTAGATGGGGCTTTTACAATAAATTTCTTATTGAACACACACATACAAAATTGTTCAGGGACTAGTCTCCTGTGCTACTCTTAGTGACAGGAGAGCATTTCATTCTCACAGGAGTCAGCAAGCTAGTACTCCTCACATCTCTTCATCCAGAGTAAAATCAATCAAGACTTAGACTTAACTTTTTTCTTCCTTCAGAAATCCAGAATTTTCAGTGAAACAGACAAGGGATTTTTCAGAGGTAATATCACTCCAAGATGCAATTGACCAATTTTGGAAAAGTTGTATTTACACAAATCACCAAAGGTGATCAGAGACCAGGAAACAAATACAAGTATTTCATGGACTAAGACCTCATTGATTGTAAGATGCACCATTATTCTGTGCACCTGTTAGACAAGTTAAGCTGTGCACAATGCTTTATTGATAGCTCTGGGCAGTGCATGCATTGATCATACCAGCCTCTCATGCTTTGACATTTATTTTCATCTATTCTAAGATATTTGGTAAATTTTTCTGCCTTCAGTTAAATTGTTTGGCATGACATAGGCCGTACACATACACATACATCCAGAGTTTTCAGTGAAGTATTTTTTCAGAAGTAATAGCAATCCAAGAGACAGTTGACCAATTTTGGAAAATTGACCAATTTTGGAAAAGTTGAATTCACACAAATCACCAAAGGTGATAAGAGACTAGGAAACAAATATAATTTTATACATAGATGTATATGTACAAAATCTCAGTGACAAATGTAATACAGCATCATATTCTTGAATCTCCTCATCTTAGGTCCTGATATTTGGTGGTTATTTAATCAAATGAATACACTGTGGTAGATCACTTCTCTGATGACAAGTATTTGCTTCAGCAATTTTTATATTAATACTAAAATATATAATCTGGGAAGATATTTTGATACCATTTGAACATAACTCAAAATGTTGATGACGTCAATAGCCATGATGAAATTTCTACATGTATAAACAGTGAACACTCAATGATAATTACCATGTGGCTGATTTTATGATATTACTGATGACAGGGTACATTACAGTTTCAGAGATTTTATAACATGAAAGTGTGTATGTATCTAAGTGTGAATGAAATATGACAAGCTATTGCTAGCCTGTTGACTAGAATTAGAGATCCCTCAGAATAAAGGTCTGAGTGCTTCAATTCTCAGAAGGAATCCTGAGGCTAATTTTTAAACAAAAATCAAAACAGAAACAAAAAATTATGACCAGCTAAAACTTTTAGGAAACACATAATGTTACTTCTATTATTAATCCATACATTAGGTTTTCCTCCTCCAGATTCTTAATGCTTTGGTGCTTCCTCTTCCCTAGTCCAACCTCTAAAATCTATAAAATATGCTCATAAGAAGTGTGGAGTGAAAAAACTGCCTTACTAAAATGGTTTGGTTGTTTGTCCCCTCCAAATCTCATGTTGAAATGTGATTCCTAATGTTAGAGGTGGGACCTGGTGGCAGGTGATCGGATCATAGGCGACAGATCCCTCATGAATTGTTCAGCATCATTCCCTTGGTGGTAACTATAACTCTGTGTAATAACTGTATTCTCTGTTCAACTTCTTCCTTTGTTTCGGATTCTTTCCTATTACCACTCCACTAGTCCAAGTCTCTGTCAACTACAAACAGTAATAAAAGCATACAAAAAAAAAAATACCTCCATCAACCTCAAATACTAGCCTGTCTATATCCTCTAATTACATAGACAAATGTGATTGAATTTTCTACACATAAGGATTCTATTTCTCACTTCTATTGACCATTCAAATCTGGGTATCACATTCAACATTCCACTGAGATACCTGTTTGAATTTGCTGAAATGGCCACCTGTAACTACATTTAGTAGAAAATGTGTAGTCCTTAACATAGTTGATCCCTTAGGGGATACTTGTCATTGTTTGACACTTCTTCATTATTCCCTTCTCCCCACCCCCGCCTTTGAGACATCTTTGATATCCGTCTTCTGACTTTCTCCTGGCTTTTCCACAGTTTCTTCAATCTTCTAGATTTTTCTCTTTTAATATTTTTACATAGAAGTGCACTCAAATAAATATTCTCAGGTTCTAGAGAAACATTTGTCCCACCTTTAAAATGATTCCACCTGGGAAATTTTATGCAGTTGTACTTGTCCGTTTGTTGTCTATTTGTGATAAAGCAAATAGCTGAGATCTCTCTTCTGAATTCTGTGTTCATATCTCACTCTGCCCTGTTGAACATCTCACAAGTCTTTCAATCTTTATGTGTCTATAAGTGAACTCTTACCACCAAACCTATTCATTCTGTTTCTGATTTCAGTTAAATTTCACAGTTATTTATTTGCCACAACCAGAAACCTAAGTGTCATTTTGACTCCTTCTTTCTTACTGCCCCAACTCAGCAAATCACATTTTCTTGTTTGATTCCCTCCTCATCTTCCTATTTCTTGAATATGAAAATTTTCTCCATTTACACTGTCATTCATTACATTACTGCATGCCACAATCTTCTTCGAGATTATCGCACAATCTTCCTAGGTCTTTTGCATGC
Organism: Ateles fusciceps; assembly: GCA_036589455.1. Lineage (NCBI taxonomy): Eukaryota > Metazoa > Chordata > Mammalia > Primates > Atelidae > Ateles > Ateles fusciceps. Next base: position 464,569 of record JAZHEH010000589.1, read on the forward strand.
TTTCACTCTATTTTTGTTTGTTCATTTGTTTGTTTTTCTCTAAACTGAGGATATATTGAATTGCAGACTGTGTCATTAAAATAATGATTTCATCATGCTAAGACAAAAAATATTTGAATACCTTTTTTTGTTATTATTTTCAGAATAACACATTTTCTGCCAGTCATGACTTTACATTTGTTTTTCTCTTAATGTACACTTTCCTAAAACATTCTAAGCTCAAGCAGTACTAAATGATTTTGTTTCTTTACTCAAAGCCTCTCATTTCTTATCCACTGGGCACGCTCTTTTTCTGGTTGAAACCCATTACCTTTTCACACCTCACACCTAAACCTGTATCTTTTAATTTTTATACTTTATCAGCTTGAATACCATATCTTCTTAGAAAATTTCTGAAGGTTGTGACCTTTCCATATGCTTTTAAAATACCCTATCCTATTCCTACCATGGCATCTATGTCATTGCAATTTAATTACCTATTTACTTAAATGTCTTTACTAAGTAGACTCTATGTTATTTCAGGCAAAAGTCAGTTTTGCTTTCTTCACCACTGTATCCTCAGTATTTAGCAGACGACCTGATGTGTAGTGTTTATTAGTACAGAGCAAAAATTTGCAGTTGGGGTGTTAGTAACTGCAACAATTGTGATTCATAGCGTAGCTAGAATAATTTAATTTTTACAAATCTCATATGGTACCTTAAGAAATATAATTATCCTCAAGAAGACCAAGTGCATATCAGAGACAAGCCATGTGATACCTGAAGACTGACTCCAAGGAAGACTTTTTAAACAACATTTGAATCCTCAAATCCCTTTACTATCCAGCCTTAGGTCTATCCTAATGTTATCCTCTCCAAACACCAAAATTGGGACCATGTCCCCTTCATATTCACCTGAAGCATTAAATAACCTGAATCTACATTACAGATCCATAGAATTTACTTTGCTTTTTTTTTTTTTATTGTACTTTAGGTTCTGGGGTACATGTGCAGATCATGCAGGATTGTTGCATAAGTACATATATGGCAAGGTGGTTTGCTGCCTCGATTCCCCCATCACCTACATCTGGCATTTCTCCCCATGTTATCCCTCCTCGACCTCCCTACCCCCCTGCTGTCCCTCTCTTTGCCCCCCAACAGACCCCACTGTGTGATGCTCCCCTCCCTGTGTCCATGTGTTCTTGTTCAACACCTGCCTATGAGTGAGAACATGCAGTGTTTGATTTTCTGTTCTTGTGTCAGTTTGTTGAGAATGATGGTTTCCAGATTCATCCATGTCCCTATGAAGGACATGAACTCATCAATTTTTATGGCTGCATAGTATTCCATGGTGTATATGTGCAACGTTTTCCTTGTTCAGTCTATCGTTGATGGGCATTTGGGTTGGTTCCAGGTCTTTGCTATCATAAACAGTGCTGCAATGAACATACATGTGCGTGTGTCTTTATAATAGAACGATTTATAATCCTTTGGATATATACCTAGTAATGGGATTGCTGGGTCAAATGAAATTTCTATTTCTAGATCCTTGAGGAAGTGCCACACTGTCTTCCACAATGGTTGAACTAGTTTACACTCCCACCAACAGTGTAAAAGTGTTCCAATTTCTTGACATCCTCTCCAGCATCTGTTGTCTCCAGAGTTTTTAATGATTGCCATTCTAACTGGCATGAGGTGATATCTCAATGTGGTTTTGATTTGCATTTCTCTAATGACCAGTGATAATGAGCATTTTTTCATATGTTTGTTGGCCTCGTATATGTCTTCTTTTGAAAAGTATCTGTTCATATCCTTCTCCCACTTTTGAATGTGTTTGTTTTTTTCTTGTAAATCTGCTTTAGTTCTTTGTAGATTCTGGGTATTAGCCCTTTGTCAGATGGGTAGATTGCAAAAATATTTTTCCCATTTTGTTGGTTGCTGGTTCAGTCTAATGATTGTTTCTTTTGCTGAGCAGAAGCTCTGGAGTTTAATTAGGTCCCATTTGTCTATTTTGGCATTTGTTGCCTTCTACAGAAGGTGACAAAAATTTGCTTAATTCTGAAGAACAATGAATAACAATTATCTTTGGCTCTCACTTTGCTAATGTACATGCTTCAAGTGTAAGCATGAAGTAAAATATATTTTTCCCAATTTAGTATCTTCCCTCTTCCATTTAGTTTGCCTGTAAATAATAAAGATAAGTTTTAAACATTGGAAAAAAATATTTCAATGAATTAATTAATACTTTAAAAAAGTCTTCAGATGACTATTGGATATGCAGTTGACCCTTGAACAATGAGGAAGTTGGGGTGCTTTCTCCTTGCACAGTTGAAAATTCACATGTAACTTTCGACTCATCCCCCAAACTTAATTTCTAATAGACTAATGTTGACCAGAAGCCCTACTGATAATATAAACCATTGATTAACATCTACCTTGAATGTTATATGTATTATAAATTATATTTTTACAATAAAGTAATCTAGACAAAAGAATGATGTTAAGAAAATTGTAAGGAAGAGAATACATATTTACTGTTCACTAAGTGGAAATGGAGCATCATAAAAGTCTTCATCTTTGTCATTCTTATGTTGAGTAGGCTGAGGAGGAGGAAGAAGAGGAGAGGTGACAAAAATCCACATAAAAGTGCAGTTCAAATAATATTGTTCAATGGTCAGCTATTATTAGCTAAATGGGAAGAAAAAGAAACACAATATAATATTCTTTTCTATTGTTTTCCTATTCTTATTTTTTCCATATTTACCATATTTTCCTTTTTTTCCAAAAAGAAGTATATGGAATTCTTGCAAGTTAATCTTTTCAAAGAAAAATAAAATCTAAGTGTTATACAGATATGCTTTACTGAACATGCTTCAGAGAATAATATGAACTGTCTTAGTCTATTTGTGCTGCTATAACACAATGCCTAAGACTGGGCAATTATAAAGAATAGATATGTATTTCTCACAGTTCTGGAGACTGGGAAGTCCAAAATTAAGATCCTGGCTGTTTTCCTATCTGGGGAGGGCTGGGTCACTTCTTCCAAGATGGCACCTTGAATGCTCTATCTTTACATGGTGGATGGGCAAAAAGACCAAACTCACTGAAACCCTTTTATGTTTTTTTGGTCTGTTTGTTTGCCCAGTCTGGAGTGCAGTGGTGCAATCTTGGCTCACTGCAATTTCTGCCTCCCAGGTTCAATTGATTCTCATGCCACAGCCTCCCGAGTAGCTGGGATTACAAGCATGTTGCCAAAATGCCCAACTAATTATTTATTTATTTATTTTGTGTTTTTAATAGGGAGTTTTCTCATGTTGCCTAGGCTGGTCTCGAACTCCTGGCTTCAAGTGATCCACCTGCCTTGGCCTCCCAGAGTTCTGGGATTACAGGTGTCAGTCACTGTGCTTGCCCCTTCAAACTCTTTTACAAAAAGAAGACTCAGATGTGATTAAACATAGGATCTGTGAGCATGGCCATTATAAGATGGAAAATAATTCAAAGCACTTTAGAGTGGAAACAGAAAGCCCCAGACCTCATTAAAGGAAGAGAGAGAAATTGCTGGGGGGAAAAAGAAATGATGCCATAACTTCAACTGGAAAGTTGCTAGAACTCAAGGAAAAGCAAACAGTTGTCACATCTTGAGCATCTGTAGTATGTACATATAACTGGAAAATTCTATGTATGAGTGTATGTGTGTGTAAAAAATATATGTAGTTTATATATGTACTTATATGTGTATATATTCTAAATTATCCAGCCAAAGCACCTTAAGAAACTACATTCTAATTGATATGGTTTGAATATTTGTCTCTTTCAAATCTCATGTTAAAATGTGATTCCCAAAGTTACAAGTGGGGCCTGGTGGAAGGTGTTGGGATCATGGGAATGGATTCCTCATGAATGGCTTAGCACCATCTCCTGAGGGTGAGTGAGTTCTTGCTCAGAGTTCATGTGAGATCTGGTTGTTTAAAAGTTTGTGACACCCTCCCTCCTCCCTCCCTTGCTCCTGCTCTCACCTTGTGATGTGCCTACTCCTGCTTCACCTTCCGTCATTACTGTAAGTCTCCAGAGGCTATCACTAGAATCAGATGCTGGAGCCATGCTGGCATAGCCTGTAGAACTGTGAGCCAACTAAACCTCTTTTTTAAATGAATTACCCAGCCACAGGTATTCTTTATAGAGAAATGGCCTAATACAGTAATATACATATTCAGCCTAATATGGTATATTATGTATTATTTTGCTTTTAAAGTCTCAGGTATTTTATGTATTTTTTTTTTTTTACTTAATTATTCCTAAGACACCCTTTTAAGCAGATGATTTATCCAAGGTTATGCCACTAGTAAAATGATTTAAAACAAAACCTGCATGATTCCAAATCCTTCATTGTTCACTCGTATGTCACTTCCTATGTAATACAATTCAGATATTGCGTAGGATAGAAATATGTACACTTAGAATGTATCCCCATTAAATTACTATAGAAGCTTGTGATCAAATATCACCAAATAGTTTGAACCCTGATAGGAAATGGCTATAGAATCAGTGCCCCACAGAGTAGAGAGCTACAAGGAGATCAGCTCATCCGATTTTATGGAATTTTTCGCTGCTTAGAAATAATTGAAACTGTATTTTCAGGGTCCTTTTGACAGGAGATATTTTAATTCATATGTAATTTATAATAGCTCATACTATTTCCTTCATTCAATAATTGTGTCTCTGTTCTCATTTAGGGAACATCAATTATGTCTGCTGAATTGAGAGAAGCTAAATATATTCATGAAAAAGCTTCCTTTATCCTTTATTCTGGATTTGTTAAATTCATTAAAACCCATCATCTCCAGTGTGAAAAAGCACATGTTCAGTAGTCCACATGGTTTCACACAGAGGAGGGTTAAACCTGCCCTCAATTATTAGGTAGTGTCTTAGCAGGATAGAATGGCAAATTTAAACTGGGCAATTTAAACAGAATTTGTAATGGGGCTATTTACAAAGCTGTAAGCAGGATTTAGGGAAACCAATAAAAGATTAATGGGGTACTAAGGGCTAGCAAGAGCAGTATTTAAGTCTGAAGGGGCAAAATAGGGAAGTGGTTATCAGAGATATGAGAAAGCCACTTGCAAGGGCTTTGGACTTTGGCTGAAGGATTCAACAATCCATAATCCAGTAGAGAGACAGCCAGGGAAACTCCTTCCCTGATATCTCTTGTCTTCTGCTCACCTCCTGACTAAATAAATAAATAAATAAATAAATAAACAATCAAACCCATCCTTCAGAAGTGAAGATATCTGTAGGGAAAATATTCCACAAAAAAGTTTTTCAACTAAAAACTTTTATGCCAAAGGAATGAATGAGACTTTTTTTCTATTTTAAAAATATATATTTTATCGCACTTTAGGTTCTGGGGTACATGTGCAGATCATGCAGGATTGTTGCATAGGTACATACATGGCAATGTGGTCTGCTGCCTCCAACCCCCAACACCTATATCTGGCATTTCTCCCTGTGTTATCCTTCCCCAACCTCCCTACCCCCTGCTGTCCCTCCCCTATTCTCCTCCAACAAACCCCAGTGTGTGATGCTTCCCTCCCTGTGTCCATGTGTTCTCATTGTTCAACACCCGGCTATGAGTGAGAACATGCAGTGTTTGATTTTTGTCAGTTTGTTGAGAATGATGGTTTCCAGATTCATCCATGTCCCTACAAAGGACACAAACTCATCATTTTTTATGGCTGCATATATTCCATGGTGTATATGTGCAACATTTTCCTTGTCCAGTCTGTCATTGATGGGCATTTGGGTTGGTTCCAGGTCTTTGCTATTGTAAACAGTGCTGCAGTGAACATATGTGTGCATGTGTCTTTATAATAGAACGATTTATAATCATTTGGATGTATACCCAGTAATGGGATTGCTGGGTCAAATGGAATTTCTATTTCTAGGTCCTTGAGGGAGCGCCACACTATCTTCCACAATGGTTGAACTAATTTACACTCCCACCAACAGTATAAAAGTGTTCTGATTTCTCCACATCCCCTCCAGCATCTGTTGTCTCCAGAATTTTTAATGATTGCCATTCTAACTGGCGTGATGTGATATCTCAATGTGGTTTTGATGTGCATTTCTCTAATGACCAGTGATGATGAGCATTTTTTCATATGTTTGTTGGCCTCATATATGTCTTCTTTTGAAAAGTATCTGTTCATATCCTTCTCCCACTTTTGAATGGGCTTGTTTGTTTTTTTCTTGTAAATCTGCTTTAGTTCTTTGTAGATTCTTTGTATTAGTCCTTTGTCAGATGAGTAGATTGTAAACATTTTTTTACCATTCTGTTGGTTGCTGGTTCAGTCTAATGATTGTTTCTTTTGCTGCCCAGAAGCTCTGGAGTTTAATTAGATCCCATTTGTCTATCTTGGCTTTTGTTGCCAATGCTTTTGGTGTTTTAGTCATGAAGTCCTTGCCTATGCCTATGTCCTGAATGGTTTTGCCTAGGTTTTCTTTTAGGGTTTTTATGGTGTTGGGTCTTATGTTTAAGTCTTTAATTCAACTGGAGTTAATTTTAGTGTAAGGTGTCAGGAAGGGGTCCAGTTTCTGCTTTCTGCACATGGCTAGCCAGTTTTGCCAACACCAATTATTAAATAGGGAATCCTTTCCCCCATTGCTTGTTTTGGTCAGGTTTGTCAAAGATCAGATGGTTGTAAATGTGTGGCATTGCCTCTGAGGCCTCTGTTCTGTTCCATTGGTCTATATCTCCATTTTGGTACCAGTACCATGCTGTTTTGATTACTCTAGCCTGGTAGTATAGTTTGAAGTCAGGTAATGTGATGCCTCCAGCTTTGTTCTTTTTGCAACACAGTTATTATATTAGGTTGGTGCAAAAATGATCGTGGCTTTTCACAATTAAAAGTGATTGTGAAAACCCACAGTTAATTTCACATCACCTTATATATCCTATATGCTATAAAATTTTGGCCTGCCTAATGAAAAGTTTATGTAAAATAAGTATAAATAAAAAAATGGTGAGTTATTTCTGTATGCATACATTTTATAAAGGTTTTATTTCCATTTTATATTAGATTACAGATCTTTCCAGTGAAATCATTTAAGAAATGTTTCTTAGATGATTCAGATTAAAAGTAAACTGTAAAAATAAAAACATATAAGTGCTTTCAATCCTTTTCCCTGATTCCCAAATTGGCTGAATTGGCTGCCATTTAAGTTTTTTGAATGTGATAATTCATAAAGTTGGGGATCATTTCTTCTCTGATAACCTGCTTAACAATGGAAGAAAGTAAGTCTTTTTTCCTTAAATCCTTTGGAGTTGAATGTCAGCTTGCTTATGTTGACAAACATGGTACTGAGAGAGTGCCTTTTCATCTCATTGACATGGATCATATCATAAAACTGGGAACTGGAAGTCTGCCACCCAAGCAATTTAGATTGTGTCTATACTATCAAAAGAAAGCTTTGAAAAACAAATATTTCTTACAAACTGTCTGACTTGTCTACATAGATTATATGGTTGTGAAAAGAATTTGACTATGTTTTCTCCATAGCACATTCAGTTGCTGCTGCGGCAGTGTGCAAGCACAGCTGCAGTCCATTTTCTTGCCTTTTGAAAGATCCTTTCTTTTCTCCACTATTACAATCAGGTGAGGATGTATGTATGGGCTGGGACCTACAACTGTCCTGGTAGATCAATAGGAATCTCCTTTCCTTACATATCATTTTCTAAAAATGAAAAAATAACTGATGTGTTTATGAGGGCATTTCCACATAAACATGTATTTTCAAAAGCCAGAGAAAATACTTAAAGTTATTAAACTCCTACACATGCCATGGTGGATAGCATCATATATTTAAATTTCAATTCAGTTGAATCAGTAAGTATTGAGCACATATGAGAAAGACACCATAACTTAAATATCCCAGTAAAATACAAAACAAAACAAGAACACTTTTTGTATAAAAATCCAATTGAAAGGATTGAATTGGCATCCTCTGTTACTTTTTGGGCATCAGGTTTATGCTTTCAGTTGAATTTCCACACACAATCATTACTACCTGTTAGCTCTATATGTGTGCCAAAGTCAACTCTGTTCATTTGCTAAACTAATATTTATTGAGTGGCTTCTATGTGTCAGGAGCTATTGTGTGTGCTGGAAAAAGTAAGAATGACACCTCACTGAATCATTAGTTAGTATAGAGAAGCAGTTCCTTTACTCTTAAGTGATTCTGCTTAACTAATCCCCCAGCTGAAAGAACCTTGATTTAAAATAGCTATTTACTAAAATGTAATAGTGTAATAATTATTCACCATTTTCTTTTCATCAACATGTATATTTCTATATGCCTTCATAGAATGAACTTGAAATTAATGACTTGGGGTCGGTTTTGGATTTCAAGATTTTTACAGGTTATTATTTCCTAAACATAGGTTTATAATCTTCCAATCTGCTTTCTTCAACAGGACTCTTCTCTTGAAACATTGCTGGTCTCTTTCTTACCCTTTGATCACTTTATGTGCTATGTAGTCTTCTTATCTCTTCATTGATGCTTCTTCCACTCCCACGGATGGGAAAAGGAGCTGCTTTGCATGCTAAAACCCAGAATTAAGGGTTCCAGGGGAGGCAAGGCTTATCTCAGCAAGACTAGGGACTAGCAGATATATCACTCTGAAGAAGATGAAAACTTTCAACCAGGGTTCTTACAGTCATTTTAGCCAACTTCTTAGTACTGCTGGACTAGAGAGAGTGCAAGAATCCAGATTGAAGACATTGGGGATATTTTCTCTCTCTCTCACTCTGCAGTGTCAGCATCATAGAATGAACCTCCAACAAATACTGCATTCAGTTTAATAACTAATTCTAGTCCTGCCTTTCCTGCAAAATAACAATTTGACTTTTACTACTCTGCCTGAGTTTATTGAAAAATAAATTATGCATTATATGACTTCTTACTTCATGGAGCTGATTGGAAGATAGAGTCAGACAACACATGCGAAAGCTTATATTCACTCTGAATAGGTTGAAGCTATAAAAAATAACAACCAGTTCTGCTTTTCACAGCAGAAAACTCACAGAATGTCACTCTGCCTGTCACATGGCAGGAGATTATTAAATATTTGTTATATAAATGAAATATCTTTGGGAACTCTATGCTTTCAATCCTCACATTATATAGTGCTACAAAGAACTTTTTTGGTACTGTTATTTCATAAATATACACAGAAAGTAAAAATTTAAATGACTAAAGAATTATACGTCTTTTTTATTAATATTACTTTTTCAACGAAGTATACAATTAAAATTACACAAATATATGTTTTTATGGTACACTTAATATAAATTTTTTATATTAAATGGAAAATAATTGCTGCCATTATCTGATTTTGTTGAATTACATTTAAGTGAAATTGTTGCTCATTATTATCCTACCCTTCTTCTCCACCACACAAAACTTACTCATTGTTCCAGATGATCACTTTCATCTACTTGGGTAAAAGTACTATGATATTTCTTTTGTTTTTCATACTGATATTTTCTTGAACAACCATATGCCAGATTGTAACTGGAACCTCTAGGAGTCTTTACTCTTTTCTTAATTTATCCACAACTACACACATATTGTCAATATAGAAAGTAAACTTAAACTCATAAATACCTACTTCTACCTTGAGTTTTCCAAACACACAGTTTTTAAAGAGAAAACTGAAAAATGCTTCAGTAGACTCTAATTTTTTGACTTTTACTATCTTTGCAACTCTTGAAATTGGCCCTACATTTCAAATAAATCTCTGGTTATTGTTGCGAGTATACCTTTACTGATATAGACCACCTAATTCTAACCCTGACTCTAACCCTAATCATTTGTGACCATACCTGGGTTCCCAGTGTTCCAGCTCCTTACTTTGCATTCCCATGTTCAGTCATTTTTCAGAAAGAACTCTTATCATCCCAGGACACATTAACTGAGAGTTGAGATTATTTCAAACCATCAGAAAATTTTTAATATCATTAAAGCTCAAAATATAAGTAATAAAAGTTTCAATGAGAAACTCTTGATCATTGCATAAAATTTTATAGTTCCAAGGACTTTCATAGCTGTACTTGCAATCTTTTAACTCACTCAGGTTTTGTCCGTTGGCTCTACAGGAAATGTGTGAAAATATTCTTCTTATAAAAGGGGAGATTTTTAACTTTTCTCCTTCTCTTATTGACATTCCAGTTGCCCCAGCTAGAATCTGTAAAGGAAATTTTGTTATATTCTATCCCTTCTTGGTTTGTTAAACTTATTTGATCACCAAGTCGAGTTAATTAGTATAGGAAATTACCATTTGATGTCAGTCCCTACTCTCTTATTGCCAATATTTTAGCTCATATGTTTGTAATTTCATGTTTAAGAAAACTTTATAAGTATGCTCATATTATTGTTATTTGCTCTCTTCTAACTTATTTGACATGTTGTCACTTTACTCATTCCTTTGACAATACTAAATCTAGATAATGCCTACTTGAGCCAGGCACAATGCTAGATCCTGGGAGAAATATGAACCAAGTTTCTGTCTTAAGAAATTAAAGTAGTGAGAAAAGTAACTTTCATTTAATGGATCCTACATTTAAAGAAGCACTAGGTGCTGGGAGAGATTGTATTAAGGGACAAGTAACCAAGTAACAGACGAACAGTGGTCAGGAAAGGCATTTTAGAGGAAGTGACATTTAATCAAACTAAGAGTAGTTTTAAATAAGCATTTGATACTCCACAACTGAATTTTAAAGAGGGTATTTTTCCAAGTATATGCAAATTAATACCTCTGGGAAGACACATCTTCATCTGCATAATTCAAGGAAACTAATAGTAACAGCAATATTTTTTGAAATATCTACAACTTAGATCAATTTAAATTATTATTACTTTATTAGTAGAGTGAAGCTTATTTTGTGTCTATGAAATAATGATCAAACAAATTAGGACAATATTCTTATTTTGAAAAAGGAATAGGGGATGAATATGTAAAAAGAAGTCTAAGAACGGGTTAAAGAAATAATTGACTAGAAATGTTAGTCCCTACTTTCTTTTGTCTAGTCCGATTGCACATTTTCCAGATTTGTTATTTACAATTAGCCCAGTTCAACATTTGAAGCAATAACTAATATTCAAGCCCTATTGACTACTACAGAAACTCTTCCCTACCATCAAGTGGGTTTTTTGTTTTGTTTTGTTTTGTCTTTTACTTGTCAGTATATGACATAAGCTCCAAGGCATCAATGTGATGTTTAAGGCATCTGGCTAAAAATAAACTACAACAGATTTGAAACCTGAGAAGCCTTTTCCTAGCTATTTGACTTTACGTGATCAACTCATATAGTTCTAGTAATTGTAGCTTCCTTACCTGTAAAATATAAACATATTTTTATGTATATCAGCAAATAATTATGAAGATGAAAATAGATAAGGTATCTAAAGCACTTAATGTATGTAAAATACTTAGTAGTGCTTAACTGACAAGCACTCAGTCAATGCTTTCTGTGGCCACTCTTACACTATAACCATTGTACTATTACTATTACCATTATTGGTTTTACTGCAAACGCTACTGTCATTAGTACCCTTATTTTTACTATCAATACTATCACGAGAATCAATCAGCCCAATTGGCTTTTATTGTACTACTGTGGTATCCAAAGGGGGTTGAATCTACCCTAGAAAAAAATATTTTGAAGTTAAGGAAAAGAAATAAAGGTTATTTTTGTATTTAATTTCTTTACTATTTTAAATTTTATTGGGGTAGTATGTTCTATAAGGTACACATCATATTAGCACAATACTGCATGCTTATTATGTCTGAAGAAATATGCTAAAATTTAGAAAGTATGTTAAGTTATTTTTCTTTATGGGAGTACATGATCAAAAAGTTCGGAAAATACTAGTGTAGGAAGGATATAAGCAAATAAGTAACACATTAAAAACCTATTTTTTTGAGACAGAGTCTCACTCTGTCACTCAGGCTGGAGTGCAGTGGTGCCATCACAATTCACTACATCCTCGAACTCCTTGGGCACAGATAATCCCCCAACCTGAGCCTCCCCCAGTCAGTGGGATTACAGGTGTGCACTACCACACCCACTAATTTTCCTACTTTTTATGGACATGGGGTCTTACCATGTTGCACAGGGTGGTCTCAAACTCCTGGGCTCAAGTAATCTGCCTGCCTTTGCCTCTCAAAGTGCTGAGATTACAGGCATGAGCCACTACACCTGGCCAACACATTTTAAGTATTATAATAAATGCTATGGAAGAGGTACAAATACAAAAACACTACCAAAAATCTCACATGGGTGCTGCATTTGAATTATGAGAAATCTAGGAAATGCATGATCTGTGGGGTGATTGGCACCATGAAGCTAACGGGGCCAGGCAGATTTACCAGGAATTTGAAATGACAACGATAAAAGTTGAATCAGTGCATTTAAAATGGGAGAAGATGCCGAAAATACAAAGATGAATTTCTGAAAAGCAGGAGCCTATGACTATTAATTGAAGCTCTAAGTAAAAAAATGATAAAAACACAGATGATGAAAGGTCAAGAATGAAGGGAGAGTAGAGTGTGTGGTGGTTGTTAGAAGTCGACACAATAGTAATAGACACAGAGAGTGGCTGAGTCACCACAGAAAAGAGTAATATATTCTTGCTATTGAAGGCACATAGAGATAACCTGATCCCCCAGAGTTTTGTGTATCCTCCAGCTTCTAAATTACATTTTGGTCTCTGAAAGGCCTTGGTGTATTGCCAATCCTGGGATCCTGTGAGATTCCATTGCCTTTATATCTGTGTGTACTCTTTTCAACACACTCCCAATTATTTGTGGTAACTTGATTTATTTCTGTCTTTATTTAGCAGGTTCAAATCTCAAGCCACATAAGCAGCTGTGCAAGAAATATATCTTTCATTAGTTTTAGAATAACATCAACTTAATTGCTATTTTGAACCACATTTCCACTATATAGTAGAAATTAAATCTCAGTCAATGCTGTGTAATTTTAAACACCTTAGGGCCTCCCACCATTGCTCTTGGAGCCCTGTTCTGCAAAAAACCGACAGTACAAGGAGTTGAGGTAGTTCACCTGCTGCTCAGTTGTCTTCCTCCCACCCTGGCAGTCCTTACTGGAACAGGAGGACCAGAAATGCCTTTGATTCTTGATATACAAAGAACGTTGCTACATTATTCCTCACACCCAGCAGCAAGAATGGAAGCCATATAAAACTTAGTGGAGCTGTAACATTTATTTCACCAAGCCTCTGCCTCTGCTTTTTCTAGGATCAACGTCTGAAACAATTTAAACTTTGAGAATCTCTGGGAACCTCTTAGACCTATGTAGCCTGCATCTTATAGTAGCTTTTCGATACTCATGAAACTGGCAACTTCGCTGTTTTTATGAAGTCCTGATGTAAAAGGTACATCCTTTTTAACACTCCAAAATTAATTTAGGAGTTTATTGTGCTTCTGACTCTGGAATTTGCTTCAAGATTTTCTTGTGGGAAGAATTGAGTGTATATCTCATTCAATGGGCTCCACCTTTATTTATTCATATCTTCCACATTTTCCTCAACTGTTAGATTTCCTCACTAACATTTAATTATGAAACATTTCTGACATAGAAAAGTTGTAACAATTATACAAAGAATACTGATATATCTGCCACTGAATCTATCATTAACAATATTATATATTAGTTTTATCTCACTTATATCCAACTACCAAATCCTATATCTATCCATCAATCACATTTTTTGATGCTTTACAAGATAAATTGTAAGCATCAGGATATGTACCTTTCTAAAATACTTCAACATGTATACCAGTAATTGGAATTCAGTATTTACATCTTTCATTGTAAACTTAAAATGAAATGTTTAAATATTAAGTATGCACTCACTAAATATTGATGAAAGCATGAATTCATGTAAATAAATCCCCCAACAAGGCACACAGCATTACTATAATCAAATACATTTTCCTCATGGTCCATCCTAGTAAATTTCTGTCCCAATGTCAACTAGCATTATTATTTTTTTAAACACAGATTAGTTTCCCCTGCTCTAAAACTGCCTATAAATGGAATTATATAGTATTAATTATTTTTTTGTAAGACTTCTTTCACTATCAGGAAGGTTTTGATATTCACCCATCTAGCACTCATCTGTATTTTGCTCTTTCTTACTGATGAATAGTATCTCTTTCTATAAATATGCTATAGTTTATTTAGCCTACTAATAAACACCTGGCCTATTACTAGATTTTAACTATTGTGAATAAAACTGCTATGAACATTCTAGTATAACTCTTCTTGTGAATATATGCTGTTATTCCTTGTATTTAAATATCCAAGAGTGGAATTGTGGGTTTTAGTACAGTTCTTTAGTTACCTAAGAAATTGCTAGAACATTTTAAAAAATAGTAGCATTGCATTGTACTCCCACAAAAAAATACATGAAAATATGGTGGAGTTTTTACATGTGAGTGTTTTTTAGGGGTAAGATAGGTTAAGAATTGGAAAAAGATATTATTTTATTTACTACACAGTCTTATTTTAGGCATGGCCTTAGCTGTAGCTGAAACATTGCCTTTTCCATGGGAATAGATGACAAAGGATCTTAATGAGGAAGGGTCGCAGAAAACTGGGAGTGCTGTTACTGAGCAAGCAATGGGCTCACTGACTGATACATATAGAAGCCAACACTACAGCACTGGCTTTTGAGAAAAGAAAGATTTTATTGTGAGTCAACTGGCAAGGAGACAGAAGGTAACACTCGAATCTGTGTCTCTGAGCTGGGGCTAAGATAAATTTTATAGGCAGAGGCTGATGAAGTGTGATTGGATATTGCATGAGATGATGCTAGGAGGTGTGATTTGACTGGATCAGGATATGGAATAATGCCAGGGCTCAATCTGATTGTTTCATGGATTATTCAGTTTTTTTTTTTTTTTTTTTTTTTTTTTGAGACAGGGTCTCACTCTGTCACTCAGGCTGGAGTCACCTAGGCATGATCATAACTCACTGCAGCCTTAAATTCCTGGTCTCAAGCAGTCCTCCCACCCGAGCCTTTCAAGTAGCTGAGACTACAGGTGTGTACCACCACACCTGGATGATTCGAACTCCTGGGCTCAAGCAATCCCTCCCATCTCACCCTCCCAAATTGTTGGAATTACAGGAATGAGCCACCACACTTCTTAATTCAGTTCTCATTCCTTAGTCTGAGCCCTTAGGTTCCATCCATGGTTATGTGACTACATGAACATTTTGTAGGTCTGTCTATATTATGAATATAGTTACAATAAGACAACTCATCTCCTCACCTGTTCTGTTTCCAGCAATTACAAAACTGTCTTCTGATTATAGTTTAAGTGTCTCAGATAGATTTTCTAACTTAGAAAGACTATTTCATGTTGTTTACATGGTATTCCTTTTTTGTACTTTATTTTCCCCACAGGAAATAATGAGCTTTACATGCACTGGTGAATTATGCATGAGGTTAATTCATGTCAGTTCTTATGTAAGTTTCATAACTACTAAGCATTGTTAAAGGTTGTGTTTTAAACTCTTTGGTTTCTACCTCTTCAACTATTTCATTTTCTTTTTAAGATGGGACTTACAGTTTATTTTATGGTTTCCCCCAGTGCCTAGCCCAGTGCTGGACAATTTATTTATGGCTTCCCTTGGTGCCTAGCCCAGTGCTGGATTATAATGGAAATCCATCAATCCCTAGCTCCCTAAATAAATATAGAGATAACTCTTAGATCTTGTTGTTTTACTTATAAAATATTACTTAAATGCAACATAAAATGATCAAGGCAGCAAATTTAACAACCTTTTAGAATGCACATATATATTTGTGAACTGTAATATGCAACAGTAATATAAATATGCTAATAATCCTTTTTATGTAGTCTATGTCCTTATAATTCTGCTAAAATTAAAATTGATAGTGACAGTTTAGTGGCTGATTTGATCTTAGTCTAAGTGGTTTTCAAATACACTTGTATCACAGAATACTTTCTTTCCAATTTATATCTAAATAATGTGATTCGACTGGTTGGTTAATTAGCTCCCTGTCCACATTCATTCACTTTATTCAGTGAGCAGAAATTTACTGAACAGCTGATTGACATGTGGCAATCACAGAACTAAATTCAGGGTTTATGACAATTAAAAAATTCACTCTCTGAACATGCCTATAATCTGTTAAGAGAAGAAAAAAAATCTGGACACAATTAGAAGGGAAATGTTATTGTGTTTAAAATATGTATGTTTAGATTCTATTGTGGCCAAGCAAAAAGAGAAAAAATTATTAGTTTTAACAAAGAGAAAAAGGGGTATGTGGTAAAACCAAAACTAGAGGCAGAATTAAATTGGAGATGATATCCTGTAGGGACACACAGTGGAAGAAAATCCCACTTGGTCCTTGCTTTTCTTGTTAATAGTGCACATTTATATGGTCTTAATTCATGGTGCCTTTACTAATATCCTCCCTTTTTCTATTCTGATCACATGGTTCTATTCGTGCTAATGCTAAGGAGTAATTTGGATTATTATTTAATTATTACCACAAGGAGAATCTCATCAGTAATTTCATAAGACTAAATTGCTCTTATGAGTTTTCTCCAATATTTAGGTCAGATAAAATGGTAGGTAAAATAATAACTCCAACGATGTCTACATCCTAATTCCTGAAACCCGTGAATATGTTAGTTTATGTGGCAAAAGGTAATAAAAGTTGTAGGTGAAATTAATGTTGTTAATCAGTTGACCTCAAATTGAAGTGAGTAATCTGGATTGCTCAGTTGGATCCAAAGTAACTAAAGAGTCTTTAAAAGTGGAAGAAGAAATCAGAAGAAAGTTAGAGAGATGGTAGCATGAGAA
The DNA here is from genome assembly GCA_036589455.1 of Ateles fusciceps. NCBI lineage: Eukaryota > Metazoa > Chordata > Mammalia > Primates > Atelidae > Ateles > Ateles fusciceps. The sequence continues at coordinate 481,470 of JAZHEH010000589.1, forward strand.
GGACTCACACAATGTTTCCAGCGTTGAAGATGGAGGAAGAAACCATGAGGCAAGAAAAGCAGCTAGCCTCAGAAGCCAGAATAAACAAGAAAACGAATTCTCCTCTAGAGCCTCCAGAAAGGAATACAAGCTTCCTTACACCATAATTTTAGGCTAGTGAAGCCCAGATTTATGATTAACATAATTGTCAGATAACATATGCATTTTGTTTTAAGCCTCTAAATGTGAAACAATTTGTTATAGTAGGCATCAAAACTAGTACAGCTATCTTCAATAACCTTGTCTTATCTAGGGACTTGAAGTATATCTTTGTTAGCTTATCTTGGTCCCCAACTTATGTAGAAATCATAGGCCTAGCTGGTTAAGAATTCTAGCTTTGATTTAATCAACAAATATGTCTGGGGCATGTGCTATTATCCAGAAACCGAGGTGGTCATTAGGTATACAGTTACGAAGGGCTAATGGTTCCTTCTTTCATGGAGTTTAAAATTTGATAAGGAAATAGAATATGAAGCAAGGCGACAACTTTCTGAAACATGAAGGGCAACCAAAGAAAAGGCCCATGTGTAATCGACAATTAAAACCAGAGAATCTAAGCTGGTTTGAGAGGAATTAAAGATTTCGGTTTTAAAAAGTGACATTGAATTAGTGACCTTAAGGGTACATAGAAAATATCATAAGTAGTGGCTAGGTTGCAGAATTCTGGGGATCAAGAACAGCTGTGTCTATTCCCTCATGTGGGAAGGAGGTCAAGTATTTTAGTCCAGAGATGTGAAAAGAGCTGTGTTCCCTAACATAACTCCCTAAGATCCTTCACTCGTATTCTCCACTAACCAGGGTTTCATCAACAGTCTGATTAGAATGTCTCTTCCCCCGCTCAGAGCCCCATATCCATAGTTTATCTACTTTTCAAGGTCTGTATTTTAAAAAATCCCCTCTCTTCTCTCACAGCTGTAAACAATCTTTTTGCCTACTCTTTTAGCACTTTATCTGTTCGTCTTCAATGGCATTTATCACTCTCTCCTTTGTGGTACAGTTATTTTTGAGCATTTCTTACTTTCCAGACTAGATTATAGATTTTTAGCTTTTCAAGCGTTCTTGGAGAGTGTAAAAGGGCAGAAAGCAGCATATGGTGTGATATCACTAGGTGTGATATAGAGATTGAGTCTGAGAAAAAGTCGGGAAGCTGAAAAACATGAACATGCTGAGAAAGGATTAGGAGCTGAATGGAGGCACTGGTAGCAATTTAGCCTTTTCAATTTCTCACAAGCCCTGTAGCCACATATGGGTAATCATTTCTCAGTTAAACGATTGTTATGACTCTTATTTTCAGTTCTCTGCCATTTCCTTCAATCTGGTGATAAACTACAATGATCTATTTAAGTAAAATGCATCCAAAGGATCCTCAAATCTTCTGCCACCAAGTGAACTGGCACATTCTAACCGCAAGCATATACCTAATGTGAGAACATCTGAAAGAAAAGTAAAAATCATAGACTTATCTGAGTTGTTTCTACTTAACACAGCATATCTTAATATTTGAAAACACTCCCATATTGCATGCAGATATTTTAGTGATGGACAGATTCCAAAGTCATAATTTTAAAACTCTTCTGTAAGATATTATACAATATCTCACTGTATATGTCAGGGTGTGGAAGGCTATGTTGTAATGAAACTCAAATATATTAATATCTTAAAGCAACAGCAAAAAGAAAAGATTTCTCAGTCTTACTGCATATCACTCAAAGGTCACATGGAGTTTACTCCTCGAAGTCCCCATCCAGGGACTAGGAGCTGAAGCCCCACCAGCTAGAACAATAATATATATATATATTTTTGGCTATGGAAAAAAAAAACAGGAAGAATTGATTTGACTGTATTTCTTAGCTGCATTTTATTTACCTAAACATCTCATATGATTAGATCATCTCATATCAAAGAAATGGGGGAAAGGCCGGACACAGTGGCTCATCCCTGTAGCCAGTAATCCCAGAACTTTAGGAGGCCGAGGTGGGTGGATCACGAGGTCAGGAGTTCAATACCAGCCTGGCCATCATGGTGAAACCTCATCTCTACTAAAAATACAAAAATTAGCTGGGAGTGATGGCACATGCCTGTAATCCCAGCTTCTCAGGAGGCTGAGGCAGGAGAATCGCTTGAACCTGGGATGTGGAGGTGGCAGTGAGCTGAGATCATGCTACTGCACTACAGCCTGGGTGACATAGCAAGACAAGCAAAGAAAGTCAATGGGTGCTAAAATCAGCAGAGGAGAAGTTTGTGGAATATGTATATTCCCATGAAGCCAAAGTTTCTCTGTGTACATTACCTGCTGCTCACAGAGGTGGCTTCACAATGGAGAGATCTAGCTGTCTCCATCTTAATCCTATGGCTAATCTTATCATTACTAATAGTGGAAAAAAATAGATATGGTTCTTCATTAAACATTGTTACCTGTGCATTATTCTAGACAAAGGTGTTTAGCCTATATCTGATAACTTTTTATTCATTTTCTGTTTATATGACATTCAGATAATAGAGGTAGGAGTTAAATGACAATGAAATAATGATAAATCTATTCAGCTTCAAAAGATGAGATATTCTGCAGGATAACTAACCCAGCCTCAACAAATACATGTCATGGGAAAACAAGTTAGGAGACGGTGAATTATTCTAGATGTAGGCCAGGTGCGGTGGCTTACACCTATAATCCCAGCACTTTGGGAGGCTGTGGTGGGTGGATCACGAGGTCAAGAGATCGAGACCATCCTGGTCAACATGGTGAAACCCCGTCTCTACTAAAAATACAAAAATTAGCTGGGCATGGTGGTGCGCGCCTATAGTCCCAGCTACTCGGGAGGCTGAGGCAGGAGAATTGCTTGAACCCAGGAGACAGAGGTTGCGGTGAGCCAAGATCGCGCCATTGCACTCCAGCCTGGGTAACAAGAGCGAAACTCCATCTCAATTAAAAAAAAAAAAATTTATTCTAGATGTAAAGAGATCTAAGGTATATGATATTTAAATGCAATTTGTAGTCTTTAATTGAATTCTTTAAACCAATTTTGAGCAATTAAAAAAATTTAATATACTAGATTCCATTAAGCAATCATTGCTAATTTTTAGGTATGATAATGCTTTAACTGCATATAGTTAAAACGGAGCAACTTTGTTTTCTAGAGATACATACTAAGATATTTAAGGATCAAATGCAAAGTAGTATTTAATCTATTTAAAAATATTTCATTAAAAATTAGCAAATATGGCAAAGGGTTACTAATTGTTCACTCTAGGAGGAAGGGTTTTGTTGGGTATTTGACTAGAAAGATTGAAAGACTATCCGGGCCTAAATTTTGTTTTCACATTACTGATTTACACCTGAGTGTAGAAGTAGGCGGTCAGCCCAACTCAAAGACATGAACCAAGAGAAAACCAAACACCACATATTCTCACTCATAAATGGGAATTGAACAATGAGGAAACATGGACACGGCGGGGGAGACATCACATACTGGGGCCTGTCAGAGGACGGGGGCAAGGAGAGGGGAGAGCACTTGGACAAATACCTAATGTATGTGGGTCTTAATACCTAGATATTGGGTTGATAGGTACAGCAAGCCACCATGGCACATGAATATCTATGTAAAAAAACTTGTATGCTCTACACATGTATCTCAGCACTTAAAAGAAAAAAAAAACAGTAATAGTAAAAGGCGCTTGAAGATACGGTTACCTGAAGAAAGGGAAGTGAATTCCAGATTGTGAAAAATACTCTAAATTGGTAAGGATCTAATCTGTGGTTCAATTTGAGATCTGATTCTAATGACTACATTCTTCCAGTCACACAACACCATGGGTTTGGCCATTTCCTTTGTGTTCTTCTGTATCCCTTTTGTCAGTAGAGAATATTACTTATTTGATCTTGTCTTTTCTCATACCTGTGTCTGTTTCCTCTAGGAGATGATACGTGAGTAGAAATGGAGCCTTATTCATCTTTGTACACTTAGCATCTAGCATGTGAGTACCAGACAATGGTATCCAGTGATGTATGTTCAAGTGAATTAGTTGGTTCTGGCACTCAGTGAATACTTGTTAGATTAAGAGAAAATAAGTAAGTAATTCAAATGAATGATCTTTAAATAGCTGTCATGGTGAGTGTTCTTTGTAATAATAAATTCATATGCTCTTCTAAAAGTTTTGAGTTCCTTGGGAAATTCAGCAACTTTATTACCACAGTCAAAAATGGAATTGAATAATATTTAGTGAAAGCTGCAAGGTGTTCCTGTGGGTCATTTAAACACATGCGTCAATTTACAACTTGATGAACTTCATTTGCTTGACACTTTCAATTCTTTTAATCACATATTAGCTTTTCCTTAAAATTGGAATTAATGGCCTGTGATATATTCGGTTTTTATAAAATTGTCTAAATAAATACAGTTTTCTTAATTTTACATAGAGTATAAGCAAAGCACTATAATGATTCAGTATTCCCATCAGTAAACTAGAACTGCTCTTATCTGCATATCAAAATAGTCTCCTATTTACTTCTTTCCACCAATCCTGTATCAGTTATCATATTAATCCATGAATTAAAACCTTATTCTGTCATATCAAAATAACTATGGTTTTGAATATATTCTAAGATATACTTTTACATGCTCTAAAATATGGCCTGAGGTTTTTAAGTAAATATGTCTATCTCTGACCACAGCAGATGTTATCTGAGAGCATCAGATAAGCTGGCCTAAAGTGGATAAAATTTGTATTGTTAGAAATAAATCCCCTCTCTAAGAAAGCTGCCTGCTAAATAAAGCATTACTTATACTCCATGTCAGAAACAAGCTAATTCAAAGTTCACAAAAACTTTGAAGGAGAAACACTTATTACTCCATTTTACAGATATAAAAACTGAAATATCTTCTTTCAGAGGTACTCAGCTGGATGTTGCAGATGGGTGATCACCTTCATTCTCAGCCTCTGTAAGCCTGGACTTTCCTAAAAGCCCAGCAAACACTCAATGCTTCTGCAAGTGACCACTATGGTTTGGTGGGAGGGTCCCTGGAAGAGTCAACCAGGAATCTAGGGGGAGACAGTGACACTGGGTGAGTGGGGAGGGCTTCTCAGCTCACCTGCAGATGCTTATCAGATGCAGCAGGAGACCGGTCCCACAAGAAAAGTTCAGCAGCGGCAGAACCCTCAACACCCACGTTGCTTATTAGCACAGGTGGCACACTTTCTAGAGTCTGCAGATATGCTCAGCACTTTACAGTGAATGTGGGTATGGATAAGTAGGTTAGGTAAAAACATTGCAAATCTCACTATTCTGTTTCTATTGCCTCTTCTGACTGAATAGGCTGATGAGGCTTAGGTTAAATTAGCTTATTTAATCAGTTAAATGGTTTATTTCTATCTGGGTATGCCATACGTTAATTAAAAGTATATCTAAATTTCTGTTCTAGCCAATAAATTTTAATTCATTCATGTCTAGAATTCTTCTGAACCAAGAATCTCACATACTTTTTTTTTTTTTTTTTTTTTAATAAATAGAAACAGGGTCTTGCTGAGTTGCCCAGGCTGATCTCTCACTCCTGGGGTAGAGAGATGCTTCGGTCTCTGTCTCCCAAAGTACTGGGATTACAGGCGTGAGTCACTGCACCTGGCCACAGACTTCTTTTTTGATGTTGATAGAATGGAAAGGCTGTGAGGGAGAAATGAACAGAAGAAGGCAGGAATGTAAAGTTAAAAGAAATATTTAAAATAGAATATTCAGAAAACAACAAAAATAATCTTGACATTAAATCCTTTCCATACTACATTAGGTTACTTAACTTTATCCAAACATTCTAAAAATCATATGTGATTTTGTCAAATCTAAGAACAATACTAATTTTCATTTTCTTTGGAGTGCAAATTGATTACTTCATACCTACCTGTTAAATCACTTTCTTCTTTGCCTTAAATGCCTATGATATGTGTAGGTTACAAGTGAGTTAAAATGATAAATTTTCTCTTTAGTTATATAAAATGAACACATGCATCCCTCTAATAGAAGAGCTTACTTTTATTTTATGACTAGGCCTAAGTCTAGATGTAGGTAGCCCTGATAACACAAAGCAAATACTTACTAATAACTAAGTCTTCCACATTAATATACAATGCTGCATCTTATTTCTATAGGAGTATGATTTCTGTTGGTCAATTTATGCAAAATTACTGAGCAAGAGAGAGAAAATATAAGCATTTTCAATTTATAAGTAATAAATAATTTTAATGATTATTTTTAAGGTTATGTAGTCTATAAAAGACAATATTTATTAATTTTTCTGTAATGGAGTTTGAATATATAAAGAACAAAAATAGTGCCAAGGTTAACTCTTGAAAATGCATAGAATAAAGGGAAAAAGACATAATAATCCTGTGGGATATATGTTATGTCAGTAATAAGTAACCTTTATGTTGGTGAAAACAGGCTTAAATATATACCACATTCAGAGTTACATCTGATATAACATGAAGGTGAAGGCAATTTTTATTTTGCTCAGTAAAACCCTTAAATACCTCACTAAATATCGCTCAACCAACTATTTTGTTTGTTTCCCAAATGTTCAAAATACTTTACAATTAAGGTCTGCAATAGCCATCTCTTGTGAAGCTTCTTTCAGAAGAATATGAGATAAGGTAAAATAATGTTTCCTTGTAACACTTTCAGATATCCTGAACATTTCTAGAAATTTAGAAATTGTCTTCTTCTGTCACTTCATTCAAGTTAAACTATTTGACCGATCAAGATACCATGTGTGAACAGATTGGTCACTTCTTTTTTAATAAATCATCCTAAATATGAAAAGCAACTGTAAATATTGACATAAAAATAAAAATTTTAATTACATCTGAGGGGTAAATACAAACTCAACAAAAGCTTAAAAATTGTTACATAATTTCTGCAGGTAAACTAGGGAACTCTTATCAGTTCTATGAAACTTATAAAATGATCAGTGCATTGTATAATAAACGAACAGAATTTAATTTATCAAATTAAAGACAATGTAAACAATCAACTAATTATAAATAAAGATAAACAAAAAGCTTTTTCAGCCATCTCCAGTTAAAATTTTGTAAAAATGATGGGCATTTGTTTTCATATTAAATTATTGTTGAGCAACTTAATAACATAATGTGCAAGTATTTTAAGAGCACAAATGGTTTCAAAAAATTTTGCAAGTTCTTCAACCAGCTGTACATGTAAAGTCACACATAAGCTTCAAAGTGATAAAAATATTTCTTTAAAAAGAAAAACTTCCTAAATGAGACATTTATTTTAACTCAGATTCGTCTTCCTAGATATTGAAACAGGTTAAAGAATCATTCCTATATTTTGTGTTTTTGTAATATATTTTATTTAGGAATTTGAAATCTTTATTTGGATGTAATGAGTATTGTAGAGTTTGGAAGGGAGGGGAATACTGGGAACAAAATGGCTCAAAATTGTCTACCTATCCCAAATCTTTAAACGCAGGAGCTTTTCCTGTAACCACTTCATTATCCATGTATTCCATGAATATTTATTGGAGATCTGCAATTTTCCAGATGTGCTGCAAAATAAACAGAAAGAAACAAGTTCCTGCCCTCATGCAACTTACATTGTAGTAGGGGAGACAGGCAAGAAATCAGTATATAATATGATGTTATATGCTCTTTAGAAGAATAAAGCAAGTGAAGAGAGACTGATGTAATAGTGGAGACGATTTAAGGTTAAGTGGCTAGTTAGGCCTTTTCAGGAGATTATATTTAGCAGAAAAATGAATTAAATGAGAATGCACCATGTAAAGACTTTGAATAGGAGGAAGAAGTTCGAGATCTATGACAAAACATGGTGCCTGTATTTAATAATGATATATTATTGGAAAATTCTAAGAGGATGAATATTGTGTTGTCACCACAAAAATGATAACTATGTCAGTTAATGCATATGTGAATTAGCTAGATTTAGTCATTCCACAAAGTACGTATTTCAGAACATCATGTTATACACAATAAATGCATACAATTTTATTTGCCAATTAAAAATCTAAAATAAACTTTACAAAAAGACTGTGGAGTCTAACATTTCTAGCACAGGAAAGGGCAAGTACAGGGAAGCTGAGTCAGGAAGGAGTTTGGCTAATTTGAAGAAGAGCAAAGAAACCAAAATGGCCAGAGTATGATGAATGAGGACAGAGGGAGGGAGGGTAGGGCCAGATTATGTAGTGATTTGCAGGCCGTGGTAATGGTTGGATTTTATTCTGGTTAAGATGGGAACCCACTGCCCAACATTGAAGAGGATAGTGACAGGATCTGATTTGTAGCTCTAAAAAATCACTCTGTAGTTACATAGAATTTACATTAAATTTGCCATTGGAAGATACAAATGGAATCAGAGAATCCTAAAAAGACAACAGGTAGTTGCCTATGAGAGAGAGGTACTGGTGAGAATTAGTGTGGAAATAGTGGAATATTAATAAAGGCTTAAATTTAGGATATATTCAAAGACCAAAAAGGGTTGGCTGATTTAGGATGAAAAGAGAAGGTGAAGATAACACCTGTGATTTTAAGGCTGAGCAGACTTGAAACGTTGCTGCCATTTTCTGATTTTTAGAAGAAGCTAGGGGGAAGAAAATAAGCAGTAGAAACAAGAATTCTGTTTTAGACATGTTAAGTAGTCCAAAACGGTAGTCAAAAATGAGGTATTAAATGCAATGTGGGATAATGTGTCTGGTATTCAGATATGGGCACAACTAGAGATACAGATTTTGGTAATCAGTACATATATGATATTTCTGTGTAATCCCTTTACCTTTCCTTCACATTTGTTTTGGGGGTTTCAGTATTTCTGTTAAGTCTGCATTTCTTTTATATCAGTATTTCTTTTATATCTGCATGTCCTGCAGAATCAGGTAAGACACCTTTAAGTGGAATCCTGCATAACTCCTAGCAATTTGAATAGTCTAAGCCCTTTGCTTCATAAATCTATATTCTAATCCTTTCCTCTGGAGGAGAGAATTTGAATACAATTCAAGTAAAACAGACATAATAACAGTAAGTTGAGAAATATTTGAGAACTTATTGAATAGTTTATTGCTTAATTAATGGAAAACAATCCAAACCAAGAAATGCTAACCCTTTCTTTTTCATTTTAGATATGCCAATGTAAAAATATAGCTAATTTTTCTATTGTTTAAGTTATTCTCAACTTGTAAATTCACATTTGGAAGCTACATTAACTCATTTGTATTTAAGAATGTTCTTTGTCAGAATTAGTTAATTCGTCAGAATTAATTATCCCCATACTTAATGAAAACTCCTCTGTGACCATGGAACATATTGATGACTAGATGCCTACACCTGGGGAGCCACACTTGAGTCAGAAACAGAATAAAATATTTGTTTATTAAAGAACTAATCTTGAACTCTTTAGATCAGTTATACCCATTATAAATAAATGCAACAGAAAGTTCAACAAATATTATATCATCTGATGTCACAAAAGTTCACATCATTTTCATTAGAAGCAGACAAGAGACTATATACTGTAATGCATGGAAACAACTACTTGTTTTTGGCACTTACTATGTGAAAGTCCATTTTTACTTAACTTATTCAAAAGTCCACAAATGTTTCTTGAATACCTACTCTGGCTTGCAGACTGTTTTGGGATGTGGGGATATATCAGGTAGAAATCAGATTTCAAATCAATTCATTCTTCACATTGTCACACAGTCAGCTAAAGTGTATGTTACCATTTTTTACAAAATGTTGAGTAACGAACCATTCTAAAATCTATGGTTTAAAACAACAAGCATTTTTAAGATCATAGGTTTGCAAGCCAATTGTGAATATGATAATGTGCGTTGGTCTTTGGGGTGTCTCTGATTCATGTTATGGGTTGACTGGACATGGGTCTTGTGTGGTTTGGGCTCAGGTCTTTCCATGTGTTTTTGCTTTTGGCCCAAGCTGAAGGGGCATCAGTACACCAAGGTCATAATTTTACTTTGAGTATAAAACATATTTATCATCCTCCTTAAGTCAAGTCTACAACATTCCATTGGCCAAAGCCAATCGTGACTATGAGTTTAAAATCAACCTGAAGCCATAGCAAGAATGTGGACATATTACAGAAAAGATAAGATTTGGGGGAAGAAAAATTAATTCTATCAAAATAGTAGATACAAATATTACTATTTTAAGATAATGTACAGAGAAATTATTGGCTGTTCCAAGGTCACACAGCTAAAAGTTGGCATAGTAGAAACTTAGGATTATCTGATTCCAGAGACTGTGATTGCAACCATTAAACTGTACCATCTAAGAATTTGTTACATCTTTGACTACTTATCCCTAGAAAGCTTTTTGTTACAAATTTATTATTAAATTAATTGCTAAAATATTTGTGTTATATTTTGGTCATAAATTTATTCCAGTAAGTTGACTCTCTCTCTATATAAATATACACACGCATATTTGTGCATATGTGTCTCTATACACACATTTAAATGTATGTACACACCCATTCATATATGTATACATATATATGTACTTGTATATGCATACATATATGTATGGATATGCACATATGTATATGTGTCTATATAGGTATGTATGTACAAATACGTATGTGCATAAAGATATGTATACACATACATATATGTACATACACATATACATACATGTATACATGTACACATGCATATATACATATGTTTATAAATGCAGGAACAGAAAACATACACATGCATATGTTTCTGCATTTATATATACATATATGTATGTATATATGTATATGTAAGAGAATATTATAGTATGTAGAATCATTATTAACAAAAACCAAGTAAGCCCTACATAATGGAAAGAATATAAGTTTGAGATAAAAATAAAAGATGCATTTACATCCTATTGCACAGTCATATGATCTTTATCAACTTATACCCCTTAATCCTGGTCTTGCTTGTTATTAACTGAAGTGATTTTACTTAGCTGAAATGTTTGTTTTTAAGACTAAATGGAAAATGTATTCAATGTTCCAGGTTCATAGTTTTTAGTTAATAGTTTGTGGTTCATAGTTTCTACCCGAATCCCAATTCAAGGTAATAAATTACCTTGGTTTGTTAGACACATCTGATGGAGCAACATTATTAATAGTGAAAGCACATTATTGGTCTATAGAGATATATTCAAATATTAGACCTTGTGATGCCAGCAAATAGTTCTTACAGATCCAAGATAATTTTATGTTTTAAAGATTTAGTTTCCATTTTGTATTTTAGGGATTGTTGTGTTTGTATTTTCCCCACAAATACATCTACAAATGTTAGGAAATCTTACCTAATTTTGGAATTTAGACAATAAGTTCCCATACTGATGGACAGGAAGTTTGAAATTCATTCGTATATGATAGAAGAAATTTAGTTTGTTTTAACATTTTCATTAACAGATTATCTCCTGAATTATTTAATCTTAATTTATCAGACTTTCACAGCTTTTAAGAATTTTTTCTTAAAACTTTAATTTTAGGTACAGAGGTATATGTGCATGTTTGCTATATAGGTAAACTTGTGTCACAAGTATTTCTTGTAGAGATTATTCTGTCACACAGGTACTAGGCCTTGAATCAAATACATATTTTTTTTCTGATCCTCTCCTTCCTCCCACCATCCATCCTCCAGTAGGCTCCAGTGTCTGTTTTTCTCCTCTTTCTGTCCATGTGTTCTCATCATTTAGCTTCCACCTACAAGAGAGGACATGTAGTATTTGATTTTCTGTTCCTGCGTTGGTTTGCTAAGGAGAATGACCTCCAGCTCCCTTCATGTTCCTGCAAAGGACATGATCTCATTCTTTTTTATGGCTTCACAGTATTCAGTCATGTATATGTACCACATATCTTTATCCAGTCTAACATTGATGGACGTTTAGGTTAATTCCATGTCTTTGATATTGTGAATAGTGCTGCAATGAACATACACGTGCAAGTGTCTTTATGATGAAACGACTTACATTCCTTTTGGTATGTAACCAGTAATAAGATTGCTAGATCAAATGGTTTTTTTTTTTTTTTCTTTTTTTAGATCTTTGAGGAATCACCACACTTCTTTTCATAGGGTTGAACTAATTTACACTCCCACACCAACAGTTGATAAACATTCCCTTTGTCCACAACCTTGCTAGCAGGTTATTTTTCCCACTTGATCACGGTAATTTATCTTTTTTTTTTAATTTTTTTTATTTTTATTATTATTTTTTTTATTGCATTTTAGGTTTGGGGGTACATGTGAAGAACATGGAAGATTGTTGCATAGGTACACACATGGCAGTGTGATTTGCTGCCTTCCTCCCCATCACCTATATCTGGCATTTCTCCCCATGCTATCCCTCCCCCAACTCCCCACCCCCCACTATCCCTCCCCTTTTCCCCCGACAGACCCCAGTGTGTGATACTCCCCTCCCTGTGTCCATGTGTTCGCATTGTTCAACCCCGCCTGCTGTTGAACTTTCTTTGGTAATAGTATTTTGTTGAGGATTTTACATCAATATTTATCAGGGATATTACCCTATAGTTTCCTTTTCTTGTGTATTTGTCTGGCACTGGTATCAGAGTGGGCTGGCCATATAAAATGAGTTCAAAAGTATTTCCTCTTATTTAACTTTTTGAATGAGTTTGAGAAGTATTGACATTAATTATTTAAATTTTTGGTGGAATTTACTGGTGAAGCTATTGGTCCTGGGCTTTATTTTTTTGAGTTTTTTTTTCATAAATTACTAATGTAACCTTGTTACTCAACATCTACATGCAAAAGAATGAAATTTGATCCTATTACTACATCTTGCACAAAAATCAACTCTAAATGGATTAAAAACTTAAACCTAAGACCTGAAAATGTAAAACTCAGAAGAAAGCACAGAGGTAAATATTCTTGATATTATTCTTTGCAATGATTTTTTGGATATGACACCAAAAGAACAGGCAACAAGAGCAAAATAGACTAATGAATTATATTAAAGTAGAATTATTCTGCACAGCAAAGGAAAAAATAGAATATAAAGGCAACCTATGGAATGGAAGAAATTATTTGTGAACCATATGTTTGATAAGTGGTTAATATCTAAGACATATAAGGAACTCCTAGAACACAACAGCAAAAATACAAATAATCAGATTAAAAAAGTAAACTGACAATTTGAATAGACATATCTCTAAAGAATACATATAAATGGCCAATGGGGATATGAACAGTGCTTAACATCACTAATCCTGAAGGCAATGCAAATATAGATCACAATGAGATATTATTGCACACCTGTAGCATGTCTATTTTCAAAGAAAAGATAAATATTGATAAGTTTATGGAGAAACTGAAACCTTTGTATTTCATCAATGGGAATCTGAAATGATACAGCCACTGTGGAAAACAGTATGGAGTCCTTCAAAAATTAATAATGAAACTAGCATAGGATCCAACAATCTCAGTTCTAAGTATTTATCTGAAATAATTGAAATTAGGATCTTGAAGAGATATCTGCACTTCCAGGTTTACTGAAACATTATTCACAATAGACAAGATATGAAAACAATTTAAATGTCTATCAACTGATGAATGGTTTAAAAAATGTGTTATGTACCTTGACTGGACTATCGCTCAGCCTTAAAAAGGAGCAAAACCCTGCCATAGGCAACAATGTGGCAGAACCTAGAGGATATTATACAAATTGAAATAAATATGTAACATGAAAAATACTGCACGATTCTACTTATACTAGGTATCTAAAATAGGGAGTAGAATGGTGGTTGCCAGGGGATATGAGAAGAGGGAAATGAGTAGTTTCAATGGTTATAATTTGAGTTATGAAAATAGAATAAATTCTAGAGATCTGCTATACAACATGTCTATGATAAACAGTGCTGTATTGTGCACTTACATTTTTTTGTTGTTGTTTTTTGAGACAGTCTCACTCCATCACCCAGGCTGGAGTGCAATGGCATGATCTGGGCTCACTGCAACTTCCACCTCCCAGATTCAAGCAGTTCTCCTGCCTCATCCTCTTGAGTAGCTGGGACCACACCATGCTAATTTTTGAGTTTTATTAGAGATGGAGTTTCACCATTTTGGCCAGGCTAGTCACGAACTCCTGACCTCAAGCAATCCTCCCGCCTCTGCCTCCCAAAGTGCTGGGATTACAGGCATGAGCCACTACTGTGGCTGCTTATAATTTTTTTTTTTTTTTTTTTTTTTCTGAGACAGAGTCTCACTGGAGTGCAGTGTCATGATCTGTGTTTACCAACCTCTGCCTCCCAGGTTCAAGCGATTCTCCTGCCTCAGCCTCCCGAGTAGCTGTGATTACATGCACCTGCCACCACATCCCGCTAATTTTTGTATTTTTAGTAGAGATGAGGTTTCACTATGTTGGCCAGGCTGGTCTCAAACTCCTGACCTCAGGTTATCCACCTACCTCAGCCTCCCAAAGTGCTGGGATTACAGATGTGAGCCACTGCACCCAGCCAAATTTTTTTTAAGTGGGTAGATCTTATGTTACGTATTCTTACTCTCTCCTACCACACGCACACAAAAGCACATGAGGAAACTTTTGGGGATGATAGAAATATCTAGTACTTTAATTGTGGTGATTGTTTTATGGTGTAAGCATACCAGAACACATCCAAGTGTATGTATTTTTTTTTTATTATTGTATATTAGGTTCTGGGGTACATGTGCAGATCATGCAGGATTGTTGCATAGGTACATACATATATGCAATTTTGTGTATATTAATTATACTTCAATAAAGGTGTTAAGACAAAAAGAGTACTATTACAAATGAAAACAAATATTAGTAGTAAGTAATCAGAGGTAGTCCCTTTAAAATCAGATACATACACACTGGCCTGCCATTGTTATTTGTACTTGAAAGACAATGCTAAAGAAATGAGTTATACAGCAGGCAGCTAGGTGGATTCTTGTCTCTGTTATTATTAGCTATAAAACATTGAGCCAGTTACTTATCTTCTTTACACCTCATTTTTCTCATCTGAAAAAATGAAATAATTATATTATCTATTTCATCTGCCATGTTGTCAGTTTTAAATAAGTTAGCACATGTTGAATGGAAATTTGTACATATTAACAAATGTTGCCCTTCATTATTATCTTTCCTTTTATTCAGTATTGTTTTGGAAGTTCTGCTCAGTTCAGTAAAAAGGAAAAACTAAAGATAAAAGTATTAGAAAAAAAATGAACCATGTCATGATAATAGAAAATTCAAGGACATCTGTAGATAATTGTAACTTACCAGAAAAACTCACATTCACCATAACATCACGATGCATTCCTAGATAGTGTATACTTTTGTATACATAATTTGTTCTATGTATTCCTAGATACTGTATCTAGAAATGTGGCATAATCTCCTAGAGGACATTATACAAATTGAAATAATTATTTAACAAGAAAAAGAGAGCATGATCCCAATTATATTAGGTATCAAAAATAGGGAGTAGAATGGTGGTTGCTAGGGAATATGAGGTTAGAAAATGAGTTTTTATTTAACGGTTATAAAATATATACAGTGTCTAGAAACACATATAACAAATTATGTGCTAGATATTTTAAATATAAAACTCAGTAGAAAGAGATAAAGGAAAACTAGATATTTGTAGTGATGTACCATGTTTATGGATATGATGACTTAATTTGTTGAGTCAATCCCCCTCCTTTAAAATAATTTACTATAATTAAAATTAAAGTTATCTGTGTGTACTTTTGCATGTATGTAAATTAAAAAGCTGATTTGGACATGTATGTAGAAATGATAGAAAGTAAAAAATCATTAAGGCCGTTTTAAAGTAGAAGAATGCGAAGGTTTACTCTATCAGATATCAGAATATATAATACTTTTGCAGTTGTAAAATAGAGTAATTTTTATACATGATTAAATTGATCAATGGAAGAGAACTGAGAACTGGAGCAGTCACACATAAATATGTCATTGATATATATAAATTATTCTGGAGGAGGAAAGAATGAAATGATTTTAATATGTCATATTGAAATAATTGCCTATCTTGCTGGAAGTATAACAAATCTGGTGTTCCATTTCATGCTAGACACAAAAACAAATTCCAAATTGAGAATTACTTCAAATTCTAGATTGAGAATACAAGAAGTACTTCTGTAAAATAGTATTATTTTTTTTTACTGATCATAAAATGAATTAATTGTAAAGGAAACTAGTCCTATTAAAAGTTAAAACTTTTGTATCACAATGACACCAGTAATAATATGTACCAAAACCACACATATACACAAAGCAACAAAAAATGAAAACAAGTCATAGATTGGCAGAATATTTGCATATTAGTATTTTTAGTACATTTTTTAAGGAAAATGAACTCAGAATCCTTCTAATCAATAAGAAAAAGCTACATGGTCCATTTCAAAAATTGTAACTATATGAACAAGACAATTCACAGAAGAGGAAATAGCAATAGCAAAAAATAAATGTGGCAGTCTTTTTAATATGCATAAAGAGTAAATATAAATAGTGACCCAGCATTTTACTTTCAACAGATTGACACAATTTGACAGTTTTTCTGATAAATGCTGGTGAGGTTGAAGGGAAGTAGAAATGTAAATACAGTACTTCAACATTGCAAGTTCATCAAGTGGCTTCTTCCAAAGAGATGATATTTCAGGAATTCCTTGGGATATTAAACCCTGTCTACATGGTTGTGTTAGTTCATTTGTGGCACTATAATAAAATACCTCAGATAGGATAATTTATACACAATAAAAATTAGTTTTTAAGAGTCTGGGGGAGGAGAAGTTCAAAATCAAGATGGCAACAGGATTGGTGCCTGGTGAGGGCTGCTCTCTGCTTCCAAGATGGCACTTTGTTGCTGCATCCTCCAGAGGGAATGAACACTATGTCTTCACATGGCAGAAGAGACAAAAGGGCAAGAGAGCTTTCTTCAACCTTGAATTCTTTTATAAGAATGATAATTCCAAAGGTCAGATTTTTAATACTGTTGCATTGAGATGAAGGTTCAAAATGAATTTTGGAAGATATATCATTATTCAAACCATAGCAGTAATTTCACAATTTTTCATAAAATATGTGAATACTATTCCCTGACTTAAAAAACTGTTTAAAGGCAAAGTTCTAATTTTTAATTGAAAAAATATCCAGTCTTATATATTTTAAAGTAAGGGTATATCTTCCTGGAATTATAATACTTCATGAATCAGAGAAAATATGCAGAGTTCCAAAGTGAACAAGGAATTATGAACAGAAAACCACCAACCACTTTTCTGATTTAGGTTACATGTTATGGTGCATAATCCCTTCACATTTGATATCCTGTGGATCCTATTTTTTAAAACTCAATTTCTTATTTCAAGATTAAAATTTCAGTTATGTGCGTTGATTCTAACATCAGTGAATAGATGTACAGAATAGTAAAGTCCCCACATGTATATGATCAGATAATAGACTATATGGAATCATTTTCAAGAACCTAAACTAGAATTAAAATATATATATATTTTAATTTTTATATATATTTTAATATTTATAAAAATATATATATGATATATATATATATATCATATATATACACATATATGTCAGGTTTCAAACCAAAAGAGGTAAGAGATTATATAGATCAGACATTTCAACAATCTAATTAGTTGTGTTACTCTTACAAGGCCTCACGAAAGCATGTGGCAACTTTCAGGTAAGCATTACTCAATACCACTTTAAGGTCCTCATTCTTCAGTTAAAAATGCCAACAGTAAATTTAGTGATAACAAAATGTAGGTGTTTATGTTGCTTGTAATTTCTATTACCATAAATTAATTTTTAACAAATTTGAAAATTCCATTTTTATCTTTTTACATGAAATTAGTGGACATGGTTACAATATTTGTTAATATTAATACGTGTGAGCTATGAATGTTAAAGCTAAAGGAAAACACTTCTAAGATGGGAAACAAGCTTTTGGCTTTCTGAAGAACAAGGAAATAATACGAGCAAGCAATATAGGCTTCATATTTAAAAACGGCAGAGATTGAATTCTGGCTTCACTGCCTAACAGTAAGATCTTGCATAAATTGCTTGTATTTGCTTATTTCTGTTACCTCATTTAAAAAAATGAGGATACTATTTCCTATTCCACAGTCTTATGTGAATCCCATGTAAAGCATTTAGTGCTGTGCTGGTTCTTATTAATAAAACATTTTCATTGGTGCACAGCCCGCCACCACCCCTACGGAATCTGAACTGGCTTATGACAAATTAGCCAACAGAGAAGGACAGAAATAATGCTCCAGGATTGAAGAGGTTAGTCATCTTTAGGAAAAACTGGCAGTTTCTGCTCTTGCTGATTTTGGAATTCCTGGGCCACCCACACACACACACACACACACACACACACACACACACACACACACACAATCCAGTTATTTTACTGAAAAGACCAAATGGAGGAGCACATGTTGGATGAATGTCTGACAATGTATAAAAGGGAGAGAGCCTGACAATCTCAATGCTAATTGGAGGCTCCCATCACTCCAGTCCCAACAACCGTCTGTGTGCACCCACACAGAGGACTGAAGTGAGAAGAGCAGAAATGCCTCGCTGAGCCCGGTCATCCCACAGAATCATAAGAGATAAGTACAATGGGTGCTGTTTCAAACCATTAAATTTGGGGTATTGTATTAATAAGTGATAAACAATGAGTGTAACTATATCAATATGTCTTATAGGGCTTTCATTCATTAAAATAAAACTTATTAAGTTTCTATATTGTGCCAGGTATGAAACTGAGGATACAATGGTGAACTCAAACTGTAAAAGTTCTTGCCCACATGGAAGCAGAGCCTGGCAGATTACAGATATGAAGTCAGATGATTAAGACAAAATGCTGTTAAGGAAAACTGTGAAATGCTGGGAAGAAATCTGAGGCCAACATAGTCCTGGAGGCTCCTGAGGAAGTAAATTAGAATTGAAATAAGAAGGATAGGTAGGCATACTAATGAGGTAAAGTGACAGTGGGAGACACATTTTCCGCAGAAGAAACAGCCTGTGCAAAGGTTCTTTGTAGGAAGAAATGATGTAAGGAGTTCAAAAGTAACTACCAAGGCTGTAGCACTGAGAATTAGAGGGAGAGAAGGACAACATGAGTTTGATTAGGGCCAGATTAGGCTGAGTCTTGCAGGACATGTTAGAGAAGAACTAATTTATGTGCAAAGCACATCCCTCCCGCCCCTAATTTTTTGTTATATACGAAATGGTCTAACTAGAGGGTTATATTATGGTGAGTAGGAATCCTTTTGTATTTGCCCTTTTGGTAGAGAGGGAGGGTTGTCTTTAAAATGTAGATATGAGTTTACAAGCCACACGTGAGATGTACTGAATCCACACGTTCAAAAGCTGGTCATCAGAATTCAATATTTAAAAAAAAACCTTCCCTGCAATTCAGATGCAAATAATTCGTGGACTAGTATGTGGGAACCACAGGTTTCAAGGAACGAGTGCTACAATTGTCTTTCCCAATTTATAGGAAAAAATGGAGGTTAAGCAACATCGTTTTGGTTGCACAGTTAGCTAATTGCATAGCTGAGATTCTATCACAGTCAACTTGACTCCAGAACCTGTGATTTTTAAGCCATCCACTGCAGTGGCCATTAAGGCCATCTCTGATGATGATGTGAACAAGTTGTTTAAATATCTTAAGCTTTGTGCAGTGGGAGAATTGCAACCAATGAGGCTTATCCAAGGCACAATTATTGCTACCTAAATATCTTATTTCTGTTTCCTATATTTAATCAGAGGAAACTGGGACTTCTTCATTCCCTCTAAGAAAGAAACATTTTACCTACCTCACTTCCCATATTTTGGAAATGAACATCAGTGTATAATATGAGAAAGCTCATCACTATTCACAGTTACCGATTCCATCTATATACACCAGATATATCATCAATTCACTTTCAGGTTCTATGACCATATGAACAAAACATGTTTTGTTCAGGCCTCCAAGTATGTTTGAAAGAAGCTAAGGTCCTTTATTTTAATAAAAATGAAGGAGCAGCACACATGTATTTGTTTCTCAGAGAATCATAGACCAAGGACTGGATTTCTGATGATCTGGGTAAGGGGAGCCCACAGGTGCATCGTGTAAAGCTGCATGACAGTCAAAAAACATGTTTCATACCAAATCAACTCAAGCAGACAGCCAAAACACAGCATCCATTCAAATGAGAAGTTGAGAGTTTTTCAAATACAGAAAAGGAAGAAACCGCTGATATGGAACGTGTGGTTTCTATTCACCCCAATCTGGATAAAAACATTGAACTTAGAAAACATAGTTGAGCTTGAGAAATGATGAAGGGATACAAAGGCTAAAGTACTGCAGGGATGTTTTATGTCACCTGTGGCATCTTTTCTGGGTTGACACACTAAAGAGGATCAAATTTATTTTCCCTCTCTGCTTTTCACATTTTATCTGACTCATTGTATCTATCATGTCTTTAGTGCTAAGCTAATTAAGGAAGGAAATTCTGACTATGACCACAATGTTTTTTTTTTCCTGTAAAATATGTCACTATCTCAGAACTCATTTGTTTAAAAAACCCAATTCACTGTGGCAAATAAAAGGACAGGTACACTGCACACTTGAAAGACCCTTAAGTAATCATTAAAGAATGATTAGACACTGAATTTATTAAATTACTTCATAAACATTGCTTAACACCAAGATATCACTTAGGTACAGGAAATGCCAAGGTATTTTTATTGAAATAATAATTATCCTTCTTTTCTATATATAAATTTCTTTTTAAGTTTGCCCTTGAATGTCATGAAGCCACAGTCTGAGGCATGGATGATTATCAGAAAAGATAAAGAGAAAGGGCTTTTCTGCAGTTTAATTGTCCAGGGAACAATTTCTAGTCATCTTGCTCCCCCCACAAAGAGTAAATATCTGACAAAGGGGTATTATTTTCACAAACGATTTTTAAAAGACCAAGTTCTACAAAAACACCTTCATTTCAATTTCTTTTATAGTGCCTGTTTTGTTTTTCTTAAAAAGTATTACTTTTATGGTGGAGTATTTTAATGTCTCTGTACATAAAATGAAGCAAATTAAGTAAGTAAAGGAGAGAGAACCTGTATTTAAAGGATCATAGAAACAGAGTTTTATTGAGGTCTGTAGTTGCTTTTAAGTGTCTTAGGTTATTATGATCATATGCCATCTAACTAAATATTGAGAAATTATATGTCTACTAATTTGGAAGTAGTAGAGGTATATTTTAAAATAAATTCTGTTTTACAATGTTATGTAAGTAATAATTGAGTATGCAATGTGCTAATCTTGTTCCTTTAAGTGTTTTATTAAATCATATATTGGAGTATTTCCACATTTCAGATCTATAAACCTGAAGAGACAGATGGCTAAATGCTGCACAGATAAATTAAAATGATGAATAATTCCAGAAAGGTTACTGTAGTACTGTTAGTACATTTATCCACCACATTAGTTCAATCTGCTTCTGTCTAGACAAGTTAAATATTGAGGATATTTTCAATTACAAAAATATTTTTTATACTTCATTTAACCTGTGTTAGTAGAAACCACATATATTCTTACTTACATTACAATTTATTCATACACAGAGAGCTGCATTTAATTTGTGTCCTATCATTCTTAAGCAGAGCATATATTAATGTTATGTATGTTAGGCAACATCTGTTATTTAAAATTATGGCTCAACTTTTCAAAAATTATTTAGATTTTGGTCAAGTTTGCAGAAGTTTGATATCTTATGTGGGAAGTATTTAGTGAAACTATTTGAAAAGAATGGATGCTAAATAAACTAAACAACAATTACCTAGAAAAAAATGTAGAGTTTGAATTTGACTCATGTCAAATAAGTTGAAAGGTTATTTCATTTTGTTTTTCTCTGAATAGCCTCTTGGGCAAGGAGTTTAGGGTCTGACAGAAAATAATAGATTAAGAACCCAGGAAACAATTACCTAGAATAATATAGTTAAACATGATAGCTTTAATGCAAGAGCTATACCAGTACTTCCTGAAATTACACTGAATTATAATGAATACATAAGATAGTATAAACCCACGTGTGTGAAAGATAAGGTAATACCAAAGAATAGAGGTCAACACAATTTTGCAAAAAAAATTAAGTAGATTGATGAATCATAAATGAATTAGCTAAATATAGAAACCTGAAAACTTATAGGGGAAAGATCACCACAAAACAAATTAATTTGTATCTCAAAACGCCCAAAAGGAAAAAGTCGGAGGCACTAAGTAACTATGAAAATAGGCTGAAGATAGTTTGATTAAGAAATAATTAGAAAGACTGTCACTCCAAATTCACTAAACTTGGCAAGTACCACTCTTACTCTGGCAGAAGAAAGAAGGCATACTGGTGGAAGAACTTGAACAAAACAGGCCCTGTTCTCCTGCCCTCAGACACTACAGAAGGAGGGGACTTGCTCTGCCAAAAACTGAAAACCTGAGGAGTAAGTAAGAGTCCATCTAAGAATAAGTCTCCTGCCTTCTTTATCTTGTGTTATGAGAAGGCTGACAGCCAAAGTTGTTGCAACTGCACTCCCTCATAACGTGAACACACACACACACACACACACACACACACACACCCTCTCTCTCTCTCTCTCTCTCTCCACAAGACCCATCACACCAGCAAAATATTAGTGAGACTAAAAATGGCGTGGTTCCCACCTGATTATCCGATCGTAAAGCCCAAAAGGACAAATCACGCCCAAACAAAGGGCCCTCTATTAGTTTGCTAGTCTGCCATAATTAATTACCACAAACTAGGTGATTTAAAACAACAGAAATGTATTGTCTTGCAGTTCTGGAGGCAAAAGTCTGAAATTGAGATGTCCACAGGGTTATTCTCCCTCTGAAGGATCTGGGGAAGAATCTTCCTTGCCTTCTAGCTTCTGGTGGCCATGGACACTCCTTAGCTTCTTTGTTTTCTTCCCCTCTGCAAGTTTTTTTGTCTGATTTTCACTCTCTTTCCTCTTATAATGGCACTAGTCATTGGATTTAAGGCCAACTCCAACCCAGTATAACCTTATCTTGATGTAACTATTCCATGTGCAAAGGCCTTATTTCCAAATAAGGTCACATTCTGAGGTTCTGTGGGAACATGGATTTTTGGGAGACACTATTCAACCTAGTAGAGATTCCCTGTTTTTTAATGTTTCAAGTGTGAATAGTTTGTCCATCTTGTATCTTATCTTCTTTTAGTGGAGGAATAAGATCATGTGATTGACAGTCATAAATCCATAAAAAGGAAGGGAAGAAAAAAATATGGGGCATAAAAATGAAAAAAGTAAATCAAATGAACAAAATAGATGCTTGCTAAAATATCTTTTGCTTTTATACAATTTTGTATTTCAAATATGTATTTTACTTCAACCAATGATAAATTTATGTGCACTAAAAATACTTGTGATAAATTTGATCGGTATTGACTAAGATTTTAATCTGTCAAAAATTTGTACCATTTTCATCTTCTACATAAGAATTCTTCAAATACATTTCTTTAAAAAATAAGAGTGAAATGTACTCAACATTTACTACAGCAGCTACTTAAAAATTACCTTTTCTAACTATAATATAAAATTTGGTCTATACTTCTGTATAGCTAGTAGATTTAAGAAATAACTATTTAAAATGACTTTCATGATTGAAAATTGGTTCACCCTACCATTTAATGTTTGCTTTAATAAAAATCTTGTTTTCTTTTTTCCTGGTAATACATCAAACAAGCACAGCAGCAAATACAAATGCTATGCTTCCATAAGTGGCTTTCTATGATTTATTATTGTGGAGAATAAAAACAAGCATGCAGATTTATCTTACCTATTTTTATCTTCTAGAAATCCTAAACTCAAATGTGGAATTCAAATTTCTGATATCTATTCATTCTGATCCCTTCAAATATAATTTCTGTTATGTTTTATGTTCAAGGTGTTCATTTGTTCTGCTAGAAAAAAATGAATGATGGTATAATGAATGGTTAAGAAAATAGAGTTTTCTCTATTTTCATATAACTTCAGCTCCTAATATATATGTAATCTAACAATCTACTTATCCTAAGCCTCAATTTTTTTTCCTTTACAAAAAGGGATAATAATGTCTACCTTATGAGATCATTATGAAAATTAAATGAGATTTTATATTTATGGCATTTAGCACCACGTCATATTCATTTATTCATTCTACATAACACCTTTTAAACCTCTGTATCAGTGTTTATCATTTACAGATACAATGTTAAATAAACAGAGATAAAATATTATGCAGTGAAATTTAGGATAATTAAATGCCCCCCAAAATGGGACTACAATCACTAAAACTATAACATTGGCATACACTACATAGTTAAACAGCATCAGTAACTATAAACTCATGAACCTAAATTTTATTTGTCTCAGGTTAACTTGATTATTTTTATTAACCTATGTCTACTCTGTAGGTCTTATTCCTTGACCTAAAATATCTTTTCTACCTGCCTTCATTTTTGAAATATTGATCAAGCTATAGAGTTATGCTGCATCAAGATGAGTGATAAAACAGCACAACAGATGACAGTCCTTCCTACTGTAACTTCAGTGTGGTGCAACCAGACTGAGACACTCCTTCCCACTCATGCACTGCTGCAACCTAATTTTAAGTCAACAGAGACACGATTTCACATAGATTTATCTTTGTATCCAACAGAGTGGTGCTTACAATGTTTTATATTCCAAATAAGCATTTCTGGAATTAAAATTAATCTGTAGGTCTTGGTGTTTACTCACCATTATTGTTCTAATTGAGCAAGTTCCTCAATTTTCTTACTTTTATCACTGTCCTCATTATGTGTAGTTGCGATTTTTCTAATACATGGCAACAATTATAATAATATTTCATTTACAGTGCCCAGTTGCTATATTCAGACACTCAGTAAATATTTGTTGAATAAATAACCTGTAGACTTCAAGGCTACATTCTTATTATGTTTATAAAACATACTATAGTGATTTAATGCATTAATTACATCATGCCTTATTTTAATTATTGAATTGTAATTATTTTCTCCTAAAGCATTTCAAAATGCATAAGGAGTGATTAGGGAAATGTAATATTTTTATGAAGGTTTCAGACAAATTATTGAGCAAAGATTTTAAGCACACCTGCATACTCATTTAAAAGCAGAAGATATATAAGTCATTTGCCTAGCACAAAAGTGCTACTGGTGATAAAAGGGAAATTATCTGCAATATATTTTATTTCCAGATGGTACTATGTTACAAAACTGGAGTCTAACTAAATTATTGCAGAAATGTGTCTTTAAAAATAGATCCTGCATAAATATATTTCTAAAATTCAAGAGACTGAGTTTGAACTATTAATACAATATAAATTGCACAAATAACAGGTGAGTTTAAATTAAATACTAGTGATTTTATTTTCCTTTGGTCATGAAGAAAATTAGTTTTATTTGAAAAGGGCTACTTGTGGAGCACATCATAAGCTTTAATTTTCAAGTCAAAATTGAACTCTTTCACAAAAAGGAAATGTCTTTGAGAATGCAAAAAGGTTTGTGGATTAAAATAATATCAATCGTTTCAAAGACTTTTTAGAACAGACATTTATATGAATATCTAACAGGATAGGAAGGCAAAAATTACTTTGTTAGAGGAAAGTATAGCTTTTTCCTATTTTTTCTTTGCTGCAATACCCTTTTACCACAATTGGGTTATATATTAGGGTTCTAACTGCTAATGTAAATACATCCTAAAATTTCAATGACTTTAGCCAATAGAAATTTTTTTATTGATCATGTAACTGTCAATATGGAAGCGCTTAGTTGATCACTAGCTTTACTCTTCGTGACTGATTAGAGACTCAGGCTCTTTCAATTCTGTACTTTTGCCATCCTGTAGGGTTTCAGAGTCTATTGCAGCTAGCTGGCAGATGGGAGAATAGAGGATAAATAATATACACAAATCGTTCCATAGATTCAAGGCATCTGAACATGTGGTCCCTGGCAGGGCAGCTATTTCTCAATTATATCACTGTACTATGGGAAAAGGAACAAAACTTATGGTGGAAAATTCATCATCTCTGCTTCATGTATTCAGGGCCACACTCACATAGGGAATTAAGTCATAGTCTTGCCTATCCCAAAATATCTCTTCATCATTCTGGCTTGAAACTCTATAAAAGTTTAACTTATTGTTTTCCTGCTTAATTTGGGATGCGGAACCTGGTAAGAATGGCAAACTAATACTCATGAAAGCATTTTATAAACAGATATTCAACAGATAAAAATATCTGCACAAATCAGTTGAGATTGGAAACTTCTGATTCATACTCCTTTTTAAGTAAACCTTAATATTCATCTTTACAAAGAGCTTTTGCTAATATCTGTAGCATAGGTAGTTGTACTCAGTTGGTATTTTCAGTTTTCGAGAAAAAAACAGCTTACTTAAAATACAGATAAGAAACGACAACCTTCGATCAAGCACAATTTTTAAGCAAGAAGAGTTAGAGATACCACCAATTAAGCCACTACTACAATGTAAGCCATTGTGGTGGTCTTTCCTGAGATAATATAAAAGAAAGAACTTATTGTAACCTTAAGTTAAAATTATAATTAATGTAAAATTTTTTTTGAACAGTTGGATTTATATCCTAAAATACTTTATTTCTTACACAAGGAAATATGTTTTGAAATAGAACTTCAATTTTTTTTTTTGATCTGACAAATTATTTGAAAGGAGACCCAAATTGGTAATAAAGTAAATACTATAGGAGGGAGGGAAGACACAAAATGTTTGAATATTCTGTAAACTAAAGTTTCTCCTCATGAATAATCAGTCATTAGTATAGGAGTATCAAGTTTTATTAACATTAAAATAAAAATATAACATGCATGAAGCATTCTAAAATATAAGAAATGTTGCATGATATTGCTTGTGAGTAAAATGTGGAATTCTCATAAACTCTTAAGCTTATTTAATCAGTTTTTTTCTCCTTTTCTTACATTTCTTATATGATGAGTCACTGTCTTTAATTTGGCGAATTAACTAATCTTCATATTGTCTGTCACTTTTTATTTTTGCTATCTCTCTGACTTCAATACATTTCATTTCCTTTAGAATTCAGACAAAAGCCATTATCACACATAAAAGGCCTGCCTGATCTAAATGTCAGCTGTCCTTTTAGACTTACCTGAACCCGTTCTACTGCTTACTTTCCAGGCTCTAGCATAGTGACCCTTTGGTTCTCTTAATGATCACTCTAGTCCTGCCCACTAATCAGACTTCTCACATAGTGTTTTCTTGTATATATTGGTTCGTTTCTCCTTCAGATCTCAGTTTATAATATATTCACTCTTGAAGAATGATTTTCCTTTTCATCTAAAACACATGCAATTTGTAATTATGCATTAACTAAAATGAGTATGTGTTTAATGTGTCTCCCCTACTAGATTGCTGTTTGATGAAAATAAAGCTCGTATCTGCTGTTTCACCACTGTGATCAGCATAGGTGCTAGTATTCAGCTATTTAGTGTCCAACACAGCTACTCGGTCATAATTACAGTGACCACATGTCTCAGTTTTCCCAGGCTTTATCTATTTTAAGCATATTATCCCAGCATAATCTTAATGGCACATATCTTAAATATCAACATTTCCTTTGGGCAATAAAATATATGGTCACCTTCCCATTATGAATAAGTCAGAAATAATTGTTAAATATTGACTGAACTGATTGCTTTATTCATTTATTCATGTAAATTGGTTACATGAGTTATTTTGATATAGCAGGTAATGTATAATTATCATATCAGGGTAAATGCAGTATCCATCACCTCAAACATTTATCCTTTGTTTTCAAACAATCTAATTATACTATGTTAGTTATTTTTAAATGTGCAATTAAATTAATAATACATAATTGGTATGATAATACTATATTATCTTTTGTTCTTTAAATTATCTAAAGTGTATGTATTCTAAAACTGCTTATTAAGTGATAAAAATTGATACTGAAGTTAATCTATACATTTCCAAATATTGTTATATGTAGTTTGTGTAATCTTGTATTAGATGCAAATTTTACTAAGTAAATGAAGATCTCACCTTAGACAAGAACTAAACCAAAGTTTTCCACTAGTGATCTGGTTAGCAAGAAGATAATTTTCCTTCACAACAACAACAACACAATAGTGTTCTAAACACTCAAATTTATCTTTGGTTCTGTTGAGAAAATACCAATTATATTCATTTTTTTTCTAGCCATTATAATATTCTCTGAATGTGTTATATGTTAATTATTCACTAAAACAAATTTTTTGAAATGTTATACTTAAAATTGTATGGAGCCTAAAACTTTTGCTCAGATGTGAGATACCTTAGCAGTAGGCATACTCTTGCTGGGCAACTGAATTTGAATTCCAGTTATGACCTTTAAATTTTGAAAACAAATTAGAAACTCCATTTCTCCATTTCTTTAATTCTAAAATTATGGTCATAATTATAGTATGATAATAAGTTCAAATTTTAAAAAGTTTAGAATGCTGCCAAACTCAGAGCAGGATAAAGAGCAGGATAAAACAAATTTCAATTCTTATAATAAGTAATATTGACATTAGTACCCGTGATGGGCAAATGTTGGTGGGTTTCAAGAAACACATCTCCTTAAAAAAATGGTGCTACTCAACAGTGATAGTAAAGGAGGATCTGCATTCCAGACATCTTCTGTCTATCTTTTTCCTAGTAATTCATTTACCCCAGCTGCTTCTGCTATGGAGGATGACTGTCATGTTGTTGGACTCCATAGGGGGCCATCCAATAGTTTATGATTACAGAAACTGAAGCAATCATAAACAGCCATACTAGGGCATCTCCAAGGATATGCCAGCTGAGAGGCAGATGGCCACAGTCAGATAGGCAATTTACCATTGATTTCTAGGGTGCTTGCATTGTTGCTTTGTGTTCTTAATCTCCACAGCTTTTGGGACACATTCTGATAGGAAACATGGGGGTATGAGGCTGGCAAATGAGTGACTTGGTTAGTAGCACCTAGGCATGATCCATCCAGGATTTCCTGAGGCGAAGTAGGAGGTAGAAATGCCACAGTTCTTTTTTGGAGGATATTTGTGGAAGCTAATTGTGTGGAATTTGTGGAATCAAGACCTTTACAGGCTGAATGCCTTTAGTGTTGAACTGTTTCTCTTTCAAAATTCTCTATATTAATAAATGGCACCATCTCTCACTCAGGCATCCAACTTAGAAACCTGGAAGTCCCCCCTCTTTCTCTTCCCCTCATTCTATATATTAACAAATTAATCAAGTCATAGTGACACCATTTCTCATTTGTTGGTGATGTTCTCCACCATTGTTTTTTTCATCCAGGTCCTTTCAAAGCTCTTCTGGATGATTATGATTTCCAGTCTGCTGCCTTTCTGCTTTCAGTTTTGTAAGCCGCTGATTCATCCTTTATACTGTTGCTCCAGTCTGAAAAATGCAAATCTCATCATATAACTGCTTTGCTTAAATCCTTCAGAAGTTTTCTGTTACTTAAAGCAATACTCCTAAACTTACGCTCTGAAGAATTTTGAGGTAAATACTGTGACCTTCAGGTGTGATGAAGAGGAAAAGAGACAGAGGGCAAGATGCTGGCAGACTTATCATGCTTCCTACTGAGGAGCTTAACTTTATCTTTTTTCATATTTGTTGTGGGTAAGATTTTGTTTGCACAATGTGTTGCTATATAGCAAATTTCAACCAATTTTGAAAACAATTGAGCTAAAAGATCAATTCCAAATTTAGATATGCTATGTTCTATCATCTATAATCCAGCTTTTGATTAGTTTTTAGCCTGATCTTTTAATCCTTCATATCCTGCCAGGAAAGCAAAAATCAGCTGCAGCCATACTCGATTTTTATGCACATTTATTTGAATATGCCACATTTTAAATTTATACATTGTTTCAAAAAATAAGTCTGAAGGGCCATCTACTATACCAAGTGCTAGAGACATAGTGGTAATCAAAATAGACAACAGACTATTGATACATAGAATAAATCAGTATATCTATAGCACATAAAAAGTGCTGTGAAAAAAATAAAAATTGAGGTAGAGAATGTGGAGGTTATAGTGGTGTTTTTTTTCTTTTTTGAGGCAGGTCCTTGCTCTGTCTCCCAGGCTGTTGTTCAATGGCACAATCATGGCTCGCTGTAGACTTGATCTCCTGAGCTCAAGTGATTCTTCCATCTCAGCCTCCCTTGTAGTTGGGACTATAGGCATGTGCCACCACACACTGCCAAGAGTGGAATATAGTTTTAATTATAGACATGGTAGCTAGGGAAAGTCTAAAGAGATGGTAGCCTATGCGTTAATCCCCAAAGTTGATGAGTTCAGACATCTGAGGGAAAAGTTTTCTAAGCAAAGAACAGAAAATCCCAATTCCTTTAGGCAAGAACATGCCTAAAATATAAGAGAAACACACACACACAAAAAGCCAATGTGGCTAGAGCTGAAGGAACAAGCAAAAAAAATGTAGGGGATCAGAGTATGAACAAGATGGGAACCAAAGTATAAAAAAGCCAAGTAGGTCATTTTAACACTTTTGGCTTTACTCAGGGTGGCATGCTGTGTTATGACTGCCATAACAAAGTACCGAAATCAGAGTGGATTAAAACAACAGAAATTTATTTTGTCACACAGTTCTGAAGGCCAGACAGAAGTCAGTGTGTCAGCAGAGCCGTGCTCCCACTGAAGGCCTATGCGGGGGTTCCTTCCTTGGCTCGTCTTAGTTTCCAGTGGTGACCACTGATTGTTGACATTTCTTGGCTTGTATCTGAATCTCTCCAATCTCTGTCTCTGCCATCAGGTAGTGTTTTCCTGATAATGTCCCTCTTTCCTTATAAAGACACCAGTCACATTGTATTAAGGGCTCATCCTACTCAAGTATGATCTCGTCCTAACTTACTAATTATATTTGTAATGCCTATTTCCAAATAAGATCACTATCTGAAGTATCAGATATTACGCCTTTATCACAGCTTTTTAGGGGATATAGTCATAGTGACACTGTTTCTTATTTGTTGGTGATGTGTTCCCCACTGTAATTTTCTTGGTTCAGGTCCGTGTCATAGCTATCCTAGACTATTATGATTTATTCATAATAATTTAAGCCTTAGGGCATAGGAAGCCAGGGAGTTTTGGTTTAGAAGTTATATGATAGTCAAAGTGTAGCTTGAATGTGAAGGAGACATGTTTTATTAATTTTGTTAGGGTATATTTCTTTTTATTAATAAAATTGTTAAGTTTGTTTCAACGGGCCATGTATAAATGTGTGTGTGTCTGTGTGTGTGTGTGTGTGTGTGTGTGTGTGTGTGTTTGGTTGCAGAGGTAGTTAAATAGAAAAATGCTTAATAAACATATATTCATAAATTTCATAAGGCCAATTATGGTTAAATACATAAAGAGACTATAAGTAAAATACTTCAACAGGCACAATCTTGTGGGAAAGGTGGGATAAGATATTTTTTTAAAGTAAGTTTTCCTTATTTTTAATCTATAAACAATTTGCTCAGTTCTTCATAGGCTGAGAGTGGTGGCTCATGCCTGTAATCCTCACACTTTGGGAGGCTGAAGTGGGAGAATCACTTGAGCCCTAGAGTTCAAGATCAGACTAAGAAACACAATGAGATCCCATCTCTACAAAAAATTTAAAAACTGACTAGGCATAGTGTTGCACACCTGTATTCCCGACTCTTTCTTTAACTCCAGGGAGGTTAAAGCTACAGTGAGCCATAATTAGACAACTTCATTCCAGCCTGGATGACAGAGTGAGACCCTGTCTCAAATAAATAAATAAAGTTACACCATCTGTCTTACACTAAAAGATATTTATGGCTACTCTGATTAAAGACTAAAGAGAGACAAGGTTGGAAGCAGGGAGAACAACTGGGAGATCATGAGAGAAGACAACAGCCTTGGACCGAGGTAGGAATAGTGGAGGTGGTAAGAAGTGGTGGAATTTAGATATACTTTAAAGGTAGAGCTGATAAAATTTACTAATAGGTTACAATGTGAGTTTAAAAGAGAGCAGTATAAATAATTTCAAAATTTTGGCCTGAGCAAGCAGAAATTTGGGATTTTTATCTAAGAAGAAAAAAGTTAAAAATTCAGTCTGGAAGAAGAAGAGAAGGAGTTCAGTTGAACATGGCAAATTGAGACATGCTTTAGTTTGCCTGAAAATTCCTGGTTTAGGTCGATTGTCTATGTTGCATGCCATACAGCATAACTCTCATTATTTTATTTATTATTATTATTATTTTTTGAGGTGGAGTCTCCCTCTTTCACCCAGGCTGGAATGCAGTGGCATGATCTCAGCTCACCACAACCTCCACCTCCCAGGTTCAAGCAATTCTCCTGCCTCAGCTTCTTAGTAGCTGGGATTACAGGTGCCCGCTACCCTGCCTAGCTAATTTTGTATTTTTAGTAGAGACAGGTTTTCACTATGTTGGCCAGGCTGGTCTTGAACTTCTGACATCAAGTGATCTGCCCATCTCGACCTCCCAAAGTGCTGGGATTACAAGGGTGAACCACTCTGCCTAGCTGTCTCTTGTTATTTTGTAGTGTAACATTATATTAGCATTAGTAGTGTATTAGGTTCCTCTAGCAGCCATGATTAATTACCAAAAACTTGCTGGCTTAATCCAACAGAACTTCATTCTCTCACAGTTTTGGAGGTCAGACGTCTGAAATCAAGGTATTGTCAGGACTTCTAGAAGTCTTGAGGGAAAATTTCTTTCATGCCTTCATTCTAGCTTCTGGTGCTGCTGACAATCTTTGGCATTTCTTGACTTACAGATAGATCACTCCAATTTCTGCCTCCTCCTTCACATGGCCTTCTTCTCTGTGGATCATTTCTCTTATAAAGACACGAATTGAATTTAGGGCCCACTCCAATCCAAGATGATATCATCCTGAGATCCTTAATTATATTTATGAAGACTTTTTTTTTCCAAATAAATTTGCTCATGTAGGTTTTGAATAGACCTTTCTTTTTTGGTAGTGGGTGAGAATTGACCCACTGCAATTAGTTACATTGAAACCAGCTAGGTTTTGGTGTGGTGGACCTCCACTCTGTACTTGCAGCTTCTGTCATGGTTTTGACTAGTAGTGTAGAAGGCATGTAGGGAAGTGAATAGACTTCTCACTTTAATACTTGGTTAAATCTGAGAGGGACAGAAATAATGTGTCATTCGTTTTTGACTTTTCATTTGCATATGACTGATAGCTCCCTTTCAAAGACCAAATGCAGGACACTTACAGATAAAACAAAATGTATGTAAGTAGCCGCAACTAACTCCCTCTGACCTGGTGGTGGGGATAGGAGAGGATCCAATGCTGGATGTGCTATGACATGATTGTGCCTGCAACATGCACAAAACTCCAAGTCTACCATGAGCCAAGTTAGTGGAAAGCGTGGGCAAATATAAGCAAAGTGTACATGAAATAAGTATAGGAAATAGGAGCTAAGAAATTCTACCACAGAGTATAGAGAGAGTTGTCTGACTATCCTTGCTATAGTGGTTTTATTAATTTATGATCTGATTTCAAACAAATATTTGTTTTATTGTTTGATAATGCAGTAAGCCATTTGACAGAAATGAGCTCAAATAAATGAAAATGTTTAAGCAAACATTTATCATGCAATTCTTTTTTTGAAGAAAGTTCATAATAAGCATGTACTTGTACAATATGAGACACTTAAAAAATCCATTACGTAGGTGCTGATAGACTGATTTGCATTCTATAAAATTCATGTGTTGAAATGTAAACCCCCAACGGGACTATATTTAGACATAGGACCTTTAGAGAGGTTGTTTGTTAAATAAGTTCTTTTTTTTTTGGAGATGGAGTCTCACTTTGTTGCTCAGCCTGGATGGAGTGCAACCAGTGACCTTGGCTCACTTGAATCTCTGCCTGCTGGGTTCAAGCAATTCTTCTACCTCAGCCTCCAGTATAGCTGGGATTACAGGCATGCAATCACCACTCCTTGATACTTTTTGTGTTTTTAGTAGAGACAGGGTTTCACCATGTTGGCTAGGCTGGTCTCGAACTCCTGGCCTCAAGTGACCTGCCCACTACCGCCTGCCTCCCAAAGTGCTAAGATTACAGGTGTGAGCCACCATGCCTGGCTGTTAAATACGTTCTTAATGGTATAGTCCTAATCCACTAGGGTTGGTAACCTTATTAGAATAGACAGGCTCTCTCTCTTTCCCTCTGTCTCTCCCTCTCTGTCTCTTGCCTCACTCCTCAAGCCTCATTCTTCATATGCATACTAAGGAAAAGCTAGGAGAAGGCATAGCACAAAGGCAGCCATTGGCAAGCCAGAAAGATAACTCTTACTACTGGCACTCTGATCTTGGACCTCCTAGCTTTCAGAACTGTAAGAAATAAATTTATGTTGTTCAAGTCACCCAATCCATGGTATTTTGTGATGGAAGCCTGAGCTGATGAAGACAGTGAGCCAAAGTAAATCCACTGACCACATCAAAATCAGAAAACAAAAATCTAGTTCAAACATTTATAGCCACTTAAAAAGATTTTACCCAATGATAATAATTTAATTCGTGCAGCTGCTATAGTTGTGTTTAATTAATCACTTTCTGAAGCTTAGCTTTTCATTTAGATGAAATTACTGTTCTTCTAAAATAATTTTTCTCATTTTAGATTTTGAGAGTTTTTGTTCATATAAAAAATGAAGTTATAGCTCCATTAACAGAAGTACTTCACAGTTACATAATGCCAGTTTTATATCAAAGCCATTAAATGCTAAAAATGGAAAAACAGTTAATTCCAATAATGGCTCAATTTTTCTCCATTCAATTTATGAAATAAAAGTAGAACTTCTGGACATTTATGCTGTTCCAGTAAAATATCTAACAGTATTGTGATCATTGTTTATTATAAATTCAATTAAATGGTCTAACATGTAAGATAAGATGACATGATGTTAGGAAAACAAATTTTATTGCAGAAAATGCAGAAAAGTAGGTAAAAATAGAACATTTGCTAAATTGAAAACTTGGAATTGGATGTGGTGCACACATAATTTGTAGCTTCATCCAATTTACCAATGAAAATAGAAGCTAAATTTTTCTCTCTCTCCACACACACACACACACACACACACACACACACTGGTTCTATGGTATAGAAGAAGTATGACTGCAGTCCTATTTTTCTGGTGTCAAAGCTGGTGTGGAATACAAAAAAAAATCTTCAAATATAGCAATGCTTTTTCTATAATGACTTTGTGAATTTGTTGCCTAGGCTTGAGTGTAGTGGCGTGATCTTGGCTCACTGCAACCTCTGCCTCCTGGGTTCAGGAGATTCTCCTGCCTCAGCCTCTGGAATAGCTGGGACTACAAGCACCCGCCACCACACCTGGCTATTTTTTTTTTTTTTAGTAGAGACATAATTTGACCATGTTGTCCAAGCTGCTCTGAATGTGTGGCCTCAGGTGATCGACCCACCTCGGCTCCCGAAGTGCTGCAAGGACAGGAGTGAGCCACCATGTCCAGCTGAATTTATGTTCTTTAATAGAAGTGAATCATTTTAAACTCTTTTAAAATTTGGATTTTATCATTTTATTTTTAGCTCCACTTTTACAAGTGCCAGATAATAGTATATAAATGCCTTAACTTTAGATATCAGTTTTACATTTCAAATAAGCAGTTGGATAGGTGTGTAGGAAGTCAAGGGAGGGTCCTGGACTAGATATGCAATTTGTAAGTCAACAGTATAGCAACTTAAGCCAAGAAAATGATTTTTTTTTTTTACTCTGAAAGCGTACATGAATCCAATGTCTTTTACATGTAAAATTAGGAGTTACACTGAAATGTGTAGTAGCAATTGTCCTTTAATATGAATGTCTTAAAACTTGTTGCTTTGGAGGAGTTTTGGGTATCATGGAGTCTTATTTTTCCTTAGTGAACTATTGTCTAACTTAGATTAGTAGTGCTGTGAACAGAGACACAAATATCTGGTACAACAAAATTATGTGACAGATTTATTTCACATATTTTAATACTTAATCAGAATTACCACTAGGAGTAGCAATTGCTTACATCATTTTGTTTTATGATTGCATTCTTTCAGCAGTTTAGAATGACTACTAAACATATTAACCAAAATTCTGTATTTCATTTCAAGAACTGTACCTAAAAGAGGTTTATACTCACATTTCTTACCTTTTAGTGAAAAGAAAACAACACTTGCTATCTGGTTTTTCCTCCAGAAACTCAAAATTTAATATACAAAGTACAGTGGTTTCCTACTTCTCCTATTTGTTCCCCCACATCCTTCTTCTTTCTCTATTTTCTGTTGCTATTTTGGTATCAATAGCTTTTGATATACTTAGCTGTAAAAGATTAGCATTACTCCTGATTCTCTTCTTTTTCTTAAATTATTCCAGCTCTCCAGCCTTAGTGACAGTATTGCTACAATAGCTCTTATATCCAACTCTTGACTCTCTCTAGCATATTCTGGCCTCCATTTACTTTACTTCATGATTAAAATATATTTCTAACTAGCCTCTATTTACTTTACTTCATTATTAAAGTATATTTCTTCCTTTCTCTTCCTTTCTTTCTTTCTTTCCTTTCTCTTTCTCTTTTCTTTTCTTTCTCTTTCTTTCCTTTCTTCTTTTCTTTCTCTCTCTCTCTCTTTCTCTCTTTCTTTTCTCTCTTTCTCACTCTTGCTCTCTCACTCTCTTTCTCCACCCACCTCTACCCCTAGATGGAGTCTTGCTCTATCACCCAGGCTGGAGTGCAGTGGTGCAATCTCAGCTCACTGCAACCTCTACCTCTAGGTTCAAGCAATTCTGCCTCAGCCTCCTGAGGATCTGGGACTACAGGCAAGCGCCACCACACCTGGTTAATTTTTGTATTTTTAGTAGAGATGAGGTTTCACCATATAGACCAGACTGGTTTCTCACTCCTGACTTTGTGATCCACCAGCCTTGGCCTCCCAAAGTGCTGGGATTACAGGCATGAGCCTCTGCGCCAAATGTATTTCTAACTAGCATCTCTGCTTTGGTTTCTCTGGTTTCTCCAAACCTTGCTACATAATGTTTTCAGTTTGAGTTTCTTAAAAGGATTGCTAATCATGCCACTCCCTTGCCTAATAACAGTCAATGTCCTTCCTATGGTTATTGGAGAAGTTAATATTCCTTAAACTAGCAACTGAGCACCATTCTCCTTTCCCAATACTGTCTTTCACTTTCATATTTACACAGTATGGTCTAAAAACCTGAACTACTCACTTTTTCCACACATAGAATATATACTTTTTCTCTTCAATTCCATTCCTGAAATAGTTTGTTCTGCCTGATTCTTCCCTCTCTCACTTCTGCATATCAAATATATTTAATTAAAATGTCACCTGGTCTCATCACCTTGCATATAAAGTTAAGCTGCGTAAACTACTTTTGTGCTTAATTTTTATTATTACAAACGCAATATATTCACTTTGTTGTACAAATTGAAATCACCATTCTACTTAATGTAGAGAGACATTTTCCTTTATTTACATTGGCTGTTGCATCCATAACTCCAAAGACCATGTTTTTTATTTTATATTAAGTTTTAAAATTTGAGAAAAAAGGAAAATGGAAGGGTTAAGAGGCTTTCTTCAAAAATTCTGTGTGTTAAGCTCAATCTTTCTTGGTTGTCATTTGCTTTGACCAAAAAGCAACCTCTAAACAATGGCTTTCCAGTTTACCAGCAAGCTGTTGAACACTCGATTTCACATCAACTTTAGTACTGCCTGGCCCACTTTTTCAAGGCGTCTGTTTCTTTTCCTCATAGTACTTTACTTTATGTTTGAGGGGGATACCCTTCCCTAGACTCTCTCTCTGTAAGAGAGTAAGAGTTAATAAAAGCCAGTCTTTTAACAAGACCTGGGATAAGCAATTGACTTTATTACAGAGATGATAAGGTTTAGCTGCTTCTAATTGTGGTCTCTCTCAGATCCAGTGTCACATTTCAGAAGACTCAGGAAATGTACCTCTCAGCCCAGATCTCGGTCTACCTCCTGTGGCTACTGTCAGCTTACCTTTCCTGGGTGAAAATGCCCTTCATCACAGCTACACTGCTTAAAGTGTGGGTGCAAATACATTGCAGGGCAGAGAAGAGAGTGGCATACTCTTGTGTTAGTTTGTTGCTGTAAATTATAATAGAACTCCTGAAACTGGCTAATTTCTAAGGAGAAGGAATATATTTCTTACAATTAGAAGCTGAGAAGTCCAAAGTTGAGGGACCATGGGTGTTGACAGCTATCTTGCTGATGGGACTCTTTGAAGAGTCCCGAGGTGGCACAGGGTATCCAATGGTGAAGGGACTGAGTCCTAGCTTAGTTTTCTATTCCTCTTCACCTAAAACCACTAGTTAACTTATTAATCCATTTACCAATTAACTAGTTAATCCATGAATATATTAATGCATTCATGAGGGCAGAACCCTCATGAGCCAATCACCTCTTACAGGCCCCACTTCTCAATACTGCTGCAATGAGGAATAAATCTCAACACGAGGTTTTTGGAAGGGATATTCATATCATGACATCTCCCCTCTAAAGCAAGCTGTATCTCCCGAGACCTTGTTTTCCATCTTCAGATCTTCCATCTGAAGACAAATAAAAATCACAATATATGCTTCTTTCAAGAGAGATCTGAAGGATGGTCTGGCTTTACAACCTTTACAATTGTAACCTCATGAACATATGTTATGCTTATGTTTTCTGAAAATTAGAATGTTTAGCTATAACCAATACTATATGTAGGTTAATACTGCTGTAGTCTAGGTAGAGTTTTTGAAATTATCAGATCTTTGGTTTGTTTACCTTACATAAGTGAATGCGGAGTATTAACTCTTTCTACAGTCCTTTAGATTGCTACTCTCATAGGATACTGTACACACACACACAAATTTTCACACAGGCACACACACACGAAAACACATGCGCACTTGCAAGCACACATACTCTTTCAAAAAACAGATCAAAATGAACAAGTGTGATTTTTATCAAATCCATACTTAAAAAGAAGTTTTTCACTAGGAGAAATGTGACCTT
The DNA here is from genome assembly GCA_036589455.1 of Ateles fusciceps. Classification (NCBI taxonomy): domain Eukaryota; kingdom Metazoa; phylum Chordata; class Mammalia; order Primates; family Atelidae; genus Ateles; species Ateles fusciceps. Next base: position 520,702 of record JAZHEH010000589.1, read on the forward strand.
TTTTTAACTAGAGGTGGTCTTTTAAATGATCATACAGAAAGTCCAGGTCTTTTGGCTTCATAGTACTTCAAACGTTTCTAAAACGATATCAAGTTCTTACTTTATTCTGTGTTTTATATATAGAAAAGCTATTTAAATACTTAAAACATTATATTTGTATTTCTATATCTTGTAACTTTCCTGTTATGGCCATAAAATTTTTAGGTGGAAGTGATGCTATGTGTTTCCTGGGATATGCCATTAAAAATGATGAAACTTTCACTGCATTAACTGGGATACTCATTTTGGAGTCTAGAAAGCCATCTATAAAATGAAACTACTTTGAGGCCACCAGAAGAGCCCAAATCATGTGTCTATTGAAAACCTTCAGTTAAGATTCCAGCTGGTAGCCAATATCAGCTGAAAGCCAATATCACCTGCTAGACAGTTACTAAAAACACTTCTGATGATTGCAGACCCCAGTGAGCAAGTTGCCTCCTGCCCCGAAGTGTTGCTCCCAGGAAGTCCCCAGCTATCCTAAAGCAGAGAAAGGCCATCCCTACTGTCTGTCTGAATTTCTGGCCTATAGAATTTGTGAGCATAATAAAATTGTTATACCACTAAGTTTTAAAAATGGTTACACAGCAGTAGTAACTACAGCAGAACACCACGCCGTGAGTATAATTGAAAAACAAGTAGAGAGTGCCTGAAGATTCACCTGAAACCAAAAGCACACCTGAAGCTTGTTAATGCATTGTCTACAGGTGGAGGACCCAGGACTAACACCCCAACACAGCCAAAATGGCTGCAGTGGAGCTGAAGGGAGACAGCAGAAGAATGCAGTATGCCATGAACGTTCTTGCTGGTGATGGAGAATACACGAGCATTTTCTATGGACCAGAGGTAGGCTAAGTAGAAGAGATATTTGGCATAGGGTCTTATTATGTTCTATCAAAGAAAGCGGGGAGGGTGAAAGAGCTCTGCAGTTAATGTCTGAGTGTGGGACTGAAATACAAGTGTTAGTTGAAGAAGGTATCAGGCATATCAAAGGATCTTTGGTCAGAAGAGCACAGCTGGAGACTTCTGAAGAGACTTGGAAGTTTTCCAGGATAAAAGTTTGAAATATCTGTAAAGCCCAGAGAGTTAGAAGCCAGCTTACAAAATAAATCCAATAATTATTTCTTCTGTTCTCTTGCTTTTCCTCCAAAATAATAGTTGAGAAAACAGAGGAAAAAGTAAAGAGTAAACAAACAAACAAAAACTTTTTCAAAAAAACCCAGACCTTTCATAGAAAAATCAGAGACCTAGTGGGTATATGCATTTAAACCATAGTAACAGGATGGAAGGCAGAATGTATGGTCCCAGACAAAGATGGGTAAATGTGGTTGTCTGAGCTAATAAAAGTCCTCTAATCCCCGCCTCAGCCACCAGCAACCTTTTTTATTTTTATTTTTTGAGACAGAGCTCATTCGGTTGCCCAGGCTAGAGACAGTGTCAGAATCATAGCACACTGCAGCCTCAAATTCCTGAGCTCAAGTGATCCTCTCACCTCAGTCTCCTAAGTAGCTAGGAGTACAGGCATGTGTCACTATGCCTGGCTAATTTTTTGTTTTTATTTTTATAGAGATGAGGTCTCACTATGTTGTTTAGGCTGGTCTCAAACTTCAAGCAATTCTCCTGCCTTGACCTCCCAAACTGCTGAGATTACAAGCATGAGCCACCATGCCCAACCTTCACCCCCTCTCATTTTCACAATCAAATATTTAGTAGAACCATCATCAACAGTGATGGCAGAAGAGAATATATGTATTTGAGGAGAAAGGGGAAGCTATATAACTGTCATCAGGAAGAGTGATTGAACTAGTGTAATAGGTTGATTAGCAACCAGCATTAATAGATCTTTTGAGGGTGGCGGCCAAGAATTTAAAATGATCAAGACCTAATGTGATTATCTATTACTTTCCAGCTATGTTCTGCTGTTAGATGGATGCAAAGATTAATAAATAGTTGAATTCCAGCAATCTTGAGGTTGCTGAGTGGTTTTAAACAGAATCTTAAAATTTAGTCTGGGGTAAGGAGAAAAGTAAGGAGACAGGGCATGGCAAAGGAAAGTGGAAAGGAAAACAGAAAGCTGGATTTCTGTTTAAGTGAAAGAGTGGTCAGAATGGGGATAGAAGAGTGAGTGAGTAGAGAGATAGTAGGTGACTGTTATCTAATTTAGTAAGTCAGTGATATGTTTGAGGCCTAAAATATATTAGTCCATTATTATTAGGGTAAGTTTGCATTGTGTAAAGTACATACGATAACTAGCATATTAAGCAAACTAAAAGTTACCGAAGTTACCAGGATATATCGCAAATCTCATTTAGACCATATGTTGCATATATCAGTTGTGCTAATTAGGGAAGCATTCAGAGAATATTCTTCCATCAACTAAAAAATTTTTACAAATTTTCACTACACTTAAAAGATATTTCTACTATTCATTTTGTTTGCCTTTAATAAGAAAGCTTTTTCTAGTCAACCAACTTGTATTCAAGTTGAAATTTTAGGTGGGCAAATGCAATGTGTATTTTGGCTGGCAATGTATTTTGACAGGTATTGGGAGCATGAGTACCTATAAATCTTTTGGAATTTTTTAGAAATTTGTTTTTGTTATTTAATTGAAATGAATGCACATCTTTTTCCTCAACACGCATATATTCTGACATAGCAACATTTAAGGAAGATAAATACAATTAAATAGGGAATTAATGTGCAAAATTGCATTTCTCCTCTCAATATGAGTAACAGTGTAATACTTGAAAAACATATATATGGTATTTCATATTCTGTATATTCTTAGTTTTTCAGTTTTCTTTTAAAATGACTAATTATTCACCAAAGACTGCAATTTTCAGATTATTTATAGATACAGAGACCATTAAGACTTTCTGCATAAATGGTAAATAATGACACCATGAAAATAATCCTTTAATGTGACTTTATAAATATGTATGACATTATTGTAAGTAATACTAATTTCTCAGAACTTCCTCATAAACAGGATATGTACAAATAAAACAAGCAGTAGGTACTCCAATCATATTGGTTCTGCACATAATTTCTATATGAATAACTTATATGAAAATCACAAAAGAAAGTTTGAAATTATCTGTTGGCTCTCCAGGTTAAAACTTATTATTTTTCAGTTTTAGAAAGTTCTACCACAAGGTAATAGAAAAGGGGAACACATAGTGTCAGTGAATGATGCCAACTGGAATTCATCTTCTTTGTTTACAGTTTTCAGCAATAATATTGAATAATAAAAAAGCAATAATAAGCCCAAATCTGGCATCTGCTGAATTTTATACTTCAAATTTGGATACAATTAAATAAACATTTTATTTTTGGAATTATATTTGTTATTAGCTTTGAATCCCAACAATGCTGAGAGATTTGAGTGCTTTTATTGTCAATAATATTCTACCTTTTGCAGCTGAATAGAACATGAAAGTGGAATTGTTTTGAGATTTCTTCACAATTTTTTTTCTCTAAAGCAGTTTATAATTATAATTATTAGATATCTGTTGTAAATGCCCTACATATCAATGACAATATAATTTTAAATTTTTCCCAAAGTATGGTTCATGAATTTAAGTTGCTCAATGCCATTAGACAGTAGACAACTGTTTAACAGGAGAAAATTCCCATGTTATTATCTACCTTTGGTGGTTTTGCAATGATTGATAAAGTACTGTTATTTTGATTAAAACCGATGGTTAAATGTTATTAAAATTACGTTATACTGTATCCTTCATCAAAGAGTCTTCCATTTCATTTCAATTAAGTATTATAAACAGTTATTGCAACAATAAGAATGAGGTAGAATTACATATATTGTTTTATTGTAAATAATGCTGAAATGAGCTTCAGTGAATGAATGGATAAAGAGAATGTGATATATTTACAAATTGGAACACTATACAGCCTTTAAAAAGAAGAAAATGTCATTCATGACAACATAGGTGGAACTGGAGGCATTATGGTGAGTGAAATAGGCCAGGCACAAAAAGGCAAATACTGTATGATATCACATATGGAGTCTAAAGAAGTTTATCTCATAGAAATGGAGTAGAAAGGTGGTTAGTAGAGGGATGAAGTGTAGAGACAGGGAAAGGGAAAATAATCAAAGGGGATAAAGTTTGCTAGGTTGGAGGAATTCTTCTTAGTTATCTATTGGATTGTATGATGATAACAGTTAATAGTAGCATATTGAATATTTCAAAATTGCTAAAAAATAGACTTTTAATATTCTCACCACAAAAAAATTCTAAGTTGGTGAAATGATGGATGTGCTGATTATCTTGATTGAATTTGTCTACAGTGTATACACAGATCAAACATTACATTGTATTTCTTAATTATGTATAATTTGTATTTTTCACTTTAAAAAAGAAAAAAAGGAAAAAATTAAAATACATGTTACATTGTATAAAGAAAAATATTAAAAAAATACTATATCTGTTTTGGAAGTAATGTGATATTAGATATTTTAGAAGAATGTGTACTTTAAAACATTTTCTCAAGACAATTTTCTGTTTTAATGTCTGAGAGGAGTAAAGTTAGTGTTTGAAATTTCAGACTCAATGGGAGACTTAAAGAAGAAAAAGAAAAGGGAAACAAACCTAGCTGTTTAAAAGATACATTTGACTGAATGGTAAATGTAGTGTGAAGTACTAAGCCAGATAGATCTAATTTTAAACTTTGGCCCTAGCATTTTCTTGTTTTGTAAATTTGAAAAATTGCTTATTTTTTTTATCAAGTTTCTTATTTGTAAAGTAGAGAAAATAATATATAACTCAATAGGTTGCTCTGGGGATTAGAAGGATATTATAGAGAAGGTTTGGCAGACTCCTAGAATATGGAAGACACAGTAGATGCTAGTGGTTTCTGTTTAGAGTGGCCCTGAAGCCATCTCATAGAGGTAGCTGCCTGTTTACCTACTTCACATTTTAACTTCATACCAGGGAGTAGGATGAATCGGACTTAAAAGCTGCAAAGTAGCCAAAGGATATCCTGTCTCTACTAAAAGCTATGGTGGCAATTAATCTAGCTAAATGCAAGCCTGTTAGAAACCATAATATTTTAATTAATATACAATTAGTATTATGCTAGGAAGGTTAAATACTAACAGTTTTGGAAATAACAGGAAAATCAGTATGGTAAGCTAAATAAAAAGCATTCAAATGACAGAAGAGGTAGTTTTCTATTTTTTTCTGTATATCACTATTTTATATTATGGCTTAATTACTGTGATATTTTATCTTTCCATTCTCAAAAGAAAAAGGTTATGTTATTCATTTTTATAAGTGAGGAAAACAGAAAGATTAAGTCACTTGCCAACCTCATTAAACGAGTAATTGGTGGACAGGACTTTACTCCACCCTGTCTGACTTTGAGAACTAGGTTTTAAATCACTAACCTATATTAATCTGTAGACATTAAGTGTACCTGTATGTCATCCACTATTTGTAAACAAAGGCTTTCTGTAGGTAAATATTAATATATGAAGAAGGGGTATCAATAAGGTTGACTATTGGCAAAGCAGTAAAGCAGAAATCACATTTTAATTTTCAATTTCACCTCCTTTTCATTGCATTTACTTTCAAATTTGGAAGTGAAAAGCTAGGTGCACTCCTACTCAGGAGGCTGAGGCAGGAGAAAAGCTTCAGGCCAGGGGTTCAAGGGTGCAGTGCACTACCACTGTGTCTATGAACAGCCACTGCCCTTCAGCCTGGGCACATAGTGAGATCTCCACCTCAAAAAAAAAAAAAAAAAAAAAAATCAGAAGTGGTTTTCTGAAGAGAAGAATCTAAAAACTACCAATACTGAAAATTGTATTATTACATAAAATATTTTTTGAACAACTGTCTGACATTATATAAAGGTGTATAAAGGCTTCATCTAGTCATGTTTCTAATAAATATAAACAATGCTGTATAGAGAATATTTGTATTTCAGATTTTGTTTTCAGTTTTTTTGCTTTATATGTTTTAGTGGGTTTATTAAAATATGATTCATATGCCATACAGTTCACTCACCTAAAGTATAAAATTTAATTTTTTTAGTATAGTCACAGAGTTGTGCAACCTTCATACTGTCTAATTTTAATCTCCTCAGAAAGTCACGTGGCAGTTAGTAATCATTGCCAAATCACTGACCCTTCAGCTCCTGGAAACTGTTATTCTACTTTCTTCTTGTACATAGATATGTCTGTTTAAGACTTTGCATATCAATGAATTCATATATGTGATCTTATATGACTGGTTCTTTCACTTAGGTAATATTTTCAATGTTCATACATGCTGTAGTGTACATCATTACTTCATTGCTTTTTATTGATAAATAACCTTCCAATGTATGGATGTATCATATTTATCCATTCATCAATTGGTGGGCATTTGAATAATTTGCACATTTTGGTTATTATAAATAATGTCATTTTAAACATGTGTACAAGGTTTTATGTGGACATGAATAATAAATACAAGCTCTGTATTTATTACTCTTGGACATATTTATTGGATATATTTATTATACATTGTGATTTGAATTTTCATTTCCATAGTAACAAACGCTGTTGAGCAATTTTCAATATGCCTATTGCCTATTTATACATTCCCTTCAGTGAAATATTTATTCAATCATTTTCTCATTATAATTTGTCTTCTAATGTTGACTTGTAAGAGTTTTTTCTTTATAATAGCATCTTATCAATATATGCTTTGAAAATATTTTCTCCCATTTATGAGTGGTCTTTTCACATTCTTGATTGCATCCTTAGTGGATAGAAGTGTTTAATTGTAATGATACATTTAATTTTGATTTAATTTTGATAATGTCCAATTTTTATTTAACTTTTTTTTGCTTGTTATCTTTAGCATCACATTTATGAAAGCCTTGCCAAATTTACTGTCAAAAAGATTTATCCCAATATTGTCTGCTAGGGTTTTTATAGTTATATCTCTTATATTTTGTCTTTGATCCATTTAGAATTAAATTTTTTGAGTTGGAGGGTCTATTTTTTTTTTTTTTGGTGTATGTATTCAGTTGTCTAAGCACCTACTTGAAGAAAGAAACTATTATCTCCAAGTTAAAGATCTTGGCTGTGAAATATCAAGTGAACATAGATGTCTGGACTTACATCTGGGCTCAATTTTATCCCATTGATTTATACATCTATTTTTATACCAAGTTACATTGTCTTGGTTACTTTAGTTTTATTATGTTTTGAAATTGAGAAGGGTATATCTGCCAACTTTATTCCTCTTTTTCAAATTTTTTTGGCTATTCTGACTCCTTTGCGTTCCGTATGAATTTTAAGATATGTATCTGTAAAAAGGCCATTGATACACACACACGTCAAAATATCAATGGTCTTTTCTGTTTTCTCTTGTCTTAATTAGTAAGTCATCTTCACAAAATATATGTACACACACACACACACTCACACACACATAGTTGCCCCTTGGTCTCCAAGGAAGATTGGGTCCAGGACCTCCTACAGATAGAAAAATATGTAGATGCTTAAATTTCTTATATAAAATGGCATAGTATTTGCATATAAGCTATGCACTTTTTTTTGTATTCATTTACTTATTTTGTATACTTAAATAATATCTAGATTACTTATAATGCTCAATACAATGTAAATGCCATATAAATAGTTGTTATGCTGTATTGTTTAGAGAATTATGGCAATAAAAATTTGTATATTTTTAGAACAGATACAATTTTTAAAAATAATATTTTCAATCTGTGGTTTGGTTGAATTTACAGATTAAAAAACCTATGGATATGAAAGGCTGTGTACATATATATTCACATACATATATTTTCTCAAATATATATTATAAATGTATGTTGCATATATAATAATCTGTTAGTACAATTAAACTTAGTCCAGGACTCAACTATTTCTGCCTGGGGTACTATAAAATCTGTAACAACTTCCTAATTGGTCACTCTTTGGCCATCATATAAAAGAATCATTTGGAATTTTAACCAAAACAAACCACACTCTTACTTAAAACTATCCAAGTGTTTACAATGCACTTAGAATAAAATTAGTATTTCTTACACATATATGCTTCCTTGATTTCATATCTCCTGGCTTCCTGCATTCTAGCCACACTAGGCTTCTCATTCTTCCTCAAGCACATCTGAGTGCATTGTTTGCACATACTACACCCTCAACCGGAAGCATTTTTTCTTTAAGTCTAGCATACCAGGCTCATTCCTATCATTGAGGTCTCATTTGTCTCGTCAATTAAAATATTTCTTCCCTGTTTACCCTATCTAAGTAGCCGATGTCCATCATATCATTCTCTTAACACTTCAATAGTATTATGTTATTTCTACCATTTGCCGTTCCTAAAATAGTCTTATTTGTTAATGTACCTAATTTTATTCAGTCTTCCTTCCTTTGTTGTTTTTGATTCTAGAGTTCAGGAACTTTGACTGTTTTACTCACTGCTGTACCACCTGTACCTGAAACTGTCTCCTGAACAAAGTCTTTGTATTAGTATGGAGTAATCAAAGTTTAGAAGTCACCGTAACCACTTTTTGCATAATTTTTCTACAGGTTGGATTATGTTGCTTAGTACAGAGTGTAAGAGAAGTGCTTATCACTTTTTGGATGTTTTTATTTATTTTAGATTCAAGAGATATACATGCATGTTTGTTATATGGATATATTGCATGATGCTGAGATTTGGGCTTCCATTGGTCCTATCACCTAAATAGTGAACATGTTACCCAACAGGTAGTTTTTCAACCCTTTCCCCAACTCCCTTCTTCCCCTTTTTCAGAGTCCCTAGTGTCTATTTGTCCTATCTTGAAATCCATTTGTACCCAAGTTGAGCTCCCACTTACAGTTGAGGACATGGTATTTGGTTTTCTGTTTCTGCATTGTTTCACGTAGAATAATAGCCTCCAGCTACATTCATGTTGCTTCAAAGTACATGATTTTGTTACTTTTCATGGATGCATAGTATTCTGTGGTGTATAGGTACCATATTTCCTTATGCAGTCCACCACTGATGGGCACCAAGGTTGATTCCATGTCTTTGCTGTTGTGAATAGAGCTGCAATAAATGTATGAGTGCAGGTGTCTCTTTGGTAGGACAGTTTATTTTCCTTTGGGCATACACCCAGTAATGAGATTGTTAGATCAAATGATAATTTTATTGTTCATTCTTTGAGAAAACTCTAAACTGCTTTCACAGGGGCCGAAGTAATTTACATTCCCACTAATTATATGTAAGTATTCCCTTTTCTCATGCTTGCCACTTTTAAATATTGAGTTAGAGATTTGTTTTTTTTGTCTTCAAGCAAGGATGTCTGTTTAAGTCAAGATCATTTTTATTCTGTGTCAATGAAGAAGGAAGGATAAACTTATACCGAGGACTAGTGTGTCCAAACATTGTTTCAGAGGGTAGAGGATTAAACCGCAATTATATTTAAACATCTGGGACAACATCTTTATTTCTATAAAATTCTGTAGATAAGCCCTATGTTAAACTTTCTCAATATTCCCATTAAATCAGATAATTGTGCTAGAAAATCTTTCTAACCATGCAAAAATAATAAAATAATATCTTCACCTCACTTAGTTCACAAAAACAACTCTATATGGATTGGATCAAAGACCTAACTGTGAAAAAGTAAATTTCAGTGTTTAAAAACATATGAAAACATATACAGGGATTGCCTTTACATAGCACAAAGAAACTATGAGATGGATTTATCTAAATTAAAATAAAAGCAAGCTTATACATGAGAAAAGATCTGGTAGGAATGTAAAGCCTAAGAAACGGATTCATAGAAGACACTTTAACATGAAACCAAGTAAAACTATTATTCATAATGTAAAAATAATTCTGTAAAACAAGATACATACTTCCTCCCCAACACCCCCCACAGACAGAGGGACAAATGATATTTATAAGAAAATTCATAATTTCAAAGCATAGGACCAGCCATGGTGGTTCACATCTGTAATCCCAGCTCTTTGAGAGGCTGAGGTGGGAGGATTGACTAAAGCCAGGAGTTCAAGACCAAACTGATCAACAAAGCAAGACCCTAACCATACAAAAAATTTAAAAATTAGCCAAGCATGGTGACATGTGCCTGTGATCTTAGCAATTTGGCAGGCTGAGGTAGGAGGATCCCTTGAGCACAGGAGTTCCAGGCTGCAGTGAGCTATGATTGTGCCTCTGAACTCCAGCCTAGACAACAGAGGAGATTTTCCCCAAAAAAAAAAAAAAAAAAAGCTTGTAAAATTTGAACTGCACATTTCCACATTTTCAATTTCCAATATCTATTGCAATCAGAGAAGTGCATTTAAAAAAAAAATGAGGTATCATTTCACATTTAACAGATTGGGGGGGGAAATTATAGTACCAATTTCTGCCTGGAATGTGGGAAATAGAAACAGTCATATACTCATAATGAATTATATAATGGTATAATCCTTTTGCATAGCAATTTGTCAATAGGCAGTAGAGCTGAATATATGTATTTTCTAACAGCCCAGCAAAACCACTTCTAGTAATATTAGCTTGAGGATATCTCAAATAAATACACAAGAATATATGCTCAAAGATATTAATTGCAGGCTGGGTGCAATGGCTCATGCTTGTAATCCCAGCACTCTGGGAGGCTGAGGAGGTTGGATCACCTGAGGTAAGGAGTTTGAAACCAGCCTGGCCCACATGGCGAAACTCCATCTCTACTAAAAATACAAAAATTAGCCTGTGTGGTGGTGCATGCCTGTAGTTCCAGCTACTCAGCAGGCTAAGGCAGGATAATTGTTTGAACCAGGGAGGTGGAGGTTGCAGTGAGTCAAGATCACACTACTGCACTCTGGCCTAGGTAACAGAGCGAGACTCTGTCTCAAAAAATAAAATAAAATAAAAATAAAAATATCTATGTTATATAAAGATATATTCAAAAAAAGATGTTAATTGCATTCTTTGCAATTAAAGCAAATTAAAATTGCATAAATACTTATAAAAAAAGTCAAATAAATAGATATTTGGTTGTATGATGCAAAATGGCAGTGCATTTAAATGAGTGAACTACAACTATAGGCATCTAGATGGACAATTTGGAAATACAATGTTTAGTAAAGTACATTTTAGAATGATACATTGTTTGTATAAAAATAAACATTGACTTACAACAATATAATACAATACTGCATATTGCTTAGAGATGCACACGCATGTAGTACAATATGGAAACATGAAGGGAAAGAATTCAAACCTCCTTTAGTGTAATGGCTATCCTTGGAGAGTTTGATTAGTATGAGAGATAGTACTGTATATCTATCATTTCATGTCTTTAAAAAAATTGGAATCATATAAATAATGTTTGTTACATTTGAGTAGGAGTATACAGGTGTTAAATTACTATTTTTATTTTGCATATTTTTGAAATATTGCATACATTAGTTTTCTATTGTAACAAATTACCACAAACTTGGTGGCTTAAAATCACATTTATTTATTATCTCACATTCTGGTGTCCTGAAGCCCAAAATCAGTTTCATTAGACCAAAATCTATGTGTCAACAGGACAGTAGTCCCTCTGAAAGTTATAGGGTCAAATCTGTTCCTTGTATCTCCTGGCTTTTGTTGGCATCTAGCATTCTTTGGCTTGTAGCTCAATCACTCTATTTTCTGCGTTTATTTTCACAAAACTTTCTCCTCTGTGTTTAATCCCCTTCTATCTTTGTTATGAAGACATTTGTGACAGTATTTAGGGCCCGCTGAATAATCTGGAATTATTTCATAACAAGATTCTTAATTTAATCACAACTTGAAAAACCTTACTATGGAAAATAACATGCACACTTTCTAGAGATTAAAACCTGAAAATCTTGGGCACCACCATTCAGATTGCTGCATTTTGTAACAAAGGCAAATAAATCAATTTAAAAATAATATCTCCTTTCTTTCTTCACTACTTTTTTCAACAAATATTTAAAGAGAGCTTATTATATTCTAAAGATACTTTAAGCTTTGAGGATGTGGTACAAATAAGCTAACAAGGTACTTGACTAAAAAAACCTTACATTAAAACAGGACAGTAGGTAATTATGTAAATAAAATAATGATAAAAATGATAAATACTCTAAAGAAAATTCATAATGTATGATCAAGAATAACAAGGGATGTAAGCTAACTGCTTTGTATTATTTTTCTAAAAAAGAGCTTTCTGATTGGATACTTCTTAAAGTAATACTAGGAGGGTAAGAGAAGCAGATGATACAAAGACCCAGGGAAAGAACTGAAGAAGTAGTACTTATAAAACCTGCAAAGTCATGTCTGTACAGCTATCTGTGTCCAGATTGTATCTGACAGTTATGGCCAACATGTTTTGTTATCTTTAAAAACAACAACAAAAAAGCACAATTCAAACCACATATTTTAAGGGTGAATTTTTTTTTCATTCTTATGTAATGGAAAAGGAAAAAATCTTTCTCTTTTGGTAAATCCGAGATCAACTGACATAATGTATTCAATTGGTATGTGACAGCATTTGACAAAAAATCATACATTCAATAAGAAAAGATTCCAAAGTGACACAATATTTACTGATAATGGTAAAAAGAAAAACCTCTTACCTCAAAATATTGAGAACTTATAATTGACCAATGAATTCTTCTTGCCCACTGCCCAGGAAAAAACACTTTACTGAGGTAGTGGTATTGCAGTAGAGAAAGGATTAAATAATCACATGTGTAGTCAAGCAGAAGGATGAGAGAGATTTCTCAAATCAGCCTCTCTGAAATCTCAGAAGCTAGGGTTTTTCAAGGAGAGTTTGGAAGGCAGCAGGGTAAGGAGTGGGAAGGTTGGGTTGAGGATGAAGTCATAGGTGATCAAAGCTGCCTTCTTGCAGTGAATCAGTTCCTTGGTTGGGATCACAAGACTAAACAAGCTAGTTTCTTGGTATGGGTTACCAGTCCAAGTGACACCAGCTGGTCCATTGGAATACAGGGTCTGGAAAATACCTCAAACACCAATTTTAGTTTTTAAAATAGTGACGTTATCTATAGCGGCAATTGGAGAGATTACAAATCCTATGACTTCTGACTACATGACTCCTGAACCATATTTATAACTTTGTGGCTAATTTGTTAGTTTTACAAAAGTGGTTGAGGTCCTTGAGCTTGGTGGTTAGTTTCAGGAAGTGGTTGCTGTTATATTTGTTTTAAAGTTAAACTATAAACAAAATTTCTCCCATAATAGTTAGCTTGGCCTATGTCCAGAAATAAACAAGAATAGCTTGGAGATCAGAAGCAAGATGGAGTTGGTCAGGTCAGATTTATTTTACTGTCATAATTTTTCTATGTCATATTTCTCTCACTGTCATAATTTTTGCAAAGGCAGTTTCAATCTTATAGGAACAAAAACACTTGGAAGTGCTGCTTTTCCCACATATGCAAAAACATAAATTATTTTAATCCATGGAGATTAAAAAAGTCCCTATGCCTTGAAGAAATAATAGCAAGGTCACTTATGCAACAAAAGTAAGTTTGGAGTGAGGAAAGGTGAATTTAGCTAGAAAATATTGAAGAGAGAAAATAAACCAGAAAACATAATCAATAGATGAAGAGAGGAAGATCATTACCCACTGGCAATGCTGATTTATTGTGCACATTTAATATAAAAAGATATGTAAAGATTCTCTTTCAAAGTTTGTGTCCTCTAAGTCTAGTGTTATAGAAGTTAAAAGTTCACAGGGGAAGTATTCAGAAACAGTGAACACTGTATTTGCAACCAAGTACGTTTACCTAGAAATATTTCAAGAAATTACTCTGAGGGTGAGAATCTAAGAACTGTAATGATCTTGTTTAGGCATATGAGAGTGTGGCAGCAGAAATAGAACTCATGGTTTTTTTGTGTTTTTGTTTTTTTAAAAAAAGAACTAAAGAAATAACTACACTGTCCAGAGTTCCCAGGTCGCATTTTGCATTTGATCTCTGAACAGCAGGGCACTTTCAGATTCAAGAAAATAAATACTTGTGTCATCAATCCTACTGGCTCATTTAGCACAGAATATCAAGAAAACATTTATCAATAAATATATGGAAAAAAGATTGTTTATAATTTTACCAATAAAGATATATTTTATAATGTTTGAATGCAAAAAGCTATTGAGCATAACTAACTGAAATCACAAGGAAATGCATGTCTGTTCACAGTTGGAAAAACATTATCTATTTTATTTTATTTTTAAATTATACTTTAACTTCTAGGGGACCTGTGCAGCTCGTGCAGGATTGATATATCTGTATACACATGCCATGGAGGTTTGCTGCCTCCATTCCCCCATCATCTACATTAGATATTTCTCCTAATGTTATCCCTCCCCAATTCCCCCATCCCCTGCTATCTCTTCCCTAGCCCCCCCACATCCCCCAACAGGCCCTGGTGTGTGAAGTTCCCCTCCCTGCGACCATGTGTTCTCATTGTTCAACACCCATTGATGAGTGAGAACATGCAGTGTTTGGTTTTCTGTTCTTGTGTCAGTTTGCTGAGAATGATGGTTTTGAGCTTCATGTCCCTGCAAAGGACATGAACCCATCCTTGTTTATGGCTGCATAGTATTCTATGGTTTATATGTGCCACATTTTCTTTATCTGGTCTATCATTGATGGGCATTTGGGTTGGTTCCAAGTCTCTGCTATTGTAAACAGTGCCACTATGAACATATGTGTGCATGTGTCTTTATAACAGAATGATTTACAATCCTTTGGGTATATACTCAGTAATGGCATTGCTGGGTCAAATGGAATCTCTATTTCTAGGTCCTTGAGGAATTGCCACACTGTCTTCCACAATGGTTGGATTAATTTGCACTCCCACCAACAGTGTAAAAAGTGTTCCTTTTTTCTCCACATCCTCTCCAGCATCTGTTGCCTACTCGATTTTTTAATGATCACCATTCTAACTGGTGTGAGATGGTATCTCAATGTGGTTTTGATTTGCATTTCTCTAATGGCCAGTGATGATGAGCTTTTTTTCATATGTTTGTTGGCTGCATAAATGTCTTCTTTTGAAAAGTGTATGTTCACATCCTTCACCCACTTTTTGATTTTTTTTTTTTCTTGTAAATTTGTTTAAGTTCTTTGTAGATTCTGGATATTAGCCCTTTGTCAGAAGGGTAGATTGCAAATTTTTTTTTCCATTCTGATGGTTGCTGGTTCACTCTAATGATTGTTTCTTTTGCTGTGGAGAAGCTCTTACATTTAAATAGATCCCATTTGTCTATTTTGGCTTTTGTTGCCAGTGCTTGTGGTGTTTTAGTCATGAAGTCCTTGCCTATGCCTATGTC
Source organism: Ateles fusciceps (assembly GCA_036589455.1). Taxonomy (NCBI): domain Eukaryota; kingdom Metazoa; phylum Chordata; class Mammalia; order Primates; family Atelidae; genus Ateles; species Ateles fusciceps. Next base: position 536,068 of record JAZHEH010000589.1, read on the forward strand.
CTAAATGGTATTGCCTAGGTTTTCTTCTATAGCTTTTATGGTGTTAGCTTTTATGTTTAAATCTTTAATCCATCTAGAGTTAATTTTTGTATAAGGTGTAATTACAGAAGGGGTCCAGTTTCAGCTTTCTGCACATGGATAGCCAATTTTCCCAACACCATTTATTAAACAGGGAATCCTTTCCCCCATTGCTTGTTTTTGTCATGTTTGTCAAAGGTCAGATGGTTGTAGATGTGTGGTGTTACTTCCTAGGCCTCTGTTCTGTTCCATTGGTCTGTATCTCTGTTTTGGTACCAGTACCATGCTGTTTTCATTACCGTAGCCTTGTGGTATAGTTTGAAGTCACGTAGTGTGATGCCTTCTGCTTTGTTTCTTTTTTGCCTAGGATTGTCTTGGCTATGTGGGCTCTTTTTGGTTCCATATGAAGTTTAAGGTGGCTTTTTCCAGTTCTCTGAGAAGGTCAATGTAGTTTGTTGGTGATAGCATTGAATCTATAAATTACTTTGGGCTAAAAACTCTCAATAAACTAGGTATCTATGGAAAATATCTCAAAATAATAAAAGCTATTTCTGAGAAACCCACAGCCAATATCATACTGAATGGGCAAAAACTGGAAGCATTCCCTTTGCAATCTGTTGCAAGAAAAGGGTGCCCTCTCTCACCACTCCTGTTCAACATAGTTTTGGAAGTTCTGGCCAGAGCAATCTGTCAAGAAAAAGAAATAAAGGATATTCAATTAGGAAAAGAGGAAGTCAAATCTTCTCTATTTGTAGACAAGAGGATTGTATATTTAGAAGACCTCATCATCTCAGCCCAAAATCTCCTTAAGCTGATAAGCAATCTCAGCAAAGTCTCAGGATACAAAATTAATGTGTAAAAATCATAAGCATTCCTATACAACAATAGAAGGCAAACAGAGAGCCAAGTCATGAGCGAATTCCCTTCACAATTGCTACAAAGAGAATAAAAACATTATCTTTTAAATACACAATTTAAAATAGACAAGCATAGTTTAAAAAGTAGGAGCTAGTATTTTTGCTTATTTTTAATTTTTTTACTTTTAGAGGTGTGAGTGCAAATGTGTGCATTTAGTGTGTTTTCATTATTACTATTATTTATTTTGGGGAAAAATAATTTTAAAAATACAGACTGTGGTTGTAAATTCATGGGTAACAGTGAACACAGAAATTCAGTTTACGTCTTAATCTTGATTTCTTCCTCTTCTGGCATCAGAATCAGACCTCTTGAACAGTTTTGAAGTTTCCTCTTCTTCTTTTCTTTTCTTCATTTTTAAAGAGTTACTATTCTTTGACTACTATTGCATCCATATTCTTAGTCTAGAACAGTGCAAGAAAAAAAAAAAAAAGGACCTCCATCTTTTATGGTATCTACAGAAGTTAACTAGTGGTAATGTCTCCACATACATTAAAAACTTGATATTCCAGAATGAGTAGCATGGAATTTTACCCCTACATTGAAAGTATACTCGTACAATACTGGCAAATAGATTTTTAAATTTGTATTTTTCCCTCTATCCATTATTCAAATAATCAGAAAGTTAATTACAGTCTATAAATAAGTCATCTTCCTCTGTCTAAACCTGATCAGGATTAGGTAGGAGACCTCTCATTCTGGGGAATATTCATTAGGTCACCATCTACTAATTGACTCATCAACCAGCTCCATTTTGATGTGTCATAATTTGAATACTATTTAAGTCAGAGTCATATCTTAGAAGTCATATTTTGGTAAATTATGTCTGTGAAGAAATATATTCTTTAAAATCCTGCCACTTACTTTAAATAATTATATTAACGACATTTTGTAAGCAAATCTTTCCTATTTGCTACAAGTATCAGCAACCTTTTCTTGAAATTGCACGATGTGACTCAGCTGCAGTACATTTTCGAAGTGTTAAATTATGTGATGATTTATAGAATTTTTGACCCTTGCTAAAACACTCTTTGTTTTTGCCTGATAAATTATTTCAATGTAGATAGGACCTAAATCAGACTTTATGACCAGAGTTTGATCCATCATGTATTTTTTATTTTCCTGGATTTTTAATTGTCAACTATTATATGCCATTTAATAAGCACAGTATCGTTATGTATATACATATACATATATATAAAACATCTTTATTATTTACATAACAATATATAATATTTATAGGTATTCAGGCCTCATATATTCATATTGAATACATTTATATATTTCACTAATATTAACGTACATGTTTACTCTACCTTTGGATAGTGGATATGGGAATAGTTCAACATTATTTGGAACTTTGCATCTTTCTTTACATTATTACATTGTAATAAACAGGTACTCTTCCCTAATTGACAGAAGTACTGATGTGAAGCAAGAGTAAGGACAATGTCTAGTAACATATATATGTTTCAGGACAGGACTTAATGTTGACTATTTTACCAATTTTATAGCCAAATCAAATTCCATAAACAGGTAAATTTCACTGCTACATAATACAGAAAGAAAAATTATAGGTTTTTAGAGGCAAACATATCAGTTGAAATGTATAGCATCTCACCCCTGACTTTACTGTGACTTTAGTCACTTTACTATCTTAATGTTTCAGATTTTCATGTGTGAAAGGTGGTCTAAGAAATACTTTAAAGTTATTCAAAGAGGTGTCAAAGCAGCAAAGACTTGTTCTCCCCCCATCTATTCTTAGTTCTCTCAGGAATAGAGACTTATAGTTATACACATGGCCACTCAAAATAAAGAACTGTATTTCTCAACTTTCCTTAGAGTGAGAGGAGGCATGATTTCTAATTTCTGGCCAGTGGTATAAAATAAGTGAAAGTTTCTTCTGTTTGTTTGTATGTCTGTTTGTTTGCGAGACAGAGTCTTGCTCTGTTGCCCAGGCTGGAGTGCAGTGGTGTGATCTCAGCTCACTGCAACCACCGCCTTCTGGGTTCAAGTGATTCTTGTGCCTCAGCCTCTCGAGTAGCTGTGATTACAGGCAGGCATACACCACCATGCCTGACTAATTTTTGTGTTTTTAGCAGATACAGGGTTTTACCATGTTGGCCAGGCTGGTTTCGAACTCCTGGCCTCAAGTGACCTGTCCGCGTCAACCTCCCAAAGTGGAAGTATTTTTAAAACATGCTGCTTTTTTTTCTCCCCATTATTCTCCTTCTTTTGAAGTATGAGGTGGCCTACTAAAACTGGCAGAAGAAACCTGGAACTTGATAATCCTGTAGCCATCAGGTCAGCTCTGAGCTGCCTGTGTTTATTTATATGTAGAGGCATAGTTTCAATCATGTGTAAACCACAGATAGTTTGCGTTTTTCTGTTACATCTTCCCAGATATCATTCTAACTAATACAGATGGTAATGATTTTCTAAGTAATCATTTCTAGGGTTATGTTTTATAACAACTTCTTAAAAAATCACTCTAAAAGGAAAAATTAAAACAAAATGCCATTGAGCAAGCGATAAAGAATAAACATAACCATTCACAAGTACTAAATTTATTAGAAATGATTATCAAAATTTAACTATTATTTGAGGTGCCCTGAGGTATATAACTGGCTATGACAGAACTCCTTGGTCTCCTTCTCTGAATCATTTTCTTCTGTTTGATTTGTAAATGTTGTCATATACCAAGGCTTTAGCATGGGACTTCTTATCTTTGTAATCTGTACACCTTCCCTTGGTGGCTCATATAGTCCTGTGGTTTCTAATGCTGTCTCCAGCCTTGATCTAGCTCTTGACTTAGCTCCTGCTCTCACCATGTGATGTCTCCTCTTCCCGCTTCACCTTCCACCGTTATTAAAAGCTTCCTGAGGCGCTAACCAAAAGCAGATGCCAGCACCACGCTTCCTGTACAGCCTTCAGAAATTAGTAGCTAAATCTCTGTTCTTTATAAATTATGCGAACTCAGGTATTTCTGTACAGCAATGCAAAAATTGACTAACAAATGTTGCATCATAAAGACAATTTTTCAAGAAAGGAAGCATAGTCTACTGTATCAAATGCTTGTATGTGGCAGTTAGTGTTTCTCTGTTTGCCTACACCAATGAGACACAAGGCCGAGCTTGGTCACTTTTTAAAAGCATAGACTAAGAAACTTTAACTCTGACTCCCATTCTCCAGCGGGGCGTCCTCCTCCCGAACCCCCTTGGCGTGGCCCGAGACTCAATCACAGCCTCTACCCCAGCCCCATCAGGCCCAGACCCCTTCCTGACACCTTACACTAAAATTAACTCCAGATGGATTAAAGACTTAAACATAAGACCTAACACCATAAAAACCCTAGAAGAAAATCTAGGCAAAACCATTCAGGACATAGGCGTAGGCAAGGACTTCATGACCAAAACACCAAAAGCAGTGGCAACAAAAGCCAAAATAGACAAATGGGACCTAATCAAACTCCACAGCTTCTGCACAGCAAAAGAAACAGTCATTAGAGTGAATCGGCAACCAACAGAATGGGAAAAAATTTTTGCAGTCTACCCATCTGACAAAGGGCTGATAACCAGAATATACAAAGAACTGAAACAGATTTACAAGAAAAAAACAAACAAGCCCATTCAAAAGTGGGCGAAGGATATGAACAGACACTTTACAAAAGAAGACATACATGAAGCCAACAAACATATGAAAAAATGCTCATCATCACTGGTCATTAGAGAAATGCAAATCAAAACTACATTGAGATACCATCTCACGCCAGTTAGAATGGCGATCATTAAAAAATCTGGAGACAACAGATGCTGGAGAGGATGTGGAGAAATAGGAACGCTTTTACACTGTTGGTGGGAGTGTAAATTAGTTCAACCATTGTGGAAGACGGTGTGGCGATTCCTCAAGGACCTAGAAATAGAAATTCCATTTGATCCAGCAATCCCATTACTGGGTATATATCCAAAAGACTATAAATCGTTCTACTATAAGGACACATGCACACGAATATTCATTGCAGCACAGTTTACAATAGCAAAGACCTGGAACCAACCCAAATGCCCATCGATGATAGACTGGACAGGGAAAATGTGGCACATATACACCATGGAATATTATGCAGCCATCAAAAACGATGAGTTCGTGTCCTTTGTAGGGACATGGATGAACCTGGAAACCATCATTCTCAGCAAACTGACACAAGAACAGAAAATCAAACACCGCATGTTCTCACTCATAGGCGGGTGTTGAACAATGCGAACACATGGACACAGGGAGGGGAGTATCACACACTGGGGTCTGTCGGGGGGGGAAAGGGGGAGGGATAGTGGGGGGTGGGGAGTTGGGAAGGGATAGCATGGGGAGAAATGCCAGATATAGGTGATGGGGAGGAAGGCAGCAAATCACACTGCCATGTGTGTACCTATGCAACAATCTTGCATGTTCACATGTACCCCCAAACCTAAAATGCAATAAAAAAAAAAAAAAAAGAAACTTTAACTTACCTTTCACATTTGGTTTATGTTGTATGGTGTATCCTCAAATGTGTGGATTTTAAATACATATTCATAGCAGTGGTTACAGAAGTAATACTACAATCTTCAGTAAATTTTATTTCTCAAGTGTCTCTCAGACTCAAACCTGATATACATAACTGTATAACTGAAATATCCATATGGATATCTAATAGGCCTAAAAGATTTTCCCTTCTAAATAAGCTCTTTCTCCAGCCTTCTCCATTTCTGCAAGTAACACCACCATTGTTTCAATTAAGTAAACTGTGTACAAGTTATCCTTATACTTTGTGACAGATAGTGTTGGTTACCTACCCAATAATTACTTCCCTCTTCTGAATCCTGTCTTGCGGAGCCCATAGGAGAAACTAAAAATGCCAGAGCCAACCTTGCTCCTGCTCCCCTTATCATACTATCACACAGCATAAAAAGGAATGAGTCCTGGAAGGAATTTTGCACTGTAGCTTCCGGAGAAAAATATTTTTCATTAAAAAAGTATAGACTGTAACCCCAGCTACTCAGGAGGCTGAGGCAGGAGAATCGCTTGAACCCTGGAGGTGGAGATTGCAGTGAGCTAAGATCACGCCGCTGCACTCCAGCCTGGTGACAAAGCACAGCTCCGTCTAAAAAAGAAGAAGAAAAGAAAAATAAGGAGAAAGAGATTATCCCTTCTTCCATTTTTTTTGTAAATTGCCACGTATATACGCAGATGCATCTGTATCAGCCATTTATGATTAGGAGGGAACAAGCCTAACAAGCAAACCAATAACTTTGCTAATTGCAGTTGTAAAAGAGAGAAAAATTCTGGATCCTTGATTTTTATTTCTAAATCTGGAAAGTCCTTGTTCCATAGTTCTTGTTTTAGAGATTAAACCTCTTTCAATTAGACATTTTATTGTTGAATTTGAAAGTATCTAAAACTGATCACACACACACACACCATCTCCATGTTCTTTCAAATCTCCTGTGAAAAGATATGCTGAATTGATTTTTCTTAATCTCCTCTAATTCCCTATGCCAAGTTGCTGTCATCTCTAGCTTGATGTTACATCAACATCTAGTTACTACTAGTTACATCTCTAGTTACTACTGTAACTATACAGTAGTTACCTAAATGTTTTCTCTGCTTCATTTTTTGCTGCCAGTCAAATCACTACACCACAGTTACAATTGTCTTTCTAAAAACATATATTATTATGCCACCTTCCTGCTTAAAACTCTCCAGCGCTTTCCCATTGCACTCAGGAATAAAATCTAAACTGCCTAATATAACCAGAGCCTATGTAATCTGTCCTGGTCTGCTTCACTTTGCCTTACTCACCCTGCCTTAGCCACAGTGGACATTTCTGGTTTCACAAACAAGTCAAAATGTTTCTACCTTAATATTTTTTCCATAAACATCCCCAATGATACTTGTTTTAATGGCTTTATTTTTTAAGTTATTATGGTTACATAATAGGTATATACATTTATGGGATGCATGTGATGTTTTGATACAGGCATAAACATTTGACTTTTGACATTTATACCTCAACTTACAGTAGTACCTCCTCAAGAAAATTTTTTATGACATTCTAATTTAAACTAGCCATCCAATCACTCTCTTTTATAGCACTTATTTTAGTTATTTGAATGCTATTTACTATCATTTGTTTTCTTTTGCCATAAATACTGAGCATTTTTTATTATATGTGAGAAGAAACCCTGAGTATATTGAAATCATGCCATAGTGCAACAACTAGAACTTGGCTTAATACAGGTGTTCAATGTACATTTTTATATTATGAAAACATGTTAAGTTTCATCATTCTTCAATCTTGGTAATATTTATATATCAATAAGCTGGCTTTTTATGTGTTTTACTCACATTTTTGTGGTTAGGTAGTTTACGTATAATTCAGAGAACTCCATCACATTTGGATATATTAACAAAATTAAGAAGCCTAGAAATTTAGCCAAGTATGGTAGCTCTTGCCTGTAATCCCAGCACTTTGGGAGGACAAGGTGGGTATATCACCTGAGTTCAGGAGTTCAAGACCAGACTGGCCAACATGGTGAAATCCCATCTCTACTAAAAATACAAAAATTAGCCGGGCATAGTGATGGGCACCTGTACTCCCAGCTACTCAGGAGGCTGAGGCAGGAGAATTGCTTGAACCTGAGAGGAATAGGTTGCAGTGAGCCTAGATCATGCCACTGGACCCCAGCCTGGGTGACAGAGTGAGATTCCATCTAAAAAAAAAAAAAAAAAGGAGGAAAATATTTTTTTCCCTTTCTGGAGTTTTGGGGGAATTATTTAATATAAACTAAAATAAAATTTTTTAAATAAAGTTTTATTCTTTTTTTTTTTTTACATTCTCTGTCCTGGTTTCATAAAGACATTAAAAAACACTAAATATACTGCAAAAATATGCTTAGCTTAGTTAGAAATGAAATATGATTCTAACAAGATACCATGGACTTTAATGAGCAAAAGCCCCTAAAATCTTAACTTGATTTCAGTATTACTAATGAAACATTAGTGGACTTTCTTTTACATCACCACTTGAAATTGGAATAGGATTTTAAGTTTCAGTATACTACCACTTAATTCAAGTTTTCTTCAGAAGGAAGTCCATATTAGAGCTCCATGCTTTGCAAAATGTGTGACCCATGGAAGAAATGTGTAGAAAACTCGATTGGACAGGACTGTGGTGCTCATGGTCTTCACAATAATAGATGCATATATTTTTCAAAATCAGAAAGGCAAGTGAGAATTCTGGAAAGATGGTGAAATAGCTCTGAACATCTGTATCCCTCTCTGGACAATTACACTGGCAGAATCTGTCTGACATAAGTATTTGGAAACTCTGGAGCTTATTGATGACTTGCAAGTTCTAGAAAAACTCTTGGATGCTAAATTGTGCTTAATTTCAGTCAATTTAATCTCTTAGCACAGTAGTAGCTAGCAATCTCCTTCTTCTACCCCATGGCAAGTAGGGGTAGCTGTGCCTATGTTCCTGGAGCAACCTGCACATTGGTAGAGCGAAGGTGGAGCCAGGGTATGCCAAAAGAATCTGGTCTTCCAAATATCAAGGATCTGTGCTCTGATTGCTGCTTCTGATCATAGAAGTGCAGAAGAAGAGTTGAGTGGCCATTGTTATTGCATCTGCTCCCTTGTTGTAAGCCCCTTCCTTTCTGGCTCAATGACTTACAAGGAATTTAAAGAGCTGGTACATTTTTCACCTCCTCCTCTTCATTTTTCTTTTCTTTTTTTTTTTTTCCTTTTGGGAGCTAGATATTAAGGAATAGGGTATTCAATAACAATTGCATATAATGTCTCAAACTCTGTCTCAAAAGTAATAAGAAGAAGAAGAAGAGAAAAAGATGAAATTCATAGCTGTAAACACTTTAAATAATAAAACAAAATAAAATTTAAAAAGCCAAAACCCATAACATATAATCTAAGGAGCTAGAAAAAGATAACTAGTGAAAGGTAGGAATTCATAAAGATTAGAGTCAAATGGAAGTGTTAATAGAAAATAATCAGAGAAAATTAATAAAATCAAAATTTATTTCTTTAAAACATTGGCAAAATTGACAAACCTTTAGCTACATGGGCTAAGAAAAACAGAGAGAAAATTTCAATCACCAAAATCAGAAATGAAAATGGGATATTACTATCAATTCTCCAGAAATGTGAAGAATTGTAAGAGAGTACAATGAACCTTTGTACATAAATTCGATAACCCAGATGAAACGAACAAATGAAAAAAAAAAAAAACACCCTACCAATACTACATCACAAAGAAATAGAAAATCTGAACAACTTTATGACTACTAAGGAGACTGAATAATTTCTTTTTTGAGGAAATAATAATCTGCCAAAAAAGAAAAGCCTTGGACCGGATGACTTCACTGGTAACTTTTACCAAACATTTAACAAAGAACTAATATCAGTCCTTTTCAAACTTCTTTAAAAAATTTAAAAGGAGGGACCACTTCCTAAATCATTCTATATGGTCAATTTACCCTGATACCAAAGCCAGACAAAGACACTACAAGAAAAGAAAATAACTGGCCAATCTACCTGATGAACATTGGTGCAAAAATTCTCAACAAAATAATAGCAACCAAAATTCAGCAGCATATTAAAAGGATCATACACCATGACCAAGTGGGACATATTCATGGAATGCGAGGATGATTCAACATATAAAAGCCAACAAATGTAAGTACACGACATTAACAGAAGGTAGGAAAAATGATCTAACATCCTCAATTGATGCAGAAAAAGCATTTGACAAAATTCACACCATCTCATGATAAAAAACACTCAACAAACTAGGAATAGAAGGAAAATACCTGAACATAATAAAAGCCATATATTAAAAACCTTTGGTAAACATACTCAACAATGGAAAGTTGAAAGCTTTTCTTCTAAAAGAAGACAAGAAGGTCCACATTCACCGCTTCTATTCAACATAGTACTGGAAGTTCTAGCCAAACCAATTAGTAATGAAAAAGAAAAGACAAGACACCCAAGTTGGAAAAGAAGAAGTAAAGTTGTTATGAGAAATATTTGGGACCATAACATCCTCCCCATACTGGGAAGGAGCTGAGACCAAAGAATGACTTCAGACAAGTCCAGCTTGATGAGTAGAAGAGTTTATTTGGGCTTACATATAGGGCACTCCTGGATGGCAGCAGGACAGCTCTAGGGATCTGTGCTGCTTCTCATCTCTAAATTGCCCTTTGAGCAAATTATCTGGCTCTTTGTCTACTGTGGTTGAACAATGAGGCTATTTTTCTTGGTAGGCCCTCAGATACTCTCTGGGATATTTGAGTTCTCAGGGACACCTGCTCTTCATTTGGCCATCTGCTGAGTCTTCAGGGTTCAAGCAATAGACATATGATAAGTATGTCCACTGCAAGTAACCTGGTGGGGAACCCATTGCACTAAAAATTATCTCTGTTCACCAATAGTGTCCTTGCATGACATACCACCACTATTTTATTATTTAAGTTACAAATTCTAGAATGTGCCTTAGTGTATCCATACAACAAATGCATGTTAAATAGAAATATTTTAATTTAGATATAAGACCCTGACAAAGGTAGTCCTTGTAACACCATGGATTAATTTTGCCCACTTTGAACTGTATATAAACAAAATAATACAAAGTGTAATCTTTTGTGACTGGCTTCTTTCACTAAATATTGCATCAGTGAGATAGTGAGATGCATCCATGTTGTTATGTATTCAGTTGTGCTCATTGCCACATGCTATTTCATTGAGTATATACGCATAACTATATTTCTTATACTGTCTATAGGCGTTTGTGTTGTGTTGAACTTGAGGCTATTACACAGGACTGCTATTGGCATTCTTGCATATATCCTTTGTCTTCGTTTGTATACATTTCTATCAGTATACACTTAGCACTAAAATTGCTGACTCATATGTTTAGTAGCTATGCCAAATAGTTTTCCAAATTTGTCAAACCCATCAATTTTTTACCTAAAGATTGTTTTCATCATTGAAGACCATTGTCTGATTGGAGAGTAGACTAAATTAACATTAAATATCAAGGAATTATTGTTAATTTTGTTAAGTGTGAGAATGGTGTTACAGTTATATAAGAAAATGCCATTTGGGGGGTTGTATTTTTGTCTTTAATTACACAATTATATCATGCCTTCAAGTGTGCTATAAAACTGTATAAATGAGGTGAGGAGTGATAAAAAATAAGTATGGCAAAATGCAGATAATTTTTATAGGTACATAGACATTTGTTTTGCTCTCTACTTTTGTGCATTTTTGGAAATTTTGATAGCAAAGAGATGTATTTTAGTGCAAAATGAAGAAAAAAATTTCTAATTTGAAAATAATATTGCTATTAGAATTATTAGAAAATTAGACAAAAAGATAATTCAGGAAATCAGCCTGTGTCAAAGTAAAAATTGTATCATTCAAATTTCAACAGTCAAGGATGGCTTTATTCAAGGCTTTGTTTATAGGGGAGAGAGGCCAGAATTTGTTTATAGGGGGAGAGAGGCCAGAATTCAGGCTGAGATCCACTACATAGACAAAAAGGGATAGGTGAGTTTTAAGAGCTTGGGTGGGGGAGATAGCAGGCCACCCGTATTTGCTAGATGGCATTATTCAAAGGAAAATAAATTTTCTTGTATTGTCCTGACAGGTGGTAATATAACATCTTGAGGTAAGGAGTCTGCATTAGTCAGACTTCTACCTTTCCACAGAGACCATGGATAGGGTGATAGGGATGTTATCTTTCTTGATGACTGCATTTTAAAGGAATAGCTCCTAGGACCTGAAAAAAGACAGTTCTGGGTTATAAAACTGTCTATTCATAGCTTACTTATGAACTTAACTTTTTCCCACTATGTAGATAAGCTGTGAGTAGCTAGTTCATCTTAGATCATTAATGACCATGCAAAAATTTGAAAGTGACACATTTTTCCCAGATATTGACATAAAATGAGCATCTCCTACTTTTAATGTTGAATCTGTGCCCCTGAGTTCATTACAAAATCTAATACATATATTACATACAATAATAAAACAATTAGAGGTTTTCACTTTAAATCAAATGACAAAATCATCATAATGAAAATGTTAACAGTATGTTCTAACACTTTATGGCAGGACTGCTTAGACTTTCTTTCCAGTCCATAGTCTATATGACTGCTAACCTACCATTTTTATGTGTGTTTTTTTAAATTGTCGTCACTGATTGATTGGAAACTTTGTGCATGTAACAAACTACGGCACATACCATACCGCAACTTGGTTTAGTAATTGACTGGCATAAGCAGGATAGAAGAACAGGGATGTAGGCTTAAATGCACTTGTGATGTATGGTCATCTTAGTCATCTATACCCTGAATAAGGATAAATAATCTCATCTTGCTCTTTGACAATTATTCTTAAAATAAATAACAATCTTTGTGTCTTACAACTAAAATATGTCCTGTAAGAGTTTGTAGATAGAAAATATCTACCTTCTGTGATTATTAAGATAAATAAAATAATGCGTACTTGGTAAATCTTGAAGTATTTAACATGTGTTGCCATTGTTGCTATAATGTACATTCCATGCTTAAACTTAGTGACAGATAAGACATAATTCTTTTCATTCTGTTCTCAGACTTTGAACATATTATAACTTCTAGACTATTAGTCACTATTCACTAACCCTTTCTTTGATTTATGGATTACTTTAAATATATTCTGTAATTTATAGACTTCTACCCCTCCAAAATACATAGAAGTACCCTGTATGCATACAGATTTTGCAGAAAAGATCATAGAACACACAGAATCATGGAATCTCTTATGGTTCAATGGATTCTGGATAAATGATCTGTTCTCTAAGATATATGGAATTTATATTTTAGCACTGCATATAAAAACCAACCATTTTTCTGTCTTAAAAAATTGAAACTAGGCCAGGTGCGGTGGCTCAAACCTGTAATCCCAGCACTTTGGGAGGCTGAGGTGGGCAGATCACGAGGTCAGGAGATCAAAACCATCCTGGCTAACATGGCAAAACACCGTGTCTACTAAAAATACAAAAAATTAGCTGAGCGTGGTGGTACGCACCTGTAGTTCCAGCTACTTGGGAGGCTGAGGCAGGAGAATCATTGAACCTGGGAGGCAGAGTTTGCAGTGAGCTGAGATTGCACCACTGTAATCCAGCCTGGGCAACAGAGTGAGAATCTGCCTCAAAAAAAAAAAAAAAAAAAAAAAAAAGAACATAATCCTATTTCTTTAAACACTAGTAAAGAAAAGTTCCAAATAATAAGTAATATGTAACTAAAACACTCCAAGTTTGCTACAGAGCATAGGATTAACTTCTGTAATTAAGTTTCAATTAAATGTTATTTTGGTATTCAATTGATATGTTTTAGTACATTTATGATTATAACTTTAATCATTAGTATAACCTATTAACAATTAACTTACATGTGGATAAAAATAGTACTTTTAAATACATATTATAATTTATTCCTTTCTACTAGCACATTCTCTTTAAAAAAGCAAATGAAATTTATATAAGATTCTACCATCAAATTTTATTTTACCATCAGGCTTTTTTAAAATTAGAACATAAAAAGCTCTTTTAACATAAGAAAATATGAAAACAAATTAAAGCAGTATTAACCACTAACCCTTATTAGCATAGGATTAACTTTAAAAAAATGGAAATAATTTAGGAAATACTAATTCATTTTAACTCGGGAAAGAATTACTCTGTAAAATAATGGTGCTTCAAATAATAAATGCATACTTGAAACTGGCATTTATTCACTCAATGCACATAAAATATGTAAAATTAAATCCAAGAAAAGGAGCAATTAAATGTAATCAAAGGGGAGTTTCAGTGGTTAAGACAGAGAAAACTTTCCATTCTACTTTTCAATTTATTATCGTGTACTTACAAAAATATGACTTTTCCCCATTTATTTATATAAATCTCTACATTTCTGAATTTTAGAAACCAGATGATAAAAAGCCAAAGAATCCATGCTTCTCTTACCATTACATAACATAATTGTCCCTGGGGTATTCCTTTTCCAAAAACACTTGCCTTAACTGATAGAGAATCTCACTCAAGTAGCCTGGGGCTGTTCAAAGGCGTCTCGCTTATTTCTACTTTTCACTTTTTTTACTTTCTTAAATTGTTCAAGCTAATATCCCCAATCCACTTCATCAAACCCAGGGGACTCCTTCATACTTCTCAACTTATTTTTTCATGGCACCGAATATTGTGTATTGTAATCAAAAGAGCATGGTACTTGTATTAGTCAGTTCTCACATTGCTATAAAGAAATGCCTGAAACTGGATAATTTATAAAGAAAAGAAGTTTAATCGGCTCATGATTCTGCAGGGTATATAGGAAGCATGGTGGCATCTGCTTGGCTTTTGGGGAGGGCTCAGGAAACTTACAATCATGGCAGATGGTTAAGTCAAAGCTGGTACTTCACATGGTCAGAGCAGGAGGAAGAGAGAGAAAAAGGGAAAATGCCACATACTTTTAAAAACCAGATCTCTAGAACAGCACCAAAAGGATGTCGCTATACCATTTATGAAGGACTATTCCCATGATTCACTCCCATGATCCAATTACCCCCTCCAGGCGCCATCTCCAACAATGGGAATTACAATTGAACATGAGATGTGAGTGGGCACAGAGATCCAAATCATATAGTAATGCCACAAAAATAGTCACATATACCAATAAATGAGAATAGAAAACTCAGAAATAAAGCTACACACTTACAACCATCTGATCTTTGGCAATGCTGACAAAATCACACAATGAAGAAAGACTGCCTAATTAATAAATGGTGGTTGGTAAACTAGTTAGCCATATGCAGATAAATGAAATTGGATGTCTACGTTTCACCATATATAAAAATTAACTCAAATTATATTAAAGACTTAAATGTAAGACTTCAAACTCTAAAATACCTAGGAAATACACTTCTCAACATTGACCTTGACAAAGAATTTCTGGCTAATTCTCTAAAAGCAATTGTAGTAAAAACAAAAATTGACAAATGGGACCTAATTAAACTAAAGAGCTTCTCTGTATAGCAAACAAACAAACAAAAATCAAAAAAATAAACAGACCATCTGTGGAATGAGAGAAAATATTCACAAGCTATGCATCTGACAAAGGTCTAATATGCAGAAACAATAAGGAATTTAAATCAATACACAAAACACAAATAACTGTATTAAAAATGAGCAAAGGACATGAACAAACACATTTCAAAAAAAGATATACAAGTGGCCAAAAAACATGGAAAACATTCACTGTTTCTAATAATCAGAAAAATGCAAATCAAAACCACCATGAAGTACCATCTAATAACAGTCAGAATGGCTATGATTAAAAAGTCAAGAATTAACAGATGGTGAGGCTGTGTAGAAAAAGGGAACACTTATTGTTGGTGGAAATGTAAATTAGTTCAGCCACTGTGGTAGGCAGTTTGAAAATTTCTTAAAGAACTTAAAACAGAGCTATTGTTCAACCTAGCAATCCCATTCTGGGTAAATAGGCAAAGGAAAATAGATCATTATACCAAAACACACATGCACTCATATGTTCATCACCGTGCTATTCACAATAGCAATGACATGGAATCAACCTAGATACCCATCAATGGCCAACTAGATAAAGAAAATGTGACACATATATACCATGGAATGCTACAAAACCAGAAAAATGAATGAAATCTTATCCTTTGCAGCAACATCAATGGAGCTGGAGGCCATAGTTTTGAGCAAACGAATCCAGGAATAAAAAACTAAATGCTACATGTTCTCACTTAAATAAAGGTAGCTAAATATTTAGCATACGAGGTGATATGATTTGGCTGTGTCGCCACTCAAATCTCATCTTGAATTGTAGCTCCCATATTTTACAAATGTTATGGAAGTGACTGGTGAGAGATAACTGAATTATGGGGGTGATTTCCCCCATACTGTTCTTGTGGTAGTGAATGAGTAAGTTTCACAAGATCTGATGGTTTTATAAGGCATGTAGATGTGCCTTTCACCTTCCACCATGATTGTGAGGTCTCCCTAGCCACATGGAACTGAGTCCATTAAACCTTTTTTCTTTACAAATTAATTAGTCTTGGGTATGTCTTTATCAGCAGTGTGAGAACAAACTAATACAGTAAATTGGTATCAGTAGTATGGGGGTGCTGCTATAATGATAACCAAAAATGTGGAAGCAACTTTGGAACTAAGTAATAGGCAGATAGGAACAGTTTGGAGGGCTCAGAAGACAGGAAGATGTGGTAAAGTTTGCAACTTCCTAGAGACTTATTGAATGGCTTTGACCAAAATGCTGATAATGATATGGACAATGAAATCCCAGGCTGAGGTGGTCTCAGATGGAGATGGGGGAACTTGTTGGGAATTTCAGTAAAGGTGACTCTTGCTATGTTTTAGTAAAGAGATTGGTGGCATTTTGCCCCTGCCCTAGAGATTTGTAGAACTTTGAACTTGACAGAGATGATATAGGGTATCTGGTGAAAGAAATTTCTAGCAGCAAAGCATTCAAGAGGTGAATTGGTACTCAGTAGAGCTGGGAGGCCATAATTTGGACATGCCTAAGAATTTAATTGATGTTAAAAGCATTCAGTTTTAAAGGAAAAGAGAACATAAAAGTTCAGAAAATTTGCAGCCTGACGATGAGATAGAAAAAAATATATATATCATTTTCTGAGGAGAAATTCAAGCCACCTGCAGTAATGTGAAAATGTAACAAGAAGTCAAATATTAATCGCCAAAACAATGGGAAAAAGTCCTCCAGGGCATGTCAAAGAGGCATGTTATAGCCTCTCCCATCCCAGGCATGGAGGAGTAGGAAGAAAAAATGATTGAATGGGCCAGTCCCAGGGCCCCCCTGCTGTGTGCAGCTTAGGGACATGATGCCCTGCATCCCAGCTGCTCTGGCCATGGCTAAAAGGGGCCAAGGTACAGCTTGGGTCATGGCTTGAAAGGGTGCAAACCCCAAGCTTTGGCAGCTTCCATGTGGTGTTAAGCCTGCCGGTGCACAGAAGTCAAGAATTATGGTTTGGGAAACTTTCGCCTAGATTTCAGAGGACACCTGGAAATGCCTGGATGTCCAGACAGATGTTTGCGGCAGGGGAAAGGGAGGCCCTCCTGGGGGAACCTCTGCTAGGGCAGTGCAGAATGGAAATGTGGGGTTGGAGCCCCCACACAGAGTCCCCAGTGAGGTACTTCCTAGTGGAGCTACAAGAAGGGCCACCATCCTCCAGACTCCAGAATGTTAGATCCACTGAAAGCTTGACCCATGCACCTGGAAAAGCCACAGAGAGTCAATGCCAGCCCATGTAAACAGCCAGAGGAGAGGCTATACCCTACAGAACCACACAGGGAGAGCTGCCCAAGACCATGGGGAACCCATCTCTTGCATCAGCATGACCTGGATGTGGAGACATGGAGTCAAAGGAGACCATTTTGGAGCTTTAAGATTTGACTGCCTCGCTAGATTTCGGACTTGCATGGGGCTTTTAGCCTTTTTGGTTTGGCCAATTTTTCCAATTAGAAATGTGTGTATTTATCCAATGCCTGTACCCCCATTGTATCTAGGAAGTAACTAACTTGCTGTTGATTTACAGTCTCACGGGTGGAAGGGATTCGCCTTGTCTTGGATGAGACTTTGGATTTTGTACTTTTGGGTTAATGCTGAAATGAGTTAAGATTTTGGGGACAGTTGAGAAGGCATCATTGGTTTTGAAATGTGAGGATATGAGATTTGGAATAATATAGTTTGGCTATGTCACCACCCAGATCTCATCTTGCAATGTAGCTCCCATATTTCCCACATTTTGTGGGAGGGACCTGGTGAGAGATAATCAAATCATGGGGGCAAATCTCCCCCATACTATTCTTGTGGTAGTAAATAAGTAAATCTCATGATATCTGATCATTTAATAAGAGGAAATTCCTTTCACTTGGCTCTCATTATCTCTTGTCAGCTGCCATGTAAGACATGCCTTTTGCCTTCCACCATGATTGTGAGGCCTCCCCAGCCATGTGGAACTGTGAGTCCATCAAACCTCTTTTCTTTATAAACTACCCAGTCTCGGGTATGTCTTAATCAGCACTGTGTAAAACGCTAATACACATGGACATAACACGGGAACAACAGATAAAAGGGGACTATTGGTGGGGGATATAGAGGGCTAGACTTTGAAAAACTGCCTATTAGATACTGTGGTCAGTACCTGAGTGCAATATATCAATATAACAAAACCTGCACATGTATCTCTCTCTAAAACATATATATATATATATAAATATATACATATGTTTAAATAAATATATATGTGTTTATATATATAAATGTATATATAAATAATATATATATATATAAATATGTTTATATAAATATATATGTTTATATATGTAAATGTATATATGTTTTAGATAGAGAGGGTACATGTGCAGGTTTTGTTATATTGATATATTGCACTCAGGTACTGAACATAGTATCTAACAGGCAGTTAAAAAAAAAATATATATATATATATATATATATATATATATATTTTTTTTTTTTTAAAGGGGCTGGGCATAGTGGCTCATACTTGTAGTCTCAGCACTTTGGGAGGCCAAGGTGGGAGGATTACTGAGGTCAGGAGTTTGAGACCAGCCTGGCCAATGTGGTGAAACCCCGTCTCTACTAAAAATACAAAAATTAGCTGGGTTTGGTGGCAGGCACCTGTGATCCCAGCTACTTGGGAGGCTGAGGCAGGAGAATCGCTTGAACCCAGAGATGAAGGTTGTACTGAGCCAAGACTGCGCCATTGTTCTCTAGCCTGGGTGATAAGAGTGAAACTCCATCTCAAAAATAAATAAGAAAATAGTTATTGTCATCTAATTAGCATACCTTTCACTGAGTCTACCAGTACCTCAACATCGACAGAGAAAATATTTTTCAATTAAACATTTTCTACTGAGATGATTCAATTCAAATTTATTAATACCACTTATATGTTTGAGTAAATTACAGAAAATTTTATAAAAAATTTGCAATGATAAGGACACACTGCTAAAACCTCTATTTGATACTCAAGGCTTTTAGTGCCATCATCCTTTTGACTCATGTTCAGGCTGCATTGACTGGCTTTCTTCTGCTCAGCATCTCTCTGGAAGATCTACTTGTTTTTAGAATCATAATGTTCAATTTATAATTTTCTGTTTTTAGCATTTAAAGTTGGAATCTAGGAAAAATTTGGTCAGCATGACATTGAATGCAGATAGTCTGTCTCTGTCTTAAAGTCAACACCCTGATACCTGGCATTGACATCATAGAGTGTTTTTATTTGAGCCAAACACTTTTTTGCATATAGCCTATTGATTACCATTTAATGCATATTCTAGTTTGCCATGCTATTTATAAATTGTACCTGCATAATTTTTTTTTGAATCTAAAAAAGTAAGAACACTCCATGTCCATTATAAAACTACACAATATATCTTCTAAGTGAAGCTGCATATATCTCAGGTTTGATGTCATGATACACATAGGCTCTGCTAGCAAGATATGGTGTCATTAGCACAGACACCCACACTCTAGTCTGCAACTGCAAAGGGATGATTTATTAAATTCTATACCGAGGTATTTCTGTTGGAGAGGGATCTTGGACCAGTAAAATCAATCATGGTGTGAGGTTTTGTATTTTTATTGTTAGTAGTTTTTTTGAATTTCTCTTTATGATAGTTTTTGGTAATTATGCTTTACTCATTTGAATGCTGTATATTAAATTACTATGCTTTAATTATGTCATATGTTTAGGAGACCAAGGAAACATGTTTAGGTTTCATACAGTTGTTTCTCAGGGGCTGCAGGTGATTGATTTCAGGACCCTCTGCGAATACAATACTCCAAAATGTTCTAGTCCCTTACATAAAATGATATGATATTTGCATATAACCTATTCACTTGCCCCCATATGCTTTAAATTGTCCCTAAATTACTTAAAATACCTAATACAATACTTACGCATTACTTCATTTGTGTGGATTCAATATAGGAATGTGATAAAATGAAGTTTTGCTTTTTGGAATTTTGTGGTATTATTATTTTTTAGACTTGTTGACCTATGTTTGATTGAATCCACGGATCCAGAACCCACAGATACAGAGGACTGATTCTGTTAACAAGCTTGAGACAGTTTGTTTTCTAGGATACACAGGTATTGAAATGTTCTAATAAAATGTAGGTTTTTCTAATAATGACAAAGTAATGAAATAGTCACATGCCAAGTAGATAACTATTCAAAAAACAAACAATACAAGCAAAGTACTACTTAAAGACGGGAGCTGCAGAATCATTTAATCTAAAAAACAGAAACAGGAAAGAGTGAGGATGGTACATTAACATTTTCCTGGATCAGGATCACAATCTAACCCTCTTTGGATCTGGCAACAAAAAACAGATGTGGTAGTCCCCTTCCCCTTCACCTCCTGTTTCCACGGTTTCAGTTACTCAGGTCAAACTCTGTCCAGAAATATTAAAGAAATATTCCAGAAATAAACAATTCATAAGTTTGAAATCTTGTGTCATTCTGATTAGCATGATGAAATCTTGTTCTGTCTCACCTGGAATGTGAATTCTCTTCATCCAGTGTATTTGTACTGTCTTTGCTACCCGTCCCTTAGTAGCCATCTCAGTTATCAGACTGACTGTCAAGGTATAGTAGTGCTTGTGTTCAAGTAACCCCAATTTTGCTTAACAACAACCCCAAAGGGCAAGGATAGTGATGCTGGCAATTCAGATATGCCAAAGAGAAGCCATAAAGTATCATCATTATCAGAGATTACCTCTGGCACTTTTAGAGATGATGAGACACTGAGCTGAATTTTCAAGCATTTAGCTAGTGTAAGTTGTTGCTGATAAAGATATTTTAATAGTTTATGTTGTATTCAATTTGAGAAAGGAGACCTCTCCACTTGAATTCACCTTACAGTACCACCTTTGGGCCTTTCTACTTCCATATCCCAGAAAGGTCAGTGGTTTCCTCCAAGGGGGAGGTCAAGATGCTATGCCTTCACCTTCATGGTGTCTCTGGGAAGAGCTACCTACTCTCTGCTAAGCTCCACAGTGAATGTGAGACAAAGTACTACTATGGGCATTAAACTTGAATTTTCCCCCAAATTACCTTTCTTTTAGCATCTCTGTATTAAAATTATCATGATTTCTTTAACATTTTAGTGTAAAGAGATTTTAACTTAATAATATTTCTTATCAACATTGTTGATGCATAAGGCTAATTTAGTAGTAGTATTTAAATACATTTTCAATTTAATAAGATGTATTTTCTAGGTCATTTATCTCAACTCTTACTCCAACATAATTTGGTCTAATGAAATAGTTACGTTATTTGAGTGTACCAGCTAACGTTTCTGTGCCTCAGTTTTACATTTGCAATGATGGTCAGTCACAGGTCAGCCCCAAAGCCTGAAGAAGTTAATATATGTAGATGACCTTGAAGGGTTCCAGATACAATGGGAAAAAAACAACAAAAATATACTACTCTTAAAATTGGTCTATATATATATATATATATCTGTGTTTTATTTCCCAAAAATATTTAGGTGCATGAAGCAATTATTAACTTCTTTCACGATCATTATTCTATCATTACTATTAGTTTTGTATCTACTGACTAAACTTATTAATATCATAAAAATAGTTTTTCTAAATAGGTACAAGAATAGAGCTAAGGCTGGGTGCAGTGGCTCACGCCTGTAATCCTAGCATTTTGGGAGGCCAAGGCAGGCAGATTGCCTGAGGTCAAGAGTTCAAGAACAGTCTGGCCAACATGGTGAAATCCCATCTCTACTAAAAATACAAAAAAATTAGCTGGGTGTGGTGGCATGTGCCTGTAACCCCAGCTACTTGGGAGGCTGAGGCAGGGGAATTACTTGAATCAGGGAGGTGGAGGATGCAGTGAGCCAAGATGGCGCCACTGCACTCCAGCCTGGGCAACAGAGCAAGACTCCATCTAAAAAAAAAAAAAAAAAAAAAGAATAGAGCTAATAAATAATACGTAGGATTTCAATGAATCACTTTTTCAAACATATAAAAATTTCTTGTGCAAAGGCCACCTCTATAAAACACAGTCTGCTAAAAATAGATTACTGGAGACACTCAGATCAGTGACAAAAATCAAGCCATTTGTTTGGATAACCAATAATAAACAGTAACTGCACTAGCTTAAATACCTTGAAAGTTTTCAATATTCAACACATTAAAAACAAAATTAATATTAAAGAGTAAAGAAAATGTTTGAAGCAAGAAAATTACTAATGAAGGCTTTTAAAAAACACTTTAGATAAGAATTTATTTTCACCTATTATCTTCCTTGGTAGTTGACTTTACATTTTTACTAGAACTAAATAGAGTCTTTCCAAAACCTTCCCCACAAGATATAAAACATTTTTAAGATTTAAATGTCTAAAATTTAAACAAAAATAATAATGAAAAAGAAAATTTAATTTTACATGTAGAAATCTGTAACAAGCCCTAGAGCGTCACCTAGTGGTCTCTCAGATTATCTTCCCTGTTATGCTCACATGACCTATCTTATGACTCATGGGAAAAGAGACTATGTCTTATGACAAATTCAGTTTCTCTTGTACTGTGGTAAAGGCAATTGGTATCAATGTCGTCTACCAAGTATATGCTTATTTTTATACTAATCAAGTCTATCGGAAAAGCAGATTCAATTACATCCATATGAAGAATTGAAATGATTTTGTCCCTCAATGTGGATTGCCTGTTTTAACTGCCAGCAATCGACAGGTTTACTTCACAGATGAGATACATGAACTGATCAGTAAAGTTCAAAGGACAGCAAATTTTGCACTCCTAATTTACTTTGAAGGAGTAGTAGACAGATTTAGGAGATCAAATTCGCTAATATTCATCATGACATATTCTTAAAAGAAGTCTAAATCTTTATCATAAAATCTTATGGCTGTGAAGTCTATGCCAAACAGAGAACTAGAAGTGGCCCTGATTAAATTATTTCAGGACAGTTTATATGAATGGATACATGATCTTACCCAACTTTTAGATAACCAATGAATAAATAGCATCATAGTATCAGGATCTTCTAAATTGTTTCCAAACGTCAGATCTAATATCTTCGATCTTCTACTTTTCTATCTCCTAATTAAATTCTGGCCCTAAAAACTATACAGAAGCTCTATGGGATTAAACAATATCAGACGGTAGCAACATTACACAATGGCGTAATGTGCCAGTAACGAGGAACATAGACACCTGCGTCCCACTGTACAGAAGTTTCTTACATAGTGGAATTCATCTCTTATTTATTATCAAATACATGAAATAGCATCATCACTAAAACATAGTACACAAAGAACCCTCCTACTCTACCCTGAACACTGGCACTCAAGACTGCATCATAAAAGTCACCTTGTATAGACATGGATCTCATTTCTCTTGGAGAGGCAAGTATTTGAAAATTACTCTGTAACTTGTCCTTCTGGTAGTCAGTAAGTATATTTTGAGTCTAACATAGTTCTTGAGATTCATACTTCCAACTGAATAAGGAATTGATAATGAAAGCCTGAAAAACTGTGTCATGAAACATTCCAAATATCTACTATGTTGGATAGAATGAGAGAGAGTTGAAGAAATTTTATTTTTGACACTTTAATTACCGTCATTATATTTATCATTTGCTGCCTTACACAGTTTTTGGTTCCAATTGATTAATTCCATCTGCTCTAAAAACTCCCTCTGAGACCTCAGATAAGGGATATAGTCCTAACTGAAGGGAGACTTAGTTTCTAGATAGCTCTTGTGCGGATGCCTCTTGTTCAGAATAAGTATTATATTCATCACATTTACAGAACTGATACTGTCTGGAGCATTTTCTTGCTCACTGTTTATTAAAAACTGTTTTGTACTTTATTATTTCCCATTTAAGAGAATTCTCCACAAATGTCAAGATAAGTCTTTAATAAAGCAAGCAGTTATGAGGCTACTCTCTTTTTGGGAAAATTATTCATCACTCTAACTTGTTGGATTTAATCCCACAATGATCCACCGGGGGGAAAATAATGAGGGTAACAAAGTTACACACATAATTCAAAGTAAATCAGAGAATCTTTAGGAGCTTACGTGGTTTCCTTAATTACTGCTTAAAGTGCAAGGAAGGTGGCAATGTAATCATTTTTTACCTTGATTTGAACTATTTCTACTTTAGTAAACTAATAGTTACTGGATTTGTGCTCATACTATCCAGATCATAGCTTGTATTACTATTTCTTCCAGTCTGTCCTTCTGGAACAAAAATCATCTTAATAGTTACCTAAATATATTGCTTTGTAGTAAATATTTCAGCCATGTAAACAGCACAGTATGACCAAGAATGCACAGAAATTGCATTCTGTGCATTTTCTGAACCAGTGTTCAGAATTGTGGTACTGATGCCCAATAGTTTGTGCATAGTCATAGCGGAAGATTGCAGATTTCAATTCCATTGTTATTCTAGCTTGGATTACTCAATTGTAAGTGTCTAGACCTTAAATTTTTTAAAGGGCCTTTTAATTTTCCAGTTCAAATTTTCTTTACTCATTAATTTAATGTTTATTAAGCACCTACTGGAACACACACTATTCTAAGTTGCTGAGATATGACATTGAGCAAAGCAGACCAACCCTCCGTCATCTGGAAGATTACACTCTTGGCAGAGGAGTATTAGGGTGGGAAAGAAGAGAGCAGACAGTATGGGAGCTGGTGATAAATGCAATAAAGAAAATAAAGAGCAAAAGGGGATAAAGAGCGGTGGGAATATTACTTTATACAGGAAATTCAGAGATGAGTTGAAAAGATAACACCAATTTTGGTAACAAGATTTGCAAAGTGTCTAACAACCGATATTTCTAAGTGCCATTAATAAAACTATTAATAGCCTTTCAATGACAGCTAAAGCAGTTGTACTCTTTTAGCAACAATTTTTCTTTTTCCCCAAATATAAAATGTTCTTATTTGTTTGTGCAGATTAAAACTCACAATAATATTTTTATTGTGACAATGCCAGGACAATTAAAAAAATGTGTGTATAGAATAATTTTTTCACTGCAAGTTGAGTGAAGGAAGAAAAATTATGGTGTTATTTCAAGTGAATTCTAATCATCTATGGATTTGACACAATTTATTACAAATTTGGGATGACTTTTTGTCATAATCTATAACTCATGCTGTCTGTCAATGTATAAAATGCCAAACCTTGACATTGGCACTGATATCTGTGAATGTTTGCATAAACTTTCAACCCATACAGATGCCTCTGTTTGCAGACTGCATCTCATCCCATATTTTTTTTTTTTTTACTTATTAAATGGTGCACATTTTTAGACTCTGATCAAAGTACAGGACATTTTCTGTCCATTCTAAATAAACATCTACTAATCTGAATGTACTTTAAATGGTAACTTCTTAAGATGTCTTTAAACTGGTTTTAATTGGTAGCCGATACTAATCTGTCTGGATTTTGCATTGTGAGAGTATGTAAAATATTTTAATATGATTATTTTGGATGAAAAAAATCTGCCTCATCGAGACATTCCCTAGCACTAGCCTGGAGAGTGGCAGCCTTACTGGAGAGCTAGACCCAGATGAGCAGCAACATTCATAGTAGTCAGTAGTCTGGCTCTCAGGGACTCCTATTCCTTCCCTCAGGAGGAATGTACCACATCAAGGGAACACCCTATGTGACAAGAGTTTGATGGGAGTCCTTTAGTCCCAGATCTTTCTGCTCGTGGGAAGTTGCTTTTAGCAGAGGCATAGGTGCAGTTTTGGGTTCGGTGGGGGAAAATCTACAGCTCTTCCTCAACAGTCAGGCAGTCCTGAAGAGTCCTGGAGAAGGGGACTTCTTTTCCCTCTCATCTACCACTGCAGACACAGCTAGGGCTTTTTTCATGGGAGCTTGGCAGGGATGTACCTATAGAGAATCTTTCTGGAACACTTCAGGGTGACTGCATTCCAACAGAAGTGCCCTTCAAGTTCAGGCTTGCATGAGGGGTAGAGTCACAATTCCCTTTTACTTGGAACATCAACATTCCTACAGATAAAAGAGGTGCCTATTTGCTCTGAATAGCTGAAACACTGGTTCAGGATTGTGACTAAGAAGTGGATCACTTTTTTGCTGGCCTGGCAGGGGAGCTGAGGTGGCTCCCACATGCATTCACTGAGAATTCTCCAAGCCACTTCTGTGAAGGCTGGGACTTCTGTCTACCACTGGTATTGCATTTTCCCTCCTGCTTTAGCCACAACTTGTGTCTACCCAGGGACACCTCCCCTAATGGCCTAAAGCTGGAACTATTCAACTCACTAAATAAAATACTGGGTAAAAATAAATAAATAAAAATGTGCACACCACAGGGTAATAAGATAAACTTTAAGAGACTTCTGTCATTCTAACTTCATAGAAGGCAGTGAACTTGCTCACACACTAAGCAGATTGCTACTACAGTCAGCATCTGAGAAAGCCATCATGCAAATATTCTCTGTAACCAAAGAACTCATATAGAATCTTCACCTCTGAAAGCACCAAGCACCAAATTATGCTACAATAGACTATAAACATTAAAGTCACATCATTAAGGGGTTAAAATAGAAATTTAAACAACACAGTCAAATAAAAAATAAATTCAAAACTAATTAGAATGACTAGTCTATGCAAATGAGAAGAAACCAGAAAAATAATTCTGACAAAATGACAAAACAGAGTTCTATAACACACCCAAAAGATCACGCTACCTCTGTAGCAATGAATCCAAATCAAGATGACATCATTGAAATACCAAATAAAAAATTCAAAAGGTTGATCATTTAGCTACTCAAGGAGATACAAGAGAAAGGTGAAAACCAACATAAAGAAATTAAAAAATAAACAATTCAGGACAGGAATGAAAACTTTTCTAAAAAGATAGGGATTTTAAAGAAAAAACAGTCCAAACTTCTAGAAACGAAGGGCACTTTTAGGCAATTACAGAATGTAGTGCCAAGTTTTAACAATAGACTAGAACAGGTTGAAGAAAGAATTTCAGGGCTCAAAGACAAGGGTTTTGAATTAATACTATCAGACAAAAATAAAGAAAAATGAATCAAAAGAAATGAACAAAGTCTCCAAGAGATATAGCATTACATAAAATGGCCAAACCTAAAAATAATTGGTTTCCTGAGGGAAAAGAAAAGGCAAAACTTTGTAAAACTTATTAGAGAGGATAATTGAGGACAATTTCCCCTGGTCTTGCTAGATATTTTGATATACAAATACAAGAAGCTCAAAGAACTCTTTGGAGATTCATTACAAAAAGTATATCACCAAGGCTATCTAAAGTTGATGTGAAGGAAAGAATTATAAGAGCAATGAGACAAAAGCATCAGTTAACTTGTAAAGGAAATAAAGGAAAAGTTATTAGACTAACAGCAGATTTCTCAGCAGAAACCTAACAGGCCAGAAGAGATTGGGATTCTATCTATAGTCTAAACAGAATAAATGCCAAAGATTTCATACCCAGCAAAACTAAGTTTCATAAATGAAGGAGAAATAAAGTTATCTTCAGAAAAACAGATGCTGAGGGAATTTGTCACTACTACACTGCTAGACCAGCCCTACAAGAAATGATTAAAGTACTTCTGAATCTTGAAACAAAAGGTTGATATAAACCAGAATAGAAACTCTTGAAAGCATAAAACTCACAGGACCTATAAAACAATAACACAGTAAAGAAAACAAAATAGGTAATAATCAGCATAACTAGAACGGTACTTCACCTCTCATTATGAACATTGTGTGTAAATATCCTAAATGGTTAAAAGATACAGATTGACAGAATGAATTAAAACACTACAAACCAATTATATTCTGTCTTCAGGGGACTCACCTAACACATAAGGATTCATATAAACACTGAACAGTCTTCAACAGATTCACCTAACACATAAGAATAGCTATTTTATATCAGATAAACAGACTTTAAAGCAATAATAATAAAAAAGACAAGGAAAGTAATTATATAATGATAAAAGGGTACATCCAAAAAGAAGATTTTACAATCCTAAATTTATATGCACCTAACTCTGGATCTCTCAGATTCATAAAACAATTACTTGTAGACCTAAGAAATGGGATAGCCACACAATAATAATGGAGGACTTCAATGCTCCACTGACAGCGCTAGACAGATAGTCAAGGCAATCAACAAAGAAACAATGGACTTAAACTACACCATAGAACAAATGAACCTAACATATATTTACAGAACATTCTACCCAAAAGCTGCAGAATAAACATTACTTTCGTTAGCATATGGAACATTTCCCAACATAGACCATATGATAGGCCACAACACAAGTCTCAATAAATTTTTAAAATAAAAATCCCATCAAATATCTTCTCAGACTACAGTGGAATAAAACTAAAAATCAACTCCAAAAGGAACCCTCAAAACTATACACACATAGAAAAAACAGTATTTAAAATGAATGGTAATAGTGACACAAGTTATCAAAACCTTGTATACAGCAAAAGTGGTGCTAAGAGTAAAGTTAGTAGATCTAAATGCCTATGTCAAAACGTCTGAAAGATCACAAATTGACAGCCTAACATCACACCTCAGTAACTAGAGAAGAACTAATCAAACCCCAAACTAGCAAAAGAAAAGAAATAACAAATATCGGCAGAACTAAATAAAGTTGAAAAAACAACAAAAATACAAAAGATAAATGAAACAAAAGCTGGATCTTTGGAAAGATAAAATTAATAGACCATTAGCTAAATGAACCAAAAAAAGAAGAGGAAAGACTCAATAAACTTAATTAGAAATAAAAATGAAGACATTACAATCACACCACAAAAATACAAAGATCATTAAAGACTATTCTGAAAACCTCTGTGTAAGCAAACTAGAACATCTGTAGGAAATGGATAAATTCCTGGAAACATACATTCCTCCTAGATTAAATCAGGAAGAAATAGAAACCCTGAACAGACCAATAACAGATAAATCAACAGTGAGACCAAATCAGTAATAAAAATAATTGCCAACAAGAAAGTTCAGGGCCAAATGGGAGTCACAGCTGAGTTCTATCAGACATTTGAAGAGTAATTTGTACCAATCCTACTGAAACTATTCAAAAAAATAAGAGGAAGTTCTCCATAGCTGACTCTATGAGGCCAGATCAACCTGAAAGGATATACAAAGCCAAGAAAGGGCATAACAAAGGAAGGAAAGGACATAACAAAAAAAGAAACCTACAGACCAATATCCCTAATGAACATAGATGCAAAATTCCTAAATGAAATACTAGCGAAACAAATCCAGCAGTACCTCAAAAAAACAATACACAGTGATCAAGTAGGTTTATCCCAGGGATCCAAAAATGGTTTAACAAATGCAAATCAATAAATGTTATAAATCACATAAACATAATTAAAAATAAAAACCATATGATCATCTCAATAGATAAAGAAAAAGTATTTGATAAAATATAGCACCTCTTTATGATAAAAACCCACAACAAACTAGGCATAGAAGGGATATACCTCAAGCTAATAAAAGCCATCTATGATAAACCCACAGCCAGCAACATACTCAGTGGGAAAAAGTTGAATAATTCCCAGTGAGAACTGAAAAAAGACAAGGTTGCCACTTACATAACTTATATTCAACAGTCCTGAAAGATCTAAGCCAGAGCAATCAGGCAAGAGAAAGAAATAACATCCAAATTGGAAAACAAGAAGTCAAACTATCACTGTTTAACAATAATATGCTCATATATCTGGAAAACCCGAAAAACCCCTCCAAAAGACTTCTAGGTTTGATAAACAAATTCAGTAAATCTCTGGTTACAAAATCAATGTACATAAGTAAGTAGCACTGTTACATACTAATGACCAACCTAAAAATCAAATCAATAACGCAATTCCTTTTAAAACAGCTGCAAAAAATTAAAATACTTAAACATATTCTTAGCCAAGGAGGTGAAAACTCTGTATAAGGAGAACTATAAAACACTGCTGAAAGAAAACATAAAGGATAAAAACAAATATAAACACATTCCATGCTCATAGAGTAGAAGAATCAATAGTGTGAAAATGACCATGTTGCTCAAAGCAATATACAGATTCAATGTAATTCCTACCAAAATACCAATATAATTTTTTACATAATTAGAAAAAATAATTCTAAAATTCATATGAAAACAAAAAGGAGCCTAAATAGCCAAGGAAATCCTAAGCAAAAAGAACAAATCTGGAGGCATCACATTACCTGACTCTATTTAATTAATTATTTTTTCTTTGAGAGGAAGTCTCTCTGTCATCCAGGCTGGAGTGCAGTGGTGCGATCTTGGTTCACTGCAACCTCTGCCTCCCTAGTTCAAGTGATTCTCCTGCTTCTACCTCCAGAGTAGCTGGGACTACAGATGTGTGTCACCAAATCAGTTTTTTTTTTTTTTTTTTTTGTATTTTTAGTAGGGATGGGGTTCCACCATATTGGTCAGGCTGGTCTCGAACTTCTGATCTCAAATAACCCACCCGACCCAGCTTTGTCTCCCAAAATGCTGGGATTATAGACATGAGCCACCATGCCTGGCCACATTACCTGCATTTAAATTAAACTACAAAGCTATAGTTACCAAAACAGCGTGGTAGTGATATAAATGTAGACAAATAGACTAATGTAACAGAATAGAAAATCAAGAAATAAAGCCAAATACTAACAACCAACTGATCTTTGACAAAGCATATGAAAAAATTACTTCGGGAAAAGGTGAAGATCTTTAGGCCTGTGTGTTGTCTGCTTGGGTATATTGGAAGTGTAGAACCAGGCCAGGCTATGTCCTCAGGTCCCCTGGTGGTATGTATAGATGCTGAGTTGGTATGCAGAAGCAGGTTGAGTCCTAGGTCACTGGTGGGATCTCAGGTGGAGATGGTAGTGGCTGTGCTATGGCCCTGCTCCTATGAAGGGGAGAGTTGCTTTTCCTGGGATCAGCTGTAGTCAGGAAGCTGGAGGGGGCAGATGAGGGAGATGGGCTTCACTTGTGCCTTGGCCCATAGCAGTCTGCACTGGTTGTGTAGAGTAGAATTTGTCCTCAGCATGCATAAAAATGCGTGGCTGCTGTTCTGTAATAGTGAGTGTTAGTGTGTGGGATGGCTGTCCATGGCTTCCGCCTCAGCCCTTGTTGCAGGGCAGGACACCAAATGGTGGGGACTGGGCTCTTATCTCACCACTGGGGCATTGTGTCATTACTACTTAGGATTCAAGGATTTTGGGGGACCCAGTATCAGCTTTCTTGCTGCAGCAATGCCTTGTGCTTTCAAGGGAGCTCCCTATGTTAGTCTCAGGGTCCATGAAGTTTGAGGGGCTCCCTCATGGCTAGAATTGTGAGTCCATGGTAGGATTGTGGACTGTTGGGGGCCTCTCAGTTATTTTTAAGCATTAGGGAGTCTCCTGCCCTGGGTTTGTTTATTTATTTATTTAGTAGCTCTTTGGATATGACTTTGTTATATCAGGTGTTATGTAGATTGTATGCTAATCCTACTCCTTTCCAGTTTTTGATTCTATAGCACTGTTTATCTGAAACAATCATTTGTCATATAGAATGACTGCAATATAAATTTACATTTTTATCATAGACAAATGGCCAAATAACATAAGCTTTTGCTGAGTCACTTATCTGAATATAATGCTGAGGATATTTAAGAAATGTCAGTGAATTTGACATATCCTGAAAACTAACATGAGAATTGAATGGATATAAATTTGTAGAAGCCAAAGGTAGTTGATAAGAATGTGACGAGGGAATGAAGAGAGCTGGATTCCTAGGAAAAGCAAAAGGCTAGTGGCAAAGACTTTGCTTTTGTTCTTTGGCTTGTGTACACATTGCAAGCCTGTGACAGGTTCCCAGTTTTGTAGGTAAACCTTGGAAACTTAGTACTTGGCAGAGGAGCCAAGAGGTAGTGTTCCCCTCCTTTTCTCTACTCATTGTAAAGATTATGTTATTAAAATCCAGAGGGCAACTATTGGAAGAGAACAAAGAATTTGAGATCAAGGGCAGTTACCTGAGAGAACATTACCTAGTAGGAGAGGGTAGAAATGGGGCCAGTCTTGCCCATAACTAACACCAGAGACTGCCCTGAGGGTTACCTTTCTCTCCTTAAAATTATATGATATTACGCGAAATTAATGGATCTCAGAGAATAAGATTTTTAAATATGCATAATAAATGCCCTCAAAAACTAAAAAAGATAACAGAAAAACAAAGCAGGACCAGAAAGTCATTCAAATAATCAATTTGAGGTATTGCATACAAAACTTTTAAGTAAGTTAGCTGATGAGTTGATTAACAGTATAGCTCAACAGGAAAGTGAATTCATGAGTTAAAAGATCAGAAGGAGACTCTGGAGGAGGGCATTAGGGTCACCAAGTAAAGTGGGGGGGGGGGGGGGGGGGGGGGAGGGGGGGAGGGGGCGGGGGGGGGGGGGGGGGGGCGGGGACACCCCAAACAAAAAGAAAAAAAAAAAAAAAAGAGAAAAAAATGCAAAATATAAGTTAAAAAAAATGGAGATTTGAAATACAGGTGTCAACAAACCAAACAAGCAGGAAAAGAAAAATACAAAAAAGAAAAGAAATATTAGATAAAGCCATTATTTAAAACTTTCCCAAGCTCATGGAATATAAAAACTATGAGAGAATGTTTTCTAATTTTAGTCTGAATACATCAAAATATTCATATCTAAACCGAATGCCTTAAAACCTTCAAAGCCCAAAATTATCATGAAGTTTTTATGAAAGAAAAAAAAATGAGGGGACAAGAATTACATTGACTTAGATTTTTCAACAGCATCACTGTCACAAGAATAGTGTGAGATGAACGGAATGAGAAAAGAAAAACAGATTTGAAAGATTGTTGATAAAAAATTCAAACTTGCAATTTTACATATATTTCTAGAATGTTATTTAAATGCAAGCCTGAAATAAAGACACTCATTTATTTTTAAAAAATTAGATGTTCCATAAAAACTTCTTTGGAATATTCACTAAAGGAAATACTCAAAAGAGAAATAAGCCCAGGAGGATATTACTAGTCAGTTGAAGGAACAGTAAGTTAATACCCAAGCAAAACCAAATTTTTGCTAAGCATTTGCCATCTCTCTGCCTCTGATTCATTCTCCAACCACGTAAATGGTAATGATCTGGAATTAAAACTTGTGAGTCATAGCAATATACGTGTGGAAAGTAGAAGCAGGAGATGAAGAGGATAGTAGAGGACCAGAGGGAGGTGGGAGTTTGTCGGGATTCTTGTGGCCTCATAGACAATATGAATAGTAACAAGCTTAAAAATTTGGCAAGGATAAATAACTATAAATACGGGTATTTTGTAATTGACATAAAGTAATTTTCCATATTTAAAAGCAGGTAGTGATGTTTTGATACATATAATGTATGATGCTCAGATTAGGGAA
The DNA here is from genome assembly GCA_036589455.1 of Ateles fusciceps. Taxonomy (NCBI): domain Eukaryota; kingdom Metazoa; phylum Chordata; class Mammalia; order Primates; family Atelidae; genus Ateles; species Ateles fusciceps. The sequence goes on from JAZHEH010000589.1 coordinate 569,587, forward strand.
ATTAACATATTCATCATCTTGAACATGTATCATTTATTTATTTATCCTTCTCCTAGCTATTTGAAACTATTTAATAAGTTATTTTTAACTACAGTCATCCTACAGTGCTATAGAATGCTAGTGCTCATTCTTCCAATTTAGATGTAATTTTGTATCCTTTAACAAATCTAACCCTATTCCTAACCTCCTTACCCATACCCTCCCCAAACCCTATTATCTTCTATTATACTTTTTCTGTCATACTTCTATGAGATCAATGTATTTTACCTCCCACATATGAGTGAGAACATGCTAAGTGAAATAATCCAGAAACCTAAACACCACAAATATGGATCTTAAATAGCTACGTGTGACCACTAGAGAAATGAAAATTAGTTTGTATACTTCCAGTTAAACATTGTGGATTGAGTAAATGTTTGCCTTCTACTTCCTTGCAAAATTATACTAAAATAATATTGAATAAATAGCGGTATAAATACACAGTAACAAAGAGAATGGGAGTAAAGATACCACTAGATAAGCCATGTTAACATAATTTTGGAGGATGACAGTAAGTGGGAAAGTGGTCACTGACTTCAAGCTAGGAATGCTAAAACACATGAGTGGCAAAAGCAGAAGCCGACAAGAAGAAAGATTACTTGCTTGTTCTGTATACACTATCCAACAGTCTAGGCACTGGTTACTTCTGAGGAGTGGGCACCGGTAAAAAAGTAGGGCTGAAAAATAGAATGATATGTTGACAATTTTAGATTGTCTTTTCTATCTTGAATAGCCAAGTAACTACTATTATCCTACACTGAAAATACAAGGGAAGTTTATACTATGGAGAAATTGAAAAGATTTTTCATTTAAAACATCAGTCACAACAAAAGACAATGATTGAATCTCCTTATTGAAAGCAGACAAGTTAAATACATGTCTACATTCATAGTACATAACAAGCCTGTGGATCACTTCTCCTGCTCATCATCTAGAAGCTGTCAACCAGACCTATGCATTTAGGCAAGAGAGTGGAAGATTCCTCTATGGACAAACTAAACAGTCTAATATTCAGGAAATTGAATTACTTATTTTTAATAAGAAATGGCAAGACACATTTCATTGCCATACTTTTCTAAAGCACTAGCACTACAACTTCCAAGTTAACAAAACCACATTCTTTCACTCAAGGTTTTCACTCTTAAGCAAGAATGAATAGCCATAGACCCACAGATCTTTCAGCTTCTTACATCAAAAGACGACAGCGAAGCAAGCTAACCATTTTTAAAACTTCCAAAAGTCATAACATTCTGAGATATATAAGAGATGATGTTGAATATATGAAGTAAAAACAGAATGATATAAAAAGGAACATTCAGAAACAAGAATGCATTCTTCAAGTCAAAATTATGGAAGCAGAAAAAAGAGTAGAAAGTGTGTAGAAAAAAGCTGAAGAAATCTAAGAGATAGGTTTAAAAAGAAAAGGAGAAGAAAAAAAATAGGGAAGAGATAGGAATTTAGAGGACCAATACTGGCAGTTGTATTTCATACAAATCATCTAGAAAAAATGAAGAGGAGAGAAAATGCATAGAAGAAAATAATCAGGCACATACTAAACTTTCCTATTTCCAATAATTAATGAGATTAAACATTTTGCAAATATTCCTGTAATAAACCAATTAAAATACTGGATAATATGTGCATTATCTCTAAATAAATTTGTTACAAAAATACTTTAAATGCTAGATAAAATGTTTACAAATATCTTTTTAAAATATGTAGCTAAGTGGAGAAAGTAAGCATACTCCTCAGAGGAGAAGAATGAGCCAGGAGCATCAGTTCAGTTTAGCAAGAGTGTGTTGAATCAGTAGCTGCCCTAAGGGCATCTGTCTTAAAAAGCTTGAGTTTTAATGGTTACAGCAATGAAAACAACTAAAATCTAGTGTCTGTGCAAGAGAGAAAAACAGAATAATAATCCCACAGAAAGACCTCTGGAGGTCTACAATCTCAGTGTCAAAGAAACTAAAAATAATCTACTCTGTAAAGAGAGATGTTTAGCAAATTTACCACAGTTTTGGCACTTGTTTGTACAATGAAAGTCACTCCTGAGAATTCATGAGTATAAGCTGCACTCACGTGACACTGGAGTTTAAATTCCCTCTACATAGGTGGTATCAAAAAACATCCAACATAGGAAAGTAACTTAATGAGGCCTTAGGTTTCAAACCCTATGAATAAACACAAATCTCTGGAGAATTGCACCTTTACACCCAGGCTCATAGAATTATCTTAGATGAAACACTGCACATGTGCTTACAACATTTTAGGAATAATCACAAAGTACTATACGAAAATAGCAGTCTACCTTCCTTATGCTCAGAAGCAGTTACCTTCAAATCTTTAGCTGTTTCTTCTGATATTTACTTCTAAATTTATAAAAGTATAAATAAGTTTATATTTATTCTGTAGCTCTTTTTTAGGTTAGATTTTATTGTCTTTTCACAATGCAAGAGAAGTGTTTTAGTTTTTTCTTGCCTTCCTCCATATCCCTAAGCATTTGTTCACACACATTAAAAAAAAAAAACCACATATTTGCCTATAGTTAACAATATTGTATCAAACACTTAAAATTTAAGATATTAATGAAATAAAAACAAATAAAAAGTAACAAATAATAAATGCAAACAAAAACAAACACATATACATTTTCTAGCCCCAATTTCACACTATGATATGAACAAAATTTTAATTGATTTTTTTATTCTTTATTTTTCATCAGACCCTATGATGATTTACCAAATTCAACTTTAGAGTTTTCGATTGATTATTGTGACTGTGTAGACTGTCTACCTTTGAGCTGCGTGTATTATATTTGTACTCAGAATACAGCATTTTCTTTTTTTTACCAGTTGAAATAAACTTTTATTTTATGTATTCATTGGCTTTTTTCTATAAATCTATCATTAATCAGGTCATATATCCACCTGTGTATCTGGGAGATACCTGCCCCTGCACCCTTAGTCTTGTCTGGATTGATTGCTAGCTCTGTTGTCCATTTACAGGCCTGGTTCTTACATTTAGTAATATCCTGAGCACCTCCTTTGCTACTCTCCTTAGTAAAATCCCATAATCTTTGGGTCCCCCTGTATTTCTGTTTTTATTCATTCATTCATTTTTTGGTTAGTGAGTCCCCCAATATCATACTAAGAAAGTATTCATTGAGTTCAGTTTTTTTTTTTTTATTGCATTTTAGGTTTGGGGGTACATGTGAAGAACATGGAAGATTGTTGCATAGGTACACACATGGCAGTGTGATTTGCTGCCTTCCTCCCCATCACCTATATCTGGCATTTCTCCCCATGCTATCCCTCCCCAACTCCCCAATGCTGGCATATCAGAATGTCTTTATTCTAGTCAATTAATCAAATGGGAAACTGAAAAGACTAATAGGCATATGAAAACATTTCAGTTTCATCAATAATGCAGAGAACCACATGCCAGAGACAAATATGAGAAATGTTGTTGCCTAGGAACAGGGGTATCTTATGATAGTGGAATGTTTGGGGAATGCTCAGGTCATGTGCATCATCAATCTATCTGGGTCCATTGGTACTGCAGACCTAATGTGTGTTGGTGCTATTTACTACCGATTACACTTTTTACATACTTTTGCTTGAGCATTGTCAAGTATAGAGTGCTACACTGCCTATTGAGGTATAAATTCCTATGTATTAACTAAAAAGTGACACTCACTTTCATTTTACCATTACTCCTACGGTGAGGGAAACTGGGCTCTTCATATTAGTAAAAAGCAATGTAACTGTTTCTACAAAGAATAATTTTAGTTAGTAAAAAATACAAATAAATGACTTGAATTGGATTCAGTATTGCAAATAGGGTTCAGGGTGGTAGGCCAATTAAAAAGATGTATTTAAAGTATTTAATGTATGAAAAAGTTATCTATAGAAAACATATATTTTGTATGTGTATGTGTAAATACACAAGAGGAAATATTCCTAGATTAAAAGATTTAACAAATGTGAAATAATGAAAGGCTTTTTTCACAAATAGTTATCATAGAAAGAAAAGGTGACGAGGACTGTAACGAAGAGGCATATTGATATTTGATAATTAGTTTATTACTTCTAGCTGAAAGGTTTCACAGTTTGAACCCTGGTGAATGAATAAGATACTGAGAACCCCAGATTAAATTTTGTATATTTGAAGTACAGACATTCACTTCAGAATACAGAGTTTGTGAAGATTCACAGTGTTTTCAAATTATGGAGAATATTTTGACATCTTGAAATAGCTGAAAGAGGTAGAGTCAAACATGTAATTTGGTTTGTTTTTATGGCTTCTGATATTTACTTATTTTTTATCTTCTAAACAATTTATAAGGCTCACCTCTTCATATATTTGTCATGTTCATAGTAGCTGAACTGACATAATCAATATAATCATAATTATATTTTATATTGATTGTATTTATATAGGATTCTACAATAAACAGTTTCATATTATAACTTTAGCCATACAGTTGTAATTTTATTTAGATGAAATTATTTTCTTAAACTTATTTTATTCAAAAATGTAAATGTTACATGTAAATATATTTGACCAAGTGCATATCTAAGAAGATATTTTAATTTATGTGATTATTTTATTTTTATTAAGAAATTTTGTTTAATGCCACTGTGCAAACAATTATGCTACTGAACAATCAGAAATTCTGGAATTATTTTATAAAGTTATAAATGTGTTATTCTTTACAGTCTTTTGATTTTGTTTGTCATCTTGAGAAGATTGTAAGTCAAGCTGTAACAGTAATTCTCAAGATGAAGGTTGCCTTTCAAAGACTACAATCGTGTGTGAGAAATTTGTGAAGATGCCACCGGAGTATTTGAGCTGATTGCATTCCAAATAAATACAGGAGGAGGATTATAAAGGTACTTCCTGCTTTGCTTTTCAAATTACAGCTAACTTTCATTTTCAAATGATATTTCATAGGTCATTAAGCTCTCATTTATAGTAATCTTATAGTTGGGGAAATTGTAAGCTTCTGATTATGGGGGAAAACAGGCTTACAGCATCCATGCAAATATTCTCTGTTTTGACAAACTTGCAGTGATACAATGCATTTTCTCTGCCTTGCTAAAAATTCTTCTAAATAAGTTTGTATTATTTTTCTCTATATCACTATTTTCTGGATTTCTCTAAGTGATTATATTTTATTGTTACTGATTTCATTTGAATTTAATCTACAAATGACAAAAAGGAACAGGGGCTCTGAACTTAGTGGAATATGGATTCAAATCCCAAGTCTGCTATTTAAAAAGTGGTATCTTTTAAGGCAGTTTATTTTGCTTCATTTTTCTTTTCTGAAATATAAGAACAAAATATCATGAGATTATTGATATTTAGATGAAAAGCTTTGTACAAAGTGTCTAGCACAGTGTCTAAGAGGTATTCAATAATTTATTTCTTTTTCTTGAAGAAAGGAACAATTTCAACATATCAACACATATTCCAAGTAATTTGTGCTAAGCTGCATCATCTTTAGTGACTTGTTAATTCTTTTTTAACTAGTCAAGTTTATTTAATGTGAGATTATATGTCACTGGATATAATAATAAAATTTATGTGTTTCTTGAAACTAATCCAAGCCCACAACCTCCCCATTGTTACTTTTCACCTTAGTTTGATACTTAAATTACAGGGAGCATTAATTTAGCTCCTCATTGCATTTTATGTATATAAAAGCAATTGCCTCTTAATAATTACATAACCTTATTCTTATGCTAGCGTGAGCATGGAGTATTGAATTGAAATATAAGAAATTGTCATTATTAGATTGCATTTGATCTACAAAGTCGTAACTTTATATAGTTCAAACTAATAATTCCCGATATAATAATATTTGGAAAGCATTCAGGAGTACCAATTTCCTTCAATCACTTATTCCTATGTGTGACATGCAAATATGTATGAGAGAAACTGGATGATCAGAAATTCCTAAAGGAAACTGAATATCACAGAAAAGCGTTGTGTAAACCACATGTAAAAAGGGGGAAATTATATTCTGTCAGCATTAAGAGCTAAATTCTGATTTGCAAATATGTTCTACAATTTAAATTAATTTGAGATGCTTCTTCTTAAAGAACATTAGATGTTAATGGATTTTAAAACAACTTTTATGAAATAAAAGATAATCTTTAGTACTATGCTTGGCATTCCTCCTCAATAGCCACAGCATTAACAGAAAATTTAAAATTCAAGTATAATACTGACAAACCTGAACAATTTACAAGTCCATACATAGAGGCATTGAGGGAGTTCATCAGTGCATTGTGCATCTTCATCTTGGCTTAGAAAATCATCATGCCAGATAAAAATAATTATTTCCTTAAAACATTTCCACACATTTTCAATAGTCACTCTGCAAATTATCATTTCAATTCTTTATATAAGATGATAATGCCACTGGCTTAGATAATGGCAGTCAATTTCTCACTAAAATCTTTTTAATTGTATTCATTTTTCTTATAATGTCTAATCCTACTCAGTGTAAAATATGCAAGAAAATCCCTGAATTAGTCTTAATTACAGTGTTGGTTAACGTTGCTAGGTATATGATTGCTCAGTTTGGAATATTTTTTTAAAAGATAGGTTACCTTTTAAAGAGGTGATCTAGATTTCTGTAGTCCTAATCAGTCAGATGGGCCACTTAGGTGGCAGGGATAGAATTTGTGCATGAATTCAACCATATGAACTACCTCTCACTGGTTACTTCTATGCTGAACTTTCTGACAACAGCAGAATCCAATGGTGAAATCCCCATGCATTCCAGTTTCCTGAGGCTTCAGATTGACTTCATTAAACTTCTTCATCAAGAAGAAGACACTGAAACACATTACTATTTTGCATTTGGGTTTGCCTTCATGTTCACAACTTTTCTTCCATTATAGTTATCAGCAAACTTTGAGAATGCTTTCTTATCAGTGTTTTGCCGGTAAATATTTAACAACCAGTTCTCCAAAAAAAAAAAAAAAAAAGTATTGCTTGTATGTTCATATACATACTTATTATAAATTACATTGATAGAATGTGTAGAACAAATTTTTCGAGCAATAATATGATGTATGAAACTCTTTATTGTAAATTTCACAGAACCGATTGTTTCCTACAAAATGAGTTTGCTAAATTTATGCTAAACACTTTTATCCATAACCCATCTATAATTGCAACCAACCAATGAATGTCATTCAGACATAAATGTTGGTTGGTATTTTCTTTTACATTGATAAGATGAAAGTGAAGTAACAAAAATGTATGTTGGATTTTCATTCATTGGTTTTGTTGTACATGATTGCTTTGTTAAATTAAAAAAACAGAGTTTGAATTTTGGGAAATATTTTCTTTTGCTCCCCCTCTATTCACAATGTAGTAGCTGCAGACATAATATTCTTTTGAGTTCAATCAGAGTTAACATTTTCTCTATCAATTTTAGGCAATCAACAAACAAATAATAAAGTTATGATTTGTACGGTTTGTCAATTTCCACACTTTAAATACTCTTACTATGGCCAGTATGTCATCCCCTACACTTAGACTTAAGGAAAGATACACAGTGTGGCACACTGTTATAGTGTTTTCACCATACAGATACAACAGATGAACATAAATTCAAGAACATAGGAAATAGTAAATTTAGTAAAACAATTAGGAAGTGATGAAAGTTGAGTATTATCTTTTCAATATATTTTACTATATGTGCTTAATTTTTGATATTCAACTCTATTAATTTTATTTTGACTGCTCACACACCAAGTGTCCTAGATCAAAGACAAATATCTTATCAATTATGGTACAGTAAATAAAACTAAAGCTACTTGGATGTCCTTCCCCTACCCTTGCCCCAGATTTTACTCCTGGAATGACATGATGGAAGCCAGGTCAGATGTCCTACTTAAGTATCTAGTTGCTCCATAAGTGACAAACAAAGAGGAAACAGATAGTAATGCCCTTCGTCCAACCTTTTTGAATGCAAATACATCTCTCAAAGGGTCAGATAAATCTCAGGTGACTGTCTCCAGGATTAGTTCATTTTGTGTTGCTAATACAAAATATGGGAGATTGGGTAATATCAGATACAAATATCAGAGACTGGGTAGTTTATAAAGAACATAAATGTATTTCTAACAGTTTTGGAGGCTGGAAAGTCCTTGATCACGGTGCCGAGAAGCGTGGTGTCTGCTGAATGTGTAGTCTCCATTTCCAAGTCTCCTCAAATGCTGAGGAAAAGCACTGTTTCCTACATGGCAGAAAAGCAGAAGAGCAAAGGGAGAAAACGTATTCCCAAAAGTCCCTTTAAAAAAAACATTAAACCCATCTATGAGGGTGGAGCCCTCATGGCCTAACTACCTCTTATAGGCCCCATCTCCCAATACTCTTACATTGGCAATAAAATGAGAGTTTGGGAGGGAACAAACATGAAAAGTATAGCAATGACCTAGAGATTTCTCCAAAGTCTTGGCTTCCTACCTAGAGATATAGAATCTCAGTATTCCTACCACCTTGGGAACTTAATCTACAGATCTATTCTGCACTACAATTACATACCTCTCTAGGAAGATAAAATAAGTTTTGGTACACTTTATGATCAGAGAAATTAACTAAACATATGGCTGCAATTCTAATTCTCAAGGTATAAGAATGGGCTTAGGAAACTCAGCCTTTTTACAGAAGTCATAAGAAACTCAGGGAAGTTTTATTATTTTCCTGTACTAAACTTTAATTTTAATAATAGCTGTGTTTAATAACCAATTAGCAAAATGCTTAAAATTTTAACAATTGTTTCTCATTAGCTAGTGTCATGAGTACAGCACACCACTGGACTATTTGTTAACATATTGTTCACAAAATATCGCCCCTAGACAAGCAACTGATTTTAAGAAAAAAAAAGATATGTAGCAATAAGCTCTCATCCCGGGAATTCCTTTATATCATCAAAGGCCTATTCGTGATAAAATGGTTTCCAGTAGACTCAACCAGAGCTCTGTCTGAATATGACACCTTATGGGTTTTGTTCTGTAGAGCACAATTTATTTCTTAAAACATAGATTAATATATAGTGTTGCTTTCCCCACTGACAAAATACAAACCTAGAGACCAAAGGATGTAAGAGAAAGAAATCTCTTTTCTGTAACACTTAATAATCCACTTGTAGAAATATTGCTTCTTTTGACTATAACTTTGGACTTAATAGATTTGCAGATTGTAGTGTCCAAGGCAACAGAGTCATGGTTCCATCAAACTAGGAGCTAAAACCATTTTGACCAACATAATGAGTTTTGTACTACTCATACTAATGACTCAACAAGGAGAAAAGGAGTTTGTGCTATTGTTTGGGATGGTTGATTCGGATTACCAAGTAAAACTTGGATTGCTGCTACATAATGAGGAAAAGAAAGGGTGTGGTCTTGAATAATCCTTAAAAGATGTCCACATCTTCATCTTGGAATGTGTGAATATATTACCTCATATGGCAAAATAAACTTTGCAGATTTGGGTAAATTAAGGCTACGGAGATGAGGAGATTTTCTTGGAATATCTAAGCAAGGCCCATCGATGTAACCACAAAGATCTTTATGCAGACAGAAGGCAGAAACAGAGGGACAAAACGAAAGGGATTTGAGGATGTTACACTGTTGGCTTTTATGGGGAAAGAAGAGATTATCAGGCAGAGGGTATAGGTGAATTTTGGAAGCAGAAAAGGACAAGAAAACATAATCTCCTGGAGCTTTCAGGAGGAACACAGACAGACCTTTGCATTTATTTTAGACCTCTGATCTTCAGAATAATACAATAAATGTGTGTTGTTTGGGCTTATTGTAAATCACCAAGTTTGTGATAATTTGTTATAGCAGCAACAGGAACCTAATAAGAAGGCTACATGTAAAATTTGAGAATTAACTGAGGCGTCTTTTAGTATCCCTTGCCCAATAATAGAAGTCAGTGGGAAACTATAAAAACCCAATAAATGTAGGGTAATTTGGATCTTGTGAGCATTACATTGGGGCCATTCCATCAATTAAAAACTCTCAGTTGGCTGAGTCTAGTAGGGATGAATGAGAAGGTAAATATGGAATAATAAAGAAAGAAACTATGATTTGTAACTTTGGCTTTAAGGTCAACAAAAGAAATGGAGCTACTATAGGAGATGCACTATACCATATACACGGTACATACAGTATTACGAGGCTAGTTACTCATGACACCAGCATATTCTCAGCATTGTGAACAATAAATGACATTCAGGTGGAAAAATTTCCTGGTGCATAAAATAAATAGAGGCTGATTGAGTCACTTATTTCAATGTAGGTCAGATAAATATTTGTGTATTATATAGCAGACATCCATTTCCATTTCTTAGTTATAAAAATCTGTTTTGCTTCCAAGTCTTTTAGATGCAATATACATACACACACACACACACACACACACACACACACACACTCATTTCTTCTGCCAAAGTATGACCTTTTAAAGTAGAGTATCCCATGAGGATGCCTATTTTCATAATGTTCGCTTTGGCTTCTTTACAATGGAGCTATGAAACAGAAATACTAAAATCTAAAATCTGCCCCTGAATCTATGCATATGCATATGCCACGTTAGTAGCTTGGATATCTAAAGTTTCTTCTAGTAGAACAAGTAAATAGCCCTCTCTCATTTGTCAAATATGACAGATTTTATTAGTAGCTAAAATGATAGGAGTAAGGAATAAAAGGAGTTTCTATCTCAGAGTGAATGAGGTGTAATTATGGGTTATTGTGGAATAAGGCATTTTCTGAGTGACTGTAATCAAGCCAATAATACACTCAATTAGATTTTCTTGAAGCAGTTCAACTAAGGAACAGCCTTTGTGCCAAGTTCTTGCCTTAACTGTGAAACACTAAGCCTACCCCTTGCAGGACCACTTTACTCAAGTATCCCAGCACGTGCTGTTCATATTGTAGTTGACACAAATGAATGAAGGGTTATGTATTTTGCAACCTTGACCTATTCTACTGGCTTTCTCTCAGCTAGACATAAGTTTCTGCATCTATAGCCTCTTAATGACATTAACCATGGCTCTCATTGACTTAATTCTTCTATCAGTTGGAAAGCTCATTTTAATCCATTACAAACATGGCAAAACTTAATGAAAGAAATAGCTAGGCTTTTTTATTTAAGGGAGAGGGAATATTTAAAGTTAAACAGAATAATATGATACAAACTCCCATTATCTTCTTAAAACTCACTTCATGGGTAGATAATTACTTGTATAAAAACTGCCATGGCACATACACATGTGTGAAGACACCACTTCCCCATCCCTGCTGGTGCCACCACCCTAACAACACATGCATTCCCCACCTTGCATCTATTGCCACACATGTGCAAGTGTGAATCCCACTCCCACTGCCTCAGTACAATGCTTTCGCTGGCACCTCCTGCAAGCACAGGATGTTGATGCTACTGCACTGGTAATACCTCGGCCCCTCCTGTGTGGCAGGTGCTTAACCTTGAGGGTCCAGAGAACAAAGCCATGGGCCTGGTACCAGACCCCAAGGGTTAGAGTGAACAGCCTGCATGTTGAGTTGAGCCATACCCCACCCCCGTCAAATCTTCCAGATGAAGCTTTTAAAATGAACCCACCTTACACCACACTCAAACCCCAAGGGCATCAAATAACATAAAAAAAAAAAGTCCCACATCCAAAGGACACCAACTTCAAAGATTAAAGGAATATCAGTCCACACAGATGAGAGAGAATCAGCACAAGAACTCTGGCAATTCAGAAATCCAGAGTGTCTTGTTATATCCAACCAACTGCAATAGTTTTTCAGCTATGGTTTCTTCAGCCTTCTAGATTGAATGGCTGAAATTACAGACATATAATTCAAAATATGGATAGGAACAGAGATTATTGAGATTCTTAAGAAAGTTGACACCCAATCTTAGGAATCTAAGGAATTCAACAAAATGATACAAGAGCTGAAAGATAAAATAGCCATTCTAAGAAAAACAAAACTAGTCTGATAGAGCTAAAAAATGTACAACAAGAATTTTGTAATACAATTGGAAGTATTAGCAGAAGAATAGATGAAGCTGAGGAAGTAATCTCAGAATCCAATGATCAGTTATTCAAATAAACTCAGACAATTATTTAAAATGAAAATAAATAGGAATGAATAAAACCTCCCAGAAATATGGGATTATGTGAAGAGACCAAACCTATGACATATGACAAACTGGCATCCCTGAAAGAGAGAGAGAGAGAGAGAGAGAGAAAGCAACTCTGATAAAATATTTTAGAATATTGTCCATGAAAATCTCCCCAGCCTTGCAGAGAGGTTGAAATTCAATTACAGGAAATTCAGAGAATCACTGTCAGATACAGACAAGACAACCATCATCAAGATATATAGTAATTTGATTCTACAAGGTCAACGTGAAAAGAAAAAAGTGTTATAGGAAACTGGAGAGAGGGGGCAGGTCACCTACAAAAGGAACCCTATCAGGCTAACAGTAGTATTTAAGCAGAAACCCTACAAGCCAGAGAGACCAGGGGATCTATATTCAGCATTCTTAAAGAAAAATTCCAACCAAGAATTTTATATTCAGCCAAACTAAGCTTGATACATGAAGGATAAATAACATTCTTTTCAGATAACCAAATGCAAAGGGAATTCATTACCACTAGACTTGCCTTACAAAAGGTCCTTAAGGGAGTGCTAAACATGGAAACAAGAGGCCATTACTAGCCACCACAAAACACACCTAAGTACATACACCATTGACACTAGAAAGCAACTACACAGTCAAGTTAACAGCCAGCTAAAAACATGATGACAGGATCAAATTCACACTTATCAATATTAGCATTGCACAGAATGCTAAGTTGGATTTAAAAAAAAAGGAAGAAGTGTGATGTCTTCAAGAGACCCATATCTCACATACAGTGACACCCAGAGGCTAAAAGTAGAGGGATGAGGAAATATCTGCTAAGAAAACGGAAAACATACAAGAGAAGTTAGTATTCTAATTTCAGAAAGACAAACTTTAAACCAATAACTATGGAAAAGACAAAGAAGGACATTACATAATCATAAAGAGTTCAATTCGGCTGGGTGTGGTGGCTCACGCCTGTAATCCAAGCACTTTGGAGGCCAAGGCGGGCGGATCACCTGAGGTTGGGAGTTCAAGATCATAAAGTGTTCAATTCAACAAGAATAATTAACTTATATATATATATATATATATATATATATATATATATATATGTGTGTGTGTGTGTGTGTGTGTATGTGTATATGTGTGTGTGTATATATATATATATATATATATATATATATACATACACACATATACACATATGCATCTAACACCAGAGCACCCCCGATTTATAAAACAGGATCTTACAGACTTATGAAGAGACTTAGATAACCACACAAAATAGGGGGAGACTTAAATACCTGACTGACAGTATTAGATTATTGGGGCACTAAATGAATAATGATATGTGGGACATGAACTTGACACGTGATCAAATAGACCTAATAGATATCTATAGAACACTCCCCCTCAACAAAAATATAATATATATTCTTCTCATTTGCACATGACACCTACTCTAAAATCAACCATGTGATCAGCCATAAAACCATACTCAACAAATTGAAAAAACACAAAATCATACCAACTATACTCTCAGACCATAGCACAGTAAAAATAGAAATCAATGCTGAGAATATTATATTGATCTCTCAAAACTATGAAATTACATGAAAATTAAATAACCTGCTCCTGAATAATAACTCTTGGGTAAACAATGAAATTAAGTAGAAATCAAGAAATTATTTGAAACTATTGAAAATAAAAGATACAACATAGCAGAATCGCTGAGACACAGCTATAGCAATGTTAAGAGGAAATTTTATAGCACTAAACACACACATCAAAATGTTAGAAGATCTTAAATGAACAACCTAATACCACACTTAGGGAAACAAGAGCAAACCTACCACAAAACTGGCAGAAGACAAGAAATAACCAAAATCACAGCTGAACTTATGGAAACTGAGATAAAAAAAATACAAAAGATCAAAAGAATGTATCCAGGAGTTGGTTCCTTAAAGGATTAAATAAAATCGGCAGACTACTAGCTATACTAATAAAAAAGAAGAAAAGAGAGAGAGCAAACACCCAAATAAATGCAGTTAGAAATGACAAAGCGGGCATTACCACCATGACCCTACAGAAATACAAAAAATACCCAGAGATCCTATGCACACAAACTAGAAAATTGAGAAGAAATGGATAAATTCCTGGAAACATTCAACCTCCTAAGATTGAACCTGGAAGAGATGGAAATCCTGAACAGACCAACATAAAGTTCTAAAATTGATCGGTAATAAAAAGCTTTTAAGCCAGAAAAAGCCTTGGACATAATGGATTCACAGCTGAATTCTATCAGACCTATAAAGAAGAGCTGGTACCAATTCTCCTGAAAATATTCCAAAAAGTTGAGGAGGAGGAATGCCTCCTTCAGTCATTCTGTGAGACCAGAATCATTCTGAAACAAAAACCTGGCAGAGGCACAACTAAAAAAGGGAAACTTCAGTTCGCTATCTTTGGTAAAGATAAATGAAAAAACTATCAACAAATACTAACAAACTGAATCCAGCACACATCAAATACATTATCCACCATGGTCAAGCAGGGTTTATGCAAATCAAAGAATGTGATTCATCACATAAACAGAACTACAAACAATAATCACACAATCATCTCAACAGATGCAGCAAAGGCTTTTGGTAATATTCAGCATCACTTTATGTTAAAAACCTTCAACTAGACATTAAGGAGCATAACTAAATAAGAGCCATCTATAACAAACCCATAGCCAATGTTATGTTGAATAAGCAAAAGCTGGAAGGATTTCTCTTGAGAACTGAAACAAGAGAAGAATGCTCACTCTCACCAATCCTATTCTAAATAGTACTGAAAGTCCTATCCAGAGTAATCAGGCAAGAGAAGGAAATGGAAAGCATCCAACTCAGAAGAGAGGAAGTCAAACTATCTCTCTTTGTAGATAATATGATTCAACTCCATAACCTTTACCCAAAAGCTTCTAGATCTGATAAACAACTTCAGCAAAGTTACAAGATATAAAAATCATGTACACAAATATGTAGTATTTCTATTCACCAACAACATCCAAGCTGTAAGCCAAATCAAGAATGCAATCCTATTTATACTAGCCACACAAAAATACAATATGCCTAGGAATACAGCTAACCATAGACGTGTAAGTTCCTTACAAGGAGAACTACAAAATACCTTGAAATAAATTAGGGATGGTACAAATAAATAGAAAACATTTCATACTTATGGATTGAAAGAATCAATATTGTTAAAAATGCCCATACTGCCCAAAGCAATTTATAGATTCAGTGCTACTCTTATCAAGCTACCAATACTATTCTTCACAGAGCTGAAAAAAAAAAAAGCTATTCTAAAATTCATATGGAACAAAAAAAGAACCTGAATCAGTCAAGCAATGCTAAGCAAAAAAGGACAAAGTGGAAGGCAGCAAACTGCCTGACTTCAAACTACACTATAAAGCCACAGTGACCAAATAGCATAATATTGGTACAAAAACAGACACATACACCAATGGAACAGAACAGAAAACTCAGAAATATGCTGCACACCTAAAACCATCTCATCTTTGAAAAGGGTGACACAAATGAGAATGGGGAAAGGACTCTTGGTTAAGCAAATGGTGCAGGGCTAACTGGATATACATATTCAGAAATATGAAGCTGGCTCCCTACCTTTCACCATATACAAAAAAATTAACTCAAAACTTATTAAAAATTTAAATGTAAGACCTCAAACTATAAACATCCTGAAAAACAACCTAGGAAATACTCTTTTCACCAATAACCTTGACAAAGAATGTTTGGCTAAGACCCCAAAAGCAATTGCAACAAAAAGAAAACTAGGCAAGTGGGACCCAAGTAAACTAAAAATCTTCTGCACAGTAAAAGGAACTATCCACAGAGCAAACAAGCAATCTACAGAATGGGAGAAGATATTGGCAAACAACATAAAACGAAGGCCCAGTATCCAGAATCTACAGAGACCTTAAAGAAATCACAAATCAACAAGAAAAACAAAAACAAGAAACCCCATTAAAAAATGGGCAAAGGACATGAACAGATAGTTCTCAAAAGAAGACATACGCATAGCCAGAAAGCATATTAAAAAAATGCTCAACATTACTAATCATTAGATAACTGCAAATCAAAACCACAATGAGATAGCATCTCATATCAGGCAGAATGACTATTATTAAGGTCAAAAAAACAACAGATGTTGGTATGGTTGTGGAGGAAAGGGAATACTTTTACACTGCTGATGGGGATGCAAATTAGTTCAGCCAATATGGAAAGCAGTTCAGAGATTTCGTCGAAGAATTTAAAACATAACTGCCATTCAACCCTGCAGTCCCATTACTGAGTACATACCCAAAGGAATATAAATCATTCTGCCATTAAGACATAATGCAGGTGTAAGTTCGTTGTGGCACTATTCACAATAACATACATGGAATCAATATAAATGCTCATTAAGGGTGGACTGGATAAGAAAATGTGGTACATATACACCATGGAATACTACATAGCCATCAAAAAGAATGAAGTCATATCATTTGCAACAACATGGATAGTTTTTGCAAAGGACTATCCTTTTATAGTCTTTGCAGGACTATAAAAGGTAGAGGCCATGATCCTAAGTGAATTATCGCAGGAACAGAAAACCAAATAATGTATGTTCTCACTTACAAATGGGAGCTAAACCTTGGGTACACAGGAGTGCAAAGAAGGAAACAATAGACACCAGAGCCTACTTGAGAGTAGAGAGTGGAAGGAAGGCGAGAACTGAAAAACTGCCTATTGGGTACTATGCTTATTACCTGGGTGATGAAATAATCTGTATAGGAAAACCCTGAGACATACAATTTACCACATAAAAATCCTGCACATGTATCCCCTGAACCTAAAAGTTGGAAAGAAAAAACATTAAATTAATAGCATAAAAGAAAAATTACCATGAAATCTGTGGACTGAAAACAGAAATAGCATATGTGATTTGAGATATGGTTTTCCAAATTAATCCTATGCACAAGTTTATTAGTAATTTCCCAATCACTCAAGAAAAGTAAAAAAAAAAAAAAAAAAAAAGCAATGATAGATTAGATCTGCTATTGTTGCTCAGAAAAGAGTATAATGCTCATCGTAAGGACTTCCCAGCTGCATTGGCAAAAATAATCTGTACTTTTGAGAATTAGTTTCTTGAAATTAGAGATGAAAAGTGCATTGTCTATAGCAGTTAATTTGAAAATAAGTAAAAGCTATTGCATGAGAATATCATCATCTCACTAACATAAAAACATTTTACCTCTGCCCTAACTCCCTGCTTTTGCTCTTCTAACAACAACAACAAAAAGCTATACTTCTATCAGGGCCACAGCCTGAAATTTTGTGCTAGTTTTCAATACCTTTTAAACTTGCAGCAATGTCACTCTTTTAATCTCACTCTCCATTCTGCATTATTGAATCATCCATCTCTATTGATCATTCTTAGCAGTACTTAAACACGTTTTTGAGTGCTTAATACCTCCTCCTCCTCGTCCCTCTTCTTCCACTTCTGCTCCTTCTCTTCTCCCCCCTCCTTCCCCCTTCTCCTCCTCTTCCTCCCCCTTCTCCTCTTCTTCCTCCCCCTTCTCCTCTTCCTCCCCCTTCTCCTCCTTTTCCTCCCCCTTCTCCTCTTTCTTCCTCCTTTTTCTTCTCCTTCCCCTTCCCCTCCTCCTCCTCTTCCTCCTTTCTTCTTCTTCTTCTTTTCTCCCTCCTCCTCCTCCTCCTCCTCCTTCTTCTTCTTCTTCTTCTTCTTCTGATCATACATTCTCTTCTGGATTATTTACTATTTGTTCTCCATTCACTTTTTGACAGAATGTCTTCTCCATAACTTGGGTGTGGATTTTATCATTGTCAATTTTCTCAGCTCCCTAAACCCTGGATTCCTCTTCAGTTAATTGAGAATAATTGTGAAGATCATTAAGAACTTACTTTGTATTAAATTCAATTTTAATTTTATTGTGTTTTCATCAACATTTAACATGATTATTCATTAAATTATTGAAATATTTTTTTCTCATGGCTTTGAGGAAAAATATTTTCTTGTTTTTCTTTCTACCTCCTTGACCATTGTGCCTCCTCAGTTTCCTTCTTGTTCCTCTTCTTTTCTTGAACTCCAAATATTGTACTGCCACATTTTTCTGTCTTGGCTCCCTGACTCTTTTCTGTATATTCATTCTTCCTGAATAACTTGTTTTAAAGTAAGGGCTTTAAATACTGTGTGCTGAAGGCTCTAAAATCTACAAATCCATTCTTGCATTCCCTCCACAATTCCAGATTCTTCCAACCAATTCCAAATGTCACATATCCAAATGGATGTCTACTTGACATCTCAAATTTAATACGAAGAAAACAGAACTATTGATTTTTCTCTTGAACAGCACTCTGCTCATTGCCCAATTTTTGTCTCATTAAGTTTCAGTGCTCAATTGTTTGAGCCAAAAATATAGCAGTTATTCTTCATTTTTTATTACGCCTCACTCCCAGATCATCTGATCTTATTGACTCTACCTTCAAAGCATATCACAGAACTGTCTCTTTATCTCAATCTTTTCCAATAACCATTTTAGTACAAGCTACCACCGCCTTTTGTTTGGATTATTGTCATAGCACCATAACTTGCCCCTTTACTTTCTCTCTTCCTCTACAAAAATCTGCTTCTAACACAGCCAGTAAAGTGATCTATTCAATCTGTTAATCAGAAAATGTCATTCCCTGACTAAAACCTTTTAAAAGCCTCCTGTCAAAACATACATATGACTCACTCATTAAATGAGTTGGACTCAGAATGAGTAAAGAAGGAAACATCTCTATACTGTCTCACAACTGCCATTCAAAATTACTCTTTTAGAATTTTCCTCTCCATCTTAGGATTTTTTTTTTTAGCTAATTCTATAGATATTTCTAGTCACATTCATGTATTGATGAACAGTCTTGTTTTCTGGTATTAAAACAGGCCAGAAAGTTGAAATATAAAAACACTTCAATCTGTCATGTAATTTAAAGCTTCTCCCTCCATGGCTCAGGCATGAATCAGATTTTTTAAGACATTTGCAGAGGAAAATTATGTTTTCTTTCGTCTTTTCTTCTCTCTCTCTCCTCCCTGACTTGATAGCTGCTATTCATGACTTGTCTGATTTCTGGTGCAAAGAAAGGAAGGGTTTAGAAAAAATGGCAAAGTCTTATATGAATCATTCTATTGTATCTGCTGTTGTATCCTCCTGTGGAACAGATGCTTGTGTGTTTGTTTTTTTGTTTGTTTTGTTTCAAAATCAATCAATTGAGATTTACAGGAATATATATTTATTGACTAGATTATATCCTACCAACTGGCCATTTATAACTCACCTCTCAGCTCTTCTGTGCCATTTTCCATCCCATGTAGATTCTTTGTGATTGGGTCACATCACTCTGAGAGACACATCTCTTTGGTGAGGTCATGGCACCCAGCTCCCAACTTTGTTGAGCCAAAATACATGGTAGGGTAAATGAGTGAATGGATGCAGGGAATCAGGCACCTGATAAACTCAGTCTTTTATCAACCTCCCAATAAATCCTTCCACTGTTGGTCAAGTGCATTAGCTGGGATGTAATGGCACTTGCCTCCTATTGTGCCCAGTTTTTAGATACTAAACCAAATGGGAATGTGTATTAACACATAACTGCCTATGCTATAAATCTAGTATTCGTAACTTAGTTTACAGAGGTTAACAGGATTTGGCTCTTGCTTAATTCTTCTACCATATCTTACAGCTTCTCTCTCACACTCATGACCAAACAGCACTGGTCTAATTTTACAGCCTTAAACACAAGTTTGTTCGTGCCTTAAAATGTTTTGTTTGCTTTTTCTTCTTCCTGAAATGATATTTTTCTTGATTATTTCATGGATGACTCCTTTTTGTTTCGTTATTTAGTTAAAAGTCTCCCCCCCTCACAGAGAAGCCTACTCTGACTTTCCTATCTGTATTAGCAACCAAGTCACTGTTAAATCAAACCTACTACATTTCAGTAGGGAGTTTCCTTCCCAACTCTCTCAGAAAACTATTTCATGTCTCTTCTCTCTACAAACATCCAAACTTCTGTATTTTTCTCTCATTTTATTACCTTGTTTTTTGTTACTCTGAGAGACCAGAAGCGTGATAAGGACATTATATCATCTTCGTACCACAACATTTTCCATCTTATTTGTGTGTGTACTCAGACTCTGCATTCCTGTTAAGATAGATGGACTCTCTCTACTCATATCTATGTCTAACCCTGTCATTATGAGTGTATCTCATCCATCTTCGTTTACTCGACTGTGTATTACAGCCTCAAGCCACACCTTCACCTAGTTTCATCATTCCAGTGAGCAGGCAAACATGGATGTACCAAAACCTCCTGTAGTCCCACAGTTATCTCTAGCTACCATTCATTTCTCTTTCACTGTGGCAAGAATCCTTGAGAAACTTTTTCAAGTTGCTATCTCCAATTTCTTTTAACAACACAGTTCTTTTATAATCAACTCTATCTAAAGTTTTAATTCTACTGTCCAACTAAAATCATGCTGGGAAATGTTACCAATGATTTCAACTATGACAAAAGCAATAATCAATTCTCATTTTTCTTTATCATGTTTAATATTTCTCAGTACCATCTCTAAGCTTAAGATTGAAAAAATCTATATATTAATCCACAATTTTATCCCAGATTTCCAGATTTCCATCATGAATTCCCAGGGTGGTATTTCCAAATCCCTGTCTAATAAACTCTCAAATTTTTTATATCCTGTATCAGTTGGTTTCAAGTTTGGAAATTACAAAAACGGTGTACAGGTTAAATATATTCAGGCTCTCAGTTTACTTGGATTTCAGGATACAAAGCAGAAAATATATCAATAAAGCCAAATAGCAGTCCATGGTCAGATATAGCTTATGGTATCCTCCACCCTTTTGGTTCTTAGTAGTAAGGGATGGGGGATGGGGAGCTACCCACTCCATTCTTTACGTGTTGTTTATACAGTGTCTTCATCTACAGGTACATGCCAATTTTCATCTCTGTTAGGGCTGCTGTAACTCATCAATTAGGATTTTCATAAGCTAATGTATATACATGTCCATAATTAATAACTAAATGCATTCTTATTGTATTCATCTATTTTTCTTCATACCCTTTTTGATGTTAGTGAGTCTCATTGGCTCTTCTCTAAAAATATGTCTCATATTTGATCTTTTGCTTTTTTTTTAACCACTTCCAGTGCCATTGCCCAAATCTATAGTGCTATCACTTCTTTTTTTTCTTTCCTTCCTTCCTTCCTTCTTTCCTTCCTTCCTTCCTCCCTCCCTCCCTCCCTCCCTCCCTCCCTCCCCTCCCTTCCTCCCTCCCCCCCTCCCTTCCTCTCTTTCTTCCTTCCCTGATTCTTATCATTAGTATAAGTCAAGTGAGAACACAGATCTAGCCTGATTTGCTCACTGCCCAGTCTCCAATTCTGATAACATTGCCTTCCATGCAATAGGTGCTTAACAACCATTGATTGAATAATAATTAATCATTCCCTTCCTCTGAGTGACTGCAGGAAATTCAATATTTATTGCCATTGACCAGTTTCATTGTCAAACCTAATTAACTCCACTGACATTTCTAGAAATAATTGATTCTTCGTGTGAATTGAGAAAATCCCCTTGTTCTTTTTCATGCTTATCCTCAGAATATCTCTTTAAATAAGACTTATCAACCCTTAATTTTGTTGATCATACCATCTTTATAATGTCTCTGTTCTTCTTATACCATTCATCTGATAAAATCCCTAGGCTTTTATTATATTTATCTAGTACAAGACCATTAAACATATTGCATTGACAAAAATTATTCCATGGAATGAAAATACATTGAATAATATTTTACTAACAATCTTCAGTTCACCCTTATTTTTGAGACAAGATAATAATTACAGTTAATAAAAAGACATCCACAAAAGGACAAAAATAATATGTCTGGGAAAAATATTTTATGCCTAAGTTATGCCATGGCTCATGTTGCCTATTTAAATTAATGATTTATATTTTATATTCTCTCAGCCACGTGAGTTATCATATCCCGGGTTTCATGATTAACCTTAAGTGCTCCTAAACATGATTACAAAAATAAATGAGCAATTAAGTATAGCTATCCATTGAGAATCTGAATTCTTTTAGGAGAAATGGAGATCATGCCTACTCACTCATTTTAAAGTCCCTCTTGAAGGTCTGCATGGTCTGTAAAATCTCTGCCAAGTGGGCATTTACCTATATGACCCAGAAGTAGAAAACTGAAAACTCACTGGGGACACAGTTAGGCCAGGGAATTAAAACAGTTTGCTGTGAGATTGAGTTAGGTTTGCAGAGGTCTTAATGAGAATGTCTTAAACTGCAGATACGGAGGAATAGAGACAATGAACACATTATTCTTTATTTCTATCCCATAACTGGGCTATGCTATCTACAGATATATGCCGCTTTTGTTGACTTTCTATTTTCTATTTTTTGTAGTCACATATAAAATTGGATCTATGTTTTACCCTGTTATGTACTGCTCATCTGATAAGAGCTTCCCCCTCTTGATGGTCCACTGTAATGCTAATTTTTATGTACCTGATCACAAATTCTACACATTTCAAATTACTATTCCTCAAGGTAAAAGTTACATGTAATTGTCCCAATTATCAGTTTCTTTCTTCTCAGCTCTACATTCACCCTTCAATATATGCTCTACTGTTATAAATGGAATCCCTTTAAGCATGTCTTCATTAAAGTGAGCTCACTATTAACCATTCTCGGTAGAGTGCACTGACAGACATTGCAGGAGGAAGAGCCTCTTCTGCAGTTTCTAGCTGCTGTGTGGTGGATCAGGGTTGAGGCGGGGGAATGAGGACATGATGAGAACTCTGCCCCGGTCACACATAAGTAACATGCGATCCCCTCAGTGATGACAGCCTTGGCCCTGGTACCTTAGATCCAGGAGAATTCCTGGTAGCCTTAGATCCAGGAGAATTCTCAGTCCCTCTGTATGTTACCTGAGGTTGCTGATCACCTGTTCCCCACCTGCACACCAGGGTATTGCTGCCTGCTGCTCTTGTGACTATGGGCCAGTGCACGCCTGGGCAAATTGACAGATTTCTCTACCATACAGTGGGCTGAACTATGCCTCCTTAAAAAAAAGATGTGAACTCCAACTTTAGGGAGAAACCCCGAACTTCAATCTTGAGGAGAAGTACCCTTTGCCAGTTTGTCCTTCTTTAGGTACTCACCATTTTCCCTAGGGTACCATTGATAGTTTTCTCATATCTTATAGCTACTCTCTTATCAAAACGGAATACTTATTTATATTAAAATTTTCTTGTTTAATCCACCATGTGATTTCATCCCCTATTAAACCTTAGCATCTAGTCCACTCAATGGTACTTAAGGTACTAAATATATTCATTAAGTGGAAATTAATACCACCTTCTATATTTTAATTTAATTTTCTTATCATCATCACTATTGGGTTACTCTCATGAACTCCTTTTCTGTGAGAAGGGACATTTAATTTTGTGATTGCTATAGAGTTTTGACCTGTTTCCCAATTAATCATATTTATGTTTCCACTAAGCCTTCTTAACAACCCATCTCTCTCCCACATTTAAATAAATAACATTTAGGAAAATCCTGCCTTTTTTTGAGGCCTATTTGATCCCAATAGAATGAATGCATGGACATAAATCCCTTCTCTGATTCCTATTAAACACAACAGACTTTTAGATTATGAAGTAAGTGGATTTTACCCTTTGGAATTAAAGTTGTTTAGTAAGGAACTTTAAAGTTCATTAAACAGAATTCAATTCTGTTAATCCCCAAATGATTTTTCACATACGGCCAAATATGTGAAATTGCTTGGCAAAAAATCCTTAATATCTGTCATATTTTAATCAAATAAGTGATCCACTTTTATATATTGAATGAGACTGCAGAATATAGATATTTTACGAGTCACTCTGTTGGGGCAGAGAGCTTTACTACAAACAGGAAGTTTTTACCTTTTGTGTTTCAAGATACACCATCAAAAATATTTTAAATTAAAGGTAATGTCACTAAAAAGAGACTAGTAATAGAATGTTCTTTTACAACTTGTTAAATAAAATTGTCTACATTATCTAAAATAATAAAATTGTTTAGAATGAAGTTTTTATTTCCAATGCCATCAACACATTTATTCACAAACTCTTTAGAAAACACCATATTTACTTATCTAAGTGTTCTAGGATATAAAGGTAAATAAGATGGCTTCCTTCCTTCAATGAAAGTTATAATCAAGTGGGAAGGAAGAAAGTCATTTGAAATATTACCAATCAGTAGATCATGGGTATGTAGGAAGAGCTGGGTATAAACTGGGTATAAAAACAAACAAAACAAAAACAAAAAAATAAGTTTTGGTTCCAAACTGAAGTTCTTATGTTGTGATGTGAGATAATTTAGAAAACTTTTGGAGGAATTGAACCAGGTGAGTTATGAAACTTGATTTTTTTTTTTAGTGCAAAATACATGCTTATTGTGAGTGAATTTAAACACAGTAAACAAAAATATAAAGGGCAAACTAAAAAGATTGCTCTTGCCTCTTTCTTACTTGCCCCTCTCAGTCCTGGATTAAGTATGTATTGTTAAAACTTTGGTGAGCCTTCTCCCAGATCATTTTACATCCACTTACAAACATTGCATTTTATACTATAGAATGTGAAATTTATTTATCTTGTTTATCTTATTTGTCATTTTATATCCCCTGCACAGAGCACTTCTTAACCCATAGTAATTCCTCAAGAAATATTTATTGAATGAATTATAAATGAATATGTGTGTGTGTGTACACAAAAAATACAACACAATCACAGTCTATATGTTGTTCTGTAATGTACTTTCTTTCATCTAAAAAGTTTGGAATCTTCTTTCTTATCAATATAGTCAATTCATCATTGATTTACATAGCTACATAGTATCTAATTGTACCATAATTTATTAATATTTGGCCAGTTTCTGAAAGATTAAGTTTGGGTTGTCTTTAATTATTCAATAATATGCACAATTGAATATCTTTGCACATGTGTTTTTGCATGGTTTCAGAATTGCTAGGTCCAAATGTATATGTGTTTTGCATTTTGTGTCATTTAGAAGTTCTGCTCCAAAAGGTTGAAGCAATTTATATTCTAGCAAATGCTATAAAAGAATTAGGGGATACATTAAACTTAGATTTATAAAATTGGGTCTTGGTCAAAAAGTTGAGACAATCTTTCAAGCAAAACATTTAAAGTCTTCTTTATTACTCAGTGTGAAGTTTATTTTTCCTAATGGGGATTCAGTTAATGGGAAAACTAATTCTGAATTTTCACTAATTCGGGGACACTGTGTCTGCTGGCAGAGTATGGTCATGGCAGAATCTTATACCTCTTATCCAAAAAATCAGGAACGCAAACATTCAAACCCAGTGTTTTTTCTATTCACCCATTTTCTCCTCAATTTATTCGTTCAATAAGATGACAATAGTTTTTGAACATCTTTTATTTTTGATAACTTGTTTAAGCCTGGGTGATGAGGACAGACAGGGTTCCTGAAGTTAGCAGGTTAATGACCCTGCTGAATGTGGCATAAATAGCATTTACAATAATGTGGCAATTGCTGTATTTTGATAATGTAAGTTAAGGGTAGAACAAAAACACATGTTTCTTGCCTAATGTCATCTCAGATGACAGGGTGGTAGTCAGGTATGACTTTGAAGAACGTTACCTTGACATCACATGCAACCTGAAATCAGAAGGAAACATGGGACTTAATCAGGTAGAGATTAAGGGGAACAGTGACTCAAGCAAAAAATCATTGTATGTAGTTCTTGTATAATTTGTACAAAGACCTACAAACAACAGAGTGGGTCTAGAACATTGAGCAAAATGATGTTATTGCCTTTATATTTTCTTCATGAGTATTTTACTAGTTTAAGCTTATTTTTTGAAAGTGATATTTTCATCTGGGTGCGGTGGCTCATGCCTGTAATTCCAGCACTTGGAAGGCCTAGGTGGGTGGATCATCTGAGGTCAGGAGTTTGAGACCAGCCTGGCCAACATGGAGAAACCCTGTCTCTACTAAAAATATAAAAACTAGCTGGGTGTGCTGGTGTGCACTTGTAATCTCAGCTACTAGGGAGGCTGAGGCAAGAGAATTGCTTGAACCTGAGAGGCGGAGGTTGCAGTGAGCTGAGATTACAGCATTGCACTCCAGCCTGGGTGACAAGAGTAAAACTCCATCTCAAAATAAATAAATAAAGTAATATTCTCTTATTATGTCTTGGTACATATGAGTATTTACTATAGATTGAACTATTTATAGTTTCTTTCCTTCATTGGAGATTGTTATGGAAATTTTGCGTAAGTAGTACTTGAATACTCAAAATAAATTTTTATTCAGATGCTTAGAACTTCTCCAGCAACTGCAGCTTAAATATATTTTGTCAGTCACATCGCTGGGTTTGAAGTAGATTAACATTTGTTTAGAATTCATATGTTAGGAATCTATAACCTTATATTTTAGTCAGATCCATAAAGTTTATAAAATAGCTGATAAAAAGTGGAAAACATAATGGTTATTATCTAACTTTATAGACTGTTGAACTCACAGGGCTTGCAAAAATGGCATCAGTGCTCATAAATTATACTTGAAGTAAAATGTCATGGTGTATTTGGAATCTTTCCATTTAATAAATCATTATATGCCAGAAATGAATTCATGCTCTAGGAATATGTAGTATTAATGTGACAGAATTTAGATTTCTCTGTTTTCTGAGTGTATTCTCTTTGCAAGATGTCTAAATGAACCAATAAAGAATACATAAAGCAATTGACATTTTTTTCTTAAGTGTCAAACAGAATTCGATCCCCCTGGAATTTGTGACCACATTCTTTAATCTCCCAGCATATAATCCTGGCAGCTTTCTCTAATTCTCATTTTACTTAGACTTCGAAGAAAAAAATTCTATTGGACGCATATGCAAGTTTCTGTTCCTCAACTAGTGATCATCCGATACAACACACATAAATTCTAGTTTGAAATCTTTCATCATAACACTTACAAGCCTTAGTTAGTAAACTAGTACTTGACCACGCTAATTATATCAGCAGAAAATGGGATTTAATTTTATGTACAAAAATATGTATTGGTAGACTCTGATGACTCCTTTAGAGGCACATAAGGGGCAAAAAGACAAAAGCAAAAACCATAGCAGTTTTCATTGTATTGCAAGTCTTGATGTGATGAAATGACTAGGAAAAAACCTTGGTACACAGTAATTTGCACTTATTCAGAATTTTCAGGTATGTAGTTTTCACATGCTGTCTGGCAGCATCCTACAATTTTTCTACAGCTTTGCCTTTACTTAATTTAGGTTGAAGCCTTGCCATTTGTTTTCAGAAGTGGTTTCTATACAGGAATGTAGCTGTATTGTCTCATGTTTAAAAGATACTTCATTCCATTTTGATTTTTATAGAGGCTTTCTTTTCTGATAATCATTCAGCAAATGTAAATTACAGTGCAATGGCAAACTTAGTGTCCAAACCATTTAAAAGGAGATTGTCCTTTGAAAGGCCAACTTTCTGAAGTAGTTATTCTGTCAAAAATCATTTGTAAATCATAAAATAAAAATATATAAAATTCATAGAATATTTTGATATAGTATGGAAATAATTCTGAATCACAAAAATGATTGAAAATCATTTGCAATGTTTCACAAGTGGAACTAAGAAGGTCATAGGCAAGACAAAAATTTTACCATAATCTTTATACAGATAAAACTTTCTCTTCACTGTGAACAGAGGTTTCTCTCTGTGAAGACTTATAGGCTCATACCCCCTAAATAGAAGTAATTTTTACCTTGGCTGTCAGTCAGAATTGAAAAAAAGGCTCTAAATAACTAGGTCACGGCCAGTATAAACCTATTTGCATTTGGATGGGGTATGCATATTTACAAATATACATTTATGCATATTTGTAAATATTTACAAATATTCCACTTCCTCATATACAGTTTATGGTTTTTAAGGGAACAGAAAGTTTGGGAGGCCCAAAAATAGCAATAATAACTAGTCTTACACATCCCTAAGAGAATATATTTTCCTACTTATAAAAGAAAGTATAAAGTAATTATACAGGATCAAATTCGTAGCTTAATAGACAAGGTACTTGAGGTATGTAAGTACATAAATTGGGAATAAAGTACCCATCATCATTCTATATGGACAATTCCTAAGGTTTCCTAATTTAGGATATCTGAAGAATGATTGACACAAAGAACTGCCTTTTCCTAAAAAAGAAGTGTACTGATGGTGTGTATGTCCTTTTAAAATAACTCAGAGTGTATTTCTTTTTGTGGTTATATCACTGAATTCATTCCTTTGGCTGTTGTAACAAATTACCAAAAAATTGGTGGCTTCAAATAACAGAAATTTATTCTCTCATAGTTCTGTGGCCAGAAGTCCAAAACTAGTATCATTGGGCCATAATTAAGATTTCAGCATGGCTGTGCTCCTTCTGGAGGCTCTGAGAGAGAATTGCCTCCTTGTCTTGTCCAGCTCTGATAGTGGTTGCAGGCATTCCTTGGTTTGTGGCCACATCACTTCTCTCTCTCTCTAATTACATAAACTTTTCCACTTCTGTCTGTGTCTAATTTCCTTCTGCATCCCTCTTGTGAAGATACCCTTATTATCAGAATCCATTCTGATAATCCAGAATAATCTTCCAATCTCAAAATCCTTAATTTCATCATATATATAAAGTCCCTTTTTTCTTTTAAAGTAATTTTTACAGATTCTAGTGATTAGGAGCCAATGTCCTTCGGTGGCCGTTATTTAGCCCAATATAGTTATGGATAATAAAAAGAGCCTTAGGATATTTAAAAATGATCATTGAATTATTTTTTCATGGACATTAATATGTGTGCATTGTTAATCTTTCACTGTGCAGAA
The DNA here is from genome assembly GCA_036589455.1 of Ateles fusciceps. Classification (NCBI taxonomy): domain Eukaryota; kingdom Metazoa; phylum Chordata; class Mammalia; order Primates; family Atelidae; genus Ateles; species Ateles fusciceps. Next base: position 598,813 of record JAZHEH010000589.1, read on the forward strand.
GCTCGCTCTTTAGTTTAATTAGATCCCATTTGTCAGTTTTGGCTTTTGTTGCCATTGCTTTTGGTGTTTTAGTCATGAAGTCTTGGCCTATGGCTATGTCCTGAATGGTATTGCCTAGGTTTTCTTCCAGGGTTTTTATGGTTTTAGGTTTTACATTTAAGTTTTGAAATCATTTTGAGTTAATTTTTGTATAAGATGTAAGGAAGTGTTCTAATTTCAGTTTTCTGCATATGGCTAGCCAGTTTTCCCAACACCATTTATTAAATAGGGAATCCCCATTGCTTGTTTTTCTCATGTTTGTCAAAGATCAGATAGTTTTAGATGTGTGGTGTTATTTCTGAGGCCACTGTTCTGTTCCATTGCTCTATATACCTGCTTTGGTATCAGTACCAGTACCACATATCTGTTTTAGTACCCACACCATGCTGTTTTGGTTATTGTAGCCTTGTAGTATAGTTTTAAGTCAGGTAGCATGAAGCCTCCTGTTTTGCTCTTTTTGTTTAGGATTGTCTTGGCTATATGGGCTCTTTTTTTGTTCCATATAAAATTTAAAGTAGTTTTTTTTTTTTTCTAATTCTGTAAAGAAAGTGAATGGTAGCTTGATGGGGACAGTATTGAATCTATAAATTACTTTGGGCAGTATGGTCATTTTCATGATATTAATTCTTCTTACCCATGAGCATGAAATATTTTTCCATTTGTTTCTTCCTATCTTATTTTCTTGAGCAGTGGTTTGTAGTTCCCCTTGAAGAGGTCCTTTACATCCCTTGTCAGTTGTATTCCTAGGAATTTTATTCTCTTTCTAGCAATTGTGAATGGGAGTTCACTCATGATTTGGCTCTCTGTTTGTCTATTATTGGTGTATAGGAATGCTTGTGATTTTTGCACATTGATTTTATATCCTGAGATTTTGCTGAAGTTGCTTATCAGTTTAAGATTTTGGGCTGAGACCATGGGGTTTTCTAAATATAGAATCATGTCATCTGCAAACAGAGACCATTTGACTTCCTCTCTTCCTACATGAATACCCTTTATTTCTTTCTCTTGCCTGATTGCCATAGCCAGAACTTCCAATACTATGTTGAATAGGAATGGTGAGAGAAGGCATCCTTGTCTTGTGTCCATTAAGTATATTATTGGCTGTGGGTTTGTCATTATCAGAGTAAACAGGCAATCTACATAATGGGAGAGAATTTTTGCTATCTATCCGTCTGACAAAAGGTTAATATCCAGAATCTACAAGAAACTTAAACAAATTTACAAGAAAAAAAAACAACCCCATTAATAATTGTATAAAGGATATGAACAGACACTTCTCAAAAGAAGGCATGTATTCAACCAACAAACATATGAAAAAAAGCTCATAATCACTGGTAATTAGAGAAATGCAAATCAAAACCACCATGAGATACCATCTCATGCCAGTTAGAATGGTGATTATTAAAAAGTCAGGAAGCAACAGATGCTAGCGAGGATATGGAGAAATAGGAATGCTTTTAGACCTTTGGTGGGAGTGTAAATTAGTTCAACCATTGTGGAAGACAATGTGGTGTTTCCTCAAGGATCTAGAACCAGAAATACCATTTGACCTAGCAATCCCAGTACTGGGTATATACACACAGGATAACATGCTATTATAACCACACTTACACATGTATGTTCATTGCAGCACCATTCACAACAGCAGAGACTTGGAACCAACCCAAATGCCCATCAATGATAGACTGGATAAAGAAAATGTGATACATACACACCATGGAATACTATGCAGCCATAAGAAAGGATGAATTTATGTCCTTTGCAGGGACATGGATTAAGCTGGAAACCATAATTCTCAGCAAACAAACACAGGAACAGACAACCAAACACCACATGTTCTTACTCATAAGAGGGAGTTGAACAATGAGAACACATGGACACAGGGAGGAGAACATCACACACCAGGACCTGTCGAGGGGAATGGGGGTTAGGGGGAGGGATAGCATTAGGAGAAATACCTAATGTAGATGATGGGTTGATGGGTTCAGCAAACCACCATGGCTGAACCACCATGGCACCTGCATACCTATGTAACAAACCTGGACATTCTGCACATGTATCCCATAACTTAAAGTATAATAAAAAAATAAATAAAAATTTAAAAAAGACTACTGATAATAATTATCATCAATAACCACTGATACTTATTGAGGTCTTACTATCTAAGAACTAGAGTAGACATTTTATGTTTTAAAAAATTGTTAATCTTTCTACTTCTTGAGGAGGCCTAAACATCCTTGCCATTATCAAAGAGGGGGAGATATACAAGGAAAAGGCTGCCATGTACATATGATCCCTATCTCATAGACACTGTGAAAACACACACACACACATACACAGACACACACACACACTTACAAGTGGTAATACCTGCTAGCAGAGGAGGAGAGAAAAAGTTTGTGAAACACAAAGCTCACTTATATGACTTCAGGAAAACCCAGTGGGATAAATTTAGTGTTCAAAGATCCAAGCCTGCAGACCCAAGACTATTTTTTTTTAATTTACAAACCACATCCTTTAGTTTCCCCTGCTAACATGTTTTTTCTAAAGTTTATACCTTCCTTATTAAGGAAATATAGTAACTGTTTACTTTATGTGAGAATCTTTTGATGGAAACGAAGGATAAAACGTCAGCAAAGCAAAAGAAAAATTAATGGATTGAGCCAGTAAATATACATGCATTACTTAACGTCAGTGTTTTGAGAAATGTATATTTAGGCAATTTTGACATTGTGAGGACATCACACACAGAGTGCACCTAAGTACAAACCTTGATAGTATAGTCTTCTACACACCTGGGCTGTATGGTATATCCTATTGCTTCCACACTACAAATCTGTAGAGCATGTTACTGTGCTGAATACTGTAGGCAATTGTAATGCAGTAGTATTTGTGTCTCTACACATATCTAAACAAAAAAGGTACAGGAAAACCACTGTTGCATATGCATTCTACTGTTGACTGAAGTATCATTATGTGGTGCATGACTGTATAATTAAAAAATAATTGAATCCTAATCTTAAATTTCCTTAGTAATATTTAAATGTAAAGGACTTTTTTTTTTTTTGCAATGTGCTGCAGGCAATTGTTTAATGTGCAACAGAAAAAAATGTAAAAGTAGTTAATTTGATGAAAATACTTATTTAAATAATTTTGTCACCATACTCTACACATTACTCCCAACTGGCTAAAAAGAAATGAAAAAACAAACCAAAAAAGAAAACCCTCATTATTCTATGACTATCTGCAAAAGCCTATAACTTTAAATATGCAAAGGCTTTGTTTAAGAATAATGAGAAGAGAAACAACAGAAAGAATGTTTTGAAGAGATGATTATTTCGCCTTGAAGAGTATTTTAAAAATTTAAAATCAATGCTTCATTGAATACTTGTGAATCGATAAAAGCAAAAGTGAGTTTTCGGAGTTTTTTAAACAAATAAACATCACTTTTTGAGAAAATATATACCTACAAGAAGCCAACTAATTTGTTTTAATATTAAAAGCTAATAGTATAGTCATTTGGTATTTGAGGCACTGTGTATTTTTGTAACAAAAAATTTACAGAAGAAAACTTCTACTGTTTTGTGTCAGTTAGAATTAATATCATGAGTTTGAATTCTAAGGGCCCACTAGCATATAGATTTTTGTTTCAGTAAAAGTTACATTATGTGTTCCTGCCTTTCCTACCTCCTCTTTACCTCCTCCATCTTTTACTTTGCCAACCCTGAGATAACAGACCAACCTATCCTCTTCCTCCTCCTCCTCAACCTACTGAATGTGAAGATGATGAGGATGATTTTTATGACCTTTATGGTGATCCACTTTTATGTCATGAGTAGTAAATATGTTGTCTCTTCCTTATGATTTTCTTAATAACATTTTCATTTCTCTAGATTATTTTACTGTATGAATACAGTATATATTATATTATTCTTTCACAAACTGATTATACATTAATTGACACTAATACTGTTTGTATTATTAGTAACACTTCTGGTCAACAGTAAGATACTAGTAGTTAAGTTTTGGGGAAATATCAATAAATATATGCAGATTTTTGACTGTGTGGGGGTCAATGCCCCTAATCTTTGTGTTGTGTAAGGGTCACAATTGTATTTTCATTAAGAATCATTCCCTACAAATTACCATACTAGTTTTTATCATTCACTTTTAAATTGTCTGAAAATGACATACTTTAATGTATGTTTGTTTTCTTTGAGTTAAACTTTTCCAAAAGTGACAATTTGTGAACAGTGATATTATGGGGGACAAAGGATAACAGAAAGGAGTTGAAGTTTTCAGTGTATCTAAATAACTTCCACTGTAGCCGTAGGTTAATTCCCATGCTGTAATAGAATGAGGTTAGGCTTAATGTGCAGGCCTATTAGATTTTCATCTTAAATATGCTCTTCAGTAACTAGGGGGATTTTACTTAGTTCCTTATTTCCTATGGTCCATTGCTTCTTCATTTCTTCAGTAAGGTGAGCAAATTAGCATATATTTCATTCATATTAGTGGAAAATCCAACTTAAAGTGGTTTAAGCAATAAGATTTATCATCTCACATTAAAAAAAAAAAAAATCCCAAAGTATGGTGGTACCAGGATTGGTAAAATTCAGTGATTTAAAGACATGGTCTATTACTCACATTCTTTATATCTTTATTCTTTGGTATCTCTGATGCTTTTGTTTTAAAGCCATTCTTGGTTCAAGATGGCTATAGCCATTTCAGATTATATGACCAGAAAATATCCAAAGGAAAAGAGACAAGAAACTACCCACTTTTAATTTCTCTCTCTCTTCCATTTTCTCTCTCTCCTATTTCAAAAAGCATACTTCCAAACCTAGCTTTTAATTTTATTGCCCAGAATTTGGTAACATAAATTTTGCTAAGTTGATCTCTGGTGAAATAAATGAAATTGTCATAATCATTTAAAATTAATTACCTATGTTGGCTTGGATATTGAGTTAACAAAATCATTGCTAAAATATTGATCATTTCATTGATTAGTAATTCTTGCAATAAAAAAAAGTACACAACAAATTTTAGCTATTGTTGAAATTAGAGTCACATGTGAGAACTGCATCAGGAAATGAATGATTAATTAGCAATTCTGATAGTAAATAAAAAATTAAGTGACTGGTGGTTTATTAAACTGACTTGCTACATTACTTCATGTTCTTTTCCTATCTGAAATTCTTGTCAGCAACAGTTTTTCGGAGTAGGAGGCAAAAAGTAACCTTTTGACATCTCTTGTTCACAGCATTTCACATACTAGTGACAAGAAAACCAATATAATTTACTGTGTAGTTTACTGAACTTTTGTTTTAAAACATTTTATCATAAATTGCATATAAAATTACATGGCATTATGCTCAGTCATGTTAAGTTTCTCACCCAGAGTTACTAGGATAAAATAATTAAGAAATATTTATTGGATATTTAGGATAAAGTATCTTTTAACTTACATTCTTCATAATACATTACTGTTGTGCATATATATGAACATTTGTGTTGTTCAGTTCACATGAAACAATTATTGCCTAAATTTCTATTAAATACAGAATTCTAACATGTAACAAAATGTCAGTCCTTTCTACCTGTGTGGTAAATCTAAAGACATTCCTTGTTAATTGTTTTATTTTTTTATTAATGCCACTTGACATATGTTCCAAATTATTAAATTTGGAAATATGACCTCATAGTCTATGTAAATATTACATTTTTAAACACAATACATTTTTGGATGTTTATATTAGTATTTTTTTCTCTCTGTATTCTGCTGAAAACAATTCTGATATAAATAAAAATGAGCTGGTGAGTAGAAACAAGTTCTAAAATATTATAGCTATGATATATATTTTTATAGGACTCATCTTTTTCTATTTTGATAAAAATGACTTCTTAAAATGAATGGAGATGAAAAGGAGAAAATCTTTAACTGAAGTTTAGAAAAATGAAAAGCTTACTCTACAGTATTGCTGTTTTCTCAACAAATTAGAGCATTATTATGCTCATTCTGTATTTATATGAATAAGCTCATAAAACATATCAAAAATAAGGGGAGAAATAAATTAGTTTTAGTGTACAATAACAGCTCTCCTATTGGTTTGAATTTTATTTGACCAGTAGAGCAGTTGAAAAGTCCAGTGTGGAGAACTATATATTAGACTACCTTCCAAATAAAAGATGTGTTACTTTTTAAATCTCTTGCCTTAGATGACTCTTTTTTATCTATTTAATGTGCTATAAAGTAATATATCAGCATAACTTTCTTAGGCTTCTCCAGGAGTATAATACAAACAAAAGTATATTTTGATGAATTATATTTATTGGCAGATTGTCATAGCTATTTTCTTTAAAAGGAGCAAAAAAGGTAGACTGACATGCTTTTCAATATTGACAATGGAAACCAGAAACAGTAGGATACTATTTTCAATGTTCTAAAAGAAAATAACAAAAAGTCAAGAATTCTACCCCTTTTGAAACGATTTTTCAAAGATTAGGTTTAAACAAAAATATTTTTAGTATTAAATCACCTTTCACAAGCAGAATCTCAATAGTGAAATGTTAAAGCACATACTTGTATATAAAAAAGCATACATTGAAGCTCTGAGAAAAAGAGCGAAGAGAGTTGGCTTTGCAAAGGAACTACTTAAATATCTCTTTTATTAAGTAAATGAAATATTCTATTGCTCAGTTTCTGTATTTTTTTTAATATGCACTTTTAGCCATTGGACAGGTACATTTGTTAATTTATTTAGTTTATTGTTTAGAGCCACATGAATAAACAACATATTGATTGGTTTTTATGTTTCTCATTTTTGTCCTAAGTATTATGAATTCACAGACACATCAATAATCATTAAACAGGAAGGAAAATGCCAATAGATAAATGTGGTAGATCTTCTTTTCCTTAGGCTAAGGGTTGTGACTTTCTTGAAGGAAAAAATGATACAGTGATTATTGCTATATATAATTGCATTTCTTTTTGGTTTGAGAATGGATGGTTGGAAAACACATTTTTTATATAGAGATTTTAAAAACCATGCTTACCTCACAATGAATTAAGATGGAAAGTGATTATAGATTTTATTTTTCTGTGGATGCTCCTTCACATGGACAAGAACCAAACGATAATTGTCTAATTAATACATTAGCAAAACTAACAAAATCTGTGGAAGCATATCAGTCAAGAGGACAAGTTAAGCAGAAGGGCATAAGAGCCCAGAACAGCTATTAGCAGCATAATGATGCTCCAGGCTTGTAGATTATATTAAAGGGGCCAGTTCAGCTACTTAATGAGGCTGCCAAGGCACCAGCTGCTGCTGTGGGGCACTGAGGCTCACAGATCAGCATCTGGGTCAATGTTTGTCTTGTGAAGAGGAAAGTGAAAGGATTTTAATGTGAAAAGGCAAATGATACCTTTCCTTCACTGCACAGCCACATTTAAAAGATGATTTTTAAAAGCCTGTTTGCCACCTCTATAAGGCAAGGCTCCGACAGAATCATGCCAATGCTTCAGAATCTTTCTTTAGACAAAACTTAAGATGAATGAAAATATTTTTACTACTTAGAGATATTTTTAAAACCTTCACTATCTGTTTTACTCAATAATAAATATCCATGAGGAAATGAGAAGTTTAAACACTTTCATATAACTACAAAGAAAATATCAATAAACTGTAAAGTTTAATTATTATCATTGTCACTATTAAATGTAACCTAATGGTAATATGTTTCGTCTTCGGTTAAAGGTCAGAACAAGAAAGTCCAAAATAGAGCAGAAGTCAGAAATATACAGTCTTGTTCTGATTCAGGATATTATATAAATCATTCAACTTTGAGTCTTAAATTTTAAAAATTGTGATAAAAAATTATGTTCTTCCCACTTAACGAATATCCATCAGGTGCTTAGGAAAGTCCTTGCATTACCTAATACAAACATTATTCATATTTAACTTCTACAATTAGCGTAGGATGTAGGTAGATTAAAATGTACTCAGCATTTCACAGGCCTGAGGTCTTGCTTATTATTAATACACTTTTGCCAAAGTGGAGGACAGACAAAATCCCAGAATTTATCAACTTTAGTTCAATGGTGTCTCCACAAAGTTAGAAGTTGCTAGATGGTAGAAGATATTGTTATTATTAATTATCCAAACTATCAATATACTCTGTCAATTTTACCAAACATTTTTGAAACTTCAGATTTATTGAGGAATGATTAATTAATAAAAATTATATATATTTAAGGTATGCAATGTGATGATTTGATATACATAATACACTGTGAAATGATTACCAAATTATGACTAATATTAATATATCTTAGTTAATAGTACTATATTATATACTTAATATCAGAGAAGCAAGATCTTGTCTCTTCACCTTGCAATTATTAAAAATTATTTATTTTTTAATTGGCAAAAATTTGTCATATATAGTTTATTTTATTTTTATTTTTTTTTTTATTTTTATAATTTTTTTAAAAAAAGCCTACAGCACCCGGTATTCCCAGGCGGTCTCCCATCCAAGTACTAACCAGGCCCATACCCTGCTTAGCTTCCGAGATCAGACGAGATTGGGCGCGTTGAGGGTGGTATGGCTGTAGACTGTCATATATATTTTAAAGTGTACAACATGATGTTGTGAAATGTGTACATATTGTGGAATGGTTAAATAAAGCAGGCCAGGTGCGGTGGCTCACACTCGTAATCCCAGCACTTCGGGAGGCCAAGGCAGGCGGATCACAAGGTCAAGAGCTCAAGACCAGCCTGTCCAACATGGTGAAACCCCATCTCTACTAAAAACACAAAAATTAGCCAGGCCTGGTGGCATGTACCAGTAATCCTAGCTAGTTGGGAGGCTGAGGCAGGAGAATTGCTTGAATCCGGAAGGCGGAGGTTGCAGTGAGCTGAGATCACACCACTGTACTCCAGCCTGGGTGACAGAACAAGACTTCATCTTGGAAAAAAAAAAAAAAAATCAAGCTATCAAGCTAATTGACACGTGAATTACCTGCCATATTTATCATTTATTTGTGATGAAAGCATACTTAAAATCTCCTCCCTTAACAAATTATAAAGATACAATACATTCCCATAACTATAATCATTATGTTGTACAATACATCTCTTGAACTTATTTCTCCTAACTGAAAGTTTTGTGTCTTTTAACCAATATCTCTTTAGTTCCCACCCTGCCCACCTTGCTCCTGGTAACCACCATTCTTCTCTCTGCTTTTATGAATTTAATTTTTTAATATTTCATATATAAATGAGATCATGTGATATTTGTCTTTCTGTGCCTGGTTTATTTTATTTAACATAATGTCCTTCAGGTTCCCTGCTGTTGTCACACACAATAGGATTTCTTCCCTTTAGAGTGCTGTATAGTATTCCATTGTGTATTTACAAGGGGACTTCAAAAAGATAGTAGAAAAATTGAATTATATGCTAAAAATTAAAAAAAAAACCTTTATTATTCAACATAAGTTCTGTAAAGTCAATGTACTTTTGCAAGCAATGATAACAGCCATTTAGTTCATCTTTAAATAAATGAGGGACCTTTGAATTTAAACATGTAATGGAATGCAGTAATTTTTAGATTACTGAGGAAAAAATGAGTGTACTTTAAGGATTTTTTTTTAAGATTAGGAAACAAAAAGAAGTTAGAAAGAGCCAAATCAGGACTGCTAAGTGGACATCTAATGGTTTCCTATCAAAAGTTTTGCAAAATTGCCCTTGTTTGATGAGAAATGAGCAGGAGCTTTGTTGTGGTGAAAAGGACCTACGAGTGAGGTTTTCATGGCATTTTCTCTGCCAAAGTGTTGGCTAACTTTCTCAAAACATTCTCATAATAAGCAGATGTTTTCATTCTTTGAACCTTCAGAAACTTAACAAGGAAAGTGCCTTCAGCATCCCAGAAAATCATTTCCATAACCTTTTCTCTTGACAAGTCAGCTTTTGCTTTAACTGGACTACTTCAACCTCTTGGTAGCCATTGCTTTGATTGCGGTTTGTCTTCAGGATTGTGCTGGTAAAGCCATGTTTTATCTTCCAATTATTTGAAGAAATGCTTCATAATCTTCATCCAAATTGTTTAAAATTTCCATTGAATGTTTTTGTGTTTGCAGCTGATCTGGGCACAATTGGCATTCATGGAGTAAAAATGTTTGCTCAACTGTAATTTTTTAGTCAAAATTGGGTAAGCTGAGTCAATTGAGATATCTATTGTGTTGGCTAATGTTTCTACTATTAATAGTTGGTCTTTTTACAATTTGGCATGAATTGAAGAGGAGCAAGATATTCTTTCATTTTATTTCTCACATATTGAAGTGAATGGTCTGCTACTGCAGGCTTCATAATCATGTCTTATCCCTTCTTAATATAAATTATCCATTTGTAAGCTGCTGATTTCTTTGGGGGCATTTACCTCATAAATATTTTATAAAGCACCAATGATTTCACATTCTTTAGCCCAACATTCACCATAAATTTGATGTTTGTTCTTGCTTTAATTTTAGCAAAATTTATGTCATTCTGATAGGGGCTTTTTCAAGCTGATGTTTTATTCTTCTTAGTGCCTCAAACTAGATCCTGTTGAGACATGCTACAACAAGTTAGTACTAGTTTATTTTGGTGTAAAAAATTAATATCCATGCATAGTTTTGGTCACACTATGCATTTCTCTTGAACTTTTTGAAGACCCTCATATACCATCTATTTATCTGTTGATGGACACTTAGGTGGATTCCATACATTGGCTCTTATGAATAATGCTGCAATACACATGGGAATGCAGATTTCTCTTTGACCTTCTGGTTTAATGTCTTTAGTATATATACCTAGTGGTGGGATTGCTGGATCATATTGTAGTCTTATTTTTAATTTTTTGGAAAACTTTCATACTGTTTTCCATAACAGCTATACTAATTTACATTCCCATCAACAATGTACACAAGTTTCCTTTCCTTTACATTCTTGCCAACACTGGTTATATTTTGTTGTTTTGATGATAGCCATTCTAACAGGTGTGAGATGATAGTTTATTTTGATTTTAATTTGCCTTTCATTAATGAGTAGTGATGTTGAACATTTTTTCACATGCCTGTTGATCATTCACATGTCTTCTTTTGAGAAATATCTTTTCAGTCATTTGTCCATTTTTTAATCAGGTTATTTGTTTTCTGGCTGAGTTGTTTTAGTTCTTTATATATTTTGGATATTAACCCCTTATTAGAAATACAGTTTATAAATATTTCCTTTAATTTCATAGATTGCCTTCCCACTTGGTTGACTATTTCCTTTGCTGTGCAGAAGCTTTTTAGTTTGATGAAAATTGTTTCACTGTATTTTTGGTGTCATATGCAAAAAAATAATTGTCAAGAACAATCTCTCCTATGTTATCTTCTAGTAGTTTCACAGTCCACATTCACATTGCATGTTCTGGTATCTTTCTCAAGTGTCAATTGACTGTGTCTGAGCACAGTGGCTCACTCATGTAATTCAGCACTTTGGGAGGCTGAGGTGGCAGGAGTTCAAGACCAGACTGGCAAACATGGTGAAACCCCATCTCTACTCAATACAAAAAAAACTATCCAGGAGTGGTGGCATGTGCCTGTAGTCCCAACTACGTGGGAGGCTGAGGTGGGAGAATTGCTTAAACCCAGGAGGTGGAAGTTGGAATGAGCCAAGATCGCACCACTGTATTCCATCCTGGGTGACAGAGCAAGATCTTGCCTGTCAAAAAAAAAAGAAAAGAAAAGTCAAGTCAATTGACTGTAAACATGTGGATTCATTTTTAGGCTCTCTATGACATTCCATTTGTATACGTGTTTACTTTTATGTCAGTATCATTCTGTGTTTTCATTAGTGTATCTTAATAACATATTTTAAAATCAGGTGGTGTGATGCCTCCAGCCCTTTTTCCCCTTAAGATTTCTTTCTTCTGTTTAAGTCATTAATTCAATTTGAGTTGATTTTTGTATGATATATGATAAGGCACTTATTTCATTTTTCTGCATGTTGATATCCAGTTTCCTTAACACTATTTATTGAAGACATTGTCCATTCCCATTGTGTGTTCTTGTATTTTTTTCAAAAGTCAATTGGCTGTAAATGTGTGGATATATTTTGGGTTTCTCTATTCCACTACATTTGTTTGTCTATTTTTATGCCAGTATCATAATGTTTTGATGAATGTATCTTTGTAATATATTTTAAAATCAGGTGTTATGATGTGTCCAGCTTTTTTTCCCCCTTAAGAATTTTTTTGGCTATTCAGGGATTCAGGGTCTTTTGGGGTTCCACATGAATTTTACGATTGTTTGTCTTATTTCTGTAAATATTGTCATTGGAATTTTGATAGGAATTGTAGTAAACCTATAGACCACTTTGGGTAGCATGGTAATTTTAACAATATTAATTCTTACAATCCATGAACATAAGTTATCCTTCCTTTATTTGCATTTTCATTTTTTTATTTATGTAAAACAATAGTTTTAAAAAAGGCAAATTCTATTAACATTAAGATATGTTAGAATCAGTTTTTTTTTTTTTTTTTTTTTTTTTTTTTTTTGAGATGGAGTCTTGCTCTGTCACCCAGGTTGGAGTGCAGTGGGTGGTGCAATCTCGGCTCACTGCAACCTCCGTCTCCTGGGTTCAAGCAATTCTCCTGCTTCAGCCTGTCAAGAAGCTAAGACTACAGGCATGCGCCATCACGCCCATCTAATTTTTTGTATTTTTAGTAGAAACAGGGTTTCACCGTGTTAGCCAGGTTGGTCTTGAACTCCTGACCTCAGGTGATCTGCTCAACTAGGCTGCCCAAAGTGTTGGAGTTACAGATGTGAGCCACCACACTTGATCAATAATCAGTAATTCTTGAGGAATTGGATAGACAATGTTTTTGACAAGTTAACTGACCAAACAGAAGGACATTTGATTCTGAAAGTGAGGAATATTAATTGTCAAGTTTAGGGAAATCACCTAAAACAAGAAAAACAAGCATATAATAGATATATGGAATTGTCAAGGGGACACACCTATGGATCAAGTGTGTGGAATCAGGATCCCAGATAGGCCAATTCATATAAAACTTATCAACATCCTAGGCAGGACAGCTGGAACAGAGGATGATTAAGATATACACATACTTGAAATAAAGACACTCATTGAAGGCTAGGACAATTTCAACATGACATGAGTTATATATTTGATTTAAATTTGTTTGTTTTTTCCCTTTTTTTTGGCAAAATAAACAAAAAGTGACCATTCTTTCCTTTTTTCTTTTTGTTTGACATTTGCATTATAAGCTCTATCATGGTTTTTAGTTCTCATGAGCCACCTGTGTTGTTCTGTATTTATATCTAGAAATGGTGCCATAATGCATGAGTCACTCATTTGAGTGCTAAACAAGTAATATTCAATATGTGTTTCCTGGAAACCAAAACCCAAACTGTTTTCATTTAAAAAGTGGTTTAAAAATTTTTAAATTTCACAAGGCAGAACTTGCATATTCTAGGTAGTAGAAATAAATCAAAGGATTTTGTTAGAGATTATATTTCAAAACAAAAACATTATTTTTATCTGTCCATTTCTAAGTAAGGTAAAGAAAAATATTAAAGAAGCATACATCTTAGAAAGGAAAACTAAATTGTATTAAACTGTTTTCAGTATTTGGCAGTTTCATAGTTTCATTTCTGGAAAGCAATTATACAGATATGTGAATGCATGTATGCAAAGACATGCATTCAAATTTATTACTGCAATATTGTAAATAATAGAAAAAGATATATATGTATGTGTGAGAAAAATATATATTTATATATACATATGTATATAGGTGTGTGAAAATGTATATATTTATATATATACATATGTATGCGTATGAAAATATATATAGCCAGGGATTTTACTGTTAAACTTCATAAAGTTTACTCACAAAGGTTGTTTTATGGAAATCTAGCTCAAGTGATAGGTAGACTAGATGAGACTATGTGTTTTGACCTAGTTTCATGTTGAACCCCAAAGTGTATAGTCCCACAATGATTTAGTATCTGATAGTGAGCTCAGGTATTCAGTTTTCTTCCTCTTGTAGACTTTGTGTCTCCTCTTACTTACTGATCTCCATCACGATTGTCTTGTGTATTGTAAATATTCTAAAACATAAAGAAAACAGGTCACAAGCCTTAATCCAGTCTCTTTCATGTATTTAATTGATACCAAATTTTATAATTTAAAATTAATGCATTTTTTTTAACTCATTCATTCCAGTAAGTATCTGTATGACCCAGACATAGTTGGGCCCCAAACTTGCCCTTTTTTATAGACACGTAAATTGAAGCACTACTGGAAAATTTATTAATTAAAATTCTGTCATGTTATGTGTTACTGAAACAAAAACTTATTAGAAAGATACCTTCTTTTTCTTCATGGTGAGCTTGAAGAACAATAATTCAGCAGAAATATGAGAGATACCCAATGATACAATAAAAGTCCTATATTTTTTGAAGCAAGTTCTACAGTTTTTAGAGACAAACTTGCTAAACATCATGTTTTATTAAAAATAATTTGTTTTATTAAAATCATAATCAAATAGGTTGGTATTATTTCAATTTTTTGTAAGTGATGTTTATAGTGATGCTTTATAATAATCATGGGCAAAAAAGTATTTAAAAAAGGAAAAGCTGAATCAATATATATTTTTAAAATACAAAGGAATATTTTAATCTCAGCTTAACTATTTCATGGTTTTATACTCACTCTGTATTTTACCTCCATTATTGACCCATTAAAAGTGTTCATTGCCTCAGGACTAGAAGAAAGAGAACGTCAGAACCAATTATCCCAGAACGTTAAGCATGTTATTTCCAAATGACATAAGTTTACTTAAAAGGAAAAAAAATCCATGTTGATTTTTGTAGTGCTAATAAGAGAAAAAAATGACACTCAAATATAAAGATTTTTACCATCAATAAAACATAAAGAAACGAAAGACCTATTTAATAAAAAGAAACAAATAAATAGCTGTTATCTGTCATTAATTACACAAGTTTTGGAGAAATCATCTCTTCAGTGATATGGTTGTTTTTATTATAATTTTACATAGGAGCTTCTTTTTGGGAAATTGTTTCATATCAGGAGGCATGTTTACATTTACAGCAGATGAAAGCAAATCTCATTCATTAAATTAATAATGATAAATATCCTCATTTTCTCATTGGAAGTGAATAATCAGATTGAATTAGTACTATGAATTAATTAGTCTACAAAATTAGGAGTTTGTGGTGATGCCAAATGAATGTAAGTCAATGGTTGACTGCATAGAACCAATCAATTTGAATATGAGATGTTGTCTGGGGAGACATGGAACAATTTCAGTTCTACAGGGAGTAGCCTAAAATGATGCCAAACAATATACTCTGCTTTGATTATATTATATATTAAAAGATGATAATACATATTTGACTTTTTGGAATCATATTTTTTTCAGGTAAATTAGTTAAATGTGTACATTGTTTCTCACAAAATTGCATATTTGTTATAGGGAGAACCCCATAACGTTACAAAAATATATATATATATATATATATATATATAAAAACATGAGATAATTCCCACATTTAAAATGCATGAGTAAACTAACAGGAAACTAAGACAAATCTTCACAAACCAGAAACAAGTATAAAATATGAATCCAGAGAGCTGGGGCACCTCTAGATGTGGCAACAGGACATCTGTCAAACCCCTGGAAGCTTGGAATTTGTAATTTTGTAATGCACTTTGCAAGAAGCCACTTCCTGAAACTGGAACCTGTAACACACAACACATTTGCTGTGACAAATCTAGAATAAAGCACACTTAGAGTGAGATATTATTCAGACTCTTGCCTGCTGTAGATTTGAATCATGAAGGAATGGGGCTAGGGGATGGTATTATGACTCTCCTTGAGAAATCTTGCCACAATACTGCCTCCCACAGAGGAAAGGCTGAAATATTAGCATTTGTATGGTTCAAAAACTCAATTAAAAACTTTAGGCTAAAAATTTCCAGGGTTTTTAGCAAATCCCTAGCACCTGGCAAAAGAACAAGGAAAAGCTTTTGGTTAAACTTGTAAAACATGACATCAAATATTTCATATAATATAGTTATAAGGAATATAAGCTCACTTACAAAAAGACAACAGAGAAACAGATCACCACATAAGATATTTTTAAAAGCAACAGCAAAGAATGCTGAATTCCTATACATCACATTGAGAATATAACATGCATGTTTAATAAATTACTACAAATAAAAGAAGAAATTGAAAATTTAAATAAGAGGCAAGACACTAAGAACAGCTGGACCGATTTGAAAATGTATAAAATTAATAAAGAAAAAAGGTCTGTAAAAATTTAATAATGGGTCAGCCAATTAATAGTTTTTACCAGTATAAAAAGAGAGACTGCCTGGCATTGGTTTCCTGATGGAAGATCGCAAGGTAGTGCAAGGTAGTCTTACCAAAATATCTAACTTGTAAAATTTAAAAAACCATATACTCAGAACAAGATTTCAAGACAGTAAATATTTAGTTATTTAATGAATAGTTATTAACTATGCAGACAGCATGCAAAGCACTGGATTTAAAAACATGAATTCACAGATATCTCCCTGACTAATGGGAGACACAGATGATGAAAATAGAATTTTTAAAAAATTATATAATAAAAGTATGCTTAAGGTATAGTATTGGTACAGGTGAGAGACTCATCAATTTGTGAGTTTTAATGTTTTTTTGTAAAAGAAAGAAATTAGATTCTTTGGCAGTCTTTTTGGATCTAAGCGTAAATAGAAAGTTTTAAATTCTCTAAGCAAATTACTAGGGGAAATGAACGCCAGTCAGAAGGGTAAAAACATGTTGAAGGCATAAGGAGTGAAATATTGAAGTATGTTAATCTGTTTGGTGAGTGGTACTGCATTTGTACAGAAAACATTCAGGAGTACATGAAGGATAGTATTGGGTCAAATATTTATAGACTACAGACATTTATATAGACTTATTTATGGACTATGGAGGAGGTAGAATTTTGACTATTTCACTTTGTTGCAGTGATGGAAACTAGATTCACCTCTGAATTTTGAATATTTGTTCTCTTTATCTTTTTCTGTAATTGAAAGTCATTTCTGACCTGCAACTTTAGGGTGAGCAACATTGCAGGTTATTGAAGTAAATATCCCAGCTCTCTTCTTTGTTAATGAGACTGGTGCTCCTGCAGGCTCTTTGTGCACTTCATGGGCAGAAAAATGGGGATGCTAATTCATTAGTTTTCCTCTCCTTTATTTCCAGGACATCTGTTTAAAAGTTCTTCTGCCTTGAAGCAGAGCAGCCAGTGCTGTTAAATGATTGTAAAATATCACATGACATGATGGATCCCATAGTTAACCAGGGTTGCTTTCTAATAGTATTTCTGTTTGAGCTCCTACCCTCTTATCCTACCCCAGACCATTTTAAAGAGTTTCCTTCTTACTGTCATATTTGCTAGTTCCTTTTTTTTGTTGTTCTGTATGTCTGAATTATCAAAACAAACCAAAATTTCCATAATCATAAACCATATTGAACATAACCAAATATGCCAAATCGCTTTCAAATATGTATGTTGTTTTTTCCTCTCCCTGCCCTTTTATCCATTACTTTTGTCTGACTTTGTTAGTGAGATGAGTTTTAGTGGCTTAATTCTTAGAAACCATCTACAAACTGTATTCTGTATTTTATTCCCGTTCTCTATTTTGCCACTGTCTCTAGAGGCAGAAAAACATTCCTACTTTTTTTTCCAATATGGAAAACTGGAGCACCACTGATTATTTTATCAGTTATTCAATTAAATGAAACCATTTAATTATGATATTAAAATAAAATCAGTTATTCAATTAAATGAAACCACTTCACTTTCTGTTTCCCATTCATACAAAAATCACATTTTAGCAAAATTATATCAGATGTGGAAATATGTAATATTGTCATCAATATGTCAATTTCACATAATTTGGTGACATTGAAATTGTATCAAAGATCAAAGTTGCATTGCGTTTTTCACATTATTGTTACCCATATTTCACTTTTGACTTGTGGAAGAGCAAGCAACTGATACAAGACTGGAGTATGCATTATCACAGCTGTTATCAGATATAAGTGCTAAAATGTTGACAGCTTAGAAATTAAAATTCCTGGCACACCACAAAGCTTTCTTTTTATAAGCATTCAATTACCTTTCTATTTCAAAAAAGAAAAATGACTTTGACCTCATTCCAACACTTATTACCAAGAACATTTCAGAAAGCAGATTCATTAAAAATATGCTTTGCCTTCATTAGTATTCCCTGCATCATGCTATAACTAACAGTTTCTGTTACTAGTAGTCATTAGTAAACAGGTTTTATTTGAAAACTTTGTGACAAGTTTTAGGCATTCTTTCACTTTATTTTCTTTGAAGAAAAGAAAACCTTATAATCCAATAATATCTTTCAGTCAGTTAGCAAAATAAGTTGGTTACCCACTGTCTGAATAATACTGTGGTTAGACATATTTGGGAGTGTCCAAAGGAAGAAAGTGGCATTTTTCTTCTCCTTCCTGAAGTTCATAAGATAGTTGGAAGGCAGGGCATAGTCAAGTGAAAAAAGACTTGTAGATCCCTAAAGGGAACTCAGAGAATTTCTCTGCAGCATGTTTAGTCTCTTGTTGAAATAGATTCTTGACAAATAATAAAAATCCATAGCCTTTTAAAGGATGAAATTATTACATTAAATAACATTAATAAATAATGGTCCTAATTTAGAATTTTTTAAAAATACATATCCCACTAGGTTTGTGTCCAAAGTGTCCACAGTTTGTGACCCAATTTTAAAAGAATGGATTTTGATAAAGGACTCTAGCTGAAATTGAAGAGTGAGAAAACAGAAAGAAACTGGTTTTAGAATCATGATTGGATTTGAGGATTTGCTGTAGTACTTATTGGCCATGTGATCGTGGACAGTTTATTGTGCATTCTGCATTTTTGTGTCATTCTCTGAAAAAGATGCATATAGTAATACAGAACTTCTAAGGACTATGATAGACTTACAGGTGATACTTAAAAACATGACACAATACAAATGTTAAATAAATAATAGCTCTTACTATTCTTATGCTAAAATGTAGGGACACACTGGAATGTTGATTAATATTTTTAAATAGCTGGATATTTGGAATCATTGAGGTTATTATCTTTAAGTGGTTTTGTATTTACAGCCTTTGCTTCTTGTTCTGTCCTTCTCACCTTTTCAGTAGCGGGTCACTTTGCTTCTAGTTATGGTTCCAGCCCTATTGTGGACAGTGAAGTATCTTCTGTCCTTCGGGAGAATATTAGGAAGTTTAATCAACTGTCAAGTCAAACTTTCTGCTTTCTCCAGTTCTCATAACTTTCTGCTTGTCTTGCTCCCTACTTGTTAAAGACAACTTGTCCAAGTTATGAAGGGTAAGATCTGTGGAGGTGATACAGTTCATATAGAGTAGCCTCCTGATACATACAGAAGCATGTAGAAGAGTTGAGAATAGACCTAGAGAGACAAATGGAGAATAATCAGAATGATTCTGCTTTCTCCCCCTCCCCCCATTTCTCAATAGCAAAGAATGATGGATCTGAAGTATAATGTAGATGTGGTATATCTATTAAGGCTTTTTCAAATATTTTTTTATTTGCAGAAGGATATTCTGATGTGATATGCAGATACATTTTATAGTTTTCCTAAATTTGTTATTATTTATTTCCCAAACTCACCATATACTTGTGCAGAGAGAAGAAAATGACAGTATTTTTTACCTATGGTGAGTTGAATAAGTAAATCAAAACAATCAAACACACTAGGAGGCCTGGAGTGGAGTAGGATAGAACTCTTCTCGTCTCTCTCTCTCTGATCAATTTATCAGTGAGTTTAGATAAGAAGATGATACATATTTCAGACATTTTTAAAAATTATTTTTATTGCATTTTAGGTTTTGGGGTACATGTGAGGAACATACAAGATTGTTGCATAGGTACACACATGGCTGTGTGACTGCCTTCCTCCCCATCACCTATATCTGGCATTTCTCCCCCATGCTATCTCTCCCCAACTCTCCATCCCCTGCTGTCCCTCCCTTATTTCCCCCCGACAGACCCCAGGGTATGATGCTCCCCTCCCTGTGTCCATGTGTTCTCATTGTTCGATACCCGCCTATGAGTGAGAACATGTGGTGTTTGATTTTCTGTTCTTGTGTCAGTTTGCTGAGAATGATGGTTTCCAGGTTCATCCATGTCCCTACAAAGGACACGAACTCATCGTTTTTGATAGCCGCATAATATTCCATGGTGTAAATGTGCCATATTTTCCCTGTCCAAGTCTATCATTGATGGGCATTTGGGTTGGTTCCAGGTCTTTGCTATTGTAAACTGCGCTGCAATGAACATTCGTGTGCATGTGTCCTTATAGTAGAACGATTTATAATCCTTTGGATATATACCCAGTAATGGGATTGCTGGGTCAAATGGAATTTCTATTTCTAGGTCCTTGAGGAATCGCCACACCGTCTTCCACAATGGTGGAACTAATTTACACTCCCACCAACAGTGTAAAAGTGTTCCTATTTCTCCACATCCTCTCCAGCATCTGTTGTCTCCAGATTTTTTAATGATCGCCATTCTAACTGGCATGAGATGGTATCTCAATGTAGTTTTGATTTTCATTTCTCTAATGACCAGTGATGATGAGCATTTTTTCATATGTTTGTTGGCCTCATGTATGTCTTCTTTTGTCAAGTGTCTGTTCATATCCTTTGCCCACTTTTGAATGGGCTTGTTTGTTTTTTTCTTGTAAATCTGTTTTAGTTCTTTGTAGATTCTGCATATCAGCCCTTTGTCAGATGAGTAGACTGCAAAAATTTTTTCCCATTCTGTTGGTTGCTAATTCACTCTAACGACTGTTTCTTTTGCTGTGCAGAAGCTGTGGAGTTTGATTAGGTTCCATTTGTCTATTTTGGCTTTTGTTGCCACTGCTTTTGGTGTTTTGGTTATGAAGTCCTTGCCTACGCCTATGTCCTGAATGGTTTTGCCTAGATTTTCTTCTAGGGTTTTTATGGTGTTAGGTCTTATGTTTAAGTCTTTAATCCATCTGGAGTTAATTTTAGTGTAAGGTGTCAGGAAGGGGTCCAGTTTCTGCTTTCTGCACATGGCTAGCCAGTTTTCCCAACACCATTTGATAAACAGGGGAATCATTTCCCCATTGTTTTTGTCAGGTTTGTCAAAGATCGGATGGTTGTAGATGTGTTGTGTTGCCTCCGAGGCCTCTGTTCTATTCCATTGGTCTATATCTCTGTTTTGGTACAAGCATCATGCTGTTTTGATTACTGTAGGCTTGTAGTATAGTTTGAAGTCTGGGAGTGTGATGCCTCCCGCTTTGTTCTTTTTGCTTAGAATTGGCTTGGCTATGCGGGCTCTCTTTTGGTTCCATATGAAGTTTCAGGTGGTTTTTTCCAGTTCTGTGAAGAAGGTCATTGGTAGCCTGATGGGGATAGCATTAAATCTGTAAATTACTTTGGGCAGTATGGCCATTTTCATGATACTGATTCTTCCTAACCATCAACATGGAATGTTTCTCCATCTGTTTGTGTCCTCTCTTATTTCGTTGAGCAGTGGTTTGTAGTTCTCCTTGAAAAGGTCCTTTATGTTCCTTGTTAGTTGTATTCCTAGGTATTTTATTCTCTTTGTAGCAATTGTGAATGGCAGTTCGTTCTTGATTTGGCTCTCTTTAAGTCTGTTATTGGTGTATAGTAATGCTTGTGATTTTTGTACATTGATTTTGTATACTGAGACTTTGCTGAAGTTGCTTATCAGTTTCAGGAGATTTTGGGCTGAGACGATGGGATCTTCTAGATATACAATCATGTCATCTGCAAATAGAGACAATTTGACTTCCTCCTTTCATATTTGAATACCCTTTATTTCTTTTTCTTGCCTGATTGCTCTGGCTAGAACTTCCAGTACTCTACTGAATAGGAGTGGTGAGAGAGGGCATCCTTTTCTAGTGCCAGATTTCAAAGGGAATGCTTCCAGTTTTTGCCCATTCAGTATGATATTGGCTGGTTGTTTGTCGTAAGTAGCTTTTATTGTTTTGAGATACGTTCCGTCAATACCTAGTTTATTGAGGGTTTTTAGCATAAAGAGCTGTTGAATTTTGTTAAAGGCCTTCTCTGCATGTGTTGAGATAATCATGTGGTTTTTGTCCTTGGTCCTGTTTATGTGGTGAATTATGTTTATAGACTTGCAAATGTTGAACCAGCCTTGCATCCCTGGGATAAAGCCTACTTGATCATGGTGGATAATCTTTTTGATGTGCTGTTGCAATCGGTTTGCCAGTATTTTATTGAAGATTTTGCATCTATGTTCATCATGGATATTGGCCTGAAGTTTTCTTTTCTTGCTGAGTCTCTGCCGGGTTTTGGTATCAGGATTATTTTGGTCTCATAAAATGACTTGGGAAGGATTCCCTCTTTGGATTGTTTGGAATAGTTTCAACAGGAATGGTACCAGCTCCTCTTGAATATCTGGTAGAATTAGGCTGTGAACCCATCTGGACCTGGGCTTTTTTTTGGGTGGTAGGCTCTTAATTGCTGCCTCAACTTCAGACCTTGTTATTGGTCTATTCAGGGTTTTGGCTTCTTCCTGGTTTAGGCTTGGGAGGATGCAAGGTCCAGGCATTTATCCATTTCTTCCAGGTTTACTAGTTTATGTGCATAGAGTTGTTTGTAATAATCTCTGATGATGGTTTGACTTTCTGTGGAATCTGTGGTGATATCCCCTTTATCGTTTTTTATTGCATCTATTTGATTATTTTCTTTTCTTTTTTATTAATCTGGCTAGTGGTCTATTTTGTTGATCTTTTCCAAAAACCAGCTCCTGGATTTATTGATTTTTTTGAAGGGTTTTTTGTGTCTCTGTCTCCTTCAGTTCTGCTCTGATCTTAGTTATTTTTTGTCTTCTGCTAGGTTTTGAGTTTTTTGGATCTTGCTCCTCTAGCTCTTTCAATTTTGATGATAGGGTGTCGATTTTGGATCTTTCCTTGCTTCTCATGTGGGCATTTATTGCTATATATTTTCCTCTAGAGACTCCTTTAAATGTGCCCCAGAGATTCTGGTACGTTGTGTCTTCATTCTCATTGGTTTCGAAGAACATCTTTATTTCTGCCTTCATTTCATTGTTTATCTAGTCAACATTCAAGAGCCAGATTGTTCAGTTTCCATGAAGCTGTGCGGTTCTGAGTTAGTTTCTGAATACTGAGTTCTAACTTGATTGCACTGTGGTCTGAGAGACTGTTTGTTATGATTTCCATTCTTTTGCATTTGCTGAGGAGTGATTTACTTCCAATTATGTGGTCAATTTTAGAGTAGGTGTGATGTGGTGCTGAGAAGAATGTATATTCTGTGGATTTGGGGTGGAGAGTTCTGTAAATATCCATTAGGTTTGCTTGGTCCTGGTCTGAGTTCAAGTCCTGAATATGCTTGTTAATTTTGTGTCTTGTTGATCTGTCTAATATTGACAATGGCATGTTCCAAGTCTCCCACTATTATTGTGTGGGAGTCTAAGTCTCTTTGTAAGTCATTAAGAACTTGCCTTATGTATCTGGGTGCTCCTGTATTGGGTGCATATATATTTAGGATCGTTAGCTCTTCTTGTTGCATTGATCCTTTTACCATTATGTAATGTCCTTCTTTGTCTCTTTTGATCTTTGTTGGTTTAAAGTCTATTTTATTAGAGACAAGAATTGCAACTCCTGCTTTTTTTTGCTCTCCATTTGCTTGGTAAATCTTCCTCCTTCCCTTTATTTTGAGCCTTTGTGTATCTTTGCATGTGATATGAGTTTCCTGGATACAGCACACCTATGGGTTTTGGCTTTTTATCCAATTTGCCAGTCTGTGTCTTTTGATTGGGGCACTTAGCCCATTTATATTTAGGGTTAATATTGACATGTGTGAATTTGATCCTGCCATTTTGATGCTAGCTGGCTGTTTTGCCTGTTAGTTGATGCAGTTTCTTCATTGTGTTGATGCTCTTTACCATTTGGTATATTTTTGGAGTGCCTGGTACTGGTTGTTCCTTTCTATGTTTAGTGCCTCTTTCAGGAGCTCTTTAAAGCAGGCCTGGTGGTGATGAAATCTCTGAGTACTTGCTTGTTCACAAAGGATTTTATTTTTCCTTCACTTATGAAGCTTAGTTTGGCTGGATATGAAATTCTGGGTTGGAAGTTCTTTTCTTTAAGGATGTTGAATATTGGCCCCCACTCTCTTCTGGCTTGTAGGGTTTCTGCTGAGAGATGTGCTGTGAGTCTGATGGGCTTCCCTTTGTGGGTAACCTGACCTTTCTCTCTGGCTGCCCTTAGCATTTTCTTCTTCATTTGAACCCTAGTGAATCTGACGATTATGTGCCTTGGGGTTGCTCTTCTTGAGGAATATCTTTGTGGTGTTCTCTGTATTTCCTGGACTTGAATATTGGCTTGCCTTGCTAGGTTGGGGAAGTTTTCCTGGATAATATCCTGAAGAGTATTTTCCAGCTTAGATTCATTCTCTTCGTCACATTCAGGTACACCTATCAAACGTAGATTAGGTCTTTTCACATAGTCCCATATTTCTTGGAGACTTTGTTCATTCTTTTTTACCCTTTTTTCTCTAATCTTGTCTTCTTGTTTTATTTCATTGAGTTAATCTTCGATCTCTGATATCTTTTCTTCTGCTTGGTCAATTCGGCTGTTGAAACTTGTGTATGCTTCACGAAGTTCTCATGTTGTGTTTTTCAGCTCCATCAATTCACTTATATTCCCCTCTAAGTTGTTTATTCTCGTTAGCATTTCATCAAATCTTTTCTCAAGGTTCTTAGTTGCTTTGCATTGGGTTAGAACATGTTCTTTTAGCTCATAGAAGTTTCTTATTACCCACCTTCTGAAGCCTGTCAGTTCATCACACTCATTCTCCATCCAGTCTTGTTCCCTTGCTGGTGAGGAGCTGTGATCCCTTGTAGGAGGAGAGGCATTCTGGTTTTGGGTGTTTTCATCCTTTTTGCACTGGTTTCTTCCCATCTTTGTGGATTTATCCACCTCATCTTTGTAGTTGTTGACTTTCAGATTGGGTCTCTGAGTGGACATCCAGTTTGTTGATGATGAAGTTATTTCTTTCTGTTTCTTAGTTTTCCTTCTAACAGTCTGGCCCCTCTGCTGTAGGACTGCTGAGGTCTACTCCAGACCCAGCTTGCCTGGGGATCACCTGCAGTGGCTGCAGAACAGTAAGGGTTGCTGCCAGTTTCTTCTTCTGCTATCTTTGTCCCAGAAGGATACCCGCCAGATGTCAGTCTGAGCTCTCCTTTATGAGGTGACTCTTTGGCTATATGGGGTCAGGGAGCCGCTTGAGGAGACAGTCTGTCTTTTATAGGAGCTCAAGTGCTGAGTTGTGAGCTCCATTGTTCATTCAGAGCTGCTGGGCAGGTACATTTAAGTCTGCTGCAGCAGAACTCATAAACTCCCTTTTTTTCCCAGGTGCTCTGTCCTGGGGGAGTTAGGGCTTTATTTATGAGTTTCCATTGTGCTGCTACCTTTTTTTCAGGGCTGCCCTGCCTAGCGAGGAGGCAGTCTAGTCACTGTCTGCCTAGTCACTGTCTGTCTTTGCTGAGCTACTGTGGGCTCTGCCCAGCTGCCATGTGCACTTCCCTGCAGTCCTGTTTATACAGGTATAGTTAGGACTGCCTCGGCAATGGCAACCCACCCCTATAATGGCGGACCCTCTCTGTAATGGCGGGCTGCCTCAGCAATGGCAAACTACCTCTGTAGTGCCGGACTGCCTCGGTAATGGCAGACTCCCCTCCCCCCACAGAGCTGGACTGTCCCAGGTTCAGCTGCGCTTGCTGTGAAACTTTCAATTCAGAGCGTTGCTGATTGCTGTTTTTTTTGTGGTGGTGGGACCAGCCGAGCCTGATCACCTGGCTCCCCTGCCTCAGAGCCTTTTTTTCAGTTGAACGGTCGACTGTCTCCCAGGCCTTCCAATCTGTGTGATTTCCCATGCAGCAACCCAATGCACCAGCTGAAACAACCGTGCTGAGATTCGTGGTGCTTTTTTGCGTGGGAATCTCCTGGCCTGGCTCCCTGTTTCAGTCCCTTTTTCAATCAGATGAATGGGCGACTCTGCCTTCCCAGAGCTCCAATCGCCAGCTAAAACAGTGCCTGGACCCGTGTATTTTGTACGGAGAACCACCGCACTGGGGCGCTGCCAAAACAGCCATGCCAGTGAAAACAGCTGCCCTGGCCAAACCAGCCGTGCTGGCGACCCCATGGGGGCTCCTCCGCCTGGGAATCTCCTGGTCTGTGGGCAATAAAAATCCGTCTGGAAATGCGCTGTCCACTCTCCCTCTGCACTTTCACTGGGAGCTGTAATCCTGAGCTGCTCCTAATCGGCCATCTTGGATCCCTCCATTTTGGACATTTTTAAGATACATTAACCTGAAGAGAGAGCTAAGTTTCCATTGACAAAACTGTTATTAAAAGATCTCAGCATAGTGAAAGTAATCAAATGAAAATTTAATGATACACATACAGAGAAAGCAAGAGAGAAAGATGGAGGGAGCGAGGGAGAGAGAGGTTTAAAAAAAATTGAATACATTGCAGAAAGAAAGGGTAGATAAATTCACTTATTAATAATTTTGTGTGATAATAAACATGGACTTGGGGAGTTTATTTGCTAAAAAAAAAGATATGATCTTAGAATGCCTCAAATTTGCAGAAATATCAGAAAAATGGAAAAGATATGCCATAACTGATTCTAATGATAAGATTGTATCTGTGTTAGGAAACAAGAGAAACGGGGGCATTACCCAGCCAAAGCAAACAAGAAGGAGAAAGGAGAAAAAATAAAGCATAAGATAAGAGGATAGCAAAACATAAAGGAGTTGAGACTTCAAATCATAACACAAAAGGAACTTTATTGCATCTTGAGATAGCTAAAAAGCTATCATTTGAAATAGTAATTAGATGCTGAAAACTTTTAAAAATTAAAACTAGAACAAAAAGGTGAAAAAGACAAAAACATTTGGACCAAAATTTCTGAATCAAAAAAGTTGTTGTTTATTGCCATTTTCAAAATTAAGTTATAATTCACATAGAGTAAAATTAGTCAATTTAAGTGTACAGTTCTATAAGTTTTGGAAAAAAACTTATATAACCACAATTACAGTCACAATATAAACAAATCTATCACAATTATCTTTTTCCCTGTTGTTGACAATAGCTCAGTTCACAATATCCAGTAAATACCAACCTGCTTCCTAAAGTTATAGCTTAACTTTAAAAGGATATCATATAAATACAATAATAGACAATGTATACTTTTGAAATAGGCTTCTTTCACTAACAATAATGCATTGAGATTCATCCATGTTTCTGAGTTTTCAATAAATTATACTTTTTTATTGTGGAATAGTATCTGATTACATGGGTGTTTCATAGTTTGTTTATCTATGCATGTAAAAGACATCATGGTTGTTTTCAGTTTGGGGAGTATTATAAATAAAATATTTCTTTAAAAAAATTCATGTACAGGTTTTTGTATGAAAAATACCTAGGAGTGGGACTGCTGGGTCATATGATAAATATATGATTACTGTTATAAGAACTGCTAAACTATTTTCCAAAATATCTCTATCATTTTAAATGATCATCAGCAATGTATAAAAGCTTAAGTAGTCCAGAATTTTTTTAATTTAGCAATTCTAATATGGTTCCATTTGCATTTACTTAATTAATAATGAGATTGAGGATATTTTTATGTGCTTATTTGACATCCATTTATCTTCTTTGGTAAATATTTACTCAAATCTTTTTTCCATGGAGGGATGTTGTCAGATAGGTTTGCAAAATATTTTCTCTCAGTTTGTGGCTTTTCTTTTTATTTTCTTTGTTTGTTCATTTGTTTGTTTGAGACAGTATCTTGCTCAGTCTCCAAGGCTGGCATGAAGCAGCATGATCATGGCTCACTGCAACCTCTGACTCCTGGGCACAAGGGATCCTCCACCTTCAGGCTCCTCCAGTAGCTGGAACTACAGGTATGCATGATTATGTCCCACTATTTTTGTATTTATTTTGCAGAGATAGGGTTTTCCTTTCCTAGGCTGATCTTGAATGCCTGG
Organism: Ateles fusciceps; assembly: GCA_036589455.1. Lineage (NCBI taxonomy): Eukaryota > Metazoa > Chordata > Mammalia > Primates > Atelidae > Ateles > Ateles fusciceps. The sequence continues at coordinate 627,068 of JAZHEH010000589.1, forward strand.
GTTTATGTGATATGCCCACCTCGGCCTCCCAAAGTGCTAGGATTACAGGTGTGACCCACCATGCCCCGGGGTGGGGGTTGGGGGTAGCTATCATTTTCTCAGTAGAATATTTTGAAGAGCAAAAAGTTCTAATTTTGATGAAATCAAAAGTAGCAAGATTTTTTTTGTTGTGGGGAGGGGCTCATGTTTTATGGTGTCAGAGGACTTTGTAGCTAACCATGGTTTAAATATATTATTCTATATTTTTTTCTAGATATCTTAGAGTTTTAAATTTTATATGTATGCCTATGATAAAATTTGTACTAGTTGTGAAGTATATCTTGAAATTAACTCTTCTACATACATGTGTGTGTCAGCACAATTTGTTAAAAGGAACAAACTTTCCCTTTGAATTTCCTTTGCAGTGTTTTTATACATCGGCTAACCACACATGTGGGTCTTTCTGCACTCTCAGTTCTGTTTCACTGATGTGTGTTCATACCCCTTTTCCAATAGCATACTGTATGACCATTGTGCCTTCATATTTTCTGGATATTACGTGAGTCTTTCAACTTTATTTTTATTTTTCAATATTGTTTTTGGTACACCAGTTTGTTAGTCTTTCCATATAATTCTTGAACTGGCTTGTTTATTTCTATAAAAAAAGTTCTGCTAGGATTTTGATTGTAATTTGCAAAATGTTTAGATCACTTGGGGAGAATTGAAAGCAGAATAATATTGAGTTTTAATCCACAAATATAGCATATTTCTTCATTTATTTATTTTAAAATTATATTTAATCAGCACTTTGCTATTTTCAGCATATAGTACTTGCACATGTTTTGGAAGATGTATACCTAAGTACAAATATTCCCTGACTTACCATTTCAACTTAAGATTTTTTTGATTTTAGAATGATGTGAAAGCAATACACATTTGGTAGAACTCTGGGCCAAACACCCATGCAAACATTTTATTTTTTTAATTTTCAGTACAACATTCAATAATTACATGAGATTCTTAACACTTTATTATAAAATAGGATTTTTGTTAGGTGATTTCGCCCAACCTTATGCTAACATATATGTTCTAACCATGTTTAAAAAGGTTAGGGTAAGATATGGTGTTTGGTAGGTTAGTGTACTAAATGTATTTTCTTTTTTCCCAAGTCTGCCAAGCTTATTCATAACATATTAATTAATAGCATATTAATTCAGTCTGCACAAATGCAATAAACCTGACAGGTGTTTGATTTATTTTTTAATTTTTTATTTTCATTTATTTATTTTTTTGAGATGGAATCTCTCTCTGTAGCCCAGGCTGGAATGCAGTGGCATGATCTTGGCTCACTGCAACCTCTGCCTCCCAGGTTCAAGCAAGTCTCCTGCCTTAGCCTCCCTAATAGCTGGCATTACAGGTACCCATCACCACACCTGGCTAATTTCATATTTTTTAATAGAGACGGGGTTTTGCCGTGTTGGCTAGGCTGGTTTTAAACTCCTGACATGAGTTGATCTGCCTGCCTCAGCCTCCCAAAGTGTTGGGATTGAAATGTTTTTAATTTTATAATTTCAAACTTTATTTTAGATTGAGAGGGTACATGGTCAGTTTGTTACCTAGGTATATTATGTGATGCTGACATTGAAGATACACATGGTTCAATTACCCAGGTAGTGAGCAAGTACCCAATAGTTATGTTTTCAACATCTGTCCCCTTCCACCATCCTCTCTCTAGTAATCCAATGTCTATTGCCATCTTTTTGGCCATGAGAATCCATTGTTTAGCTGCTATTTGTTTTTTGATTTTATTTTATTTCTTTAGTGTATTTTGGGCTCTGGTGTACATGTGCACATCCAGTATCCTGCAGGATTGTTGCATAGGTACATACATGCCATGGTGGTTTGCTGTCTCCATCCCCCTGTCCCCCGCCCCACGTCGCCTACATCAGGCATTTCTCCTGGTGTTATCCCTTCCCATCCTCCCCACCCTGCTGCTGTCCCTCCCCTCTGCCCCCCCCCACCTAGCCCAGTGAGTGTTGTTCTCTTCCCTGTGCCCAAGTGTTCTCATTGTTCATCACTGGCTTATGAGTGAAAACGTGGTGTTTGGTTTTTAGTTCTTCTGTCAGTTTGCCGAGAATGATGGTTTCTAGAGTCATCCATGTCTCTACAAAGGACACAAACTCATCTTTTTTATGGCTGCATAGTATTCCATGATGTATATGTGCCACATTTTGTTTGTCCAGTCTATCATTGATGGGCATTTGGGTTGGTTCCAAGTCTTTGCTATTGTAAACAACACTGCAACAAACATACATGTGCATATGTGTTTATAACAGAGCAATTTATAATCCTTTGGGTATATACCCAGTAATGGGATTGCTGGGTCAAATGGAATCTCTATTTCTAGGTCCTTGAGGAATCACCACACTGTCTTCCACAATGGTGGAACTAATTTACACTCTCACTAACAGTGTAAAAGTGTTCCTATTTCTCCACATCCTCTCCAGTGTCTGTTGTCTCCAGATTTTTAATGATTGCCATTCTAACTGGCATGAGATGGTATCTCAATGTGGTTTTGATTTGCATTTCTCTAATGACCAATGTTTTAGTTCTTTGTAGATTCTGGATAGTAGCCTTTTGTCAGATGGGTAGATTGCAAAAATTTTTTCTCATTCTGTTGGTTGCTGCTCCACTCTAATGATTGTTTCTTTTGCTGTATAGAAGCTCTGGAGTTGAATTAGGTCCCATTTGTCTATTTTAGCTTTTGTTGCCTATGCTTTTGAGGTTTTAGTCATGAAATCCTTGCCTGGGCCTATGTCCTGAATGGTTTTGCCTAGATTTTCTTCTAGGGTTTTTATGATGTTAGGTCTTATGCTTAAGTCTTTAATCCATCTGGAGTTAATTTTAGTGTAAGGTGTCAGGAAGGGGTCCAGTTTCTGCTTTCTGCACACTGCTAGCCAGTTTTCCCAACACCATTTATTAAACAGGAAATCATTTCCCCATTGCTTGTTTGTCAGGTTTGTCAAAGATCAGATGGTTGTAGATGTGTGGCGTTGCTTCTGAGGCCTGTGTTCTGTTCCATTGTTCTAGATCTCTGTTTTGGTACCAGTACCATGCTGTTTTGATTAATGTAACATTGTAGTATAGTTTGAAGTCAGGTAGCATGATGCTGCCAACTTTGTTCTGTTTGCTTAGGATTATCTTGGCTATGCGGGCTCTCTTTTGGTTCCACATGAAGTTTAAAGTGTTTTTTTCCAGTTCTGTGAAGAAGGCCAATAGTAGCTTGATGGGGGATAGCATTGAATGTGTAAATTACATTGGGCAGTATGGTCATTTTCACAATATTGATTATTCCTAACCATGAGCATGGAATGTTTTTCCATCTGTTTGTGTCCTCTCTTGTTTCGTTGATCAGTGGTTTGTAGTTCTCTTTGAAGAGATCTTTTACTTCCTTTGTTAGTTGTATTCCTAGGTATTTTATTCTCTTCGTAGTAATTGTAAATGGGAGTTTGCTTATTATTTGGCTGTGTTTGTCTGTTGTTGGTGTATAGGAATGCTTGTGATTTCTGCACATTGATTTTTTATCTTGAGATTTTGCTAAAGTTGCTTATCAGCCTAAGGAGGTTTTGGGCTGATATGATGGGGTCTTCTAAATATGCGATCATGTCACCTGCAAATAGGGACAATTTGAATCCTAATCAAATGTTCTTTATTTCTTTTTCTTGCCTAATTGCTCTGGCTAGAACTTCCAATACTATATAGAATAGGAGTGGTGAGAGAGGGCATCCTTGTCTAGTGCCAGTTTTTAAAGGGAGCTTCTAGTTTTTGCCCATTCAGTATGATATTGGCTGTGGGTTTCTCATGAATAACTTTTATTGTTTTGAGATAAGTTCCATTGATAACTAGTTTATTGAGAGTTTTTGGCATAAAGGGCTGTTGAATTTTGTTGAAGGCCTTCTCTGCATCTACTGAGATAATCATGTGGTTTTTGTCTTTGGTTCTGTTTATGTGGTGAATTACGTTTATAGATTTGAATATGTTGAACCAACCTTGCATCTTCAGGATGAAGCCTACTTGATCATGGTGGATAAGCTTTTTGATGTGCTGTTGGATTCGGTTTGCCAGTATTTTATTGATGATTTTTGCATCCGTGATTATCATTGATATTGTCCTGTAGTTTTCTTTTTTAGTGGGTCTCTGCCAGATTTTGGTATCAGGATGATGTTGGTCTCATAGAGTTAGGGAGGATTCCCCTGTTTTTGTATTGTTTGGAATAGTTTCAACAGGAATGGTACCAGCTCCTCTTTGTGTGTCTGGTATTGTTTGGAATAGTTTCAACAGGAATGGTACCAGCTCCTCTTTGTGTGTCTGGTAGAATTCGGCTGTAAACCCATCTTTACCTGAACATTTTTTTGGTTGGTAGGCTATTAATTTCTGCCTCGACTCCTTTGTTATTGGTCTATTCAGGGTTTCAGCTTCTTCTTGGCTTAGTCTTGGGAGTGTGCAAGTGTCCAGGAATTTATTCATTTCTTCCAGATTTACTGGTTTATGTGCATAGAGTTGTTTGTAGTAATCTCTGTTGATAGTTTGTATTTCCGAGGAATTGGTGGTGATCTCCCATTTATCATTTCTTATTGCATCTATTCTTCTCTCTTTTCTTTTTATTAGTCTAGCTAGTGGTCTATTTTGTTGATAGTTTCAAAAAACCAGGTCCTGAATTTATTGATTTTTTTGAAGGGTTTTTTGTGTGTCTCTCTCTCCTTTAGTTCTGCTCCGATCTTAGTATATTCTTGTATTCTGCTTGCTTTTGAGGTTTTTATCTTGCTTCTCTAGCTCTTTCAATTTTGATGATAGGGTGTGGATTTTAGATCTTTCCTTGTTTCTCATGTGGGCATTTATTGCTATAAATTTCCCTCTAGACACTGCTTTAAATGTATCCCATAGGATCTTGTACATTGTGTCTTCATTCTCGTTGGTTTTGAAGAACATTTTTATTTCTGTCTTTATTTTATTGTTTATCTATTCATCATTGAGGAGCAAGTTGTTCAGTTTCCATGTGACTGTGTGGTTTTGAGTGCTTTTCTTAATCCTGAGTTCTAATTTGATTGTGCTGTGGTCTGAGAGACTGTTATGATTTCGGTTCTTTTGCATTTGCTGAGGAGTGATTTACTTCCAATTATGTGGTCAGTTTTAGAGTAAGTGCAATGTGGTGCTGAGAAGAATGTGTATTCTGTGGATTTGGGGTGGCATGTCCTGTAAATGTCTATTCGGTTCACTTAGTCCAAATCTGCATTCAAATCCTGGATATCCTTGTTGACTTTCTGCCTCGTTGATCTGTCCAATATTGTCAGTGGATTGTTAAAGTCTCCCACTATTATTGTGTGGGAGTCTAAGTCTCTTTGTAGGTCATTAAGAACTTGCTTTATGTATCTGGGTGCTCCTGCATTGGGTGCATATATATTTAGGATAGTTAGCTCTTCTTGTTACATTGATCCTTTTACCATTATGTAATGCCCTTCTTTGACTCCTTTGATCTTTAGTCGTCTAAAGTTCCTTTCATCAGAGACTAGGATTGCTACCCCTGCTTTTTTTTTGCTCTCCATTTTCTTGGTAAATCTTCTTCCATCCCTTTATTTTGAGTCTATGTGAGTCTCTGCATGTGAGATGGGGCTCCTGAATACAGCACACCGATGGGTCTTGACTTTTTATCCAGTTTGCCAGTGTGTGTCTTTTGACTGGGGTGTTTAGGCCATTTATATTCAGCATTAATATTGTTATGTTTGAATTTGATCCTGCCATTTTGTTACTGACTGGTTGCTTTGCCCGTTAGTTGATGTGGCTTCTTCATTGTGTTGTTGTTCTTTACCATTTGGTACATTTTTGCAGTGGCTGGTACTGGTTGTTCCTTTCCATGTTTAGTACTTCCTTCAGTAGCTCTTGTAAGGAAGATCTTGTAGCAATGAAATCTCTCAGCAGTTTCTTATCTATAAAGGATTTTATTTCTCCCTCATTTATGAAGCTTAGTTTGGCTGGATACAAAATTCTGGGTTGAAAGTTCTTTTCTTTAAGGATGTTGAATATTGGCCCCCAATACCCTCTAGCTTTTAGGGTTTCTGTGGAGAGATGTGCTGTGAGTCTGATGGTGTTTCCTATGTGGGTGACTCGACTTTTGTCTCTGGCTGCCCTTAGGAATTTTCCTTCATTTCAACCCTGGTGAATCTGATGATTATGGCCTTGGGGTTGCTCTCCTTGAGTAATATCTTTGTGGTGTTCTCTGTATTTCCTGGATTTGAATGTTGACCTGCCTAGTTAGGTTGGGGAAGTTCTCTTGGATAATATCCTGAAGAGTGATTTCCAACTTGGATTCATTCTCCTCGTCACATTCAGCTATGCTGATCAAGTGTAGATTAGGCCTTTTCACATAATCTCATAGTTTTTGGAGGCATTGTTCGTTTCTTTCACTCTTTTTTCTCTAATCTTGCCGTCTTGTTTTATTTCATTGATTTGATCTTCTATCTCTGATATCCTTTCTTCTACTTGATCGATTCGGCTGTTGAAACTTATGCATACCTCACGAAGTTCACCTGCTGTGTTTTTCAGCTCCATCAAGTCATTTATGTTCTTCTCTAAGCTGATTATTCAAGTTAGCATTTCATCTAACCTTTGTTCAAGGTTCTTAGTTTCTTTGCATTGGGTTAGAACATGGTCTTTTAATTCAGAGAAGTTTGTTATTATCCACCTTCTGAAGCCTGCTTCTGTCAATTCGTCAAATTCTTTTTCTGTCTTATTTTGTTCCATTGATAGTGAGGAGTTGTGATCCCTGGAAGGGGAAGAGGTGTTCTGGTCTTTGAAGGATTCATCCTTTTTGTGCTGGTTTTTTTCCCATCTTCATGGATTTATCTCCCTTTGGTCTTTGAAATTGGTGATTTAGGGAGGAATCTCTGAGTGGACATCCTTTCTGTTGCAGTTGGAGCTATATATTTTTTGGCCTGTAGAGGTGCTGCTGGGCTGCCTTGGATTCAGTCAAGTTGCTGGGTGGGTGGTCTTCCCCTGGGGTTTGTTTGCAGGTGAAATTAGCCCCACCTTCCCAATGGCGACTCTCCTTCTTTTAGCTCCATCTTCCAGGTTGAGATCAAACTGGTGTATTCACTGCCAAGCTCTCTGGTACACAGGCTTCAGTTTGAGTTTTGTTGGTGGTGGGGCCTGCCAGGCCTTATGACCTGTTTCCCTGCTTTCAACTCTGCCTCTTTCTGTGGGTTGGGTTGTTCCATCCCACTGGCATTAGTCCAAACTTCCAACCAGGTCCAGCTGACAACTTATGGCACCAGGCAGGAACCATCTCAGATTTGTATTGACAATCCAGGACACCCCTCAGTCTGGTGGGGCTCCCATGGACCGTGGGCTGCAGGAGGGATGAGTAACCACAGGATCTGAATCGGAGCACCGAGGGGGGTGAAGTAGCCCGACCCTCTGAGCTGGCTACATGTTCCAGGTGGGGATGTGCCCCACCCTGTCTTGGTTCATTCTCCCTGGGTGGCTCTAGATCTGCTTTGGCTCCTTCTCTGGGCTATTTTTCAGTGTTTTCCCAGCCCCTGTGAAATGAACCCAGCACCTTACTTGGAATCGTGAAGTCCTCTAGCCCTCTGTATCTCATTTGCTGGGAGCTGCATTCTAGTCTGTTGCATAGTTTGTTAATATTTTTTCCCATTCTGTAGGCTGTTTACTCTGTTGACAGTTTCTTTTGCTGTGCAGATGCTCTTTAGTTTAATAAGGTCTCACTTGTCAATTTTGACTTTTGTTGCAATTGCTTTTGAACACATAGTCCTAAATTCTTTGCCACGTCATAAAGAAAAAAATCCAGAATGGTGTCCTCTAGATTTTATTCCAGGATTTTTATAGTTTGAAGTCTAACATTTAAATCTTTAATCCCTCTTGAGTTAATTTTTATATGGTGAAAGGTAGGTGTCCAGCTTCCCTTCATATGACTAGCTGCTATCTCAGCACCATTTAATAGATAGGGAGTCATTTCCCCATTGCTTATTTTTGCCATCTTTGTTGAAATCAATGGATGTAAGTGTGTGGCATTTTTTCTGGATTTTCTATTCTGTTCCACTGGTCTATGTGCCTGCTTTTGTACTAGTACCATGCTGTTTTGGTTACCATAGCATTATAGTGTAATTTTAAGTCAGGCAATGTGATGCCTCTGATTTTGTTCATTTTGCTTAGGATTGCTTTGTCAATTCAGGTTCTTCTTGGTTTTATACACATTTTAAAATAGTCTTTTTTTCTAATTCTGTGAAAAATGACATTGATAACATAATATAAATTGCATTGAATCCATAGATTGCTTTGGGCACTATGTCCATTTTGATTATATTAATTATTCATATTCATGAACATGAGATTTTTAAAAATTTCTGTGTTTCATGTTTAGATGTATTCCTAGGTATTGTATTGTTTTTATCTTTTGTGACTATTTTAAATGGGATTGTATTCTTGATTTAACTCTCAGCTTGAACATTATCAATGTATAGAAATATTACTAATTATGGTACATTGATTTTGTGTTTTGGAACTTTATTAAAGTCACTGATCAGGGCTAAAAGCCTTTCAGCAGAGTTTTTAGGATTTTTCTTTTTTTTTTTTATTGTACTATAGGTTCTAGGATACACGAGTAGATCATGCAGGATTATTGCATACATACATACATGGCAAGGTGGTTTGCTGCCTCCATCCCCCCTGTCACCTATATCTGGCATTTCTCCACATTGTATCTTTTCCCAATCTCCCCCACCTTCCACTCTTTGTCCCCTAGCCCCTTCCAACAGACCCCAGCGTGTGATGCTCCCCCTCCCTGTGTCCATGTGTTCTCATTGTTCAACATGCGCCTATGAGTGGGAACATGCAGTGCTTGATTTTCTGTTCTTGTGTCAGTTTGCCGAGAATGATGGTTTCCAGATTCATCCATGTCCCTACAAAGGACATGAACTCATTGTTTTTACAGCTGCATAGTATTCCATGATGTATATGTGCCACATTTTTCTTGTCCAGTCTATCATTGATGGGCATTTGGGTTGGTTCCAGGTCTTTGCTGTTGTAAACAGTGTTGGAAAGAACATACATGTGCATGTGTCTTTATAATAGAATTATTTATAATCCTTTGGAAATATACCCAGTAATGGGATTGCTGGGTCAAATGGAATCTCTATTTCTAGGTCCTTGAGGAATCACCACACTGTCTTCCACAATGGTGGAACTAATTCGCTCCCACCAACAGTGTAAAAGTGTTTCTATTTCTCCACATCCTCTATAGCATCTGTTGTCTCCAGATTTTTTAATGATTGCCATTCTAACTGGCATGAGATGGTATCTCAATGTGGTTTTGATTTGCATTTCTCTAATGACCAGTGATGATGAGCATTTTTTCATATATTTGTTTGTTCCGTATATGTCTTCTTTTTTTGAAAAGTGTGTGTTCATATCCTTCTCCCACTTTTGTATGGGTTTGTTTATTTCTTGTAAATCTGCTTAAGTTCTTTGTAGATTCTGGATTTAGCCGTTTATCAATATTGTAAGCAAAGAGAGATTGTTTGACTTTTTCTTTTCCTATTTGGATGCCTTTTATTTCTTTTTCTTGCCTGATTCCTCTGGCCAGGACTTCCAGAGCTATGCTGAATATGAGTTGTGAGGGTGGACATGTTTGCCTTTTTCTAATTATTTAGGGGAATACATCATAATGTTGGCTGTGGGTTTGTCATCAATGCCTATTTCTATTATGAGATATATTCCTTCGATACTTAGATTCTTGGGGATCTTTATCATAAAAGAACATTTAGTTTTATCAAAAGCTTTTTCCATATCATCTATTGAGATGATCATATGGTTTTGGGTTTTAATTTTCTTTATGTGGCTAATCACATTTATCAGTCTCCACAAAAACTGTATCTTAAGAATGAAGCTTACTTCCATCATTGTGAATTAATCTTTGATGTGCTAATGGGTTTGGTTTGCTAGTATTTCTTGAGGATATTTGTGTCTATGTTCAACAGGAGTACTAGCTTATAGTTTTCTTTTGTTGATTGTCTTTGCTAAGTTTGGTATTAGGGTGATGCTGGCTTTGTAGGATGATTTAGGGAAAATTGACTTCCCTTTGTTTTTTTTGTTTTTTTTTTTTTGAAAATAGTTTCAGTAGGATTGGTACCTGCTCTTCTTTTTACATCTGTAGAATTTTGCTGTGAGTTCATCTGGTTCAGAGATTTTTCTTATTGGTAGGTCTTTTATTACTGATTCAATTTGGAAGCTCAATATTTTTCTGTCCAGAGTTTCCATTTCTTTCTGATTCAATGTTTGAAAGTTGAGCTGTCAGAAATGTATTAATTTCTTCTAATTTAATTTGTGCATAGGGGAGGCATTCATAACAGTCTGACAATCTTTTATATTTCTGCAAAATTCATTGTAATATCAACTTTGTCATTTCTGATGGTGCTTATTTGGATGTTCTCATTTTTGTTGTTAATCTAGCTAGAACTAACTCAGTCTTGCTTATCCTTTCAAATAACCAACTTTTGGTTGGGTTTCTTAATTCTTTGTATTTATTTTTGGGTCTCAATTTTGTTCAATTTTGCTCTAATTTTACTTATTTTCTTCTGCTATCTTCAGGTTTAGTTTGTTCTTGTTTTTCTAGTTATCTTTGGTGTGATGTTAGATCACTAATTTGAGGTCTTTCTAACTTTGTGAGTTAGACATTTAGTCCTATAAACTTGCCTCATAACACTGCTATTGCTGAGTCTCATAGATTTTGGTATCTTGTGTCTCTGTTTTCAATTATTTCAAAGAATTTTTTTCCACCTTAATTCCATTGTTTACCCAAAAGTCATTAAGAAGCAAGTTGTTTCATTTTCCATGTAATTGTAATTGTGAGACATCTTGGTATTGATACCTGCTTTTTTTTCAATGTGGTTTTAGAGTAAGTTTGGTATGAGTAGATTTTTTTTTTAACTTATTGAGACTTGCTTTATAGTCAAGAATTCGGTTAATCTTAGAGTTGTTCCATGTGCAAATGAGAGAATGTATATTCTGTGGTTGATGGATGGAGCATTCTGTAGATGTCTATAAGGTCCAATTTGTCAAGTGTCAAATTTAAGTCCTGAATTTATTTGCTTTGTGCTTCAATGATTGAACACTCTCAGCAGAGTCTTGATGTCTGCCACTGTTATTATGGGGCTAAGTCTTTTTGTGGGTCTAGAAGTACTTGTTTTAAGAATCTGGGTGCTCCAAATGTTGGATGCTTAAATATTTAGAATAGTTAATAGGATGCATATATATTTAGGATATATCTAGGATATCAAGTCTTCTTGTTGGATTGTACCCTTTCCTATTATGTAATGTCTTTGTTTGTCCATTTTTACTGTTGTTGGTTTAAACTCTGTTTTAACTGGCATAAGAATAGCAACCTCATCTTTTATTTGTGTTTTTTTTTTTTTTTTTTTTGCATTATAGATCTTTCTCCAACCCTTTAAGCCTATGGGTGTTGTTATATGTGAGATAAAGACAGCAGATGAATAGGTCTTGTTTATTTATTTTTTTTTAATCTAACTTTTCACTCTGTACCTTTTAAGTTGGGTAATAAGATAATTTACAATCAAGGATACTATTGATATGTGAGGTTTTGATCCTATCCTAAAGTTGTCAGCTGTTTGCCTTGTAGTTTCTATTGTGTATTTGCTTTATAGTCTGTGAGTTCTGTACTAAGTTTTTTTTTGTTTGTTTTTGTTTTTTTGTGGTAGTAGGTATTGTTCTTTCATTTTCAGGTTGAGAACATTTTTAAGGCTCTCTTGTAATGTTGGTCTAGTGGTAACTATTCCCTTAATGTTTGCTTGTCTGGAAAAGATTTTATCTGATGTTTTATTGAATTTTATTTTGGTGAGCTATATATGTTGCAGTTGGAATTTATTTTTTTTTAAAAATGCTGAAAACTAGTCTCCCAATCTGTCCTGATTTGTAAAGTTCCTATGGAAAGGTCTGCTGTTAGCCTAATGAGGTTCCCTTTATACAGAATCTGACCTTTCTCTCTAGCTACTTTTAAGATTTTCTTTTTCATGTTGACCTTGGCAGTGTGCTGACTATATATCTTGGTGATGTTCATTTTGTATAGTATCTTGCACATATTCTCTGGATTTTTTTGAATCTGGATATCTACCTCCCTAGCAACAAGTTTGGGGTAATTTTTGTGAATTATTCTCTCAAATATTATTTACATGTTCTCCCCTCCCTCCCTCCCTCCCTCTTCCCTTCTCCCTTCTTTCCTTCCTTCCTCCCTCCCTCCCTTCCTTCCTTCCTCTCCCTCCCCCATCTCTCTCTCTGATGGCAATAATTCACAGCATTAACATGCTTTCCATTTATTTTAAACTTCATTTTGGGGAGTAGAGTCAGTCCATTCAGGAGTTGAGCTGTGTTTGTGATTTGGCTCTTACATGTGTAGTCTTTCTGTACTACAGGCCACAGATTTTTAGTATTACCTGTACTTAGATTGAGATCTGTTTTTCACAAATGTTTACCCCTTTTCCTGCATCACTGGAATTTTTTCACTCTGCTTTTACCTCTTCAGAAATATGTATATTTTAAAGTTGTTATTTGTACTTTTGTTAGTCTAGTGGTGGGTGAGTGAGAGTAGGATGTTATATCTGTCTTTATGATTAATCCTCAGTTTTAAGCATGCACAATGTCTGTCCTTGAAACTTGCAGTTGGGACCCTCTCAGTTATCCTGCCCCATGCCCAGCAATAGGTTTAGGCCTAGCAAATATTTATATCTCTCCTCCATTGATTTTTCTCTTCCCTTTTTTCAACTGTAGTGAACCTTCACCAGTGAACTAAGTATTGTGACCAAATGTCCTGGTTCTGACCGAGACTGAAGGGTTTCTCAGAAAATTGGACTTTTAGTTTTAAAATCATGACATTCCCAGGCAAAGAATATAATTAGTGTGGGACTAAAAAACTTTCCAGACATGGGAATTTTAGTTCTAAACTGAGAAAGTCGAAAACAAATCAGGTAAATTGGTCACTCAATAACTAAGGGAGATATGTAAATTGTGTGTGTGTGTGTGTGTGTGTGTGTGTGTGCGTACATACACATACATAATAAACATACATATTTCCTGTGTTTGATAGGCAGAATCAGGTACCTTTAAAGTGGTATGTTTCAATTGTCATTTTGAATTAGGTGTCTAATTTAATTTCTTCCTAAATTTTATACCGTAGATCATATTGCATATTTTCTATGACACCATGCTATATTCAGATTATATATTAGTATTATTCCCAGTCTTGTGCATCTCAAAGTTTTTAGGAATTTCTTTTAAAACCCTGAAAATAATAGGAAAAACTAAAACTGTAATTGTAAAATAAGAAACTATTTGCCTTCCTACAGTAAAATTTATAATTTTTTAGTTTTATACAGCATGTTCTACTCAGGGTTACTAAATTATAAAACAAAACAAAAGAAAAACAGAAACTTCATAGTAGCCATACTATGTATCTGTTGGGTAGAATAATATAAATTTTTAAAAATTCCTCAAACTTTAGTAACATGAACCAATCCTATTTCTTTGTGTGAAATTCTCTGAATTGCATACAAAATATTTGAAATATTTCACTTTTCTAATCATACCAAAATGTGGTTAATTTCTATGTGTTAGATTATCTCTATGCTTGGAAACTTCAAAATTTTGTTAATGCATTGCCTGTTAGAAAATTTTTTCTTTTCTTTTTTTTATTTTTTGAGACAGAGTCTCACCCCGTCACCAGGTGCCAGGCTGGAGTGCAGTGGCGTGACCTCAGCTCACTGCAACCTCCTCCTGGGTTCAAGCAATTCTCCTGCCTCAGTCTCCCAAGTAGCTGGGACTACAGGCGTGCGCCACCACGCCCAGCTCACTTTTTTGTATTTTTAGTAGAGACGGGGTTTCACCATGTTGGCCAGGATGGTCTTGATCTCTTGGCCTCGTGATCCACCCGCCTCCGCCTCCCAAAATGCTGGGATTACAGGCGTGAGCCACCGCTCCCGGCCAAAAATTTTTATTTTCACACAATTCATGTCAAGTCAGATAAAATTAACTTTTGCATGAAAAAATTGACATGTACTAAGATTGAGATGCTTGCCCAAAGTCATATCTGCTTAATAAAGAAATGTACTAGCATTTGTTTTTCTACATTCACTCTGAGAATTTCTCTGTACATCAAACTGCCTGGCATCTTATTTCCTAAGATGTTAATATGATTTTTTAAATTTCCTTAGCATGTACAATTTTGCATATCTTTCTAACCTCTTTTACTTTGTAGAGTTAGATCTCATGTTTTAGAAAAAAAAAAAGACTGAACAAGAAGCAATTTTAATCTTACTCTGCCTATCTTAATATTCAGTCTTTTGAGAAAATTATTATATGTAGAAGCAAAAACTGTCCTGAATGTTTTTAGATTAGCTTAATCTACTATTTTGAGTAAATATTCTTAATTTCACTCCTAAATATATGTTTTATTCACCAAGTGACAAAAAAGTTATCAACTTAAATTAAGCAACTTGGTGGTGTAATATAAACCAATGAAGTGTTATGATGGCACCATCTGCTAAGTGAATATCCATTTTCTTTGATTTTTATGACAAAATGATGGTTGTAACAGCGTTATTAACAAGCCATGTTATATTCAGAAATAGGTGCTCTGTCAAGACAATTGTATAAACTTATAAAGAAAAGTTAATGAGTCACATGTTTGTACCTAGACTGTAATATCAAGTTCTAGTCATTTCTCAATAACATATTTATTATTCATGTTATGCACAGGCTTTAAATCCAACATGGCATATTTATTAGAGAAATTAAAACAATCTACTATTCCTCATTTTACACTGCAGACAGAAAAGATTAGATAACACAATTTAATTCTTAGTATCTTGATTTGGGCCACTAATAATAAATTTTATGGTTTAAAGGCATCCACTATTTCACACAAAATTGTCATTTATTTATATTATCGACAATTCACTTATCAAAACAGAGTTGAGATACTGAAGAGACCAAAAGTCTCTTGCAGGATGGGGAAATTTTGGAAAAGCTGTCTTGGTCATCTTTTTTTTTTTGGCTGCCTGTTACCCAAATTTTCTGAAAATTATTACCATCTCCATCCATATGATTATCACGAAAATAATACTTTTGTAAAATATAATGCTATATTGTTATACAAAGTTGACTGGTAAAATGGCATGAAATTATTCAAAGTTCTGTCAACCAGTTGTTTATGGGGTGTAGAAACTTGAAAGATTGATCAGTCTTTGAGAATTTGAATACAGCATGCTTTGTAAATCAGTGTTAATGTTAATAAAAGAAACTCAACTATGGGGGCTTAGATGAATTGAAGCTTATATGCACCTTACATTTTGAAGAAGTCTATATTTATGTATTCTACTGTTGGTTTTATGATTCCATAGTAATCAGGAAACTGAGTTCTTTCTTTCTACTCTGCCATCCTTAGCACTGATTTCCACTTTCTTGTTGATGGCATCACTCAAAGTGGCTGCTTGTGCTCCAGCCATCATTTCTGCAGTTGGAAAAGGTAATGAAGGAAAACCTCAAATGCTTATTATTTATTCCTGAAGAAATTTTGCTTATATTGCTTTGGCTACTACTTATGAAAAATAGGAGGCTAGAAAATGTAGTTTTTACACTGTGAGGCATAATAATCATCTATAAATTGTGGTTATGGTATACATGATGTTGGGGGAAAAAGATATTGGATCAGTAAGTAGAAACCTGTCATAAAAGTAAGATTTAGGAGGCTAATGGTAGCTGTGTTCTGTCATTGAACTAAAGAACAGAAAATAATGTTGCTAAAGAACAAAGAAAGGCAGATATACAAAAAACAACAGACATGAGTGAGAGAAACATGATACTGCCATGGAGTCCTCCTTCTATAAATAGCTATTATTTCTGTCTTTTACAATTTTCTACATTTCCAAGGCTGACAATAATTATCTGTCAAAGTTGTTTTTAAAATTAAAATATAACTTTCTTTTGAGTCTGGCTCCGTTGCTCAGGTTGGAGTACAGTGGCATGATCATATCTCACTACAGCCTCAATCTCCGAGGTTCAAGTGATCCTCCTACCTCAGCCTCCCAAGTAGCTGTAACCATAGGTGTGCACGACCACATCCATCCACTTTTTTGTTTTCGTAGAGATGGGGTTTTGCCACGTTTCCCAGGCATGATGTCAAACTTCTGGGTTCAAATAATCTTCCACCTAGGCCTCCCAAAGTACTGGGATTATAGGCATGAGCCACCACATTTGGTCTTCATTGTTAAGAATTTGTGAATTGTCTTTGCAAGGCCGAGGTGGGTCTATCACCTGAAGTCAGGAGTTCAAGACCAGCCTGGCTCACATGGTGAAACCCCATCTGTACTAAAAATACAACAATTAGCCAGGCATGGTGGCAGATGCCTTAATTCCAACTACATGGGAGGCTGAGGCAGGATAATCACCTGAGCCTGAGAGGAAGAGGTTGCCAATGAGCAGAGATCTCCCCACTGCACTCCAGCCTGGGAAACAGGGGTGAAACTCCATCTCAAATAAATAAATAAATAAACAAGAATTTGTGAATTATAATGCAGTATGAAAAAAAAGTTTTAACTGTTTTGATGGTAATGTGAGTTGACCCCAGAATATCACAATGATGTGAGAATTCAAATGGTTTACAGCAGGACTGATTATAAATTATGAAAAAAATGCTGAGCACTACTTGATGAAATCCAGACTGATGAAGAGACAGCAATAAAAAAATAATAAATATATATTACAGAAGGAATAAAGTTATTGACTCAGCAGTATTCGGAACTCCAGTAAATAAAGGTTTGTCATCCCTAGTTATTGTTTTAAATCCTTCTCTAAAATCATTTCCAATAAAGCATTATTCAAATTACTTTTTGTGGAAAGGCCACTGACAAATACAAGTACAGGTTTCTGAAAGCTTTGGAGATCATACCATTGGACCAGGAAAGAACTTGCAAGACTTGAATTAAAAAGCTGTGTGAAGATTACCTATGCAACATCAGGTAGACAGAACACACCCACCATCAGCCTACTAAGTCTCACTTTCATGACAGGTTTCTACTTACTGATCCAATACGTTTTTCCCCAACATCACGTATACAATAACCACAACTCAAATCGAAAATTGTGTGAAGATTACTTATGCAACTGCAAGTAGAACAGAATATAATTTTGTAGGCTGGGCATGGTGGCTCACACCTGTAATCCTAGCACATTGGGACTCTGAGGAGAGTGGATCACCTGAGGTAAGGAGTTCTAGACCAGCCTGGCCAACATGGCAAATCCTGGTCTTTACTAAAAATACAAAAATTAGCTGGGCATGTGGTACACTCCTGCAATCCCAGCTACTCAGGAGGCTGAGAAAGGAGAATTGCTTGAACTAGGGAGGTCAAGATTGTAGTGAACTGAGATCGCATGACTGCACTCAGCTTGTGCAACAGGAACAAGACTCCATCTCAAATATATATAATTTTGTGAATAAAAATGTGAAATATTTATTCTACTCTCTACTTGATTGCTTCAGAATTTGGAGGCTATTATTTGTGAATATTCTTAATTTATGATAATGCCATTATTTGCATAAGTTCAATAAGAATCTATTTTCTTTTTTAACATGACTCAAGTGGAGACACTGATTATTTTACCAAGACTTTGACTGGAATGTCATGTTTTCAGATATGACGATCTCTTTGATGAACTGGTTGAATTTATAGAGCTGATAAAAAGCCTTTGAAAATGATTGGTCTGCTACCTTCTCTACAGTTTCCATACAAAGTTTCTGTCCTTGAGTAAGTAAAGAATGGAATGGGACTCCCTCTTTAATGAATGGTTCTGAGATAGCTGGCTAATCATATGCAGAAGATTAAAACTGGACCCCTTCCTTATACCATATATAAAAATCAACGAAAGATGTACTAAAGACTTAAATGTGCAATCTAAAACTATAAAAGTCATAGAAGATAACCCAGGAAATAATAACATTCCGGACATAGCTCCTGGCAAAGATTTTGACAAAGTCATCAAAACCAATTACAACAAAAATTAAAATTAGCAAATACAACCTAATTAAACTAAAGAGTGTCTGCACAGCAAAATAAACTATCAACAGAGTACAGACAGCCTACACAATGTGAGAAAATATTTGCGAATTGTGCAGCCAACAAAAGTCTAATATACAGAATCTATTAAGAACTTAAACAAATCAATAAGCAAAAAACAAACAACCATATTAAGAAGTGAACAAAGGACATGAACACTTTTCAAAAGACAAACATGCAGCCAACAAGTACCTGAAAGAAATACTCAACACCACTAATCAATAG
Source organism: Ateles fusciceps (assembly GCA_036589455.1). Classification (NCBI taxonomy): domain Eukaryota; kingdom Metazoa; phylum Chordata; class Mammalia; order Primates; family Atelidae; genus Ateles; species Ateles fusciceps. The sequence goes on from JAZHEH010000589.1 coordinate 645,463, forward strand.
AGAAACATAAATTAAGACAACAGTGAGATACCATCGCACACTAGTCAGAATGGCTATTATTTGTCAAAAAATAACAGATGCTGGCAAGGTTGCAGATAAAAGGATATGTATACACTGTTGATGGGAGTGTAAATTAGTTCAATCATTATGAAAAGCAATCAGGCAGTTCCTCAGAGAAATAAAAACAGAACTACCATTTGGCCCAGCAATCCCATTACTGGGTATATACCCAAAGGAATATAAGTTGTTTTACCATAAAGACACATGCACTCATATGTTCATTGCAGCAGTAGTCACAATACCAAAGACATGAAATCAACCTAAATACCCATCAATGGTAGACTGGATAAAGAATATGTGGTGTATACACACAATGAAATACTACACAGCTATAAAAAAGAATTAGATTAAATTCTTTGTGGGAACATGGATGGAGCTGGAGGCCCTTACCATTAGCAAACAAATGCATGAATAGAAAACAAAATACCACGTTTTCACTTTTAAGTGGGAACTCAACATTAATTACACATGGACACAAAGAAGACAATAAAATATACTGGGGTCTACTTGAGATTGGAGAGTGGGAGGAGAATAAGGATTGAAAAACTACCTATCAGGTACTATGCTTATTACCTGGGTGATGAAGTAATCTATACGTCAAACCCCTGTGCCATATAATTTACCTATATAACAAACCAACACATGTATCCCTGAACTTAAAATACAAGTCTAAAAAATGGCACTTTCTGACAGGTTTGGGAGCCTCAAGATAATTTGGGACTTCAGAAAGAGGAATGCACCCATTCATACAGGTTTTATAGGCACAGTCTCATGACAAATCTTTGGTATGGCTAGCCTGAAGGCATTTAAAGTCCAAGATCACTTATTAAAAATTTCCAGCAAAGCAATTTTTTAAAGAGCCCTCTAGGCTCTTTAAATTATTCAAAGAATCAAAAGCCTATTCTTGCTCCACTTTATGTCAACAATCAGGCCAGGTATAATTAGACTAAAACTTATTTTATACACAAATTGCTTCTATTGTGATTTGTCTGTGGTAAAGATGAGAAATTGGAGGGGAGAAAAAACTTTATTTCAAAAGAAAACTTAAGCACACCTGTTATTAGATTCTAACTCTGACCATTTTTTTTAGAATATTTATTATTTGCCTATAATCTGGACTAAATTCTAAATAACTTTATGGTTCCTACATCTGTCATTAAAAATCTGGAAATAATATATTAAAACTCTTGTTTTTATGGATTCCATCAGAGAAATGATTTATTCTTGAAATATTCCTTAAGCTAGGAAATAAAATTTTGTATGTATTGGGATTTCTCTTCCTTTTGGTAAAGTTCTGTACCTGCTGTTTCAGTTTTTCTTTAAAGCAAAACTTTCTGCACATAAAATGATTGCCCAATATACAAAAGAGTTCTCTGACCCACCTGTCTGACCACAACCTGGAAAACATGTTTACAATTAAATATTTTTAAATGTCATTTCTTAGACCCAAAACTGCAATGCTAGTCAGCAAGAAGTAGCTAGAGTTTTCATTGCTATTACTCCTCATAATTGACGAATCTACATAGGACAGGAAGAACTGAAATCATGCCCCAAAGAATTAAAGGCATCGATGAGTAACATAAATTCTTAAATTTTCAGGATAGCAGATTAAAAAAACAACAACTTTTATGCAGAAGAATGAAACTAGACTCCTGTGTTTCACCATATACAAAAATCAAATCAAAATGGATTAAAGACTTAACCTATGACCTCAAACTATAAAACTACTATAAGAAAATATTGGAGAACATTTCCAAGACATTGATCTGGGCAAAAATATTGAGCAATACCCCTTAAGCACAGGCAATCAAAGCAAAAATGGACAAACGGTATCATATCAAGTTAAAAGGCTTCTACACAGCAAAGGTTACAATTAACAAAATGAAGAGACAACTCACAGAATGGAAGAAAATATTTGCAAACTACCCATCTGACAAGGGATTAATAACCAGAATATATAAGGAGCTCAAACAACTCTATGGGGGAAAAAACTAATAATCTGGTTTTAAAATGAGCAAAATATTTGAATAGACATTTTCAAAAGAAGACACAAAAATGGCAAACAGGCATATGAAGAGGTGCTCGACATAATTGATTTACAGAAAAATGCAAATCGAACTACAAAGCGATATTCATCCCACCCTAGTTAAAATGGCTTATACCCAAAAGACAGGCAATAATGAATGCCAGTGAGGATTTGAAGAAAGGGAACCCTTGTACACTGTTGGTGGGAATGTAAATTAGTATAGCCACAATGGAGGACAGTTTGGAGGTTCCTCAAAATCTAAAAATACAACTATGATATAATCCAGCAATCCCACTGCTGAGTATATAACAAAAAGAAAGAAAATCAGTGTATTGAAGAGTTGTCTGCACTCCAATGGTTACTGCAGCACTGTTTACAATAACTAAGATTTAGAAGCAACCTAAGCATCCATCAACAGAATGGATAAAAAAAATAAGGTACATATACATAACAGAGCACTATTTACCCATAAAAAAAGAACGATAGATTGATATTTGCAACAACGTTAATGGAACTGGTGGTCATTATGTTAAGTGGAATAAACCAGGCACACACAAACTGCATATTCTCACTTACTTGTGGAGTCTAAAAATCAAAACCACTGAATTCATGAACATGGAAAGTAGAAGGATGATCACCAGAGGCTGGAAGGGTAGTGAGGTTGCAGGGAGATAAGGATGGTTAATAGGTATAAAAAATAGTTACAAAGAAAGAATAAGACTTACTATTTGATAGCACAGCAGGGTGACTACAATCAAAAATAACTTAGTCTACACTTAAAAGTAACTAAAATGATGTAATTGGATTTTTTGTAACTAAAGAAAAATGCTTGAGGGAATAGAGACACCCCATTCTCCATGATGTGATTATTTCACAGTGCATGCCTATATCTAAACAGCTCATGTACTCCATAAATATATACATTTACTATGTAACCACAAAATTTAAAATAAAAAGAAACAACCTGCTGAAATGCTGAAACTCCCTCAGTTATGAGGTAAAAGAACTGGTTCAGATTCAGTTGGAACAAATATGGCTGCCTGGAATCTGTGCAGAATGAACATGCTGACATCACAGTCTGAAATTCTGCATATTTCATGTCAGATCCTCCTAAATTTACACATACACCCCATGAGGTAGCAAGAAGACATAATTGCCCTTGCCCAAAATGTTCTAGACTTCCCCTTTCCTTCCACCAATCACTGATAAAAATATTGCCTTAAGGTCAGCATGGAGACATAGATTTAACCTTTAATCCTGTCTCCTTCTGAGTTGACTAGCAATGTAAAGCTTTCCTTTTCTCAAAGGAAAAAAAAAAAAGAAAATAATGTCTAATATGCTCTGATTTTGTGTAAGAGTATTTGCTCTGTCTCACATCAGGAACCTCTGAAGACTTTCATCTCTAGATTTTCAGGACATTTCACCTGACCAGATTCCCTAAATGGAACTTTTTATTTGACCTTAAGCTCTAAAGGGCAAGGCAATCGTCCAGGACTCTTCCTACATTTTTATTACTAAATAAATTGGTATTTAGTAATACCAAGATTTATACATAAAATTTAGTTCCATTGGGAAACCATGGTCCTTAGAAAATTTGATAATAATTGCATTCAGAAGTGCTGCTATTTTCTTTAGTATATTTATCTTGGATTCTCCCTAATTTTTCTGGAACAGGTTTGGTGCTTTTCCCCCAGGGCAGGAGATATGCTTCACCAGGGAGGAAAACAATGCAATGCAATGCAATGCAATGCAATCACAGTGCAAATGATTTTACAGAGCTAAAAATTGTTAGTAGAAAAGGAAAGTCTGTTAATAATTTATGCTAGAGGTTTACAAATGATACATATTGAAGTCATTGAGATTTGGATCATTGAATAATCACAATAACAGAATGATTAATAAAATAATGTATAAGTAAAACTGGAAACAATTTTTATTTATAGATTCATAATAAAAGTTGAAGTCTTTTCAGTCACACACAGAAAAATGGTACCACTGCATTTGTTTGTGTCTTATCTATTTATCTATTGCACCCTTTAACTAAACAGATATTTGATAAATTTTAACTACATATATCATTAAGAATCCAATGATGTATATGGCATCATGTTCCCTTTTCAAGAAAGTGACAATCTATGAATCTGTGCTATTTGAGATAGCACAAATATATGATACGTATTAATGACATGAGTATTACAAACCACTTATGAAATTGCCTGACTAGGAGGGTTGCAAAAAATAATAACAGCTACAAGATTAGATATTGCATTTATAAATGTGTGTGGATATTCTTAATATAAATCATTAGTTTTCACTATTTCTTTTAACCATAAGTTACTGATTGCTGTGAAAAGCATTACTGCCTTCAAAGTGATCCACAAATCCATTTTTTTCATCTCTGATCTCTATCAACTTCCATATTTTTGGTGTTTATTATTTATTTCCTTATGATATCCTGTTATTTCTTAACATTACTCAAAATGTTCAATCTAAACCTGTCATACTTCACAAAGGATACTCCCTCCTGACTTTTCTATATGGTTATAATATCACTATATTCTCAGCTACTTAAGACCTGAGGCCCGAATCATTAGTAATAATCTCTTTAGTTCATTACGGCTAGTCAGTCACCAACTCCTGTGTTTCTCTCTTTGTTCAATCTCTCATAAGTGCTCTTTTCTTTTCTTTTTCACATCTACCATCCCTTTCAGTATATAAAACATGTTAGTTTATCATTCAGGTTTGGGACATCAATGTTAATTAGACTTTATAAAATTATTTAGGAAGCTAATATACCTATTAATTATAGCTTACCTAAATAGGGGATGGGCTGGGATATTGCAAAACTAAAAGGCTATAACGTGGTGATCTGAAGAACTGCTATAATTTTCCAAAAATAATGGTTTCTGCCTTACTTCCATCTGCTAAATCATAACAAGTTCATCTGATTTGCAAAGTCAATCTCAGAACCATATTACAAAGAGAAAACCTTCCTACACTGCCAATAAGAGTGAATGTTTATGCCACCATTTGGGGGGGAAAACGTTGGTGGCATAATGTACTAATAAATAGAATATATTCAAACTTGAAATGTCATACAGCTGTGGAAATAAATATGTCCAATACCATGCATGACTCTAACAAAAATAATATTGAGCAAAAAAGTTATACACTAAGAATAAAAATAGATAAAACTCAACTACAATTATTACCAATACAGGTTTAGAAAGTACAATTTAAAAGAAAAGGAAGGAGTGATTAGTGTAAAAATTAGATTGACAGTAACATTTTAGGAAGGGGAGAAAAGGAACAGCAAGTAAAAGAAGGAATGAGGATTTTTTTGGAGTGAGGAAGGTGGGGGTTACTGGCAGTGTTTTATTTCTTGTCCATAGTGGAAGTAAAATGGGTATTCATTCTGCAATAAATCATTCTGTATATTTTTCCTTAAGTATGCTATAATTTTTAATAAAGAAACATTTAAAGCTATTGTATTTAGAGGAAATTTTACATGTTAGTTATTTTTCCAAAGTATAAAGATAAAATATCATAGGGCAAAAGAAGAAGCAAAGAGTAACTCTTCTTGTGTCAGTTTGCTAAGAATGACAGTTTCCAGCTTCATCCATGTCCCTGCAAAGGACATGAACTCATCCTTTTTGATGGCTGAATAGTATTCCATGGTGTATATGTGCCACATTTTCTTTATCCAGTCTATCATTGATGGGCATTTGGGTTGGTTCCAAATCTTTCCTATTGTAAACAGTGCTGCAATGAACATATGTGTGCATGTGTGTTTATACTAGAATGATTTATAATCATTTGGGTATATACCCAGTAATGTGATTGCTGGGTCAAATGGTATTTCTATTTATAGATCCTTGAGGAATTACTACACTGTCTTTCATAACGGTTGAACTAATTTACACTCCCATCAACAGTGTAAAAGTATTCCTATTTCTCCACATCCTCTCCAGCATCTAACTGACACAAGAACAGAAAACCAAACACTGCATGTTCTCATGCATAAGTGGGGTGTTGAACAATGAGAACACATAGACACAGGGAGGGTAACATCACACGCTGGGGCCTATTCCGGGGTAGGGGAGCTAGGGGAGGGATAGCAGGGGATGGAGAGATTGGGGAGGGATAACCTTAGGAGAAATACCTAATGTCAATGACAGGAGGATGGATGCAGCAAACCACTATGGCATGTGTATACCTATGTAACAATCCTGCACAATCTGCACATGTACCCCAGAACTTAAAGTATAATTAATAAATAAAAAGATCGAAAACAAGAATAACTCTTCAAGGCAATGATAAAACTTAAAGTTTCAGATAATGTGAATGGTGGATGTTCTGCTCGATGTATTATATAGGTCTGATTGTGTATACATGTTGGGCCCATGTTAAAGTAAAATACTATGAAAAAATCCTTATGTAAAATGTAAGTTGAAAGTGTTCTATTTTCCTGTGAGTAAGGACTCTAAAAGGAAACTGAGAGGACACAATCAAGGAAGGCTCATAAAATTTGCACCAGCTGTGAAAGTTATCTGGAGAATTATTTATTACTAAAAAAAATAAAGCTGAAACATGATTTTCAAAGTGAAAGTTATAAAGAAGAGAAATGCGAAAAAAGGTATTACAAAATTGCCAGGTAATAGGAGGCTGAGCACCATGTCTAAAAGGAGAAGAAAATGCAGTAAGCTTGTACTTCATACTTTCTACTCCATTAATCTTCTATTCTACAGCTATATAAATCTCTAGTCCTGAAGCAGTTTCTGATATTTTCTTTATTAAGGTTAGATTTCATGGTTTCACATCCATAAAATTTAACTTTAGATTCCAATTTTATTGGACAGTCTATGTAGGATAAAACCTGTTAATGAAAACCTATATGGAGCAAGAGAAATGCTTTTCATATAAAAATGATTTCAAATTTCAAACCATGCAATGCACAGTAAATATCTCTATGGTCAATGCCAATGTCAGTTTATATCAAGGATATAATCAATATAATCTACAGTTTATGGTCGACATTTTGGTAAGTATGATATACCCACTATAATGAACATTCTGTCAATTGATGACCAACACCATTGAAAATTGGATTATACGTTTCTTTTACAAAATATATATAGCAAAGAGTTTTGGTTGGTTTGTTAGATAATTAGTTTATATACCTTTCCATTTCCTAAATCATACTGTAGAGTTCCCCTCTGGTCCATAAATAATACACTTATTTCCTTCCCCCTTCTTTAATATATGACTACCAATTCCCTTTAATGATTACTATATTCCTAACCCCACTCTCCCTGTTGGACAATTTGTCCCTAATTACTTCCAACCATTTCTTTCTCAAGAATATTATGTTTTTATGATTTTTGTTGTCTCCTGTATGAGCCAGAATCCCAGGTGGAAACAGATGGCCCACTCAAAAATGGGGTAATTAGAGGAGTTTAATAAAGCATCTAATTATAAAATTGTGGTTGAGGTTAAGGAAACTAACAGAAAGGTGCAGTGCCCGAGGGCTAGTGAACTGAATGAGCATGGGTTAGCAGGGATCCCACAGGTCAAAGAGAACTGTGTATTGAGATTGTGATGCTTCCGGGAGGCAGTGAAGGAACCTAGGCAATAGATACCCTGTCCACGCTCTAGCCCACCCTGTGTTCTACTGCCAAAGTCTCCCAGCAACTGAAACTAACTGTAACCAGAGGGCAAGGAAGCTTGCTCATCAAATCCATAAAGATAAACCTCCCAGAGGCACTTTGCAAGTCAGACAAGGATAAAATGAACAACGTATGTATCACATATTCATAACATAACATGGAAAATACCTCACATTCTTGTTGTGGCACGTTATAATTATTCATGGGCCCATTATATATTTTCTTTTGAAGTTATTTCTGATGAATTGACTTGTAATCTTAATTATTGTACATTATCAACTCTGTATCCTGTACATTTTACTTCTTACATGAAAACACATACTGAGTTCAAAAATCCTATTAGCTCATCTTTCTACCCTGCAGAACAAACATGGATTTTGAATCAGACAAAAATGATTTCAGTTCTCGACTCTTTTGTCTTTTTAAGATATGTTAATTATATGAGCCTTATTTTCTTCCTTTTTAAAAATAGAGATTGTAATAATACCTAATAGAATTTTCGAAGGAATAAACTAATATATTTGAAGGTGTTTAAATACAGCTGTGCTTGTGCTCTCTCTGAGGCAGAGACTGAAATAGACTCTTGCATGCAGAAAGCAGAAAAGCAAGTCAGAGGATGTGAACAAGGAAGACTGCCAATATGAGTGCATTTCTGAGTTCATCACAGCAGTTTGTCACTGATGTTTGATAACACCAGTCCATTATAAAATTTCTTATTAAATGCATCTAAAAAATAACTACCCAGGGGACAAAGGTATGAAGCCCATATCCATAAGTTCTAATTTCCTACTGATAATGGGCTACCTCTCCAGTGTTCACACCTTCACATCATAAGGGTGAACACGCATGACTACAGTTTCCTGAGGGCACTGCATGCAAATCCTGCCATAACAGATTGCTACAGCTGCGGATAGAGTATAGTTTGGAATGAAAGGATTTTGAAGTGGCACATAAGAAATGTCCAGTGCAATTCTTGACCCTTGATAGGTATGTTAAGAGTTATAAATATAAACATATTGTTATCAATTAACCACTAAATATTATTAATACAATAATGCAATAAATCAGAGTATGACATTACCAACGTGTAAGATAAAATGTTCTAGGAATTTGAACGTAGCACTATACAGGTAAAAAAGAATTCTGACAATAAGTGTCAATCTTGGAACTGAAATGAAATGACATAAAATAAAAACTTCCTATTTGACTTCTCAAGGTTAATTCTTACATATGCCTCTCCTTTCCTAACTTCACCTTTATTAAAAAATATTTTCTCCAAATAAAATATTTCAAATTCAGCCATATTATTCATTCATTTTTTATTGGCTACTTACTATGTGTCATATATTGTTTCATTAGTTGAAGATACAACAGTGAACAAAAAAGTTTCAAGTCCCTTTGCTGATTGAGCTCACTTTCTAGTGTTGGAGACAAATAATTGAGGGGGAAAGGGCCCATTGATGGAGGAGCACTGCATATGGAAAAGCAGCTATGGAAAGGACTCAAGCATGATTTATGTATTTAGAAAAATGTAGGGAGGCCAGTGTTACAATAATCTAGTGAGTGGTGGAAAGAGTTGTTACAGAAGTCAGAGAGGTTACAGGTCCTGATTTTGTAGCTTTCCATCTATTTGTACAAGTTGGGCATTCACTGAATGAGAGAGAACGCCACTGGAGGATTTCAAACTAAAAGCATAAAAGGATCAGTTTGACTCCTGTGATGAGAAAAATATTTTGGATGCAAAGATAGAAGAAGATATATTATTACAGTAATGAAAGTAATTTGGGAATGCTTTAGAACCGTGTGCAAGCATTAGAGATGGTAAATAATGATGAAATATCTGATGTATTTTAAAAGTGTACCCATGAAGTTTTTTCTGATGGATTTGACAGAGTATGAGGAAGAAAAAAGTTAGAAGTGACTGAGTGAGGGAGGTTGACCACCTGGGAGGATAGAGTTGCCATCGACTAAATAGGAAACTTGAGAAAAAAACAAACATATTTTGGAAGGAGATTAAGTGTTTGGTTTTTGATGTATTACATTTGAAATGCATTTGTTATTCGTGCTGAGATCTTGGATAAGCATTTAGATATATGAGATTGGAGATGGGATAAGAAGCCTAGAATGCGAATAAAAATTGGGAAGTGGTTAATGCAAAGATGTTATCTGAAGCCAGGGAAATGGATGAGAACATCAAGGGATGAGTGCAGAGAAAGAGCAGAAAAGGGCAAGGGACTGGGCTCTGGGGAATCCCAATATTTATTTGTTGGAAATATAAGAAATGACTAGCAAAGAAGACTGAGTAGCCAAAGAGTTAAGAAGAGAATGAGAAGTATATGACATCTTTGAAGCCGGAGGGGAACACAATTTCAGTGAAGCAGGAGTAAGCAATATTATGAAATACTGGTGGGAGTTCAAACAGGATGAGGAGTGAAAGCTGATATCCAGCTTTAGTCAGTAGAGATAACTATTGATTTTAATAGGAGCAGCCTGAGTTGAATTCTAGGGAAAAAAAAGGTATTGGATATGAAAAGGAGAAAGTAAGAGAGGAGAGGACAGGAAATGGTAACAGTGTGTACAGATAATTTTTCCAGAAATTTGGCTGAAAAAGGAGACATGAAATGATAGCTAGAATGAAATATTTAAAATAAATTATGTTTTATATATGAAAAATATAATTGCATGTTTTAATTTTTATAGAATCAATACTCTTAAAGAAAAACTGATAAGTATAATGATATGATTTAGATAAAGCATGCAAAGTCCTTACATTAGATTTTTAGAGACATGTCTGATCAAACACTGCACCCTAGGTTTTTATTTAGAAACATTGTTTAACTGCCAGACATCTAAGCATTATTCTACCATTTCCTAAAGGCTCTTAAGAATAAAATTGGGCAGATTTTCTTCTTCTCTTAAAAACAAACAATAAAAACAAAACAGATAAATCTCAGCTATTTTCAAATTTAATGAGATCTGGGTTGCTTTCACTAAAGATTTTTTTTTTTGATGGGGAGGGGCCTGGTTACACACACTATTTAGGGGAAATGATGCATGTTGCAAAAATAGATGATTAAAATTCAGCAAATCTTCCAAAAAGGACCTTTTCATTTTTATTTTATGGTTATGTATCTTTTTGTTTGTCTGTATGTATTCATTACAACCTATAATAAATAACAGAAGTTCAGAAATCACTCTTTTCTTTTTCTCCCCTTCATTTTGCCCCCCACTTTACAAATGCTCAATCAGTATGCAAAATATAACTACTGGTTTATTGTGCCAGTCATCTTTCCAATCCTGAATCATCTCTCTTCTTTTAAACATGTATATGTATTATTTACTTATTGAACTTTTATAAAATGCCATGAGGCTGCTGTTGGTCTTTATACTGTAGATTACTTTGTCAAAGCAAATAAGTGGGGTCAATAGGTATCTTTACAATCTTCTAGGCTACAGAAACTGAAAACTGAATGGCTTCCAGGGTCAAACACTGACCAGCATTTTCACGAGTAGAAATATTTTTTTAAAAACATGATTTTTTAGAATGAATTTTTACTTCAAATTATTTTTGTTTAACCATCTTAAGGTCTACATGAAATACGCACAACTGCTGAGTGACTTTATAAAATTGCCGTGCCACTCTACATAAATTCCTTTATAGAGGCATTCATATTCAACAATACCATACATCATCCTCTGGCTCCCCACTGGCAGTAATCTCCAGCATTTATTTATTCCTAACTTTTGAAAGTAATGAACTCCCAGCTCCATGTGTTGGGAGTTTTGCTCGGTTACCAACATTCAGAGCCAAAACCTCCTTTATGTCAGGGGTCAGGAGTAAGGTTATGTAAAGATTAATTTTATGAAAGTTGTTGCCTTTCCGATGAGTATGTTCACATCTGCTTAGTATATCTGCCAACCAAGTATAGCCTTTATAACCCAACTAAAATTACATACTTTTTTTCATGGAGTACATGCTGCATATTATCTCTGTGAGCTCAACTCAATGAATTAAGTTGGAAAAATTCTACCTTAAAGATAATATTGCACTTGCTTTGGCTTATTAAAAAATGATCCTATTACTTAGTCATAGGTAATATGCAATACAAACATAAATAAATATGATACAGAACAGGTCCACTTGTACAAAGTTGTAATACGAAATCCAAACCAATACTGCTATAGAGACCCTTAAAGAATATAGGTTTTTTGGAAATAGCTGTCATTACCTTAGAGCAAAATTATCTATTATAAGAGGAGCATTTTAAGACTCTTTTAAAAATATTATTGGAAGTATTCTCAATGTATTATTTTAACACATTGATTTTTCACATTCCCCTGGTTAATATAATGACTAATTAGAAAAATAATGAAGTTCATTTCTTTCCAACAACTCCCCTTGCTCCTTATTTGATTATTCATGCAGTCTTAATATGTTTCTTGTTTTCTCTCTATTGTTTTTCAATAAAATGGGCAAGTTGGAGTTTTGAATAGTAGGGCTTACTTGCAGTTCTGTTTATCTAAAAGGTCTGGCAATGGCTGTAGTTGTTTTTCCTCAGCTATGGAGAACTGAGAAGAATCATTACCACACCTGTCAAGAGGAAATAGCAAAGAACATAATTTCACCAGAAATATGCATCAATTCAGAGCATCTATGGATACTTAGGGAATTTGAGGTCCTAAAGTAATGTATCAGAGAAGCATGAAGTATATGTTAAACTCAAAGATTCTTTTTCCTGTGAAACTAAATAAAGGAGTGGATAAGCAGTATTAGTATTCATTTCATGAAGCTACTTATGTTTCTGTGTGTCTTTTGAAAAAACTGGGAATCTTTAAACATTGAAGTCTCAAATTAGAGACTATTGTCATAAGTTATGGTGCATTACACATTTCAAGAGTCAGTGCAGCTCCATGATTTGAAAGCCATAAAACTTAAAGTGAATCTAGCATTTCATTTGATAAAATATTATTGAACAAGTAAAGTTTAGTTAAATGAAAAAAAGCCTGTGTCAGAACAGAGATGAATGCATTAGAGATGCTTACTGAATCTAGGACATTATATTTTAAACTTCGAACTTTACAATAAACAAAATGTCAAAAAATTTATAGCAACTAAAGAACTATCAGCTGGATCATATATTTTAAATAATGAAGTCACAACTAATATATGTTATTTCCTAAAATACAAAATCTTTATTTACTCATAACTGCTTGTAGATGCAAACAGGGGACAGAAAAAGCGTCAAAATACAGAAAGACTTACAGATACAGGTAGTTGCAAAATAAATAAAAAAGGAATTTTCTGGTGGTTACAAAAAAAAAAAAAAAAAAAGAGATCATCAAAGACCTTTCCAGAGTGACCGATGGTTCAGGAGAAGGAATCTGATGTGAGATTGTGAATGTGTATGTTCTTTGATAGCTGTGGGGGTAGAGAAGCATAGAGTTCATCAGCTCAATAAATGTTTACTGAGTGTTAGGCTCTGTGATGTGTATCAGAGAGAATGATAAATGCAATATCACTCAAGTTGGAATCAATTACATTGACTATTATATCACATAAATTTTAGTGTATCAATTATATATTTTAGGGTAAAAGTTGCAATATATCAAATTAAAATTATGTTAAATTGTAAGCACATTTCTAAATCTCAAAATGTTGAAGCCTGAGAGTTCCAGGGCTGGCTAATATAGCAAGTCAGGGATATTAGGACTCTGGGTTAACTTCTCTGAGATTCATTTATCTTTTCCTCCTAGGACATGTTATGCTACCAAATATATTACACAGTAATGCCCAAGACAATAAATGGCTTGGGGAATGTTATGGGATGAATTTCACTGCTCCACCCCCATGAAATGTGAAATATTGAAGCTCCAGTCCCTCAGCACCTCAGAATTTGGAGATAAGGTCTTTCTACACAAATGGAACTTAAATCCAGGTCACTAGGATGGGACCTAATGAATCTGCCTGGTGTACCTTTAGGAGATAAATTTTAGGCACACAGAGACATCAGGGGCACCTGTGCACAGAAGGACAACAATGTGAAGAGGCAGCAAGAAGGCAGACATCTGCAAGCCAAGGAGAAAGGCGTCACAGGAAACCAAACCTGCTGGAAACTTGATCTTGGACTCTCAGGCTCCAGAAATGTTAGAAAATAAATTACTGTTGTTTAAGGGCACCCCATCTGTGGTATGTTTTTACAGCAGCCCCAGCAAATGAATTCAGGAAACATTTGGAGAGAGTGAGGCTTCCTTATGTTTCTCTCTTTTTAAACTGAGTATAATCTTTCTCAGTTACTCTTAGCAGACTTTCAGGTCCTGATGGCTAAGACTGGGTCACATGCCCAGTGCCTAACTGCAGCAGAAAAGGCTGTACATGTACATGTTTGGAATATGTGCACATTAAAACTGACGTGGGGTCTTTCCAACCAAAAAGAAGAAAGAGGCTAGATATTGCAGTTGAGTAGGCAACTAATCATTTATGTAAGTTAGGGGAATCTGAGGGAGTACAAGAGGGACATTTATTCAAATGCTAAAGTTTAGGCAGGCCAGTTCTCAAGACTCTGTGCAAATTGCAAAAAATGTCATCTTTCTTAATTTTATTTTATGGCCATCTGTTATGTTTGTTGTAGTAACTAAACAAATTTAACTCTAACGACAAGTGTATAGTAGCTTTGGGAGTTGTGGTAGCTAAGGTCTCAGAAAACCGTAGATGGAGTGTAGAATGCTTGAACTGAGTCATGATGAATAGGTAGGAATTAGATTAAAAAGCAGGGAGTACATTGCAGAAGAGAGCACACAATGAGCAAGGTCACAGAGAAATAAAATACCATGGCAACACTGAAAAAATACAAGCTGTTCCATATTTTTGCTCCTTGAAACACATGTTAGGGAACAGTCAGAGCTAAAATGGGGGAGATTGACATAGCCTGGTCATTGTAGTTCTGGAATAATGCCAAATTTTATGGTTGAGTAGATGCGAATGTCATAAGATTAACCTACACAGGAAGAGATAATACAGGAATAGAAAGTAGAAATGGTTTGAACACTTTGAGCCTGACACACTTGTAGACACAACTGTTGCATAGGGGCTACAACATGGGCTTAGATTTTATAGCATGTGTGTTCTAATTCTTTTCTCTGTTCTTTGTTGGCTACAGAACTTTGGGAATATTATTTAGCTTCTCTAAGCCTTAGTTTTCTCATATATGACATTTAATGTAATAATATTTTTCCCGAATCAAGGATTTTGTGAGACTCAGATATGGTCTTATGTGTTAGACTAAATACCAAACAAAGTTATATGGAATTGCTCAGCTATTCTCCCTCCCTCTGTATTTTACTCAACCTTCTTATCTATTTATTGAAATAAAGAAATTCACTAAGTTTTTGCAGTAAGCACATTTGAAGTAAGTCCATTTGAGAGATAGATTAAGGAGACATCATCATAAAGTAATGAAATTATGAAAGTAGGTGAAATTATTGGAAAGCCAGTAATGTCCAGAAGAGCAGTGACATTTTACAAAAATATGAGAAATGGTAATTTAAAATGATGACAAAAGAAAGATATTTCCCTTAAAGGTTTAAGGATGTTCAGAGAGATGATAGGCAACTTAAGTTTTTTTTTTTTTTTTTTTTTTTTTGAGGCAAAGTTTTAATCTGTCACACAGGCTGGAGTGCAGCCTCAAACTGCTGGGCTCAAATGATCCCCCCACTTCATCCTCTCAAGTAGCTAAGACTACAGGCATGCACCACCACACCTGGCTATTTATTATTTTTTTTAGAGATGGGGTCTTGCCATGTTGTCCAGGCTAGTCTTGAGCTCCTGACCACAAGTGAGTCTCCTGCCTCAGCCTCCCATAGTTTTGAGATTACAGGTGTGAGTCACTGTGCCTGTCAAAGAAAACGTTTTTATGAGATCCAAGGACGTGAGAAATTCCAGGAAAAAGTGACTGGTATTTAAATACAATAGTTAGATTCGTATAAATCCTATATGTAGCAGAAATTTATGTGCTATTTCAAGTGTTTAAAAAGAACAAGAAAGCCAATAATTTAGTATCATAGAGCTCATTGCCAGAGAAGTTTTACCTGATAGTCGGGACAAAGGGGAAGTGGAAACAGAGTATGCGTGCTCTTAGACTAAAAAGTAAAATAGAAGCATGGTAGTGAAAGGGCAATACTCTATCAATAGGACATTTTTTCTCTTTAGGTTTCTATTTTTGAGAGGAATGTTTGATCACATTAATAAGCTGAGCAGAAGATAATATAAATAGGAAAGGAAAAGTTAAAGAACAATGGAGAATCAGTGACAGAGTACGTTCCAGTGAAAACAAAAAGGATAGGATGAAGGGCAGTGATATGATTAGGCTTTGTCTCCTCACCCAAATCTCATGTTGAATTGTAATCCCCAGTATTGGGGAGGGACCTCGTGGGAGGTGACTGCATCCTGGGGGTGACTTTCCCCTCTTCTCTTCTTGTAATAGTGAGTTCTCATGAGACTTGGTTGTATGAAAGTGTACAGAGCTTCCCATTTCACTCTCTCTCTCTCCCCTGCCACCATCCTACCACCTTGCTTTCATTTGTCACATACTTGACCACTTCCAATCACAGGAGAGATAGAATTTATTATATAAAGTGATATAAGAACAGAAAGTTAATCTTAGAGCCTCTATGTTGCATCTATGTTGTCACTGAAGGAGAAGATTGTTTCCAAATACAAAATACAAAATGTATGCCCAAAATAAAAAATAAAATATATACTGAATGCAGGCAGTCATATATTAAATTGTGAAGTATTTAAACCCACAATAACTTTAAAATTCTCAGTAATCTTAATATGAGTTAAATCGCATTAATTGTAGGAGAGCTAACCTGAATTGTCAGTTATGTAAAATCTCTACACGTTCTACAATATGACACATAATTTTCTTCCAAAATTTTCTATTAACTCCTTTCAGAAGCAAATAAATACATATATTTTCATGTGGAATAGTGGCATGGTAGGACAGGTTGAAAAGTAATGAGTCAGTAATTTTAAAACTAGCCTCTATATGTCACATATTGAGAGTGACAAAATCTCAAATTTAAAAGAGGGCTCCAGAGATAACACATATCCTGCTCAGTAGCTTGAATTGAGAGTTTCTTCATCAGAGGAAATTGAAATATCATTAAGAGAGAAAAACATCTCCTAGGAGTGTGCATCAATTCAACACTTCACTTCCAAATACCTCAATAAATGCAGACTGCTCCATTTATCACTGATCTTATTATTTAGGGCCTTGTAATCCAAAGGAATGCATATACTTCTATATTGGTTACCAAAGTGCTTGTTAAAGAATTACTTTGTAAGTGTTGAAACCCCATTTCAACTATGCAATAGTGTGTAATGAGTTTAGATGGTTAGACATGGAGGTCTTAGAGCTTCCAAATGCCATATTAAATTCTGAAATGGGACATGCGTCTTGCCACTTAGGTGAGAAATAAAAAAAAATCATACAAACGTTTTATAATATTTCAGCATAAGGGAGATTGATACAAGTAAGAGATGACTAGAATATCCATAAGATAGTTTTAATTCCTGTTAATAGTATTACAATGATAGTCATTTTTATGCAATTATGGTAGCTCTTGATAAATACATTCTTTCCAACATGTTATGCTTTGCATATTATTTACATGAAACTCTATAGAAGATTTAGAGCTAAAGAAAATTCAATTGGAAGATAATATGCAAAGCACAGCATGTTGGAAACTTTGCCATGCACTCAAAATTGGGATTCTGTTAGAAAGAAAAAATACAGGGAAATGTTTGTTGAGTGTACAACCAATAATGTCATGGCAGAGTAAAGACTGATAATAACTGTGCTTGTAAGATGACTTTAGTATTAATTTAAAACTATACATAAAAGCAATTTTGTTTTGAGATTCTATAAGGACATGCCACTGTCATTGGAAAATAAACTATAGCTGATGACAATGACTTCATTCTCTTTGAAGTGTTACTATCATCCAAGAACCTAATGAATGTTTTTTTTTTTTTGCATGTAATATTCTATCTTTTCATTTACCTTAATGAATTGGAAATGATTACATCTCTAATAGTTATTTTAAGAATATAGATTTTTACTTAGATGAAGATGAAAATACCAGACATGCTATTCTTAACTTTCATACAAACTATATCCACAAATACAATTTTCCAATTATGTTCCTCAGAATGCCCTCAGATTTCACAACAATGATGTAGCAATATTTGAAATATTTTAGTTTTATTTTCATCAGTAAGGAAGGCAGGAAATTGATATTATGTTAAGGTAGTTGAACAATATCCCTTTTTAAAATAAGAACAGATTCATTGAGGAGCTATAACAAGTGCTCTTATTTATGTTCTTCATGGTTCTCTAACCTAAATATTTATTAACGGCATAATGAAATACATCAAGCAGATATCCAGAGGATATGCTTGACAAACTTTCTGACCCACACAGGCCAGATCATAAACTGCCACTGTGCACAGAATATATAACAATAAGCTTTTAAAAAATTATAGTTTAAAAATTTTAATTGAGCCTCTTGTTTTTGCAGATAACATTTTAAACTGAATTAATATTCCCTTATCAAGTTTGATATTTTAAAAATACAATCCCCAAAACAAATCCCAGAAAACTTTATATAACTTTATATAAACTTTGCTCAGATGTGCACATTTTTCTCAAATTTTCATTAAGTATCAGAAGTGATAAGGGAATATAAAAAGATGTAATAACTGGGATAGCTGGGCAAGTTTATTTATTTTTAATTCCTCTATTTTTCTTTATTTTTAATCATAGCATGCATTCAATACCATAT
This sequence comes from Ateles fusciceps, assembly GCA_036589455.1. Lineage (NCBI taxonomy): Eukaryota > Metazoa > Chordata > Mammalia > Primates > Atelidae > Ateles > Ateles fusciceps. The sequence continues at coordinate 664,060 of JAZHEH010000589.1, forward strand.
TTGGAAATATGGCAAAATGAGCTCATATATATACCCATATATTTATATATGCATTACCAACATGAAAAATTAAACACTTAAAGTATACCAGAAGTCCCCAATTTATTTCTTCCTACATGCATTTCCTTCTTTCCCCTGAAAATCATAATTTTGAATTCCCCTAAAGAGGGGAAATTTTTTCTTAAATTTCTATAACTGGAACAAACAATATTGCTGTGTTTTGTTGTGAACCTCTTTTTGTGTTCAATATTATATTTGAGATTCAGTTATGTTAATGTAGGTAGCAGTGGTACTTTTACTTTCATCACTGTATAGTATTTTATTATGTGATTATTCAACAATTTATTCCTAATTAAACTGATATTGTTTTCAGTGTTTTCCCTCACTGTGAACAAGATGTGTTAATATTATGTGTTAATTTTCCTTGATTTATTTGTATTCAAAAATCTAAATAATATGTAGATACTTGTACATATGAATATTGGTACAGTGATATAAATTATGCACAATTTCAATATCTTTAAATAATGCCAAGCTGTTTTCCAAGGGAGTTGTACAAATTTATCTTTCCTTTCATAGTGAGGAACATCTTTAATTGGTTTGCTTTTCCACAGAATTTTGTTATTACTTACTTTTTAAATGTTTACTAAACTGTTATTTGGGAAATAATACTTCATGGTGTATATATTTTTCATTTAACTGCTTAGAAATCAGGATGAATATCATCTTTATATATGCAAGAGCACAGTGTTTATACAATTTATCATCCACACTGGTACATGTTTATGAGTGAAACAGGATGAGAAAAAAATTAAATATTATAAACAAATCAGTTTATAAAATTGTACTATTTAAAAACTATTTTCAATTTTTTTCTGGAAAAAATAATACACATTCATTTTAATAGCTACACAAATTTCCACTTGTATTGATGATATGAACAACAGCATAAGATGAAAAATTTGGTATGTATCTACTTGAATTTGATTTTTGCATGGAATTCTCTCATTTACAAAATTTGTTGGGCTAGGATAGTGGCACTAGGAAGAAAATTCTTGTCATCTCTGTGACAAATTGTTTTCACATATGATTATGTACTTTTGTGTTGTTTATTCCATAGGTCAATATACCCTCACTTGAGATAGAAATCATGCTTTAAGAAAGTTAACTTTATATCAATTCTTGATGATGCATGAGGAAAGTCAAGGTGTGCTATTTTATATATCGTGGTCAAGAAAGGTTGACAATGATTGATATTTTAAAAATATCCTCATTTCTAATTCAGACATTGCCAGAAGCTTCTATTGAATTGACTTTCAAAAAAAATGGTGAATAATTTATAAAATAACAATGACACAAGAACATTGGAAAGCCAGAAAAAAATAAACAAAAGGTATGCAGATATGCAATAGCCTGTATTTTCATGAAATTTGCATTCTCACATAACAAAAGTATCAATGACTTGGGATTCATATTGTTAGTCACATGGTGTAACATGCTTCTCAAAATGTAGTCCAGTTCTTATTGACAATTAATATTTATGTCCCCCACCCAGACTATAAATTAGAACCTCTGAGTGACCAGGGTAATCTCCATTTTAACAAGCTCCCTGGGTGATTCTAGTCCACATCAACATTTGAGAGCAAGTGCTCTACTATAAACAACATTTGGAGTCAAATTGTGTTGCCAGGCCAGTGGTTTCATTATTGATTATGTGACCACACATAAAAACTTACCCTTGGATCTCAATTTAACATCTAAAAGTGGAGAGAAAAATACTTCCTCAAATTACCTCACAGAGTCATTGTGAACACAGGGTCATTGTGAATATGAATTATAGATAATATTCATGAAAGTGCTTCTGAAGTTTAAAGAGGTATAAAAATTAATGAAATTATTTACCATACATTTTTAAGTTTTTGTTTATGGCTATATAAATTTGCAAATATATACTCCAGATAACAAGAAGCCTACACATATAAGCATATAAATAGAGAAGGTCTTTCAACAACAGGTGCAGTTAATATTTGAGTCTTTTTCAAAAACTTTTTGCCCAGACCAATGTCATTAAGCATTTCCCCTGTTTTCTCCTAGTAGTTTCATAGATTGAGGGCTTACATTTACATCATTAATCTCTTTTAAGTTGATTTCTGTAAGTGGTGAGACATGAGTCTAGTAGTGAAAAAAATTGTAGACACTGTCAGAGACCATTCATTTCTTATTTTTTCCTTCTTGAATTTATTAATTCAATAAATCTTCTCTGAGTCTCTATTATGCACTGGATCCTTTTGTGAAGATTCAGGAGAAAAAGTAAATAGAAAACATTAAATGCTTTTAAAACATTTCTTTAGTTTCTACATAGTCCAAGAGCAAGGGATTCCCTGATGCTACTTGTACAACTCTGCTTTCTATCTAATGACAAAAATCATTGATTTATCTTAGTGATGCTCAGCTCAGAAGTATCTCGGATCACTCACACTTTGCAAGGAACGAGAGAGGTTGTTTACCACCTGCATTAAAAAGTAGAGGTGTTCTCATTACTTTTATTTATTTATTTTTTCTCACAGTGGACATTGTCAAAAGTAAGCTCTTTTACTTTGGAGGTTAACACAGGACATGCATATTTTCCTCACTATTCTTATATATACACACACACACACACATATGTAATATTTATAACATTTAAATATAACATTGTTTAACTTATATATGCATGTATGTATATATCTCTCTATATGTGTGTTTATATATATACATATATATGTGTATATATATATATATATGTGTGTGTGTGTGTGTATATATATATATATATATATAGCATGCATCATTTTTAAATGAAGATATTAACCAATAATTAGCAACCATTATATGGTTCTCTTTCTTTAAGAAATGGATCTTTCTTCTGAAAAGAGATGAAGAGATCTTTACACTGCGTTATCTGAAAAATATAAAATTACTCACTTGTGAGGTAAAAATTTGTCACCTAGAGCTGTCAGAGAAATTCAACGGTACTACCCTTGGATTGTAGAGACTCCAGCAGAAGAAAACTAATACAGTGTCAAAGACTTTAAGAAGTGGAAGGTTAGATGATAAGTGATCTCAATTTAAGTGTAAAAATACAGGCAAAACAGATTAGCTGAGTGGGCCCCTTCACTGTCCAATACAATAATATATTATGTATTATGCAAGCAAAACATTAATTCATATATAATTTACTATTCTATTTACTAATTGGTATGGTTCTTATTGAATGAAGTAAAATTCTTGCTAATGTTTTGTAATGAGCAAAGTGTTTTATAATTGTGTTAGTAAAAGCTTTTAGTGATTTGAAGAAGACTGAGTGTGATCAGTAGTCCAAGTTCAGAAAAGAATAAAAAGGCTGAAGTCTCTCTCTCCCTGTCTCTACTTTTCATATTTTGGAGAATTGGTATCAGTGGTGGTTGAGCAGAAGCCTAGTAGTATTAGAAGGTGACCTCACACAAAGAATGTGACAAGGTTTTGCAGAAGGAAAAACCTCATCCATATCAAATGAAACAAATGTTAAAGAAAGGCTGATTGTCTGGAAGATTCATCCTTATCTCAAGGCAAGTCCTATTTTTAAGGTGGAATTAATAAAGTCCCATTATAAGAAATTGCTTAGTTTTATTAACAGCATCAAAGAAAGCAACAGAGTAATTCAAGTCTTTCTAACTAATGAATTTAGCTGGTAAGCCAGGAGAGTAATTGCAGTAAGATACCAAATACTTCTTCCTGAGGAATTTTGAGAATCCCAATATACAGAAGAAATTTACATTGCTGTGTTATCCCATCCCCCTCCCACTCTACATCCTACCTTAAAAAATGTATATGGTGGGGCGAAGTGGCTCATTCTTGTAATCCCAGCAATTTGGGAGGCTGAGGCAGGCAGATCATGAGGTCAAGAGATCAAGAGATCTAGATCATCCTGGCCAACATGGTGAAACTCCATCTCCACTAAAAATACAAAAATTAGCTGGGTGTGGTGGTGCATGCCTGTAGTCCCAGCTACTCTGGAGGTTGAGGCAGGAGAATCCCTTGAACCTAGGAGGTGGAGGTTGCAGTGAGCCGAGATCACACCATTGCACTCCAGCCTGGCGACAGAGGAGACTCAGTCTCAAAAGAAAAAAAAAAGAAGTGTATCATGGAAATAATAGCTCATGGTGACTTCCTTTTCATACAAGCACTCAGGAAGATATTAACTGCCTTTTACAATGTTGTTCTCTAAAGCATTCCCTTCTGGTCACAACTGGTTCATTTAAATGTTGAACTTCTCTGAAACTCTTACTGTCTTGGTAGCTCTCCCCTTGATATTGAGTCACACATAAAGGTGAAACTAAAGACGTAGCTCATTTTGTGATTAATTTTAAGCCAATGAAATTAATTTAAACAGTAAATTAAGTCATGAATAAATCAAAAGTTATTTATATGTTTTGGAGAAAAATAATTATATTGAAGCAACTGTGTTAGTATTCTATTTTTTTCTTTTAATTTGTTATTAAAAATTAATGTTCATTGTCTGAATAAATGCCATATAATGTAAAAATGGAATCCAGAAACATTTGACACAGTTAAGGCAAACTCATCTGGGATTCGAAGTCTGTTGTGGGTATCTTTTTAGTTCAACTATTAAAAGAAATAATGGGATGGATGTCACAGGTTTCCAGAACACTGGCCCCTCACACTTGGTTGGTTACTTACTTCATTCTAGTCTTTACAATGAAATCTCAGAACTTTTGTCATTATTCCTACTTAGGAAAATGTCTCTGTTTTCTTTAACTAACAGGAATAGATACATTTTAATGACCATTGTAATTAGTATACTATAAAACAAGAATTGCCCAGCACTCTATAACATACTTTGAAAATCTACTTAACCCTTCAACCTCTTTTGGTGTGTGAGTGCTGAATTAAAGATCACAGTATTGGTTTTTGGGAGCTGTAGTAATCCTTTCAATGGGCATCTGGTATACATCTTTGAAATATGAACTACATGACTCTATTTTATCCTTGTTTGTCTTTGGGGCTATAGTCAAAAACTGAAACAGAAAGATTTTAATTTTAATATTGCTTTATATCAAATAACCTTTGGAACTATGAATGAAGCAGATCATACTAAAATGAAGTTTACAGTTGATGTCAGAAGATCTTGTCTTCATTATACCCATATTGATTAATGGGTGTGAATCCTTGGCCTAGTCACTTAGAATATTTTGATGCCCAATTTGTGCATTTCTAGAATGAGGTTGTTGGAGTATGAATAAAACATGAAATAATTTTATATCATGATATACTACACAAATGATAAGGGAATGTTGGGAAGGAAAAGCATAGTCCCTTTAAATGATACAGAATTGGGGAAGGGAAGTGCTGGATAGAGGACGGCATGGTACCTGGCTAGGGCTCTACCCCCATGGACCTAGGTAAGGACAGTCACTCCTGCCTTCCTGCCCAAACATTGCATTTTCTAAGACCACGCTGGCCTCCCATGCCCCCATCCTGGGCCTATAAAAACCTGAGACCCTAGCAAGGCAGAAACAGAAGCTGCTGGACAGCAACAGGAAAACACTGGAGGAAGAACAGAAGCAGCTAGATGTTGTGAGGGCTTCAAGAGGAGCACGATGAAAAAGAGCACACCGACAGACGCCAGCATGCTGGCTGGTCACTGACCTGTAGGACGGTGGGAGGAGGTGGAGTTTGGCTAGGGCAGTTGGAGGAGAGCCAGGGCCACCAAGCGGCCCAACTCCAGGGGAAGACCATCTCCCTTCTGGCTCCCCCTATCAGCTGAGAGCTACTTCTACTCAATAATATTTTATACTAATTCCCCCAAATCCACATGTGATCCGATTCTTCCCGTACACCAAGGCAAGAAACTCCCGGATACAGAAAGCCCTCTGTTCTTGTGACAAGGTAGAGGATCTAATTGAGCTGGTTAACACAAGCCGCCTATAGATGGGAATCGAAAAGAGCACCCTGTAACAGGGTCCCCTGAAGTTTCAGTATAAACACTCACCACTACACACTGCTCTGTTGTCAGAGCCCCACATCCTGCCCTTCTGTAGGCTCCCCCTAAGAGGGTTGAGTAGCCGGGGCACCTGAAGAAGCGAACCACACCCCCATCACACGCCCTGTGACGGAGACAAGGGAACCTTTCCCTGTTTTACAAATATATAAAACTGTGTTAAACAGAATCATGATTATTAACATGACAGGACTTAAAAAGCCAAAACATTATTATAGATGCAAATACTTGGATAGAGCAAAGCAGTATACAAATTTAAGTTTTTAATAATTATTATTCAACATTAAGTTAACAATGCTGGTTTTTTTAAAATTTGTTATAAATTTATCCTTTAACTTAGATAACTTATTCTCAATACCAATTTTAGGGACCACCCTTTCCTTTATATATTTTATAGAGGTCAGAGCAAAATAAATAAATTTTAAAATAGATCCTTTTCATCCTAAATGTTAGAGAAAGTATTTCCTTTGTATAAATTGAAATTAAAACGGTGATTGGTTAACTACTTTTCAATTTATGAAAATGACATACATTTTTCATTTGCTTTAATATGATTTTGTATTTTCTAAACTTCCTGAATTGTGCTAGGTATAACAATGTTAGCTCAGTATTTTTCTTCTGTCCCATATTGTTACATGGATAAAAATAGTAAGTATTTTATTTTATTTTATTCTTTGCTCACCCACTGTTTACTATTTGGTAGTACCATTTACAAAAGACATTATCTTCTTTGACAGATAATAATATTCTCATGTTTTCTATATTGTATAACATATATGAGTTACTGCAAATACTGTCAAAGTTTCACTGATTTCAGTGAAAATAAACACAGAACTACAAGTATTTTGTTCTTATTACACTTCTTCCCTGGACTTATTATTATGTGTTAAATTTGCATGATCATCTTCCTTACCTATTCAAGTATAAGATCATCTGTTGATCTGAATGTCTGCCATCAAGAAACTTTTTGTGAAGTTCATTTTTACTTTACCTTCAAAGATATTTTAATGGTTGTCTCTTTGTGAACACTTGCCCTTGCTTCTCTAAATAGGATACTAATTTCATATGTCCTCTTGGTTCCCAATACCTGCTTTACACAACATTTAATTATTACTAAATTAAATTACTATATATATCATTAATTTTGCAATTTCTCCTTTCCAAACTAAAGTAAATCCTCAGGAACACTGTTATGTCTCCAGTAACTATTTGCTGTTGAATAAATGGTTTTATAATACATAAATGAATAACTGAAACTGAATTTCAAAAAAATTTAATCATTTTTTCTAAAAGAATACAACTAGCATATGACAATATCAGGATAAGTACTGCTAATGTTTTTTTTGTTTTTTCTTCCTGCACCATACCACTTTTGATGACTTGGAGGAAGAAAAAACAAGTAATGTGAGGTTCATTTACTGACTTTACCAAAGTAGGTCTTTTTCTTTGTTCCATTTGTTTATTTGGTCACAATAAGAAGTAAGTTATGTATTTAATGTAGGTAGATTAAGCCTTTTCAATAAATAAATAAATCTCTATTCATGGCTTGGGTTCTTCTACTTTTATTTCTTTTTTTTTTTTAGATTTAGAAAAATGAAATACTTCTTATACAGAGACCAGGAAAGAGTTCCACACCTTGTCTGAATACTTACTCTAAGCACACATCTATTAATACCAAATTTTAAACAGGTCTTCAGCTTTCCAAAAGCAGTTATTTAAAAGCACTTTAACAATATTTTACCTGAACCTGTTTAGATATTTTTTCTAAAACCTATCTTTTAAAACTCCCAAACATGGAGTGATATAAATCGGTCAATCAAAGAAACAAAAAAGCTTAACAAAGCATGGAGTACAATATGGGATATGAGATGGAATAAAGAAATGTGTTTGAAAATATACATGTCATAAGTAATCTTATATTAAATAGAAATATTCATGCTCTAAGAATCAAGTGAAGAATATATTAAATATGGCAATATTTTCCAGGGAATCAAAAATATTAAGTTTACTGAAAATGTTAAAATAAAAACCATATCTATAATATAAAACATTTACTGGCATAAACATAATTGTGTTTTTATTTTTTACTTAGGCAATTAAAATTTTAATACAAACTATTATGCAATTAAAATAATAATAGCAAATATATGCAGATATCATTTATGAAAACAATCTACATATCAGAATATAGTAACATAATTTGAACAACTGTGTTATATCTCTATTGGTATTTTAGTTCTTATAACAGCTCTGATATTTTTAATTTGACTGTAAAATAACTTTTATCCATTTGTATGATCTGTGTTTCTCAGCTCACCTGGTAAATGTTGGGCCACTGATATTCCTAAGTGGTAATTTATAGTTGAGCAGATGTCATTACCATACACTGTGCTGTACAACACAGAATTCTTAAATTATGTTTACACCATTTTTCTTGTTGTTTGTGTTAAATGGATAATGACAGAAAGTCATCAAAGATGAACTATGTTATTGGGATGATTCTGGTGTTCTGATTCCTAGATAAGCAATCTTCTGTTGTGTCCAACACAATTACAGTTCTATTTTTTTATCTGTAATCTCAAAAGGGAACTATTTGAATATTGAGGGAAGTTGGAGATAAACAAACAAAAAAGAATGGTTCTGAATGGCAATGCAAAGTAAAAATTCCATTGTGAGAAATCTGACCTTGATAATTATCAGTTTTAAATATGTCTCAGTTGGGAAAATGCTTATTTTTTTCCTTGTGGTTTATACTGCACTGTCTTAGAGAAATCATAATTTTACTTGTGTGTGCATGTGCATTTATATGTGTGACTATGTGTTTGTGTGTATTTGTGTGATGGATGCTACAGTTACCCGTGTACCAACTGATAAATATGGAAGTATACCTGGGTGGAGAGACCTCCAAGTAGTCACTACTTAAAGTGCCTTCATGCCCCATGCACATTTCTACTACAGCCTTCTGTGTGTTATTTCAGGAATATTAATGAGAAACATACTTGTGGGTAGAAGGATGAATATTGTTATGAGAATAATCTTGAAGTATAGGGAGTGTAGTTTGAAAATGACATAGTCTTAGATATAAAACTGAAATTGTAGATTTAATATTAGAAGTTGGGGGACCTTGACAAAGGGAAACTCCATGAAGGAATTCACTTAAGTTTTTCATTGAGGACTTGGAAACCATCATATTGACATATAATTTTATTTTTCTATTCTGTATTATGGTATTCTTAATTTCTCTAACCCAACAACAACTAATAAATTTCACATTAATATCACTAAAATCTAAAGTATGTCTTCTATTTGTTTCTTCTGAATTAGTCTCTACTCTCTACTCTTCATCACAATGTTCTGGATCTCCATGTGCTGACCTGTAGGAGCTACATTTTTATCTGCTTTCAGATTTGTTTTGTTTAACAGAGAGCCCCAGTGAGATAATGGTAAAAAAGAGAAGAGTAAGTTTGAAATATTCAATCATTCAGCTCTTTACCTGTGTGGCTGCCTTGGTTTGGCTGAATCCCTTGACATAAGATCAGACAAGACAGCCCCTTTGTATGTGACTGTATCCTTCTGCTATCTAGAAACTGCTCTCTTCCCTTGTCTCTTCAGACCTAGAGGTATTTATTCTTATAACTACCCACCACTCGGGTGGTTATAAAAATAAATATGATACTCTGCCTACAATTTAGTAAATAATCTCTTAATAAGCTTTCCTCGTTACCCAATACATACAGCATCTGTTTCCTGCCAGTACTCATATTGATATAGATAGCTAAGAAAAATGGGACTTTGCTGGGGCTCATGAAGTGGTAACAAGATCATATTGAAAACAGTGAATTAGTGTTCCTTTCAATCACATGGGAAAATGAGCAGGGATTTTTAATAAAACTAGATGAAGCACATAAGAAAAGACAGACTCAGGAACAAATTGCAGGTAAAAAAATGAAAAAGCACATTAAATTCCATGCTCTAAAAATAAATACTGAAATAATCTGATCCTTGAAATTTGGGGGTGGAGTGATATTTGAATCATAACTTGGGATCTTGAATAATTCTTAGTGTCTAAGAAACATTATGTTTGTAACATGGTTTTTCAAATATGGCAATGTTCACTGTAATCCTTTGTTAATCCATCTTGCATGTTTTATGTATCTTTTCAAATGAGTTCATTCCTTTGTTCTCTGCAGATGGTACATGAGGACTTTCAAATGTCTATCGTGAGGCGTGGATATCTTCACTGCTTAATGTGCTAATTACTTGTTATACCTTTCCTTTTCTTAGTGTGAACTTGGCATCCAATTCCATTTAAAAGTAGGAGCTGATATAACCTTCTTTTGTTTAGTTTTATTTACCAGGAGATCTGCCACATTTCTGTGTTATATTCATGTGGAAAAGACTACAGGCAACATTTTTTCTAGATAGATTTGGTCTTTCTTTATAAACTGTCAACATAATTCTCTAGAAGCTGGCCATTACTTTTAATCAAATATGTGCTCTTCCCTGCTATAGAAACTGTAGAGGAAATCATAATATATCAAGAATCTCTTAATTTTTTTGAAATAATAAAAATAAAATTTGGCTTTAAGCTAGAGATAATAAGTCCTTAGTTGTTACTTTAACTGAATAAATATAAGCAGGTCTTGACCAGCTTTTACCCTCCTGTGTAAATAGAAAATATAATTTAAATATCAATGTAACTAAATCTTTATCATGAATAAAAGAATTTTTCTCTATCTTGGTTTTCTAACATACAAAAGATCTATTGCTTACATTGTGTCAAGAATGCATACAATATTAGAATTCAAAAAAGACATATAAGTGGAAAGTATCTGAGAGCATAGAGCTTAGAATTTTGATCAGCAGCGCTGGCAGAGAGAGGCCATAGATGCTAATTCCCCAGAGCTCTCTATCCCCCTATGTGAGGGACTTTTCCCAGCTGACCTCCAAGCCAGTAAAGAGTGGGACTAGCCTCTCTGTTGGACTGGGGCATGTCTGTTCTGCAAACCTGCCAGCCAATCCCAGGGACCATTCCTAGCCACCCTGGATGAATGTGTACATAGCATAGCCTCTGCAGCTCAACCTAAATGCATTGCTTCCACTGAGTACTTTCCTGGTAACCCAAGAGCAAACTGGATCTCCCAGTGCAGCCAAAACCTGACCCAAAGCTGTGAGATGCCCCAGTGCCCTTAGGCTGCAGTTCATATCTCAGGAATATGGAATTTGTGGCCAGCATTTGAGCAAGATGGAGGAGACTTCACCGTCATAGACCTGAGAGGGGACAAGGTGCATAGGTTCTTAGGCCAGTATAGAGCAGGGTGTATCTCCCTCCACAGGACTAGTCCAGAAAGGTGTGGCATACCTACCGACCACAGCCGCTGCCTGAGGGGTATCCTATTGCTCACAACACTTAATAAAAGAAATGAATTTGCAGCAACAGACTTCAGAGGAGGCTACACCAAGGCCCAGGAGTAGACCTGAGGGGGCCATCTTTTTCTACCTCCACTGTAGAGCACACATATGAATCCACAAGCACAAAAGAGCTGCAGTACTGTATATTAGTCTAGCTACAAGACATTTCTTTTAACTGCTGTCTACTGGATTGCAGCCCAAACCACAATATCAAAAATTATCCTGCTAATATATACCCATATGAAATCAAGTGCAAGAATTTACCTATACACGAAGATACTATACAGAGCCCTGACCTTCTGAAAGCACCCAAAAATGAAGCCAACTGATGGTTCTTAACTGATACTTCAGTAAAGGAAAACCAACTCTCCCAGATGAGAAAGAATCAGCACAAGAACTCTGGCAACTGGAAAAGCTAGAGTGTAACTCTTACCTCCTGACTGAGATCACAGGCAATAGTTCTTAACCAGGCTGAAATGACAAACACAAAATTCAGAATCTAGATGACAAGGAAGCACATGGAGATGCAGGAGAAAGCTGAAACCCAACCCAAGGAATCCAGTAGATGAAAGATGAAACAGCCATTTTAATAAAGAATCAAACTAAACTTCTAGAGCTGAAAATTTTAATGCAAACATTTCATAATACAAAAGAAATATTAACTACAAAATAGACCAAACTAAGAAAAGACTCTGAGAGCTCAAAAACCAGCTCTTCAAATCAACTCAGACAAAAATAAATAAAAATTATTTTAAAAAATTAATAAAGCCTTTAAAAATATAAAATTATGTAAACAGATCAAATCTACAACTAATTGGCATTTCTGAGAGAGGAGACAGAATAAGCAACTTTGAAAATATATGAGAATATAGTTTATGAAAATTTTCTTAACTTACTACAGAGGTTGACATTCAAATGCAATAAATACAAAGAACCCTGGCTAGATTCTATACAAGATGACCATCCTTCAGGCACATAATCATCAGATTTCCAAGTCAATGGCAAAGAAAAAATTTGTAAAGGCAGCTAGAGACAAGGATCAAATCACATACAGAGGGAATCTTATCAGGCTAGCAGCAGATCTGTCAGCAGAAACCTTCCAACCCAGAAGAGATTGGAGGCCTATTTTCATCATTCTTCAAGGAAAAAAAATACCAACCAAGAATTTCATATCCCACCAAACTATGCTTCATAAGTGAAGGAGAAAATATTCTTCTCAAACAAGCAAATGCTGAGGGAATTTGTTTCAACAAGCATTACAAGTGGTCCTTAAGGGAGTGCTAAACATAAAACCAAAAGAATGACACCTGCTACCATAAAAACACACTTAAACAAACATATAGTCCACAAGCACTATAATGTAAGTACATAGTTAATTCTACATAACAACCAGCTAACAACACAATGACAAGAATGAAAATTACACAGGTTAATACTAATATTGAAAGTAACTGGGTTAAGCACATCACTTAAAAGATATAAAGTGGCAAGCTAGATAAAAAGACAAGATTCAACGTCTTTTGCCTTCAAGAAACCCATCTCACATGTAACAGCATCCACATGCTCAAAGTAAACAGAAGGAGAAAGTTATACTATGCAAACAGAAAACAAAAAGAAAAGGAGTTGCTAATCTCATGTCAGATAAAACAGACTTGAAACCAACAAATATTAAGAATGATAATAAAGGGTATTACATAATGATAAAGAGTACAATTCAACAAGAAGACTTAACTATCCTAAATATATATACACCAAACATTGGAGCACCCAGGCTCATAAAACATGCTCTTCTTGGCCTACAAAAAGACATAGACAACCCCACAATAATAGTAGAAGTCTTCAACACCCCAGTGATAGTTCAAGACACATCACCAAAGCAGAAAATTTACAAAGAATCTCTGGACTTTAACTTGACACTTGACTAACTGAACCTAATAGATTATAGAACAGTCCACCCAACAACCATAGAATGTACATTCTTCTCATCTACACATGAAACATATTCTAAAATTGACCACATGCTCCATCGTAAAGCAGGTCTTAATACATTCAAAAACTGAAATCATACCAAGCACACTCTTTACCACAGTGCAATAAAAATAGAAATCAATATTGAGAAGGTCTCTCAAAACCATATAAATACATAAAAATTGAACACCTCCTTCTTAATAGCTTCTGAATTAACATCAAAATTAATGCAAATATAAAAAAATTGAAATTAATGATAAGTGGGCACAACATACCAAAATCTGTGGGATGCAGCTAAAGCAATGATAAGAGAAAAGTTTATAGCCCTAAACTTCTTCATCAAGAAATTAGCAAGATCTTATATTAATGATCTGCTTTGTACCAAAGAAACTGGGAGAAAAAATGACAAACCAACTGCAGAGCTAACAGAGGAAAAGAAATAACTAAAGTTAGAGAATAACTTAATAAAACTGAGATGTGAAAATTTATACAAAAGATCGATTAGGTCAAGAATAGGTTCTTTGAAAAAATAAACAAGATAGATAGACTGCTAGCTAGATTAACAAAGAAAAACAAGAAGATCCAAATATGTAAAATCAGAAATGGCAAATGGTGACATTGCAACTGATACCACAGAAACATAAAGAGCCTCAGAGAATGCTATGAACAACTATACACACACAAATTAGAAAATGTAGAGGATATTAATAAATTTGTAGAAACACATGGTCTCCCAAGATTGAATTAGAAAGAAATTGAAACCCTGAATAGATCAATATAGAGCTCTGAAATTGGATCGGTAATCAGAAAAACAAACAAACAAACAAAAAAAAAACCAAAAACCTACCAACAAATAAAAGCCTGGGTCCAGATGGATTTACAGCCTAATTCTACCAGAAATGTAAAGAAGAACTAGTACCAATCCTACTTAAACTAGTCCAAAAATAGAAGAGGAAGGATTCCTCCCTAACACATTCAATGAAGCCAACATCAACCTAATACCAAAACCTAGGAAGAAACAATGAAGAAATAGAAACTCAGAGCAAGATCCCTGATGAACATATATTCAAAAATCTTCAACAAACTGCCAGCAAGCCAAATATCATGGCACATCTAAAAGTTAATTCACCACAATTGAGTAGGCTTTATTTCTGAGACACAAGGTTGGTTCAACAAATCAATAATTGTAATTCACCATATAAACAGAATTAAAAGTAAAACCCACATGATCATCTGAATAGATGCAGACAAAAGCTTTTAATAATATCTAACATGCCTTCCTGATGAAAACTCTCAAAAGACTAGACATCAAAGGAACATACCTTAAAATAAAAAGAGCCATCTATGACAAAACCACAGCCAACATCTCACTGAAAGAACAAAACCTAGAACCATTACCCTTGAGAACTGGAACAAAGGAAGGATACTCCCCCTCAGCACTCCTATTTAACATAGTACTGGAAGTCCTAACCAGAGCAATCAGGCAAGAAAAAGAAATAGAAAGCACCCCCTGCCCCCTCAAAAAAAAGCAACCTGTATCTTTCTCTGATTATATGTTTCTATAGTTAGAAACCCAAAGACTATGCCAAAAGGCTGCTAGACCTGATAAACGATTTCAGAACATTTTAGGATACAAAGTCAATGCACAAAAATCAGTATCATTTCTATATATCAATAATACCTGGGCTGAGAGTCAAATGAAGAACTCAATCCCATTTCAAATAGCCACAAAAAAAATGAAATACATGGGAATACGCCTAACCAAGAAGGTGAAATATCTTTACAAGAACTAACAAACACTGATGAGAGAAATCAGAGACAACACAAATAAATGAAATAACATCCATGCAATGTCATTAAAATGGCCATAATGCTCAAAATAATTTATAAATTCAATGTTATTCCTATCAAACTATCAAATCATTTTTCACATAATTAGAAAATAACTATGCTAAGATTCACATGGAATAAAACAGAGCCTAAATAGCCCAAATTATCCTAAGTAAAAACAACACAGCCAGAGGCATTACATAACCTTACTTCAACCTCTACTATAAGGCTACATAACCAAAACAGCATGATACTTGTACAAAAACAAACACACAGATCAATGGAACAGGTTATAGAAACCAGAAATAAAACCTCACATTATAACCATCTGATCTTCAACAAGGCTGACAAAACAAGCAACATGGAAAGGATTCTCTATTTAATAAACTTTGCTGGGATAACTGGCCAGCTACATGCAGAAGAATGAAACTAGACCCTTACCTTTCAACATATCCAAAAATTAACTCAAGATAGTTTGTAAGATTTAAATATAAGACTCAAACTATCAAAATCCTAGAAGAAAACCTAGGAAACACCCTCTCTAACATTAACTTGGCACCAAATTTTTGGCTAACTCCCAAAAAGAAATGAAAAAAAAAAAATTGACAAGTGGGACCTAATTAAACAAAAGAGACTCTCTGATGCTAAAGAAACTATCAACCTAGAAAACATACAATCTACAGAATGGGAGAAAATATTCACAAATTATGCTTCTGACAAAGGTCTGATATCCAGAATCTATAAGAAACTTAAATCAATAAGCAAAACCAAATAACCTCATTAAAAAATGAGCAAAGGACAGGAATACTTTTCAAAAGAAGGCATTTAAGTGGCCAAGAAACATAAAAAATTTCTCAGCATCATTAATCATCAGAGAAATGCAAATCAAAGCCACAGTGAGATACCATCTCACACCAGTAAGAATGCCTATTACAAAATGTCAAAAACAACAGATCCTGGTGAGGCTGTGGAGGGGAAGAGAACACTCATACACTGTGGGTAGGAATATAAATTAGTTCATCTACTGTGGAAAGCACTTTGGAGATTTCTCAAAGGACTTAGAGCTACCATTTGACCCTACAATTCCATTACTGTGTATAACCCTCTCCCCCACCCCCTCAATAAAACCATATTATATACCAAAAAGACACATGCACATGTATGTTCTTTGCCACCTTATTCACAATAGCAAAGACATAGAATCAACCTAGGTACTCATGAATGGTGAACTGGATAAAGAAAATGTGGTACATATATACCATGCAATATTATGCAGCCATTAAAAATAATAAAATTATATCCTCTGCAAAAACATAAAAATTTCAATATTTGGTTTTCTCTTCCTGTATTAATCCACTTAGGACTATGGCTGGAGGCCATAAGTAACTCCCAATGTCCTAATGAAAATATCTGCATTCAAGATTTTTCCTCTGTTCAGTCTTCTCCAAGAATTTTAAGTTTTCTTGAATTATATTTGCACTATAAATATGCACATTGTTTTGGTTTTCCATAACACAGTGACAATGAGGATGCATTTTTATAAGACAGAAAACAATCATCAACTTTTAAAGTTTTAAATGTGTTCAAAATATCTTAATGCTTACCTTCACTTACAGTCACATTTTGTATAGGATACAGCTTTTTGTTGGTGTGTCCTAAGTAGGCATTAAGTGTGAGGCAGGAATAAAACATTCTTTTTTTGCTGGCATGAATATGATTCCCTAGAGGTATGTCTACGTAAAAGTTAGCCAGAAGTCAGCTATAACTTAAAGTTCAGAGAAGAAGTCTAAATGGAAGATTCTGAATTAGGAATCACTAACATTTTGGTGACAACTGACACCACATTCCTGGACAGGGTCAGAAGTTGCAGACTGAGAAGATAAATTACGTAAGTTGAAACACACAAACATTTAAAGAACAGATGGGGAAAGGTAGACAAAAAATGTATTGGAAACGAATCACTTGAGGAAAAAAATAAAGAGAAAGGGTGAGACATTCTAAGAAAAGAGTATTCTTAAAAGAAGATTAAAAGCTGCTGTGATGTCTACTGATTTTATAAACAGGGAGGCTAAGGGTGAGTTACAGAGGAATATTTTGGTGGCAAGATGAGAAAAGAAGCCCAATTTCAGTGTAATAAGGAGTGAGTGATTGGTAAATAAATTAGGGTGTAAAGCTAAGAAACCAAGTCAACGAAAGGTTATTAATATAGGTAAGAACTAAAAATATTACTGGTAGAGGAAGTGAACAAGGGAAGGTTGTCCACAATTATTTTATTTTATTTATATAAAAAGGTAGTACAGAATCACAATCCAAGGGAAAATATTTTAGTGAAGATATTAATATTACATTTGAAAGAAGCACTAAACATGGAGTCATTTTGGATGTTATGGGAGGCAAACATTAAGCAGAAAGCATTTAAAGTATATCTATAAAAGGTAACCTTTCCTTTCTTATTTCCTTCATCCACACCCAATTAAAAACTAAATATAACATAATTTCCTCTTGTCTTTATTAGGATGAACAAACCAGGGATCTTTTCTGTAATAGCAAGAAGTAGGCTATTACTAGGTCACTTACTACACTTGTTTATTCATCAAGGCAATTGATAGGTATAAAAACAAACTAATACTTTACATGGAAATGAGAATTACTATTTTCATCAGAAATGATAGACAACTTGCTAAATGAGGAAATGTTTCCTTCTTCCATCCATATAGATTTAGATTCGCCCATATCTGCACCTGAGTTTCTGGCTTCAGATGATATATCTGTGCATGAGCTAATGATTTCACTAATTAGAGAAATGAACATATTCTCAGCTCTTACACATGAGAATAACCATGAAGATGGGTTCATGGCCATCTTTAATGGTGGAGTTTCAGAACTCATTCTACTACCACCACCTCAACGTTCTACTCCGTACCACCCAAGGTTTCTTACTCAACCTGACACTCATAAATCTAAAAAACTTTGCTAACAATGGGCATCACCATTTACAAG
Organism: Ateles fusciceps; assembly: GCA_036589455.1. Taxonomy (NCBI): domain Eukaryota; kingdom Metazoa; phylum Chordata; class Mammalia; order Primates; family Atelidae; genus Ateles; species Ateles fusciceps. The sequence continues at coordinate 682,310 of JAZHEH010000589.1, forward strand.
GTCAAGGCAAAAATATTCCAGACTCAAATTATGGGAAATGAGTAAAGAAAATGGATTCAGGTGACACAATTTGCTCCTATGTTATGTGGGTAGGTTTTCTTCAGAAGTGAATAAGGAAGGAAAATAGCTTGAAACCTGGAGACAGAAGTTGAGTTCCAGATGCTGCCACTGCACTCCAGCCTGGGCGACAGAGTGAGACTAGGTCTCAAAAGAAAAAAAAAAGTGAATAACTATTTATATAGTGAGATTTAATGAAAGATTCGCTTTGGATATAGGAGCACAACCTAAGAGCAAAGAACCAACTGGAGTTTTGAGAGAGAGAATGGTGGCACTCACCATGGGAATAAAGATCAAAGGATTTCCCTTGAATTATAGAGGGAACATTATTTTGTCAAGAGTTTATTATTTTCTTCCCTTTGCTGCAATAGCCTTTACAGTGTAATAATTATTGATTAAACCAGATCCTTTCCTGGCTGTAGTTTTGAGGAATCTAAAGATAGGATAATAACTGGAAATATGTTCTCCTAATTTTGTCTGGCTCCCTGGAATTTCATCAAAAGCAAACAGAAAGGAGAGAAACATAAGGGGCCAATATATTAGCAGCCTAATTGAGGTTGACATGCAAAATTAGTGGAAAGAGGGTGGAAAATTATTGTAGATGACTAAGTCTAAAAACGAAAAGACAAAAATTATGACACAAGATATAGAAACTTAATGTTTGAGTGGTAAGAAACTCATAAGAATAGGTACTTTGAAATGAGTAATAATGGTTGGCAGTCAAAGGTATGAAACCAAGATGAAGCAGATCCAACTTCTGGTTATTTTGTAGCAAAGGAAGCAGAAGAATTATGACTTTTATTTACAAAAACAATGGAAATAAATGCCTTCAGCAAAAATCTGGGTTTCACTTTAAGCCAGAGGCATAAGAAGTTGGTCACTGAAAAATGGATGATATAGATGTAGCCAGCAGAGTAATGGTCCCTAAATCTGTAAATGTTTCCTTACATGGCAAAATCAACTTTGAAGTTATGATTAAGGTTAAATACCTAGAGAAGAAATTTTCCTGGATTATCCAGGTTAGCCTAATCTAATCAACTGAGTTCAAAAGCAGCACATACTGTAACTATAGAGAAAGGGTTAGAGAAATTTGACTTTGCTGTCTTTGAGGATGGAGGGAATTGACAATATGGGCAGCCTCTAAAAGATGAGAAAAGCGAGGAAGCAAAGTCTCCCCTTGTGTTTCCAGAAAGGAATGCAGCCTCTCTATCACACCTCGATTATAGGACTTGTGCCCTACAAAAAACTATGAGATGATAAATTTGTATTGTTTTAAGCACTATTTATGGTGGTTTGTTATGTCAGATATGGAAAACTGATAGAGGGATTTGTCATGGAATGGAGAGAGGCATAGAGTGGAAAGTAACATGAGGATATTTGTGCCCATTACATAAATCTGTTGTGAGAATTAATGAGACTGAAATATATAAACTACTTAAAATAGTCACTGGAACATAGGCTTTCAGAAATGGTAGTTATTATTTGATTATTTATTGCAGGTATTATGAATCAAGCAATGTGGTTGGCACTGCTGATGAAATGCTGGAAAATTACACATGAAATTATTCCTACATCACTTTTACTTAATTTTCTGAAAATAGAGTAAATTAGTTCTAGGTAATTAGACAGTCTCATAGTGAAATAAAAGAATTGCACACGTCCCCTCCAAAAATAAGTTTTGTGTTTTACTCTTTGAATCTTAGTTGTTTTGTTTATAAATGGAACTTAACAAGGACCAAACTTTTACTTCCAAAGCAACTGACATGAAATGCTTTAAAAACAGGAGTTTAGGCTGGATGCCATGGCTTACACCTGTAATTCTAGCATTTTAAGAGGCCTAGGTAGGCAGATTGTCTGAGCTCACAAGTTCAAGAACAGCCTGGGCAACATGGGGAAATCCTGTCTTTACTAAAATGCAAAAAATTATCTGGGCATGGTGGCATGCACCTGTAGTCCCAGTTACTAGGGGGGCTGAGGCAGGAGAATTGCTTGAACCCAGAGGCAGAGGTTGCAGTGAGCTGAGATCGCACTACTGCACTCTAGCCTGGGCAACAGAGTGGGACTCCATCTCCAAAAAAAAGAAAAAACTCAAAACAGGGGTTTAGTATTTTATTTATGTATATATGTACCTACTTGCACATGAGTGTGTATATATACAGATATACTATATATATATATGTGTGTGTGTGTATATGTGTGTATATATGTGCATGAATACACATTTGTGTGTGTGTGTGTCTATAAAGAATTGAATGTACTTTGTGGTGAAAAATATAGCAACTATTCCGGTCTTTATCACTTTATTTTTGGCTACATTCAGAGTAGTAACAGAGACGTTGTAAGCAATATTAGGTAATTCCACCTTTTCACATTATTAGCAGTGGAGTCTGTTAAGCAACTCATTTATTTGTGGAGCTGCCATGGCTTCACAATTAAGGGGGAACACTAAAATCAAGGAAGTGTTTCTCAGTAATTTGTTGAGGATCAATTTGATTGTCCTTTGGCACTCAGTGCTACTGAAACTCAATAAATAGTTCACTTGGAGGAAATTTGATGATGAGTAAAACCGATAGAAAAACAAGATAGTCACTGTTAGTCACTATTCAGCTTTTGTCCCTAGGATAATGCTATCATGTTGTGTCTAAATTAAATGTCACAAGTTGGAATAATTCAAATTAAAAAAAATTCCAATCATCTATTCAACTATATTCAACACATTTTCTGAGCAAAAAATATGTTTTATGCACAAAGATGAATTAGAAACAATTCATATTCAAAGAATAAGTAATAGTTGTAATTTCTACAGTGTTTTGCAGTTTACAAAACATGCATTATTTTATTTGAAAGTATTAAAATCTTGTGAGGTATAGGAATATGCTTGTAAAACTCACTTTTTAAGGATACAAGAAAACTATAGAAATACAGGAGGGTTATCAGTGATTTTGACTCGGCAGTTATTAAATGGCTTAACTGAAGATGAAAAATCTGAGTTATGCTAGTAGGACTAGGAGTTAAGTAATAAAATCTGTTATTCAGCCTACAAAATAGGTGCTGCTATTTCAAATACTGAATTTTAGTGGACTTAGTGATGTTTTTTGTTTTTGTTTCTTTTTGAGACCCAGTCTCGCTCTGTCACCCAGACTGGAGTGCAGTGGCGTAATCTTGGCTCACTGCAATCTCTGCCTCCCAGAATCAACCTGCCTCAGCCTCCTGAGTAGCTGGGATTACAGGTATGCACCACCACATGCAGCTAATTATTGTTATTTTTACTAAAGAAGCAGTTTCACTATGTTGGTGAGGCTGATCTGGAACTCCTGACTTCGTGATCCGCCTACCTCAGCCTCCCAAAGTGCGGGGATTACAGGCATGAGCCACCATGCCTGGCTTAGTGTTCTTAATCAGAATTTTCTTTTTTGTTTTGGGGACACAAATTTGTACAAGAGTGTATTAAAAAGAAATTTGCATGGGGGAATAAAGAAAGCAAATAAACTAAAACATCAATAATGAGAAGTGTGTTCATTCTACTATTGTCTGTTTTTAATTATTTAATTTTTAATTTGACTAACAAAAATTGTTCATATTTATGATTACAATATGATGTTTTATATATGCATATATCATTAAACAGCTAAATCAAGCTAATTAACGCACGTATTACTTCTCATACTTATTTCTTTGTGGTAAGAACACAAAATCTACTCTCAGTAATGTTCAGGTATAAAATACCTTGTTACTATTAATCAGAATTTCAATGTGTAAGTTATATACAACAAATTCAACAATTTAAAATGTACAATTCTATGAGTTTCAAAGAATGATATGAAATATTTCTACCAATGCAAAATGTTTCTTCATGACCTTTTGCAGTCAATCCCTCCCCCTCTACTGCTCCGGGTAACCATTGCTCTGCTTTCAGATAATATAGTTACCTTTTCCAGAATGTCACATAAATAAATCATAGAATTTTTAGTCTTGTATCTGGCTTCTTTCAGTTAGCATTTTGAGTTCTATCCTTGTTATTGAGTGTATTCGTAGTTAATCCGCAGTTAATTGCTTTCATATCTGTGAAGAATTCTATTGCAAGGATATACCACAATTTTTTTTTCCCACTATTTGCGTGTTATAAATAAAGCTGTTAGGAATATCCAGAGATGAGCTTTCATGTGAACACATCTTTTCATTGACCTTGAGTAAATCCTTAAGGAAGGATTTCTGTGTCTTCTAAGACACTGTTAAAGTGTTCTGCAAAGCGTTCATTTTCCATTCATTCCAGCCACATGTGAGGTTTCTTGAAATTTATCTTTACCAATATTTATGGGTGTTAGCTATTTTGATTGACATTTAGGTATCTCATTGTGTTTTCACTTTGCATTTCTCTAATGAATAGTAAGCAACATTTTTAAAATCTCTTCATGTCTTAATCTTGGATTTTTTTTCCAAGTTTTTGCAGATATTTCTTTAAATTGAGTTGTTCATATTCTCCTTGTTGAGTTCACAGTATCATATATCCTGGACAGGAGTCCTTTTGAAGAATATATTCATAAGAGTTATATCTGATAGTCTGATGCTTGTCTTTTGTAGTTTCGTATTTATTTAAATGCTATCTGATCCAATTTTGAGGTTGTGACTAGAGACGGATCTGTTTCACTTCTACAGCAGCTGATTAAGTCCACATGACAATCACTTGCTTTATTGGACTTTCATTTTCTGGAATTACCATGCACCTGCCCTAATTGTTCCAAAGCCAGGTAACAGGCAATTAGGGACACCCTCTGTGCCCAGAGCCAGTGAAATTATTCAAATTAGTCAATCCATCGGGAGCCTGTATGATCTAGCTAATCCAATCCCACTTGCCATGCATAATCTGCTCCCAAGAGTCCCAGTTCATTATTACTCTGTCCCTGGTGCAACCCTCTTTGTGGCCCTGCTTGGGAGCCTTCCCTCATTTGGAGCTGTAATAGTTTTGTTATTTATTTATTCAAATATCACTGTGTTGTGTTCCATCATCAAAAAAATCTTCAAATCTTCTAAAATACCTCTCATTCCACTAATGGTATCTTGACAAAGCAATCGATTGAGTTTTCATTTCATCTTTCTAATGGTACAAATTTCTTTGGGAAAGCATACTACCTATGTTGGCTCAATGCATTTGGAGTGGAACATGTCCTGCTTGGGGTTAAGCAAATAATTATATGCCGTGTCTCTGGTACTCTTCAAAGATGGGCAAGTGATGCTATTAGAATCACAGAAATGCAAGAAAATATTTTTTGGGTTTCACTAAAATAAATACTCACTGTCTACTTGGCAGGAGATAGAAGAAATTTTCTTCCTCTCTTCTTTGTGTTCTTTCATGTTAAGGTCTCTGTTTCTTCAATTCTCTGATATTTGGAAATATATTTTTATAGTGTGTGTGTGCAAGATGTCTGTGACTTGATTATTCATATTGTTCCACTGTTTTCTAACTTGAGTGTCAGAATTGAGACCTCTCATCTCACTGTGTTTCTTTTTACTTTGTAGCTAGGTAGTTATATCTTCTGAAAGCATAAAGATTTTATTTTTACTCTTGTAGTTGAATAATTATATTAAAATAAGCCCAAGTGTTTTCCTTTATTCATTTGCCTGGCAAAGGCTTTTAATCCCCAGAATCAGGTCTTGTTCTACCTCAAAAATGTTTTTTCTCCTACTCATTTAATTCTCATCTCTCTACCTGTTATATTTTTCTTTTTATTATTCTATTTGCTGTGTGCTTTGGAAAATTTCTTTCATTTGAATGAATTCCTAATTTGGTGATTATTTTGTTATTTGATTTTTAATTCAAATAAAATATTACACACAAACTTAAACAATTATCTCATTATTTACATACCCATTATAGAAAACATTTTGCGTTATAATTGGATTGTCCTATGTGCTCTTATTTTGTTCAAGTTATTCTCTCTCTCTTACAGCAGTTTTATCTTGCTATGCTGTGAGTATTCTGTTTTTTTTTTTCTTTTCTTTTTTTCTTGCTTCATAGCTCTGCTTAGGTTATTTTCCTTTGCCTACTCATATGCTGCACTTGGAATTCAGATCCAGATCCAGAGATCCTTAAGAGGTGAAAGTCTGATGAGATGTGAGAAGGTCAAAACTGTCCTGTGAAGTGGTGGAATACAAGTCATCAAGCTAACTCCATTTATTTTATGCTCATTGATTAAAACTATTTTCTGGACTTATCCTCTGCAAAGGTGGCGCTATTCTTGCCTCAGTGGTAGACAGAACCCAGACCACAAGCTCTTCCCCCACAGCTATCTAGGGGTCTGGGATACAAGCAAAACCATTTATGGACATTCCCAGTCCAATCTCTACTTCTGGGACTTCTCTCAGCCTCACCCTCATCTGAGGGTTTTCCACTCTGGCTCTCACTTTATAGAGGAAAATACTTTTCATCAGTTCTCTCTCTATATCATCATCTAGGAGGGCATGTTGCCTCCACAATCTTTCTGTTCCATGTTCCTGCCAATCCACAATCACAAAGCTTAGGGGACCTGGTTGCTGACTGAATTGAAATTGAGAGTAGAGGGCAGCAGGTATACCGCCACAGGGCCATGTTCCCTGATCTCCTCATATGTTAACTCATTTTTCTCTACAGATAGAATTTCTAGCATTGGTTGAATGGATAGGATAAAGAATCCCATCAAAGTGAAGAAAATGTCATGAACAAGACTCAAAGTGACCTGGTCTGTGTAAAAGGCACAGAAACTATCTCTTGTTATCACTTGCTAAAGTTAGGTTCAGTGGAACCAGATTATGAAGATTTTTCGAAAACAGGGTATGGAGTTTAGTTTTGATCTAGCTAGTGATGGATTGTCACTAAAGGCACTTAATAAAGAAGAATTTCAAATAAAATGTATGAGTTGATATCAGAGAAGAAAACTGTCAAGAAGATTAATCTCTATTTATTTTAATTAGGTGGAAACCGGTGAGGGTAGAGTCAGAAAAACTGTTAGTGGTAACCAGTGTCCACTTACAGTTCTCAGCTTGCCTAGAGGTTAGGTCTGCCATGTGACTAGCATAGAACAGAGCAATGTGAATGGAAGGACAGGGTGTCCTTCTGGGAGGGGTGCCACTGCTGGATCTGGGCTGCCACTGCTCCACTCTCCTTTTTTGGTCTTCTGGGTAGATGGTGCCATAGTGATCCTTAAGCCCTGTGTCAACTCTATCTAGGGGAGAACTCAGCACTTAGCACACTGTGGCATGAGGGACAAATCAGCTTTGGCTGCATCTAGTCCCTAGATTGTGGTGTTTATAGTTACAGCAAAGCCTATCCTTTTCTGAATAATGCACAGGAACTCATCCATGGTGGTAACATTGTGGATGGGAAAGGGAATCATCCAAAAAGAATGTTGCTGAAATACAGGACAAGCTGACTGGTTGGCTGAACAGAAAGGGAACTTTCTCTGTTTCCTGCTGGCTTTCACTGCTTCTGCTTCTTTCACCCTTGGGATCCTGATGCTCCTTCCTACTATTCACTTCCACTTCTATGCTGGTTTTTTGGTTCTTTTTGCAGTGTTTTAGTCCTTTGTTTGTATCCTGATGATGACAGTAAATCTTCACGTGTTACCATTTTTGTTACCAACTGTTTGCCCTTCCCATTCACTGATGAGCCTCAGAGACTGGAGTTGCTTCAGCTCTAACTGTCCTGACTGGATGCCGGGGCCTCATTAGTGTTTTTTCCCTGCTGTCCTCACAGTAACAAATTGTAAACAAAATGCCTAGGAAGCTGTCCTAAATTTCACAAGAGATTTCTAACTTTTTAATACTTGAATTCAATATTTATTTATTAAAAATGTATTATTAAAATTAAAAATGTAAATATACAATTGTTACCAAAAAAAAAGAAAAAATGCTCATGGTCTATAGTAAAAATTTGTATTGCGTTTTCTACAAAAATTTTGCTGCAATGTTTTACAATACTTATGATAATATAGAACATTGTCATTATTTTTCAAAATTTTATTATAAAATTAAATATGTTAATTCAAATTTTAGAATTGATCAGAGAGTATAATAAAAACTAATTTTAAAGTTTAAAATAGTCTAATAAAAGTAATTAATATGTACTTAGTTGATTTCTTAATATAATTTTTTTCTTAGTCAAACACATGCTGCTGATACAGAACTGTCAGAATAGTAAAACTATCTTTTTATGAAACTAAAATTAAAGAATACTATATAATACTTTTTAAGTCTTACTATGTTCTAGAACTTTTATAAGCACATAACTTACAGTTATCTCATTTATACCTCACATCAACATTATAAAGTAGCCATTATTATTATATCCCTTTTTCATATAAGAAATGTGAAACATAGTTATTCATAAATTTTTGGCTCAGGATCATTACACAGTGGGTCCAGAAATTTCCTGAACCACTCTGTAGTTGTTTCCTCAGTTTCAGAATGTATAGTTCAAATAAATATGTTCAGAAACATGCAAAATTCCTACAATGGTTTCTTGACCCATGAAGTGGGTTATAGTGGCGAGAACAGCCAAGGGAAGTTGCTAACACTGCATTTATCCATCAAAATAATAAAGAAAATTCAACACCGCATTCCCAGAAGCACTACTGAGGTTATTCTTCCCATCAAGGGCAAAAATGGCACAAGGATGGTGATGCCTATTATATCCCCACCCCATTTAACTTCACCTATTTGACCTGTGGTGAAAGAACATGGTCCTTGGAAAATGACAATGCATTATTATAAACTTATTGGGGTGTTGATTCCAGCTGCAGCTGCTGTCCCAGATGTGGTTTTGTTGCTGGAGCAAATTAACACATCTTCTGGCATATGCTATGCAGTTTTTTAAATCTCATGAACACTTTTCTTTATACTTGTTTTTAAAAGACCACAGAGAACAATTTTCTTTCAGAAAGTCAGCAATACAATATCATTATATTGTCTTATGCCTGTAATAATATACCAACTGTAACTTACAATGTGGTATACAGAGATCTTGATCATCTTATGTGCCACAAGACATCATGCTAGTGTATTATACTAATGACAAAATGTTCATTGGACCAGAAAATAAGGATAATTACAACTACTTTAGACATTTTGTTAAAAAGAATACAAGAATGTTAGAAATAAATCCCACAAAATTTCAGGAGTCTATATCTCAATGAAATTTCAAAATATCTAGTTATCTTGGCTGTGTCATTTATTCCTTACAAGATGAAAGACAATTTGTTTCACCTGCCTCTCCCCACCACTAAGAAACAGGTCACAATGCTAATGGACCTCCGACTTTTGGAAGCAGCATATTCCTTATTGGTGCATGCTACTCAGAACGAATTACCAAGTAACCTATAAGGTTGCCCATTTTGAGTGACATCCAGGTAAGAAAAGATCCCCAAACAAGTACAAGTCCTATATAAGCTGTTCTGTCATTGGGCCATATAATCAGCATCTGTGATGGTGTGGGAAGTGTCTGCAGCAGTTAGCAATGTTATATCACACTACTGGCAGGTTCCTAAAGGTGAATCGTACCACAGACCTTTGAGAATTTGGAAAAGTGCTGTGCCATCATTACAGATAACTATTCTCCTTTTGAGATGCAGCTTCTAGCTTGCTACTGCACTAATAGACACTGAAATCTGGCCATCATGAACTGAATGTTTTCTGACCTATCAAGAATAATGCTAGGCATGCTTAGCAGTACTCCTACATCAAATGGAAGTGGCATATTCAGAATTGGACTCAAACCAGCCCTGCTGGAACAAAATATGTGCATAATTAATTGTTCTCAATGCCTATTCCTGACAAATTGCTTTTTCTCTATTGACCACACTTATGAACTTATTAAGAGTCACTTATGACGAGTTGGCTGTGGAGGAAAAAAATGAATATGGTTTTATAGATGGATATGCATAATATTCTGGTAAAACCCCATACCAGGTAATGTCAGTACTGCTAGAGCCCCACAGCAGAATGACTGTGCAGGACAAAAAACAGTGGGGGAGTATCTCCCCCATTAGAGAGAACTTCAAGTAGTGCACATGGTGTTTGCTTCGCCTGAACGAAGCTATGGCCAGAGATATGATTTACACTGATTCAGGCCTAGTGGTCAATGACCTGACATGATGAACCAGGACTTAGGACAAATACAATTCAAAAATAGAGGCCAGGTGCAGTGGCTCACACCTGTAATCCCAGCACTTTGGGAGGCTGAGGCAGGCGGATTACCTGATGTCGTGACTTTGTGACTAGCCTGACCAACATGGAGAAACCCCGTCTCTACTAAAAAAACAAAAAAGCAAAAAAAAACCAAAATTAGCTCGGTGTGGTGGTGCATGCCTGTAATCCCAGCTACTCAGGAGGCTGAGACAAGAGAATCAATCACTTAAATTCAGGAGGTAGAGGTTGCGGCAAGCTGAAATCACACCATTGCACTCCAGCCTGGGCAACAAGAGCAAAACTCTGTCTTGAAAAAGAAAAGAAAAGAAAAGAAAAAAGAAAAGAAAAGAAAAGAAAAGAAAGAAAGAAAGAAAGAAAGAAAGAAGAGAAAAAAAGAAAGAGAGAAAGAAAGAAGAAAGAAAGAAGAGAAAAAGAAAGAGAAAGAAAGAAAGAAGGAAGGAAAGAAAGAAAGAAAAGAAGGAAGGAAGGAAGAAAAGAGTGAAGGATATCAAGGAGGTCAGGGGAAGAGATATGTGAGGTGTGTGGATAAACCTCTCTGAACAGACACAATATGTGAACTATCTGTGTCTCACGAGAAGCTCACAGAGGAGCAACCTCAACAGAGAACTTTAATGCTTAGGAGACAAGACCCATTATGAAGACGTCAGTTATCTTTCCAGGAATCTTTGTGTGAAACATGGTGAAACATTTATTTGAACATTGAAATGTTTTGTTTATTTTATTTCTTGGAAATACTATTTTCAATTTAGTTTTTGGCTATTGCCTCTTTTCAAATAGTTCTTTCTTCATTTGGAATACTTGTTTTTCAGGTAGATTAACTGTTTTCCATATCTATAATCTTTTCTTTTTTGAGAGAGAGTCCAGGTTTGTTGCCTAGGCAAGTGGTGTGATCATGGCTCACTGCAGCCTCAACCTCCTGGGCTCAAGTGATCCTCTCACTTCAGTGTCCTATAGCTGGGCCTACAGGTGTGTGCCACCACACCCAACTAATTTTAAAATTTTTTTGTAGAGATGGGGTTTCACTCTGTTTCCCAGGCTGGTCTTAAACTTCTGGGCTCAAGTAATGCTCCCCCACTTGCCCTTTCAAAATGCTAGGATCTTTGCTTATATTTCTTACTTTGTTTTTTGTTGCACTTTGGGAGAACTTTTTATGTTATTATATAAGTTTGCATTTTGTCACTTCTATTCTTTATTGTCTTCAATTAGTCTCACCTCTATTATTTCATATTTACTTGCACATTTGAATTTCCTTTGAATTTTGTTCATTTGCTAACATATTTTAAAAGGTATTTGGCATGTAGTCTTTATGTATCTTCCAACTTTTTCTATTTTTGTTTTATAAAACCATGTCTTCTTACTTGCTAGAGGGAATTACAAATACATTTCTATTTTTTGTGAATATGCAATTTTTAGTAGTGTTTGATTGTTCTTAGACTACAAGGTGGTGAAAAGAATTGTGATTAATTTTCTGTCTCCCATGGTAACTTTATGTTGATTTTCTTTTTCTTGTGCTCATTCTGTATTGAGAGTGCATCAGTCCAGGTTTAGTGTTTCCCAGGAAAAAAAAAAAAAGAAAAAAACGTGTATATAGCACTTGGTTCTTTCTGTGTACTGTTAGCATACCTGGAGAGCTAATTCAAGTGCCTCCCCAGAATTCTTACACTGTGGAAATTTTTAGCCTCATATAAGTAAAATTCTTGCTTTTTAAAAGTAAACATAACAGAGGATGAGAAAATATCTTTATGGCCAGGCACGGTGGCTCACACCTGTAATCCCAGCATTTTGGGAGACCAAGGCAGGTGGATCATGAGGTCAAGAGTTCAAGACCAGCCTGCCCAAGACGGTGAAACTCTGTTTCTACTAAAAGTACAAAAAAATTAGCTAGGCATGGCAGCAGGTACCTGTAATCCCAGCTACTTGGGAGGCTGAGGCAGAGAATTGCTTGAACCCGGGAGGCAGAGGCTGCAGTGAGCTGAGATTGCATCACTGCACTATAGCCTGAGTGACAGAGCCAGACTCCATCCAAAAATGAAAAAAAAGAGAAAATATCTTTATAAAGATAACAGAATGCATAATGAATAAGTATAGACTTAAAAACCTTAAGTAAAACAGACAATCTTATGAAGGTATTAAAAAATATAAGAATACAATGTAAGAAATCTAATTTTTGTATTCTGTTAAATTACTATAAATGTAAATTTAACTCATTTATGCCTGAGGTTGCAATTTTTTGAATTTTTGCAATCAGATCTTGGTAATGACCTTGAGCAGGAAGGATATAAATAACTCCCATATGCTTAGCATTCCAATAATGGAACATTCAGCATTGATTAAGAACACATATAAAAGATCAAATTGTTGCTTAACTCCTATTTTGATGTGTAAAATCAAAATTTTTGCAGCTGAAATAAATTTCAATCTAATTAGCAATACCAGATTTTATTGTGCAGTTTGTAACTCAGATTGCCTTTAAAGGTACTTTGTCAGAGTAACATTTGTACAATTTTTATAGCTATTGCACCATTTTACATTACCACCAACATTGTACAAAGGTGCTAATTTTTCCAAATTCCTAACACATTTTTTAAAAAATAATAGCTAGCCTATAAAGTATAAGGTAATATCTCATTGTGGTTATGATTTGCTTTTCTCTGATGATTAGTAATGTTGAACATTGCTTTTATATACCTGATGGCCATTTGTATGTCTTCTTTGGAGAAATGTCTATTTAAATGGAAATGCTGTATAAAACTGGATCCAAATAAGTCCTGATGACACAAATAAGTTACATGCCCATTTAAAAAATTAGATTATTTGTTGTATTGCCCATTTTTAATGTCCTTTGCCCATTCATTCATCTTTTTTTTTTTTTTTTTGCAACTGAGTTCCAGGAGTTTTTAAAGTATATTTTGGGTATTCACTCCCTAACAGATATGTGGTTTGGCAATATTTTCTTCTAATGCTATGGGTTGCCTTTTCACTTTATTTATTGTTTCCCTCTCTGTGCAGCTTTTAGTATATATGTACAACGGAATACTATTTAGCCTTATAAAAGAAGGACACACTGCTCTATGTGGCAACATGGATTGACCTGGAGAAAATTATGCTCAGTGAAATAAGCTAGTCACAGAAGAACAAATACAACATGATTCCACTTACAGAAGATATTTAAGATAGCCAGACTCACAGAAGCAGAGATGGGAATGTTGGCTGTCAGGGACTGGTGGGAGGGGAAAATGGGGAGTTTTTAATTAGTATAAAATTTCAGTTATTATGTTTATGTTCCAGAGATTTACTGTACAACATAGTGCTATTAATTAATGATACTGCATTGTAAACTTAGAAATTTGATGAGAGGAAAAAGAAAAGAAATTTGATGAGGGTAAATCTCATGTTACATTTTCTTACCACAATAAAAGTACCTTTTCTACTCTTTTTATGGTAAAGTTTTTATTGTTATACCTATCAAATAATATTATAATAACAGAAAAGCTACCCCTTTTTTCTGAATGGTAGTCAAACTCAAAGAATGCCTAGGTTAGGATGAAGCGAAAAAATCTACTTTTCAAAAATATTTGGTCACATTTCTTGAATTTCTTTAAAATCATGCTAAATAACCTCTAGCAGACATTATGATTTTTTTTACACATCATTTTATATAATTTTAAAGACAAATATGCTACCTGTCTAAGTCAAATAATAAAATATTAATACAAGTATAAATAATTCAGTATATTTAAAATGTTAGGATTATTGTTTGTTTATTGGAATGTTTTATGCTCTCATGCCAAGAATTTCAGAATTTCCTTCAAAAGTATGCTATTTGCTAAAAATGTCTCAAAAGATTTTTTTGTTTGTTTGTTTGAGACAGAGTCTCACTCTGTCACCAGGCACCAGGCTGAAGTGCAGTGGCGTGACCTCAGCTCACTGCAACCTCTGCCTCCTGGGTTCAAGCAATTCTCCTGCCTCAGCCTCCCGAGTAGCTGGGACTCAGGTGCGTGCCACCACGCCCAGCTAAATTTTTTTGTATTTTTAGTAGAGACGGGGTTTCACCATATTGGCCAGGATAGTCTATCTGCCCACCTTGGCCTCCCAAAATGCTGGGATTACAGCCGTGATCAAAGGATATTTTTAAAACTTTATTATTATGAGCTGGTGTGGGGGCTCACTCCTATAGATTCAGCACTTTGGAAGGCCAATGCAAGAGGATGGTTTGAGCCCAGGATTTCGAGACCAGCTTGGGTAACATAGTGAGACCCTGTCTCTACAAAAAGTTTAATAATTTGCCAGATGACATTCCTGTAGTCACAGCTACTTAGAAGGTGGAGGTGGGAAGATTGATTGCTTGAGCACAGGAAGGTTAAGGCTGCAGTGAGCTGATTGTGCCACTGCACTCTAGCCTGGGTGATAGGGTAAGACTGCCTCAATAAGTAAATAAATAAATAAATATAAAATTAATTAAATAATTAAAAATTAAAATTTGCTATTGAGAATTTTAGGATAATGTAGTAGGTACAAATGCAATAAATTTTTTTTATTTTTTTTTATTTTATTAGAATATATTTTTTAAACAGAAATAATGAATAAAGTACTTCTAAATAAATGTCAAAACGCAGTCTTTAAATATTTTCTAAAACTGCCGACTAAAATATATGTTCCTATTATAAAACTTTCAAACAATAAGAAAACAATTATATAAAAATTCTGTATATGTACTAAATTTTCTTTATCCAGTCTATCACTGATAGGTATTTAGGTTCACTCCATTTCTTTGCTGTTGTGAATAGGGTTGCAATGAGCATACCTGCATGCATGTGTCTTTATAATAGAACAATTTATATTCCTTTGGGTATAAATCCAGTAATGGGATTACTGGGTTGAATGGTATTTGTCTTTAAGTATCCGAGGAATCACCACACTGTCTTCCACAATGGTTGAACTAATTTACATCAACAGCGTATAAGCACTCCTTTCTCTCTACAGCTTTGTCAGCATTTGTTGTTTTTTGACTTTGTAATACTATGTAGCCATAAAAAAAGGAAAGAGATCATGTCCTTTGCAGGAACAGGGATGGTGCTGGAGCCCATTATCCTTAGCAAACTCACACAGGAACAGAAAATTAAAACCAAATGTTCTTACTTATAAGTAGAAGCTAAATGATGTGTTCATATGGACACATAGAGGGGGAGCAACAGACACTGTGGCCTATTGGAGGGTGTAGGGTGAGAGAAGGGAGAGGATCAGGAAAAGTAACCGATGAGTACTAGGCTTAATACCTGGGTGATTAAATAATGTGTAAACAAACCCCGTGACATAAGTTCACCTATGTAACAAACTTACACATGTACCCCTGAACTTAAAATCAATGCAAAAAAAATGAAATAAATAATTCTGTTTACATGTTGCTTATCTAGCTGGTCAATTTGACTTCCCTCTCTAGAGACTCACAGTTTAGTATCTATCATTAAGGATTTTAAAATAAACATATAAGAAATGGCAAATGAACACAAACATAAACTATTAAAAAATTAGACTGTATTTTACATATTGTTTATTAAATCACTACCAAATTTACAACATATTATAATATATCTCTTTCCAAGTACTTGGTTAATTTTTTATAACTGAGCACTGTTTAAAAATATGAATCTTTTATATATTAATATAATTTAACCATTCAGGGTTGAAGGATTTTCTTGCTAATCTACTCTGCGCTACAGTGAACACACTAGTATTTTTAACAGAATTTCCAAATAGTTCTCTAACAGTGCATCTTCTAAATTTTTATTCTTATTAAAATGTTACGTTAATTTTAATCTTACCAAAAAATACATTTCAAAATAACATTGCCATTTATACTTTTTCCAATGCAATATCCAAATCCTCATTTTTAAACATTCTCACATTTTATTGTTTATTTTCCTTACACTGATGGGTGAAAAAAAATTGATATTGCTATTTTCAATATTCTGATTACTCTCAGGGGTAAATATCTTTCTAAATTGGAAATTAATATTTTTATTTCATGTTTTCATTGCTAATATTCTCTGCTAATTATTTTACAAAGATGTTTTACTTCTCATAAATTTATAAAGTTTCTTTGTGTATTTTGCATATCTGCTTTATTTTAAATATTTTTTTATCCCTTTTGTTTTGATTTTGTTTATGAAATATTTATACATACATAATTTTTAAATACTATGTATTTTTCTACTTTTTTATAGATACATTTCTTTTGTATCTTGCCTCAATAGCTTTCTTACCCTTATATTATTTTTCTAATATGCCATATTTTCTTCTAGAGTTTTTATAGTTTTTCTCATTATATGTAAATATTTAATCAATTAGAAATTTATTTGGGGCTAGGTGTGGTGGCTCATGCCTATAATCCCAACACTTTGGGAGGCTGAGGCTAGTGGATGACTTGCAGTCAGAAACTGGAGACCAGCTTGGCCAACATGGCGAAACTCCATACTACTAAAAATACAAACATTAGCTGGACATGGTAGCGCATGCCTATAGTCTCAGCTACTCAGCAGACTGAGGCACAAGAATCACTCTAACTCTGGCCGGGTGTGGTGGCTCACGCCTGTAATCCCAGCACTTTGGGAGGCCGAGGCAGGTGGATGACCTGAGGTCAGGAGTTCGAGACCAGTCTGACCAATATGGTGAAACTCCGTCTCTAAAAAAAAAAGAATCACTTAAACTCTGAAGATGGAGGCTGCAGTGAGCTGTGATCAGGTCCCCTACAAGCAAGCCTGGGCAACAGAGCAAGAATCTGTCTCCAAAAAACAAAGAAAAGAAATCCTATTATTGTGGCAATAATAGGATTGATGAATCTTCCTTAAATATTCACCCTCATTGTTATGCAATTGTCCCAAAGTTGTTTATTAAATTGAATCGAAAGTTGTTTAATTGCAACTCCTTTGTGAATAAAAAAATCCAACACATTTTAATATTAACTACTCATCAATAATAATATGCCATCATATAATTTCACTGTAACTAAGTATGATTTAATTTAGTTTACAATTAAGGAAGAATTCTGTAGCATAGAAAAATAATTCTGTAGATAGAATGAATGGCTTTTGAAAGCAATTGCAATAGACACTAAAAAGTTTGATAATGATTTTAGTTGAAATTCTGAAATGAATTGATCAGCAGGACCTGGAATGACTTTCCTGGAACAAGTTATATCTAACTAATTTTATTTTCTTTTTGATTTTAACTCTCGAGTTTAGTATCCTTGATCTCAGGGCTTATTCTGAGTATTTGCACTCTCAGCATTTAGCATAGTTTCTAAAGTAGTGAGTATTCAATAACTGTTTACTAAATAAACTACTGAAATTATAAACATAATTTATTTGAACTACATTTACTATTTTTAAGTGAGTAATGATAAATCTAAATATCCCTATGATAACTAATTCGAGTTCAGGAAAACCAACAATTCTTCATACAAACAGGTATAATATCAACTGTTATTTGTCATTCTTATATGTCCACATATATTAGCAATAAATAGCATTATCTTTAATGTCACTATTAGACAAGATGGTTTATTTTTTACAGCTGTGAATTCTGTGTTTATGTGTTGCACGTGTTACTGTTCTAACGAGATGACACTTGGATTGTTATCTTTCAACTGATATTTGTTTGAAGGCAATGGAAACCACTTTTCCAAATTCTATAATTCCTTCTGCATCTAATTCAGAGCCCTGACCTCAATAAAAATGTTTCAAATACATGTGCTTAAAATATTGGATAAGAACATTAAAATTCATATACAAACATGTATTATTAACTAGATAATTGGTTCACTAAACTAAAATAATAGGTTTTTTTATTAAAATGTTTTATATTGTTCTGACTTGCATTGTTGAAAGTTTAAGAACTAGTGTCATCTTTCATTTTTACTTATGCTTATGTGGTTTCAAAAATGAGCAGGGTAAATTTTCTTAAAATATGAGACAATAACAGAGAATTATTCAAATAAAAAGCAAATATGCAAGCATATCTCATTGTTGATGTGCTAGCATATGGAGTTATGGAACGGAGGATAAATTGTGATTATAATGAAGTCAGAGTAATACAAATTTTAAAAATGATCCCACATTCAGCAGATCGCTAACCACCGCATAAATTTCACAACCAGTAATTCACTTTCTCTCATCTGGAAACCAGAAAAAGTAAAATGCACTTTAGAAAAAAGGAAATTAACTCTCTGTATGTTGTTGCAAAAATTCATTATTAAAATTCTTTCACAATATTGCATAAGTTCATGTTATATGAGTCTCACTGTTCAATTTAAGCAGAAAGTAGAAGCAATTTGCTGTAGTGGGAAAATAGAGCTATGAGAAACAATTATTTGGTTATAACATGATCTGATTTTATAGGTTATGATTTTTAATATGACTCGATATGTTATAACACCTGTGAATTTTAGTCCTTCTAATGTCACTTTCTTTCACTTCACCAGGTTAATTTGGGGACTGGATTATAGAAAATACTAAAAAGTGGTTTATAATTTATAAGGTGATAGGTATAAATTATTTGCATAGAAAATGATAGTTAATGTTTATGAATAATTACTATGTGTATTGCAAGTTTAAAATAATTTAATCTTTATGACAACTTTTTGAACTATTAATATCATTCTCATTTTATGGTTGATACTATTGAAGTATTCCTCCAGTAACTAAATCATGAAAAACTCATATTTTTAAGGAAAAAAATTAATATAAATTTCAAAACAAAGTGTTATATATGTGCTGTTAATATTACCCAAAGCAATCTATAAATTGAATGCAATCTTTATCAAAATTCCAACAGCCTTTTCAGCCAATCTTCAAATTCAGTTGGAATTGCGGAATGCCCCAAATTGCCAAAATAATCTTGAAAAAGAACAAAATTGGAAGACTAACTTTAAAAACTTACTATAAATCTGTAATAATCAAAACAGTGTGATACTGGCATAAAGATAGACATAAACCAATTGAATTGTTGACCATCCAGAAATAAGCCTATATATCTGTTGGGAAAACAGCAAAGGAGAAAGGACTTACAGAGTGCCTACATAAATTGGTTATGAGTAACACATAAACAAGGAACAACAGACTGCAGAAGGCCACAGGAGGCCTCTGAGGAGGAAGGCCTCTCCATATCTTATGTTCTGGTACAGGGTGACCTAGGCTCTGTTACCATAAACATTGTGCTCAAGGACATAAAACCTCTTCGTAGCACTATGATGTAGCCAGACTTGTAGGCTCCTTGTAAGGCTTGTGTTCCACCAACTGTACATAGATAATAAGCTAGAGATAACCACATGTTCTTGTTTTGTGAAACTCCCAAACCACCACTGTTATCAGTCTTTAAAATGACACACCAGTTCCAGTTCACTGATTCACTTCTGGCTCACTGATTCACTCCACCATGACTCCACCCCTACCCTGTAGATCAAAGTAATTATAATCAATAAATACTGTGGATGATCAGGGCTTGGGGCCTTCACTGCCTCCTCCAGAGTAATAAGTGATGGCCCCTGGTCCCACTGTCTCTCTTAATCTTTCTTTTTCTCATTCCTTTGTTGCCACCGAACTCTGGATACCCACGGGTGATGTAGGTCTAGCTCCCTATATTCTGATGCCCAATGTGGGGCTCATGGATCCCTACATTTTGGTGCCCAATGTGTAGGGCTCGTGGATTCCCTACATATATCTATGGTAAATTGATTTTTAATAGGGATACCATGATCTTTCAATGGAGGAAAGAACAGTCTTTTTAACAAATGATTCTGGGACAACTGGATCTATGTAGCAAAAACAAACAAAACTTTGAAACGTACATCACGCCATATATGAAAATGAACTCAAAATGGAAAAATAACCTAAATATAAGAACCAAAACTATGAAATTCCAAAAATAATATGTAGGGCTAAACCTTCATGACTTTTGGTATGGCAATGGATTCTTATACATGATATAAAAAACACAAACAACAAAAGAGAAGATAAATAAATTACACTTAATCGAAAGTAAAAATGTATTTGCATCAAAGAGCACTATCAAAAAGTGAAAAATAGTCTACAGAATAGGACAAAATATTGCAAATCATGTATGTAATAAGGTTTAACATCCAGAATATATAAAGAACCCCTAAAACTCAGTAACAACAAAACAAATTCAATTAAAATTGCATAAAGGACTTGAATAGACTTTTCTCCAAAGAAGATAAATACTGTGGATTAAATTGTGTTTCTCCAAAATTGATATATTTCTAGCCCCCAATGTGATTGTATTGGGAAATAGGACCTATAAGGACATAACTGCAGCTAAATGAAGTCATACAGTGAGACCCACAGGGTTGATAGCCTTATAAGAAAAGGAAGAGAGAGTTATCATTCTCTCTCTCCACACATGCACAGAGAAAAGCTTCTGTAAGCATACTACAAGATGACAGCTGTCTATAAACCAGGAGAAGAGGAATCAGAATAAAACTTATGTTGCCAGCATCTTGATCTTGGACTTTCCAGCCTCCAGGATTGTAAAGAACACATTTCTGTTGTTTAGGCCAGTCTATAGCATTTTGTTATAGCAGCTGAAGCAGACTAATACAGATTTTGGTATTGTGAAGTAAACTGCTGCTGAAATAGTTACCTAAAAATGTGGAAGTGGCTTTGGAACAGGGTAATGGGTAAAGGCTGGAAGAGTTTTGGAGTACAGGCTACAAATATTGATGTTAATGGCATCTCAGGTAAGAACTAGAAAAAAATAGATAGAGCTAGAGGGAAAGCCTGTCTTTTTAGAGAATAGATAAATAATCCTGAATAGAATGTTAGTAGAAATATGGTCATTAAAAGCCATTTTGGTGAGGTGTCATACTGAAATGAGAAGCAAGTTACTGGAAACTGGAGAATAGGTG
Organism: Ateles fusciceps; assembly: GCA_036589455.1. Taxonomy (NCBI): domain Eukaryota; kingdom Metazoa; phylum Chordata; class Mammalia; order Primates; family Atelidae; genus Ateles; species Ateles fusciceps. Next base: position 703,467 of record JAZHEH010000589.1, read on the forward strand.
ATCCTTACATGAAGGTGGCAAAAAAACTTGACTTCCTTGTGTTCTAGTGTTTTATGGAAAGTAGTTCTTGCAAGTGATGAAACTGGTTTGTTTTTTTTTTTAAGCAGAGAAAATTTCTAAGCAAATATTCAATGTGAAGCTTACATTCTCTTAATGGTTTATAGTAAAATTCAAGAAAAGAGAGACACATTGAAGGAATTTATAAGCACAAAAGGATGAGAACTTGAAGACAGAAAAAGTTATCAGTCTATTCATATTGTTGCAAAAACTGAGAAGACTTCGGTTAAAGAGAATGCTAAAAGTATGGCTGACAATTAGTATGGGTGTGAACCACAAATTTAATCAGCCACCTCAGCAGAAACCAGGGGTTATGATGGGATTATACCAGCAAAAACACTGCCAGCAGAGACTAAGAAAACAGAGAAAATAGACAGAATAAGTCGAAGGTGAGTTGGAAACATGCATTATCCTGTAAGAAAAGGGACCAATGACTCCAAAGGAGGTTCAGAGATCATCAGAGCTGCCTTTTAAGTTTGAAAGGGCATTGACTGCAGTTTCAACAGGCCAGATGGTCTCCAACTGAAGCCTTGGATTTAGTCAGTGCTTCTGGAAGGTGGAGTCTGAGGCAGAAGAGGATTATTCTCCAGCTTTAAGATCTAGTGAAATTTGCCTTCCTAGGTTTTGGATTTACTTGGTACCCATTACTTCTTTCTTTTCTATTTCTCTCTTCGGAATGGGAATGTCTGTCTTATGCCTGTCCCATCACTGTATTTTATAAGCACATACCTTGGGTTTTGCATGTTAACAACTGGCAAAAAATTTTGCCTTAGAATTAATAATACCCTGAATTTTACCCACATATAATTTAGATGATATTTAGATGAGACTTTGGACTTTAGGCTTTATACTTAATGCTGGAATAAGTTAAGATTTTAAATTTATTGAGATAAAGTATATTTTCATGTGATAATGATATAACTATTGGGAAGCCAGGGAAGGAAAGCTATGGACTAAATTGTATCCTCCAAATTTATATATTGAAGCCCTAACCCTCAGTATAATTATAATCAGGATAAATAAATAATTATGGTTAAATGAAATTAGAAGGGTGGAGTCCTGATCTGATGGGATTAGTTTCCTTACAAGAAGAGACACAACCAGAGAACTAACTCTCTCTCTCTCTCTCTCTCTCTCTCTCTTGCTCTCTCTTTCTCTCTCTCCCTTCCTTTCCCTCCCATCAAGAGCACTTAGAGGAAAGGCAAAAAAGTAATTGTCTGTAAGTCAGGGAGAGTGTCCTCACAAGAAAGAAAACCCTGCAAAACCTTGATTTTGGACTTTCAGGTCTCCAGATTTGGGAGAAGGTAAATTTCTGTTGTTTAAACATGCAATCTGTGGTATGCTATTTTGTGCTGGTAGCCCAAGCCGTCAAATAGATTATGAAAAGCCTATGATACCAGTATAATACCAATGTAAATACCAATAAACACATGATAAGATGCTCAGCATTAGTCATTAAGGAAATACAAATCAAAACCATAAGTGAGATACCACTTACACCTGTGAGGATGGCTATAATAAAACAAAACAAAACAAAACCAAACCATGAAAAATAACTGGAGGCGGTAAAAATGTGGACAAACTGAAATCCTTGTACATAGAAGGTGGGAATATAAAAGGGTGCAGCCACTGTAAAAAGTAGTGTCATGGTTTCTCAAGAAGTTAAACATAGAATTACTATATTTAACACTGAGGTATGCACCCAAAAGAATGAAAAATAGGGATATAAATAGATGCTTGCACACCACTTGCAGCGTTACCCACAATATCCAAAGACAGAAATAACCCATTATCCATCAAAAGATGAATGGAATAGAAAATATGGCATCTATAAACAATGGAATATTGTAAATATTTTCAGTTGCAAAAAGGAATAAAGTTCTAGTACATGATACAACACAAATAAAACTAGACAAAAAAGGACAAATATTACATGATTTCACTTACATGAAATATCTATAATGTACAAATTCATAAAGACAGAAAGTCTTAGAGATTACCAGGCAATGGGGAAAGGAGGGGATGAAAAATTATTGCTTCTAGTTACTGAGTTTCAATTTCCAGTGATAAAAAAAGTTGTAAATACATTATACTGATGGTTGCAAAATATTGCAGATGTAATTAATGTCACTGGATTGTATCCTTAAAATGATTAAAATACAAATTTTATGTTATGTGTGTATACATATATATATTATATATATATATATATAAAATCACTATTTTAATTTTTTTATAAAAGAATTTATCTCCAATTGTTCAGGCCAAACATATTTAAAAATCATATTTGACTTATCTTATATTTCACCTTCCATATCTTGACAATATATATTAGCAGGTATGGCTAATGGGACTATTTATTGTACTTCTCTTTTTCAACACTACTTAACTCTCACTGGGGTTTCAAACACACCTAGAATTTTACTGGTATTATAGCACAGCCTGGGAACTTGGCTAGGTTCTACCTATTGTGTTTCTTAAGGGACCTGAGAAATATTTTGCCTATTAAAAACAATCCTGCCAATTCCTGACTCTATCCAACTTTACAAAGGCAAGAAAGCTATTTATAGTATCTGATTTAAAACCAATATAAAGTTACAGTAATCCAAATAATGAAATATTGGTGAAAGGAGATTAATGAAACATGATATAGTTTGGAATAAGATAACTGCTTTTAAAGAAGGTGCCCAGGAATTCAATGAGAAAAGCAAAGTGTTTTCAACAAACATTTCTGGAAGAAATTTATATTCCTATGAGGAAAAATTTAATGAACCCTTACATCACCTGATACACAAAAGTAATCTCAAATGAGTTGTAGACCTAAGTATAAAAATGAACGTTATGACACTTATAGAAAAAAATATAAGATGCAATCTTTATGACCTAATGGCTGCCAAAGATTTATTAGACAGGATATAAAAAAGCATGAACCATAAAAGCAAATTTGAATAATTGAACTTTATTAAAATTTTTTAAAAATACTTTTTGACAGCCACATAGAGCTGGGCTAGGTGGTTCACACCTGTAATCCCAACACTTTGGGAAGCCAAGGCGGATGGATCACCTGAGATCAGGAGCTTGAGACCAGCCTGGAAAATATGGTGAAACCCCGTTTCTATTAAAAATACAAAAATTTAGGTGGGCGTCTTGGCACATGCCTGTAATACCTGCCATTCAGGAGGCTGAGGCAGGAGAATCATTTGAACCTGAGAGGCAGAGTTTGCAGTGAGCCGAGATTGCACCACTGCACTCCAGCCTGGGCAACAAGAGTAAAACTGGCTCCAAAAAAAAAAAAAAAAAAAAGAAAAGTCAAGCCACACAAAAGAAGTTTTCATAATCCATCTATCTGAAAAATGTCTTCTATATCTTGTATCCAGAATAGATAAAAATCTAACATCTCCATAAAAGACAAACCAATTAAAAAGTGGGTAAATAATTGACGCAGTCACTTTACAAAAGAAAATAAATAGCCAATAATCACAGAAAAAATCCCCAACATCATTGGCAATCAAGAAAATATGAATTAAAACTACTACGCATTTATTGGAATGATTAATAAGACAGATTATATCAAGTACTGGCATGGAAATAGTACACTGGATCTCTTAAGTATCGTTGCAAATATAAAGTCAAACAAGCTGTTTGGGAAACTGGCTATTTCTTAAAAAGTTAAACATATACCTTTAAGGTAATACAGTCATTCTACTTCTAAATATTTACTCTGGAGATATAAAACACTGAAGTTTCACTGGGAATTTCATTCAATTGATAGCAAAATATTTGTATCCTCTATTAAAAATCCTGTGACATAACACCTTTCTGCATGTAGGGGTTAAAATTATTACAGAGTTATGACCAGAACTCAAATGTTCAGGAATAGTGAAACCTCTATGTGAACTCCTACTTGAGAGGTAAATATTTTCATTTTCCTTGAATAACAGTCGAGGGCATCCCAAGCTCAGAGTGTCCTTGACTAATGTTGAATAACAGGAGGGGAAGATCTGGCCAATTTCCCTTCCTACTTAGTTAATGAAAACATCAAGGATGAACTTACATAATGAAATTTTGACTCTCAAGAGGAGGTCTGAGTTTTATTTTCTAGTGTCCTTGCATAAACTTTGTATGAACCCCTTGCCTAAACTTTGCATGAACCCAACCATGTAAAAGACTAGCTACATCAGAAAGAAAGACAACGAGAGACGGAATTCTGCGTTTGACTTGCGACTACCCGTACTGCTTTCTGCCGGTGTTGATTACTTGTTGAATTGCTTCTTGGGTATGGTACCATTGTAAATTTGTAAATAAATCTTCTTTTTCTATCTCACTTTAAAAACTTGGCTGGTGTTTTTCCTTCCCACGAACCTACTCTTTAAAAAATAAATCCAAGCTTGGTACTTCAGTTTTTCTTCAGTTAAAACTGAAACAAATTGGCGTAGTCGGCAGGATTCGGGGGGATAAGGAGGGGCAACATGCCTTTCTTCAAATGTGATGTTAAAGCTGTTGTGTGTGATATTCCGGGATGGGATGATTCAACTTTTTCCGCAGTAGCCCGTGTATGGGCCTGTGGAACAGGACTAAGTGAGAACTGGGATGGCCGGCTACGATCGGCCGACCCCATGCAGGTATGTGAAACATTAGAACTAGTACCAGTGGAAAAGGGGAAAGAGTTGGTGGCTATTAGCCGCCGAGGTTGGATTTTATTGTCAGCTTATAGAAAGCAGTATCTAGAAAAGCAGAAGGTTATACAAGAAAAGTTACAATTAGAAAAGGAGTTAACAGATTTACAAAGTAAGTTGTCAATGTTGCAGTGTCAAAATTGTATTTTAAGGGACCAGGTGAGAACATACCAAGGAGTGGCCCAAAAGGCAGCAGTGCGATGTGCTCAGTATAAATATCGTAAGAGAAAAGGAAAGGTGAATGCTCAAAAGGTTCATGCAGTAATTGCCACTGCTAAAGCTGATTGGGACCCAGATACATGGGATGGTGATATCTGGGACGATACAGATGATGAAGTGGATTGGGATCAGTTAGATGAAGCTACTCAAAAGTATAACCCACCTCCTGTATCAGCACAAGCAAAGCCGTTATCTAGGCGGCACCAAAAATTGGCGGCCAAAGGACGGACTGAAACTTATCTAATCCAGGAAGATTTTACACAGCAGGAAATTCAAGATATCTTATATAAATTCTCTCAAAAACCTAATGAACCTTTATTAGATTGGATGGTGTGCATTGCTAATATGGGAGCGGGGGTATTCGTATTGATCATCAGGATGCCGCCAAATTTGTGACAGTATCTACTAATCCCACAGTCCAGACTGCTTTTAGGGATCATCAATTTGTGTGGGGGGGGGGGGGAATGATGGAGCCGGTGCTATGACTAGTATGTTGGAGTTGGCAGCCCGAGGATGTGTGGGGCAGTACCCCACTGAGTCTGCTTGGCCTTCTGATAATCGGCCATGGTATACTATTCAGGAAGGGATTAGGAGGTTAAAAAGAGAGGCTATGAAAACTGCTATTGCTTTGGGACAAACTGATACTTACCTAACTATCGCTTTGCTATCTACGCATCGTAGTGTTATGGTTAAAACAGCACCTCCTGCATATAGACATTTAATAATTACATTATTGCTAAATGAAACGGGAAGTCCTATTGAAAAAATTTTGGAAAAAATGGTAGAATTGGGGGACATGGGTGATTGGGCACCCAATTCCCCCAAGGATTCTTCTAAAAAAGTAAAAAACAGAATTACCCGGAAAGAAATGTTTCAGGCACTATTGAAAGTAGAAATGAAACCAAATAAATTAGATGGTTTACCTAATAGTGAGTTATGGGCCCTATATAAAGAAAAAGTTCGGACAGTAAAGAAGGTAAAATTTGGAATTGAAGATGACAAAACTAAATCGAATCCGTTTTTTGGGACCCCTGAGGTGAAAAGAGGTTCAGACACTAAATCCAAGAATAATACTGAATTAACACCTTCCCAAATTTATCCGTGGGATGATCTTTTTCCCCTCTAATTAACAAATTAACCAAGCCTCGGTGTCGCGCAAACATTTTAATATACGCCCACATGTTCCAATTACTATTTTTTGGAGAAATGGATCTCAAACTAAAGTTAAAGCTCTGGTGGACACTGGGGCGGAGGCTTCACTTGTTTATGGTAACCCTACAAAATTTAAAGGATTAAGAACTACTATCACAGGATTGGGAGGATCAGAAATCATCGCTAAACAAACTAAATTAGAAATAAAAATTGGACATACTCCTAAACGTGAATATATAGTTATAATTGTCCCAATTCCTGAGTATATACTAGGGATGGATATTTTAAAAGGAATGACTTTGCATTTGGAGGATGGACGTTATAATTTTGCTATAGCTAAACTTACTTATAAAATCTTTCCCAATTTAATTATTGGTAAATTAAGAATGGAGCCTCTCACCCTACCTACGCCCACTAAAGTTATACACTGTAAGCAATACAAAATACCAGGTGGATATACTGAAATAACTGATACCATACAAAATTATGTGGAAGCTGAGGTAATAGTTCCTTGTACATCAAAATGAAATAGTCCAATATGGCCAGTCCGCAAATCTGATGGGTCGTGGCGAATAACCATAGATTACAAAAATTTAAATGCAGTTACTCCTCCTTTACATGCCGCTGTGCCAGACACTATTATCTTAATTGAAAATATACAGAAGCATCCTGGTCAATGGTATGTAGTCTTAGATTTGGCTAATGCCTTTTTTACAATACCCATTAACCCAGACCAGTGGCAATATTTTGCTTTTACCTGGGATGGGCGTCAATATACTTTTACCAGACTGCCACAAGGATATAAACATAGTCCAACTTTATGTCATAAGATAGTAGCTGAACATTTAGATAAGTGGACTCACCCTAATGTAGTGCTCCATCATTACATTAATGATATAATGATACAAGGACATAATCAAATTACCCTACAACAAGCATTATCTTCCTTAACTGATCATTTATCAACTAAAGGATGGAAAATTAATCCCGCTAAAATACAAGGGCCAGATCAACATGTAAAATTTTTAGGAATCTATTGGGACCATGGGCAGCAGTCAATTACCCCAAAAGCTAAGCAACGTATTTTGGAATTTCCACCGCCCACTAATAAAAAGAAAGCTCAAAAATACATTGGTTTATTTGGATATTGGCAAAACCATATACCCCATCTAGGTATTTTATTACAACCTTTGTTTAAAGTGACCAAAAAAAAATATCAATTTAAATGGGGAAAAGAGCAACAAGAAGCTTTTGAGTGCACCAAGGAGGCTATTCAACAAGCATTAAATTTATGGCCTTTGCGAGAAGGTCCATTAAAATTAATAATTAGTGTAATTGATCAACATACTAATTGGAGTTTATGGCAAAAACAAAATGGAAAACGTGTTCCTTTAGGCTTTTGGTCCAGAAAATTGCCCCAGTGTAAGAAACCATATACTCAATTAGAACAACAACTATTAACAGCATACTGGGCACTAACTGAAACTGAGCATATAACAGCTAACAGAGAAATCATTTTAAGACCACAAATTCCCATAATGCAATGGGTACTATCAGATCCAGTATCCCATAAGATAGGGCATGCTCAAAAATCCCATGTCATCAAATAGAAATGGTATATTCAAAACCGAGCTCGGGCTGGTCCTACAGGGACCTTACAATTACATAAAAAAGTCTTCTCATGCCCAGCACCTATCCCTTTAAATAGTACCACACTGCTTAAACATATTAGCAGTAAAGTATGGGCCAACAATGGATATGATACTTTAACAAAAGGGCAGCAACAACATGCTTGGTTCACAGATGGATCTGCAAAATATATAGGTGCCAAACAATATTGGAAGGCTATAGCTTATAATCCTTCCTCACATGTTACTTTAGAGCACTCTGGAACTAACTGCAGCAGTCAATTTGCAGAATTATATGCCGCATGGCTGTGTTTAGAAAAAGAATATGGGGGACAATGTCACATTTTTACTAATTCCTGGGCCATATATATAGGATTATTAACTTGGATAGCCCAATGGGAACATGATGGATGAAAAATCCGAGATAAAACCCTATGGGGAGCGGAAATTTAACAAAATATATGGATTGTATTGCAATGTACTAATGTTTCTGTTTTTCATGTAAATGCCCATACATCCTTGAATTCAATTAAAAAGTTATACAACAAAAAGGCAGATGAATTAACCAAAATTAATACTAATATACATGCTGAAGATCATTTAAAATGTACACAATGGATACACAAGCATACTGGTCACACTGGGGCCAAAACCATATACAGGTGGGCTAATCAAAGGGGGATTTATCTCCCTCTTGATGTTTGTAAAACTGTTACATACCAATGTCCTGTATGTAATCAGGATAGACTCCAACATGTACCATGTATAGTTACTGGTAAATTAGCTCGAGGAAAACAGTCAGCTCAAATTTGGCAAATTGACTACATAGGCCCACTACCTATGTCAAAAGGATGTGCCTATATTTGTACTATCGTAGATACTTATACTGGAGTCCTTATAGGATGCCCATATAAAAGAGCCACTCAACTTAATACATTAAAAACATTAAATTATATATTGTTATATTTATGAAACCCCACTCCAAATTCAAAGCGATAATGGGTCACACTTTAAAGGTAAGTTAATAACTGATTATTGTGCTCAATATAATATAGAATGGATATATCATTTCCCCTACTATCCTCAGGCTGCAGGCCTCATAAAAAGAATAAATGGTTTGCTAAAAAAAAATTACAAAAATTAGGGAGCAACTCTTGTCATGCTTGGAAAGATTTTTTATTGACTGCTTTAATGCAACTTAATAATCGTCCTTTAACTGATGGACAAACTCCCCTCCAACAAATGTTAAATACTCCTTCTACTTTAGAGGTTCGGTTTCAGTCCACAAAGACTGACAATTTTACTATTAATTGGTGGAAGTTTCATCCTAATTCTATACAACCCTGGAGTGCCACTAATGCTGCAGCCGGATATAATCTTTTTACTTATAACACCATAACAATTCCAGCACATATGCAACAAGTTATACCCATTGGAATTGGATTAAAAATTCCCCCTGGATATTATGGTCAACTTGCTGCCCAATCAAGTTTAGCCTTAAAAGGGATAATGATTTTGGGAGGTATTATTAATGCTAATTATTATGAAAAAATTAAAGTATTAAGTTATAATTCTTCTGACACAAACATCATATTACCAAAAGGACATCAAATTGCTCAAATTTTATTTATTCCTGTATTACAAACTTTAAATTGGGAAGTGCAAAAATATCCACCCATCTCTGGGCATACTGGGTTTAATAGTACTAATAGATGTGTATGGGTGCAAACTGCCCCTAACAAACCCCTTCAACCTGGTAAAATAGTGACTAAAGAAAAAAATAATTGTTTATATGTCTTAATTCCTCCTGCAAATACTCCTATTTTAGTACCATCTAACCATTTGTATTTTCAACCATAGTATTTTATAGGCATTCTAATTCTGGGAACTCCCTTGGTTTTAACATATACACCTGAAACCATTCTACAAGCAACAAAATCCATAAATAAATCAGACTCAATACTTCTACAATGGGGATGGCAGAGCTCAACACGTATTCAAACTCAAGATAATTTTACTTGCAATGTTAATCAAAAATGTCTTCATACTAACTTTTTTGTTAAAGGAACTAATATTAATACATGGACAGGACCTTTTCCAGTCAGACGTGTACTAACCAGTGACAGTTCTGTTACCATAAATATTACAACCAATGTCAGTATCTCTTGTTGTACTAAAGATTTAACTCCCCTAATGCATATGTCAATGTCACAATATAGACAACACTTGATATCAATATTATCTGATTGCAATCAAAGTATGATGTTTATACAAGTAAATATTACTACTTATCTTTTATATCATAATATGAACACAATTACTAATCGTACTAACTGGACTGATTATATGCATATAGTTATTAAAAATAAAAAAACTTTTAACATAACTCAACCCACTCTAATGCGTATTCCCCATGCTTGCGTAAACACCACATTACTAGCTCAATCATACCATCTACTTCTTAATATTAGTTTTCCATTATTAACTCCATGTGTACGAAGACGCAGGGCATGGTATAACACCCTATTAGGAGGGGGTAGGAACTGGAATTGGACTAGCAAACAGTTTTAATTTAAATACTTTAGCATATAAATTAAAAAATACTGAACGGAATGCCGCCATGGCTACCAGCTTAAATGTACCGTGGATTCCCACTAGTATTAAACCTTTGGAACAGCAATTGCAATATCAAAAATCATTGTTACACATATTTAATACTACTGTATTTTCTACTACTCAAAATATAATAACACTATTTAATTGGACACAATGCTCCTTACAATATCTATATACATATATACAAGTAAAAAATATGAAAAAAAATTTAGTTTTAGGTTCAATTCCATGGCCCACCATATTTAATATTCCATATACTACCTGGGTGCGAACTCATAATCCATTTCAGTGCCAACTCACATATTGCATTGGAACAATAATATATTATAAACCCAAACAAACTACTGTTTTATGTCCTTATCATGTTCTTCCTATACCTTATCCACATTATTTTTTACAACCTAAGTATTATGGAACATATATAGATAATCAAAATGTAACTTATAATTTGCAAAATTGTAATAATACTAATCAAGGTCTCGTGTGCAATGGGTTACAACAACAAATGAAACCATGTCTGCTACAATTTTCTGTTAATCACTGCGTTTTTACAATTATACCCGCATTAAACTATTCAGTAATCTATAAGGTCACTTATCAAACTGTCTGTCTGGCTACTGCACAATCAGTTACTATTCAATTTTTAAAAGTCACTGCTCCTTTTTCTGGTTGTGTACGTAATATTAATATATTACCTTGGTATAATACCACTATATATCTTACTCCCATTAACCAAACGTATAATCTTACCTTTCATCCTTTGCAATTACCAAAATACCCCTTAAAAGTGTATTTAAATTTACCTCTTATTTTATACCAAAATGAACAGTTAAATAAATTGTTACTCTCTCTCAACAAGCAGTTAGCTCAATATAAATTACAAACCACCATTGTTAGTAATAAACTACAAGCTTACTTTCATGCCATTGCTACAAATAGTAACCACAACTGGTGGGACTGGCCTTTTACACATCCTAATACTTTTTATCGTTTTATTCCATTTTTTGCTTTTATTTTCGTTAAACTTATATTTAGCATATGTAGTTGCTGTTGCAATCTATATTTGTATAAACAAATAAGGTCATTATATACTTCTATATTGCATACTCAATTTGTTTACAGTCGTTCCGGCCATACCTAAGGGCCGTGTGTAGGGGTTAAAATTATTACAGAGTTATAACCAGAACTCAAATGTTCAGAAATAGGGAAACCTCTATGTAAACTCCTACTTGAGAGGTAAATATTTTCATTTTCCTTAAATAACAGTCGAGGGCATCCCAAGCTCAGAGTGTCCTTAACTAATGTTAAATAACAGGAGGGGAAGATCTGGCCAATCTCCCTTCCTACTTAGTTAATAAAAACATCAAGGATAAACTTACATAATAAAATTTTGGCTCTCAAGAGGAGGTCTGAGTTTTATTTTTTAGTGTCCTTGCATAAACTTTGTATGAACCCCTTGCCTAAACTTTGCATAAACCCAACCATATAAAAGACTAGCTACATCAGAAAGAAAGACGAGGAGAGATGGAATTCTGCGTTTGACTTGCGACTACCCGTACTGCTTTCTGCCGGTGTTGATTACTTGTTAAATTGCTTCTTAGGTATGGTACCATTGTAAATTTGTAAATAAATCTTCTTTTTCTATCTCACTTTAAAAACTCGGCTGGTGTTTTTCCTTCCCACGAACCTACTCTTTAAAAAATAAATCCAAGCTTGGTACTTCAGTTTTTCTTCAGTTAAAACTGAAACACTGCACCACTCACATCTTTCCCTACTGTTTACAGCAAAATCTCTTTAAAAAACTTCTGTTCACTGCCTCTCATCTCCCTTTTTCTCCTAAATCTACTTAGTCTACTTCTCTCACCATTCAACAGAAACTGTGCTAATTAAAGCATTAATTAACTTCATCTTGTCAAAGACAATGGCCAATTCTTTGATTCTATATTACACAAAGTATCAGCAATACTTATCACAATTAATCATCACTTTCTTCTTGAATCACATTCCTCTGGAGAGTCATTTTATCATCATCTTAATTACATTTTCTCTTGTATTTTGACTCTTCATGTCCTCTTTACTGGCTTCATCTCATTTATAAGACCTATATATGTTTCTGAGCCACAGTGATCTATCACTGCTTTCTTACTGTACCACATTCTTACTTGATGTTGAGTACTACTAATTTACTTGAATTTATTGTCTCCAAAATGGATCTCATCTCAGTATGAGAGTTACACTCAATTGTACCCGACTGACAATTATACTCGATTATACTGAAAAATTACATTTAGATGATCAAAATGTGTCTAAAATTTAAGCTGGTCAAAACGTAACTATTCTGTTAATTACAAATCTGTTAACCCAGACTTACCTCTGTGACCAATGGCATGGCAAGAATAGAGTGGTGGGAACAGCCTTTCCTGTGTATTTTGTCTTGAGTGTAAAATGTATTAAAATATTAGGCTGCCTGCTTCCTAAGGCTTTACTTGGTGAGCTCCCACTCTGTAAGAAAAATGGGACAACAACAACAAAATAAATATTAAAAACGCCAAATTAAATTCATTCTTTTTTAAAACAATGATTTCAGAAAACTACGTTTCTTTTCTTTATGGGAACTTAGGAATTGTTCAGTACAATGCAGACTCGACAGGCTTCAATTATCCTGGTGTTACAGATAGTATTTTTTTGTTACAAATGTAGGTATTTCTTCCTAACCTCTCTTCTCTCTTAACATCGGAATCATTCTTCTCCTGAATTTCTTTCTAATACTTCTGACAATTCCTCATCTATTTATCTATCTGCCTAACGTGCGTGTGTGTGTATGTACAGATAGGTAAATAGATATCTCCTACACATATACACACACATGCACACTAGGCAGAAAGGTAAATAGATATCTCCTACACATACACACACACACTCACCAGGCAGAGATAGGTAAATAAATATCTCCAACACATACACACACTCACTAGGCAGATAAATAGATATCTCCTACACACACACACACACACACACACACGCACACACACAGTGGATAGATAAACAGATATCTGGATAACTTTATCTGTATGACTTGGCCAGTTTTGTTAGTTAGGAAGCATCCATTAAGTCCCTGATTTCAGAATGATTACCTCATTCTTGTAGCTTTTGTTTATGCTTTTCTGTTAAATTTTTTGATGATCCTTGCCTGCTTAACTATTCCTTATAATTATTAATAACTGCACTATGAGTCAGCTTATCATGGAAATTCGAACAGATTTTGTGCTAGACCATAAATACAGTCATTATACAGAATAGCTGTAAGGGTATGTTTGTCTTCTCTTTTTCTCTTTTAGTTTTGTGATACTGAGTAAGCAATGTGAAGTCTCTGAAATTAGTTTTATCTATTACAAAATAGGAATAATAAAAAATAAATCTTAATAATGATATAACTCCTTTTATAATGATGCATGGTGAAAAATATTGTAAACTTTTAAAATTTATATTGATACCAATCATTACTATTATGAAATTTCCAAAATAAAGCCAGAAACAGAAAAGTATAATTTATTGATTAAAAATTAAACTTGTAAAATATTAGAAATTATAAACAATTATATTAAAACCTCAATTTGAAATGAAAAATTATGAAAAAAACATTGCTACAAGTAAGAGTAATAAAGTATAAAATCATGCAAAAAGCTGTGATATTCCCAAAATAACATAGTGATATTCATTGCATCAATGTAATTTTGTCTGTGGGTTTAAGCCAAGTCTATACTGACACTTAAATTTTTATTGCAGGTTAAAAATCTAAGAGAAAGTTACTTTCCTTATTATGTTCTACTATAGCAATAATTTTAAGAATTTATTTAAAATGAAAAGGTATATTTATATTTTACTGTCTCATGAATTCTTAAAAATAGCTTAAATATGAAAAAATATTTCCTGTACTATTAATATAATTAGAATAGGCATCTATGATACTTTTCTTGGGAACATACTTTATGAGAGGCAGGATTACTAAAATGAGCATAGTGAAATAGGATGATTTTTGTTGCAAGTAACTGAACCTTTACTTAAGAATGCTTAAATAGGAGAGAGATCCAAGATGGCCAATTAGCAGCAGCTCAGGATTGTAGCTCCCACTGAAAGCGCAGAGAGTGAGTGGACGCCACATTTTCAGACGAATTTTCATTGCCCACGGACCAAGAGATTCTTGGCGGAGGAGCCCCACGGGTCACCAGCGCGACTCTTTTGGAGGGTGCGGCCGTTTTGCAGGCGCCCCGGCGCAGCGGTTCTCAGTCCAGAGTATACGGGACTGAGTGCCCTTTGGTTGGCGTTGGAGCTCCGGGAAACCAGAGTCTCCCATTCAGCTGATTGAAAAGCGGACTGAAGTGGGGGAACCAGACCGGGAGATTCCAGGGCAGAAAGCGCCACGAATCTTAACGCCGCTGTTTCAGCCGGTGTAGTGGGTCACCACAGGGGAAGGCTGGTACCCCCCTCCACACACACAAAAAATAAAAACAGCAGTTGGAACTGCTGAAGATTGAGAGTTTCACAGCAAGTACAGCTGAACCTGGGAAGGTCCAGCTCTGTGGGGGGAGGGGCGTCCACCGAAGGAAAATTAAGAAATAGAAAAAACTTTACCACCAACAAGCTGGACGTCCACTCAGAGACCTAATCTGAAAGTCAGCAATTACACAGACGACAGGTGGATAAATCCACAAAGATGGGAAGAAACCAGCGCAAAAAGGCTGAAAACACCCGAAATCAGAATGCCTCTCCTCCTACAGAGGATTGCAGTGCCTCATCACCAATTGAACAAGGCCTGATAGAAAATGAATGTGAGGAATCAACAGAATAAGGCTTCAGAAGGTGGATAATGAGAAACTTCTGTGAGCTAAAAGAACATGATCTAGCCCAATGCAAGGAAACTAAGAACTTTGAAAAAAGGTTTCACTAAATGTTCATGAGACTGGACAATTTAAAGAGGAATATAAGTGAATTAATGGAGCTGAAAAACACAATACGAGAACTTCGCAAAGTATGCACGAGTTTTAACAGTCGAATTGATCAAGCAGAAGAAAGGATTTCAGAGGTCGAAGACCAACTTAACTAAATAAAATGAGAAGACAAGATTAGAGAAAAAAGGTAAAAAGGAATGAGCAAAGTCTCCAAGAAATATGGGACTATGTGAAAAGACCTAATCTATGTTTGATCGGTGTACCTGAATGTGACGAAGAGAATGAATCCAAGCTGGAAAATATTTTTCAGGATATTATCCAGGAAAACTTTCCTAACCTAGCAAGGCAAGACAATACCCAACTCTAGGTACTACAGAGAACACCACAAAGATATTCCTCAAAAAGAGCAACCCCAAGGCACATAATCATTAGATTTATCAGGGTTGAAACGAAGGAGAAAATACTACGGGTGGCCAGAGAGAAAGGTCAGGTTACCCACAAGGGGGAGCCTATCAGACTCACAGCTGATCTCTCAGCAGAAACCCTACAAGCCAGAAGAGAGTGGGGGCCAATATTCAACATCCTTAAAGAAAAGAACTTTCAACCCAGAATTTCATATCCAGCCAAACTAAGTTTCATAAGTGAAGGAAAAATAAAATTTTTTACAAACAAGCAAGTACTCAGAGATTTCATTACCACCAGGCCTGCTTTACAAGAGCTTCTGAAAGAGGCACTATATATAGAAAGGAACAACCAGTATCAGCCACTTCAAAAAACCCATCAGTAAGCTGCATCCAGATCCATCTTACATGCAAGGATATACAGAGACTCAAAACAAAGGGATGGAGGAAGATTTGCCAACCAAATGGAGAGGGAAAAAAAAAAAAAAAAAAAAAGCAGTAGTTGCAATTCTCATCCCTGATAAAACAGACTTTAAAGTAATAGAAACCGAAAGAGATAAGAAGGACATTGTATAATGGTAGAGGGATCAATGTAACGGGAAGAGCTAACGACCCTAAGTCTATGCGCACCCAATATAGGAGCACCCAGATACATAGGGCAACTTCTTGGTGACTTACAAAGAGACTTGGACTCCCACACAATAATAGTGGGAGACTTTAACATTACATTGTCAATATTGGACAAATTAATGAGACAGAAGGTTAAGAAGGATACCCGGGACTTGAACTTAAACCTCAAACAAGTAAACTTAATAAACATTTACAGAACTCTCTACTTCAAATCCACAAAACATACATTTTTTTTCAGTAACACATCACATTTATTCTAAAAGTGACCACATGGTTGGGAGTAAATCACTCCCTAGCAATTGCATAGCATTTCATAGGTTTAAATGAAATATTGGTTGGCTGTTTGTTTGTTATTTTCCTCCCTTATTCCTTCCTGTCTCCATTGTATAACACAATTATTAGTATAAAAAAGCTTTCAATATCCATTTGTGGACTGCATTCTAGCCTGGACAATAGAGCAAGATTCCCGTTCTCTCTCCCCTTTTTTTTCCTTCTTCTTCTTCTTCTTTTTCTCTTTATTTCATTCTTTTTTTTCTTCCTTCTTTCTCTTTTCTCTTTTTTTTAAAAAAAAAAGGAAAGAAAAACCAGCAAAAATAAATAAATAAATAAATAAATGAATGTTGAGAAATGCTTGTTTTGATCAATGCATTTGTATGCTTTGAGTTTTTATTGTTATTTTTGTCTTTAGTTGACTGGAAGTTAGGAGAAATGAAGGGCTTAGAGAGATAAAATCCAAGAATGTTGAGCATAAGTTATAACTTCTTCAAAACATGTCTATTTAGATGACCAAATTTTGATTTCCTTGAATTGAGTATTTAAGACTGTTTTGAGGAGTAAATTATGTCTCTGCTTTACTCATTCCTTTAATGTTCTCACCAGCCTTCACCCAATTAAAAAAAAAAAACAAAGTCATACTTTCTTCATTATGATCAATTCTGAAAAAGAAATTTCTATATATACATACATATAATTTGATTTTTCCAGCAAAAGGCTGCTACTTATCTCCATTTTTTAGTATGGATGAAGATATTTCCTAATTTAATATTCAGTTGGTATCTCAGTAGATAATAGTAGAACTATTAGAAGAGGGAAGAGACTAATACATTTGTACAAATTATCATTATACTCAGCAACTCACTTCCAAAAATATCAGAATAAATGGTAGCTCTCTTTCTTTTATCTTTGCAAATGTCTTTGTGAAAGTACTTTAGGCTAGGGAACACACATACCTGTGATAATTTTAGTTGAAGTAAAAGTCAGTAAGTAATTTCAACCATCAGCTAATTAATCCACAAAGTTGAACTTAAACCATCAGCTAATTATCCTATGGGTCTGAGCCATAGACCATTGAGAAAGGATCTAGAGGACAAGGGTTGAAAGACAAGGTACTCTCCTGCCACAGTAAGCACTTTGGCTGGGTGAGGGGGGTGGGGTCTACTATTCTTTGCTTGATAAAAATACAGTTAAGCAAGCTGAAGAATGATTGATAATTTCGACTTGGTCTAAAATATATTCATTTAAAATCAGGTGTTATTATTTTCTAGTCTCATGTCCTCTCTTATGAATCTCCTGTGCACATTTTTCACCATTTTTCCATACCGGGTTTATTGTTTTTTTTTTTTCTTTATTGATATCTAGGCATCCTGAAAATTAATCTCATTGCTATGGATTGCAAATATATTTTTTTATCCTGTTGCTTATCTGCTGACTTTTTATAGTCTTTTCTTTCAAAGGTTTTTAATTTTGTTGTTGCTGAATTTATCCATTGTCTCCATTATCGTGTGCGGTGTGTGTGTGTGTGTGTGTGTGTGTGTGTGTGTGTGTGAGATTTCTTTATTAGGAAAGACTTCTCTATCTCAGGGTCATAAAGTTGTTCCACAAATTTTTTTGGTAATTTTTACAACATTTTGTTTTTCACATTTAGGTTTCTGACTCAACTAAATTTTTGTGTAAGAGGTAGCAATCTCGACTTGTTTTTTTTTACCTCAGGGAAATTAACTTTTAAAAACATGATATACTATATATATATATTATTTTTCCCTCAAATGATACCAGACTGTCATATACCAAGTAGCCATAGCTACTAGGGTCTATGTTAGAATTTGGTCAGTCTCAAGGGTGAAGGATTTTTGTTAAACCGACCTAGCAGAGACTAAAACTAGACTAAGTGGGCTAAGGACAGAGCCCAAAGTCAAGGCCTCAAAAAGAGGGCTTAGAAGAGCCTGACTCAAATTTGATCAAGAAGAGAATCTTAGTTGCTAATTCTTATTTAGATCTCAAAACTTGAAAATTAATTTCACCTTTACATTGTTGACTCTTTCTATAAACCCAATTAGTTACAAAATTTAAATTGATACTTCTATATCTAAACATTATTTCAACAAATATAAAAAAAAGAATGCTTAAATAATAAAATTACACAGTAAGATGTCTGGAGATAACACTTATTAAGGGCTCACTCCCATTAATGTATAACAGACCTCCTTGACTATGGTTTTGCTTTCCGTGATTTCAGTTACTTGTGGTCAACCTCAATCTGAGCATAACTGGAAAATTACAGAAATAAACAATTTATAAGTTTAAAATTTCACACCGTTCTACACAGTATGATGAAATCTTGCGCCATCCTGTTTTGTCCTTGTTAAAAAAGTAAACTCCTTTTGTGCAGCACAACCACACTAGTTATCTGCCTGCTAGTCACTTAGCCCTCTTGGTTATCAGATCAACTGTCACACATCACAGTGCTTGTGTTCAAGTGACCCTTATTTTTACTTAATAATGGTCCCAAAACACAAAAGTAGTGAAGCTGATAATTCAGATAAGCCAAAGAGAAGCCATAAAGTACTTCCTTTAAGTAAAAAAGTAAAAATCCTCAAATTCATAAGGGAAAAACCTGTATGCTGAAATTGCTAAGATCTATGGTAAGAATCAATATTCTCTTTGTGAAATTATGAAGAAAAAAATTTTTGCTAGTGTTGCTGTCACACCTCAAACTGCAAAAGTTACAACCACAGTACATGAAAAGTGCTTAGTTAATATGTAGAAGGCATTGAAGGGGTGGGTGGAAAATATGAACAGAAACATGTTCAAAGACAGCAATTTAGTTCATACTGCTATAATTTCAGCCATCCACTGGGGGGTTTGGAAAGTAACCCCTATGGATAAGGGAGAACTACTGTACTTCAAACTTTGCCATTCTCAACATGACATTGGGTCCCTAAGGCCTGGTTTTAGCAGTTATAGGCATTGCTTCCTCACAGAAAAATATTCAGAGATGGAAAAGGCAATTTTTCTTAGGTTTTCTGTTTTTATCAAGGAGGAAAATGTAATCAAATATAAAGTAGACTGCCTTTTACCTAATTAATGAGAATTGAAATACAAACCAGTCATCAGCCCCAGTATAAGATTTACTTTGATTATCTAGACTAGTCAATATCCACTACCTGTAGCTGAGGAGAGGCAAGCCAGGCTGCCAAACCCGGATAAAATTAGGTGTTCTTAGCCAGGAATGTGAGGAGAGAGGCCATGACCTAGACGTGAGACCTCAGAGGCCTGCTCTCCCCTGAATTCTGTTCCAAACCATTGAATGAGATTTCAGTGTTCAAAATGTATGTCTGCATGCTCATCATGGAAAAGGACATAGTTATGCTACTATGATGAAGAATTAAAAGATAAACAGCAGAGGAATAGGAAAAGAAAAACAAAATGAAGAGGAAGAGAAAAAAAAGAGAGGCCAGAATAATATCACAATTGAGTAAGGGGTTAAATTTCAAATAAATATTCCTAATGAGAAGTTTTCAACTTGTCCTTTAGCCGTGGAGGCCTACAGAATCTATGTCCATATCCATGTTCTCAGGCCACAGAGTCACTACAGAAAATCCTTAAAATCATGAGTTCCACGTATTATTTTCTGAGTTAATTTAAAAATTTCTTACATAGTTATATGCTAATAGATATATGGAGATTAACAAAATTCAAATTACTTGAAATGTATTACTGAAACAATTATAGCTTTTTTTTAAACAGCTTGTCATTACCATGTTGAGGTCTGTGAACAGTTTTGTCTTTGTAACTCTAACAAAGAAAAAAATGGGGACCGCTGATATAGGCAATGTTTAGTAAAGAGACAGCAGGAATTTCAAAATGAAAACCAAAGCACTATAACCATTGCATCTTCACTTGCATCATCTAGTCTACAGGTCTCTCAAGATAAGTTCTCCTGCGGTATCCAGACTCTCCATTAGGTGAGTTACTGGACCCATAAAGACCCATATTCTCCTTCTCGATTTCTGCACTTAAGAGTTAAAATTATGCAGAAATATGTGCCATCCCTAAATCTCCAAAATGCAGTGCATATAATGTAGGAGATCTCATCTGATGGGTGGAAAATATCCCAAAGCAAAAGATTATTTCTAGGAAATAAATGTATATCGGAAAAAAGTTTTGGAATTTAGTCACATATGGGCTTAAGATTTTTTGATTGAGCTCTCAGGATCTCCTGTCAGGATCAGAAAAGGAAGAAATTACTTTGTACCAGAGAGATGTAAACAAAATGTTACAAAGCATGAAGGATTTAAGTGGGATGTAGAATGATGAATGTAATATCAGTGTGCTATAAAATAAAGTAAGGCATTAAGGTGGGTGAAGCAATAATTTAGAAGTGGGCAAGTTCAAGAGCCTACAATGACTGAAAGAAAAACAACGAGAAATGGAATTACTGGAAAATAGGTAAGAAAAGTATCTTGCAGCCAAACTTTGATGAGTTTGGTGAGCCCTCTCCTTTCATTAAAGGCCTGCTTGAGGTAATAAGAGTCTCAACTACATAGGGAATTATAATAAAAAGGGAATGGAGGTTCTGATGTGATCTCAGGTCATGGACTGTAGAACTAGACTGCTTGGTTATAAATCCAAAATTCCCCACTACATGACCATTGGCCCATTATTTAACTTACTCTGTGTCTCAGTTTCCTCACCTATCAAAGAAGGAGAATACTTTTATATATCTTACTGGTTTATGAGGGTTAAATGAGCTACTAAATATAGAATGCTTAGGAGATTTCCCAGAAGTTAACATATGCTCAACAAATGGAAGCTAATATTAGTTCTAGCTCCCTTAAGTTTAATTTTAAGTGGGAAGAAAGAAACACATTATGAAAATATTTAAAGGCATTTACTTTTGAAATATACAGTTCAATATTTGGACAAATATATTCTCAATTAGCCTATCTTATTATCATTGTTTACTTAATTCAGATTATTTTCCAATATGTCAGTATGGGACAACTGTATTCAAAAGCCATATCAATATATTCTATATATCAATGTACATCTTTTCAAAATGATTAATCTCCAAAGAAAAGACAATTGTTAAAAAATGGGCTCACTGAATGTTATACTCATCGCATATATTTCTTCAGATAGAATAATACCAGCAAGCAGGATTATGTAAATGCAGGGCTATGAAAGCAGCTCAGTTCAACGGTCTCACTGAGGGTCATGCCTTAACAATTTTATAAGTAACCCTAGTACAAGAAAGGGATTTAAAATACTGGATGACAACATTCAATTGAATAGTTTTCTTCAGGAGGAATTTCTGAAGTTCTTATTAGAGAACACTTTGTAAGAAAAGGCTTGTTGTATATATTTATTGACACCTTACATTTGTGATAAACAAGGTATATAACACCTTTTGGCAACGTGATCTGTTCCTAAACATAGTAAAAAAAAAAAAAATAAGCAAGAACAAGACTCTAGGTAATTATCAATAGATAAAGTGACATTGCTACTCATGTAAGCATGTGATTAACAGGAAGTGCATAATACATAGTGAGGAATAATAAATTCACAGAAGCATAACAAGAATGCACATCACTATAATTATCATTTAGTTCTTGAATAGCTTGTCAAAGAATATTCACACTATTTAGACCTAAGTGGGGAAGAAAATATAATGAACACCATTTATAGAGTTACTCTCTTGTGCCAGGTATTGTTACTCTTGTATATGCATTAGCTGCTTTAATTTCCACAAACTGGTATTGTGGTTCCCATTTTGTCCATTAAGACTGAGGCTTCAATTTCAGGTCTTTTTAAATTTAGGGTTTATATTTTTAATTTCTAACCTCACGAAATTACAGATTATGGTCTTCTGCATTGGAACTATGAGAGGCACTTGATAAAATACAGGTAGATAGGACTCAGTGCAGGATTTCAGTCAGTTTCGTTACTTATAAAAGCGGGAGGTAGGGTCTAGAACTGTCTTTTCAACATGCTTCTGGGTGATTTAGATATTCAATAAAATCTGGGACATGTTACTTTATTGACTAGCAAAACCAGTTGATCCCGACTCAATTCCTAAATCACATATCATTAAGAAAATGTTACAGATTAATAAATTAAGTTTTGGAGGGGTCATTAATTTGAAATTATAATAAACTACATATGTTGCATTAAATAATCGTCAAATTAATTTCTAGATATAAATGATGTATTAACATAGCAAATAATCGATTGATCTTTAAGAATGAGTCTTCAGTGGATTTATTTTCTTATTCTATGATGTGGACAGTGATGGTTGTTTATAGGAACTAGAAAAAAAGTTTAGAACATAATCTCTGCCTTTGAGTCTTTTACAAATTGAATTGCTCTTTGTTGGTTCTATAATGGAGGTCTTCTGCCTGTTGACAAAAAGAGGAGATTTACGCTTCATTTAGTTATCCTAATTTATCTACTTTAAGAAACTCAACAGTACTCTCAACCTTTATTTATTTTTGTATATTCTTTATTTTACATTTAATCTTTATCTGAAAGTGGCAAGCCTCATTCACCACATGTGTAATAAGCACTATAATGTAAACACGTATCAAAAATCATAAAATATATTAAGAGTTCAGCACAAAATTATTTTTGGTGGATTTAGGACAAATATCATACTGACATATCCTAAAATATTGTATGATGGTTTTAGAACTATTACTATGATTAATTAAACTTCATAATGCATTTTATGCAGATCAGGGTTGGTAAATTAATAAAATTGGTGTTTGCATGTATTATAGTGAAAGTGGAGCTGAGTTATATCAAACTAAAGTTAGCAAATCCAGAGCTACCTGAGGTCATATAGAATGCACTCTAAAGAAAAGCAATCTATATACATGCGAACTGTAAGATAGTTTCCTATATTTTTGTTTTTTTCTCTCAGGATATTATTATAGTAGCTCTATCTAGTGGTCACACACAAATATTACACTTAGCTAATGAAATTAAGAAACATGCTCTAATGTGCAACTATTATTGTTAATTCACTTTTTGCAAACTGAATGCCAAATGATTTAAAGTTATATAAATTTCACCTCATCTTATTCATTGGTATACCTTATTTTAAAATTCTTTTTTTAAAATTTATATTGTGGTAGAAACACTTAGCATGGAATCTACCTTCTTAATAAATGTTAAAGTATACAACACAGAATGCTTACCTGTAGCCACAATGTTACAGAGCAGATCTCTATAACTTACTCATCTTGTATAACTGAAACTTTGTTTCCCTTGAATGTGAGCAGGGAGCTTACATCAACTATAGCTTAATGTGAGCAGGGAGTTTACATCAACTATAGCTTGATGTGAGCAGCTGCAAGGTCACTTTGCAAAGGGCATGGACATGGGAGAAGTTAATTATCATCATATATTCAATTTACTATGAGTTTTAAGAAATTAATATATAGATAGATAGATAGGTTTCATTTAGAGTAAGTTTCCCATGCCCTCTGCCCCCTGATAAAAACCACTGTACTCTCTGCTTCTGTGTTTGACTATGACAGAGTTATTTTTAAACCAGGTTTATTTATTAAAATTGAGGATTTTGATTTGTATTTTCCTGGCATTGATTTTGATGCATAACATAATTTAAATAATAAAAATTTTTTAAAAATTAAGAAGCTATTTTTTAAACTTACAAATTAGAGAGGAATATAAAATGTGATCTTAAAAACTTTGATGATATATAACTATAGTGGGGTCTATCATTTATGAAAAAATATTGAAAAATATTTTTACTAGGCCAAAATTATAGCTTCCAATGAAATGATATTTAATTTTGGAATAATGTTTTACTTGTTATCCAAAAGCTTTT
Organism: Ateles fusciceps; assembly: GCA_036589455.1. Classification (NCBI taxonomy): domain Eukaryota; kingdom Metazoa; phylum Chordata; class Mammalia; order Primates; family Atelidae; genus Ateles; species Ateles fusciceps. The sequence continues at coordinate 727,926 of JAZHEH010000589.1, forward strand.
ACATAATATATAAGTAACCTATAATCTAATTTTAACGCCTTCAGGTAAACAATGGCTTTTTAGCTATTGTCATGAAAAATTAATCAAACCTTAATGACTTCAAACAACAATATTTTATTGATCTCATGAGTCTGTGTCACCAAGATAGTTCTGCTTATCTGGGCCAGATATTGTCCTCAGCCTAGCCCATTCATGCATTCATGATCAGGATGTACCTGCCAGGTCAGCTGGGGACTGGATGGCCCAGTACAGTCTCAGCTGGTATGATTCATCTCTCACCTTCCTTTAGGCCAGCCTGGGATTCTTCACCTAGTGTCTGTGTAGCATTTCAAGAGAAAGGATGGAAATTTACAAAGGCCCTTTGAGGCCCAGAGTTGGAACTGGCACTATATTACTTGTGCTGCATTTTATGACCAAAAAAAGTCACAGGCAGGTACAAAGGAAAAGAAAAGAGACTCCTCTCTTGATGTGAGCAGCTGCAAAGTTACATTGCAAAGGATATGGATATGGGAGAACCGAATTATGGTCATATTTTCAATCTACTATGAATTTTAAGAAATTAAAAGAAAATTTTTTTTCATTTAGAGTAAGAGTTTCACAGATGTTCTATTTCTATAACAATGTGAGGCCTTTTTAAAGTTCATGAACAAACTTTTATATCTTTCTTGCTAAATTTTAAGAGTCATAATTATCTCTTTGGCAGGGACAGGTCAATAAATATCTTTGTTTATAAATAAAATAAAATGAATTGCAACTTAATTTATTATAGCTCTATGCCCAAAAGGAGTACTCAAAAGCTTTGGACTATCACATGTTCTCACTTATAAGTAGGAGCTGAATGATGAGAACACATGGACACATAGGGGAAACAACACACACTGGGCCCTGTCAGAGGTGATGGATTATGGGAAGGGAGAGTGTCAGGAAAAACAGCTAAGGGATGCTTGGTTTAATATCTAGGTGATGAGATAATCTGTATAGCAAACCATCATATTTACCTATGTAAGAAACCTGCACATCCTGCACATCATGTACCCCTGAACTTAAAATAAAAGTTCAAAGAAAGAAAAATATCTTAGGACTAGAATCCCTGGGTCCTGCTGATATATTTATCAGTAGGATTATCTCAGGAAAATCATTTCCCCTCACTAGTTCCTTGTTAACCCATCTGTAAAATGAAATAATGGTGTTGAGTATCCCCCAAGATTTCTTCTCTTTTTTTTAGTGTTTCTTCTAGAATTCTCTGTGACAACACACACACACACACACACATACACACCATTTACTCTGCTAAATGCAGTTAAGACTATTCTAACTAGTAATTAATTTCCATTTAGTCAAAAAAATCTAAATATTGCCTAGACTAGGATGTGCACATATCAATCAAAGACAAAGTAATTATTTTTAAAATACCATTGTGACAATTATCATCCTGATTCACATTCCTTTAACATGTATTTTTCAGGTCAACATTCTCTAAAAACAAACAAGCAAAACCCCCAAATTCCCCATTATTCCCTATATCAATTGAAATAGTTCTGTAAAAGATATACCCTAGTATACTGTGTTTTCAATTATTCACAATCACAAAAATTCTACAATGGGCATCTATCTATCTCTCCAACTACCTTTAACATCTTTCCACTTGATTTCTCTAGAATGCCTACCAGAGGAGGAATTATTGGGTCAGAAGTACATGTTGTTTGCTCTAAAAAGTTGGGCTTATGGTTCTAATGTTGTTTTTGAAGTTTTGGCAAAATGTAACACTAATTTAAGAGGATAAAATTAGGTGAATTGTAAATTGGGTGAGGAGTATTCTGGAATTCTGCACTAACTTTGCAACTTTACTGTACATTTAATATTATTCCCAAATAAAAAAGTTTATCTAAATATTTCAAAAAGAGAAATCATGTTATCAGTCAGAACATTTATTTTTAAGTAAATATAGATACATTGTGACATATTCATACTGTGTAATCGTTAACAATGAATTAACCAGATTTATATGCATCAGTACAGATGAACCTCATGACATACAGTTTCAGAAAGCATGTTGCAGAATACCATGTTTAATTAAACTCCAGGAAATGCTAAAACAATGTTATATTTTTATTTTATATTTATATGTACATATGTGTATTTAGAAAATTTAAAAATATGAACAGAATGTGCACCAAATTTATAGTAATAGTGATATGATATATCTAGGGAGGGTAACATGCAGGAATTCAACCTAATTTGCTGATTTGACAAGGGGGGAAAGGATTTCTAATGGGGAAAGGATTCCTTATTAGAAAAATTACAGCAAATTTATAAACATAAGAAAATAAAAAAATATTAAATAGGGAATCCTTTCCCCATTGCTGGTTTTTGTCAGGTTTTTCAAAGATCAGATGGTTGTAGTTGTGTGGCATTCCTTCTGGGGGCTCTGTTCTGTTCCATTGGTCTATATCTCTGTTTTGGTACCAGTACCATGCTGTTTTGATTACAGTAGCCTTGTAATATAGTTTGAAGTCAGGTCGGTTTGTGTTTTTTGCTTAGGATTGTTTTGGCTCTTTTTTGGTTTCATATGAAATTTAAGGTGTTTTTTCCCAATTCTGTGAAGAAAGTCATTGGTAGGATAGCAATGGGGATTGCATTGAATCTGTAAATTACCTTGGGCAATATGGCCATTTTCACTATATTGATTCTTCCTAACCATGAGCATGGAATGTTTTTCCCACTCTTTGTGTCCTCTCTTATTTTCTTGAGCAGTGGTTTGCAGTTCCTCTTGAAGAGATCCTTCACATCCCTTGTTAGTTGTATTCCTAGATATTTTATTCTCTTTGTCGCAGTTGTGAATGGGAGTTCACTCATGATTTGGCTCTTTGTTGCTCTATTATTGATTTATAGGGATGCTTGCAATTTTTGCACATTGATTTTGTATCCTGAGACTTTGCCAAAGTTGCTTATCAACTTAAGGAGATTTTGGGCTGAGACAATGGGGTTTTCTAAATATACAATCATGTCACCTGCAAACAGGGATAATTTGGTATCCTCTTTTCCCATTTGAATACCCTTTCTTTCTCTGTTGCCTGATGGCCCTAGCCAGAACTTCTAATACTATGTTGAATAGGAATGGAGAGAGAAGACATCCTTGTCTTTGCCAGTTTTCAAAGTGAATGCTTCCAGATTTTGCCCATTCAGTAAAATATTGGCTGTGGGTTTTTTGTAAATAGCTTTTATTATCTTGTGATACATTCCATTGATTTCTAGTTTATTAAGAGTTTTTAGCATAAATGACTGTTGAATTGTGTTGAAGGCATTCTCTGCATCTATTGAGATAATCTTGTGGTTTTTGTCTTTGGTTCTGTTTATGTGATGGATTACGTTTATAGATTTGTGGATGTTGAACCAGCCTTGCATCTCCGGGATGAAGCCAACTTGATCATGATGAATAAGCTTTTTGATGTGCTGTTGGATTCAGTTTGCCAGTATTTTATTGAAGATTTTTACATCAATGTTCATCATGGATATTGGCCTGAAATTTTCTTTTCTTAGTTGTGTCTCTGACAGGTTTTTGGTATCAGGATGATGTTGGTCTCATAAAATAAGTGAGGGAGGATTCCCTCTTTTTATTGTTTGGAATAGTTTCAGAAGGAATGGTACCTGCTTGTCTTTGTAGCTCTCGTAGAATTGGGCTGTGAACCTGTCTAATCCTGGACTTTTTTTGGTTGGTAGGCTAAAAATTGCTGCCTCAACTTAAGACCTTGTTATTGCTCGATTCAGGAATTCAACTTCCTGGTTTAGTCTTGGGAGGATATAAGTGTCCAGGAATTTATCCATTTCTTCTAGATTTACTGGTTTGTTTGCATAGAGGTGTTTGTATAATTTCTGATGGTAGTTTCTATTTCTGTGGAATTGGTGGTGATATTCCCTTTATCATTTTTATTGCATCCATTTGAATCTTCTCTCTAAACTGGCTAGCCATATGCAGAAAGCTGAAACTGGATGCCTTCCTTACACCTTATACAAAAATTCACTCTAGATAGATTAAAGATTCAAATATGAGGCCTAACACCATATAAACTCTAGAAGAAAACCTAGGCAATACCATTAAGGACATACACATGGGCCAGGACTTCATGACTAAAACACCAAAAGCAATGGCAACAAAAGCCAAAGTAGACAAATGGGATCTAATTAAACTTAAGAGCTTCTGCACAGCAAAAGAAACAATCAATAGAGTGAACTGGCAACCAACAGAATGTGAAAAAAGTTTTGCAATCTACCCATCTGACAAAGGGCTAATATCCAGTATTTATGGAGAACTTAAACAAATTTACAAGAAAAACAACCCCATCAAAAATGGGGCAAGGGATATGAATAGACACTTTTCCAGAGAAGACATCTGTGCAGCCAACAAACATATGAAAAAAAGCTCATCATCACTGGTCATTAGAGAAACGCAAATCAAAACCACATTGAGATACCACCTCACGTCAGTTAGAATGGCAATGATTAAAAAATCTGGAGACAACAGATACTGGAGAGGATGTGGAGAAATAGAAACACTTTTACACTGTTGGTGGGAGTGTAAATTAGTTCAACCATTGTGAAAGATAGTGTGGTGACTCCTCAAGGATCTAGAAATAGAAATTCCATTTGACCCAGCAATCCCATTACTGGGTATATACCCAAAGGATTGTAAATCATTATATTTTAAAGACACTTGCACACGTATGTTTATCGTGGCACTGTTCACAATAGCAAAGACTTGGAACCAACCCAAATGCCAATCAATAATAGACTAAATAAAGAAAACGTGGCACATATACACCATGGAATACTATGCAGCCATAAAAAAGGGTGAGTTCATGTCCTTTGCAGGGACATGGATGAAACTGGAAACCATCATTCTCAGCAAACTGACACAAGAACAGAAAACCAAACACCTCATGTTCTCACTCATAAGTGGGTGTTGAACAGTGGGGAACCCATGGACACAGGGAGGGGAACATCACACACTGGGGCCTGGGGGTTGGGGGGCTAGGGGAGGAATAGCAGGGGTGGGGGGATTGAGGAGGCATAGCATTAGGAGAAATGCCTAGTGTGGATGATGAGGTGATGGATGCAGCAAACCACCACCATGGCACGTGTATACCTATGTAGCAAACGTGCTCAATCTGCACATGGACCCCAGAACTTAAAGTAAAATTAAAAAGTTTAAAAAAAAGCAGCAGAAAACTCAACTTGAACTGATTTAAACAAAAAAAATTTCACCTCAATTACCCTGATGTGATTATCACACATGTGACTAGAATATCACAGGTATCCCATGAATATATGTGAATATGGTATACAGGTATTTTTTAAATTATTTAAATAAAATTTTTTTAATAAAAAAAAGAAAAAATATCATGCTTTAAAATGCCTACTCTAAAATCACCAAAGTGAGTTCTCATTAGTTAATTTTGATTCTTACTTCTTAGCTGTTTGTATTGTTTTTAAATATTTGTATTATAGTAATGGATAACACTTCATCATCAGCTATTTTGCTTTGGTCAGCGTCCTCTAACTCTCACATCCATCTTCTCTTGTACATCCTTATTACTCTCACTGCAGTTTGAATCAAATCTACCGCTTGTTGCTGTTGACCTAATTGTTCTTCCTGTACCTGACTGTGTCTATGGCTGATCAATGCTCCTCAAGTGCCACACTGATTAAATTCTTCTCCTGCTTAACCACCTTAAATGACATCCAAGTGTCAAGTGCATTAAATACAGATCCCTCTCCCTGATTTTCAAACAATTCCACAAAATGACTCAACCTAAACTTTCCTGTTACCCATTTCTGCTGCATACTTTTATAATATTACAGTTGTTCAGTAAAACTAATAACTGCATACTTTTATAATATTGTAGTTATTCAGTACAATAACTCCCAAACAAGTTTTATGCTTTGTCACTTTTACTTTTTTGTACCTGTAAATTCTTCAGTTTGAAATCACTTCTACAAACTCTGCCTCCTGGAATCTAATGCAGCTTTCATGGGAAAAACACTTTTGTTGTGTCCTTTTGTAATTTTTTTTTCTGATCCTAATGATCTTCTTTCCCCACCCCCACCCTATTGTGACATCTATTTCTTTTAGGTGCTCATAATACTTACCATGTACCTTTTAGTATCACATGGATATGGAAATATTTATACTTGCCTTAAAACTTTGTAGCCCCTGAGAGTTTAGGATTTGTGCCAATTACACGAGTTGGTTTAGTTTAGGAAATCAATTAACATTAATATAGACATATTTGGGTATATATTTTGTGGAATTGAATGAAGGACTGAAAAATTTCTTAAGGTGGAAAGGTAATATTGTGGAGATCAAAATGTGGAATATATTGAAAAGTACTACTTGAATAATCACCTCTTTAATCATCCTTTGAAGGAAATATATTAACAAAAAAGAACTTTACAAAGATAATATACACCACTTTTGTATCAATGAATATAATTCAAAAAGCTTTTGAGCTGAAAAAAAAATAATTGTTCAGTAAAGCATTGTTTTAGGCAATACATATAAAGAACAAAAATTTAATAAATAATTTTAACGTATGATGTCCTGCTTTTTACCATATTTTCTTGACAATAACAGAAAAGAAGATCTAGTTTTTGCTCTTAACTAAATCTCCTTATTTTAGTGCACCAACTATTATGCCTTTATCTCTTTATGATCATATACAAATAAATAGAAACTTATAGAAATTTCAAGTGGTTAAAATTAAAAATAAATGTGTTGTAGAAGTAGAAATGCAAATTTAATTCTAAAACTTAATTGTGATGAATTATGGTAAAAAGGTAACAGAAACTTCTTCCCCACCCCCTTTTATTGTTTGTTTAAGTGGAGGAATGAATGTGTTTCAGTTAAGTAAATAGGATAGACTAGTCCAGCTTTTTCAATACTGTGTTCCTCAAAGTAAGTTTAAATGTTAATAGATGTTAAATGAAAAAGAGGTTCTCAAGCAAATTTGGCAAAACCTACATATAGTAGCCATCTCTTGGAAAGCTACAGTGTGAATTAGCATATATATAGCTTTCAGAATTCTTATTATAAATTTACTGTTTAAGTGTATTTATCCACACATTTTTCAAATTTACAATATAGAATCATTTTTTATTCCTGCAAAAGGTGTATTAGCATATTTCTTAAAACGCTTTGAAAATGCTATACAAGATTCCCATCATTGGTGATTTGTGCATCAACTATTTACTGAATATATTCTACAATCCAGGCACAAGTTAGACTGAATTTATAAAAATAAAAGGCATACTCCTTGGAGTCAAGGGTCATTTGAGGATAATAGGGAGGAAGACATCATAAGTCTTTATCACGTGATAACAGAGAATATAGGTAAGTAGAGAGGACCATGTTGTGGACACCCAGCCACAGTGGCTCACAAAAGATTGTTAACTACCTACCAATCGCTGATAGAAAGGGATTGGGCAAAGGAAGTGTTATAGCATTTATTCTAAATATCGAAGCTGAGTTTTAAAGAATGAGAAGTTATACAAAAAGGCTCCATTGTAGCCTGTGAGAATGGGCGGAGGATTAAAATAGTGTGGCTTATTTGAAAAGCAGTAGGTGATTTGACATAGAATTTATAATGTGGGAGGAGAGAGTCGTTAGAAAAGACACTAAAGAGGTAGGCATAATGCAGATCCTTTCCAGAAAAGTAAAACTTGTGATCTAATGGATATGTGGATCCATTGGAAGAATTTAACAACAATGACATCAACAGATTAATATTTTAGAGTTCTGTAAATGGATTAGGATGAGGAAAACCTTGAAGGCACTGAATATGTAGACACATTCCACAGAATTAAAATTGTTTAGAGTGCATTTCTTATTTAAAAAATTATCATTCTTATGCCAGAACTTCATTCTGTTTGCTGAACAATGTGTTATGCGTGGTTATCTCTGTTCTTTATAGGTGACAGCTACATTTTAATATCCTTTCCCATCCTCACACACATGCTTCCAAAACCGGGATATGGTGGGAATGAAACTGTTTTCTGAGAAAGACCTTGTCAGATAAACACGTAACAAATTTGGGTTTAAATATGTGTAAGTATCTTAGGGCACAAACAATAACCCCCATCCAGGAAAACTGACCAAAGTGATCACAAACTTTAGAATTAATAACTTATTTAAATAAATAATATATAAATTAAAAGTTGTATATATATGTGGGAGTAAGAGGTAGTTGTCATTTAGCCACAAACCATGTAACTGATTTACAGATTCCAATTTTGGCAGTAGGGATCCAATCAATGTTCTAAAGGGGGAGCTATCTTAGCTACTAGATTTATATATAGTGGTCCTATTAGTGTAAAAGTAGAGATGAATGGAAGGAGTGATGGTTAATAGATTCAATGAATTTGATGAATATTTATACATACATCCTCATGCTATTTTTGGTAGCCAGGTTTCTAGACTGAAAGTGGGCTTTTACTGTGTTTTATTTTGGTCCAACTACTATGCCTGAGCTACTCAGCCATCTTTTATTTCAGGAGACACCATGTGGATTCTCACCCTACTCCTGGTTACTACCCGCCACTCGATCCTACTGCAAGGGATTTTGTCATAAAGGCTCCTTGGACTCTACCTGTCTGTATTTGAAGTGACTCTCATTTCTCTAACTCTAATCATTCTGTGGTCTCTCTCATAGTCCCTGTTTCCAACTTCCACCTAGCCACTTATACAGAATCCTGAGGGTCATTCTTTTTCCTTTCTTTAACTTAACCGCTACCTATGTACTCAAATGTACAGTTCTAACAATTTTACCTTCTAGATATTACTTTAATCATTCCTTCTTTCATACATAATATGTGAAAAGCTTTATAATTGTTTGTCTGGTTAACTTTTGTCACCGTCAAATACAGTATCCATTTCCTGATGGAAATGGTCAAAATAAAAGTTAAATTATTTTATTCACTTTCTTAAATCTGCATGTGACCTCTCCATTATCTATAAAAAGGGTTGTCTAAGACCCTTCCTGTATCTATCACCTTCTCCCTGTGACAACTTTCTATAAAACAATAACATAGAAAACTCCTTGGTGTTGATTTCACATGCATAACCCACAGAGCGAGACTATCTGGTTCAAAAACTGTGTGTACCTCTTACATGGCTCTGCTACCTCATGTACACACATATACACATGCACACATATGCATGTATTATATGTATATATACATATATATGTCTGTGTATTTTATGTATATAAAATGTATATACATATATATATAAATTTTATCACTTATCATGCTGTAAAGCAGTATAAAAATAATAGTCTTTAGTTCATTGGGTTGTTGCAATAATTAAATGAGGTACCACATGAAAATTCTCAGAAGTAATCAATAAATGTTAGCTAATATTATATTTATCAACTTGTACATCCCAATAATTGACACTTAGGACATTGTAATGCAGGTGGGTCTAGCCACCTGTCATGTTCAAAGTGTCTATGCTAATTCTACTATGTCTCTTTGTGTATAAAGAATAGACCTCTTAAAGAGAAAATAGAAATGCACATAGAACCAAGTTTTATTAAATTAAGGGGGAAAAAAGTCCCCTTGATATAGGTTGGATTTGTGTCCCTGCCCAAATCTCAAACTCATGTCAAATTGTAATCTCCAATCTTGGAGGGGGTAATTGGGTTCTGGGGACAAACTCCTCCCTTGCTATTCTTATGATACAGCGAATGAGTGCTCCTGAGATCTGATTGTTTAAAAGTGTGTAGCACCTCCCCCTTTCTCCTCTTCCTCTTGCTCCCACTAAGTAAGATGTGCCAGCTTCCCTTTTGCCTTCCACCATAATTGTAAGTTTCCTGAGGCCTCCCCAGAAGCAGGAGCCTGTACAGCTAGCAGAACCATGAGCCAATTAAACCTTCTTTTTTTTTTTTTTTTTTTTTCCTTGAGATGGAGTCTTACTCTGTCACCCAGGCTAGAGTGCAGTGCCATGATCTTGGATTACGGCAACCTCCGCCTCCTGGGTTCAAGCCAGTCTCCTGCCTCAGCCTTTTGAGTAGCTGTGATTGCAGGTGTGCACCACCATGCCCAGTTAATATTTGTATTTTTAGTAGAGATGCGATTTCACCATGTTGACCAGGCTGGCCTCGAACTGACCTCAAATGATCCACCTGCTTCAGTCTCCCAAAGTGCTGGGATTACAGGCATGAGCCACTGAACCTAGCCTAAGCCTTTTCTTTATAAATTACCCTCTTTTGGGTATTTCATTATAGCAGTGTGAGAACGAACTAATACACCCCTTACTCTCCCATTATCTCACCAAACAATATTCCAATACTAGAGTTCTTTCAAGCCCTTAGTGTGAAAATACCTTCCCTCTACAGGGAGGTATGTTTATAGTAAGTGATAATGATGATTGCATGGATCATGGTAGTGGTAATGGAGGTGGTGACAGGTGATTATATTAAAAAATATACTTTAAGTATAGAAATGACTGATATTTTTGACAGTTGGAATATGGGCTGAGAGAGAATGAAGAAAGTTTAGGATGATTCCTGTATCTTTGTTCTGATGAACTTGAATAATGATGTTTCCCTGAATTGACACGAACTTTTTCTAGGAATAGAAATTGGGGAATAGATCAGGTTGATCATGAAAGCTGTTTTAGTAGAGCTCTTTACTGTATTTATCTAGGAAATCATATGAGCTCTGCAATAATCCTGGGAAGGAGAGTATGATGAATCATATTACGGAGGGAATTCGGTGTGAAATTACTATTGTTGCCTCTGTGTTAGTTATCCTTGGCTATTATCAACTGTAAAAGAATTGTGAGTTTGGAAAAGTATTTCAAGATAATCATTGTGGTGCTTCAGTTTATTATTCCTAAGTCACAGCATTCTAGAATATCCTTTGACCAATTAGGCATCATAAGACTGAAAGTGTAGGAGTTAAGAGTGCTGGTGCTAGAGTCAATTGACTCCTTGTTCACAAATTGTGTGACATTGGGCAGGTTATTCAACATGTCTACGTCTCATATTACTCATTAGGATAAAGGGAAAAATTAAACTCTAGTTTCCAGCATTAGGATACAATGATATAGTATCTTTAACACCCTTAACACAGTACCTGGCATTGAATGCCCACTAAAGGTTAACTTTTAAATTATGATATTTTGGATTTTACATTGTCACTTGTAAAAGTTCTTTCCTGATTTTACATAACGAATTACTATTTCTGCTTTAACATGCCTAGTCAGTTTATATTCTATTGTGTTTTTCTTATTGAACATTATTTTGTATTAGTTCTACATTTTCAATAATTTGGCTGCTATTATTTTTTCTCACCTACTTTAAATGTGAAATGGTCAGTAATTCGACACTCATAAGTCTATGTAAAAATAAATAAAAATGAATATATGATATATATATATATATATGTGTATATATATATATATATTTTTTTTTTTTTTTTTTTGAGACAGATTCTTGCTCTGTCACCATGCTGGAATGCAGTGGCACAATCTCAGCTCACTACAACCTCCACCTCCCAGGTTTAAGCAATTTTCCTGCCTCAACCTCCTGAGTAGCTGGGACTTCAGGTGTGCACCACCACATCCAGCTGATTTTTATATTTTAGTACAGGCAGGGTTTCACCATGTTTGACAGGATGTTCTCAATCTCTTGACCTCATGATCCACCTGCCTCAGCCTCTCAAAGTGCTGGGATTATAGGTGTAAGCCACTGCACCCAGCCCCAGAATGAATATTTTTGAGGAAATAATAAAGTGATGTATGTATATAGATAAGAAATAGTGTTTAAGAGACTGCTTTGTTTTATAATTAGAATATGTTTATGTATGAAAGAAAACTGAAGCCCCTTTAATAGAAAGCAGAGGTTTAAAACAGCATAGTGATATTAGTTTGTAAAATAATAGGAAAAAACAAATAAAAAACTACTAAGCTAAGAAAGAAAGAAAAGGTATTCCATGTGAATTAAAATAAATTGACACCTTGAGAAGTGTTTGACTAATCAAGTAATCACTATAAATTTGATTTTTATTGGATAGCAACTGCAGTCCAATTTTACTTGCAACCTTTTTCTTGTAATATTTTTTTGGGCTTTTGCTTTTATTCCAAACTTCAGGTAAAATTAGTATTAAATAACTTTTTAACTGAATCTCAAAAACTATATATAGGGAAAAATATAGACTGAAGTTATAATTGTAGATTTTCCTTAAAATTGAGTTTTAAAACATACATTCAACTAAAATGCAGCTATACTCCTCAAATAAGTAAAGATAAGCCATCCCAAAGATGTAAAATGGTTCAGTATTTTCTTAACAGTGTTTTGTTTAACAAAAATCCCTTTGAATCATATTTTTATATGGGCTAAAAATTAGTTGTACAATAGTCTTAAATATGAAATTGCTAGTATTTTGCTGTATTGACCTATAAAAGTGGTAATTTCCTATTTCTACCTAATAGACTAAATATGGATTCTGTATTTTAACACTTATATTTGTTGTATCCATATTTGAGAAAATGTGATCATCTGGCAGCATAATTCACAAGTTATCAATAACCATATTTGTAGGCATAGCCCCAAGTCAAAGTGAAACACTTTAAAAGCCATACTCTTCCTCATTTTTCATAGCAGATGTCCTAAAAAATAGATTCACCCCAAAAGATGATTATATTCTCCATTTCATAGCTGTACAATTTGGGACAAACTACCTAATATCTCTTCCATTCTCAGTCCTACCTCTCACCACTCATTTGTAAAATTAAAGAAATAATCTGGAAACCATCATTCTCAGCAAACTGACACAAGAACAGAAAATCAAACACTGCATGTTCTCACTCATAGTGGGGTGCTGAACAATGAGAACACATGGACACAGGGAGGAGCATCACACACTGGGGTCTGTGGAGGGGGAACTAGGGGAGGGACAGTAGTAGGGGGTGGGGGAGTTGGGGAGGGGATAACATGGGGGGAATGCCAGATATAGGTGAGGGGGGAGGAAGGTAGCAAACCACACTGCCATGTGTGTACATATGCAACAATCTTGCACGTTCTTCACATGTACCCCAAAACCTAAAATGCAATTATATATGTATACATAAAGAAATAATCCCAGATCTACTGAATTCAGCTGATTTTACTTGAGTGAAATAATACCTATTTGTGCAACTATTTGGTAAACTATTTAGTAAACTCATTTAACACCATTTTATGGTACCACATATAATGAGTTACTAGTAAACATTTGTAAATATATTTATTTACGTGTTACACTGATCATCTACTTATTTTTAACAGACTTAATACATCGTGTTTCTACACTAAATGGATACATCTGCCTCAAATTACTCATAAGATCAATTAAGAATGGTAAATTTTCTCGAAATACCACAGAATAAAGTTTCAAAGATAAGACGGCAGTAGCCTACCAGAGTTAATTAACATAAGCCTTATCTTTAATACACTTTAATATTTAAATTTAGTATTAAATGAATCTTAAAGGAAATTTACTTTAGATCACAAATCTAAATATAACTAACCAACAATATTTTCTTCAATGTGCATTTTAAGTTCCTTCTTACGTAACTGAGCAGCTTCACTTCAAAATGCATTTTAAAACTTTTCTCCTTTCTTTTTTCTCCCTAGTTTTGAGATGTAACCTTGAAGCAAACTGAAGCCTTTTCCCGTAATCTTAAAACAGACTCCCCATCCCACCATTTCCCACAGGATGCTCTCATATTTATCAAATTATATGCTAGTATCTAGTTATGTGCTTACCTAGAAGTTCCAAGGGCTAATCTTGAGACAGACAGACCAAACTTGGTGATCCAGCAGCAAAATTCTAGAGATTACTTCAAGGCAGCTCGGCAACAACCTTGTCATTGTTGAGATGATCCCAGCCTGCGCTCCAGATGGTCTACGACCCAAGATAGCCACCAAAACAAGATACACAGACCTTCTACTCAGCACAACTCCTACATGCCTCCCATATCAAGTTTCCCTTTTTAAACCCTTGCCTTCTTGCCAGAAATTCAAAGTGGTTACTTTGGATGTGAATCCTGCCATTTCCCTATTGCTAGTTTTGGTAAATAAAGTCACTTTCTTTCCACCATACCTTGCTCTTGTTGTCAGGCTCTGCAAGTACTGAGCAGCCAGACCTGAGTTGAGTTACAATCACATGTTTATCCACGTTGGCTAAAGTAGAAATAACTGTGGTGCTTTCTCTTGGCTTTCATTTTGCCTAATTTGTTTCAGGCTTGTTACTGAAGATACCAGGAACCTAGCAACACCAAGGAACAAAATTAAATCCAAAAAGTCTCCCAAAAAAGCCTGTTCTCTCTAGACAAAGAACTAGAAAAGAAAAACTTCTAGAAAATAATAACTTTATTTTGGCTTGTAGAGTTTCTGCCAAGAGGTTTCCTGTGAGTCTGATGGGCTTCCCTTTGTGGGTAACCCGATCTTTCTCCCTGACTGCCCTTAACCTTTTATCCTTCATTTCAACCCTGGTGAATCTGATGATTACGTGCCTTGGGGTTGCTCTTGTTGAGGAATATCTTTGTGGTGTTTTCTGTATTTCCTGAATTTGAATATTGGCCTGCCTTACTAGGTTGGGGAAGTTCTCTTTGATGATATCCTGAAGAGTGCTATCCAACTTGGCTACGTTCTCCCCATCACTTTCAGGTACACTGATCAAACATATAGTTGGTCTTTTCACATAATCCCATATTCCTTGAAGGCTTTGTACATTTCTTTTCACACTTTTTTCCCTTATCTTGCCTTCTCACTTTATTTCACTGAGTTGATCTTCAATCTCTGATATCCTTTCTTCTGCTTGATCAATTCGGCTATTGAAAGTTGTATATGCTTCAAGAAATTCTGGTGCTATGTTTTTCAGCTCTATCAAGTCCTTTATGTTCTTCTCTGTGCTGGTTATTCTAGGTAGCATTTTGTCTAACCGTTTTTCAAGGTTCTTAGTTTCCTTGCATTGGGTTAGAACATACTCCTTTAGGTTGGAGAAGTTTGTTATTACCCACCTTCTGAAGCCTGCTTCTGTCAGTTTTTCAAACTCATTCTCCAAACTCATTTTCCAATGAGAACACATGGACACGGGGGAGGAGAACATCACACATAGGGGCCTGTTGGTGGGTAGGGAGCTAGGGAGGTATAGCGGGGGGTGGGGGGATTGGGGAGGGATAGCATTAGGAGAAATACCTAATGTAGATGACAGGGTGATAGATGCAGCAAATCCCATGGTACGTGTATACCTATGTAACAAACCTGCACGTTCTGCTCATGTACCCCAGAACTTAAAGTATAATAAATAATTTTTTTAAAAAGAAAATAACCACTTTAGACAAACATGACAGAAAAGCTCTTCTCTACTCCCAACTATGCTATCTAAGGCTGACTGGGGAGTCAAGAATCCCACACTTGCCAGACTATAACAAGGCACTCTAGTGCCCTGCCAAAGTAGGGATAAGAAGTCCAAGTTCAGAAAGCCAGAACTTTAATCCCTGTTAAAAGTATGTAACAAGCCTCATTCCCCTTCCCAGTGAAGTCACTCGAAGACCATATAGGAAGCTTGGACTTCCACCCCACCAGACAGAATGAAGCACCTCTGCTTCTCCCTACAGGGATATTGTCAGAGAAGGTCTAGCAGAGAGACGGGACTTCCACTACCCTCCTGCAGTAACGAGTGCCCCGCCCCACTGCATCAGTGGAAGCCTCATCAGGGCAAACTAGATTTCCCTAGATAGTATAATTACACAGTTTTATCATTTTGTTGTTTGTTTTTAATCTTATTACCATTTTTGTTTTCTTGTAGACTTTTTCCTCAAGGAATATGTACTATTTTTACCATCAGACAAAATAGTTGGGGAGTAGATCTGGTTGATCATTAATATTGTTTTGATAGAGTTCTTCACTGTATTTATCCATGAAATAATAGGATTCCTACAGTAGTTCTGGGAAGTAGACTGTGGTGAATCATAGCATGGAAGGAATTTGAGGGAAATTATTGTTGTTGCATCTGTGTTAGTTACTTTTGGTTATTATCAACTGTACCAGAATTTATAAAAATAAGAAAATTGAATCTGCTCTTGAAAACTCATCTAGTTTATGTAATATAATTTTTCTGGAATAATGGTAATCTACTATGAGATCACTTCCATTTTATATTAAATAAGGACAGTACATTCTCAGAATTGTCTAGTTCTTGCATAATTTTTGAGAATTTCCTACATAATAATAACCAGTAAAACAACCAAACTTCACAAATAAGTATGTATTGACAAGGACCCACTGACAGAGAAAGATCTTCCCTAAAAGTATGTGAAAAACTAAAGATATATGGTATGTAATGAAGTGTTTCAAATGTGGGGAAAAGAGAAGTAAAAGAAAATAAGCACTGAGGCTAAACAAGAAAATATGTACTAAAGATATAATTAAGGTGAAGGCAGCTATGTTAGGGCAAAAGAGTCTGACTTTGCATTTCCTGCAGTCAGTTATTCTTAGTTTTCCTTTTCAGTTAATATTTCTAGAAAAGACTCAACATAGTGCACTTGTTGATATTCCAATGTTACATTGAATAAGATTGGTGTCTCTATATTTGCATTAACATGCTTATCTGTGGCCTCTGTTTCCTTTTCAGTCAGTGAATTTGATTTTTTAATTCATTTTCTCTTTTTCTTTTGTCTATAATTATGGTGTTCTCCTCCAAATCCCTCAATTCAAATCTGTTTGTGGGCAAAACAAACAGTGCTTAATATAGTAGTTAATTCAATTCCAGGAAACAGCTTAGACTGCTCAGTGCCTACACTGCATTCACCTGTGAGTAATGTAATCACTCCCCTACACATAAGCTGTACTTTGAATATATATTGTACTCCTATTTCTAAATAATAATGAAAATAATCTGAAAAGGAGCCAATATTTTATTTTAGGAAAATCAGCATGCAAATATGTATTCTTAACATTTGTTTTGGAGAGGAGCTTTTTCTCAGCCTATACCCTACTAATAATTAGTCAGAAATTTTTTCATATGAGATGTTATCACATGATTGGTTTTAAATACTAAACTACGGCATATTTTGCCAATGTTGTTACTTTCTACCCCTCCACTTTTTACTTTTAATTTACCTCAAAAGGAGGCATATATTTTATTTTACAGCTTTAAGGATGTGTGTATAGTTGGGAGTGGTAATGGCTAACTATGACTCTTGGGTTAATACTGACCAAGAAGTTTAAAGAGGTAATTTTTTTCTTCAGTTCCACAGATATGGTAAATCTTTTCTAAATTAATAAAATGAAGCAATGCAAAAGAAAGATTGGATAGAAAGATCACCCACTTTTACTACCCAGAATAAGAAAATTGCATTCAGCTAGTTTTTAAGGCAATTCTCATATAAATTATATTCACGTATCTTCAAAATGCCTATTCCTGCTTTTCATCTACATCTTTCTGTAGTTATTAATACTAGTTATGAATGGTGGTTAGGAATTACAATTCAAAATCTTACTGAATAATATGTTGGAATAAATTACGTGTTCTTTCAGAAATAAAAACTACTTGTTTTTATAGCACACTGACTAAAGAAGAGAATTTTAGTCTTGTCAGTTCAAGACTACAGAGATATAAGGATTTCCAGAATTAAGAAAGTGTTAAATCTGCTTTGATGAGATTCTGTGAAGGTGGATAGAGAAACCTACACTACTTCCAGATGCTAAGTGAGGATTATATATGAGACTAGTTTCCTACGGGTCCTGGAAATTTATGAAATTCAGATTCATTTAGAACGTGATTAAGTTAACTACTGTGTTTATCAGGTGTTCCGGAAAGCAGACACTGAAATGGGGTTAGGAATGCAAAGGTTTTAGCAGGATTGGGTAGGGAAAGTTTTCAGGCTATGCAGCAGAGCTGATCCCTGAGAAAGCGAAGGAAAAAGGGGAAGAAACAGGATTAAGCATATAGAGCCTTAGATTATAATGCAGATATGACAAATTCTCAGCTACACAATGGGAAGCTCCAAAGCAAAGACTAATCATTACAGGAGTCCTGGATTAGGCAGAAATTTCTAGGCCTTAGTAGTTCCAACGAGCTCAGTGTTTGGCTAATCTGTGTAGCTCATTGGTGACTTCTTCATTACTGAAGATCTTAGCAGCAAATCTCCATGTGTAGCAAAAGTCCATCTCTTGTAATACACACACCCAGTTTTCCATATATTGCAACAGCAGTACCAAAGTACCAATGGAGGACTCTCTGAGGAAAAACTTTAAAGAGGAAGGATAGTGAGAGAAACTACAACATTCACCACTACAGTGAGTCTTAGGATGTAATTGGCACTCATTACCTCTTTTCTCCATTAAAAAGTCTTAGTTCCCTATCTTCTTAGCTATCACCTCCACTGGTCTCAGTGGCTTACTTGATAGTGTTATTCAAAATTTCATTTCTAAGGGAACTGAGCTCCTGGAAATCATTCCCTTGTTGAGTCATAATTGATGCACTTACCCCTTGATATTCACGTAGTTTGAATGTGTCCCCAGAAGTTAATGTGTTAGAAACTTACTTGCCAATGTAATAGTGTTAGCAGACAGGGCCTTTATGAAGTGATTAGGTCATGGGGAACCACCCTCATGAATGGATTCATGCTGTTATCACAGGAGTGGGTTAATTATCATCAGAGTGGCTTTATTTTTTAAAGTGAGTTTTGTTTTCCCCACACATACTCCCTTATGTTTTTCCTATCCACCATATGCTGACATAGTAGGAAGGCCCTCACCGGATGCCAGCACCATGTTCTTAGATTTACCAACCTCTAGAACTATGAGGAATACATTTATTTTCTGTATAAATTATCCAGTCTGTGGTGTTCTGTTTGGTAGAAGAAAATAGGCTTAATCAGGAAATTGGTCTCGACAAGCAGGACTGTTGTTATAACGAATACCTGAAAATGTGAAAACAGGTTTAGAACTGGGTAATAAGTAGAGACTGGAATACTTTGGAGGAATAGGCTAGAAATAGCCTGTATTACAGTGAATAGAACATTTAGAGATATTCTGATCAAGGCTCAGAAGAGAGTCATAGGGTCTGAGTCTTCATAGACATAGACATCACTTAAGTGCTGGTGATGAGAATGATTGATTTCTATCAACATAGAAATATGGGCAGTACCAAACATTCTGATGAGATCTCAGACAGAAATGAGAAAGAAGATATTGAAAACTGTAGTATCATTCTTTTTATACAGCAATGAAGAGCTTGGATGAATTGTGTCCACGCCTGAGGGCTTTATAGAGGGCAGAATTTAAGAGTGACTAAATAGAATATCTGGTAGAAGAAATGTTTTTAAGAGGCAATGTGTTCAGGTTGCTGTGTGGTTACTTGTAAGCACGTAGAGTGAGATGAAAGAGTAAAGGAATGACTTAAAGCCATGCTATACAATTAAAAGAGAAATGGAGGAAAAATTGGAAAATTCATGGCCTGTTTATCATAAAGAGTGGAAAAGCATGATTGGGAGATAATAATAAAAGAACAGAATAATAAGGGTGTGTCTGAGACATCATTTGCTAAAGAGATTACTGTAGAAATAAAAGAGCTAGATCCTATTCATCCAGACAGTGTGTCCTGTTGAAAGACCCTAAAGGCATTTCCAGGATCTTCATGGCTGCCCTTCCCATCACAGGCCAAGAGCTATAAAAATGCAGAATGGTTTTGGGGAGATGGGTCTAGGGTACCCTCTATGGGCTTACTGCCCAGAGTTGCCTCAGAACTCTGTTTCCCACATTCTGCCACAGCATCCCATGGCTGCCCCAGGTATGGCTCAAGCCTCCTCATCTGTGACTCAACCCACCACTCTAGGAGATACAAGCCATAGATTTTGGCAGCATTCACATGGGGTACTAATTCTGAAGGCACACAGAATGCAACAAATATGGGGGCATGACTTTTTGATCCAGATTTCAAATAATTTGCAGACTGCATGGAAGCCCAAGTAGAAAAACAGCCACAAAAATGAAGCCACCACAGAGAGCCCCTACTAGAGCAATGTTGAGCAGCAATGTAGAACTGGAGCTGTCACAGAGAGTGCCCAATCGGACAATAGCTAGAGGAGCCATGAAAGTAGAGCCACCCCAAAGGCCCCAGAATTGTAAAACTATCAGAATGCAACTGCAGCCTGGGGAAGGCTGCATGCATGAGACGTCAAGACCATCAGAGCCTCTGTGTGAGCTGAGCCCAGCAAAGTCTAAGGATACGGCTGCCTGAAGCCTTGGTGACACAGCTCTCACCCCAGTGTGTCTAGGATGCAAGATATGGAGTCAAAGGAGATGATTCAACAGCTTTAAAACTTTAGGCCAGTTACCCTACTTTTCTTGCCTTTTTCTCCTTTTGGAATGGGGTGTCTATCCTATGCTTGTTCCACCATTTTATTTAGAAGTATAAAATTTGTTTTGATTTCACGGGCTCACTGTTGAAGGAATTTGCCTCAGGATGAATCATGCTTTGAGTCTCACTTATATCTAATTTAGATGAGACTGGAACTTTTAAGTTGATGCTGGAGTGATTTAAGACTTTTGAGACTATTGGGATGGAATTAATGTATTTTGCATGTGAGAAGGAGACAAATTTTGGAGGATAGAGATGGAATACTTTGGTTTAAATGTGTCCCACAAGAGTGCATGTGTTAGAAATTTAATTGCCAATGTAACAAGACTAAGAAGTGGTACCTTTAACAAGTGTGTAGTCATGGGAACTCCACACTTATGAATGGATTAATGTCATTATAATGAGGGTGGGTTAGTTATTGCAGGAGTGGTTTACTTATAGAAGTGAGGTCTCTCTCACAAGTGCTTTTTTGCCCTTCTGCCTATTTGTATGGCATGACATTGCAGGAAGACTCTCATCAGATGCCAGCACGATCCTATTGGACTTCTCAACTTCCAGAACCATGAGAAATAAATGTATATTCTTTAAAAATTACTCATTCCAAGGTATTATGTTTTAGTAACAGAAAATGGACTAAGACAGGAAGGGAAAATGGAATAATGCCATTATCGTAGGTGTGGGTTAGTTCCCAGGGGGATGATCTGAGTTTCACATAAAACCTTTCTTCTCTCAGTTGTTTAATGATAGTCCCACCTCCTCCTGAGAATCAGGTGAAATTATTCTGTATTAGATTGTGACCCTCCCTCTTCCTGTAGATTCCTAAACATAAGAAGGCAATAGTACCTAGATGGCAGCCGTAGCTTACAACTCAAACGATCTATTGTATGTCGCTTGAAGGGCTCCATTTTGGGACTTTAGGAGAATCTTGCACATCTCAGAGTTGTAAGAATAGGAAGCATAAGTCCCTCAGTTGGTCATGGAGAGTAATTGGTAAGTAAATCACTTGTTCTTCTATTCCTTGGTCCTAGATTCATGCATTCTTTCTATCAGGTACACAGCATCATAAAGAGTTCTCTAATTCCATGTGTATGCATTATCTCGGAGGATATAGCCTTTAAGAAGGCACTTCAGCTGCACTTGCAGCAGGCCATTCCGATTCTCTCTTAGGACAGTTTCTTCTGGATAATAAAATATCTGACAAAACTAGTGAATTATATGGTTGTAGGCCTGCTCCCATGCTTCTGGTGTTTTAAAACAGGTGCCTATATAGATGCTATTTTGTGTAATCTTATGCCTTTGGATCAGGTCTCTGTAAGTCCCAAGACAGTGGTACTATTGAAACTTTGCAGGTCATTTTCCCTTGGCTGCCACTTTGACTTGAACAGCACTAAAAGTCTTTCTGATGATGACGTGTTGCAAACTCACCCCTGTGGCTTTGGGATCATAATTCACGTTGCTATCAATAAGTCAAGTTCATTGACAGTCTCTTCTAACATCATTCCTGGCTTGTAGAGGAGAGAAAACTTAGAATTCTTTAGTGCCCCTCTCATCAACAAATGCCTAATAGTTTTGGTGAACGGTGTTACTTGTTATCGTCCTATGCAACACTGTCTTTGGTGAGTCTTCTAGGCTCAAAAAAATATATCCATTCCAGCATGCCCAACTCCCTGAGCATTTTAATCCATTCCTTTGCCATTTGTGATTGCATTACTGTCATTGCAACCTCATCCAGCATAGGTCACACTTTCTCCAGGTTTCTAGAAGCCACTCTCCTGAAGAATTTGCATAGTGCCCTAGGATACCCATTGAATATTGAATTCTGTGTCTCAAGTATGTGAGATCAAGTGAAGATTCTCCTTCTCATCTAGTCCTGTATTCCAGCTCTCTTGATCAAAGATCTTCAATATTTAGTACCACAGGTACTCCCTCTGACTTCTATTAATGTGAGCTAATTCTTGTGGCTCAAGTATTTTCCTACTTTATCAGGCCTGGATATTCCTGGTTGAGTTCTGCTGGCACTTAATCATAGTTATCCTCTGCCAGCCAAGAGAAAATGTGAGGTTGATGGGTTTTCCTATGGATTTGATGGGAGAAGCCTCTAGGTGTCTCCTAGATAACGATATTGGCTTAGGCTCTGAAGAGTGCTATCTTTTAATAGGGAGGTCACCTCTTCAGTTTTTGAGAATCAGAAGAGTCTGGAAGTCAAAATCCCTAAGTCCATATTTTATATCTTGATGTCTCCTTCCTGGGTTTGAAGAGTTCCAGTTTTTCCAGCCAATATTGGTACAACCGACTTGCTTCAGTTGGGTTAAGTTGAATTTTCTTAATTATTAAATCCTGAGCTTAAGTAACATTTATGTGTCTTCCTACCATAATCAGTAAGGGCTGTTTGTGAACTACCCCAAACATGTTCTTAGGTTTTTACTGTTAGTTTTTCACTTTTTAAAAATTTCCCTGAAGTTTTTATTATTCCTCCATCAAGGCTCAATCCTTCTTAATAACAACCAGTTAATTCCATTTTTCTGGCATGCACAATTCCCCCTACCTTTTTCAAACTTTTAATTCACTACAAGGACAAGGTTATTACCGCCGCAGAGGCATTCCTCAGGTCACTAAGTCACTATCAGTGAGAATTACAGCAATTGACTCTCCACATTGTGTTAAGGATTATCCACATCTCACAAACCCCCCTGTGATGTTCTTGTTGTCAGTAAAGCAAAGAGTAATGTACTCCTCAAACCCCGCTTCTGACACTATTGTGTTAGTCCCCAAAAAAGAGATGTGGATACAAAATTTCGAATGCAAGCAGTCTATTGTAGGGTTATGGCTACAAAACAATGAAGGCAGCGTTAGCAGGATTTGGTAGGAATAATTTAAGGTTGTGATACAAATGTGTCTTGGCCAACCCAGTGGAAAGCTTTAAGGCAGGGGTGTCCAATCTTTTGGCTTCCCCTGGGCCATACTGGAAGAAGAATTATCTTGGGCCACACGTAAAATACACTAACATTAAGGATAGCTGGCAGGCTAAAAACAGTTGACAAAATCTTATAATGTTTTAAGAAAGTTTATGAATTTGTGTTGAGCTGCATTCAAAGCCATCCTGGGCCACATGTGATCTGTGCACCCTGGGTTGGACAACTTTATTTTAAGGCAAAGACTAAGTGGCAAAAATCCTGTGTGGTAGACAGAAATATTCACGTCCTAGTACACCTGTTGTACTCAATTACCTTGGATTGTCAGGCAAGAGCATGGCATCAGCCAAGAAACTGCAAGCAAGTATGGTTATGTGCTAAACTTTTATTGAGATTTGGGAATGCTAGTTTTCTTGGCCTTATTATTGAAAACAAATCAGGCAGGAGGCAAAGCAGGGCTTATTTGGTGGCCCCCTGAAATCATTAATAGCTGAAGAGTAGAAGATGATTAGTTGCATTGTACATGTAAAATCACTAATTTTTTAATGTATGTTTTACAATTGTGTTACTTGCTATGCTATTTGCAACCCAGGTTAGGGAAATCCACTAAGTATAATTATATTATTATAACTGTTTTTAAACTTATTTAATTCTAAATAAATAACATAGCACATGGAAATTTTACTATTTTTAATGTATGTAATTTAAACAGTCCACATAGGAAAAGGAAACACCTGTGGTAATTGATTATTCAATGCATAGTAATCTTAAAAACACAAACAGAAGTTTCCATATATTTCACTGTGCTTTTCCAATATCCTAGAAGTATTTGTTATGCATGCTTAGAGCAATTATCCTATTTTTATTTTTTTCTCTCTTCCAGTAGCATGAGACTGACTATAAACATGAAATAGAGAACTAATAGCTTGCAAATGATACTAAAATAGCCCATAACTGAAGTCGAGCATTGACTTTAACAGCTTTTTAGTTCGTTTTAACAAGCACTTTTCCAGCTTGTTATATAATAAGAAGAGTGCCAGCACTGAATAACTAAATGAGATAATTGCCTTCAAGGAGATTTTATTCTATGTTCGATAAGAAAGGTATTGACTGCTATGGGGCTTCACATAGAGACCTTCGGTGACAGGAAAAATGAGCAAGACTTAACAAAAAAGATAGGATTTGAGAGAAGACAGGATAGTGTATCAGATTTAAATTAAAGAAATAAAGTAAGAAGCTTGTTCAGAGAAAGGACAAAAACATATAAATTGCAAATTAGAAATTTCTTAGAGAACTCAAAAACAAAACAAAAAACCACCCTTGTTTCCCTATATTCTAAAAAATGTTACTGTGTGAAACAAAATTAAAACATGCATTAAGCTCCAAACACTGAATGATAGGCTAAGCATCTTTCCATGGTGCATATTTGAAATGGTGTATTTTTGTTGCAAATATGTAATTCGAAGTTGATAGATCCCATGGTTTGAAAGAGAAAAGATTTAACTGCTCCTAAATCCAAGTTATATCATTTTGGAAGTGAAGGGGGCAGCCCTATAACAGAAACATTCTGGACATATAAAGAACAGATAGGACCCTTCCTTTGTGCAGCTTAGAGTCACTAAAGAGACTAAGTGGCAGAGTTTGTAACTAGAGCATAGCAGAGCTAGGAGTAGATAAGTAAAGCTAAAACCATACCGTTAATTTAAAATTGGAATGTGTATTATTTCATTTTCATGCTGCTGATAAAGACTTATCCAAGACTGGGAAGAAAAAGAGGTTTAATTGGACTTACAGTACCACATGGCTGGGGGAGGCCTCAGAATTATGGCAGCAAGTGAAAGGCACATCTTACATGGCAGCAGTAAGAGAAAATAAGGAAGATGCAAAAGCAGAAGCCTCTGATAAAACCATCAGATCTTGTGAGACTTATTCACCACCATAAGAACAGTGTGGGGGAAGACCACCATGATTCAAATTATCTGCTACTGGGTCCCTCCCCACAACACATGGGAATTATAGGAGTATAATTAAAGATGAGATTTGAGTGGGGGACACAGCCAAACCATATCAGAATGCAATATAAAAACAGAGAAAGAGGTTGTGTTTATACCATAAAACAAAGAACTAAGAGCACTAGGAAGAACTAAATCCCATGAACAAATATAAGCTTTACTAATAAAATATTTAACACATTTTCTGTATCTAGTTAAGAGTCTACACAACTTATAGGTTTTAAAATCTTATTTCTACAAAACTTGTTAAAATTCATTATGTATTGGAATTAATTAGCAGTAATGTGAGGGTTTGGGCCGCTTAAAAATGGGAAGATAATAGTTCAAAATCCAGAGAAGGATGTGTTCAGAAATTTGTTAGTGGTAAGAAACTTTTGATTTTAGAATTTTGAATTTTTTTGCCACTATTTCAAATAAAATATTTACTTCTTTATAAATAGCTATTACTACTTTGTTAATTTACTCATGATTAAAATAAACTTACCAAGTTTCAATTTACTCATGAGTTAATTTACTCATGATTGAAATAAACTTGATAAGTTAACTTACCAATAAACTTGATGATAAACTTATCAAGTTTATTTCAGTCATGATACTCAAATAAGGCACCACTGATTATATGCTTGCATTTTCCAGAAATAAAAGCAGATAATGTTAAAACACTTTAAAAGAGTCTCACTAAAATTGGCCTGAAATTGTAACTATTTTAGAATAAATAGAAAGTCTCAACTGGTTATTCAATCTTAGGTTAGCACAGAAAATAAGTTAAAACAAATACAATGGTGCTATGATAGCAACATTTTACTGCAGTCATTTTCAGTTTTCACTCTTTAATGTTTAATGTGGTGTATTACTGTAGGCATCTCAAAATAAAAACCTATTATTTATCCTTCAAATAAAATGTCATTTATATCAAAACTTGGCTGAGATAGTCACAAAAATTAGAAAATAGTAAGGAAATAGATAACTTCAGCAATTACTGCATTTTAAGATGAAATAATACAATTTTCCTTATCTTTAATAGAAGAAATTTGTGAAGGATTCAGATTTGAGGCAATGAGACACCATTATCAATACCTGAAGGACATTACTGCTACATAAATAAATCCCATGGTGTCCTCAATTTCAGAATGAATGCTCCTGTCCAATTTTGAAAACATTAGTTACTAAAAAAAAAATTTTTTTTCAGAATATGATAATCCATCAGAAGAAAAAAAATCATGAAACATGAACAATTTTTATCACTCTTTACTGTCTGAAAATGTTCTTCTAATTGTTTGTATGTTGAAATTCCTAACATTAAAATTCTTAATGATCTCCCATAGTGGCTGCTGTAGAATACCTAACTAAATACTTTTCATACTTATATTGAGGCATGAGTGGGAAGAAAAACTCAGGAAATAATCATTTATTAAGTACCTACTCTAATAATATTAACACTAGCTAATGTTTATTGAATGCTTGCAATGTGCCAGGTACTTCATATAGAAAATTTCATTTAATATTCATAATAACCTTATTATTTTATAATTTGAATACTGAGATTAAGTAACCTCCCAAAGGTTACAAAAATCAGAGATTAATTAACCTCAGCCAAAATTCATACATGAAGAATCACACTCACATGTCCAGGTTTTTGAACATACACAATGTAGCTTTACTATGTGCCAAATGTTAGGTAGTCATCTTCGTATACATTATGTATTTAATCCTTTAGGTAAGCCTATACAATAAATACTTTTTAAAAATTATCCTTACAGAAGAACTACTAGAAATTCATGGCAGTTATGCACTTAGGAAGTTGAGATTCACAGTTGTTTTATATTATGCAACATACTAAGATTAAAATTTTTATTCAAAAATGAGAAAAACTTAGGTTACAAAAATCTCATTGGTTTATATTTCATTATGTAATTGTCTCCCTTTCCTAATTATGTCTGTGCCACTAAGACATTACGCACTGTATTAGGGTTCTCCAGAGATAGAGCCAATAGAAAATATATATCGTATATATACACACACATATATAATATATTATATATGTGTGTGTGTACATATATATATATATATATATATATATATATAAGAGGAGGGGAGAGGAGAGAGAGAGAGAGAGAGAGTGAAAGGTAGACGAAAGGGGATTTATTAGAGGAATTTGCTTATGTGATTATGGAGGCTAAGAAGTCCCACAATGGGCCTTGGGCAAGCTAGAGATCCAGGGAAGCCAGTAGTGTGACTCAGTCCAAGTCAGAAGGCATAAGAACCTTCACTGGGAGAACCAGTTTATAACTCTCAGTCCAAGGCCAAAGGCCTGAGAACCTAGGTGGAAGTAGAGATTTGGAGATGGAGGAGACCTTGGTGCAAGTCCCAGAGCCCAAGGACTGAAGAACCTAGAGTTCTGATGTCCAAAAGTGGGAGAATGAGGGTTCCTTTGTTCCAGAAAGAGAATGCAAACCTACCTTCCTCTGCCATTTTGTTCTACACAGTCTTCAGCTAACTGAGTGGTCCTTGCCCACACTGAAGGTGAATCTTTCTTATTTAGTGCACTGGTTCAAATCCCAATATCTTTCAGAAACTCCTTCTCAAATATACCTAGAAATAATGCTTTACCAGCTATATTTATGTACTTTAACACAGTCATGGTGACATCCAAAGTTAACCATCACACATACCATAAATAGAAAAGAGATTGATTTACTAACTTTTATTCACCTCCTACAATGCAGGTATTATGCAGGTTAATAGGACAAATACATACATAATGATCTTCTGTTAATAATACTTAAAAGTTTAATAGAGGATTTTAAGTCAGTTCTTCATGGCAATATAGTAAAAGATATAACTGGAATAAAGGAGGGATATACATAATTCAGAATAAGACTGTCAGAAAAAGATTTCTAAGGAGGTGACCTGGAGTTGAGTTTTGAAGGATAGAAAGAAGTATGTCAGATAAAGAAATAAAAGGAGGGCATTTCGGGAAGACAGAATAATTTGGACATAAGAAGACATCTGACAGGCAATAAAGCTGAGAAGTAAGTAATGCCAACATGGCCCAGGGCCTTTCTACCATTCCAAGAGCCTTAGACTACATACTGCGTGTAACAAGTAAATACCTCTCAAAGGTTTTTCAGCAGATACATAATCACATGTATTTTTACATTGTCACTTTCTTGACAATGTAGAGCATACATTGGAAGAAAAAAATAAAAAGTAGGGCTTAACAATTCCTGGAAGAAATAGGTCCCAGGCACAGATAATGACAATGAGGATGGAGTACATGGGTTAGATTCGTGAACAACCTTGTAATGAAGATTTGACATGTTTCAAACTGGAAGAAAGAGATCAAAATTGTATACCATTTTTTCACCTGGGCACCTGGATTGGTTGTGACATGATTAATCATGGAAAAAAGAAGTTATTTCTAACAAATACATACCATCTCATGAATGTGATTCTTCATGGAATCACAAAAATATATAAAAACAAAAGCATGATTCATTCAATTTTTTTGGGGCACTCTATAACTTTTCCCTGAGTAAACTAATTGATCAAAAATTATGTGTGGGGGGGGGATTACCAATAGGAATAAAACATGACCCTGCTATCAAAGTCCTTACAATGTTGTCTCTGGTATGAGTTTAGTATTATAACCTTCATAATATGAAATTATCTTATTTTGTGTTGGCTACATTTATGCAAACAGCATAGATATATTTAAAAGAGGACATTCAAAGAGACTATGCACCCAGGACCCAGTGAAATTGAGATTACAGAAATTATAGTCCACTGTGTGGTACAGAGTTTTTAAGTTTGGATTGAGGTTAACAGGTAGCTGGAGGTCCCTGTCAAAATTTAATTATACCACCATCTGCAGCTCCAGTGAGCAGAATAAAAATCAGATTTAAATAATGCACAATACCCATATGGAAATCTTCTGTACTACTGCCATCTGGAGATATTTTTTTGATGTGAAAAAAATAAATTTATACTTGAGTTTAGAATCCTACATAGTTGTATTGTATAATACTTAGCTTATGTCACTGAACACTTAATTTTCACAATAAAACACATTTTCCCATGAATTTCTATATTACTCTACTCAGCAAAGAAGGGAAGTTGTTTTTTAAAATTACATATTCTCATTATGTGACTATAATAAATATTCTATTTTGTTGCCAGATTTAAGAACATTATTTACTATTCCTTCTAATTTTTCAAGTGTAGTAATTGTAAAATTTTTGTGGGTTCTGCTACTGGATTTTTTTGTGGTTTGTTATGATTAAATTTTTATTTTATTTCCTTGGCACAACATTTTTAAAAGTAAATCACTTCCCTTAAAGAGAAGAAAAAAATGAGTAATGAAATTGGGACCCCAAGTTGATTTGTTTATAGATTTGTTGATTTCTTTCTTTTTTTCTTTTTTTCTTTTCTTCTTTCTTTTTTTTTTTTTTTTGCTTTTGTCAGGGAGATGGCTAAGAAAGACATGTTTGCAGTATATTTCTAAGTTTCTAATAATAAATTTAGAAAAAATAACTCATCAGGAGTATTAGGCCACCTGTACATTAAAGTTCACTTGAAGATTCACTGAAAGTATTCTTTCTCGTGTATATACTAATTTAAATATTTATATTATATTTTAATTTAGAAAAAAGGCCTATGCTTAAATGTAGAAGAGGCAAAAGAGCTAACAAATGAGTAATCAAGAAGATACAGGGCAAGAGGCAATGGTGGGAATTGAGATCTTGCCATTAAGGCATAAAATTCTCTGTGTGTTTGTATGTGATCACTGCTGAGCACTCACTAAAATTGTCTATTGGCAGATTAAGCTGAGAGGTATTTTTAAAGATCTTATATAAAGCTTTAGAATTCCAGGATCGAATTATTCCAGAATTTTAGAAATGATGTTTGTTCTTTTAAAAAACGTTTACTCATTTCTTGAAAGTTTTAGAAAAAGTAAGTTATGTTATTTATAACATTAGTATCAAAAAAATAAAGGCGTGAAAGCTGGAATGAGTTAATCACAAAATTCTTTCAGAACAGTATTTGTTTTCTACATTTACCATGATGGCTTTATAGTAAGAGTAAAAGCCATAAAAGTATTCAACTAGAAAAATGGTAAAATAAGATAATTCAGAGTAGAAAAGTCATAGAATCCTCATGTAGTAAAATCAAATGCCTCATGCCCTTTGAATATAATATCTTATGTTTTCCCTTTCTGCTCGAGCAAGTCTTTGAATTCCCAGATAAAAAGAGTAAATACTGTGATAGTAATTTATAACCTACAGGAAACTGTTTGATTATACTGATAAAAGAAATAAGCTCTAGATATTTTACAACATAGAGATCCAGTTTTCAGGGGTACCATGAATATGCCCTCCAGTATGATTCATTATATAACAGTGAATATGTATCCACAGAGATGTTAAGGTTCAATGTGTTAGGAAGAAAAATACATTTGTTATCAATTGAAAGATTAATTAATCTTGAAAAAAAACAGTGACATAGGGTCACCGGAAGATACAAGAAGGATGGATTGATTGTCCAGACTTTATCACATCTAAAGCAATGTTGACGTGGATCCCAAAATATTTAGAATTGTAGTGTTTGAAGTGCTTTTAGAACACAGAAGTAAAAATTGTTTTTAAGGACTGCTAGAAGATGGTTACCAAAATATACCTACTTATTCAAATGGAAAAAAAAAATCATATAATAAAGCAGGCTATGTGTTAGTAGAAAGCCCAAAAATAGTAGATTAAAAATATGAATCCTGAGTATTGGTTTAGTGATGATCCTCAAATAATTTCTAATCTAAGCTGGGTAAATAAAAGGTCCAAAGCAGAATTGAGACAGGAGTTAACAGGTCAAACAACAACAAGAACTGCAGCAATCTGGCCAAGGACCCCTCTTCCCCCAAACCAAGGTCTAATATATTGGTAATCTAAACAGATTTAAAATAGTTTTCTGTATGGGAGTGTGTGTTAAGATTTGTTCTTAATTAAACATTGATTGAACACAAACCAAAGCCAAGCACTATGCTAGGCACTAATGAGATGATGCACACAAGACAAATATAGTTTCTGGATTCATGACCATAATTTCAAAAGTAAAAATGCATATGCAATAAATGACTGACAAACAAAGATAACTAAAAAGGCTTGCTTAATTATACAAGATTTCTTTAATCAATTTTCTCTTAGTTTAACCCTGGGTTATTTGAAAACCAGTGATAAAAAATAAATTATTTAGATCGTTTTTCTGGAATTTATTCTAGTGTATGTCTTCAAGATTTATTATTCTTACATAATTAAAAGCTTTGGAAGCAGATAATTTTTAAATATTCTGATATTTTATACCTGAACCAAAACAAATGTAAACTGCTTTTGATTTTTGCATGTATACACTAGACAAATGTTAAATAGGTTTTTTTTCAGTCATTTATACACTAGACAAATGTTAAACAGGTTTTTTTTTTTTGATTAACTTAGTTAATCAAAGTGAAAATAGAGCTTTCTCTGATCAGTAATTTGAGAAGTCATTTGAAAAGTTCATAGAAAGAGTCATCTCCAAATTTTTATCAACTTTTTAAAAAATATTACAAATCTACAGCTTTAAAAGTCAAGTATATTAACCACATGGTTCATAAATAATTGTCCTACAATTCTTAGCAGCCAATGTAAAAGCAAACATGGTCAAACGCATAAATTAATGTCCCAATAAGGTACAATAGAAGCCAGTTGCACAAATAAGCATACTCATTCCTGGTAGTGTAGACTCTGACATATTTCTCCTAAATGTCCTCTTAAAGAAGATACTCTGTGAAAGTAACCTTAATAAAACTTTGAGATTACAAATTGAATTATTTCTGAAATTCTTAGAGAAATCTTATTTGCTACCTAAAAAGGAAATCAGCAAACCAAGCATAAAACAATAAACAGAAGGCCAAATTAATAACAATTTACAAATGACAGTAAAAAAAATACACTTATTACAGTAATCTTCATACAAAGATGATTTAAGTGAAAAGAGTAAAGAATAAAGAAAGCCACAATTGTGAAAAGATCACAATGAGTGAAAATTTTGTTGTAAACACAATAAATAAACCCGTGAAGAAAATTAATATACATTTAGTCCTGCTTCAATAGAAATTTTAATAAGAAGGTTTATATACCCCAAATTATATATAAAAAAAATGCGTTTGACTAGAAAAATAGAATGATTTAAGAGTAGAGGTGAAAGATAGGATTCACTAAAGATTGCCATGTAATCATTAAGTCAAATCTAAAATATGAGTTGCATTATTTAAAAATAACATAAAATAGCCAAGGTAAAACAATTTAAGTTTACAAACCAAAAACTCTATTCTAAAAAAATTTAGTTTTGACCAAGCTGGTAAAAACAAGTTGTTCTCTTACCTATCTTAACTATTAGACTCACGTCTTCACTAAATGCAAGTTGAGTATCCCTTATCCAAAATGCTTAGGACCAGAAGGATTTAAAATTTCATATTTTTTAGATTTTTATATATTTGCATAATACATACTGATTGTGCACCCCAAATCCAAAAATCCAAAATCCAAAATGCTCCAATGAGCTTTTTTTTTTGAGTTTCATGTCAGTGCTCAAAAAGTTTTGGATTTTAGATCATCTGAAACTTTGGATTTTTAGACTGGGGATGCTCAAACTATATTAAAAATAGCTCAAGAGAGATTTGGAAGATAAAACAAGTTTGCAAACAATAATGCCCACACATAAAGGTCCAAATATTATAGACAGGTCAGTCTGTGCACTGTATTTTAAGTAAATAAAATATGCTTCATTGGTTGCCTTAGCTTCTACAATGGGCTGTAAGCAAACTTGTTACTTACTAAGTAACTGAAAGTATATCCTTTTTGAAATTCTCTCTATCCCCCATATCTCAAGAATTTTTACTCTGGCATCTTTCTATATCTTCTGCCTTCTCGTTAATCCATATTCCTTTTCAATAACACTACCCAAGGCTATACCCTTAAAAACTTTTCCCAAAGTAGTCCAAATTTTTTACATAAATTTGTAGTATGTTGCATATTATGCTAATTAAAATTTCGTAGTCTTTGTTTGAAAATACTATGAGTGGGAAAAAGTGATTTAGAGCTCAATCCTTGCAGAGTTTTAAAAGATAGTAGTATTAAATGATGGTATCTTAGGATATTTATTATTTACTTGGCATTGCTGTGCTGTCATTGTGCTAGGAGTTTAATATGCAGTAAATCATTTAACAGGGAAAAGAAAATAAAAAAAAAATGCAAGTCTTATAAACTAAGTATAAGTATTATTTATATATATAATATACATAATTTATATATTATGTATATAATTTACATTTATATATTATACATATAATTTATACATTTACATATACATAAAAATCACATTTCTAAAGCTAATTTATATATATATAAATAAGGTACCTATATATATAAATTAGGTTTAGAAATGTGATTTATAAAGAGTGACATCAGCATGATGGCAGAATAAAAATTTCTAGCACTGTTTCTGTGTAAAACTATCATTTAAACAAACATCTGTTTATGAAAAGAATTTCACAAACACTAAGGAACCTATGTGACAGATTAGAGCATCTGGGTATAGCACAGAAATAATACAAGATGCATTAAAGAGTCTAGGAAGGACACTTTGACAATGCATGTCACCATTCTCTCAAGCCTGAGCAGTGTGCCACAGAGAAATACCCTCTACATGGGAAAAGGCGAGCTAGATGAGCACCTGACTTCACTGAAGGCCCCAGAATTAGTCCTGTGCCCACCAGCCAGCCCCCAAGACTCAGGCTCCAGAATAGTCCCTGCAAACCCAGACCCCAAACCTTCCCCTCATGCCAAGTTGACAACCTCAGACCCAGGCTTCACCCTTTCCCTAGTAGATCCAGGCAATACGCCCACCCTAGTGAACCCCAGTGCCAGACTGGACTCTGTAAATCCAGGCTTCAGGACCACCCAAAACCAGGACAGCCCACAGAGCCCCAGGCTCTAGGCTGGCCCCTGTGGCCCTAGACTCTCATAGACCTAGAGTTCAAGCCTGTTCCAATAGACTCCAGTGCTGGGCTGGCCCCTAAGAACCCATGCTGCAAGTCCACCTACCCACTGACCCAGGAATCCAGGCATACCCCAGGGGACGCTGCAGCCAATTAGTTTGTTGCTACTTGGCCCAGGTGTAGGCTGATCCCTCATACCCAAGCACCAGGTGCATCCCAGTAATGGGCTGGTCCCAACTGACTCAAGCTCAAGGCCTGCCCCGGAGATGAGTTAGCACCCATGAATCCAGGCTTCAGGCTATCCGCTGTGGAACCAGATGCTAGGCCTGCCTAGTGAGTCAGGTTCCATAAACCCAGCTCCAGCCATGCCTGCACAAGGCAAAGTCACCAGGCCTGCCCCAGTGTATCCAACACCTGGACCAGCCCCTTTGGACTCAAGCTCCAAGTCTGCACTCACAGAACTTAGTGCCAGGCCAACTTGCTTGCCAGCCCAGGCACAAGGCCAGTCCACTTTAGAACTCCAGCAGCAAGCCCAACCATGGACCCTACTAGCTGGTACACCCAGAATCTCTGGATGGGCTCTTTGACTCTTCCTGCCAAAGCCAGTATGTCAAGACTGGAAGCGATGCCTACTCTTTCAAACATGGACACCAATGTAAGGCTAATCAGGGTAACATGACAACCAAAGGAATAAAATAAGTCACTACTAACTGACTCTATAGAAATGGAGCTCCATAGACTGCCTTATGAAGAATTAAAAATAAACAGTTTAAAGATGTTCAATGAGATACAAGGTAACACAAATAAAAAACTAACAAAATCAGGAAAACAGCACATGAGCAAAATTAGAAGTTCAAGAAAGAGATAGACACCATAAAAAAAGAACCAAACAGAAATTCTGGAGAGAAAAAAAGAACTGAACTGAAGAATTCCATAGTGAGCTTCAAGAGCAGACTTGATCAACCAGATATAGAAATCAGTGAGCTGAAAGACAGGTCATTTAAAAGTATATATTGTTGAGGACCTCCAATACAAAGTAAGTGTACACAGAAGCACAGGCTTTTATAGATGGAAGTCCAGTAGCAGCTCAGAAAATGTTTGGGGCCAGATTGGGACATTTTAAAAAGCTTCATTAGGTGAAGCAGGCTTGGAGGAAAGAAGCAGTTGCTAAGAGGGAAAGGTACAAAGTCCCACTCAGTGACAACATGGATGAACCAGGAGGACATGGTCTTAAGTGAAATAAACCAGGCACAGAAAAACAAATACTGCGTGATCTCATTTATATGTGGGATATTAAAAAGCCAAACTCACATAAGCAGAGAGTAGAATGTTGGTTACGAGGGCAAGAAGGTGGGAGGAAACAACAAGGAAAAGAGAAAATGTTGGTCAAATGGTAAAAAGTTTCAGTTAGAGAGAAGGAATACGTTTTAGTGATCGATTGCACCGTATCATGACCATGGTTAATAGTAATGTAAACTTCAAAATTGTTAAGAGTAGAATTTAAATGTTCTCAACACACACACACACACACGCATGCATGCACACAACAAGTGAAGTGATGGATATATTAATGTACTTGCTTTCATCATTCCACAGAGTAGACAAATATCAAAATTTTACATTATATTTCATGAATACATACATTTGTCTATTTTTTAAATAAAATAAAGTCTATCAAACTAAAAAAAAGTCCTATTCACATCCTTCTTCCCTAGTAAATAAAATCATTAAGCTACTGTAGGAAGTGTATTAAGCCATCACTGCACGGATGCAGGTGAAGGCCAATTGCTGCTGAGGGATGGGGGGACAAAAAAACTCCTAGGGAAGAGATAGGAAATGGTCCTGGGCCCAGGATTCTATTCCAATGTTATTACAAGTCTCTTCATACCAGACAATGTGAAATATCACTAAGAATGCCAACTTCCTAAGACACAGTGAAGCAGGGCCAGCAGAAAAGAGAGACAGAAACTTCTGTCTCCCCATAGGAACAGGATAGCAGGCACTGAGTAACAAAGAATTGTTTCCAAATGAAGAATGAGAAAGAAAGAGACTATAGGGAATGGGAAAATGGGTTGGGCTTAAAGCTGAAGATGTAGCAGAAACATTGTGAAAGTCCTTCATCAGCTTGCTCCATCCTAAGGACAAGGTTCTTGGCACTGGGAAAGTCCTGGAGTCCGAATTTGCAGAGGCTGTTCTGGAACCTGAGTTATTGGAGTCTGGCCTGGTGTCAGAGTTCACTAGGCACAGGCCTGGTTTGGAATTCTTTGAAGTGAAGAGCTCATTTCACTGTCCTCCCATGCAGAGTTTCTCTCCCTGTAGTTCAGTGTTCAGATGTGGGGAAATGATGACATGGGTAATGTCAAAGTGTCCTTCCCGGACTCTGAGGTAACTCTAGAGGAATTTTAAGCTGTGGTGTGAAGAAGGTAACAATATTGACAAGAAAACCAAACCCAGCTTAACTTCTGAGTCAGTTGTCTCAAACTACCCATTCCAATTCATTAATAGTTTAGCAGAGGAAGAGGATAGAGAAGAGAGAGAAAGAAGAAAGGCAAGAAGCATGAGACATTTGGTGGCTTATGACACTTGCAGGTCTTTGGGAATCTTGGGTGGATACCACCTCTTCCTGGAAGTTTGCTCTTTGAATTTCTTGAAAAACAAAAGTATCTCCTTTATAACGTTGTTCAATTGTGGAGAATCCTGTTCAGTTCTCCAAGTGTAAATATGTTCAGGTGACGGTAATATGTCCTATTGGGAGTTTGGAAATGTGGATCTGGTGATCTACTCTATTACTTAAATGCTTTGTTGGTATTTAACAGTAATTAAAATGATCCTTTCCAATGAGGTTTCAAATCCAGTCTTATATTGGTATTGTTTCTAGTAAAAAAGGACTTCAGACTGAAGCTCATGCAGAGGTTCTTGTAGTTTATTTATGAGAACAGCCACCTGTAGCCATAAGCCATAAATTCAGATTTACAGAATTAATATTTATAGTATCTGGTTATATGAACATGTAATAGAACAGAATCAAGGACAGGGGTGTGATCCTGACAAAGGACATTGGATGCTGAACTCATGGGATAGAATATAAATTCCTTTTGGACTTCACTTAATGACCATGAGAAATAAGAGCAAAGCTGTGGCCACGGCAACTGATATTTCTTAGATAGTTTCTGAATTTGTTTGTCATATGCCATTTATTCTATTTCTCTGAAAATTGAAATGGTAAGAAAACAGAAACTTCTGTGTGATAGAGTGCTTCAGAATTCCTTAATGACTACCGAATTAAATAGATGGGGGATTTTATTGCTCTTTGTGTGTATGCATGTGTGTGTTTTTTGTGTGTGTGTGTGCACACTTTAGTTGAAACAGCTGCATTTTGACGGTAAAGCTTCTATCCGTCCAGAAAATACAAAATAGTAAAAGCAAATCAATAACCAGTATGATGCATTATACAAAACTGGTGCAACTGGATTCTGAGACATTGGTTCTTGAGTTCTTCGCATTGTAACATTTTTGCCGGGGTTATGAGGTAGACAAATGAACCATGTGCCAGAAAAATTCATAGCAATTTTGAGGAAAAAAAGCGGCATGAACAAAGGCACACAGTGAGAAATAAAACTTGAATATTAAAAGTAAAGTCAGCTGGACGGTGGTCCACGCCTGTAATCCTAGCACTTTGGGAGGCCCAGGAGGGTGGATTACCTGATGTCAGGAGTTGGAGACCAGCCTGACCAACATGGTGAAATCTTGTCTCTACTAAAATTACAAAAAAATTAGTCAGGTGTGGTGGCGGGCACCTGTAATCCCAGCTACTCTGGAGGCTGAGGCAGGAAAATCGCTTGAACTTAGGAGGGGGAGGTTGCAGTGAACCAAGTGAACTTAGGAGGCTGAGAGGTTGCAGTGAGCCGAGATTGCGCCATTGCACTCCAGCCTAGGGAACAAGAGTGAAACTCAGTCTCACAGAAAGAAAAAAAAAAAAGAAAGAGCAAAGTTTTGCCCTACTAATTACTAATGATCTGTTTAGTACATGAGATAAATAAATCTGAACTGAAGCTGTAATTAGTAAGAATGTTACTGTATTTGTATATTAGCAGAGATTCTCAACTCAGGTGGGAAGAGAAGGTGTAATGCTCTTCAAGAGAATTCTGGAAGTAGGTGAAACCAGGTTTTGGTTTTTACAATGAAGGAAATAGATCAACTGGTATTTAGTGATTTGAAGCCAGGGATGCTGAATATTTAGCAGTGCACAGGACAGAGTTACACAATTAAATTTTAGCCCAGATGCTAATGCTGCCTTCACTGATAAATACTAACAGACTGAATCCCAGGCACCTTAGAAGGCACACTGGTGAAAATACAGTTGGAGAGAGGAATTTTGCTCTAGATGTACAAATCACAACTTGTAGTAAGATTTATATTTTTCACATGTAAAACCTATCTCCTGACTGTTTCAGAAGCAAAACTAATTTAACATTGTGAAATAAATAGTCTCTGGTTTCACTGCTAGACTAACAGCCAAATAGGCTTAAGAATAATGGTTTTAATTGATGCAATGGCTTTTAGGAGAATCAAAGCATATGTGTGTAGAGGGTGTGTTTAGTGCTTGGGGGGAAAGATTTATCTTTGTAATTATATTTTCCTTTGCCTAACCTTAAAACTATTTTGGATATACTAGCACACACAGATTAATAATAATAAAAAAAAGCACACTCCAGAAATATTTAGGAGTTGATGGAAGTGAGCATAGTATTAAAAACCATCCATAAATAAAGTCCTAGAAAGTCATGAATACTAGATATTATGCATATAGTATATTAATTTACTTAGTAATATAGTCTTATAGTATATATAGTATATTAATTTACTTAGTAATATAGTCTTATATTTAACAGCAGGTCACAACGTCTCTTCCTTTGTAAATGAAAAATGGTGGTATTTCATAAAGGCTCAAATATATGTTTAAAATTTACTCTTTAATGTTACAAGTTCATAGAATCTTTGACTTTCTGGTCACTAGTTATTATACATTTATTAATATAACTAAAAAGTAAAACTACATAAGAAGTGTTCATATGAAGCTCCAAAAAGTCAAATCTGTAGAGACAAGAAAATAGGTTAGTGCTTGTTCGGGGGTGGGGTTTATGGTGGATAGAAGATTGAGAGCAAGTGCTTATTGTTCTCATTTTTGGGGGCAAAAATGTTCTAATATTGGTTATGATAACGATTGTGGACATATTGAAAATCACTGAACTGTATACTTTAAATGGTTAATTCTATATTTTGTAAATTACAACTCAATAAATCTGTTTTTAAAGTTTATAAAAAATTGAATTAAGCATTAATATAATACTCTGGTGTCTAGATGGGCAACAGTGCTGTGGTCCAAGTACAAACACAGCAGTTCATTCTGGAACTGCTGCTCAGCAGAGATCCTATTTGCCTTCCAAGTTATTTCTGCGGAAGATATTTTGGTTTCATCAAAAAACTTATAGAAGAAATCATGAATACCTACACCCTACACAGTCTTTATAGACTAGAGCTGGAAACTCTTTGAGAATATGGATAAGTGTCTGTTCTTACTGCCATGGAGCTCTGGACAATTTGCTTTTAACACCTTTGCTGGCAGCTTCCAGAATTCCCAGTTCATCTGGTGTGCAGCACCAGGATGGCAGAATCCAGAGCCATGATTGGAGAGTTGTTCAGGCACTTGCCTGGGGGAGTACCAGGTGAATCAAAGTTGCTCAGTGCTGGGATCAATCCTCCAGATGCTGGTCAACGCATCATAGCTTTCAACACCATCCCCCAAGCTTGCCTGGGACCTATGGAATCTGTCCCCTCAGAATCAGGAATACTTACAGGGTGTGGTGGGATGAGGGCAATGAGGTGGACCCCTTTAAAGGCAACTCTGTAACCAGTTTTAAACCTGCTGCGGGTTTAGTGCAAATATAGGCCCTTTCCATCATCTAGGTACCAGACATCCTCCTGGGACCAACACTTGAAGGGAATGGTGACAGCAGTTACCCTGTCCCCATCTCTCCCTGATGACTGCATCATGTCTGACAGCAGCCAATCATGGCTCCCCAGCTACCAAAAAGGCCTCAGTGGAGATTCCTCCTCTGGGTAGCCAAGGTGCTCTCTAGTCATGCAAGGGCACCACAACCTCTTTCCCTGACCTGATGGGATTCTGACCTGCACTAGATCCCAGCTAAGTCCCATCCCAGGCCTAGCTTAAAGGATGCTGGGAAAATACTTGTCTTTTCCATGGATGCCCTGGTCCTATCACCAACATGGTCACCATCTGAACTGAGGGGGCCCAAGTCACCCAGCCATGTGTTAAGGTCTTCACAAGTGGCAGTACCCTTGAAATGAAAGCCAAGGTGACCCAAACACCTCTAAAGTCCTTTGTCCTCCTGCCCTTGCTCAATTCTGGCCTTGGCTGCTTATCCCCTTGGGGAGAGCTCCCATTGCTTAAGTCTGGTTCCAGGCTCAGAGGTGGAGACAGGGAGAGACTGGCAATGGTCTCTTTCCTTGACCTACCCTGTTTATTCTCTGGCCTGTATGACTTTAACCTCTTCTAAATTGTCAACGGTGGAAGAGTTTTCATAATATTGGATTTCATAGCTTTAAAAGAAAAGGATATTTTAGCTCAATTTTAGATTATGATTTGTGTAACAGATACAAAATAAGATACAAACAAAATTCTCACTTTTTTTATTAGTATTTTGCAATAAAATTAATATGATTTGGCTGTGTACCCACCCAAATTTCATCTTGAATTATAGTTCCCACAATCCTCACTGATGGCTGGAGGGACCAAGTAAGAGGTAATTGAATCATGGGGGTTGTTTTCCCCATGCCACTCTGCTCATAGTGAATAAGTTCTCTTGAGAGCTGATGGTTTTATATGGGACTTCCCCCTTTGCTCAGCTCTCATTGATCTCTTCCTGCAACCAGGTGAAGAAGGACATGTTTGCTTCCCCTTCCCCCGCTGATTGTAAGCATCCTCAGCTATGCTGAACTATGAGTCAATTAAACCTCTTTTCTTTATAACTTAACCAGTCTTGGGTATATCTTAATTGATTAGCAGTGTAAGAACGAACTAATACAGAAATCATATGTACTCAAACTAAATTTACAGAAAAGTCATTTTAAGCATAATTATGTGAGAACTGTTAAGTGTTTAGTTTTCATGTAAAAAAAGGAAAAGTTTTGTTTTGTTTGTTTCTTTGTTTTTGAACTAGACAAATTAATCCTAAAGGTTATTTGTAAGAATTGGTATGCAAAACACTAAGATATTTTTAGGAAACAAACAAAGGGTACTTAACATAATGGATATCAAAAACTGTAAGTATGGACTTTTAGCATTTTTAATAAATATAACTAGAAAAAGTACTGTAAAATAATGGCACAGAATACAGAAACTACATATGTGTACATATACAAACACACAAAAATGATAACTAAAAATGATATGATGACTTATAAACTTGAATAAAGAACAAGACAAATTATTAAATAACTAATATAATTATGAAATGCATAGAATTACAATGGCTAACCTAAGGAAAAAAATGTAAGTCAAAATAGTCAAGTCGACATATATTAAACAATTATAAATTCCTGCATAATGTCATAGAGAATTTGAAAAACAGAATACATTGGAAAAAACATTATTAGTATATTATAAAAATCATGGGGTGAAAGATGAATGGCTATAGAAATTTGTTTTTTATTTATTTTTCAATGATATGCTCATTATATTTTACTTTATTTTCCATTTATACATGCAGATAATGATTCTTATAAACTTATATTTATTTTGTTTTGTTTTAGTGCCTTATCTATAAAAGATTTGGCCCTAGGGCAGACAAAAAATTATATGTAATATTTTTTATCTTATTAAGAAAGGTAATTTAATACATAATTGGAGGGGAGGAGTCATTCCATAAGCAGAAAAACAAAAAAACACAATGTTCCTATGAAATGTTGCTAAACAGCAGAATTAAATATGATAGTTCAAGACCAGGGGTGGTGGCTCATGCCTGTAATCCCAGCACTTTGGGAGGCCAAGGCAGGCAGATCACTTGAAATCAGGAGTTTAAGATCAGCCTGGCCAACATGTTGAAACCCCATCTCTACTAAAAATACAAAAATTGGCTGGGCATGGTGGGGCATGCCTGTAGTCCCAGCTACTTGAGAGGCTAAGGGAAGAGAATTGCTTGAACTCAGGAGGAAGAGGTTGCAGTAAGCCTAGATTGTGCCACTGCACTCCAACCTGAGTGACAGAGTGAGACTCAGTCTCAAAAAAATAAAAAAATAAAAAATAGCGTGGTTCAATATAAACCCAATAATGATATAAAACAATTTTAGTATGTTTTGAAATTTGTAATATCCAGTGTGAGTAAGTAAGTGAGGAAACATCCATTCTCGCTGAATAATGTCAGATTCTGTCAAAGTTTAAAAGTTTTATTTCCTTTCTTTCAGTTATTCTGTTATTAGAAATGCATCCAATAGAAATATTTGTTTTTCACAGTAATAGTAAAAACATTCTCGAAATAAATTTAATTTCAAAAAGAATGATTTTAACAAACGAACTTCCACAAAAATCACTAGCTCTGGGACTTTGGGGAAGCTACTTAATATGTTTGCATTCCAATTTCCTTTCCTTAAGACAGTGCTGTTGCTTGAATGTATGTGTCCCTTCAAAATTCGTATGTTGGAACTGAAACCCCAAAGTAATGACAGCAGAAGATTGGGTCTTTCAGAGGTGGTTAGGTATGAGGGCTCTGCCTTCATGAACAGGATTAATAACCTTAAAGGGCTCAAAGACACTGGC
The DNA here is from genome assembly GCA_036589455.1 of Ateles fusciceps. Lineage (NCBI taxonomy): Eukaryota > Metazoa > Chordata > Mammalia > Primates > Atelidae > Ateles > Ateles fusciceps. The sequence goes on from JAZHEH010000589.1 coordinate 771,123, forward strand.
TAGGCCCTTTCAACTCTTCCATCTCTTCTGTCATGTGAGAACACACATTTATACCTTTTGCACTTCTGCCATGTGAGGACACAGCAACAAGGCACCATCTTGGAAAAGAGAGAGTCAGCACTTCAGCAGATACTAAATCTGCTGTCACTTGGTTCTTGGAATTCTCACCCACCAGAACTGTGAGAAATAAATTTCTTTTGTTTACAAATTATCCAGCCTAATGTAATTTGTTATAGCAGCAGGAGCACACTAACACAGGGAAAATAGTAACATCATATATATATATACACACACACACACATATATATACATATACTCAATTTTAAAGAATCATTATATATAAATATATATATTTTATATGTATTATATATATATTATATGTTTATATATATTTATATATATTTATAAATATATATACATATAATTTTATACTTATGACATGAATTTGAGCTAGCTTCAACTGTAAATATACGGATAATCTAGGTTGGTGAAAGCTAATGTATCAGAGGTGCTCATGTCCTTTGGACCACATTGTATTTGGGGATCTCTTTACAACGCTGCTTAGCTTTTATTCTAACTAATAAAATTATTATTCCATTTTCATATGTTTGTATATGTACATTTATTTTGTCAATGTATAAAATTTTTAAAACATCTAACTGTTAATTGTTCCTCCTCAGAAGGAAAATAATAAATTGGATGAAAGCAGGTATAAATTGTGTAACAGTATGTGCATTTGAAGACTTTGATTTTTGTCTTCTTAAAAAGTTATTTTTATTTTTACAACATAGAAACAATGGAATAAAGAATGATAAAAAAATAACATATTAATTATCCAGAATTTAATAGAATTTATTTATTTAACTTTTATAAGCCCTAAAATTATATAGTGTTTCTGTATTTACTAATGAGGACATTGGAAATCAGAGATTATTCTCATTCTGATTAGAATTAAAATTATTCTAAGAATATATGTTGTGTTAGACTGTTCTTGCATTGCTATAAAGAAATACCTGAGACTGGGTAATTTCTAAGAAAAATGGTTTAATGGGCTCATGGTTCTATAGGGTGTATGGGAAGCATAGTGCTGGTGTCTGCTTCTGGTGAGACCTCAGGAAGCTTACAGTCATGGTGAAAGGTAAAGGAGGAGCAGGCAGCTAACATGGCAGGAGTAGGAGCCAGAGAGTGAGGACGGGGAGGTGCTAGACTTTTAAACAACTAGATATTGGAAGAACTCATTATCACAAGGACAGCACAAAGGTGACGCTACTAGAGCACCCGTGAGAAACTGTCCCTGTTTTTCTAATCACCTCCTACCAGGCCTGTCTCCAATATTGGAGATTATGTTTCAACATGAGATTTGGCAGGGACAAAGATCTAAACCATATCATATGTGAACTGGGATGTGAGCCTAGGTCATTCTGAATTTAGGAGCCATTGTCTTTTATTATGAGCTGAGTTTTTAAAGTTTTCTTTAAATTAACTCTGTGTTCTTAACTTAGCAGTAAGTATGTCTTTTATGTGGTTGTTCTGTTTTGTGATAATGCCTTCATTTTAGTTATCTAGTAAATGTGTTAGGACATCTTTATTGAATTATCACTATGTGATTGACACTGTCCTACATCTTAAGAATTCAGAACAAAGTACTAGTTTAATGCTGCCTCTCAAGACACTGACTGTGACAGCTCAATAATAATATATCAGACCTAACTTGATAGATAAAAATGTTACATGTGTCTCTATTGACATTACTATAATTCCAGTTGATCCGATTCCAAGTTGCAAAATTCTGTAATAAAAAGCATTATAAATGAAAGACTGAATTGCTAAAAAGGAGAAAAATGGCATAAATGACCCCAAGCTATGGAACATTGCTTGGAACATTTTAAAAATACACATTCTTTCTCTCTGTTGTTGGAATATTTTCCCAATGCTGGACATTTTTGAAGAACTAGCCATAACATTAGAGCTATATTTAAACATAAATATCCATGTTCACTTTAGAAATCTTAGTAATTTTTATGTGTCTCTTGAAGAGCCAATACCTCAGATGTGATTAAATATACATGTTGACAGATATAACTGAAATATCAACACTGGGTGACAACAATGACTGATTTAAGTACTTAGTTTATACATAATATTTTTGTGTGGCTGCATTTTTTTTATTTTTTATTTTTGACTGAGTCTTGCTCTGTTGCCAGGCTGGAGTGCACAGACATGATCTCGGCTCACTGCAACCTCTGCCTCCCAGGTTCAAGCAATTCTCCTGCCACAACCTCCCAGGTAGCTGGGACTACAGGTGCATACCACCATGCCCAGCTAATTTTTGTATTTTTAGTAGAGACGGGGTTTCACCATGTTGGCCAGGATGGTCTCGATCTCTTGACCTAGTGATCCACCCACTTTGGCTTCACAAAGTACTGGGGTTATAGGAGTGAGCCACTACTCCTGGCCTGTGTGGCTGTATTCTTACTTATAGGAAATAGTCCAGGTAATTTTTAAAAATGAAAGACAAACCTTAGAAAGAAGGGGGCTTAATTGTAAAAATAAAATTCTATATGTTTTTGACTTATTTTTACTTTACTTAATTGTGTGTATATATGTGTAAAGATAGATAATAAATAAAGAGATGAGACTGGTTCTTAGAAAAATATGTTATTGTGTTTAAACTGTGCTATGTGCAAAATGGCTTATTAGTTGTTAGTTTCCAGAGGAGACAAAAAAACAAAAACAAAAACACTATTTATCTTCAGAGGAACTTATACTGGAAGAGAATTATATATCCTCAAATAACACGAAAATGGCTAGAAGAAGAAGTGGGAAAAAAAAAATGTGGTTACTGTATATTAATCAGAAATTGTATTGCTATTTCTGATTTTCTTTTTTTTTTAATTCTACACAAGCCATTACTGAGAATGTAAGTATTGGCTCATTACATTTGAAACTGTTAAGAAAGTTATTAACGTTCTGTGATATAACATGGTAAAGTATATTTTAAGCTCTTGAAAATTATGCAGCTTTGAGCCAACATTGGGAGTTTACACTTATACCCATCTAAAATCTAAAGAAGCCTTCTATGCTTCCATAAGGATATTAAAAAGTTCAGAAAGTGATTTCTGCTCACAGTCACAGCAGTAGAATTAGATGACTGCATAGGAATGCAGTTCTGAGACCTCTCAGCCTCACCAGTACTCCAATCAATAAACAGTATGCAAATGATCAAACAGGAATACAACCAGGACTCCATGAGCAAGTAATTTCAATTTCCATTACTGCGTAATGAGATTCTGCTGTAATTTTAAGGCAGTGGAAACTTCCAGGAAGGACTTTTTCTTCGTCTCTTTTTGCTTTATTACAACTACTTCCTCCAATTAGAATAAGCCAGAGATTATTACTTTACCTGATTCAAGGATTACAAAATGTTTCTGAAATAAATTTTTCCCTTTATAAGTTTGTTTTGAAGCCTTCAAATGTAAGAATTAAAAAGCAACTGTGGCCATAACAATCTTGATTTTTTCTCTACATTTACCTGTGTAAATCTAGATTAAGTAATCTAGAATGTTTAATAATCTAGATTCTATAAGACCTTTTTGCTGTATATCCTATCACCCTGCCCATCAACTGTTATAAGATTAAAACAACTGCCAGAAAACGCTACTTCTTAGGCATTAAAATTCACTGTGTAGAAAAGTTGTTTTTAGGTTGTTGTAGTTAGGGTTAGTGCAAGGCACAATTATGAAAATCACTGAATATTTGAAATGAAAAGACACTTAGACATCCTTATCCACCCACTATATATTCCTCTCATACTACAAATGAGATGCAAAGAGGTTAAAATTATCTACCCAATAGCTCACAGAGAGCTGTTGATGAAACTACATCTCATGCTTTCTGATTAGGAGTTAATTTTGTATTTCTGTTGTCCTCCATAACTTCACATTCTTTTCTTTCTTGCATAGTGACCCTATAATATTAATAGTTATTATTTATTTATTGCTTATGTGAATGTCATCTACGTGACTTGTGCTAGTGCTTTTTCTATCTTTAATCTGAAAACAGCCTTGATATTAGGTACAATTATTAGCCCTCTTTTACAGATGAAGGTAACGTGGTCTGTAAAGTTTAAATGATCCCCTAAAGTTACACAATAAGCGGTGGTGTCAGGAAAATAAACACAATTTCTGTATGACTGCAGGTCTTCGCTTTTAAGAAAATGACTACAGTAACATTTAGTACATAGACTCCTCTGTCACCTAGATCCAGATATTACATTTCTTTATAAAACTCATCCAAAGCTAACTTTTCGAAGTACATGAATTAAATAATTCACCCTAAGATACTGAGAAATGATGGTAAAATAATGTATGATTTTTCTGTAGATAATTAATTTTTATCAAAGGAACAATGCTGTTAGCCAAAAAAATAAAATAAAATAAAATTTCAGCATTTGAAATTTCGTCCTTTGGTGACTGCTATTAAGAAAGAGACTTAGGGTGAGGAGAACCTTTGTCGTGTTTTTAATTCTTGCTCCTGGTGGAGTGTGATAAAAGGATACCAGGCTTTAGAGACACGGTTGCATGACCTCAAACTCATTTGATGTAAGATTTTGGGATGCTTAGTTTATATTTTTGAGTCTCATTTTTTTTTTTATTTTTGCCTCTATCTTGGAAATAATAATGCAAGATATATATACTAAATAATTTTATTATTGGTAATAAAAATAAAAGGCTTGCTTTTTACTGAATTATAGACTTTTATAGTTGGAAACAACTAGACAATTCCTTTAGCATAGTGAGGTTCACGTTTTGCTGGGAAATCAATAGACTTCTAGTTAAAGTGATTTGATAATGTAATAAGAATAAAAGATTGGTAGTGGGTCAGAAATGGTTTTTCCATTTTCATCCGCATCTCACTCAGATAATCTGTGCTTCTATGTAATACATATACTTCATTCTTACATAAAAATATCAGTTTGTGAAAGAATGTTAAAAATAACTTGAAGTTTATTGACTTTATAGAATTCTTCACTTTAGAGGTAAGAAAAAAATATCTTAAGAAATTTCTGCAAATCACTATATGCAATATTGTACAGAATCTAAAGTAGTTTATTAACTATGTTTTTATACAACATATTTTATAGGAATCTCTATTCTTTGATACTATTTAAAATGTATTAAATTCAGTTCATAGTTTCGGTAAATTCCCAAGTGTCACTATATGCTATTTTTTTTCCTGGCACTAATATATTCTTCCCTCCAACTTAAAAATAAGCTCCCAAATTTTTAGAAAAGGTAATATCTATAAAATTTTTATATACACAATTTTTTTAAATGCAAAATGGCTTTGGGCATCTTAATTTTTATTAATTTATGTGAAATAACAACACTTTATTCTTTATGTTTTATATTTCTGATGCTGAATACTGTATTCAAACTCATGATTTAGATTTTTTTGTCCCAAATAGCATAATTTATACTAAATATGCAAAATCTAAGCATTTTTTGATCAGTTTCAGTTTTAACTGAGCCAGTATTTTACTATATTAATTCAACTGATAGTAATGTACTAAAAATATCACAAATATAGATTATTCTTATACCACATAAAATATTAATTACAAATATGGTATTAAAATATTTAGGTGGAACAATGAAGAACCATTTTATATGGTGTGGAAATCATAATTAGATAATTTTGTTTCATTGTTCTTATTCTCTTGATTTTGATTTCATGAAATATGTAACATCCTTAGATAGCATATTAAGTATGTTAGTTTCTTTAAGTACTTATATTTTAGCACATGTAGTTTTCTGTGCCTTGTGTTTTCTGTTTAACAGTTATTCTGATACTCATCTTTGCTGTTAAAGAAAATGGTAGAAATACATTTTTACCATGGTATATTTGTGTGTACACCTGCCAGTATATACTGGGGCTATCTTCAGTGTGTTTGCTGTACAAAATAAAATTAAAATTAAAACGAGCTTTGTATAGTCTTTGCATGTGTCCTGCTGCACATGTGTAAAACTTCACTTATTATACACCTGACAATGGCATTAATGGCTCAGAGGATATATAAATTCCAAACAAACAAAAAAGACCAGTTGTCTTCTAAAGTGCTTTCATCAATTTAGATTAATAAAAGTGACACGTAAAAGCTTATTAAATATCTTTTTGTGTTGTCAGATGTCTTCAGCTGTCTTAATTTTTACCAATCTGATAGGTTTTAAAATAAATTCCACTGTATTTTTCTATGTGACTTATTACTATGAGGTAGAACATTCTTTCTAATATTTATGGGCTATAGTTTCTTCTTTTATTACATGCATTGTTACAGCATTTGGTCACTTTTAATTTTAATTCTAACATTTAAATTTATTTATAGAAATTTTGTATTACATATATTATTACATATAAATATATTAATAAATTAGTATATATTAATATTATGTTCCTTTGTCAATTAAATGTGTTATGAATACATAAAATATATGTAGATATTAGTCTATTGTAGCATTCACTACCATAAAAGAGATGCAAATCTGTTAAAAAACTTAAAAGTTATCAAAACTTACCTACACATCCACAAATTGTACATGGCATCATTCTCAGTTGAGGGAAATGGCAGCGAATGTAAAGATGCGATATTAAATTATAACTGTGTGAAGTTATTTGTAGTACATATTGTACTGCTGTAATAATTTTGTAGCTACCTCCTGTTGCTATTGCACTGAGCTCAAGTGTTGTGAGTATTGTTTTAAGGCAAGAGGATCTCTTGAGGCCAAGAATTCAAGAATAGCTTGGGCAACAAAAGGAGTTCTTCATCTCTATTAAAAAAATAATAATAATTAACTGAGCATAGTGGCTCAAATCTCTAGTCCCAGATACTCAGGAGGCTGATGCAAGAGGATTGCTTGTGCCCAGGAGTTCAAGACTACAGTAAGCTATGATGGTACCACTATACTCCAGCCTGGGTATCAGAGTGCAACCCTATCTGTTAAATAATAATAATAATACATTAAAAGTAATGAAAAAACCCAGTAAGGCTAATCATCTACATGTGAACAATTCATTTCTCTAGAAATTGTGTATCTTGGCAAAAAGTGATCTCTCATAGTTCTCAAGTATTTTTCATCATGTTTAGTGTGATACTGTAATCCTTAAGGAACATCATGGGACCCATATGATACTCAGCTAGTGATGCTGGAAGTGCTCCCAAGAAGCAGAGAAAGGTCATGACATTACAAAAAAAGTTGAATTGTTTGATATGTACCATAGATTGAAGTCTTTAGCTGTGGTTGCCTACCATTTTAAAATAAATAAATTCAGCATAAAGACTATCATTAAAAAAAAGAAAAAGAAAAGAAAATTTGTGATGCCATTTCTGCAGTTATGCCAGCAGGCACAAAAACACCTTGAACATTTTGCAAAATATATTTTTATTTCATATTTAAAATGAACCTTTACTTTAGTGCAAGATTGATGTAAGAAAGGCCTACTTATAGACTCTTAAGATGATTCCAAAACAGTGAAGTCTTTATATGATAACTTAAAGCAAAAAGAAAGTAAATGATCTAAAGCTGGAGAATTTAATGCCACCAAAAAATGATTTGATAACCTTAGAAAGGACTTTGGCTTAAAAAGTGTCACCATAACAGAAGAAACAGCTTCTGTTGACCAAGAGGCACCAGATGACTTCCCCGACATCATTAATATAGTTAATGAAAAGACAGGAGATCTGCCTGAACAGGTATATAATGCAGATAGAGTGCCTTATTTTGGAAAGAAAAGTGCCACAAAGGACACTTATTACTAAAAAAGAGAGGCGAGCACCAGGATTTAAGGCAGGGAGTAATAGGCTAACTCTACTGTTTTGTGTAAATGCAGCCAGGTTTTTGATCAGGACTACTCTTATCTAGAAAGCTGCTAAACCCAAGCCTTGAAGAGAAAAGATAAACACCAGCTGCCAGTTTTTTCATTGTACAGCCAAAAGGCCTGCACAACAGAACCCTTTTTCTGAACTGCTTCCATCATTGCTTTGTCCCTGACATCAGACTGCCATTTAAAGTTATTTTAATATTGACAATGCCCTTGGCTAGTCACAATCCCATGAGTCCAACATAGAGATGTTGAAGTAATCTACCTGCTCCCAAACACAACATCTGTAATTTAGCTTCTAAATTGTAATCAGAGGTTACAAGAATCCTTAAGGCATATTACACATGGCATTTTATGGAAAGGATTGTCAACTCTTTGGAAGAGACGACAACAGAGAGAAGATCATAAAATTCTGGAAGGATTACACCACTGAAAATTCCGTCATTGTTATAGAAAAAGTCATGAAAGCCATCAATCACTAAACAATAATTTCTTGCTGGGAGTGGGGAGGGATTTGTGCTCAGATGTTATGCATTACTTCACAGCTTTTACAACAAAGCCAATCAAGGAAATCATAAGAGATTATAGATATTGTGAAAAAGATAGGAGATGAAGAATTTCAAGAACTAATACTCATCACACAAGAGGAGTTAACAGAAGAAAAGTTGGTAGAGCTGAGTGCTTCCTGACCAGCTCCAGACGATAAGAAAGGAAATGTAAAAGAACTATCATTCTCAGCAAACTGACACAGAAACAGAAAATCAAACACCGCATGTTCTCACTCATAGGCGGGTGTTGAACAATGGGAACACATGGACACAGGGAGGGGGAGTATCACACACTGGGGTCTGTCGGGGGAAAAGGGGAGAGAGAGTGGGGGGTGGGGAGTTGGGGAGGGATAGCATGGGGGAGAAATGCCAGATATAGGTGATGGGGGAGGAAGGCAGCAAATCACACTGCCATGTGTGTACCTATGCAACAATCTTCCATGTTCTTCACATGTACCCCCAAACCTAAAATGCAATAAAAAAAAAAAAAGAAAGGATACGAGAAAAAAATTAAAAAAAAAAAAAAAAAAAAGAAGCAGTGCCAGGACATATATTGACATTAGACAATCTGACAGAACAGTTCTGATTACTAAAGAATCCTTTCAGCTTCTTTTACAACATGCACCCTTCTGTGATACAGGCACTGAGACTAAAGCAAATGTTGGAAGAAGGATTGGTGCTGAATACAAACCTTTTAGAGAAATTTAAAAGCAAAAATGTTGGAGCAGAAATTATAGTATATTTTCATAAAGTTACACTGGGTGTGTCTGCCTCTCCCGCCTACCTTTCCACCTCATCCACCTCTTCCACCTTTGCCACCCTTGAAACAGAAAGATCTATCTCTCGTTTTCCTTCCTCCTCCTCAGTCTACTCAAAATGAAGAGAATAAAAATATATAACTTAATGATAATCCATTTCCACTTAATAAATAATATATTGTATCTCTCTTATGAATTTCTTAATCAAACTTTTTTCCACTAGCTTACTTTATTTATGAATACAGCATATAATACGTATAACATACAAAATATGTGTTACCTGGTTTATGTCATCAGCAAGGCTTTCTGTCAACAGTGGGCTATTAACATTAAGTATGGGGGGGAGTTAAAATTTACATATGGATTTTTGACTGTACAGGGGGGTGAGCATCCCCAATCTTCATGATGTTCAAGGGTCAACTATACCATTTTAGATGTCTCTTAAGTCATTTGTAATTCACTAATTAGTATGAATAATGTGTTAATCTATGTAGTATTATAAGGGTTTCCCGTCAGTCCATATCTTGCAGGAAGTCACCTGTGTCCAAAAGCACAGATAACAAAACAACCCAGAAACCTCTAGCTTATCCATTTTCCAGCTATCCCTTTCACCATAATATCAACTATAATGCATGTCCTTCTTACATTTTTAGCATAATTATAACAGCTTCTTTGAAATTCTTATGTGCTAATTGCAACGTCTAGTTACCTCAAGATTGGTATCACATTCCCTCTATTTGCAATATGAACCATAATACATAATATGTGAACATATTCATTCTGTTTCTCTATTTGCCTGAGAGACTAGACATTAAGCCCCTGCCAAGGCCACCTTTGGAGTACCTTAATAATTCTCACTTCTCTTCAAATTGCTACTGAACCCTTTTAAACATACTTTAAAATATGTATATTTCAGCATATTTAAATAAATTTGCACTGTTTATACTTAATTCCTTCTTAAGTTTTCTTTGTTGGCATAAGTATCTTTTTCACTTATTAATCATACATATATATGACAGGAATATTAACATGAAAAGTATCAAAGAGCACCTAGACATGGTACTAATAAAGCTTATATGAAATTTATGATTTTATCAAATTACATAATAATGAATATATATTTCAAAATTTGGCTATTTCATGTTCTGTTGATAGTTCTAATATATTTTCCTTCATTAAAAATACTATCTGCCCTTTTCTGGGAGGGCAAAGAGGTGAGATAAATTTTGCTCACCATTTCCATGTTTGATCAGGTACCTTAAATTATTTAGCTAAATAAGAATCATTAACATCAGAAATCAATTATCTAAAGAGTAGGAACATATAAAACATTTAATAAATTCTTTCAAAAGGTGCTTATTGTATTCTTCATAATTTTAAAAGATAATAGGGTAAAATTATGAAGAATGTGTCTGGTTAGAAACTAGTCAGTTTTACAAACACAAACACATGCACACACACACACACACACACACAACAAAAAATCCAAGATTGGTGAGTAAACTCGGTGGAAATACAGCTATTCAGATAACTGCAATTAAATTGAGCAAATAACCATTTTCAGAGTTTTGTGAATTTTTTCTTATCATTCATCTAGGATTTGACACTTTCAGATCCTAGTTATCTTGCAAGCTTTAACTATCACTTTCTAGTGATTGAGAAAATTAGATTTTCTTTCATAATCCAGTTATTGAGGAAAACAAAAAATGCTGCACATTAGAGTTAAATTATATTCAAGCAAATGTTTGGAAAAGTACCAAGCCTTTTTTCAGAACCATTCCTGTGTTCTACACACACGTTTTATTACATTTTCATCTTGAAATATTTAAAAATGATCTTTTGAAAACAGTTAACATTCTCTGTACACAAATGTCTTAAAATTTCTTCTGCTCTGACTGAGATAATGAGATAAGCCTAGCTGAAATCCTAATATGATTGTGCTTTTATGCTCTCATTTTTGTCCACAGTTCATAAATTGCTATATTTTCTGTCAATGCTCTGATTCCACTTGTGAAAGAAATAATAAGATGCTTTTATAGTGAAAAAGAAGATATGCATCTTTAGTTCTTTACACATACAATATTTGATACACTTAATAGCATTATAATATAACAATGTTGTCTTCACTCTATAAAAATGACAATACTGAAATATGTTCAGTAAAGTGGTGACTTTGAATTGCTTTCCTGGAGCAATATGATGTCTGACATTATTCACCTATACTCTTTGCTCAGCCCTCTTGTAACAAACATCATACATTTGCTATATTTTTTGCTTTATTTTAGGTGTTCCATTTATGATTTATCTAGACCTATAAAGATGATATCTTAGAGCATCAGTGGGTTACAAAATGTATTTTAACTGTGGAATTCTGCTTTCAAATAAAATCTTTCTTGGAGGCACAACATGTAAAGCTTATAAATTTAAGCTACAATTTCAGATGAGATGCATTTCTTTTCCTTCTTTCCTCTCCTTTACAGGAATCCCCAGAGAGTGCTATGTCCAGAATACTATGAATCACTATTTAAAACCCTGCATAGATTAATGTCTCATTGAAAAATATCCTGGGATCAAGGGACTAGAATGTGCATACTTAAGATTAAGAATTGCATCATTGACATCATGGCAAATATTTTGAGTGATTATTGTTTGTGAAACATAATGCTGAGTGTTATAGCTGCATTATCCCAGTTATACCTTATTGCCACTGACTGAAGATAACTATTATTCTTGGCTATGATTTGTAATCTTTTTTATACAAAGAAAACTGAAGCACGATGTGCTTAAGTAAATTTTTCTGTATTTAACAGCTGTAAATGTTAAGGCCAGAGTTCGTGTGAAGTAATCTGACTCAAAAGATTACTTTTGGGTATGAGTGGACATGTATTATTTTTTGGTCTAACCCTTCTACATCAGTCAAGAAGTATCCTCTTTATACCTAAATCTATGTGATTCTAATGAGAATGAATCTCATCCCTCCCAAATCCAGGCATTTTACCTAGGGTGGCCATTCAAAATAATTGTCCCTTTGTGCAATGCAAGAATCCAAGGTATACTATATAAGTAGGGTTAATCTCTTTGTGAGATTACTATGTACCCTGGGAAAGATGTTCATTTTGAGTCACACATCTTAAATATCTGAACCTGAATCTGCTGGGATTTAAAGAAATGGTGGAGGTGGCAGACATCTCTCTCATCATATGGATATAGTGTACCCTAAACCAAGGTCAAGATGAAAATTATGCTAAATATTTACCTGACTTTCTCAGTTGTGAGGAGAAAAATAAATTTTTTTTTTCATATAAACTAATTTGAGTTGACATTTCATCTATTGCATGTATTTAGTCCCAATTCCTATATAATGGGTCTCTTTTTATCTCTTAGTTTTCATTTATCTATTAGATTAAATGAATTCCAAACATATATAATAAAGAAAAATATCTTTCTCACGCAAGCTATTACTACAGATACAGAAATGCTTAAGACCTAACATTATTCAAAGAAAGATTTGAGATGGATGTAAATTAATTGCTGTACAGAGGAATACAACATAACTGAGTTGTGTTTAAATTATCAACTTCGTCACTGGGTAAGGAGATTTATGAATTGAATCTTAAGGATAGGGTGTCATGAAGAGGGTTGGGGAGCTCTATTTAGGACCAAGAAATATGATATGCAATTGTAATGATAAAGTTGCAAAGGAGCATATAATCCTGAAGAACTGTCATTCTTTGAAAAAAAAATTCCATGTTAAAAAAAAATAATGAATACAAGTTAAAATTTGGATTATAACATTTTATACAACTTAGGTGCATAGTGGAATGATAGATATTATTTTACATCTATTATTTATTCAAAGAGATATCCCTGAGTTAAGGGGACAAAGGTAATATATAGCTGCTATAATTGATCAAAATCTTCTTTAGTAAATCGTAACTATTTGGGAAAATAAATATTCTTTGTAACTAAAATAATATTCATAGTTAAATTTTGGCTAAGTGAGTCTTAGATCTGTAAGTTTTTATGTATATTCTATACAGTTATTTGAATTATTTCTCTCCTTGTATTCAAGATTTAATAATATAATTTATCCAACCATATACTAGTAGTGACAGTTACTAATTTCCTCCAATCTGATGAGAGAGAAAGGCAGGAGAAAAAAAAAGAATTGTAATAATTTTATGACACATTTTTGAATCTGAGTAAATATTAAGCATAGGTTGGTAGTAAGACAGTTAGAAGTTGTTTTATGCCAGTTGATTAATCACCAGTAGTAGAGTTCCTATGATTAAAGAAAATTAATTTTCCAACCCTCTAATTGAGAACCTCTTTTGATTTCACATTAAAATGCATTAATAAAGCCCAATCCTGTTAGCACTATACAATAGAATCCTGACAACGTAATCATTTATGTTACCAATCTCATTTCTATCCATTTTACTGGCTCACTCATTTTTTTAGTTATGCCAAATCCCTTCCTGTTTTCTACAGCACCACATAAATTATCTTCTCCTTCATGGCACTGAACTTTCTCATTTACTCTTTTCATCCCAAGGAAAACTCTTCAATCTTAAAGATATACTTTAAAACTGATTTCTTTAAACATTGTTTTGGTTTTTTTTTACATTTATATTTGAATATCTTACCGCCACTATAACCACTATTTAGCAAGGGTCCTAGCATGTGATACTTAGTCGCTCAACAAACAAAAAAATGAGAGAGAGAGTAAAAAAGAACAATAAGCATTCACTCTAATGACAATATTTATGAACGGCTCACTTTCATATGATGTCCTTGTTATAATAACATATTCTGCACTTTCACTGTTTACTTTTGTAACCAGTTCTTTCATTAATTTATTCACTCACTCATCCAACAGTCAGTTGTCAGGCATTGTACCATAATGAAAAATATAGCGTTCTTTCCTTTAAATGCATACATTTTTAAGAAAAAGCTTCTATATAATTAAATATTTCAACATGTGATAATTTATAAATGGGTATGGAAGTGCTACAGGACCCCAACACTTACCCAAAAGTAGCAGTTGTGTCATGGTTTCTGCACTATAATCCTTTCTGTGGTTGCCAGAAATACGTTACAGGACAGAGAAATGTGTTACAGGAAGAGGGTACTGATTTTAATCACAAGAGAGGGTTCCTGGATCTCGTGCAGGAAATAATTCATGGTGAGTCCACAGTGCAAAGTGAAAGCAAATTTATAAAAGAATGACTACTCCATAGGCAGAGCAGCCTCCCATTTTTAGAGCATATAGGGTTACTTGCTGAACTTGCCATGGCATCTGTAAACTGTCATGGCACTGATGGGCATGTAGTAGTGAGGACGACCAGAGGTCATGCTTGTGGCCATCTTGGTTTTGCTAGGATTTAGCTGGTGTCTTTATAGCAACCTGTTTCATCAGCAAAGTCTTTATGACTTGTTTCTTGTGCTATCCTCCTGTCTCCTTCTGTGACACAGAATGCCTTAACTATCTGGGAATGCAGCCCAGTAGGTTTCAGCCCCATTTTACCCAGTTCTTATTCAAGATGGAGTTGTTCTGGCTCACAAGCCTCTGACAGAAGTAGAAAGGAGAAAGCATTCAGTTTTTAGAAAGATTTCTTAACGGATGACTTTATGAATTTTCACAAATAATTTCAGTTAATTTTATTAGTATTCCTTGTTACAAAAATTAGAAGTAAAATCAGAATATCTTATTATTACAGTGTAATTTCTCCCATTTTAACTCAAATCACTAAGATTTCTTAAACACACTCTATTCAGTTTTAAAGTATTATATAATCTTATAAATAATGCTTCCTTACATGATCATTTTTGAACACATTAAGCAAAATTACAAATGATTTAAATCAATTATATACTCAAGCAGACACATATTATGCAAGCTCTTCACCTTCACCTTCTGCCACATGCAAATGGTTTCCCAGTTGCTTACACAAGATATATAGTCCATCAATGTCAGGGCTGTATTTTAATGATCATAGATATTTTGCTATTAATCATTTCCCCCAGTAATTTGTTTTCTCATTAAAAGAGTCATGCTCATTAATCATAATTATAATCTTTTGTTTTCTTAAACAAAATCTCTATCTATCTTCATGTAAAATCTACTTTTCTTACCTTATTACCCGTAATTATTCTAAGAAAAATCTGTGAGACAAACTTGAAACAACTAGTTTCTTTAAATTTTGTTTCAATATTAACAACATCTTTGGGTCTATCCATCATGAAAATAAATTTTGTCATAACATGATTAAGTGAAGAAGTAATTTGTACTGCTCTGAAAATGGTTTTGGCTATGGAGATGCCATGCTTCCATCTGGTTCCTTTAGCAAGGGTTATGCTATTATACAGCACACTAATTTTCACAATGCTAAAATGCATTGAGGGCCAGGTTATCACAAAGTACCATTAAAATATTAAATGCTTACTATCCATTTTATGTTGGTTATTTTAGACAACTTTCACAAATCAGAAAATATTTATATATATTTCTCTTTAAGAAAATTTGTTTCTTTTATTTGTCTTCTTGTAGAAAAAAATGTTAAGCTGATGTATACATATGTATTCCAATTAAAGTTTTGCATTGTGGATTTATGTGTATGTATGGGAATACATAGAGACTTAAATAATAATTATTCTCCTATTTATACATTAAGTGCCCATTAAATGCTAGGAATTGTGTAAGTGGTGAACCAAGGGCCCCTGAATAGATTTTAGAAAATAATAGTTAAAACTGTTTTAAGATATTACAAACAAAATATTAACAAATGTGTCCAAATGCAATAAAATTACCTAGGGAGAAGACTTGCATATACGGAGGGGAAGGAACTACTTTAGGTTACCTCTTCAGCCATGAATTCTGTAAGGAACTATTTATACAGAGGCTTGAAGGAGGCCAGAAGATTGAGGCAATATAAGCAGAAAAAAGAGAAGCTAAGAGTAAAGGAATAGTCTTTTCTGGTTTATAATATAAAATAGAATGGTTTAGAAAAAGTCCATGTTCTCAAAAAACTTGAACTTAGAAAAGTAATGTGCTGGATTATTTATCCTATATTAAAAAAATAATGAAGCTGGATAGTTTGGTATTATTATGTATACTAAGCAAAAAGTAGTCTGTAAAGTGGAAACTTACTTACCTAACTAACAATTTTGTGCAAATGATGTAAGAGCAATATAAACCATTGATCCACTAAAACCCAGATTAGGGGGAATGTCAACACTGTTAGCATGGATTAAAAGTCAAGATTATTTTTTAAAGGTTGTGGTCAATAAAAGTCCTTTTCCTATGAGCTTCATTTAATCACAAAGCATTCAATTAATATGATTCTGTTTCAACTGTAGAAATGTGTTTTACAAATTATGATATGTTAGTGAAAAGTTTGCTTTCTTTTCACATCTCAAAAAACTAAGTGAGGTTTTGGAAATGACTTTAAACACAGAAGATATTTGTGAGAGGCAAACATTGTTTAGAATGCTGAGAAGTTAGCCAAAAGCATATGTCATTCTTAAGTTGTCTGCCTATATTATCTTGCCTGAAAAAATTTTTATTAAGTCATTAAACTATTTCTAATAGTGATGTGAAGAAATACTTCTTGCTTGCTTTTTCTCAATAGAATTTAGATACTTTTCAGTTTAAATACAAAGTTGTAAAATGTATAATAAATCACTGAGCAAATTTATGTCATAGAATTTGTAGTAATAATGGTTATGTTTCTTTCAGCAGCCAAGAGTGACCATCTGGCTGTCATGTTTTTGCTTGTTGGAAAGGTTTTCCAATGTTCTTGCAATGAAGTACAAGGTCCTTCTCCCTTACCTTTCAGATCTTATTTTCTACTCTGTCTCATGCTCAGTGCACTCTATGTAGACTGGCTACCTGCCTGTATTTGAAATCTAGCTGTACTCCCACCTCCAGGCCTTCACTCTGTTACCTCACTCTGTAGTGCTCATCCTCCAGCTATCCACATGGTTCACCTCAGAACTTCCATGTTTCTTCTCAAATGATACTTTATTTATCACAGAAGCCTTCCCCGAGTAGCATAGATAAACTAGCAGCCCACGTTTCCCTTGTCACATACTATTTGTCTTAGTCTGCCTTATCTCATAGCGCTTTTTACATGACATGTATATATATTAATTTGTTTGCTTACTGCCTCTACTATTCTTCAGGAGAGTAGGATTTGTCTGTATTTTTCTACTTTATATCCCCAATGTTGAAAAACATTTCAAGAATCTGTAAGATAATCAGGGGCATATTTGTTGAATCAATGAATTAATATAAGACTTTATTTACTTGCTGTTTCATTGGTTCATGTTTAGTAATTTAAAATTAATGCATAAAAACAAACATCCATTTATAATATTCACAAAAAATAACAAACTTAGTGAAATTATTTAGGTTTTAAAAATTCATATATATGTCACCTCACATTGTTACTAGTTTGTGTAGTGATAACACTTGAGATATACATTCTTAGCAAATTAAAACTTTATTATTAACTATCATCACCATGCTATTCATTAGGTATTTAGAACTTCTCATTTCATCCACCTCCCAGCCCCTGGTCACCACCATCTTATCTTACTCTCAGTTACTATGAGTTCACTATGAGTTCAACTTTTTCAACATTTCTTTTTTTGTTTTTTGTTTTTTTTATTTTTTAGGTTCTACATCCAAATGAAATCATGCAATATTTGTCTTTCTATGCCTGGCTTATTTTTTTTAGCATAATGTCTTACAGCTTCATCCATATTGTTGCAAATGGCAGAATTTCCTTCTTTTTAATGACTAAATAGTATTCCATTGTGTATATATACCACATTTTCTTTATTTATCTGTCAATAGACACTTAGGTTGATTCCATATCCTGGCTATGGTCAGCGGTGTTGCAATGAACATGTGAACATGAGTATAGAAATATCTATTCAAGTTAGTAATTTAATTTCTTTGAGTACATGCTCAGAAGTGGGATTGCTGGATCATGTGGTAATTCTGTTGTTAACTTTTTAAAGAACCTCCATAGATTTTTCTATAATGGCTGTACTCATTTGTATTTCTACCAACAGTGTACAAAGAATCTATTTTCTGTATATTTTTAACATTTTTTATATTTTGATTTTTTGATAATAGCCATCCTAATAGGTGTAAGGTGATATTTTATTGTGATTTTGATTTGTGTTTCCCTGATGACTAGTGATATTGATCATCTTTTCACATATCTCTCTATCTTTGTATGCCTTCTTTGGTCCAGTTGTTTCCTTTTTTTTAATGAAACAATAGTATTGTTGGAGATTTATTTTGAAATATAGATACAAATGTATTTAATTTTAATTCGTATGATTTGGTATTTTCAAAATTTCCTTAGTTGAATGTGTTTTATAAAATAGAAATAAAATTATATAAAATAAAAATAAAATTACAGGACTATTGATTAATGAAGATTTGTTGAAAAACAGTAATAGACTTAATAGACTGATTTTTCAGGACTATAGTAAGAGAAGAGCCAACACTTTCCTCTACTCTTTTCCAAGCTTATTGATTATCTGATCCTTAGGCTGAGCCCCTCTGGTAAAGGGAAAAATCAAGGATGATCTTTAATCCAGGTCAAGAGTAAAGAATTTTTTGCACCAAGACTTGAGTCCTATGTGAAATCGGCAGCAGACACTCCTCCTTTTCTCCTATTTTTGTTTTTCATGTTGCCTCTGTTAATTAATAAAATTCTAGTACAATATTTTCTAAATCTCATGCTTAATGTACAGTCTACCTTGTCAGTCTAATGAGCAAAATATAAAGTTCGAGTTGTTTAATAGTATTTTTTGCTGTGTAGATCAACAATTGGAACTGGGTAGTCTAAAAAAGTAGAGGTATAGATAATAGTGAGAGAAAATTTTTAGATAGAGCTGTGATTAAGAGATAAGTCTCCTACCAGAGCAGACTAGAATTCTAGAAAACTTTCTGTTTTAGAAAAAGTTTAGAAGTAAAAAATAAAGTAGAAGTCAAGGTGCTAAAATCTTGAACAATGGATAGAGTAAAACTGTACGTTGATAACTGTGGACTTAAAAGTCAGAGGCCAACTTATCAGACCTATGCTTTCTGTCTTCTACTAATATGTCAGATATCAGTCGTGTTATCATGGTTTTGGTTAGAAAAATGGGAAAAAAATGATAGTAACTGGTGGGTTGCAGTAAAGATTAAATAAGGTTAAATAGCCTGATGTGATATGTGGACACTGCCATTTTCTTATCTTTGTATCCAAACACATAGTAGGATCTCATTTAACATTTGAGAACTAAGTGTTAGCCTTTCAGGTATATTCACTGAGCCTCACAATGCTGTCTCTCTCTCTTTTTAAAAATAATCTATACACAATATGACAAAATGTATAGAGTATATTGTGCAATAAATTTTCTTTTATGGTAGAGCAAATTTTATAAATATGATTGCTACCACTGTACCTACCATTATTAGTATTGGGTTCCTGGGTGTTCATTCTTATTAGCTTGTTAATAAGAAATACAGTGTAAGAGCAAAAGGTAGGTTAAAATAGCATGTATTTTTTCAAATGAGGAGAAGCTGGAGGAGGTCGATTAAAATAAAATTGAGTCATATATATTCCCATTAAAAAAAAATCTTTCACCATATGACTTAAAGAAAACAAAATTATTCATGTTGCACTAAATGTGTCTACAGCCATGAACATAGACAATTTGTCTGTATTCAATGCAACAATTTGAAAAGTGAAGGGAGTTAATTACTATATTTAAAAAACATTATTGGTTTTCATTTTTATTGTATAGAATGATTAGGTCCTTTAGGATATGTGGTTAATCATTGGAACAAATCAAAATTGAATGGACTTTTGGATTGAAATATATAGAAGAATAGAATATTATATGTTTTGCTAATTTTTTGTTGATTTTCTATTATAATAATCAATTCAAACATGATTTAGACATAACTGTTTTTACTTTGTGACCATAATTCTTTCTCTTCAGTATGGATATATGCAATTATACAATTGTTGTCTTTATAAAACCAACCTCAATGTACATCTGGCACATATGTAATAATATTTAAAAACTACTAAACATTATTTGTATAAATTAACTCTAGTTTTCCATGTGTGAATTAATAAAGAAAAATAAATGATGGTCCTAAGAAAAGATACTTCTTGATGCTTGTGTAAAATATTAACTTTTCAAACATATCACATGTGTAGGTGTTTTTCATGTGTTATAGACTGAGATACTGGCCTAGTTTGGGTTAATACTCCCCCAAAATTCATCACAAGGAAAAATATAATTTTGGTTTTAAAAATTTAGTCTGTATTTCTGCCAACAGTGAAATTTAATGGAACATTTAATTTTCGGCAATGTAAAATTTGTGGTTTCAATTTCTGAAAAATTTATTACAGCATACATATATGGTGAATTTCAGAAACTTCAACATTGCATTCAGATTTTGTAAAATTGGATTTCCTGGTTTTATTTCTTTTGGTGAAGTAGCAAATGCTGTGAAAACCAATGGTGATACATACTATATGCTTCTCATTTCACTCTCTTCCTGAGAACTGGAGATGAGTGATTTTCACATAATAAGACTAGCATTAATTTAAATTTTCTTTATGTTTCATTGTCTTAATCTCTGTTTTTTTTTTGTTTGTTTTGTTTTGTTTTGTTTTGTTTTTTTTTTGAATAACAAAACAAGTTTTAATACTGGAATGGATGCTAAGAAGACAATTGCAGGAAAGTTTCCTCTATGGCACTTCAAGACCTTTGTATAACAAACTTGGGAATATTATGCCTCAAGCACTCATAACATTTCATTCCACAGCCGAATAGCATTAACAGCATCCAATGTCCAGTGCTCTGCTCCACATACAATGCTGAGAAAAGCCTAACAGTGTGCAAGTCTGTCACCAGCTTAAAAGTAAGGATATAAACAAGTTCTATTCTTAGCCCTTGTAACTCTGAGCTTTCTACTTCGATGTTTGTTATTAGATCGTTGATAGTTTGTTTTCTCATTATTTTAATTGTCTGCATCATTTTTTTTCCATGTTTTTTTTTATTGCATAAAAGAAAATAATTATCAGAATTAATATCTGCAGATAATTGACAAATAGGATCCTACAATGTTATTAGATTATTTTATATAGTTGACATTTGTTTTCCATTGAATAGTGTTTAGTATGACTGGATTACCATGATATTTTATACACACACGCATATCTGTATATAACACTTAGAGTATTTCTTCATAAAATTCAATTTCTTACCCTTCCTTATTTCACTAAATGACATTACTGTCTGATTCCCAAAGCAAAGAAACAAATATAAACACACAAAAAAGTAGACATTATCCATAATCTTCAAATTTTCTCATCTCTGACAATCAATTCCATGAGTTTATCATTTTTGACCGCAATATATGTTTAAATCTTTTCATTTTTTTGTCATCATCTCAATTTTAAGCCTCTCAGTCGAAGCTGTCCTCATTGCTCCTGTGCCTTAAATGCAATATCTCCACACTATACCTCTACTTCCACTTCTCTCTCTACATAGAAGACAGCATGATCTGTGCTAAAGTCACAGTACTACCCTACTTAAATTTCTTCAATAGGGTCTTTGAATTTAAAATAACACCGAGACTATTTAGTTGATTTCCATGACTCTATGTTATTCAGTCCCCATTTAGCCATTCCTCAATAATTATTGTGCTCTGGCAACATTGTCCTCATTTCCAGAGTTAGGGTCTTTATACCTGCAATTATCTTAGATCAAACTGCTTTTCCACATGTTATTTGAATAGATGATTCCTTCTTATCCTTGGGAATCAGGTCAAGATAATTTCTTTAAGAAGGCTTTCATGGTCCCTCTAAAATAACTTACCCAATGTCTAATAACTATTACATAATCCTCTTGAATTTCTTAATAACATTTAATTTTAGTAATTCATACTATTTTATTTTGTATTTCTACCCTCACATATGCTACCTAATAGGATAGATGGAGGCAAAAACAAGAAAACAATAATAAAATATCTGTCTCATTTGCCACTAGAATTTTGATTTTCTACATTGTTGAAGTGTAATAAATGTTGTAAATAAATAAATAACTAGTTTTGTTATTATCATTTTATATTATTTTCCATTGTCATTTCAAACTCTAAATATATTAACTGAAAAAGCTGTGTCTCATCTTGAATGAAATAGGATTTTTTTCACTGAAACACAATTAGCCATTCTCTGTTAATTTATTTTATTTATATAATTTATTATAAATATAATATGTTTATAGTTTTTCTTGTTGGCTTTCCTGTAACCCCAATCCATGACCAATCAACTACAAAGTTCTGTGAACTATTCCCAGCTAACATGTAATACATATTTCTTTACTTAGGGCCCCTGTGTCAGTCTTTTACCCATTGTTAAACCAGACTTAAAGTCTCTTAATTGATCAGACTACGACAGTTTATTTATTTTTATTTTTTTATTTTTTTTTGTCAATTTGTTCTCTTACATTTTCTACATTTTCAAATGGATCTTTCCAAACACCACTTTTTATTGTTATTCGTCTATTCCACAAGTTTTTTTTATGATTTTTTCATTTTTTATTTTTCTAGCTTTCTGCAATCTATTGGCTAAAGTGCGTACTACTTTGTTTGGCATTTAAACCCTGCAGAATGCTGGCTCAGAACACATTTTCAACTCATTTTCTCCTTCTCTCCCTATATATACTTATTGCTTCATGTAAAAAGTTTTTTTCACAGTCCTGAACCTAAATGTTTGCTCAATATTTATCCTTCCTATTTAAATTTAATCTGTCCTTCAGAGAACACTTCAAATCCTTCTGCAGCCAACTCAGCTCACAGTCTGGATTCCTCAATAAGTCATCTGTAAATGGCTGCAGCATCTCCCTGTAGTGATATTTGCATTCATTCACTTTCCAGAATGCTTTGTTCTGATTGGCTTAAGAAGGATTATACTGCAATTGTGAAAAAAGCAAGTACTTTGGGATCTCACAATGTTGATTGAAATCTAAACCCTACTACATTCAGTTTTGGGAAAGAGGACAAATAATTTAATATCTTTGAGCTTTGGAGCTATTCATCTGTAAAACTAAATTAACAATGCCTGTATCATAGGATGGTTTTAGGGATTTAACAAAAGAATATGTATATGTATCTGCTTTGATATGATGTGGGTAGCCATTCCCTCCCACATTTTTCACTATAAATGAACATTTTTCAAATCACAACTTAATTTCCATCTCTTCCAAGGCTTCCTTGATCAGGCCAGCATGAAATGTTTGCTTTCTTCTCCAAATTGCAAGAATGATTATTTTGTCATTTAGTATGACTATTTTAGCGTACTCTGTTAATATTAGTTGTGTATCCTACTATCATTTAAATCATGACATAGTATCTACTGAGCATTTGCTATATTTCAGTACTGAGGTATATACTTTCTCCACAAAGGAAAGGTAGGTAAAGTGCTTATGTGGATGAGAAAACTAAAGATCAACAAGGTGATAAATCATCCACGGTCACACAGCTTAAGGGCTAAGGATTCAAACTCAAGTCTATATAGTTCATGTTCAAAGTTGTTAAAATATGATCACAATTTATTCGTTTCATGCCCTATTTTGCAAAACCAATTTTAAATTTTTGAAAGCAGGAATGTTATGAAAGATGCTGTAGAACTCTGTATAGTTCTTTAAATAATATTTGTTGAGTGTTTTGTAGCCTAAAAATGTTTTTTATCCTACATTAATTGAATACATAGACACACATCCTAACAATATTTCATATGTGTATACAGCATGTGTATTTTTATATTAGATGAAATTGTATGTTGATATACATATATGTGTGTGTGTGAATGTGTGGTCATAGATATATACATGTATTTTGTTAAAATATGTTTGAAAAAGTATATGTATCCATATCTCTCTCTCTATATATATATATATATACATGTACATTTACATATATTCACATTTACATGTGTGTATAATTTGTATATTTTAAATTTAAAATGTTACAGTAATGTTTCTTCTCAATGTTTCTTCTAATTTTAAAAAACTCCATTGCTACTATTCATATTAACAATCATATCAGCCTTTCCTTCTGATATGTGCATAATTCAGAAAGTCGAGTTTAGAATGTCTTGACCCGAATTCACACTCTACTTTTGGGGGAGATTATTGGGTCTCAAACAGTCTTCTCTCCCCTTTCTCCTTCCCTTATTTTCTTCCTTCCTTCATTTGCTCTTTTCTTTCCAATTTTTCTGTGGAAAAAAAAAAAAACCTCTCCAAGTTACAGCTGAAGACTCTTTAGTGCACAACTAAAATATGTGGGCATGGACGTTCCTAATAGTGAACTCCAAACGGAGACAGTCTTAACCTTACAAACCCAGGAAGCTAATTTATTTCTCTGTGGCCATAGAAATAATTTAAAAATTTAAAATAGTTTTTTGTGTGTGTACTCAGGTTATAGAATATAAAATAACAAATGTGTCTCCCTTACTGTTTAAATGTCATCTAAGTAAAAAATTAGGTAACTAAGGAATAAACTCTTATTTTTATAGGATATCCTCCTTTGCAGTAGAAGAACTCCCAAATATGTAAGTTAATGATGCTTTAGGGAAAACACCGCTAGTAGTTGAAATTTGCAATTACTTGGACCTATTGAATACTGAACATTATGAGGAACATGGACAAGTAATGATGTTTATGTTAACAACAACCTTAAATTTTAAGCAATTAACTATTAAAAATTTGTATGCTCAGTTACCTGACATGCATTTTAATTATCTTCTGCCTTGTAGATTCCCTTCTTGCTGTTTTCATAACAAGAGTACACATGTTTACATCTTGCTGAGTCTAACCAGAGCAAGGGTCTCTACACATTAGGAAATATTATCAATAATATCCTTCTTAAGATTCCCCTAGAACCTTCTGGGAGCTCTGCTGATTATGAGGACACTGAAATGTTTTATAACTAGGATTAATCTGTATCACACAGATATGAGAATTATACTTGTAATTTTGAGGAATTCCCCTGAGGAATCTTTGTGGTCAACCCACTGGCTAAAAAAGCCTGCAGCAGAAAGGCTATTGAAAATAAGATTAAAAGAAGCTTTCATCTGTGAGAGGTATAGTAAGAGGTTAACTACTTTTTTTGATTTTCAAAAGGTCAGTCACACAGTAGGTAAACAGTGAAAGTTAAAATAATTGGTCATTACTGGCACCAAAGTCCCAAAGTGTAATAGAGCAGGGTAGTTCTCTATGTAAGAAGAATATCCTAAAGCTTTAAATGATGTTCAGAAGATTTTCTGAAAGCTAGAAGTCTTTTTGTATAGTAACTTTGGCATGCTTCAGGATATATAAATATATGTTAATAAACAGAATAAAATTATTAGTTTGGATCAAGAAAAATTTTCTATATATTCACAATCAAGAATTTAAAAATCCATTTCTATTATTCTTAAATTGTACAGGATTAAAAAATTAATACTATGTAGCAAATGTTTTGAGGGTTTATTCATTTTTCTTTCCCCTGCCCCACTTCTCTAATTCTGGCAAGACCTATATGTTGTTCAGATACTTATCCCCCATGTGACAGAAATCTGGCCAGGCCCTGCATCATCCAGAGATAGATCATGTTTTTCAAACCTGACTGCAAGTGGTAATGACCTAGATGATTTTAAAAATTAATAATTTCTAGGCCCTCACTTGAGAGATTCTGATTTACTTATTTTAAACTGGGTTGCAATAATTTGTAACTAAAAGAAATCCTCCTGTGATTCCTAAATGCTGACATGATTAATAACCAATGTCCTAGAGAGAGTTAGCTTGGTAACGCTATTGTTTTTCTAATGATTGGCTTAAGTAGAGGCATGTGATCAGTTTGCAGTTAATGAGACAGAGAGGAAATCCACTTATGGTACTCCAAGGAGAGACCATCTTATTTTTGAAAAAACAAATTGCAGGAATAAAGAGTTTATTTAAAGCCCCTAAATACTTTATTGAGCCAACAACATTGTGATTAGAAAGTGAGCAAGCATTAAAAAAAAAAATAACAAAACAAATTATGGCACAGTAGAAAAATGGAAAGTTCTGACTTTTGAAGGCATTGGGAAATTTTGTAACAAAGTAACTGCAGAGTTTCTATATGCTTAGACTTCTTATAGGAGATGAATCACTTTTCTCCTGTTTAAGATACTTTACTGGCAACAAAATTCTTACTGATCTAAGTATTAAATAAATCAATTTGTTAGATCTTTACATATAAAGTGGTTAGTCACTCAATAATTATTTATTGAGCTTCTACTATATGCCAAGAACTTTTTTAATTGCTGGGTATGAAATGGATAACAAAGCAGAACAGAGAACCTTGTTCTCATGGAATTTACTTTCTAGTAAAATAATGAATGTAATAAATAATTAAAATATACTGCGTGATAGGTAAGGATAAGTAATAAAAAGGAAAACACAGGTGGACAAAGGCATAGAAAATGCTAAATGTTTACAGACTAGGGTAGTGTGCTTCCCCCTCAAAAAAGCCTCACTAAGAGGGTGGTTTTTGAAAAAAAAGACCTAAAGGAAAAGAAGAACTTAATCATATCAACATGAAGCAAAGAAAAGAGCAACTCTGAAGATTTGAATCAGCAGGGAGGCCAGTAGGGTTGGAGGTAAATGAGTGGAGACAAGGGAAGCAGATTGTCAAATAGGTAAGTGGGGGGCCAGGTTATACAGAGTTCAGTAAACTATACTAAGGTCTTTCACCTTTGAGGAAGTTAGCAAGCCAGTGAATGCTGATCATTGGAAGAATAATATGATCTTACTTGTCTTTTTAACAGTGTCACTGTTGATGCAATTTTAAGAATGGATGAGGGTAAGGGATCAGGAGAAGAAGAAATAAGTAAATTAGTTAAGAGTGATTGTATTTATGTGAGACAGATAAATGTCTTGATAAGTTGATTGCAATAATGGTGATAAAAAGTGATCAAATTTTGAGCATAATTCAAGAGTGTAGCCAACAATGTTGGCATTCCATTAAAGTTTATGCATAGTTTTTAGATAACAAATCTCTTAGCCAGGGTCACTAATAATGAATTCACCTATTTTTTTCCTTTTAATTATATTAGTCTATACTACAAAGCTATCTTAAGTCTTTCATGACATGTGTGAATTTATCCCTTCTTTAACAGACATATTTCTGTGAAAAATGGAAACAATAACCAAAGAGTAAAGGCCTTCTTAATAACTTGGGCCTACCAGGTCTTAAACTTTCTGGCAAGAATTCCACAGAATTCAGTTCCCCAATATCTTTATGTCCAAATAACCAAAACTTCTTTTGTTTTTTAACCCAGCTCATCCTAAGGCATTCTTTTGGCTTCATCTAGTCTTCCAGTGCAAGAAGAGTCTCATAATACTCACGTTTTCCAAAAGCTTTCTAAATCTGAAAATTTTAAGGTATCATTCAATATTGCTTTATTCTTATTTTAATTTAGAAAAAAAATTATCTTTTTAAGGAAAGAGTAAAACCCCGTACATGCAATTTCTTAGTTAGAATAAATCTTTTTTTAATTGTTATTTTATTATTGATTGGCAATTTATAATTGCATATATTTACAGGGTATATAGTAATGTTATGATTTGTGAATAAAATGTGGAATACTTAAATTAAGCTAACATATCTATGACCTCAAATGCTTATTATTTTTGTAGTACACACATTTGAAATATACTCTTTGTAACTGTGAAACATGCAATACACTATTATTAAGTACATTTACCGTGCTATGCAATAGATATCGCAATAACAACTTATTCCTCCCATCTAACTTAGTTTTTGGACCCTTTGATCATTATCTCTCCATTCTTGCCACCTCCTAGCCTCCATAACCACCATTCTACTCTCTATGAGTTTGATTACTTCAGATTCCACGTTTAAGTGAGAACATGCTGTATTTGTCTTTCTGTGCCTGGCTTATTTCACTTAGCACAACATTCTCCATTTCCATCCACATTGTCGCAAATGACAGGATTTTCTTTTTTTTAAGGCTGAATAGTATTCCATTGTGTGTATGTACCATGTTTTGTTTATCTGTTCATCTACTGATGGACATTTAGATTGTTTCCATAACTTGGCTAATTTGAATAGTGCTACCATGAACATGGAAGTGTAAATGTCTGTTCAACAAACTGATTTCAAATCTTTTGGGTCTACACTCAGAAATAAAATTGCTGGATTATGTAAGTCTATTTTTAGCTCTTTTACCAAGCATAAAGTTTTCCCAAGCATAAAGTTTTCTATAATGGCTGTACTAATTTATGTTTTCACCAACAATGTACAAGAGTTCTCTTTCCTCCACATTGAATAAATGTCTATCTTGGACTTTTTAACAGTGTTTTTTTGAAGTGCAAAAAATGTCTCCATTAAAATCTGTGAGATATTTATTTAAAATGCAGATTTACCAGAGCTTCAATATCAGACATTTTAATAACTGAATAAAAACATATATCAGACACTCTAATCAATAGGTATAAAAATTTAACTACTTTCAGGAAATAATTACACAAATAGCCATGTCTTTAAAGGGTTAAATATACTTTTGTTGCATACTTTTCTAAGACTGGGTACTTCCTATACTCTTGAAAGAAACAGTAACCTCCCAAGGCACAAGTCATAGCATACAAATGGACTTTTAACCCTGAATTAATGGTTTACCTTGGATAATAATGGTTTCTATCCTCTTGGGTGGAGCTTATAAGAAGCCAGGAACTTCAGGAATATAATACAAATGGATTTATTATTAACATTTGAGTGACTCATAGTTGATTTATTCATTACCTAAAGATTTGAGTATGTAATTTAGTCTAGGTTAAGTTGTACTTACAAATATGGTGGAATGATAGATGAAAAATAATGTGATATATTTTTCTGCAGTTATATTGAATTGATATACTGCTACATTTACACTTGGACTTGGGCAGAAATACATCTCAGGATAATGCAAACAATAAACCATGGTTGAAATTTGGCCCATTGCCTGTTTATGTAAATAAAATATTGTATTGACACAAGCTAGGCTTATTGATTTACTTGCTGTCTATGGCTCCTCCCATGCTACAATGGCAGAATTGTCCCACAAAGTCTAAAATAGTTCTATCTCAACTTACATAAAAAAAAAAAAGTTTACTGATTCCTAGTCTAATTCCTAGTCTAATTCATTGTTCAGTTTGGTTCAATATCAAAATACAATGTTTAGTATAATATCAACAGGTATGCAGCTTTGAGGTTGACCTCAGAATTTTATACATCACTTTGTGACATTGCACTTTTGATCTCCCTCCTCTTTGCAATATTCCTAAAGTTATTCAGCTCCCTGGAGCTCCTTCTTATAGTCTTCTATCTAGAAAGCTGACACTTTTTTCCATCCTTTACTGAGCACTTCCTATAATTGTATCTGCTTCTAGAGCTAAGTAGTGTAAAGACACAAAAAAAGCAAGAGATTTGTCCAGGTTCTTAGTAGCTCAGCTCTTCTGGTCAGATAAAAGGCTGCTCCTTTTGCAGCATGTTAGGTACTTGCCCAGTTGTCACTGCTGCATTATCACCATTGCCACACATGCCACTATACGATTGCCTGAGATCCAAGGAAGGAAAAAAAGAAAGAAGGAAAAAAAAATGATTTCTGCTAATCTCTAACCTTTAAAAGTCTACCTTCCTGATTTTGAATCCAGTAAGTGAGAATTTTACTTAAAGCTCTTCTGTTCCTACCTGGTGTGTATAGACAGCTTTCGGACTGCCATTGAATTTAGGCCTGGAGGTATCAGAAGGGTAGGTGAGAAACAAGAGAGGATTTCTGTAAGTATTCTTGTTTTACTTCCCCAAGCCTCCTGAAAATAACTTGTGAGAGTCTGAATATATCTGTTTATGAATTCTGTCAAGTTTGTAATTACATTCATGGGAAGAGACAGGGTAGAGATTGTAGTCTATCACACCCGAGAACCAGAAGCATCTTGATAAGGTTATTTTTAAGTCAAATAATATATCTGTAAAGGGCTACACACCAACTCACTAACCTGACTGGCAGATTTCAGAGCTTACCTATCGCAGAGAATCTCCCAGGCTTCTATTTCATATCCCTCAAATAGCAGCATATGCAATTAGGAGAAAGAAATCATAGCTCCATTTCTGAAACAGCTATTCAGTCTCAAATAGACAAAATACTATTTGATTGTCCTGAAGGATTTGTAAAATATATTGCTGGGTCTTAACTTCTTCTTGAAAATATAATCTAGTTTTATGCTATCTCAGAGTTTATTCTTACCTTAAACTTGTTTATCCTAATAGTCCACATACATAATTATGTAACATGAGATACACTAAGTTGATTTTCTTCTTTTCAGAGAAATGTTTGCTCATATTTGGGGAGACTTTCTAGTAAGATTTGTTCCAAATGGCATAATCATTAGCTCCTGTTATACTTCCTAATTTCCTTACTACTATAAGGACCTAGAGTCTTCTGAATCTTCCTTTCGTTTCTTTTCTTTTTTTTTCTTTTCTTATCTTATCCTATCTTTTCTTTTTTTTTTCTTTTTTTTTCTTTTTTTTTTTTTTTTTTTTTGAGACAGAGTCTCACTCTGTTGCTTACGCTGGACTGCAGTGGTGCAGTTTTGGTTCACTGCAACCTCCACATCCCAGGTTCAAGTGATTCTCCTGCCTCAGCCTTCCAAGTAGCTGGGATTACAAGCATGCGCCATCATGCACAGCTAATTTTTGCATTTTTAGTAGAGATGAGGTTTTGCCATGTTGGCCAGGCTGGTCTGGAATCCCTCACCTCAGGTGATCCTCCTGCCTTGGCCTCCCAAAGTACTATATTATAGGCGTGAGCCACTGCACCTGGCCTTTTTCTTATGTAATTGACAAGCAAGAACAAAAGCCACAAAAATGCCTGTATAGATAACCATAAGAAAGCAGTAGCTTAAAACAAAAATATGACCAATCAACAGTATGTAAAATACCAGAAGTAATTCAAGACATAAGCATATCTTGAGTAATTGTTTGTCTTGATAGAAACTACAATTTCAATTCATGTACAATATTAACTCTATTACTATTCCTGAACAATGTCATAATTTTTTCCACTCATGAGAAAGGAAATTTAAAAGAACAAAGTATTTTGTCCTAGAAAACAAAGAAAATGACTGCTAATTCTGTATATCAAATCTCTGTATTTTGATTTCAGTATGTTGTTCCTCAGTACATTTCTCTACAATGATCTTCAGTTGTCTACTGGTTTCTAACTTATAAAATTAAAATTATTTCTGGTGTAGGGTTAGAAATCTAGTGAAAGCAGAATATAATTGTAAGAGTTAAAGAAACAGGAAAAGAAACAGGAAAAGCAGCTCTATGGTCAAGACAGGTTTATTTTGGAGAATAAACCTGAGAGAGGCTTCTGGCTCATTTCCTTGGGAGCACTCTCTCTTACAGACTTAGAGTATTTAAGGGTTTTGGATGAGAGCTTATCACAGGCTTGGAATGTGGAGGAGAAGTTTATTGCAGGGTTGGAATGTCTCTGGTAGGAGTGGAGGTTATCTTGGGGGTGACATCTCTCTAGTTGGAGGGGAGGTTATCTCAGGACTGGCATATCTCTGGTTGGGGAGGGGTTTCTCTTAGGATTGGAATCTTTCTGGTCAAGATATGTCATTTTTGGTTTATGGTCATGCTGACATTAGCCACTAGGCTGATTATCTTTTGGTTGGATTTAGGTGGTTTTTGATCCAGAGGAACTTTTAAATGGTAGTGCTTGTCCAAGATGGTGAAGCTCCTGCTCCATTAATAATTCTGTTTTGTTATTGTTTAATTACAACTAATTATTTAATTATTTAAAAGAACAAAAAATAAAAAATCCTACCAGACAGTAAAAGAGTAATCAACAATCAAGTAGTGATTGTGTTAGCCACTTTATCAAGAGCCTAGCTAATAATATGAGTTGCAAGATTACTAAAAAATAGGCAGTGCTTTTATTCTTAGTGACTTAAAACTAAACTCAAGTGTTATTTAGTTATATTGATAAGCTCTCTGTTTAACTGATCTTAGTGTTCCAAACTATGGACTACTTATTAAACCAAATCAGCAGCATAATTGGTAGAAGACATAATTGAAAAATAGACTGAAATTGTGGTTGAATATAAAATTAACTGAAAATGGATTATATACCTGTTTATCATATATAATACTTAGACTTTATGGCTATAACTATAAAACTTCTAGAAGAAAACAGGAGAAAACTTTTGTGACTTGAGTTACACAGTATTTTTCAGACAGGAAACCAAAAACATGACTCATAAAAGGAAAAGTTACTAAATTAGACTTATTATTTAAAACTTATTTTCAAAAGACACCGTCAAAAGGGTAAAAAGATCAGCCACAGACTGGGGAGAAATATTTGCAAATCATATATCTGATAAAAGAGTTGGATCTGGAATGTATAAATTATTTTTAAAGCTCAGTCACAAAAAATCATTTAAAAATAAATGGGCAACAGGTTTCAACAGACATTTTATCAAGGAAGATAAGTAGGCAAATAGGCACACGAAAAGATAAATTGGTTAATGGTCTTATAAAAAGATGTCATCATTAGTCAATAGAAATATGTA
Source organism: Ateles fusciceps (assembly GCA_036589455.1). Lineage (NCBI taxonomy): Eukaryota > Metazoa > Chordata > Mammalia > Primates > Atelidae > Ateles > Ateles fusciceps. The sequence continues at coordinate 803,992 of JAZHEH010000589.1, forward strand.
AATTAATCAGAATTGAAGTTAATATACAGCTATTGAGATGATAAAATTAGATACTAAGAGTAGAAAAAAATGGGGAGTGACCGTAACTTTCAAACACTACTGATGAAAATGTAAAATGGAACAACTTCAGAAAATGTGTGATAGTTTCTTAAAAATATAATGTAACTTACCATATATGTTCTAATCATTCCTTTTGTAGTATTTACCAATGAAAGAATTGAAACCAAATGTTCATACAAAGATTGTCCACAAATGTTCAAAGCAGCCTTATTTGTAATAAACAAAAACTGGGAACAGTAAATGAATTGTGATCTGTCCATACACTGTTATACTACTAGTTTACTAAACAGTAAAAAGAATGATGAACATACTGAGTAAAAGGCCAGACAAAAGAGGGTTGGTAATTTGTGATTCTATTTATACAAAATTACAGAAAATGTAACTTAATGTATTGTGGTAAACACAGATCAGCAGTTAGATGGGAATGAGCTGGAGGGCAATCAGCGAGAGGAATTCCAATGGTCCAGTGGAAATATGGCAGTTATTACACGGTAAATACATATTCATTATTTTGATGGCTTCACAACTGTATTCGAATGTCAAAACTTATCAAATTGTACATTTTAAAAATGTTCAGTTTATCGTATCTCAATTATGCTTTAATATAGCTGGATTTTTAAAAATCTATGTTAATGACAACTATGGTGTTATGCCATCAGTATGGGTATAAAGATAGTTAAGTTTTTTTTGGTGTGTGTATTTGTTATTAAGTACACCAACACCCTGTAGTGAAGCAGAAAATATAAACATCAATGACTTCTGGCTTGACATCAATGAATTTGTATCTTGTTCCAAATAATAAGAGGCCTTTGTATAAACTAGAAGGAGTATAAGACAATAAAAGAGTAGAAAGATGCCAAGGCCAGAAATTTGTATGAAAGGTGTATGAAACTATACTTAACTAAACTAAATAGGAAAACATTTAAGCACAATTAGGTACAATTAGACCTAAAACAGAGTACGTACATTTAACTTTAAAGATATCAGCATATATTATTGTGTTTGCTTTAGAAATAAAATATTTTATTTATATTTTCTCACTTGTTGTTTTCTGGTTTTGTTGCTGTTTTTGAACCTCCTTTGGCCAAATGAATAAGTTTATTTTTGCGTGATTTGAATGTGTACGCTTCAAGATTAATGTGTTGAAACTTAATATTTACTGTGGTGGCATTCAAAGGTGGGGCCTTCATGGGCATATTATAATTAAGTCATGAGTGCTCTGCCCTCATAAGTGGGTTAGTGCCTTCAAAATGGTTAGCGATAACTAGCTTTGCCCTTCTTTGCTTGTTTACTCTTCTACCATGTGAGGAAACAGAGTTCAACCCCTCCAGAGGATGTAGCAACAGGTGCCATTTTGGAAATGGAGACCAGCCTGTAACTGGACACCATATCTGCTGATGCCTTGATCTTGCACTTTGTAGAATTAAGAACAGTGAGAAATAGTTTTGCTTATCAGTTATCCAGTCTGTGGTATTTTGTTTTAGCAGCACTAACAGACAAAGAAAAAGGGCACTTACAAAAATTAGAAAATTCATTAAATGACAAAAAAAGAAAATTAAAAAATAAAATGATAAAATGTAGAAATGTGTAAGTCCCCAAAAGTAGATTTAATATTTTGTAAGTAATGAAATTATATTATGTGAGATGGGATAATTAAGAGAGCCAAGTCCAAACTGTGTAACATTTCCATTCAGTTGTTTTTAAGAGAACTATTAATGCCATCTGCTACACACATTACTACTGTATTATGAGCTTCATCAGGACAAGGTTTATTTTACTGTTTTGTTTGGTGAATTACCAACATTTAGAATTGTGCCTGGCACACAGTAAATGATACATGTGGAGTAAATTTTTATTTTCAACTCTAAGATATGGTAGAAAAAAATATTTAGATTTGTCTGTAAACTAAGACTGTGAAAACAAATATAACATATTTTATTAAAATACCTGTGGTATTTTACTAGCAATAGTGGTTTTCCTAATCTTGTTTTTCAAATTCTATATTTTGTCATCAACTTTTTATAAGAGATGAAACATGAAGGAACTAGAATATTATTGCCATTCTAAAATGTTTTAATATTCATTTTAGAAAATTTGCCTATTTTCAGTCTCTATTCTCTGTAGTAAATTCAGATCCTTAGGACCCAAATCAGAGCAAACTCTGTGACATACTCCAAGAGCATGTGCCAGGAAAATTCATTTTAAACAGACACTACCTTTGATTGCTTACACAGAGGATAACACTTGCTTTTCTTTGTTTTTTGGCAGGAAGTATACATTTATTTTATCTAAAATTACCACTTACAGACACGGTCGTATTTTATACTTTAACTTGAAAACTTTATCTGATGTTCAAAAACTTTATGTGCCAATTTGAAATGTTTTTCTTCTATTAAAATGCAATTTTGGATGGCAGGCCAAGATTGCACTGTATTTCAGGCAGCCCATTAATTTTATAAACCTAAATATAAAATATTGGGTGAATGTTAATTGTTCTCTCTGAGGAGAGAACATATGGCCTTCATTAAATTCTCAAATGAATTTGTGATGCAGTGAGAAAAATGCTTATAAAACACTAATCTACAATGCTATTTTTTAAACCAATAATTTCCTATTTAAATTATCCAATCAGGATTAGAAGTTTATGAAAAAGATGCCTGACTAGAGGTAACTGGCTCTTGCTCTTTCCTTCCAAAAAGACCAAAACCAAAATAAACAATAATTTTTTGACTAGCATGACTGAAGAAATGAGATGGAATACAACAAAGTACAGCAAATGAGTGGCAAAATTTTTCTGGGACACAAAAGCCCAGGATGGAAGCATACAGGGGAACTGAAACTTCCTGTCCCCAGCACTAGTCTTCACTGCTGGGATCAGCTTGAAGTCAGGAGGGATTCTCACTGTGCAGAAAAGATAAGCAGGAGGCCCCCAGCATCCTCATTATTGATGCACACATTTGCAGTTCTTACTACAAGGCAAACCCACAGTCTTCATGGGCCCTGAATCTATTTTTAAACAACCAGATCTCATGAGAACTAACTATCATGAGAACAAGAAAGAATTAAGTTTGCTCCCAGGATCCAATTACCTCCCACTGTAACCATTCAACAGTTTCACCTTGTTCACTGCTTAGATAGGCAGTATGATACTAGCTGTGGGTCTGTCATATGTGGCATTTACTATAATGAGGTATGTTCCTTTTATACCCAGTTTTTTGAAAGTTTTCATCATGAAAGAATGTTAAATATTATCAAATGCTTTTTCAGCATCAATTAAAATGATCCTGCTGGATTTTGAACTTGTATGAGGCCAGTGACCCCTTTCTTTTGCCTGATATCTTCATTTTGGAATGGAAATGTTTCCCCCAATGCCTATAGCACCATTGTATCTTGGAAGTAACTAACTTGTAAACAAGTTGAATGAGTTAAGACATTGGGAGACTGTTGGGAAGGCATGATTGTATTTTGCAATATGAGATGGACATGAGATTTGGGAGAGGCCAAGGATGAAATAATACAGTTCTGATATTTGTCCTTGCCCAAATGTCATGCTGAGTTGTAATCCCCAGTGCTGGATGTGGAGCCTGGCAGGTGTTCGGCTCATTGGGAAGGATTCCTCATGGGCGAGGAATCCTTGGTGCTGTCTTCATGAAAGTGAGTTCTTGTGAGATCTTGTCATTTAAAAGTATGTAGCACCTCCCCATCCTTGGTCCTGCTCCTAACATGTGAGATACATACCTACTTCCCCTGTGCCTTCCACCATGATTAGAAGCTTCCATAGATGCTGTCATGCTTCCTGTAAGGCTTGCAGACCTGTGAGCCTAGTAAACCTCTTGTCTTTATAAATTACCCAATCTCAGATATTTCTTTATAGCAGTGCAAGTATGGCCTAATATAATAAGAGGTTCCTCAAAAAATAAGTAAAATAAAATAAAAATATTACTATGATATAATTCAGCAATCCTACTACTGGGTATATATTCAAAGAAAATTAAATTAATATATAGAAAAGATATCTGCACTCATGTATATTGCTGTACTATTAACAATAGCCAAGATACGAAATCAACTTAAGTGTCAAACCACGGATGTATAGTTAAGAAAATGTGGCACATATACGCAATGGAATACTATTTAGTCATGGAAAATAAAATCCTGTCATCTGTGACAACATAAATGAGCTTGGAGGACATTAAGTGAAACAAGTCAGGCACAAAACACAAATCAGGCATATTCTCAGTCATATGTAGAATCTTTAAAAGTTGATCACATAGAAGAAGTAAATAGAACAGTGGTTACACGAGACTGGGGAAGGTAAGAGAGAGGAGGATGGGAATTGGTTGATCAACGAGCACAAAGTTACAAGTAGAAAGTAAAGAGTAAATTCTGGTGTCCTATTGCACAGTAGAATGACTAGAGTCATTTGTGTATCTCAAAATAGTTGAAAGAGAGGATTTTGAATGTTCTCATCACAGAGAGGCAAATGTTTGAGATGATATATGTGCTATTTACCTTTTCTTCATCATTATACAGTGCATACGTGTATTGAAACATCACAGTGTATTCAACAATTATGTATAATTATTATGTGTCAATTAAAGCTAAAAATAATTTTTAAAGAAGATTGGAAGTTTACAATACAGTAAATGACATAAACTGGCACTTCTAGTTGATTCTGTCTTTGTAACTTTAAGTTAAATTTAGATGTCTTCTACATCACTTAAAAAATCCAAACACGATGTTATTGTGACATTCAACCTTTTTTAATTCCACCAATTATCCTATTTCCCTCCTCTCACAGTGCAATATTCACACAATTCTTCATAAATATATGTACATTAACATAGAGAGCTGGAGGAAACTAAGGAAAGTTAAAAGACAATTGCACATTGTTAGATATTATGAAAAGATTATTTAAAGAGGAAAAAAGAAAATTTTTAAAAAATAGAGTCTATGTTCTTTAGGTAGAGAAGAGAGAGGAGATGGTATAAATTTGGAGCTTTCTCTGCACTGTGGCTCTTGCTTTTATACTTCCTACTGTCACTTGCAGAGTGTCTGCCCCTGAAATAGGAAGTTCTTAATGGATGAAGTTGATAGCGCTGAACACACAAGTGGCTTTTTAACCTACAGTGAGTGTTCAAATAAAAAACAGATGGTAACTTCTTAGAAACTAAGTACATTCCTCAGGAGATAAAGTGGAGTGTTAAACATTTTAACATTGCACTGGAGCAGATAATTAGGGTAATTACAACTCTTCAAACACACAAGGAAGAAGATCTAAGCCAACTTTCTTCTTTACTTCAAATTAGAAAGACTATGAAATTCACCCAGAACTAGGGCAAAGTAATCATTTTATAAAATGCAATGATAAACCATTGTTTAATGGTTATATTTGAGATGGAATAGATTGTCTACTTCAATGTAATGTTTAAACATCAATTATATAATTAAGGAAGTAAAATCAGGTTGCCCTACTTCACAAAGGTGAAAAAGTTAGAAAAAGAAAACATTCTCAAGCTAGAGCTTTTAGAGACACAAAAATATGAATATACAAGTGTATACCCATACGGAAAATAAACAGAAATACTAAGTGATCAAACTTAATTTGATTTTAGAATATTTTAGCCATGCCACAGTGACTTGGGTTCATAAATAGTGTCAGAAATGTGATCAGTGATTTTTATTTTTCTTATTTTAATTATTTCCCTAAATAAATAATTTATTACTGGTGGGTATAATATTACAGAGAGATAATACTGGCTTAAATAACAGCACTATGCGTAGCCTGCATAAAACATTTTTGAAACAAGGTAGAGATACACACATGTGTGTGTGAGTGTGTGTGTATGTGTGCGTGAATATATATACACATACACCATTTATACATGCATTTTGTAAATATTACATCTTTTACTTTCTAACTCCCCTCTGAACTCAGTCAGTCTTGTTCATGCTCTGCTCAGCCTTTCACCAGTGGACTGTCTTGCCCTGCCCCTGCTCACCTGCTTACCCACTCCCCACACCCCACAGGAATCCAGAGCTTTCAAGCTAGTCGGCATGAATGATCTTTTCAATATGCTGTTAAATTTAGTTTCCTACTATTCCAGAATTTATTTGCATCTTGTTGTTGTTTTTAATCCATTCAGCCACTCTATGTCTTTTTATTGGAGAACTTAATCTGTTTACATTTAAGGTACTAATTGATAGGTAAAGACTTACTACTGCTGCTTTCTTAAATGTTGTTTAGTTGTCGTGTAGATTCTTTTTTCCATTATTCTCTCTTGCTGTTTTCATTTGTGCTTAAGTGATTTTCTCTAGTGCTGTGCTTTGTTTTTTCACTTTTAATTTTTTATGTTACTATCATGCAGTTTTTCTTTATGGTTACCATGAAGCTTACAAAAACATCGTATAGTTATCATAGGTTATTTTAATCTGATAGCAATTTTACTGTTTTTTTTTTAAAGCCTCCCCCCCAAATTTTAGTACCTTTCTTACACTCTTGCTCCCAACTTTGATTTTTTGATGTCACAATTTACATTTTATATTGCATATGTTTAAACAAATTATTGTATCATTTTAAAATAGTTTTGTCTTTTAACATTCATACTGAGGACATAAGTGCACACCACTGTTAGGTATTGGAATATTCTGAGTCTGACTGAGTACTAACTTTAACCGATGAGATATATACTTTCAAATATTCTCATATTATTAATTAACATTCTTTTCTTTGAGTTTTAAGAGTTCCCACTAGCATTTCCTTTAAGGCAGTTCTTTTATGAACTCCCTCAGCTTTTGTTTGTCTGGAAATATCTTTATCTCTCCTTCATTTCTGAAAGGAATTTTTTTTTCACTTTCAGTACTTTGAATACATTGTCTCATTCTCTCCTGGCCTACAAGATTTCTGCTGAGAAATCTGCTGTAGTTAGCAGATTTGGAACTTATTTATATATTATTTGCCTCTTTTTTCTTTTACTGCTTTCAAGGTTCTCTATTTGTCTTCGAGTTTTTAAATCTTGATTATAATATGTCTTGGGATAGTCTTGTCCAGTCTGATTAGGACCGTTTGACTTTGTTGTACCTAAATATGTATATCTTTTCTATGTTTGGAAAGTTTTCTGCTAGTATTCCTTTAAAGAAACTTTCCACCCTTTGGTATTTATTTTCGCCTTCTTGTACTCCTCTGACTCAAAATTTGAGTCACTGGTACCCAACCTGTTTTGTCCATTTGGTAATATCATGTTTCTCTGATGTTTCTCTATCCTTGTGGTCATATGTCAGTTTTTATACATTTGATGATGTAGGTACTTTTTCAATTCTTGCAGACTGGCTGTGTTGGGAAAAGCCTTTCATCTGTCAGTCTACCCAGAGATTCTGGGTGGGCCATTTGGCATGGTCATTGGACAGGCTTGCTTCTGGAGTTTTCAGGTTGGCTTGGGTGTGCCTGGGTCAGCAAGTGTATAGACCTGGGGCCTGGTTGTACTGTTGTACTATGGTACACCTGTAGATTAGGTCTGCTGGGATGGTCCTGGATCCTCTATCCACAGGGTCTGACCTGAAGCCTGGATCCACAGGGACTAGCTTGGCATTAGAAAAGGCCTTGTGCCTGAGTCTTCAGGAGCCAGCCAAGTACCAGAATGGATCTGAAGCCTAAGTCCATGGGAATGAACCTGGGTCCTGGGTTCACAAATGCTGTTCTTAAGAATGTATCTGGATGAGTGTTTCTAGATCCTCATTCTGCAGACTGGCACTGGGGTCTACTTGGATGAGCCTGAACCATGGGTTTGCTAGAGCAGGCCTGGACCCTGAGTTTACTGGAGACTGATGTAATTGGGACCAGCTTGGAGGCTGGAATGGGCCTATTTCAGGGACAGGCATGATATCTGGATCTGCGGGGACTAATCTAAAGCCTGGAATCACAGGGACTGTCTTTGTGCCTATAGCCACATGGGCTGGCCTAAAGACTGGGGAAATGGGAGTCAGCCTGGTATAAGAGGAACTCTGAAGCCCAGGGCCACTGGGGCTGCTCTTTCCCTGGTATTTATCTTTCTATTGTTGACCCTGGTGTTTATTTTTCTAATGTATCTTCTTTTTCTAACCTCATAAAGCTATAACTGTTGCCTTTTAGTAATAGTTCCACTATATCTTTTGTACTAAAATATTTTCCAAATATATATAGTAATGGTATCAACTTAGGCAATAGTACTAGTAGATGTCCTATATCCAAACATTTTATTCAATTAAGTTATTAATTGCCTGCCTTATACTAGGTCCTAGGTTTGTAGCTGAAAGTAATCAGATGGAAAACGAAATATATTTATGATTTTAGAGAACTTATCCTTAACACAGCGGAAAATTTTTAAAAATACAATTTGATGACAGGTATTATGAAATAAAAAACAAGGTGCAGCGAGAACTGAAGATAAAGGGGTTTCTAATAGAAATTAGAAAAAATAAGCAGCAGAAAAGAGCTGAGTCTTAAAAATGAATAGCCATGTTAAGAAAAGAGCAAGGAGAATATTAAACAAGAGCAACAGGAAAACAAATTTGGGAACATTTTTCAGGTGAGATGAGCTTATCTGTTATTTATTGCAGTATAACAAGCCATTCTTCAACTTAGTGGCTCAGTTTTTTACTCTTTTATTTCTTCTTACATTGTATGGGTTAATTCACTCAACTGCGCAGTTCCTACTTGACATTTTACATATTATTTTGTCACATAGTGGCTAGTGCTAGTTCTATCTGAAGCGCCAACTGTGCTGAACACCCTAGAAGTGTTTCTTTGTTTATTTCTGTATTCTTTTCACTCATATGCATAATATTTTAGCTGAAATGGATGGAGCAATCAAGGGCTGGCTGAGTATTTCAATCTCCTTCTATCACACATCTTCACGTGTGTCATTTGGGCTTCTCGGCTTCTTTGCAAATACTAGTCCTAGGGTGTTCAGACTTCTTATGTGGGGACTCAAGGATTTTGAAAGTCCACAGAAGCAACCATAGCATCTTAAAACTTTAAGCCTGGAAGGCACACAGAATTACTTCTGTTACAGTTTGTTAATTGAAACACTGTAGCAGTTCCAGCCCAGATTCAGGGTAGATTGGGACTATGCATGGTGACTAGAAGTAGGCATGATGTAATTGAGGAAACTGTTTTGGAAACTAGTTGTAATATTGGGCTGCTCTGCATAGTACAGAAAGTAAAAACAAAATATCAAATATGAAAATATTGTCAAATAATCATTTATTTATTAAATTGCTATATTTTATGTTGATATTAGCCATTGATGTTTTTAGGTAATAGGGTTCAATGAAGGACATAGATAGTATTTATAACAAATAACCAGAAGACTTTACCCAATTTGATTTGAAAATGTGTATGTTGTGTTTGACAGGTAGTACTTATTGCTTATTGATTCTAGAGAAGTCTTGAGCATTTTTCTGGATCTACTCTAGGTCTAGTTGCTTGCTCTTTGGTTCATCATAAGCAAAAATTTGAGACCATAATAGGACTGATTGGCAATTTAAATGTTTTTTTCATATATATTCTTGCACTGTATTGTAATAATGTCTTTGTGACAATTAGACTGTCATGCAATCACTGACCTTCTGACTAGATACACTGAATTTATATTTCATTGTCTTTTTAAAACATTTTAACAATCTTATAGGGAACATATATAACACCACTTTCATCCTTATTACCGTTAACCATAACCCAAATAACTATCTATTCATTTCTATCACTGTTGTAATTACCTCACACTTAGTGACTTAAAACAACATATATTTATGCTCCTACAGTTCTGAAGTTCAGAAGTCTGAAGTCAGTAATACAAAGTTAAAATTAAGTTGTCCACAGAGCTGGTTATTTCTGTGTGCTCCAGAGAATAGGTCATTCCTTGCTCTTCCTGCTTTCAGAGACTGCTGGAATTCCTTAGGTTGCAGGCACATTATTCCAATTTCTTCTCTTGTCACACTGCATTCTCCTTATCCTGACTTTTTGCCTTTCTCTATGACTATATTAGGCTCAAACAAATAATATGAGGTAGTCACCCCATCTCAAAATACTTCATCACTTCTGCAGAATCCTTATTATCATTTAAGGCAATATGTTTACACAGTCAAATATTCTAACATGGACATCTCTGAGGTGTCACTATTCAGGCTATCTCATACTATCTCATAAACAACTATTATTATTATCTCAGAATACATAACCCATGGTGTTTCCGTAAGATAAGCCACCAGTGACTAAGTCAATGTCATTAAAATATTAGCATCCCCCAAAGGAAAAAGATGCTGAGTTATACTGTTTGGGTCCTTAGACATTAACAGTTAAAAAAAAAAATTAAGACAATGAGAACATAGAGTTAATTATGTACATCCCTAAGTAAATCTTTTAGTACTCCTTGATTTATATCTCAAATCATTTCTTGCTTGCATATTAATACCCAAAATGTATTTTGTAAATGAAATATTTTATTATTGAAACATAGTTAAATGTGTATGTGTGTCTGTATATGTGTGTGTTCTTATTGGGTGAATATGAGTGTATGTGTGTTTGGTGTGTGTGTGTGTGTGTGTGTGTGTGTATGAAGAATGGAAGAATGAGGTAAATAATAGATTCTTACTCATTTTGTTTTAAGTAGAAAAGGAAAGAGCATGATGATATTAAAGAAAAGAAATAGTGAGATGGCTCAATATTCTTCATTACAAGTAAGAAACTGGAGAACACAGACAGCCTACAAGTTCTCAATATTTTCCTTCAGTGCTTCTCGTGGATAAGTCTATTGATGTTCAGCTGAGTGAGGCTAAATGAAGTTCTGGAAAAACAGAGAAATTTTTATCCTGCAGCAGCAAATAGGGATGACTTATGCTTCACAAGATTTGTAAAGAATTCTGAATTTTTGTTACTTTTTAATGTATTTCACTGTTCTGACTTCCTGTGAAGAAGGCAGTTCCCTGGAAATGTGTATATAACTATACACAGAAGACATACATAGGCAGAGAGCCTCCACAAGCATGCTCATGCAGAAGGCAGAAGGAGAGCCCAGATGAATTATCCTTCATTTGTAAATTCCCATATCTGAAGAGATTCAGAATCTTGAAATTTAGAAGTTGTGAGGTAGTTTGTTGGTCCCCAAATTAGATCACTCTAAATAATGTTTGAACTCTACTGCAATAAAACTCTGTTCTCATGTTAAATGTAAGCAGATAATAAAAACATAGGATTTAGTGCTCATCATAATTGAATCCAAGCTATTATTACATTATCAGAAGCATTTGAAAAAAATCAACAGTTAACTTCTCGGTGTAAATATTTTCATTTGTATGTGAATGTGATTAGAAAATCAATTTTTCTAGATTTTAAAAATCCATTATTAAAGATTGGTGTACTAATCAATAGCCTTTCTTTTACATCAAAGCTTAAATGACTGATTTTGCCTTAAGTTTTTTGTGGCTAGCAGTTTCACAGCATGATACCTAAGAATTGCAACTATAATAAAGGCCAATTGTTTAAAAATCCTTGTCAATACATCTCATCAAAATATGATCACAAGTAAAAAAAAGTCATAAAGTACAACTGACTGGACAGAAGGGATAATTCTACATACATAGGGCTATTGCTTACATACCAGAAAGGACACACTCTGATTTTAGGAAGGAAAAATTAACTAAATATCTCCATCTAACTGTGTATCTATCTATCTATCTAATCTATCTATCTAGAAGAAAACCTTATAAACTATAAAATCACTACTATAAAATAAAAAAATATTTTATTTCTTGCTTCTATGCAATAGTTTGGTTTGGAAGACAAAGTTTATCCAGATTTCTTTACTGAATGTGCATATTTTTAGAAATTGCTTCAGTCCAGACCATATAGGGGAAGGAAATATCAACCAAAACAACAACCTGACACTAGCAGAATTAATTTAACAGCCAAGCAAACATGTAAACACTAGTTAAAAATTCAGTGTCACAAGTGGTCTGTGACTTCTATCGATATCATGCTCTAGAAGCACAGAAAATTGAGGGATTGTTTTGTTTGGGGATTTCTTGGAAGAGGATATGCTTGAAGTGAATTTTTGAAATATGTGGTACAGTCTGTCAATAGTACCTTTTAATTTGAGGGGAGGAGATCAGTGTGGAAATATTTGTAGAGCTGAACTTCTTCAACAATACCAAAGTTCTGTTAACTTTTAACAATCCCTCCTTGATGTTATATAAACAATACAAACACGTAATCTTATAATTTAACAGGTCAGAAATACTACATGGACTCTCACCAGGCTAAAATTAAGTTGTTAGCAATGCAGCACTGCTTTCTAGAAGCTTTAAGGGAGGGACAGTTTTCTTGCTTATTCAGCATGTTGGTAGAATCCAGTGATTTAATGCTATAGGAACAAAATCTCTATTTTCTTGCTGGCTGTTAACTGAAGGCCTTTCCCAGATTTTAGAGGCAACCCTCATTCTTTGACTTCCTTCCTTCAACCGCAAAGGCAGCAATGGTGCATGGCTCAAGCCCATCCTTGCTTAATCTCTCTCTTTCTCCTTCTTCTATCTTATCTTTCGGATTTACTGTTCTGCTTTTCTCTTTCAGTTTTAGGCCTCATGTGCTTAGACTGGGTCCATGAAAATAATCTGGGATAATCTTCCCATCTCAGCATCCTTACTCTTAATCAAACCTGCAAAGTCACTTTGCCATGTAACATAACATATTCACAGGCTACTGGGCTTAGGGCGTCATTTGAGGGTGGGAGGAAATATTATTCTGCCTACTACAGTTACCTTTGACTTCTAGCCTTTGACATGCAGTCTCCACAGGGAACATAATCATTTTTATACAGCCTGTAATTCTTGTTAAGCTTTATGAGTTTTGATGGATAGAAAATATAATGGATCCTCTTTGAGAATGAGAGTATTGAAACAGAATATAAAGAATAATCAAGTGTCACTATACATGTCTACTACTACATAAACAGATCTCATGACCACATACTGTGTTTTTTACTTAATTAAAATCTTTATAAAAATAAAATGAAAGAGTTATTTTTATAATATTTGACTTACAGTTTAAAAATAACATATTATTTTATCTTATCTGATCCTCACCACAACTGTGTCATCTACCATGGATATTATTATTATTATTTCTTATTGTACTTTGGACTCAGGGTACATGTGCACATCCTGCTTCCTGCAGGATTGTTGCATAGGTACATACATAGCATGGTGGTTTACTGTCTCTATTCCCCTGATCACTGCCAGTATCAGGCATTTCTCCCGAGGTTATCCCACCCCATCCTCCCCCGCCCCGCCACTGTCCCTCTCCTCCTCTCCTCTCCACCCCCAACCTAACCCAGTGAGTGTTGTTCCCTTCCCTGTGCCCAAGTGTTCTCATTGTTTATCACCTGCCCACGAGTGAAAACATATGGTGTTTGGTTTTCTGTTCTTGTGTCAGTTTTCTGAGAATGATGGTTTCTAGGTTCATTCATGTCCCTACAAAGGACATGAATTCATCGTTTTTTATGGCTGCATAGTATTCCATGGTGTATATGTGCCACATTTTTTTTTCCAGTCTATCACTGATGGGTATTTGGGTTGGTTCCAGGTCTTTGCTTTCATAAGCAGCACCTCAGTGAACATACGTGTGCATGTGTCTTTATGATAGAACAATTTATAATCCTTTGAATATATACCCGGTAATGGGATTGCTGGATCAAATGGAATTTCTATTTTTAGATCCTTGAAGAATTGCCACAGTGTCTTCCACAATGGTTGAACTAATTTACACTCCCACCAACAGTGTAAAAGTGTTTCTTTTTTCTCCACATCCTCTCCAGCATCTGTTGTCTCCAGATTTTTTAATGATCACCATTCTAACTGGCGTGAGATGGTAACTTGTATAGATTAAACAAATCAGGTTTGAAGAAAGTGGTGGTTTTCTCAAAGTTGGTGGAAGTATTATGTTGGTACAAAAGCAATTGATATTTTTGCAATTAAAAAGTAATCTTGCCATACAAATGGGTGAAAACAAATACAATCTTAGATTTTTACAGCTTCTAGATAAACCCCAGAAGTTTTTTGTTTGTTTGTTTTTTGTTTTTTTGTGAGTGCCATGGGGAGAGGTAACAATTGCAGTCCCTTTTATATTTTACATGAGGGACAGAATAGCATTCAAGTGTTTCTTTAATAATGAATCATATTGTAATGAATCATATTGAAGCTAATATTAAAATATTAAAATAAAGAGCAAAGTACATTACTATTGATTTTGGGGGAAATGACCATGATAAAAATGAAATAATTTCAATACATAAAAATTTAAGTTTAGAGCTAGTGAATGAAGTAAAAATATATCAAAATATTGAATTGTTTTTCATTATTATCAAATTGGCACATGTGTATTAGGTAGTGAAGCAGAGAACTTCATTTAGATGAATACATAAAACAATTTAATTAAAAAGTACTAAGCCTGATAACGGGGAAAATATAGATTAAAAATTATAATTACACAGAAAAGAGAGGTCATTTGAAACAACACTGGCAACTTGAGTAATGTTAAAATATATCAAAAGGCCAATGTCTTAGCAAACAGAACCTGGTTTTGTCTCTCATCCCCTCAGCTAACTGGAAAAGTGTACGTGTGTGTGCGATTTTGTTGTTGTGTGTTGCATCGTTGTTGTTGTGAACACACCCAAATTATCCCCCCTTTACAAATTTATTTTATGGACTACTTTGGTCTGGGGTGTTTCATTTTGGGGGTTGTTTTTTGTTTTTACTTTGGAGTAAAGGTCTTGCCATTTTTTTTTTTTGTCATCATCCAAAGAAATAAAAATATCTGTGAAGTCATGTAGTACTTTTTTGAGTCACTACCATAGGAAATCAATGGTACAGATGAAAGAATATTGTGACTTTTGCAAGTATCGGAGTGGGAGATTTTTATAGGTATTTCCCCAAATTCATGGACAATCTAGTCTCATCATTCACATACTATGTTTTGCTAATTTCCCTACTTATTGCTAGAATGGCAAAGGGTTTGATTCACCGTTTACGTATTTTCCCATCTCAAATCTGACAAGAGAAAGCTCCACTTTCTTATTTCAACTCTCATAAAAGATGAGGATGGAGATGGTAGAGGCTGTGCCAAGTAATGCAAAAAGTCTGGATCAGCTGGATCAGATTTGAATCACAACTCTAAGATATTCAGTTTATCATAACACTTTTTATGTATTCCCACTACTTAACCTGTTGTTGGTGTATACACCTGTGCATGCACATGTGTATGTATGTATGTATATGTGTGTTTATAGTCCTGGTTAAAAAATATTTTCAAAAATAATAGAGATTAGTTCAGAGAGCAAGAATACTTAACTTCTCCTAGTATCCGTGTCTATCCATAATCCTCTGTTCTTAAATGTACACAAAACTTAAGACTTGTTTCTAACTGACAGGATACAGTGGAGATAGAATGTCACCCCCACGATTATATTATACACTATTGCAACTTTTGTCTTCTAGCAAACCCTATTCCTTTGTTCTTTTGATGAAGCAAGTAGCTATGTTGTAAACTGGCCTATGGAGAGGCCCACATGGCAAGAAATAGAGCCTTCCTGACCAAAAGCCAGGAAGAATTTGATGCTTTTCATCCAGAAGTCTGAAAGAACACTATTCTTTCCAAAATCACATTAATAAGCTTAGAATCAGATCCTTCCCCGGTCAAACATTTAGATGGTACCACAGCTGTATCCAACAACTTCATTACAGCCTTATGAGATACCCTAGAGCCGAGAACCTATTTAGGTCACGCAAAAGCTGCTGACCTATAGATAAAAATAATAAAATGATAAACATATACTGTTTTTAGCAACTAAAGTTGGGGTACTGCATTATGGATTAATAGAAGACTAACTGAGATATATATTATCAATATCATTAAGCAAAATCATTATTTCTAAGTGTTCTCATTTAGTGAAGGAAATAAGGAAGAAAATAAAAGAAAGGAGGAAAGGAGAGAGTAAGGGAAAGAATGCTTTCATATGTATTAAGCGAATTGTAATGATATTTAAAACTCTTTCCAAAGTGTCTTACTCCAATTTAAAGCTTACTATTATTTTGACAACATTTCAGATTTAATGTCTGGTGTGTGGCTTTTGCTTTATTTTATTTATTTATTTATTTTACTTTAAGCTCTGGGGTATATGTGCAGATCTTGCAGACTTGTTACATAGGTATACACATGCGATGTTGGTTTGCTGCCCCCATCCCCCCATCACCTACGTTAGGTATTTCTCTCAATGTTATCCCTCTTCAATCTCCCCACCCCCTGCTAACCCTTCTCTAGTCCACCAACCCCCAACAGACCCCAGTGGACTTGTGTTTTATAGAAAGGCAAGGGGATGTTAGCTTGAATTTCCTTTAAAGCGTCTTTCAGCTGTGAGATCCTAGGCTTATATTTTTTCTTAACCTATCAACAAGGATGCTCTTATGTAATATTTCTTCTTCTACTAAAAATTAATTTTTCATTTTTCTGTTTTTCTTAAAACATGGTTTTAGATTTTTTTTATTTTTTTATTTTTTTATTTTTTATTTTTTTTATTGCATTTTAGGTTTGGGGGTACATGTGAAGAACATGGAAGATTGTTGCATAGGTACACACATGGCAGTGTGATTTGCTGCCTTCCTCCCCCATCACCTATATCTGGCATTTCTCCCCATGCTATCCCTCCCCAACTCCCTACCCCCCCACTATCCCTTTTAGATTTTTAAAAATTCTCAGTGTAGTAGGTGCAAAAAGTTGAACTATATCTCAAAGGGTTTTTCTTTTTTGTTTCACTTATGAATTAGAAATCTCTCTTACAATGAAAATTTTTGTCTACTTTTTCAGAATAGAACTTTAAGTGGTTTGCAAATACCACTGAATCTTGAAAATGGCAAATGCAAATAAAAACCTTTCTAAAAGGGAAGTAGACTACTTAGACTTGTTCAAGTATAATCAAAGTGAAGATATTTGTCCTGTCAGGTGCCAGAAAAGTTTAAAAAATTCTATTATTTGGTGAATAATGGATATAGCTTTTGATACAATACAATCATAGTAAAATTGTTTCAGAGATGGTGTTGGAGAAATAATGGATTTTGAAACAATGTAATCACAGCAAAGGGAATTTCAGGTCCCTGGGCATAAAGTAATTTTATAAATAGCATTACCTACTTTGATAAATTTATAAGCTTTAAGCAGAAAAAGAAAGTTATGTAAGTAGAAAGTGTGATTTAAAATACCCTTCACAAATTACAATAAAATAATTATCATGATCAGAATTGAATTTCATAACTTTGCTATTCAAACCATGGACATTTATCTTTTACAAATATGTAAATCCCATTCTCGTATTTGTAATGAATTTTATGCTCTGGACATAAATTAGGGGCAATAAAACTAATACATAATTGACTTTTGAATAGAGCTGTCTCTTCTATTTTAAGAAACAGATTTTAATAAGTATTGATTAGTAATCCCTGTTTTCATATAAATCTTAATTGGATATACACAACTTTACTCTCAGGTTTTTTTTTTTTTTTCCAGATAGTCCTTTAAGGAAAGTATCACATTCAGTGCTTTAAAATATTATTTAACTTTTAAATTTTATGTCTTTAAAGCATATGCTTTTCTGTAGCCAAACATTTGCCATCTTCCATTGCTTTTAGCTGTCACTGGAGATATTACTGTGATTTAATTTGTATATATTGTTTGGCTAGAAACTAGAAGCTGTCCACATCAAATTTATTCTTCTAATCTGGGGATAGCCCATACACTTTGTTGATATAGTTTTCTTATGTTATGTTAAATTCTTTCACTATTTATTAAGTATAAAAATATAATACTTAGGACTATCTTCTATCCCTGTTCTACAATTGTTGCACTATCATCTTGTTAACTTCAAGCATTTTCTGTCAGCTGATTCAATAATTAAATAAAATTGTTAAGCTTCTAATGGGTTAAAATAATCATGTATTTATAATCCTGTGTTTTATGCAAATCAGTACCAATTTTCATTCAATTTAGGATCAGTACCATATTAGGCATCTCAGTGTGGAAGAAAGTTGAATAGCACTAATTAGCAGCTTTCACAAAATGTACCATAATACCTTAGGTTTCCTTAACTTCGGCACTATTAACATTTCAGAATGAGTATTCTTTGTTGTGGGGAGCTGTCCTGTACATTGTAGGATGTTTAGCAGCCTCCCTGACCTTTACCCACTATGTGTCAGAAGCAGCATGTCCCTCTAGCTGAAACAAACAGAAAAGTCATTGCCAAATGTCTCCTGAAGGAGAATGGTGTGGGATCCCTAGATGAGAACCACTGCTATACAGAAATAATTCCTCATGCTGTTATTTGAGAAAATTTTACTTTTGATTGTAACCCTAAAAGAATAATTGCCTGATGTACCCAGCAAGTCTTACCAAGTTGCAGCAGAGTTCTAATCATAGGGTTACTGATGGAGGAGGTGAGAAGATACTGCCAATCCAACTCTCTGAAGAATTTGGGGCTAGTGTTTTTAAAGATTTGGGGGTGAGCCAAAGTGTAGAGATAGTTGATTGGATAGAGAGTGGGGAGTGAAGTCTTGGATGGAGATATGAAGAAGCTGTGTTTTCATGTTGATCGCTTTCCTCTGCAGAGGTCTGAGGTCTCCAAACTGGTTGCTGGAATTAGGAAACTGAAAAATATCTTAAGGTATCCTTAAACAAAAACTTTATTTAATTGCGTAGTCAGAGTCCCTGTTTATAGAAACAATGAAGATACCTATCAATTCTTAAACAGTCTTTTGGTCCTAATGTCCAAGATCCTATCTATAGGAACAATGGAGACTCAAATGGTCAGTGTTTGGTGCTGTATGACATTTAGAAACAGGAAAATGGGCAAAAGTGCAGCTGGGTTAATACTTACTTATAATTACATTTCTTTCCAGAACCCAGCATGCAATTCTTGGCAACCCTGTGGAGATGCTTGTTTGATGGTTTAGGAATTTACTTGGAATTTTGCACTTAAAATTGAATACAAATTTAATAAGTTTGGAGTTACAATGCTACTTATTTTTATACTACGTTTTAGAAAATCAATATAGCATTTATTTCTATTCTGATTGAGTTGGTGATGAGTTAGGTTGGCTAGACACAATGAAAGTGGTTTATATTGATACTTGATTAGCCACAGTACCATGCAAATAGTCAAGTATCTATAAGACGTTGTAAATATATTTGTCTCTGCAGTTTTCTTCTATCTTTACTAAACACTTGACTTTATATGAGATTAAAACTTTGTTTCACATGAAACCATGAAACATTTATTACTATTTATGGAATATAGGTGTGAACAAAATAACTTTAAGCTTAATTATTTTAGAACACATTGGCCTGAGTTATATATTCTCTACTTTGCTTCAGTATTCTGTTTATATTTAAATCTATACATGTTTACAAATAGATATTACAAATATATGTATTTGTAATTTTAAAAAATAAGTTGTAATAGTTTAAATAAGTGGAATAGTGAAACTGATGAGAGTTGGTAGTTTTAGATAATAACGTCATTTGCTGAATATGTATGAATTAATAAGTGAAAGATGTAAGAACTAATAACAACTAAAAATAAGAGAACTAATATTCCTAGTTGAAAGTAAGGGAAAAGACTTCTCCTCTAGAATATTTACTTTAGAAAATGTTATTGTAAGAACTGTCTCCTTTCTTTGAAATGTATATAAAGACTTTTGAAAACTAGATAGGTCTTTGACAAGTTTAAGACCCAGCATTGCCTTTCTCAAGAACTAAAACAAACTTATTTTTTTCACAGTTATATTCCATAAATAATAATAAATGTTTCAGGGTTTCATGTGAAACAAGTTTTAATGTCACATCTCTTCGAAATATAAACAACAAAGGAGGAAACATAATGTATCTTCCCCTTCTGCGGCAGAGTCAGGGCCTAACTTGCTCCAAATTGCAAAATTACCTCTTGTCACAAAAGATATAAGAAGTTTGTGTTCTACCATGGATAAGCCAATTAGTCAATTATGGTGACATGGATGGTAACCATAATTACCAGGTGAGTTTAGAACAAACTATGCATGATCAAGGTTCTATTAAGTTGTCTTACTTCAAGACTACTTATTGTTTATCTTGAGAAAGTGTATGCAGTGAGCTGTATCTTGTTGGCTACATAAAAGAGTGAGTTTTTTTTTTTTGGTCTTTGTAATCTCTTAGCAGGTTTTCCTGTTTAGCACAGTACATTCTGGTTTAATGCTTATTCAATAATAAAAGTTTCTTTTTGTTTTTTTTCCATGATTCCTTTGTGGAGAGAATTTCTAGGTCGGGAGAATATTTTTTTAAATTTAATTTCCAAAACAAAAGGCATTAGTAAACAGGAGTTGAATTGATGTTATGCTACATGCATTTTAGTTTTAGTTTCACTCTGCTTTAATTCCTTTTACCTGAAAACCAGGAAGAAAGAAATTAGGTTTGTTATACCTAGGCCCAAGTGCTGATATTCTGGTGTGTGAGTGAATACTGTGGCAGAGAAGCATTGCTGAAAGAATATTCACTTTGCTGGAGAGGGCTCTGGTTTTTACTGTTGCTATAGGTTAAAATAAGATGTATTGGGAAAGAAAATACTGGCAGATATGCCCTGGAGAATAGCTCTCCTACTGAATCCTCTGCCACCTCGCTGTTCTGCTAAATAAGTCCAGAAATAAGGCTATAAAAATAGGGCAAATAGATCCAGAAACATTAAGTTAGAAAGTGGAGCTTTGCAGATGTCAAAGGCCTTTAGGCAAAACACCTTAAGAAGTTTTTCTCTCCATTCATTCCTCTTCCAACCCACCCTCCTTTTCTCTCTTGTGTCTTGTCTTTGTGTTTATTAAAAAGCCGTGGATAAGTTAAAGATGTATTAACTTCATTGAAGCATGTGGCAATTTAACATCCAGGCAGTATCCTTGAGGCTATTTCCTGTGGATAGGTAACAAAGAATTAGTAAATTTATTTCACTCAAAGTAGAAAACCCTGACTCATGTAATTCTTATAAAAGTCTACCTAGTATTAGGAAGCTCAGCTGGCTAGAATCTTACTGCTTTTTACTTTACTATTTCTCCCAGTTTTCCATATCTGCTGGCAAACTGGTTTAATTAAAGATTTTCAGCCATTTTTCAAAATATTTTTAAACTTTGCAAACTATTTCTAAACTGTTATACAGTGGATTTTTAAATCCCACAATAATTATGACATAAAAATTATTTTTTTTTCTCCATGACATTGTACCTATGTTTCTGTTTATGGCAGTCTCCAGGATTTCTTCCTTCCACTATGATAGAAGCAGTCACTATACATTTTGGTGGCTGTTAAATAAGCAGAGGTAGTGTCTCTCTTATTGTGACTTGCCACTGTTGGCATGTGTGTGGTATTCCAGACACTACACTAATGTGCCCTACAAGGAGAGAGGAATTTATGCAGTTTGCAGAGGATGCATATTAATTTTCTAGATTTGAAGTTACTGAAGATTGTTTTTCAATAAGTTTGCTAGTTTCCTTCTGAAATAAAAGCAGAAGAAGAAAAGGCAAATCCAATATAGCAATTTGAAGTAATTAAAGAGTATATTTTAGTAAAATGGGCTCTTCATTGTATAGTAAGTATTCATATTCATTTTTTAAACACAGTCTACTATGCATAGACACCACAAAACAAAGACAAATAAAATTATTCCCAATTTTGGCTTTCTCTGTTGATCCTAAAAACTTAAAATGTCGAGTCTGGCCTATTATTTGCTGCTGTTTTCATTTTCAAATTACCTATCCCTGTGCATCTTCAAATACATTATTTTTCCAAATAAATGTGAATACATGTTGGTCTGAAACATTATAATTTAACTCCATGTAGTTAATTTTTAAAAATTTTCTTTACCGTGTACATTGTTTTGATTTAATAATAAACATAATTTAAAAGTAATAAAATGAAAATAAAGCAATTTGCATAAAACATTTGTTTTTTGTTTGAACATTTTTATTATAAAATTTGAATTTAGTCAAATTACTAAGTAAGACTTAACAGTGATTGAAAAAAATACTCATTCTTTATTCAGGATTTACAAAATCGCCATATTGGTAATTTTTTAGTTCCTATTGATCATTTTGGTATCATCTTGAACCTAGCTCTATGACACTGAGTTTGACAAAAAGCAGTTATGTTGATTACATGGTGGTTATACAACGAAACGTATTTCCCCAAATTCATCTAATAGTACACTAAAAATTGATAAATTTTATTGTACATAAATTTAGCCAAATAGAGCTTGTTTACAATAGAGAAAGAATAAACTGCCTATACATGCAACAATAGATATGAATCTCAAAAATGTGTATATTGAGAAAAAAAAAGTCAGATGCAAAAGCAAATATCAAATGAAATTGAAGAACATGCAAAAGTAATTTAGAATGATAGCAATCAAAAGAGTGGTTGCTGAAGAGAGTTAGGGATTGAGTAGAATGGGACACAAGTAAACAGTAGAGGAAAAAATGTCCTCATTCGTATGCAGGTTACATTAGTACATATATTTGTCAAAACTCAATGAATTTTATTCTCAATATTTGTGTATTTTATCTTAACTTTAAAAAATAGTGTAAGCGTATCCTTCACCAACTTTTTGATACGGTTGTTTGTTTTTTTTCTTGTAAATTTGTTTAAATTCTTTGTAGATTCTTGATATTAGCCCTTTATCAGATGGGTAGATTGCAAAACATTTTTCCCCTTCTGTTGGTTGCTGGTTCTCTCACCAGTTAGAATGGCGATCATTACAAAATCTAGAAACAAATGCTGGAGAGGGTGTGGAGAAATAGTAACCCTTTTACACTATTGGTGGGAGTTTAAACTGGTTCAGCCATAGTGGAAGACAGTGTGGTGATTCCTCAAGGAATCGACAGAAATATCATTTGACCCAGCAATACCATTACAGAGTATATACTCAAAGGCTTATAAAACACTGAATTATAAAGACACATGCACACGTATGTTTATTGCAGCACTGATTACAATAGCAAAGACTTGGAAACAACCCAAATGCTCATCAATGACAGACTGGATAAAGAAAATGTGGCACGAATACACCATGGAATACTATGCAGCCATAAAAAAGGAAGAGTTCATGTCCTTTGCAGGGACATGGATGAAGCTGAAACCATCATTCTCAGCAAACAGGAATAGAAAACCAAACATCACATATTCTCACTCATAAGTGGGTAATGAACAATGAGAACACATGGACACAGGGAGGGGAATATCTCACACTGGGGTGTTTTGGGGGTGAGGGAGCTCGAGAAGGGATAGCAAAGGGTGGGGGAATTGCGGAGGGATAACGTTAGGAGAAATACCTAATGTAGATGTCGGGGGATGGAGTCAGTAAATCACTATGGCATGTGTATACTTATGTAACAATCCTGCAGAATCTGCACATGTACCCAAGAACTTAAAGTATAATTTTTAAAAAAGGGAAAAAATAAAATAAAAAATGAAAAATAATGTAAACAATTTTAAGAAAAAATAATAAATTTAACTTTGTTGGGTCTATCACCCAGCTTTACAAACAGAACATTGCCAATTCCTTAGAAACCCCTTTGCTGCCTCTGTTTAATCATCTTTTCCTCCTCATGTTCTTATGACCTCTGGATTTTGATGATTTGGAAGAGACACATTCTCAGCCAGCCTCAGTTGCACAGATTCTGCATTTCCTGGAATTTGCCTTCCTTCCAATTCCTCCATCAGTGTAGGAGCAGCTCCCTGTCTCCCACGGCAGCATGAACACATCTTCAATATTGTAGTGAAATCATTCTATGACTTTTACAATGTCAATGTAAAATTATGGATTCAAAATTTGGATTTCCAAATCCAGCTGGTGACAGCTAATACCATTCTCTCAGAGAAAAAGGAGAGCTACTGAATATACACTCAGCTCAAACATATTTCCTCTTGAGAGACATGATTTCAGTCAACCTGCCAGATTTAAATTGGAGGTACATTTAATATCGGAGCCAGTGGTTCTAGTCCTAAAAAGTACTTGAAGAATTCCACTATGCTTGTGCAATCTGTGGTGATAGTACAATAAGAGGTTTTCTGATTTTGACTCTGAAGACTCCAAGATCAGAATTATGCCTGTTTTTTCAGAGCCAACTGACAAATAAGTCATATAGTCTTGCTAAAATTTAAGCAATGGACTGTGGGCCCATCAGCAGAGTCCTGATGTTTATATTACAACAGACTCTTTGTGACTCTGGATTTTTGTGCTTGAAATAAATATTGTAATATTTGGGGATCTGAGAGCCTTCAAATAATATCATCCCCACCAATTTGCCAACTGAATTATAAAAAGTTTGTGAAATAAAACCAAACAGAAGCATAGAGAACAAAATAGCACCTGTAGTATTGATGAAGAAAAGCTGCCAGGTGAAACTTAGTAGAAAAGTCAAATGGGCCATGTATTAGATGTCCACAATGAGTCAAAGTAACTCATCAGACATCAATACTCTTACTAAATAAAAAAGAACTTTGGCTATTTCCAGCAGTGTGCTTCTGAGAGAAACAAAATAGGAAAGAGCTGAGGCAATTGTATCTGTCCAAACATGCTTCACAAATAGATCAATTAGGGAAATCATTTCATCTTCCCAGTATAGAAAGAAACCTATGTATACCTACTGGAGTTACTTGCCCTTCACTGGAAGGAAACAGGTGATAAGCACTTTCTAGTAAAAAAATTACCAGGCTATAGCTACTGTACTGGAAGTGTGGTAGTCCTTTTGGGTTATGAGAATCACAGTCCTAGCCTAGTATATTTGGCTTGGTTTCTTACAGACAGGTATGATTGCTTGTCAAAGTTAAGTTCTAAATGTGTTTAACCTTTCTGTTTCTCTTATTAATATTTGGAGAAAATATAAGTGTCATCACTTTAATGATTACTGAAGTTCCAATATAATTATTCACATTATCATGATCATTTTCA
Source organism: Ateles fusciceps (assembly GCA_036589455.1). NCBI lineage: Eukaryota > Metazoa > Chordata > Mammalia > Primates > Atelidae > Ateles > Ateles fusciceps. The sequence continues at coordinate 829,089 of JAZHEH010000589.1, forward strand.
CCATACAGGCCAAGTCATCAGAGTCAGGGAGCTAAGCAAATGGATCTTGTTTAGATCAGGCAAGTAACAACTGCAAGTTTGGTGTCCCTAAGGAATTTAAGTTTTACTTTAATCCCCTCTGTCCTGTGCAATCCACTCAGCACATTTGAGAAATTAGGTGCCTGGAAATACGTGTCTGGATCCCATATTGGATGACATTTTGGAGCACACATCCCTTATCTAGGCATTCTCAGATAAACTTCAGCAATACCTTATCTGGGAAAATCCTTAAATATGTATGTTCAAAAGCTAGAATTTTCAGTTGCTTGGCGTATCTTATTCACCTAAGATGTCTATATCAATGCTACACATACTGCTGTAGACTGACTGTTTGCATCCTCATGAAATACATATGTTAAAATCTAACTCCCAATATGCTAGTATTTTGAGGTAGCGCCTTGGAATGTAATTAAGTTATGAGGATGAGAACCTCATAAATGAGATTCATGCCCTTATAAAAGAGATGCTGGAGCCTGGAAAGCTCCCTTGGCTTTTTGCTGTGTGGGGGGTGCAACAAGAAAATGGCTGTTTATGAACCAGGAAGCAGGCCCACATGAGAAATGGAACCTCTCAATGCTTTGATCTTGAACTTCCCAGTCTCCAGAAATGTGAGAAAGAAATCGGTGTTGTTTATAAGCCACCCAGTTTGTGGTATTCTGTTATAGCAGCCTGAACTTAGTAAGACATGTGGTGTATTCATTTTCTATGGCTGCTGTAAATGTTACCACAAACTTTGGAGCCTAAACAACAGAAAATATTTTCTCATACTCCTGAAGGCCAGAAATCCAAAATCAGTATCACTGGGCTGAAATCAAGGTGTCATCAGGGCCGTGCTCCCTCTGGAGGTTTTAGGGGAAAATTTGCTTTTCTTTCCTCTTCCAGCTACTGGTGGCTGCCAGCATTCCTTGGTTTATAGTTGCATCACTCCAGTCTCTGCCTCCATGGCTATATCTTTTACTTAGCTTGTGCCTGTTTCTCTTCTACCTCTGTGTCTTTCTTATAAGAACACTTATGATTGCATTTAGAGTCAACTAGAAAATCCAGGATGATGTCTCCATCTCATATGTCTTAGCCTAATTACATTTGAATTTCTTTACATATGTGGTAACATTTAAAGGACCTGTATTAACTGATATCTGGGTTGTTATTTAGCATACTATACAAGGTATCAGCGATTCTGTAGTTGAGGGCTCCCGCATAATAATCAAAGACATCAAAGAGATACTGCATTCCTCCTGTTCATAATGTCAGTTCATGTGTTATTTTCTATAAATTCTTCAGTAACTAATCACCTCAGAAAGAGGAAAACATTCCACTGGTTCCTATCATAGCAGCCTTTTCCAAATAAGTAAAAACTCTTTTCACCTTTTCTTTATTCTTAAACTATTTTGCCACATCTAATCTGAATCTGTTAAAACTGATAACTCTGAAACCATTGCATAGGCTTTCACAGTTGACTAGGAATAAATGCCTGTCTAAAGTATGATACACAAGTATTTAGGTGGCTCCATGTCATATATGCTACTGTCTAATACTCCAGATAACTTACAAGCTCCTCTTTTATTAACTCATCTCTACCATAAGGCATATATTGACCTGTGCCAATGACAGAAGGAAGATAACTGACTGTAGGATTCTCCTACTCTCCTTCAAACATACAGAAGCCATCCACTCCTATAAAAAACATGAGGTCTTTAAAAATGGTATTATTACCAAAGCCATATTTCTTCAAATATGACTGTACATGTGTGTCTGCTTTACATTTTATCATTTACTCTCATTCCAGGTTGAAAAAGACTCTGACTTTCAATTCATACTTTAGATGCTATCAGATATGGAAAAGCTAATTATGGTGTCACAAGTTCTGAATGTTATTGACACTGGCTATCTCTTAAATAAGTGAAAATCAGTTGAAGTTAACAGTATCTTGTTGTGGGCTTTGTCTATTGAAGTGACCTCTAAATAGAATCCCATTTTATCCATTTCATACTATAACATACAGGGAGCATTTTTGGGTATAATGCATTTTGTAATAGACAGAAAATTATTTTAAAATGTCTTCAGGATCTACTTTGTGCATACTTGCCCTTTATAATTCAAAATATATTTATTATAGTGGCTGGATTTTGAAATACAGTTAACTCTTTTGATAGATTTGTTTCAAGTGGATGAAAAGCATTATTATCACCAAACACAGAAATGAGAATAAATCTAAATTTGACATTTCTTCTTGTCTAAGTAGCGTTAGAAACATAAGCTGCAATGGTTGGTTCAGTACATTTAGTCAGCCTGATTATGTTGGTCACCTGCAGGTGAAACTTTCTGTAACGGAACCTTGAAGTGGTTTATTTTGCTTTTAGTTTCTTAAAATAATAGAAAACTCTGCTTCGAGATGGCTTAAACTTTCTTTTTTTCCTTGGCCTTCTTTGAGCAAATGTGTGAATGCAAGTTGAGCTTGGAGTTTCACTTTGTGGCTACAATGAAAGGAACAGGCTGAAAAGACATGCCAGGTGATATGGTTTGGTGGTGTCCCCACCCAAATCTCATATTAATATAGTTTCCATAATTCCCTCCTATCCTGGGAGAAAACTGGTGGGAGGTAATTGAATCATGGGAGCAGTTCCCTTCATGCTGTTCTCATGATGGTGAGTGAGTTCTCAGGATATCTTATGGTTTCATAACAGACTTCCTCCTTTGCTCAGCACTTTTCCTTCCTGCTTTCCTGTAAAAAAAAAAAAAAAAAAAAAAGTGCCCTTTGTCCCCCTCTGCCTACTGACATGATTATAAGTATCCTGAGGCCTTCCCAGCTATACAGAACTGTGGATCAATTAAACCTATTCTTTTATAAACTACCTAGTCTCAGGTACTTTTTCATAGCAGAGTGAGAATGGACTAATACAGTAAATTGGTACCAAGGTAGTGGGGCACTGCTCTAAAGATACTTGAAAATGTGGAAGTTACTTTGGAAAAGCAGAGGTTGGAACAGTTTTGAGGGCTCAGGAGAAGATAAGAAAATGTGGGAAAGTTTGGAACTTCCTAGGGACTTGTTGAATGACTGACCAAAATGCTAATAGTGATATGAAAAATGAAGTCCAGGCTAAAATGATCTCAGATGGAGATTAGGAGCTTGTTGGGAACCGGAGTAAAGGTCACTTTTGCTATGCAAAGAGACTGGCAGCATTTTTTCCTTGCTCTAGAGATCTGTGGAACTTTGAACTTGACAGAGATGATTTAGAGTACCTGGTGGAAGAAATATATAAGCAGCAAAGCATTCAAGAGGAAGAAGAGCATAAAAGTTTGGAAAATTTGCAGCCTGATGATGCAATAGAAAAGAAAACCCATTTTTCTAAGAAGAAATTCAAGCCCCCTGCAGAAATATCCATAACTAACTAGGAACCAAATGATAATCACCAAGACAATGGGGGGAAAACATCTCCAGAGCATGTCAGAGACATTCAAGTCATCCCCTCCCATCATAGACCTGGAGGCCTAGGAAGGAAAAATGGTTTCATGGGCTGGTTTTAGGAGCCCCTGCTCTATGTAGCCTTGGGACATGATGTCACTGCTCTATGCAGCCTCAGGACATGGTGCCCTGCATCCCAGCTGCTTCAGGTCCAGCCATGGCTAAAAGAAGCCAAAGTACGGCTCAGGTCATTGCTTCAGAGGGACAAGCCTTGTCAGTTTCCAAGTGTTGTTGAAACTGTGGGTGCGTAGAGGTCAAGAATTGAGGTTTGGAAACCTCACCTAGATTTCAGAGGATGTATGCAAAAGCCTGAATGTCCAAGCAGAAGTTTGTTGCAAGGGTGGAGCCCTCATAAAGAACCTCAGCTAGGGCAGTACTGAAGAGAAATGTGGGGTTGGAATGCCCACAGAAAGTCCCCATTGGGGCACTGCTCAGTGGTGCTGTGAGAAATGGGTCACTGTCCTCTAGACCCAAGAATGGTAGATTTATCAATTACTTGCCCCATGCACCTGGAAAAGCACTCAGTGCTAGCCTGTGAAAACAGTTGGGAGGGTGCTGTACCCTGCGAAGCCACAGGTACTGAGGTGTCCAAAGCTGTGGGAGCCTACTTCTTGCATAAGCGTGACAAGATGTGAGACATAGAATCAAAGATCATTTTGGAAATTTAAGGTTTAATGACTGACCTTTTGGATTTCAGATTTGCATGGGGACTGTAGCCCTTTGTTTTGGCCAATTTCTCCTACTTGGAGGTGGTGTATTTACCCAATTCCTGTAACCCCATTGTATTTAGAAAGTGACTATCTTGCTTTTGATTTTATAGGCTCATAGGTGGAAGGAACTTGCCTTGTCTCAGATGAGACTTTGGACTAGGGCTTTTAGATTAATGCTGGAGTGAATTAAGACTTTAAGGACTGTTGAAAAAGCATGATTATGTTTTGAAATATGAGGACATGAGATTTGGGAGGTGCGAGGGGTGGAATGTTATGGTGTGGCTGTGTCCCCACCAAAATCTCATCTTAAGTTGTAGTTCCCATAATCCCCACATATTGTGGGAGAGCTCTGGCAGGAGGTAATTGATTGGAAATGGTTACCCCCATGCTAATTTCTTGATAGTGAGTGAGTTCTCACATGATCTGATGGTTTTATAAGAGGCATTTTCCCTTTTGCTTTGCACATGTCCTTCCTGCTGCCCTGTGAAGAAGGTGTCTTTTTCCCTTTCATTTTCTGCCATTATTATAAGTTTCCTGATGTTTTCCTGAGCCATAAGGAACTATGAGTCAATTAAACCTCTTTTCCTTATAAATTACCCAGTCTCAGGTGTTTCTTCAAAGCAGCCTGAGAATAAACTAATACACCACTATACACACAATGCTGAAGCACATTCAAAAGCTATACCAATGCTCTGTATTTAGTTCTGTGGCAGTAATTTTTTAGGGTTCTATCATTTTTTTTTCCTGTACAATCTCAGCTTCTCTCAGAACCTATTATGAGCGAGAGTCCTGAAATGAAAGTAATAATAGCAATTTTGTATTCCAAACACTGCAGTAAGATTCTTCTCTTTTGTCACTCAAAACTCAAGGAAGAGGCATGATAATGTAATGGGTTTGAGACGTCTGAAAGGAACTTGAATTGTTTTAGAATTTGAATAAAAACAGGAGAGTAATTTTTGTATTTACTGGACAGAAGAGTGAAGAATAAGTGTGCTACATTTTTTTGCATAATCAATAATTATTTTTCTAAGATTATCACAATATTTTTTCTTTATAAAGTTAACATGTTGGTAAAGTTTCAAATAAGATACTCTTTTATTTATTTATTTATTTTGAGACAGAGTCTAGTTCTGTTGCCAGGCGCCAGGCTGGAGTGCAGTGGCGCGATCTCGGTTCACTGCAACCTGCACCTCCCAAGTTTAAGCAATTCTCCTGCCTCAGCTTCCCGAGTAGCTGGAACTACAGGTGCATGCCAACATGACCAGCTCATTTTTGTATTTTTTAGTAGAGACGGGGTTTCGCCATGTTGGCCAGGATTGTCTCAATCTCTTGAACTCATGATCCACCCACCTCAGCCTCCCAAAGTCCTGGGATTACAGGTGTGAGCCACTATGCCCAGCCCATTACTCTTGATTTTAAAAATCATCTCAATTAATTTTGTGAATATATTAAATCTCACTTCCACATGTGTTTATATCCATTTTCATAGTAAAAAAAAAATGATGCCTTTTATTAGTTTTATCTTAATTAATTGAATTTTTTGGGCCACGTAATTTGTAAAAATAATGATAGCACACAAAACTACTAAGTGCAGAATGGCCATATGATATCAACATTAGAGAATTCTGTGTTTAAAATACATTGAAACTTACATGATTTAAGTGCTAAACATTTTATACTGCAAATAAATATTAATGCAGTAAGTAATTTTATTCCAGTTGCTAGTATGACATTATGTTTTATTAAAAAACAAATATTTTATTACCTTTAATTTTGTTGGTTATAGCATTGCAATATTTATAATAGTTGCTTTGCTGAATAGGACCAGTATGACATTTATTAGCAAGCAATAAGAAGGAAAAAACGCTACTGCCCTACTTTTTGATGTCATATAACTGCTCGCCTTTTAAGATCTTAGAGTTGCAAAAGAAGTGTTAAAAACTAGAAAAAGTCATACAGCTGAAGAGTTTAAATATTATCATTACTAGCTCCACCCTGTCTATCTGATTCTTCAAATATTTTAAATATATTTAAATCTTGTCTCTGAATTTCTCAACTAATAAGAAACATGGTGTATCAAGTATTAATTGCTGCATAGCAAAGCACCCCAAAATTCATTAATTCAAACAAATAATGATTTATTATTTATCACAAGTTTTTGGGTTGGGTGGGTGATAATTCTAATGATTTTTTTCTGAATTCATTCATAATGCTACATTCAGGTAGGTCCATGTGTCCTTACTCACTCATTAAATGCCCAGCATTTAATGTGGCTGAGCTGGTGCTTCTTGGTTCTGTACCATGTGGCCTCTCATACTCCAATAGATTAGACTGAGCTGCTTTTTTTGCATGTCAGCATAGCAAGGAAGCACACTAGCAGTAGTTGCAAACCCTCAGCACTCACGTTCGCAAATTTTCTTTTTTTTCACATCTCATTGGTCAACACAGCCCACAAAGTCAGCAATAGATTCTAGTGTCTGGAAATAGACTCCACTTCCTGATGGAAGCTGTGAAATACAGTGGCCATGTTTTCAATCTGCCACAACACACTTATCTTCTCTACATCGAGACAGCAATATTTCCTATGAGTAAATTCCAGTCATTTAAAATTTGTCATTCATTGGGCAGGGGAACAATGGGAAAACAGAAACATTTTGCTTATTCCTTTTGGAGAAAGAGCAGTTAACCAGCCATTTTCCTACCCTCATATCATTTTATGTATTAAGGTTTCTTCAGTATATGGAGTCTTTTTCCCTACAAAATTTTGAGCCAATTCTGAACAAACTAAGAAGAGTGTTAATATTCTCAAACCTAACCTCATGTGAGATTTCTGAGTGTTGTTTCTGCATATGTCCAGTGAATATTATCCTTGGTTATTGCTCTGAGTATCTGTATTCCACATTGTTTCTGCCTTAGTTGTTAGATGCACATATCTTTGCTGGAATAAGAATTTTATCATAAACCCTAGCCCTTTTATTTTGGTACTGTGAATCTAGCCAGATGCATTTATTTGCTAACCTTAGTGGCTGTTTGCCTTTACTAAATAGGGTAATATTTTCACCATTTACTCTGTGTCAATTCTATTACCTGGAGAAAAGTTTGCACACTTGTAGGCTTTAGGAGAGATTTGGTCTGCAGTTCTGTTTACTTTAGCCAAATTGTGCTTAAAATAAACTTCATACTAACAATTAAAATGTGGAAACTGAAATTTTAAAATACTATACCATTTGTAATGACTTTAAATGAAATACTAAATTATAATGCTAACAAAGAAAATATAGGGCCTATATGCTGAATATTATAAAATACTGATGAAAGAAATCAAAGAAGACCTAAATAAATAGAAAGGTATATACTCTGTGAAGTTGAAAGTTGAATATAGTAAAAATGTGAATTTTCCTCAAATTGATCTACAGGCTTTGTGCAGTTCCTATCAAAATCTCAGAAAGATTTTGTACACGCAGATAGGCTTAACCTATAATTTATATGAAAGGAAACAAAACCTAAAATTGTGAAAACTTTCTTGAAAAAAAAGAATAAAGGAGAAGAAATTACTATATCTGATATTATATTCAACTAGCTACAGTAGTCAGGGCAGTGAGGTGTTGGTACAGAGACAGTCAAATAAGTCAATGAGGGTAAAGAGCCCAGATATAAACACAAACAAATATGGCCAGCTTATTATTAACAAAGTTGCAAAAGTAATTCAATGAAGGAATGACGGCCTTTTAAAAATATACAGAGGGACTGATTAGACATTGTTACACAAAACAATCTTAAACTAAAGCTTATAAATTATGAAAAAATTACCTCAAAATCTGTCAAGTATTTAAATATAAAAAATAAGACTATACTTAGAAAAAATAGGAGGGAATCTTTGGGACCTATGATTAGCAAAATGTTTTATGTGAAATGAAAAGCAAGACTCATAAAATAAGAAAAATGATGAAATTAGACCTCATCAAAATTAACAATTTTTGCTCTGCAAAAGATCCTATTAAAAGATTAAAAAGATAAGCTAGAATCAAGAACACTGTGAAAAGGATGAAAAGAGGAGCCAGAGACCAGAACCTATTTACAAAACATATTGCATACAAAACAGTAGTAGCTTGATTATACAAAGTACTCTCAAAAATCAACAGAAAAAACACTAACAGTCTAATTAGAAAATGAGCAAACGGTACGAACAGACATTTTACTGAAAAAAATATACACTTGGTAAATATGCACATGGAATAGTTTAACTTCATTGATCATTAGGAAAATGTATGTTAAAACTGCAAAAAGAAATCATACATCCATTCAAATGGCTAATATTAATAATAGTAACAACACCAAATGCTGGAAAGGATGTGGGTAAACTGGATGACTCATACATTGGTGGTGAAATTGGAAAATGGTGCAGCCATTCTTGAAAACAGGTTGAGAGTTTCCTATAAAATTAAATGAGTAACTAACATATTATCTAGCAATTATACTCTTGGACATTAATTTGAGAAAAAATGATAACATGTTCATATAAAAATCTGTATATACAAATTCATATTTATTCATAATGCTGAAACACCAAAAATCATCCACATTTCTTCAGTGGTTGAGTGATTACACAAACTGTGGTATGTTCTTATTGAGGGTTATTACTTAGCAATAAAAATAATAATTTGAATTAATTATTGATACATTCAAAAACTTGCAGACAGAAACACGAGACTTCCAGCCACTATAAATGTGTGATACAATGCATATAATCCGTCTCTCTCTCTCTCTCTCTTTCTCTCTCTCTGTATATGTATATACATATATACATTTCCTACTGGTTGTTTATCTGGAGATCCCTGACAAATACAAATAAAATTAACCATGACTAATGAGTACATAATATAGAAACTAGGAATTAATTGCGATATGTTTTGTGGAGTCATAAGGGAAGAGGATTGAGAGATGTATATGTGAAAAGCTTTGAGGGGGATGTCTACTGATGTCATTCCTACGCAGTTTGAAACTTAGCTGTCTTTTGCACTAGATAAGAGGTTAAAGTCCTCATTTAGTAAGTACCAGAAGCTTCTAGACAGAAAAATTATTTTTTGTAAGAAATTTTTAAAGCATGTTCTCTAGGAAGCCATTGGTGCCTTCTTCAAGTGCCTTCAGAGCAATATTTTCTTGGATATGACTTCTTAGAATGTGTGAATTTTTTATTTAGCCCTAAATTTATAACTTGATTTCATTATCCATTAGTAGGGAATGCTAAAATGATTGATAATAACTTTCAGAAGTTTCAATATTTAAAGTTTTAGACTATTGGCTTCACATAATTTTCATGTGGCATCATATATTTTCATAATGCTATCATGCTACAAATTAAATATGTTTATATAATACAATATTCGTCTTTTTGCCAAGGTGATTTCTGTGTAGTCAGAGGCCAAAGTTTGTGTGTTTAAATTGAAACTCAGAATTACAAGGCTAAAAATTCTTACCCCAGTGCATAAATTACGTTTAAAAATCTTCCGTGAGATACTTTCTGATCTTAGATAAGGTTACAATATAATATACTGTCTAAACTGAGACACTATTTCAGAGACAAATGTTGAACCAGATGGGATGCTGGAACAACAGGTGTAAATTAGGACTAGCTTGTGAAAACTGGAGTGTATATTTACCAGAAGTATTGGAAATATTAGAAAACATTAAAATCTAGAAAAATACACAATATCTTAAAAATGAAAAAAATATTTAGCAAAACTGCTAAATTTTTGGTATAACATCTTCTACAGTTTAAAGTAGAGTAAGTCTCAAGTAGATTGCATAGTTGCTTATATCAATGCAAAATTACGTATAAATTTTGCTATGAACTTAGTGCTGTGTCCCTCCTAAAATTCCTGTGTTGTACCTTAATCCCTGATGTGATGGTGTTTGGAGATGGTCCTTTGGGAGGTGAATAGATCATGACTGCAAAACCCACCTGAAGGGAATGTGAGCTCTTATGCAAGCCAATAATGAGATCCCAGAGCACTCTCTTGACCCTTCCACTATGTGAGGACACAGAGAGAAGTTAGCTGTCTGTGAATCAGAAAGCAGGCCCTGACCAGACACCAAAACTCCCGGCACTGTGATTTCTCAGCTTCCAGATCTGTGAGAAATACATTTCTGTTTTTTATAAGCCACACATCCTATAATATTCTGCCTTGATTTTTCTCCTTTTTAATTATAATACTATTCTTTATATTTCCAAATGGAATTATAACTCTCATTGTACATCATGATGGTAATGAGAAAGATGAAAAGGTTATATATGGAAATTATCAGTAATAGTATTTATTCTGATACTTTAAGGTCTCTCTTGTGGGCAGAAAGTTTGATAGTTATGCCTTGTGAAATTTTAGTATCAAAAGAATATATGTTAAAGATATATTTTGTTTTCTTAAGAGGGCATAAAAATAGACTTTTGGAGACAGACGTGAAGGAATCTGAGTAAACTTGAAAGCAATAAGTTGATGTAAAAATAGGTGAAATGACTGCCAACAAATTTAAAAAGACAGTCTCATAATTGAAACAAGTATTGAAAATGTGAAAGAAAATTAAAGTTTGGCACCCCAACCTCATTTAGCCAAAGGGAAAAGTCAAGCTGGGAAATGGGTCATGTAAACCTGCCTAGCCCTTTTGGTTCCTAAATAAGATGGTTACAAGGAGGAAAGCTACATGGCTCCTCCATATTTTGCCCACAAAAAAATTCCTAGTGAGCTTTAAGATCTTTTAAGGTATTTCTGTTAAACTTTCACCATGGCAATGTAAATTTATAGCTTACCTTTACAGGATAGTCACTCCCCTGCCCACCAGACACAAAGGCATACCTGATTGCTCTCAGCCCCAATTAGTCTATGTTATCTTATATAAAATGCAGATTCCCTGCATTTTTCCTCTGCCCCATTTGTCTATGTCACCTTATGTAAAAAATTCAGATTCACTGAGACAGACAAAGCCAGGAACGGTTATTTTTCTCTAGCCCTTCCCTTACATGAAAACTGTGTGCTTCTCAGTATCCCACGCTTTCCCGCTTTAAATTTGGAGCCCTCAAAATCATCTTCAGAGAAAGGCATAGACCTGACTTCTGGGTGGGCAACCTCAACGTCAGCAAATAAACCTCCTAAAATGATTAAGACCTCTCTTGTCATTTTTCTCGATTGACAAAACCTATGCCAACCATAATTAAAACTGTACAAATAAAGTTTGAAAATGTAACCTTGGGAAGTAGAATTCTTAGCAATATATACTGGTTTGGCAAAGACCAGATTTACTCTTAATACTTACATCAACTTCCCATTGTTTTATCTCTCTAGTCACATCTATAAAATACTGGCCTTATAAGGATTTTACAAAAGTTTATTTGGTTATTTGAATCAGTAACTTAGTTTATGGCTTGCTAGCCATGGAGCAAGTGCTCAATAAATTATAGGTCTATTATTATTAATGAATTAGAATTATAAAAAGGAAGACAACAGTGGAAAATCCTTTATGAATAATAATTGTTGTTCTCATAGAATAATTTAGAAACAACACTAAAATAAATAATAGAACAGTATTATAAGATTTAAAAATTTTAAATTTAAAAGACCTCACTATATTTCATAGAAATGTATTCAAAAGAGACTACTATTAAGCTGGAATTTAGGGATTTATTTTTATATCAAGATAAAAATGTTTCTAAATATCCCAGCATCATAAAATTATATTGTTTTGACTAATTAGTGACTTAATTAATTAAAATTTGCTTTTATGTCATTATTTTTAATTGATAAATGAAAATTTATATATGCTTATATTTCTAATGTGGTATTTTGATATATGTATATGTGTGGAATTACTATATCAGCTAATGATTATATCCATTATAGCCCTTTTTTAATAATGAGAATATAGTCATAATTTAGATTAAATTGTAATTAATTTAATTAAAACTTCTTCTTAATACCAAATGCCAGATGACAATGAGACAATGCTTTTTATACTTTAAGAGTCTAAATTCAAAAAGGTTGTGACACCACAAATGACATATAACTGAATTGTTTCTGGGAAAACTACCATACGTTATTTTAAGAGATACGGTCATTCAGGAAATATATCATTTAGCTATGTTCTGAAAAAATTACTTAAATTTAATGTTAGTGCAAATTAGAAAATAATCAGAGCATTAGACATCTCATAAAACTTGGAAAGCTATAATCAGGTAGAATGGGCTAGATGAAATGACAGTTATAGAGAAGCCCCCATTCAGCCTGTTGTGGGGTGGGGGCCTAGGGGAGGGATAGCAAGGGGTGGCGGGATTGGGGAGGGATAGCTTAGGAGAAATACCTAATGTAGATGATGGGGTGATGGATGCAGCAAACCACTGTGGTACATGTATACCTATGTAACAAACCTGCATGTTATGCACATGTACACCAGAACTTAAAGTATAATAAATTTAAAAAAAGAAAAATTCCCATTCTGGTTAGTCAGCTTTTCTAATTATTGGACCCAGGGACATGGAAACGTGTGCTTCATTATCTCGATGTCCACGTTGAAAGCACAATGTTATAAGTGGCATCTAAAAGAATTAGCCTCTAGGCCAAGGATCATGTAAATAAGTCATAAAGTTCCAAGTGTAAGAAATAATCAGGAATGGTCATCACCCTAGCAATCTAGAGAACATGTGCTTTATGACAGCAGCCTATCCTGAAATCTATCTCTGTAGGCAAAAATAAGTAAATACAACTAATAAAACATACATAACAAATAAAATAGTAGCTGAATTTTTAATATACCCAAAATTTTCAGAAAAGATTGTAGATAGTGTTTCCAAATCTTCTAATTTTATTGAAAATGTCGAAAAATTCAGATTTTATGTAAAATGTGATTATAAATGTAGAGTTTATTTTTTCTTTTTTAAATAAAAGTAGATACAAGTCCTTTGTTGGATATGTGGTTTGCAAATATTATTTCCCCATTATGAGTTTTCCAACCAAGTTTTATACCAATACATCTAAATAGACTTTGGTTATTAATTTTTATTGGTAAATAGTTTGTGTACAAATTATAATAGTTATGTATTTTCATATTTGTGCATAATTAGCTTTCAATATTTACTCTTAAATAGAAAGTCTTTTTACCTGTCTAATGTTTGTATGTTGGAAATCCTGTGTAATATGATTTTTGCATCTTTAAGCATTTATTTTAATTATCAGCCAGTCAACTAACTAATATGTTATTTTGGTAAGAACAAAATGTAAGATCTACCCTCAACTTTAAAAGTATACAAAGCAATAATTTTAACTATAGACACAATGTTGTGCAGCATATCTCTAGAACTTATTCCTCTTACATAACAGAAACTTTATACCTGTTGAAGAGGAACTTCCTATTTCTCCTTGATACAGTTTGGATGCTTGTCCTCTCCAAATCTCATGTTGCAATGTAATCCCCAATGTTGGAGGTGGCGTCTGGTGGGAGGTGATTGGGTCATGGGGACGGATTCTTCATGCATGTCTTGGTGCTGTCTCCATGGCAGTGAGTTTGTTCTCATGAGATCTGGTTATTTAAAAGTGTGTGGCACTTTCCCTGTCTCTCTATTCTCCCACTCTTGCCTTGAGATGCCTACTTTCCCTTCACCTTCCACCATGATTGGAAGCTTCCTGAGGCTTTCACCAGAAGCAGATGCCAGCACCATACTTCTTGTACAGCATGCAGAACTGTGAGACAACTAAAACCATTTCTTTATAAATTACCTAGTTTCAGGCATTTATAGCAACACAGAAAAGGCCTAACATACACACTTTCTCATCAACTGAAAGTCACCATTCTACTTTCTGTTTCTATGAGGTATCTAAGATAAACAAAGAAAATGATTCTTGGTATTGTCAAATTGCTCTCGTTAATGCCAGCACCGATTCACATTTCCCTCAGCAGTACATGAAGAATCAAATTTTCTGAGTAAACTCACCAAACTGGAGGTATAAATTATGTTCATGGATAAGATTTACTATCATAATGATATAAATTTTCCTCGATCTATAAATTAAAAGAAATTTCAGTCAAAATCTAAAAACTTGGAAATTAATCTGTAGTCCTAAATATCCAGATGACAGAGAAAAGGTTCAATAACATATCAGATAATTTTGAAAATAATAGTTAAGAATGGGAGAGTTCCTAACATATATCAAAATGTATCATCAAGCTAAAATAAATATGTCAGTGCTACATTTTGTGTGAGGTATTATAACATTTCTCTCCCCAGAATTAATGGAGACAGGCAGTTTTAAGGCCACTGTAAAGTTTGTGTTTCTCCTCCCCACCACTACTGTCCTGAGAGAAGGGTAAGAAGTCATTTGCCTAACCTTGGATCTGAAGACCCTTGTGTCATTCCTCTTTCTGTGCCCTTCCAGGGAAATGTGAAAACTTTAAGACCATGCTCTTCTCCATTTAAAGCTATCCTCTGTGTACCTGGAATTCTATAATTCCTTAAGTATAGTTACCAAATCATACTTTGTGGAGCTTGTATAATCATGTCTCAGATTCTATCCTTCAGGGACCAGAATGCACCACTGGTATTCACACCTCTGGATTATAGTGACAGTAGCCATGTGAGTGTTTGCAAGTGGAGTGGTGAGAATTTTAATGCATTGGCTATCTGGCAATTGCCAAGTATATTCATGCCAATGATATATTCAATGACCAAATATATAATCGCCAGATGGAATCCTTGACTCAGTGAACTCATAATAAGCCAGCTCTGGGATGGGCTTACTTTCATTGAAAAGAAACTACTATGAAGCTTGACTTTATAGGTTTAAGATGGCCAGTACATGTCTCCACTCTAATGCAAGGATCTTGATGAAATTTTGTGTCCTCAGGTGTCAAGTCAGATTGGGTCCTGTATTGAGAAATTTTTCAGTAAAATATATTTCCATAGGTCCCCATAGGAGGAGGACTCAGGGGATCATTAACCTATGCATTTGACGTGATATTGCCAGGTTCTTCCTTCTGGAAATCTTACCACTCCTCAGTCATTGGGCTGCAGATAAGGAAACTGGCCCAGTTCAAGAAATTGGGTAATCATGAATGCTTGATTTCTTTCAGATTTACAGACTGAGCATAAATCTTCTTGGCTGCCCACCTAGCTTTCCTCTATATACATTGTGTTCCATAAAAAACTTTCAGTGTTCGCTACAGGCCAGCTGCCACTTCAACTTTGCTATAAATAAAATTATTGCACTTCATTGTTTATGATACAACTGAGCATTACCACCTGGTTTCCATTACTTTGGAATCTCGCATACCAAACCTATTAGTGACTCTGGTATCTTTTACTGTCAGCCATGAGCAACAGAGAAGAGCCAGCTTCAAGATTTTACCACCTAGATCTGCTATCACTCTTACAAGCAAATTCTTTGTTTTTTCATATCATCTCCTATTTTAATGAGGGAAGTGAGTATCTTATAGCATTCCAATAAAAATAGTTATCTGGTGGTTTTTTAGATTTACATAGAATATTCACTGTAGCATGCCAAATTCTTGGAATTTTTTAAAAATTTTCTGTTTGACCTAACAAGGCTTGCCTTCCTCAAGTTTTGAGGAGACATCTTTTTGGTGTCTTTGCACTGTTCCAGGGTCCGTGCCAGAATACTGAGTTCTTTATCTTGAAAGAACGCTGCCATATCAATAAACACTCCTTCTCACACAACTTTGTGTGCCATGTGTCTTGATCTAGTGTACTCAGAATACAGTTCTATATGTACTGTCTTGGAGCTTTCTGGTATATGCTCATTAGACACTACAGTTCCTTTGGGTCAATAAGTATACCTTACCTTTCTTCCTAGGCTAAGCACTTTCTCCATAAGTCAGTTCTGTGATTTAATTCTAATTATTAATATGGTAGTCAGAAAGAAAGGTGAGAGCAGATTCTGGCAGAGTGAGAGTGAGCTGCTGTCCTGCACAAGAAAGGTGACTGCATCATTGTAAAGTCCTTTAGTTAGTGGAGTAAACCCTTCTCTAGGCTTAGAGGACTTGAGAGAATATAGGAATTCAAGATTTTTAAGTATATTAACCAAGACATCTCCATCCCATTCTGATGGTCCAATTATTTACCAATCAGGGCCTTGATCTTGGTAAAACAGACCCACTTATAGTAACAATTTAATGCTCTCTGGCGCTTTGCTACTCTTTATAATTGAATTTTGCTCCTGATCCCTAGCTTGCTCAGCTTTCCATCAGCAAGGGATAGGTATCCCTTTGTATACTGCCAATAAAAATCCCTCTGGCTTTCACACATAGCTATTAATTGAGGAGTTTTGCACTATCTTTCTCTCAAGCATCAACTAACAACAGCTATCCAATTTATATTATCCTTGAAATTATTATTTCTGCCATATTTGTCGAATGCCTACTAAATCTCATTCACTAATGAATGGATCAGTGTAGTTTTTCTGTAAGGGGCCAGACAGTAAACAGCTTAGACTCTATGGGCAATACAGTGTCTGTAGCAATCAATCCAATCTGTGGTTGCAGCATGACAGCAGTCATAAACAATATATGGCTATGTTTTAATAAAACATTTTTTGTACAACAGGTGGTGGGCTAGAATTTGCTAACTCTTGCACTAGTACATGCGCTTTTTTAGTGTAGCATGGCAGTTCATGATGTGTGGAAGTTTTAATAGATTCCCTGCCACTGCATGCTGGGGCTGTCAGCCCTCCACCCCTTACAGTAATGGATTTCTGATTACCAGGAGACTGGGAGGTGATCCAGCTCCAACATCCAATTTTACTGCTTATTATTCAGATCCCTCTTCTGGTACCAGTCAAGACTCCAGGATACAGACTCTAGGATGGAGATTAGCATAAAGGGAAGGAAGAAAGATTATGCAAAAAGAGGAGGTCGGCTATGATCCACTCTCAAAATTGTCAGCCAATTCTGGGGAGTTTGAAGCTAGGCTTTTTAGAGTTGTTCTAGTTGGAATGAAAGGAACATAGACTTAAATCTTTATACAGACAGGTTGCTAAATAAGATTAGCCCTGGTCAGAGTATGAATTTTTGCAAGGTGTCTCTTTTTTAGCTTAGGGAAATTCCTAGAGAGGGCTGAAAGCTAAGGACTGTCTGTCAGCATGCCAACCAGAGGGATATGTCCTGAAGGGGCAAGTTGGTCATGCATGACGTTGTCCACTACAGATGTAGTGTCAGACATATATAGTCTGTGAGTTCCAGCTTGTCCTCAATCTTCATTGATTTCATGCCCAGTTCTTGCATCTACTGGGATTGTAGGAACCTCAGGTACATTGCTAGATGCCTTTTGCATACCTACAGAGAGCCAACAATTTCTCACAGATTATGCTACCTAACCCTATTCCTTATTCTCTCTTGGTAATTGTAAGACTTGGTTTCTCAGGATGATGTTTGGAGATGACTTTTTGATCCTCCATTTTCCATTTCTAGTCCTTTACCAGCTACACCAACAATCATGAAAGGTATAATCCATGTGACATATGGGTAGCCCATATTCCCCTGACTGAACCTAAATGGAGATTCTAGTAGTTGTAAGCAAAGTTATAGTTCCATGAAAAATTAAACTGAAAATATTAATTCCATATTTTATATATTCATATAAATACATACCAATTATTACTATTATTTAACATTCATTTATTTTCTTATGTAGATGTTCTAATTGTGGTTCATCTTACTTATCTGTACTTAACACAGATATCAAAAGTGAAATGTGAACTAATCACTACAAGATGAATTAAAGATCTCATGGGACTTGTGTATCTACCTCTGGAGAGAGGATTAATGTGTTTGCAATAATACAAGTAGTATCATGATAGATGAAACATGATTTTAGTGTTATTTTATGGGAGTTAAATCAAAAGAGGTGTTTATGGATGCCATGTTTATAAGATGGACTCTGGTGTACAACTTGATGGATAACTTGGTTAAACTGGGAAATATATTTCACAGCATCACTTGTAATGCTTCTATAGAAGAGAGTAAATGTGAACAAGAGCTGAAATGTGGAAGTGAAGCTGGGTTATTACTTTCTGGAGGTCTTTTCATACTCAGATGAAGTGGCAATGGACAGAATCAGAGGTGCCAGTAGATTCCATCACTCTCCTACTTTTTGCACTGACTTTGTCCTTACCGCTGGCCGTCTTTAGTTAAAATGACCTCAGACCAACTACCAGATGCTTGGCTGTGTTTCCACAGAGGCAACAGTAGCACAGAAGCAACAGCTTCCCATAAATCTCTCAATATACATAATCGTTCATTCTGAAAGATGTTAGACCACATTTTGTCACATGGTGGCAGCAGAGTTCCAACAGGGCAAGCCCCAGTGCGAAAGGACTTAAGTCTCAGCTTGCACCACTTTACTGATATTCCATTGGTAAAACAAGCTTAGAGTCAATGTGAGATGGGAACACAAAAAGCAGAAATATTAATTTATTATTTAATATTAACAATACAAATCCACCTCAGCTGAATTTTACATTTGGTTTAATTACATATGTGTTAAAATCCAGAGGTCTTATTTTTCTTCTGACCAGTGAAATGTCTTTCTCTTATTTGTGTTTATATCTTTTTAAAAATAAAAATGCAATTAAGTAGTGGTAAACCTATATATGTGATTATACATTCAGATTAGACCCTTCATGTATAATCATGAGCTGCCTTTGAATTATAAATATACTTATCTGCCATTGTCACTTTTTTTTTGTATCTTATGAGTTCATGTGGTTTATCAAAAATGTTACAAATATGTTAATTGTAACTCATTTTCTTTAATTCAATCAAATGTTTATATAGCATATATGCCTCCATTTTAATTGAACTAATTGTTTATATAATGTATACTGTTATTTATATGACATATATGCCTTTTTAAATGTTAGAACAAAAACATCTCTTTAAAAAAGCCTATTATTCCTGTTTGTAGAATCCAGTGTTTTTTTAAAATAACTTAAAAAAATTTTTTTAATACTTTAAAAAAATTTATTTTTAAATAAAATTTAAAAAAGTTTATGCACGTTCTCTGCTATTTTTCATGTTTCAAAAAATTCAGAAAAACAGTGATACTGAAGCATCTATGTTGTCTGGGGTATACACCCCTGGGGTTCGACATCATGTGTCAGCAAAATTCAGGACAGGGACATACAAGAGTTTAAAAGCAGATATTTAATAGAGAGAAGAGAAGAGAAAGAGAAACAGCTCTCTTCATAGAGAAAAAGGTCTTCCAGCAGAAGGTTCAGAGGGATGCGGATGCGTCCAATTTTATAGTCAGATTTGAGGAGGTGGTGTCTGATTTACGTGGGGCTCACAGATTGGTTCCATCAGGTATGATGTTTTCATAGTGCATGGGGAAGGCTTAGTCCCCCACCCTAATCTTATTATGCAAATGAGCTTTCCAGTTGATCATCGCCATATTGTCTGCTCCTTGCTGCACATCTGGCTGACAAAGAGAAGGGAAGATGGAGCCACCATTTTGAATAGGTTTATTCCAAATTTCCTGCTGGCTTTCACTCCTGCAAGCTCCCAGCTTGCTTTTTCTATGTCTGCAGCTGACTTTACAGGATGCTCTTTCTTAGAAAACGATTTGGGGCTGCTTTTCATTAAAAAGAAAAGCCTTACTGAGGACTCCCATACCGTTACTATCTGCCTAAGTGATTTCTTCTTAACTCCTATGTCAATAGTATTATTAATACTGTGAATACAACTGACATGTCTGGAAATTTTTATTCCCTACTTTTACAGAGATGCACTTAAACAATGTGGCAGGACAATTAGGAACTAATACTAAACTGAAACTGAAAATGAGACTGTCTTTGCTATCCCACTGCTTTCTTCACTAGCAGGAAAGTAAAAACAAATAACCCTGATATCAAAGGAAAAATATGATTTACTTTATTATTTTATTTCCATTTTTAACATTTATTTTCCTATAGTTTTATGATTTAGGGGAAAAAACTGCCATGTGTGTACCTATGCAACAATCTTGCATGTTCTTCACATGTACCCCCAAACCTAAAATGCAATAAAAAAAATATATATATATATATATATATAAAAAGAAGGCACTTAAAAAAAAAAAAAAGATAGTAACCTGGAGGCAAGAATTCTTAGCAGCTAATGCCCAGATGGATAAAATGTCTTTGGCCAAGTAAACTGTCATAAATGTAGCAAAGCTAGAGAATAAAATGAACCACCTTCCTCTGGTGATTAGGCGGTTATTGATTCACAGGTGTATAATCAGTAAAGAAAATAAGAAACAACACACTCCAAGGTGAAAGAACACTTCAATTATTGTCATTTAAGTAATTTAAGGTTCTACTGATGAATTAATTTACATATGCCTATTTATATAAAGGTTCTGTTGTAATAAAGAAGCAGAAAATCAATGTTAGATAAGAGAATTCTGCAATGAAAGAATAGTTTATTTTTACCTTTCAAATATTTAGGAATAATTAAAGGTATTTCTTCATAGCATTTTTACAAAAATTGTGTTGTTTTGAGACATAGGATTTGAAATGCATGAACTTTTAATCTTGTGTTGGTGAATTTCTTACCAAATAATAAAATTATTTTAATTCTAGCCTTTGCAAATTATTCGTAAAACCAGGTAATAATTATTACTTAAAGTACAAAAGCTAAATGGCATTGCATTAATCTTATATGAAATATGAGCAGGATGTTTTTTGCCCTTTAAAGTTATAATATTTTATCCTGTAAGGGTGAACAACAATACCCTTTATCTTCATAGCATCAAAAGCAGTTGTTGCCATCAATTTCAACTTTACACTTGCAATTGCTGGGCTAATCACCTCAGGCCTTTTTTGACTTCTTTCTCCTTTGCCCCAACACATGAAAAATGTTGTCAGGGACTGCCATTCTACTCCTCTGTAACATAATTTTTATTGCACTTTTATCTGGCTATGCTAGAATTTTTATTCAGTTTACTGTAACTGGTCTAAATGGCCTTTACATAGAATATATACATATATTTATTTCTTTATTGTCTTTTCCCAAGTACGATATGAAAGATAGGAGGAATATTTTCCGGATTACTCAGTACTCCATGGCAAGTGCTTAAAATTGTATTTTGTATATAGTGGATATTCATTAAATATGTGTTGTAATAATGAATTTCCAATGCATTATCTCCAAGAAGTCAAGAATAATGTTTTGTATTATATGCTGAATAATGAAACAATTACCAAAGACTAAAACATACCATGTAGTGGTTTTTGTTTATTTGTTTGATGTTCCAAGCTTTCTTTAGTTCTCCCTATTTGGCCTTCTAGCTATTTACAGAAAGCAATGTGGCTTATCAATTTTTTAATGTGGTTCATGCCATCTGTGATGGTTAATTTTATGTGTCATCTTGACTGGGCAACAGGGTGCCTAGATATTTGGTCAAACACTATCCTGGGTGTTTTTGTGAGGTTGTTTTTGGAGGAGGTTAATATTTTAATTGTCAGATTAAATAAGATTGCCTTCCACTATGTGGATGGGTCTCATCCAGTCAGTTGGAGGCCTGAATAAAACAAAAAGAACATCCTACCTACACCTGAGTAGGAGAAAATATTTTTCAGTAGACTGCCTTTGGAAATGTAACTTATTGGCATATCAGCTATCTGAGGCCTTCAGGCTGCCAGCCTTTGGAATGGAAATTCACAAACAGCTCTCCTGGTCCTTGACTTCTAAAAACAGAAGACTCTACTAAAATGGGATTATTTTATTTCTTATTTTTGCGGTTCATTGTTTATCTGAATTTGTTGATTCAGAAGAGAGGAAATAAAATAATCAACTTATAGGGTCATTGCTTATTTTCATATCTCATTTTAAGCTTTGCTAATTGTCACTAAAAATGCCCAGGTTAGTTATTAGACATTTATTTTGTTGAAGAACATTATTTGCTTAGACATTCCTAATAGTAAAATTATTCTCAGACCACTACCCAGAGTATATCAAAAGATTAACAGTATTTGTTTTTCACAACTGATTTTCTTAGTTTTGAAAGCTTATTTCTTGGCATTCTGAGGAAACATTATTCTGCATTATTTTCAAAGTATTCTAAATAGTAATTAAATGACTTATGACTGATATTTACAAGATAATTGCTTTCAAAAGGAAATTATGTTCTCAATTACTTCATTGTGACCCTTTATTATTGTTGTTATGTATTAAATAGCATGATGGGTACATTATAAATGAAAATAAAATATATTTTATTTAAAGTTATAAACTATACATTAACTTAATTAATTTAAATACTTGGGTTAATATTAGGTTTTTACAGGATAAAATGGGTTATCAAACCCAAATCATTTAAAAATTATTTGAGACCTAGGTTTGTTATTGTAAACATAACTTACCATTGCAAAATGCTTACTGATACCATCTAAAAGCTGCTATTTTGAGTCACATTTCAATACCGCTTTAATTTTTGAGAATGACAAAAAACTTCACTTATTTATTACTGGGATAGGAATCTTGTTTCATTATCAAGTTATATTAATAAGAGGACTTTCTTGCTACTTTCCAAAAGAAGATGATATGTTGAAATGATTATTTTGATTCTCTCTTTCTTTACTTCTAAGTCCAGAGATTTTCATCATATTGGTGAGAGCTGGAAGTCTATTGAGAAATGGCCTACCTGAACTGGTACAATATTAAAGATAAGTGTTTGCTATCACTCAGGACTAAGCCTGTCATGCCTATATTCCCATTTTCTTTAGTCTTCAGAGGTAGGTCGAATATTCTTCATCTGTAATCTTACCTCCACTCAGCAATGAATACGTCCTAATCAGATCTAATCTCTTGCTCATTCTTAATCCCACTTCTCCTCCAAAACTTTTACTGTCCTTTGGAATTTTGATTTGTCATCAGCAAAATTTTAATAGTTTATAGCTGTGACTTTTCCTTTGGTTTATTTTGCTATATGAAACCTGAATACCTGATAATGACAGTGTTTCCACTCCAATCTCTGAAATGATGGCTGTATTTTCCTATATCCTATGTGCTACTGAAACTTTAGAGAGGATTAAACTGTGTTTCCTACTCCTCAGGACAAATACAAAAGTATCATTCTTTCCTCTTCCTTTAAACCCCAACTGTTTTGAAACCTAGCTCTTGGTTTATATGGTCATTTCCTTACTATAGTCATTTGTAAACTTGGTCACTTTTCTGCATTCATTAAAGAGTTTTAGCATTTGACTTAATGCTGTTTTTTTTTCCCTCTCTCAATAATTAATTTTTGCTTTTCTTCTACATCTAATTATCTTGTTTGCTATGCTTCGCTGGTAGTCTTCTTGATCATATCCTACACCTTTTCACTTGTAGCAACTGCAACCACTCCAAAATTTTATTTTTTAAGCCTCTGCTATCTGATAACCACTTTCTATGTTTGAAATTTATTCACTTTCGTATTTGGAGGATAATTGCTTATTGACCTCAATGGTAACTTTGGTATACCAAATATATTCTTTGCTACTCTGCATCATCACTTACTTGTCTTCAATTCCCTGATTACTTGGTTTTGATTCCATGGTCTATAATAATCTTTTCCTTGCATCAGCCCTTATTTTTTTTCTGTTTAATATACTGAACTGGAAAACCTGGTACCTCCCTGATCTGCATCAAAGCAGCTAAAAGTAAATGAAGAAAAACAGACCTACCCTTACTTTAAATTCATGGCCTGAAAATTTAATTGAACCCTCAGCATTTCTTGAAAACATGAGTACATTTCTCTAGTCAATTCACTCTTCTATTCAAGGGTAATATTTTATGCTGTCTCTTATTTTGTCAGGGCACTTCACTCCCTCATTCTTGCTTTTTATATCACCGAGGAAATAGAGGCATTCAGAAGAAAATTTTTACAACTAACTTAGTAGACCATCTTCAAAATCTAACCCCATGTAATCTGTCTGTCCTTCTGCTACAATAGGTAAACTATTCATACTTTTTCCTAAAGCCATCATATTACTATGATACATCTTGTATCAGTTAGCTTTTCCCATGTAATAAATCACTCCAAAATGTATAGCTAAAGACAACAATTTTATTATTATTGCTCATGAATCTACACCTATGCTGTAGCTTGGCTGATCTAGGCTTTGCTTCAAACAAGTTTGTCTGGATTCAATTCTTTGCTGAGGATTGGTCCCAGGTCAGCTCCACTTGCATTAATTCTCAGAATTAACCCAAGAATTAATCTAAGAATGCAAAAGATACCCTTCAAGCGTTTTTCCTTTTTTTCATTTTTTAATGGCAGAGCCTTGTAAAAACAAAAGCAAAGATAAACAGAAACACAGAAGGTTTCCTGAGCTAGGCAATTTCACTCTGTCATTTCTATATTATTTTACAGATCAAAGCAAGTCACATGGCCAAGCACAAATTCAAGACACAGGGAACTATTCTCTTCCCCTTTACTAAAATAAAGTAAAGCACAAATTACCGTAATGAAGGAAAATGGTGAAAAATTGGCGCCTATAATAAATTAAATTATGGTTCTCTTCAACTCTAATAGATTTAAGTAATTTCTAGATTTATTGCATCTCTCTTCTATTATGTAACTTTTTCTCTCTCTTAACTAAATCATTCCCATCAGCAAACAAACATGCTGAAATATTTCTTACCTCATAGAAACAACAAAAACAAAAACCAAACAAAAACTCCTCCTTTGGCTCCAATCCAATTTCTGCTTCATTTTTATGCTCCGTTATAGACTGAAATTCCTAGAAAGAAATGCCTACATCCACAGTCTCTGCTTTTCCATTTTCCATTGTTCCTAGAACCATGTGGATCAGGCTTTATCTCTACTATGTCACCAAAACCATTCTTTCCAAGGTGATAAAGAATTCCTAATTGCCAAATCCTATGGCAAATTTTCAGGTCTTATTTTTATCTACATTATATGACATAGTTGATTATTCCTTTCTTCTTGAAATACTTCACTTAACTTTTTGAACACGATTTGTTTCTACTTTCTTTTCTATTTCCCTGTGCTATCTCAGTTTCCTTGTTGAGTCCTCTTCAACTCTACAACCTGCACATTTTGTTTTTAAAGGATTATTGCTGGGACCTCTTATTGACATTATTAATATCACTTTCTAGGGGATATCATCTAATCTACAGTTTGAAAATATATTTCCTAATGACTTTTAATATCTCAGACTCATTTTTAGATATTATATAGCCAACTGCCTAAAGAATAAGCTTTTGACTTGGATGTATAATAGCCATTTTAAAAGTAGCATAAAAAATCAAACAAATGATATTCTTTCATCCACTCTCTTCTATGCATTTCAGTAAACGACACTCCATTCTTGCTGTTCCTCAGGCTAAAAGCCTGCATTTATCTTCGACTTCTCTTTTGCCCTTATGATTCACTTACAGTTTATCAGTAAATCACAATGGCTCGGCCTTTCCAGTGTATTCCAAATTCATGTTTAGGTAGAGATGATAAACATCTCTACCACTTTTTGGTTCAATCCAAACATCATGAGTCACTTACAGCATTAAAATAGTCTCCTGAGGATATTTTTTTTGCTTCTATTTTATTTACATAGAATCTATTTTCCATATTTTCTATATTGTAGTTAAAGTGATTCTTATAAAACATAAATCTGACCTCACTTTTCTTCCCAAAGTTTTTCAATGACTTCTCTTAACAAGTAAAATAGGTTCAAACTGCTTAGCATGACATACCTCCTCTCTGCTCTCCTTGGACTCTTGTAGCATTGGTCTCATTGTCATTCATAGAATGTTCTACAAAGAACACCTCTTTAAAGAACTTGCCTTTAACGTTTTCTCTTCCTGGAACATTCTAGATCTGGATGATGTATGGATCATACACTTACTTTAGTAAGATTTTTTGTTCAAATTTTAACTCTTCTGAGAGGTAGTCTATACAATCCAATCTGTGATCAGATTTATTTTATCCAATTTATCCTGCTTATTTTACCCTTGTAACGTTTATTTCAAGAAGAGCTTTAAAATAAGACCCAAAGAACTTTGACTTTGGAACTATGTCAGCAGCTTTTTAATAAAGAAACTTGGAAAAATCATATCTTAAAACCTTAATCTGCTTATTTTTAAAATGAAGGTACTATTTTACAACAATTCTGAAGATAGGATAATGAAATGCAAGAATATATGTGACAATTTTTAAACTATTATGTTTTAAGGACATAAACAGCATTGCCATTGCTATTCTCATCTATTCCTATGATGATATCTTTTCATTTGCATATTTCAAGAATCTTCTCACTTGGAATTAAATAACTCTATTTACTTTACAATATCTGATCACAACAGTAAAAGGCCCCAGGAAAGAGCTCTTGCTTTATAATTATTCTTAACATTCTAATTATTTTGAATAGTTGGCATTAGTCTTCACCAAACAATTATATAAATCCAACTTACATATATAATTAGTTTAGAATAGGCAAAAATATGAAACACATTCCGTATTTTAAAGAGGAAGTTATTTTACTATGCACAGATTATAAGCCAAATTGCTTACTGAATAGCCACTCAAAACCTTTGAAACATTTTAAGATGAATTATTTAAATGAAGAAGAGTATTAAGATCCAATAATTCCTGTGAAAATCTCTGTTATATCTTTTTCTATTTCATAAAAATAACAATTATAAACCCTAACATTTTATAGTAGAGTCGGGTGACTATAGTTAACAACAGCGTATTTTATATTTCAAAGTAGCTAGAAAAAAGGACTTGAAATGTTACCAACATATAGAAATGATAAATACTCAAGGTGATGGATACTTCAAATACCCTGACTTGATCATTACACATTCTATGCATGCAGCAAATACTCACATGTACCCTATAAATATGTAAAATATTTGGGTATCAATAAAAAATTATTTGATATTATAGTACTATTCAATGATATTTAAGAGAGAAGACAAGAGTTTCAGGCAGACTTGAATATAGCTAATATTTCAAAGAAAATAATGAATTGTGATTACCGTATATTAATTGGCTATAAACAAGTTGATGAACAGGAACTTCCACTAATGGTGGTATTGATAGGCTACACATATTGGAATGAATAAAAGGGCTTGCACCTGATGAGAGCACTCTTTGTCTTTCCATTTCTTCTGCCATGTAAGGACATAGTATTTCTCCCCCTCCAGAGGACGCAGCAACAAGGTACCATTTTGGAAGCAGAAATCAACCCTCACTAGATACCAATCTTGCTGACACGTTAATCTTAGACTTTGCAGACTCCATAACTCTAAGAGATAAATGTTATTCTTAACAGTCTAATTATTTTTGTCTCCCTGGGATATTTGGTAAGTAAATCTAGAAGCCTGGGTTCCCATGAGATGATGTGGCTGTTTTGTTTTTTTAAATCTACCCTAGACCTTAGCTTATCTAGTAGAAAGTGGAGGACATCCAGACTGAAAGTTCATGAAGTAGTCCTGCCATACTGAGCAGCCCATAGAATATTTGTATTCTGGAATCCTTGCTTTTCCTATTGGGCGCAGTTCTAAAATATTCCCAGAGACATAAGGGAGTTATCTCAAAGTTTTCAGGGAATAACTATGTCCTTAACAAACTATAAAAAGACAAGTAGAAAGCAACACCTATTAAACAATCCTTAGACTTTGGAGTCCATATAATTAGATATACTTATGACTGGGAATATGGCCAAAGAGAAGTTAGGAATCTGTGAGCTGATATTATGAGGTGAGAAAAGAGAAACATATGTTATGAGTGAGTGATTAATCTGGTGACAATGTATGGAAGGATTTGGAAGAGAGAAACGAGGCCAGTTGTGCTATTGCCTTTATTTTAAAATTTAGCAAAATATTAAAAACATGCAAAATTTTTATGGTAATAAAAAATCATAATTTAAAGAAGGGCTAAAAAAAATTTTGTTAAAGGAAAATAACCTGATTTATTTCTTAAATTTTTAAATCTGCTATGTGGTAGAAAATTTGGGTTCTAGGAAGATGTTGAATAGTAATAAAAGTATTATGATAATGCTTTAAATAATGTCATCTGGGAATATTTGGGAAAAAGAGATTACTCTAAGAGAAGTTCTAGAAATGTTAGTAAGGGAAATGTTAGGACCTGGGAAAATAGGTAGAATTTCAACATGTACACATGGACAAATGTTTGCATAGTTGTTATCACAAAAAGCCAATGAGTTGCTCCAGGATAACTATTTTCTTTTGTTTAAAAACAGCAACCAAAAAAGCATTTAGTGTTTATTGGGTTCCTAAACATGAGCATGCCTTCAAGAATGTCACAGTATAATGCAGAAAAAAAAAAAAGAAAAAATTTAACCTGCGCCATGAAATCACACACACACACACACACACACACACACACACACAGGCTTAAATTATAGAAATAACATGATAAAAATGGTGAGAACATAATTGATGATTAGGTTAGACTTTTCAGAAAATTTAAAAATGGAGATTTTTTTTTTTTGAAGTAGGGATGCAAGTTAATAGATTATAGAAATTTTTGAGGATGTTGTTAGAGATAGAAATATTTAAATAAATAAAATATAAATGAATACATAAATATTTGAGAGGAAAATGTTGTTAAATATTTTTGTGGCTTAACTATTACACAAAACAAAATACTAAAACTAAGATGCCATAGAGTACTGAAGTTGAGTGTAGATGAGAATTTCTGCAAGAGATTAAATAAGCTTGGGCAAGTTACTTATTCTCTATTTGCCTCAGTTATTCCTCTGTAAAGTGGATAATAATGTTCTATCCCTTCCTCATCGGTTGTTGTGACAGTTAAATGTAAAGTCCTTAGACAATGACCTTAACTTAGTGTTATCTATTTATTAATACATAATTAACTATGTTGTATTGCAAAAATGGCCACAGAGTCTTCTTTTCCATGCCTGTATATCCATTTTACAATGTTAACTTGCAGCTTTTTCTATCAAAAGGAAAAGTTTATAAATATATAGATTCTCCCATTAAAAGACGGCATCTACTTCTCTTCTTGTTGAATTTGAATTGAACCATGTTACTTGTCTGGTGGATGAGTTGTTAGCAAACATGAACAATGCAAGCAGACTTGGAACAAGTAAGCAGAGACTTATAAATTGTTCATGCATTGGGGCTTGCCAGAAAAACCACCAGGTTGAGCCTGGTTCAACATGCCAACGTACAAAACTATTAATTAAATGAATCATTGTTTTAAATCATTTTGGTAATTTGTTAAATAGCAAATATTAACTGATATACTGAGCGTTAGTAGGGATGTTTGCAAAAATACCTCCATATAATAAAACTATGTAAGTTACTAAAAGATTTTTCTTAGTAAACTTGACTACATCTATCAAAATTTGAATGTAATTTTAGCCCAGCAATTCTATTTATAGAAAAATATCCTATAAAGAAACCCAAATGTTGAAATATATATATATATATACATATATGTATATAAAACACACAAACAATGGTATCTGTATAAAAGTTACTTGTACTAGTTTAAAAAATAAGAAACAAACTATTCATCCAAGGGACTGATTAAGTAAATTATGATCCTCTGTAGAACAGAATATAATATTCAGCTATTTAAAATTAATAAATCAAATCTCACTCTGATGCTATAAATCAATGTCTACAATATGTCGTGGGTTAAAAAGCAAGTTTCAAAAAGTATTTAAAAATTAGTTTAATCACAAAGGTTTTTCTATGTGCATATAATACAAATATTTATAAAGTAAAAATTACAACTTTTAATACTGTCTGGAAATGTCTGTAAATAGGTTTCATGTGTATGTTTTAAAATAGGCATTTGTTTCCCTAATGCGTGTATGAATGAATGAATAATGTATAATGTATGAACATAATATGTGTATATGTATGAGTATATAATACAAATGTTAAATTGATGTATAGATATGGATATGCACATCGTTAATGAATCCATGAAGATCTTATTGGTTTCATAGGCAATGGCTTGGGGCTGTATATTGTAGATTTCAAATCACAGGACTTTGAATTAAAATATTGCATGTATGAATCAGCACTGTCACCCTGACTTTAAGAGCTCTTTCTCCCTCTCTGACTCTGCATGACCCCATATTTATAATGACATTAGCAATATTGGTGAGGTGATAAGTAGGAAATGTACATTCACTAAAAAGACCCATAAAAAAAATCTTTGCAAGCCAAATAGTATATGGAAGAGAAGCCCCCAACCTCCCAGGAAGCTCTGCTTGCTATTGAAAACCCAAGACATTAAGGCATAATGCATCCTAGTGACGCAGACAATATCAAGGAGTTAGCCTTAAGTTGCTCCCTATCCTGATAGAGAGAGGTGCTGATTGCTTGGTGGTGGTGAAATTGGATAAGGTGACTCCTAAGGTCATTAAGGATGTTCAGCTTATTAGTGGACAAGACTTATAAACTATTCTTGCTTATAAACAGAGTATATATTTCCAGAGACTATTGTCTCTTTGAGAAATAGATTATTATCTATGAAAATGTTGAATAGTTTTGCTTTCTCATATACTCCAGATAGACCACTATCATTTTTCATTAAAATATTTTATTTTTCAAAAGACTTAAATTGAATTTATTAATATTTAATTTGTAATACATTCTAGACATAGTGATATTTGCTAATTTACATCAATTTGACCTCATTTACTGTATGAAGTTCTTTCTCATCACACTCATTCATCAAACAATTCAACTAGTAAATTCCTGTTTATCTTTAAACACTGTGAATACTTATCCTTACGTAAATCTGGAGCATCTATTAACTTGTTAAATACAGAGGTGTGTATATCAACTGCTTAAACTTTTTAGTGGATTTCCAGAGTCTAAAAGACAAAATACAAATTCCTAAGTCTGGCCTTTATATAGATCCCATCTCTATGTCCAGGCTTCAGGCTTCTAACACTGCTTAAAAGTTTTATTTCCTGGATAAATCTGCCTCATTACTGAAGACCTTATCTATAGCTTAAATTCCTCAGAACTCTTTTTCTGAAGTTCAGAGCTCAACTGTACTCACTTCTGTCATAGTCTATGTTACATTTTCTTGCTTTTATCTTGCTCCATAAAAATGGTAAGCTTTACACCACAACCTCTGTGATCTATATTTAATCACTTACACACACACGTGTGTGTGTGTGTGCATGCTCACAAGACACTCTGCTAGGCATTGAAAAGCAAGTACACAGGGGTCAGATATTGATTCCTTCCTAACAGAACTCATACTTTAGAAGGAAGGAGAGACATTCAACACTTTGGTTATTTAGACACAATTGTAATCAGTGTTAGGAAGGAGAAATGTCAGAAATTATATACAAACATAAATTGATTTTTTAATGAAAATGGTGAGGATAGTGGAGTATGAATTATAGGGAAGAAATAACGTTGCTATTATTTCACCTCCAGGTGATGTAAACTGGGGTAAGCTCTGGGGAAGTGGAGAAAAATGACATATGTTTTGCCTAACCTTCCCAATTATCTTTTCAAGTGAGTAATATTAACCCATTTTTGACATATATTTAATATTGTGTCCTAGGTCACAAAGGTAAAAAGTAGTGTTGTAAATTCCAGTCCAGGCCCATGGAGTTCAGAAATCTGGCTCTTTATATTAAACATCTGCCTCCTTGTAGACGACTATACACGTGTAGTGGAAAAGATTCTTTGGCATCAGTTTTACCCTGGCAGCTGTGTTCTCCCTGTCTATTCTCCAGATCTTTTTCCTTATGCTATATTCTCTGGCTGCAGTTTTAAATTCAGAGAAATACTTTCTAGAGTGCTTTGACATCCAAATTTCATTCAAAAAGATAATAGATTGGAAAAAAATGGAAGTATAATAGTCACATTATGACACTGAAATTTCTATCAATAGACAAATGATACCACTGATATCAGCAACCCTTAAAGGAAGTAAACACTACTTATAATGTATGGGCTCCTGAAGGCTCAGAATCTGCATGTACCATCTAGGTAGCTTATAAAACTCTTGTGAGGAGAGAAGACTTTGAGTTGGTGCTCTGGGTGGAAGAGATCATTTAAAAAGAAAGAGAGGCACTAAGAAAAGGAGTGGTTTTGCGTAAACTCTAAACCTTAGATTTTCTCTTGCTTTGGCCAAGGTTAGGTAAATACTGGACCAGGCCACTGGATTAGAAATTATATGTCACTGTCCTAAGGTGGAATTTATAGAAAGCATTAAGGGGGAATTTATGCTGAACATTTTACATTCCGATGGACTTTGATAAGCATAACCTGGACATCTCTTTCTACCATACTGCAGATAAATTAATGGTTTCTTGACCTAGCTATATATTACAGTGGGGGAGTGTCTTAGTTTATGTTACTATAAAGCATTTGTGATGAGATTTCAGAATGAGGTTTGGAGGGGTCAAATATCTACATTATAGCAGGAAGTTAAAGTTTCTAAAAGTGCTGCAGACTGACTTCTTAATTGTCATGTATTGGTTCAGAGTGGGATTCAGTCATGGTTTTCTATTAAAAGTGCTCGAGGTGAGACTAATATGGAGCCAGGTTTGAGTTTGAAATTTTAACCAGATGGAATATTATGCCCCCTAGAATATACCAGTAGATGGCATATTGCTCTTCTAAATGAATAGAGCAAAGATTGAGTTCCAAATTGTTGGATTACCCAATTGACAAATAAGCAAATGTTGTGCAATCTTGTCATTATCAATAAGTAAAGATATCAGCTGTTTGCACACAACTGTGCTTAAGTTTTGTGACTATAGCTCTTGGTACCATGGGTTGCTGATTTTTGACTCCAAAGAGCAACTCATTTACAGGAAGTCCTATTTTCTCAAGAAATTGACAATATGAGAGAAGTACCAAGCATCTGATATCAAAGCTGGAAGAGACAGAAGACTGTGGTGCAAACCTGAATGTTTCATGCTACAGGGAGTGATACCAAATACACTCTCCCTCCAGGACATTTTATAATATTCATCCCAAGGGACTGTGGGATAGGAAAGTGAGATAAAACGTTTAATGGGAAGAGCAGCATTTTTGTGACATAGATAGGTTTGAATTCTAAACCCTACCAGTACTAAGCAATAGGGAACCATTTTTAGCCTGTATGCTGGCCAGAGAATTCTATTTCTGGTGAGAAAAATAAAAATTAAAACAAACTTTGAAGCTAGCTACTAATGTCTAGTCTAGTGTTTCTCCGTTTTCTTTTTATTATCATCTTCCCAAAAAATGTTTTCAGATATTTTACCCTAATTGCCCCTCCTTGCCCTTCTTAGAATTTTAATAGTACAACAATACTATATATCTGTTTATGTTCTAGAGAGCCACAGACCACTGTAATATCAAAGACTGTTTCACAGCCAATAAACAATTTTTGCTCCCTTTAAAACACTGTTGTACCACTTGCGAATGCATGCTTTAGACTGCCATATTCCATGCTGGCTATAAACATTCCTCTGAATGTAAATAACAATTAGACAATGTCACTCTGTGATCATGGTGGAACAAGATAACAAAACCATCTGTAATCTTGTGTGTATATAGAACAAAACAAGGACACAAAAAATAGCTGAACCTCTCCCAGCATCCCAGCTGACAGGAGTGACTACTACTTTTTTACTAGTGGTGACTGTAACCCTACATTCTAGAAAATCATTATTAAAATGCCTAATCACTGATTGTTCCTACTTTTTGATAGTATTCAATCCAAAATGAACCCCCACCTTCTTTAACCCTTCCCCAAATAATCTAATCCAAGGCATCTACAATAAACCCCTCCTAACTTTCTCTTGGGTACCCTGAAGTTGCTGAGGAGCATCCTCCTTTGCTGTCTCAAGTTAAAAAAATCTAACTTTGTGTAGCCACAGGTATCTTTCTTGTGGTCTTTGATTACAAAGGTTTTATTTTTTTATCACAAAGTTTTAATTAGATTTAATAATTTCCTTTCTAAAGGTTCATCTTTGAAATTTATGGGACTTTTAATCCCATAACAGAAAGACATGAAATAACAGAAAAATGTATTTTTTTAACAGGAGAACATATCCTAATAAAGAACAAGTTTGTGAATAAGTTAAGAAAAAATATAATTTATTCAGGAGGTTTTCAGAAAAGGCACTCTGGAAACTAAAACTTATTATCAGTTTTCATGTTTTTCTAAATACAGTAAAAGGTATTATTAGTAACTTTATTATCATTGTTCCTAAGCAACTTATGATAATAAACTCCAAGTTCTTTTTCAAAGTAACATTTGTTGTTTGAATAAAAAAAAGAATAAAATTATTTAAGTTACCCTTTTAAAGTTTCTTCTGGATCCACTTCTTCTTTATCTATTTGGGAACAGCTCACCCTTTTTAATAGAAAAAAACCTGGGAAAGGTTCTAATGAATCCCTGGGAAGATGAGAATTAAATTTTCTCATGAAATTTAACCTCTGACTTCTCAGCTGCACTTCTATCTTTTTTTATGTTGTTGTTTTTAATACACAAAACTATCTTTCATTGCTGGAGCCAATGACCTGATAATTCTGTTCAAACACATTCAAAGTTAATATAAAACACCAAATGTGAGTGAAGACTGATGCCAGTATTCTTCCCTTCACAGGTATTGGGCATTATATTTAATAAGATATAAAACTTTGGTGTAAAGATTGATCATTATCTATTGCTAGCCATCAAAAATGTTTATGCCATGGTAAGTAGGAGAATCAAAGTATAATGTGCTCTGGCTGAGAAAAAGATTATTCTGTAAGTTTTGGCAGGTTCCATAATGAAGCAAGTTTATGCAAACCGCCAAATAATAGATTATTTTTTATACTCAAAAGGTTATAAATAGTCACATTAACCTAAGAATTCACAATACAGCATTGAAGAAAGTTGCATTAACATCAATAAAATAAAGTTGTTTATTATCATTATTGCATAGTATTATTATTGCATTAAAAGTTTAAGCTAGGCTGGGAGTGGTGGCTCACACCTGGAGTCCCAGCACTCTGGGAAGCCAAGGTGTGTGGATTGCTTGAGGTCAGGAGTTTGAGACCAGCCTGGCCAACATGGTGAAACCCCATCTCTACTGAAAACACAAAAATTAGCTAGGCGTGATGGTGCTTGCTTGTAATCTCAGCTACTCAGGAGTCAGAAGCAGGAGAATTGCTTGAATCCGGGAGGCAGAGGTTGCTGTGACCTGACGTGGTGCCACTGCACTCTAGCCTGGTCCACAGACTGAGACTCCATCTTAAAAAAAAAACAAAAGTCTTTCCCAATCTAACACTATCATATTAGTAGAGTGAATATTGTATAGGATATAATAAAATCTTCCATAAGTATAAACAATAACATACTTGAAAAAGCTTAACTGAATAAAATGGAAAATGTTTAAAATTAATGAAATATTATATAAGAATCAAGTACATAAATATCAATCACAATTAAAATACTGCTATATCTAAAATATAAATGTGCTTTCAAAAGATAGTTCCATGATTAAAATTTTTGAGAAGATACTCGTTTAAAATAATGGAGCTTTAAAAATTCAGGATTCTGATAGTCTTACTAAGCTGGTGTGTATTTTGAATCTCCAAGTTGAGTTTTAAAATCATTAGAATTCCGTATATTAAAATTGTTCACATCCTTGAACATCTAACAATACCAAACAACCTCTTGAAGAACACTCCTGATTTTAGAACACAACTGAAAAATGCTGAAATAGAATATACAAAGTAGAAAGAAAAATATTTTATAGCAACAAATTTTTTAATATTTTCCAAATACTTCCTTAAATTTTTCTGAATATTCTCTTTCAAAGTAAAATATAAAAAAAAATCCAGAGAGTGGGTGGGGGAACCAGGAGGATGAGAAATTGGTCAATGGATACAAGGCTATAATGAGAAGGAAGTTCTGGTGTTCTCTTGCACAGTAGGGTGAGGGCTATTAACAGTAAGGTATTGTATATTTAAGTAATAGCTAGAACAGAGGCTTCTGAATGTTCTCACCACAAAGAAATGATAAATAGAAGAGATGATAAATACACTAACTACCTCGATTTGATCAGTATACAACATACATATCAAAATAAGTTGTCAAACATAAATATGTGCAACTATATAATGTGTCAATAAAATGATAAAAATTTTAAAACACAAATACAAAATTAAAATAGCAGAAAAACTGATAAACAGATAAATATATTTCTAAATAATCTATCCTCCAGAAAAGTACAATAAAATTTAGGAAGAATAATTGTTTCAACTTACCTCAAGCTTTCTGCTTTCTTGTCTGCTTTGTATAGTTCCTAGAAATTCCTTGAAGGTTGCTAATCAATCAGTGGAATAGAGTTGAATCCGGGAGGTCAAAGATAGTAGAAATAATTTAGTGTACTTTTATCTCTGCTGCTGCACCTAATTTAGTTTGATCCCTTACTGAATATTTTCTTCCTTAACTAAAACATAATCAGTACCTTTGGGGACTTAAACTAAATCTGCAATATTCCTTCACTCCAACATCTAGCTCTTCAAGATTTAATGAATCATGGAAATGAAATTCATAACTTTTGGATTCAAATATCTCGGAGCCTCCATTTCACATCTATGAATGTCAAAGTGAAGGCCACTAAAGTCATTTCTATTTCTGACGTGAAGATTTTATTTTAGTTAGGTACAATGTAAATGGCTCCACCAGAGCCATTAAGCTTGGTAATCCAGGTATTTGGTGCTCTTTGTGGGAGCTAATTCAACGGAAGGAGGGATAAGGACAGCAGCCAAATGTTATAGTAGGCTGAGGATGGATGAACAGTCATGAAAAGAAGATAAAGTGTGTAGATAATTTTATTCTGGTAGTTGAGAAGAAAATTAGAAAGAAAGCAGTATTGAGTGGGTTATGTAGAGTAATAGAAAAGTCTTATTTCAGGTGAGGGATTTTAGAAATCACTTTTATTAGCTAAGAAGAGCAGTATAAAGTATGGCAAAGAGATGAAGAGTAACAGATGCAAAAATGCAGTGATATAAGTGTTAAAATATGGGGTATAATCATCAAGCAGAGAGAAAATATTCCAAGTGAAGAATAATAGAGTTTATAGATTGTTAAGAATTATCAGTATGCAACATTCAGAATAATGTATTTTGGCACATTCACAGTGAAACCCAAATTGTGGATCCTGCTTGTTTCTTCCTCTTTAAACTCGTAATTAAAGGAACAGAGATTTCCACACTGTATGTTAACATCCAAATGTGCATTGTATTAATAAACAGAGATTTTTAAAGTTGTGTTTTGTAGTCTCAGGATTATCTGTTTTCAGGCTAGCTGCACAACCATTTTCCTGTGATACTACTGTGATGGTTAATTTTACATATCAACTTGGCTGGGTCATGGTACCAAGATATTTGTTCAAACACCAGTGTGGAGTTTGCTATTGATGTATTTTCTCAGATGAGATTAACATGTAAATAGTAGACTGAGTTAAGTATATTGCCCTTCATTATACGGTTGGGCCTCATTCAATCAGTTGAAGGCCTTAAGAGTTAACAGTCTGAGGTTTCTCGATAAAGAGGGAATTCTGCTTCCAGACTGTCTTCCATAGTGAATTGCAACATCAATTCTTCGCAACCTACTAGCCTACCCTTCAGATTCTGGATGAGACAGAGACAAAGACAGACAAACAGAGAGGCAGATGTTTATTTTAAGGTATTTATTTAAGAAATTGATCCATGTATTTGTGGAGACTGGCAAGTTCGCAGTAACTTACTGTGATGCACAGCTCTGTGAGGGGAGGGACTGTGGGAAATAGGCTCTCAGGGCCCTTCACCAGCTGGTCCAGGACATGGGGGAGAGCAGAGTTAAGGTTAGAAAAGGGTAAAAGTCTCATGATTCCAAAGTGGTTGAAACCAAACAAAAGAGCTAGAATTAGCACATTTGCTTATCTTACTGAAGTAGTTGTTGAACCTTAGAAGCAGCCTGACTCATCACCCAATCTAGCCTGGTCTAACCCCTGAGAAGGAGCTTTGTGAGAATGAAGACTTTTTCCTTCATCTCCCACTGCCCCTTGCCCTCCAAAAAGGTGTAACAGCCCAGGGAAATAAAAAGATTTTGAAGTGCTGAAGAAGAGTTATAAATGGTTAGGAAAACCTGTCTTTGGGCTCTGATTTCCAACCTGGTTGTAATCGATTCCCTGGGCTCTGGTACATACATCTCAGAGTGGTCAGGCAGGATTTGCCAGTTTATTAGTGGATGTCCTAAAATGAACTGGACCCCCTCACTGGCAGATGCAAGAAATGGGAAGTGCTTAAGGCTAGAATAAGACTGTCAAATTGATCAAGAAGAATATGAGGTAGGTCAGTGAACAGCATTTGAGAAGTGGCAGTATTCAGTTGTTATCAGTTAGTGTCAACCGAAAGAGCAGTGAGATTGTTAAAATGTCCAAGGTCAAAAGGCCAACTCAGTCAAATGAAAACAGAAAGGAAAGAAGAAAGATACTTCAAATTTTATAAATCATAAGGTGATTATAATTTATGGGGGCTTATCTGACTATGCTGGATGGAGATCATAGGTTGAAACTTTTAAAAGAATATATTTCTAATATTACCAATGCTTTGATATACTAACATTATTTGTAAAATGTCAAATAAAATTCTCCTTTTAATGGCAAATCTGTT
Source organism: Ateles fusciceps (assembly GCA_036589455.1). Lineage (NCBI taxonomy): Eukaryota > Metazoa > Chordata > Mammalia > Primates > Atelidae > Ateles > Ateles fusciceps. The sequence continues at coordinate 867,954 of JAZHEH010000589.1, forward strand.
TCATATAATTTACAAATAGAAGGTTAGAGGAAAACAGATTATGTCCATAAAATACCAAAATTTGGTAATTATAGTAATAGAGGTAAAAACAATATGCTAGAGAAATTCAGGAGAGAGTCGTCTATTCATTCTGAGAGATATTGGGAAGATGTTGTACATAGGTTGCCAATATTCTATGAGTGTTGTAAGATTTCAATCCTGACAGCTGATTAAAGTATGTTAATTGAGGGAAAGTCTTTAATTCAGCATCTATTAGATATACTGTATTCCTGTGTTAGATACTTTCTAGGAAATTAGACAGGGAGAAAGCAAATAAATAAGTTATAAACAAGAAAGATAAGTGAAAGTTAAGACAGAAATATTTTATATAAAAGTAGCATGAGATGGAAAGAAAAATAAAGAAAGCAAAAGTTGCTCAGAAGATACAAAACTAAACTTTAAAGAATGAAGAGCTATTTCCCAGATAAAAAGTTAAAAAAATAATTTTGGAGAGCATAACCATAGTTATTAGATATAAAAGAAAAGGTATTTGATGTTAACAGTACAGAATTTATATTCCTGAAGTAAGAAGACCTTTTTAAAAGTAAAACTAAAATAACAAAAGAAAAGATTGATTAATTTGGTTACAGACAATAAAAATATTTGCATGAGCAAAGAAGTGCCATTAAAAAATCATAATTCGAATTTTAGACTGAGAAAATGTAGTCCTTATATGAAAGACAAACATTCCTCTGATATTTCAACATAAGAATATATTTCAACAAAGTAAAAACTGGTAACGAAATAGAAGCAGAAAATAGACATTTGGTATTTCAATGAAAGAAAAAATAAACGTGTCTAATGCTCAAAATTTCAGATTTAAAGAATCACAGTTGAAGAAGTGTTATTTTTTTACCTACAAAATGATGAAGATTAAAATGACTAAGAACACTCAGCACACGGTCTTTCTTCAGGGAAGTAGCCAAATTCACTATTCTTGCTTTGGTCTTTTATGGAAATTGTTTTAGGCACACAGAAGTGGGCATCTAACCATGGATTTTCTAAAAGAACTCACTTGGCTAGAGATAACTGACTTGTTTTAAAAAAAGGGGGGGGGGGTCAAAAAGTCCTGAAACACACTAGTGCCATCATATTCTTTCTTTCTAAAATGTACAATTCAGGAAAAATAATGCCCCAGAGAGGGACACTCTCTTTTGAAGTAACAGCAACACACACACACACACACACACACACACACACACACACAAACAACCCTCAGCAAACTGACACAAGAACAGAAAACCAAACACCACATGTTCTCACTCATAAATGGGTGTTGAACAAAGAGAACATATTTACACAGGAGGGGAATATCACACACTGGGGTCTATTGGGGGGGGTGGGGGGCTAGGCGAGGGATAGCAGAGGGTGGGGAGATTGGGGAGGTACAACATTAGGAGAAATACCTAATATAGATGATGGGAGAGATGGAGGCAGCAAACCCCCATGGCATATGTATACCAATGTAACAATCCTGCAAGATCTGCACCTGCACCCCAGAACTTAAAGTAAAATTTAAAAAAAACCTTTTTTTAAACTGTATACTCTCAATGTTGTGTCACAGAAAGAATCCTTCCATTCCTTGATTCCTTTTCTTTTCATTCCCTGAGATACACTAGGATCAAGGCCATATATTCTTGTCTTTTATTTATAAAGTCCTGGTAGGGTGAAGAGAAACAGAAAGTATTGCAATGTCAGCTTGTTGGCAATATCTATCAAATTATCATCATTTTTGTTTATTCATTTATTCAGAATCTATTCAATTTTACATGAATACAAAAGTGGAGATGCCTGGATATTCCTTGCAGAATTGTAATAGAAAGAAATATGAAATAACCTATTGAATGGAATGCTACACTCTCCTTCAGAAAGTAAGAGGTAGATAGAAATAAAAAAAAATGAAAGCGTTCTAGAAACATACCTATGTTTTAGTTTTGTGCAAAAATAATTAAGCTGAACAATAGTATAAAGAGTAATATTTGGTAAATGTTATACTTCTCCTTTTTATATCATATCTTGCCACCTTATTTGCATATATTTTTCAGTAAACATGAGTCATGCTGTAGAATTTTCATTTAGGTTTAATATAAATACATAGACATGTACCAGTAATAATTATTGATTGGAAGAATGACCACAGCGTGAACAAATATATGTAACCAGTACTCGTATTAGTAACTAGAACACTACCAATGCCAAAGAAGTCTCCATTATATTAATTCTCATTAATACCCTTTCTCTCATTCAGAAAGTCATAATTCATAGTGCTGTATGTTTTTCTGCTTTGGAATTTTATATACATTAAATCCTTACCATGTATCTTTTTGTATCTGGCTTCATTTTTCCCTAATTTACTTTTTTATTTTATGTGACAAAAAATTCTATGTGTTTATCATATACAGCATGACACTTTGACATATATAGACATTGTGGAGTTAGCAAATATAAGATTCAAAGTTCTTATGGACAGTTTTATTTGTAAGTTGTATCCAAGTTGCTGTTTGGAGCTATAGTTGTTATATTTTATTGCTGGAAACTTTGTACTGTTGAGATTCTAAATTATTGATCAATTTTACTGTTCCTGGCTATTTGCAGTATTTCCAGGTTTGGCTTTGAGAAATACCCTGCTATGAACCTTGTTCAACAAAACATCTGAACATATACATAAAAATTAGGGGGTTATATACTTGGAAGTAAGATTGTTAGGTATACTTTGTGTGCATAGTTTTTTTACTGTTGAAAAAACTGCCAAAGTTTTTTCCTAAGTTTGTTGTATATAAAAATTTATACCCCCATCAGCATTACAAGAGAATTCCCACTGTTCCACTTTTTCGAGTGTCATTTGGTATTATCACTCTTCAATTTGTGACATTCTGGTATGCATTTAGAGGTAGCTAATTGCTCTTTTAATGTGCATTTCCTGGATGACTAATGAAGCTGCATGCTTTTTCACAAATTAATGACTTTTAGCTATAATACTATGCGAAATTGCTATTCAAGTCCCATGCCATTTTTTTTTTCCAATTGGGTTGTCTGAGATTTTTCCTTATTATTTGTGCAAGTCTGTCAGTTATATGTGTTGCAAATATATATTCCCTGTGTATGCGTTACTAATAGAATTATTTTTCTTGTCTTTTATTTCCTCAAATATTAAACATAATTGCTTTGAAATTCATGTCTCAAAACTCCATTACAGTGTGTCTGAATCTCTTGTAGTTCTGTTTCTCCTCCTTACCAAGACACATTCAAAAGGAAGTAGGAAATATTAAATACAGGCATGCATTGCTTAACAGCAGGGATACTTCTGAGAAATACGCCATTGGGCTATTTTGGCATTGTGTGAACATCATAGAGTGCACTTACACAAACCTAGGTGGTATGGCTTACCACACAAATAGGCTGTATGGTATAGCCTATTGCTTCTAGGCTAAAAACTTCTTCTGCCCCCATGTTGCTCTGGATGTCCAGCCCCTCCTGTCTGTGCCTGCTAAGGTCTTGGGTTTTCATAGGCACAAGATGGGGGGCATGGTGGGCCAGAGTGGTCTTGGAAAATGCAACATTTGAGTGTGAAAACAGAAGTTCCTGCCCTCACCTAGGTCCCTGTGAACAGGCCCAAGGGTGGAGCCCTCGCCAGAGACCCCGCCTTTCTCCTCTCAGCACTTCCTTGCCCCTATCCCGTATCCCTATTACTAATATCCAGCATTAGAATGTTATATTTGTTAGAATTAATGAATCAATATTGATACATTATGATTAACTAAAAACCATGTTTTATTCGAATTTTCTTAGATTTTACCTAATGTGCTTTTTCTCCTTCAGGATACCACATGACATTTAATAGTCATATCTCCTTAGATTCCTCTTGACTGTGAGAATTATTGAGCATGTTCTTTGGTTTTCATGACATTCATAGTTTGGTCAGGTAGTTTGGACTAATAGGTACAATTTAAAATTTCCTTAACTGGGATGCATCTCATGATTAGACTGCAGTTATATAATCCTGAGACAAAGACCATAAAGGTATAGTTTCATTTTATTTCACCATATCAAAGGTAGATATTAACAACTTGACATCACTGTTAATGCTAATCTTGATCATATGTTTGATGTTTCTTCACTATAAATAACTATTTTCCCTTTAATAATATAATCTTTGGAAGGAATACTACTGGAAGAAGTTGCTATTTACAGTCTACACAAATAGAGTTTTTCTTTACCTACAAAAATAATTCATAATTATTCTGTTTAAAAAATTACTATTTTATACTACATATTTATTCAATTATACATTTGCATCAAATAGATTGATATTTATTTATCTTATAGGTAGAATTATAATCCAATACTATTTTTAAATTTTTAAATTGTTTCAGCTTTGGCTATTGGAAGCTTTTTAGTTGGCTTTGTTAGTTGGAAGCTTTTTTAGCTGGCTTCTGTGTCCTTTGACATAAACTCATGGTTGTGTGTTTTATTGCATGTTTTGTTTTGTTTTTCTAAGCACTTCATTATTTTCTGGTCTTATTATATGCTTCAGGTTCATTTTGTATATTACCTGTTTACTTCAGTTTTTGGTGATATTGTAAATGGTATTCTTTTAATTTAAAATTCCAGTTTTTGTTATTGATACAAAAGAATGTAATTGGCCATTGTATTTTAACCTTATATTCTGCAACCTTGCTAAATTTATAAACTAGTTATAGGAGGGTGTTTTCTTCTTTTTCGTTCTTGGGATTTTCAGTACATAATAATGTCATCTTTGAATTAAAAAGGTTGTTTCTTCATTTCCAACCTCTTTTAAAGAAAATAACAAGTATATTCTTTTCTTTTTTTGTTGTTTGTTTGTTTTACTGAATCAGCTAGATGTTACAGTATGTTAAATAGGAGTAATGAAAAAGAATAGCTTTGCCTTTTCCCCATTATTAGAGGGAAAGCATCCAGTTTCTTGTCACTGGTTACAATGTTAGCAACAGGATTGTTGTAGATGTTTGGAATTTAAGTTGGGTTGTTTTAAACATTTCTAGTTCATTGAGAGTGTTTTTTCTATCATAAATGGGTGTTGGATTTTGTCAAACGTTTTTTCTACATAATAGAAAAAGTCGTATGATTTTTTTCTTTTTAGCCTATTTATATGATGGATTATACTAACTGGCCTTAGAATATTGTCTCATCTATCCCACCCCCTCCATTAAAATTTTCTCTCCTTCCAGGCTTGGATAACTGACATAAATACTACTTGGTTGTGGTGTATACATTCTTTTTATACATGGTTAGGTTTAATTTTCTAATATTTTGTTGAGGATTTTGCCATCCTTATGAGAAATACCTCACCCTTATAATGTCTTTCTCTGATTGGATTATTGAAAAAGTTAGAACATGTTCTCTATGCTTGTATATTTTGGGAAATATTTTGCATATTTAGCATCATTTCTTCCTTAAATGTTTGGTAGAATTCACCAGTGAAATAATCTCACCTGAATGCTGTCTTCTGTGAAGTTATAGGCTATTGATTTTTTAATAGATTGTCTGTGTCTCCTTGCATGAAATTTGGTTTCATTGATTTTCTCTATCTTTTTGCTTTTAGTTTCATTGTTTTCTGCTCTAACATTAAGTTTTTCTTTTCTCTATCCTACTTAGTTGTAAATATTTCTTTGTTCTCTAGTTTTCTAAGGTATAAATAGATTATTGAGTTCAGATGTTTATTTTTTTATACACACTTAGAAAATTTCCTCTATGCACTGCTTTCACTGCATCCCTGAAATTTTAATGTTATACTTTCACTTAGTTCAAAATATTTTTAATTTTTCTTGAGAACTCTTTGTCCTATGTGCTACTTAGAAGTATGTATTTCCTTTGTGTGGGAGTTTCTTGCTGACTCTCTGTTATTAATATCTAGTTTAATTACATTGTGATAGGAGAACATACTTTGTATGATTTCTATTCCTTAGAAATTTTTCAAATATGTTATGGGCCAGAATGTGGTCCCCCTTCTTAATTGTTCCATTTGAGCTTGAGAAGAATTTTTTTGATACATTTAGATATAAATATCAATTAGATCAAGTTAATTGATAATGCTGTATTGTCTACGTGACTCATCTTTCTATTAATAGAAGATGAGGAAGAAGTCTCTAACTGTAATAATTCTTATTTCTCTTTATTCTTACAGCTTCGTGAGGTTTTGCTTCATGTGTTTTGATGCTCTGTTATTAGGTGAACACATATTAAAATTATGTTTTTTTAGAAAATTTATCCCTTTATCAGTATGCAATACCCTTGATTTTCCTAATAATCTTCTCTTTTCTGAGGTTAAATTTGCCTGAAGTTAACATATCTATTCTAGCTTTCTTTTGATCAATGTCTGCATGGCATAGTTTTTTTCAGTTTTTTTACTATTAACCTATCTGAGTCTTCCTAAAGTATTTTCTTATAGAAAATGTATACTTGGGTCTTGTTTTATTTTATCTATGTGACAATATTTCTCTACTAAATGATGCATTTAGACCATTCACATTTAAAGTAATTATTGATGTATTTAGACTTTTATATACTATATAACTCTTCTGTTTGTTGCATTTGTGCTTTGTTCTCCCTCTCTGCATTTCAGTTTGAAAATTTGTGGTTTATCTTCAAGCTCACTAATTACTTCAAGCTATGGGTAGCATACAGATGAATCCATGAAATATATTTATTTATTTATGCTATATTGTTTATTTCCAGCATTTATTTTGGATTATCTCTTAGAATTTCCACCTTTCTGCTTAAATTACTATCTATTCTTTATTCTTGGGTATTCTCTATTTGTCTATTAGAACTCTTAATATATTAATCATGGTTAGTTTTAATTCTGTAATAATTCTAACATTTGCATTGTGCTTTATCCTGACTATCATACTCATTTTGTCTCTCCAGATTGTTTTGTTTCTTGATTTTTGGCATGCTTTGTAATTTTTTGTTTAAAACTGAACACAGTTTATCTTGCAATTGGAAATGAGGTAAATCAGCCTTTAATTTGAGAGTTTATGCTACTTTGGGTGGGAACTGTGCTGTGTTTAATATTTATCGTATCTGCAGATGTCTTAGGTTTCAAATTCCTCTAGTGTTCTTATTTTGCCTCCACTCTTGGATTTCTTGGATTTGCACTTCTTTATGTATTCTTCTCTAGAGAATATCTGCAGTTTGTAGCTCTTTAGCTGAAACTCATTGTTCTTGTATTGGAGGCTTGTTGGTGTTTTGATAAAATGTGGGAGAAAGAAAGCATTTTACAGTCTCATGATTAAATCTTAGACCTTCAGTAGGCTATGTGTCTGGGCTTTGACCTTCGTAAGTGTTTCTACAGTGGTATTTTCTTTTCCTTCTTAGATGAGATGGGAAAGCTAGATTGGGATAGAGGAGGAGTAATGAACTTCTCAAAAGTGGAATAGGCTCTAGAAAACGTTTTCCCCTAGAGAGTAAGCTTTGTCATGGAAAATACTCTGAGCATATTTCACAGTGGTTTATCTTCAGTTTTCATTGTTAGTGTCATAAGGAAATATTTCTAGAATATTCACCATGAGAAATAAGACTTGGATAGGGTTCCTGGAATTAATACCCAAGAAAGTATGGACATGTTCCTAAGAACGTACCTCCCTGGTGTTTTTCCATTATCATGTTTGTCTATACTCAGCCTCCAGAAACATATCAAAATTACCAAACAAGTGTTTCTATCAAGTTAAGTCTCTAGCAACTTCTGTGCTAGGTTATTAGAGCTCAGCTGTGAATCTGTGCATTCATCTGTCTACAAGATTTCAGGGCAGCAGTTTGCTATGCTACTTCAGTTCTCTAATGGTTCCAAGTAAAAGAATCGTTTTTCAGTTTTTTCTTAGGTACAGGCCTGACAACTTCCAAGTTCCTTTTATATGTATGTTGCAATCACAATTCCTAGATATTTATTTTAATTGGATCAAACTTCCATTAAGACTATTGTAGGTTGTTCTAAAGTAAGACTATTATTGCATTTTTTAAAATAAGAAAATGGCTGAGAAATACAAGCAGCTAGTCTTTTCATATTTAGAGATGTACCAGGACCTGCAGAGTAACCTTAGTGATTGTTATCCATCTGCATTAAAAAAGTGTTTGGAAGTGACCAATAAGAATCTGTTATCAGAATATTGGGGAAAAAAGTAGAGAAACTTGACTTACTGTCAATACTATGCATTTGATGGAACTCATGACCAAATACTATGTGGTTTAGAGATGTCTAGAAAACCATTATTAACACTGTATTTATTGACCAGGTGATTTTGTGAAAAAGTGAGTATCTTTGTCTTAATTTATAATCAGAGCATTGTGAGGACCCCCTGTTTGTTCTTATACCAGTCTTACTGCATTAAAAATTCTTCATAAAGAATTTACACGTGTTTGTTCTTATACCAGTCTTACTATAGTCATAAGGAATTAAAAATGTAAATATAATTATAAATATAAATATAGTAAGACTGGTATAATAATAAACAGGTGTCCTTATAATGCTTTGATTATATAGTTGCAGAAGAGATGTGATTAATCTTGATAGTGGGACACTCTGAGAAGGCAAGGGTTAACATGATCTTAACTGACTTGGTGAATTGAATAAACCTTATCCTTCTATCACATGTTGATTAAGCCAAGGTTTGGGGTATTAAGTTCATTTTAGAAGGTTTATTTAGAATAAAATTCTGAAGTCCAAGCAACCTATTTGTTGTCTGGCATATCAAAGACTTATTTTTTACACCCAGACTTCATAATTCTTCTGAATGGGAGAGTTCTTGTCATAAAAAGAAATCTCACTGTAGCTAGAAACAGAAGTCAATAGTTAAACACACACACACATGTGTATATATATATATATATATATATTTTCTTTTTTACACACAAAAAATTGGTTTTTGCTCTCTTAAACAGAGAATTGACACATAGAAAAAAGTAAACAAGATAAAAAAGAACGAGGAATGAAGGCTAAGGAATAAAATTAATGTGTAATCTCTAGGGACTTCATAAGTGAGTGTGCAGCGTTAGAAAATTTAACCTCTTGGTGGAAAGCAAAATAAACTGATTCGAACTAATTTATGTGAAAGCAATTTTTGTGAGGAGACTGGAAAGATTATGTCATATATAGAAAACTTGAAGGTTAGCAGAAATTAAGGACACTGATAATGGAGATGGCCCAGCTAGAATCTTAACTGCTATTTTTCTAGAGATCATTGTACTCACTCCTGTTCAGTTTTCAAAGGCTCAGGTGGGAACATTATATTGACTGAGCTTAATCTACTAATTAATTGTGAGGACATCCTGAATATGGCCTATTATGGCAATTCACATATATCTCTCCCTCACAATCTTATATGTGCAAGAAATATAACTTTTTAACATTTTTCTATAATTCAAGGTATTTTGTATTTCAAGGTCACATTCAGGTGAATTAACAAAAATAATCTCAATGTTAATAAGCTTTCTATCACTCTTTTGCCTCTTATAACATTTGTGTTTCTGGTGCAACTAAGTAGGGACAGAGTATAAAGGAATCCTCACCTTATTCTCAGTTTTGTCTGGTCCATACTTATAATTAATGAGTTTGTCCTTCATCACATTTTATTTCTGGCACTAGCTGAACAAGGCAATTTGTGTAATTGAGTTTTATTCTCCATCGGCAAGCTTCTTCAGTATTGTCATTGACTCTGTCTGATCCTTGCTGGTTCTTGAGAAATTTTGTGTAGTCTTATAAGTCTAGTGACAGTTAAATGCCATCATTATGAGAAGACAGCATTCTGTTCTTCATTGCTCTGAACTGAAAGTATCACTGCAAACTTTGCACAACCTATGTTTCCTGGGCAAACTGCCATCCTCTTTTCTCTCCTGCTTTATTGTTTTTTGTGGGTTCTGCCCAAGATGTAGGGAAAAAAGTCACTTCTGATCCTACATCTCATTTTAAGAGTTTTGGCAAAACAAACTCACCTATATTAATTACAATAATGATAGTAATTACAATAACCTACCTAATAACATGTAAGTCTCAAGCTGATAAAAATTAATTTTGATCATTATATTAATATTTCAAAATTATTTAAATCTTCTTGATGGATAAAGTGCACTTGACAGAAACCAGAAATAAAAGGTAAATAGAGGTTTCGCAGAATTTGCCAATGAGAGACACATTTTAAATTCCATAATCTCAGGATCACTTTATGCAATCCCATTTTTTTGTGTGTGAATACAGCTACAGACACTGTGAGTAGCAATTTGGAAATGTCTAATACATTTGAATATGGCATAAAGAATATAAAAACAAGTTAGATACAGTATGGTTTCTAATAGAAAAGAACGGAAGAAATCCAACTGTATCTCACCAGTGGAAAAGATAAATGCAATTAGTTTATTAATGCATGCACTAAATTGTAGCAATCAAAGTGAACAAATATATTTCCACAGTAATATGTGTATATTTAAAATAATATTAAAGAAAAAGTGCAAATTTATGAAGAATTCATGGATTCAGAAATTATTTAAAACAAATATATTACATATAGTTTGTGAAAAGAGCTATTATATATAAAGCATTTAAAAATCAAATAAATTTGCTAGGATTTTAAGATTTTCGAAAACCTATTTTTAAGTAATATTCTATAATGTATTTTCTTTTACTGTCTTTTATAATGTGGTGTCCGTGTTACAGTAAATCTATTGAAACAGTTGTTGAACATTTCATCTTTTGTGTTTTTTGTTTTTTAATTTATTTTGTTTAGTTCTGCTTTTGAGGCAGACTCTTGATCTGTTGCCCAGGCTGGAGTGCAATGGCATCATCTTGGCTCACTGCAACCTCCGCCTTCTAGGTTCAAGAGATTCCTGTGGCTCAGCCTCCTGCATAGCTGGGACTACAGGTGCATGTTACCATGCTTGACTAATTTTTGTATTTTTGGTAGAGACGAGGTTTCGCCATGTTGGCCAGGCTCGTCTTGAGCTCTCCACCTCAAGTGATCCATCCGCCTTGGCCTCTCAAAGTGCTGCAATTCCAGGCTCATATTTTGGTTTTATTCTCTGAAATATACTTTGTTAGAGAAGGTTAATTTCCTTCTTTTATTTTTTCTTCAAAAAATATTCCTCCAAAACTATGTCACTGGTGCCTTTTGGGAGAAAGCACTTTTATATTTGTTAATTATATGAATAGTGATTTATTTTTAAACTTTTTATTAATTACTTTTGACTACATTGTGTTAGAAAAGTTCAGATTTCTTTTTAGGTTTGAATGTTAATGGCATATAGTATTTCACAGTGTTTCCTTATATTATCTCTGTATTTCAGGAGTATAAATAGTTTTACTCTTTTTTGCCAACTTTTTGTGTTTCCCGTTTTTTTAAAAATAATTGCACACTTTTGGAGTTCAATAACATATTTTATTTTTATTCCTATTTTATGAATTTCTCTTCTTTAAAATTATCTTTCTGCCTTTTGTTAACCAGTTCAATCTGCTATAACAGAATACTGTAGATTGGGTGGCTTACAAACAATATAAATATATTTCTCACAATTCTGGAGGCTGGAAGTGTCAGAGTACCAGCATGGTTGAGTTCTGGTGAAGGCCCGCTTCACGTATTCTCACATGGTAGAAAGAGATAAATCAAAATTACTTTCGTCTTTCTATAAAGGCACTAATCCTATTCATAAGGACTCCACCCTCATGACCTAATTACTTACACAAAATATCACCTGTTAATGCCATCACACTGAGGGGTTAGGATTTCAAAATATGAATCTGGGGGTTGGAGAACAAACATTCAGTCCAAGGCATTTTTTTTCTTAATTTTTCTTTACTGCAAATATGACAGCTCAATATCATCTGGAGACAAACCCTTTCTTTTTCATTCATTAATTAATTTTCTAAATTGAGAAATGAAAATCACATATATCTATCATGAACAGCATAATGTTCATGATATACATAATAAATATGTATATCTAGCGGAATAGCTACATTGAATGAATTAACGTGTGTATTACTTCATACACTTACCACTTTTTTTTGTAGCAAGAACACTTAAAATCTACTCTCAGTGATTTTCAAGGATACAAGACACTGTTAATGATAGTCACCGTGTGCTACAACAGATCTCTTGGACTTATTCCTCCTAACTGCAATTTGTTAACCTTTGGGTCTAACATCTTCTGAATCTCAACCTCACTTTAACCTCTGGTAACCACCATTCTACTCTACATCTATGTGTTCAAATTTGTTAGATTCTACATGTAAGTTATTGAAAAGGATAGCAATTTAATACACTGTTCTATTTTAGCTTAGAATTTTTTTTAAAGAAGGAATTGAATGCTTATTTATACAAATGGATACACTCCTCTCAAGCTCCAAAATATCTTCTCTGTTTCATATGTGTGTGAAAAGATATAAGGTAGAGAGCAATTTTTTTAAGTTACCTAAGTTTAAAAAAGAAGACTTTACAGTGTTATAAACAAAATAAACTATTATCTGCTTAGGAGCTTGAAAAATGGTATGTTTCATTATATATAAGGCAAGAAAACAGAAGCCATTATGTAAAGATTGAAAACATTATTTTAAACAGAACTCAGAAATTACACTTGTATTCATGTTGATGTAGAAATATGAATAAGCTTGCTTATTGACCTATTGTTTTCATAGCAAGTTATAAAAGACTCAATGCTTATGTAGGAAATTAGTGAATAAACTGCAGTGTGTTTTGGCAATGGAATACTATACAATAGTCAAAAATGAGTGACTTAAACCACATATACCAATAAATAAATTTGAAAATTAACAGTAACAGGATACATGACTATAATACCATTAATAAAATGATAAATCTATATAACTACAATATTATAATGTGTGAAAGAAGAATAATTAAAGTATGATAGATTACAAAGAAAATAATACTAAATCCATGATTATATCTGGATTAGAAAAGAGGAAATTTGGATCAGAGAAGATTATCTTGGAGATGAAGACAAATATGGTTATTTATACGCATAAATATTAAATTTCTCCTGAAAAATATATGTTTAAAAAGGTATTATAAAAGATATAATGTTTTATAATATTTGTCAAAATTAAATCTGGAGCCACATTTTATTAGACTTGGATCCTTTTTTCTTTGAATTATTTCATGACACATGAGAACTAAATGTTAATATTAAAAGTAGAAATGGCAAATATGCACTCCGCAACCTTATCTAAGAAGGAAATGAGAGACTTCACACTAAAATTGGATATAGGATCAAGGGAGAACATTTGTGTGAATCAGGAGACATTTAAGCATATTTAGGAGAAGAGGGGTTGGAACCATAAAGACAAAATAGTTCTAGTAGAGAAGAGACCTGAGGACAACACAGGCTTATTGATTGTCTAGCTTAGGAGATTCATCATGGTTAGTTAAAATAAATGTGACAATGATCTATAGTTTTCACAGTAAAGGCAGGGGAAAGGGGTTCAAAAACAAATTTTGGAACTTTTGGGATCCCTTAGGAATAGGCGAGGAAGGGAAAGGAAATGTTCTAGAAAGGAAGAGTAGGTTTCTGTGAAGGCCAGGACCAAGAAACCCACTCTGAGAGGCTTGTGGTGTTCTCTGGGTGGTTATATTAGCTCATGAGTGACAGGAATGAGGCTGGAATTTTAAGTGTTCACTTCCTATTGAGGTGTAGCTTTGAGGCAAGAAATGAGGAAAGCAATGTTTGGATAAAGTAGGTGACGGGGGGATGGATGCAGCAAACCACCATGGGATGTGTATACCTATGCAACAATCCTGCATGGCCTGCACATGTGCCCCAGAATTTAAAGCATAATTTAAGAAAAAATGAAAGGAAAAGTTTAGAATCAGGACCCATCCATCCCTGAAAGAGGCACTCACTGTCACTCTGTGGTCACCTGAACCAGCCATTTTTGTTCAGGTGTTACTTTGATATTATTCCCGTGGAGATGCATTATTAAGGAGGATGAGGATTACTTTCATTATCCAGGCCCTATCTTCATTTCAAAAAATCATACTGCCATGGTGTCTGGAAGGGAAAATATGATATTAAGTTTGGAAACATTTAGGAACTGTCAGAGGCCTTCTGAAATACCTAGAGTTTTTGGAACTGGTTTCTAGACTACATTTTTTTGCAGGCCCTGACTACAAATTATTCTCTGTAATTCTTGTAGGAAATTCATCTCAGACTGTTAGAGATGATGTGTGAGACACTTAAAATTAAAAAGAGGCCTTCCTGGCAGACAGAAAAAAAAAATGCGTGAGTACTTTAGGTCAATATACAGTGTTGCCAAGGGGAATGTGTGTAGAGATGTGATTGAGAGGTGGTAGTGGTAGTAACAGATGGTGGTAGTGCTAACTGAGACTGTGTGTGATGAAGATCAGTTAGTAAGTGGCTAAAATAATCAAAGTGGAAATACATTGAATTACACTAGTGAAACCAGATAGGAATGTAAAATATATACTGGATATATTTTAGATCCATATTCTAAAATAAACATTACTCTAGTTTGCTTATATTTGAAATAATTGTAAAGTCTCAAATTGCTAAAATTTTTTTAAGAATTATAATGCATAGCAAAGTAAGACATATACTAAAACTTTTTTCTTTAAGAATAGCTTCATGCTATTTTAATGAAGATGGATCTGATCTAACTCTTCTTTGGGTCCAACTACATACAATACAATTTGTAGAAGACAGTAAAAATAGGAAACATTACATACTTTATATAAAAATTCAAGTGTTATGATAGAGGTAAAAACAGTAACTCAGTAGGGATTGCAGGAGTGATAGATATTAATTTTGACTGAGAAACTGAAAGATATACATGGATCTTTTTAGGAATTCCCAAGCTGATTCAAAATTAAGATGGTATTGTAAAAGATCTAGACAGCTAATTCAATTTTAAAAATAGAAAAACAGAGTTGGAGAACTTCTGCTTTAAAAACTTACAATAAAGATATAGCTAATTAGGCAGAGTGTTACTTTTATAATAAAGAAATTTAGATTAATGAAAAAGAATAACAAAAGTTTATCCCACATTGGGTCAGTTGAGTTTTAACAAAGCATACATGGTAATTTAATAGGAAAAAGATAGACTTTTCCACAAACGGGTTTGGCACAACTGATAATCTGTACGGAAAATAAATTATCCTCCATCTTTACCTTATACCACCTAAAATATTAAATTATATTTGATCATATACTTATGTGATGAATTTAAAACTCTAAGCTTTTCAGAAGAAAAATAACAGACTATATATTCCACAATGATTTACATAAAATAAATTGATCATATCAAGCACAACACACATAGTGTGGAACCACATTTGTTGATGGAATGCTACCATGTCTACTTTCAAGGAAACATAACACATCCTTGCTAAACAAACACACCTTTTTCTGTTACCAGTGTACATAGAAAATCCAAAAGAAAAAATATAAGAAAACTGTGTGGTAAACATGGAATGAAATCAATAAAATATTTCAATGTTCTTCGAAAATATGTCTGTTAAAGGTCCTAATACATGATCCCTCTTTACAAAGGGAATACTGAAAACAACTTCTTAAAAAATATTTAATGCTAATTATTATTTGCAAGTATTAGTTTTGCATATCTTCTTAGATATAATAACAATGGTAACACTTACTCATTACTTTATTGGGACTCTTTACCAAACATTTTTCTAAGGACTTTACCTGAATGAACACATTTAATCTCATCACAACCAAGTAAGAGAGTTAATGTTATTAGTTCATTGTATAGATGAAAGAAAAGAGTCAGAAATTTTGGTAATTTTGTGACAAAAATCAGAAATATTAAGTGGTGAAGCCATGCCTCCAAAATAGGAAGTTTGGCTCTGCATTGAACTTGATATTGTCACTTTTAAAACAACTTTAATTTTCAGTGATTGAATCACAGTCCTCATATTTGATTTAGTTTGGTCTGACTAAAGCAATCTGGTGCGTTTTTTTTAAGTTCAAATAATAACCTAAGTTTATTTAATATGTTCTATAATTCACTAAGATATACTCCTCCTCAAAAACCAGTTATTTCTCCAACTTCAATCTGGCAATATTTTCCCATATTTAAGTAATAAATTCAGCTATGTTATCATTGATCACATTAGGTTTACCTTGGATTCATCACTCCTTCCTTCTTTGCAATCCCATAGTATTCTGGGAATTCTATATCCTATGGTGGATTTCCATAGCCTTTGGAACAAATCTTAACTGACATTGTCATTCAAAAAACGTCTTCACTTGGAGCAGCTAACATCTGTAAGCACTTTTTTTTCCTGCCAATCCTTTCACCTGTATTTCTCCATGTCTATCTGACACATTTAAAGAGGCTGTCTTGTGCTACTAGGTGCCCCTTTCATGAGTTATCAGAGTCCTCAGAGGTTCTTTCCTAAATGCACACATCGGAATCATAAAGATGTCTTTAAGCCGTTTCGACCTACAATTTTTTTTGTGAATGTGGGAGTCAAAACAATGTCCTCTATCGTCTGGTGTTATTCCTGTGAATATGTTACGTTAATAACACAAAAGGCTTTACAGATGTTATTAAGGTGACTAAAGAGTTGACATTTTTAACTAGGGTGAAACTGGTATAACCACATGAACCTTTAAAAGCAGAAAGCAGCTGTTCAAAAGAAAGTCAGGAAGATTCAAAGTATGAGAAGGATTTTATATTTCCATGCTGACTTTGAAGATGGAGGGGACCACAAGTCAAGGAATATGGGTAAGAATGGCCTCTCACTGACCAGTGAAAACTGAGAATGACCTCTCACTGACATCTAGCAAGGAAAACAGGAACTTCAGTTCTACAATGCCACAGAACAGAATTCTACCAACAATCTAAATGCACAAACAATGCAATTGTTTCCCAGAGTCTCCAGACAAGAACTTAGTCAGGTTGTCACCTCGATTTAGGTATTGTGAGACCCAAAGAGAGTATAAGCAGAGCTACTTGGACTTTTGAACTGCAGAACTGTCAGATAATAAATGGGTACTGAATTAAGCCACTAAGTTTGTAGCAAATTTGTTACAGCAATGATAGAAAAATACAGTGGTAATATTTTAAGTTCTGAATTCAATGTCTTTTAGCATGGGGCTATTCAGATTTTCTTTTTTCTTAATTCAGTTTAAATAGGTCATTTAAACTCTTTGACACAGTTATGTAAGTTGTTAAATTTATTGACATAACATTTTTCTTTCTATTAAATTGTGTAGGACAGCAGTTTCCGACCTTTTTGGCACCAGGGACCAATTTTATTTCTGTGAATAAAATTTTTCTACAGATGGGGAGTGAGGATTATTTTGGGATGGGATGAAACTGTTTCACCTCAGCTCATCAGACATTAGATTCTTATAAGGAGCGTGCAACCTAGATCCCTCACAGGTGTAGTTCACAATAGGGTTCACTTTGCTATGAGAATCTAGTGATGCAGCTGATCTAACAGGAGGTGGATCTCAGGCAGTAATGCTCACCCTCCAGCTGCTCACCTCCTGCGGTGTGATGTGGTTCCTAACAGACCATGGACCAATATCAGTACTTGGCCCAAGGTTTGGGGACCCCAGATGTAGGATATGTATTAATGCTCCCTGTTTTATTCCAATATGGTATTTTATGTCTATTTCTTCTTGATTGGTACAAATATTTATCATTTTGATCTTTTCAAAGAAACTACTTTTGGTTTTATTGATATTACATTATGTTTTACATTTTCTTTTTCATTGGTTTCATAATTATTTTTGATATTTCTTACTATATAGTCACTTTGACTTTATGTTTCTTTTTTTCTAACTTCTTAAGGTAGAACATTAGTTAAGCAATTTTTTAATTTTCTTCTTTTCTAATATAAACATTAAAGGTCGAAAATGTCCTCAACAATTGCTCTAGTTGTGTCCCACATATTTTGATGTATTGTATTTTTATTTAATTATTTTCAAATTTCTACCCATAATTTATGTAAAATACATGGCTTAATTTTCAATCATTTGGACTATTCCAGATATAATTCCATTATTCATATCTAATTTCAATCCAGTGAGGAAAGATAATATATGTTATATGATTTCAGTCCTGTTAAGTATATTAAGGCTTGTTTTATTGGAATATATGATCTATCTTGGTGAATATCCATTTGAAAAGGATGTATACTCTGCAGTTTCTTTGTGTGTATGTGTGTGTGTTGTGCTGCAAATATGAATTAAATGTTATTGGTGGACGATGTTGTTCAAGTCTCATATCTTTTTTGATTTTGTGTCTACTGTCAATTACTAAAAGGTAAATGTTGAAATCTCTACCTGTAATTGTGGATTTATCTATTCTCATCTTACCTTTGTCAAGATTTGTATAATTATTTTAAAGCTCTTTAACCTTTATCATTATTATTTCTTGTTGACAAATTTACCCGTGAAATTTCTGTCTTTTAGTCTGGTAAGGTTTCATGTTTAGAAGTTTACTTTGTCTCATAGTAACGTAGGCACTTCAGTTTTTTATGTCTGTGATTTGCATAATATATCTCTTCCTATCATATTACTTTTAATCTCTCTTTCTTTACAGCCTATCTATAATTTATTCTTATATTTAAGTTATGTTCATGTTGACAGCATATAGTTGGATCTTGCTTTTTTATGCAGTCTTATAATCTTTTTCTTTAAATTTGTATGCTTAGCCCTTTTATATTTAATTACTGATATGGCTGGACTTAGTTCTTCCATTTTGCTACTTATTATGTAATCATTAAATCCTTTCCCTCTTTGTTTTCTAGTTTCTTTTAACTAATAGAGAGCTTTTCAGCATTCCACTTTATCTCTTCTAGATGTCTATTATTATTTAATAAAACAATGAATTTACAGTATATTTTTTAAAACTTTCTTACATATCCTTAACATATCATTTTATAGGTCAATGTATTTTTAAGACCTTTAGAACTGTGTATTTCCATTTCTCCCCTGTAATCTTTTTGCTGTCATAATTAAGCTTTTTATATTTCTATATATTATAAATACCATATGCAATACAGTAGTAATATTTAGCTGTAAATGATCAGCAAAAATACGATAAAATTTTATTTTATAAAAATAAGATAAAATCTTAAACATAATGTAAATAAAAACAAATATAATATCTTTAACTTTTTCCTACATGTTCTCAATTTCTAGTTTCCTTTATTTATTTAGGTAGATTCACATTGCTATCATTACCATTTTTGTTTGATCGAATATATTTCTCTTGTGTTACAAGATAGGTTTGCTAGTAATACATACTCTCAAATATAATTGTCTTTCAGTTTCACCTTTTTAAAAATATATTTTCCTTGATAAAAATTTTAGTTTAGCATAATTCTTTTTCTTCTGCCATAAAGCTGCTTAACAGTCATGTAGCTTGCACAGATATTATTCATTCTTCTGTCGTTCAGTTTTATCATTCTTGTTTTGTTTATAATGTCTCTCCCTACTTCCTTGGTGATTTTTATTTTATTCTCTTTATAGCTGTTTTCTTGTCACCTAATGATACATCGTGTGTGTGTGTGTGAGAGAGAGAGAGAGAGGAAGAGAAAGAGAGAGAGAGAGAGAGGTGATTACAGTAGTTCTCTCTGATCTCCAGTTTTGTTTTCTGTGAATCTAGTTACCTGAAGCCAATCGTAGTCCAAAAGTATTTAAGTTCAGTATATTAAGATGTTTTGAGAGAGAGAGAGACCACATTCACAGAAATCATATTACAGGTTGTTATACTTGTTTTCTTATATTAGTGACTATTGTTAATCTCTTACTGCATGTAATTAATAAAATAAACTTTATTATAGGTATGCGCAATAAGTACAGTACAAAACATAGTATATTTAGAGTTTGGTAGTATCTGTGGTTTCGGGCATCCACCAAGAGTCTTAAAATGTATCCCTTGCAGACATGGGGACACTTCTGTATTCATTCTGCTTAGATCTGTTCATCTTTAAACAGCAGTCTAATAGTTTTTAATCACATTTTGAAAACATCCAGTAATTTTAGTATTACTACGACTCTATTCATTATGTATTATTTCTCTTTGTTTCATTTCAGATAGTTTTTGTTTTCTGTTTTCAATGTCAATAATCTTATTTCTTCTGCATTGTTTTATTTTCTGTCAATCCCATCCACAAAAATTTTTACCTTAGCTATAAATTTTCATGTCTAGAATGAAAATTTGATTGTTTGTATATTGTTCATTTGTTTCATTATTATATTCATATTTTCTTTGAATAGTTGAACATTTGTTAGTTATAATAACCTTTTTAAGATTACTTCCTATGACTTCCATCATATCTGTCATTTCTTTTTATGTTTCCTAGAAAAAAAATTAGTAACATTTTTTTTCCTTTTTTTACATGCCTTGTGATTTTTTATTGTTTGATCTAAAATGTGAATTATACATTGTTGACATGAGTCTCAGATTTTGTTGTATTATTTTAAAGACTGTTGGATACATTATTCTAGAAGACTTTTAATTTATTTACAGGTCTGTTTGATTCTTTGAGGGATTCCTGTTTAGGCTATTTATGTTGGATGCAGAGCAGAAGCCTTTCCCAGACAGTATAACATAATTAATTGTATGTATTGGCTTTTCATTTCCCTACTTCCTTAGTGATTTCATATGATAGCTAAGATACTTTTTGATCACCATGAGAGGAAAGTGGATTCCAAGTATTTCCATTTCTTATAGAAAATTCTGGATTGTTTTTAGTGTTACAAATGCAAGTAAGGTTTGTAGTAATAAAGATGCGTGACTACACTTTGTGATGTTTCATTATGTATATTGGAATTAGCATCCTTTCCATACACTTCCAATATACTTGGGGTAAGGCAGACTGTTAAATCTCAAACTGAAAAGGTAAGTAAGAGGTATTCACTTCTATCAGAATGCCCTAAAGTCATTGGAATAAATAAAATGGTGTTTCAGTTCTGAATTCCTTTTCTTGAAAAAATGTAAAAAGTGCTAATGGGTTTTGCAATACATGTTCTACATTAAGACACCCATTGTCTTCAGGACAATTGTCAAGGATGGACATTTTTACTCCATCATATTATTAAATCCAATTGGAGGACTCATAGATCTCCTAAGACTCCAGACCCAGGGATACTTCACCAGCTTAACCATAAGTCACAGTCAGTTCGACCCAGAGACTCCCAGATTTAGCCAGATTATCTTGTTCATTCCTGTTATCAAAACATGATTGTTAATCACACCCCCTTACACTCTCAAATGTGTCCTAGTTATAATAATAAAAGTAAATGGTCACTTAACTCAACCAGTCTGGGACATATCATAGGAATTTGGGACATCTGAATTGAGATCAATAAATCTGGGAAATATAGAGAATACAGTACATGCATCGGAAAATATATTTTTCTTTTCCATTTTTTTTTTTGTTTTGTTTTGAGATGGAGTCTCATTCTGATGCCCAGGCTGGAGTACAGAGATGTGATCTCGGCTCACTGCAACCTCTGCCACCCAGGTTCAGGCAATTCTCCTGTCTCAGCCTCCTGAGTAGCTAGGACTACAGGGGCAGGCCACCACATCTGGCTCCTTTTTGTATTTTCAGTAGTGATGGCGTTTCATTATGTTAACCAGACTGGTCTAGAACTCCCGACCTCATGTGATCTGACTGCCTCGGGCTCCCACAGTGCTGGGATTACAGGCATGAGCCACCGTGTCTGAGCAGAAATTATTTTTTCTTGAACAGTTTTCTGTATCCTTAGATTTATTCTCCATTCTTCTTGAGGTTTATGATATTTTCAATATTAAGTGCTACTTTTTTATTTTATGAAGAAAGAAGTATTACAAACATATTTTAATGTAATATATTCTCTTAATAGCAATTTTTAAATTGTTTCTAGAGACACAAAAACCTCTAACAATATTAATAGCCAGAATTTAACCTTCTTTATTATAAGGACTATACCTCACACCAATAATACATAGAATATTTTTAGTTGAAATTGTAGAGAAGTCCCTATAAAAATCAAGACTGTACAACAAGACAGTTAAGCAACCACAAGGGAACATCTTAGAGCAGACAGAAGTGTGGAGTCTATAGACAGAAAACCTGGTTTAGAATCATGCTCTGCCACTTAAATATGGTGCAATGAATAAGAGTATAAGCCACTCTGAACTTAAGTTTTCTTATCTGTAAATGAGAATAATTTTAATAAATCAACCTAATAGGATTTCTGTAAATATTCAGTGCATTTATACTTGAAAAGAGCTTGTAGAAATGCTTTGAAAATAGAGGGCACAAAGTATGTGTTTGTTAAAAATAAATAGCAATAAAGAGGGTTATCTACCCATAACAACCCAATAAGATAAGTTTCTCTCTCTTTCATTTTATTTTTCTTTATATTTATATGCAGATCAATTCACTATTTAAAGAAGTCTGAGTCATTTTGCCTTGTGACACAGTTGCTTATTCTAGGTCCTGGCAAAGCTCCAGCTATCAATCAATGTAAACTGCTGAAAATGAAGTCTCAAAAGATAGAGCTAGGTTTGGTGTCCTGTCTCCTCTGCCATCTCAGGACAATGAAACATAGTGAGGGGCCAGCTGATGACTTAAGATTGATAAGTTTCTGATATTTTTACTTATTTATTTTATCTTGAGAGGAAACATATGATTTGTAAATTAAAGATGCATTATGATTACTATACTTACACAAGTAACCACATGCGTCATTCCTCATGCATCATTCTTCCCTTAGAATAATGAGATGAGTGACACATGGATCTGTGCATGCAGAAAGATTGTTGCACCACAGAAAAGGAACTCCAAATTAAAAATCTAGGATTTATACAGGTTACGTATTTTTAGGTTAACTTCTAAAACTCCAGGAGTTATGCAGCTTCCTTTCTCTTCTCCTGAAAAAAGAAGAGAAACCGTATTTCCCTAAGATAAGTAAATCTTCCATGGGGAGAGAAGAGGAATTTAAAGGAATGCCTCTGAGTTGTATCTTTCTTCATAACATGAACACATAACTCTAAGGGTAGCTGAATACTCTGGATTTTGCTGAAGCTGTCTTGCTCTCTGTGGGTTGCTATTCAGTTTTCATCCCCAGACTTGGCCCGCCAGTTTATTTGCTCAGAAAGCCCTAACCATGCAGAAACGTGGACATATGTTTTCAACAGTTCCACAAAGTTCTTCCATAGTGCTACGTTTTCTCCTATGATGAATATTCTCTTTACATGTTAACACATGACCATAAAATTGGAAACATCATTCTTCAAAATCACTTCACTTAGCATTCATTTCTAGAACTATTTAGATAGATACCAGATTTGTTATGTGTTTATCAATATTTCTGGGGTCTCATATCCCATCTATAAGATACCTTATTTTGGCAAATGACATTGTCACCCTTTCTGTATTTACCTATTTTTATAAAATAAATAGTAAATGATTCTAAATTGATTGTATTTGAAGAGTGGAACACATTTGATGACCTTTGAGAGAGTTGTAAACATAGAAATACAGAGATTCGATGGACTATGGTGAGTAGTCATTTCAAACTGAAAGGAATTGCAGTTGTAGCTCAACCCACCAAACCGTAGAGTGAGATAAGCATGCAAGCTATTGTTTGAATGTATATAGGAAATTCCTTTTTATAGGAGGAAATATCTGACTTTTTTTACAACTTGAAATGTAATAGCAAAGAGGATGTGAGGATAATTGATAAATAAATCAATATATAGAGAGTAAAGGGAGGAAATAAAATGGACAAAAGTGAGTGGAAATGAATAATTATAAGTGATGATTAAGTAAGTTATTAGCTTGAAGGTTTATGTCAGTCATATTAAATATTTCTTTTTTCTGAAAAATGAATATAACCTAGAAATTAAGGCCGACCTGAGGTGAAGCACTTCCTAAGTCCTTTCCTTACCACATAGGACTACAGGTAGCAAAGATCTTTGCTAATTTTGAAACAATAAAAATTCCAGGTGGGCACTGTGTTTTGAAAAGTGAGCAGAGGCATGTAGAGAAGTGATTGTGCCTGGAGCAAATTACTAATTCATAAAGAGGATTTAATTCCAATTCGCTATTAATGCAGTTAGACAGACTGCCTCAGAGATGTTGCAAATAACTTAAGCTGGTGCTTCCTAAACTTTAATGTGCATATAAATTACCTGAGAGGCTTGTTAAAATACGGGCTCTGATTCTATAGATCTGGGGTGAAACCTGAGATTCTGCATTTCTAACAAATTTTCAAGTTAAGTTAATGCTGCTGGTTATCATATTACACTGAGTCTTGAGTAGCAAAATCTTAAGCTGCATTTCCTGGAGGAAAAAGGTAATACATAATCTGTTTTGAGAGGAATGTATCTTAAAAGGAAAGTGACTTTTATACTGGCTAAGGCTGCTTTTCTTACAAGGATATTTGAAAAAACTTAGATGTTTATAGAAATCCTCCAAATATATAGAATTTTTCTACAGATTAAATGATAAAAGATATTCATTCATATCAAAATGAGCACACTAAATGTGCATATAAAGACAAAAGATTACAGAGAAATCGGAGGTAAGAAACACAATTATTAAAGATGTATTAGGGATTGGGAAAGCAGTGTCCCATACAAAAAATGATGAGAATGGA
The DNA here is from genome assembly GCA_036589455.1 of Ateles fusciceps. Taxonomy (NCBI): domain Eukaryota; kingdom Metazoa; phylum Chordata; class Mammalia; order Primates; family Atelidae; genus Ateles; species Ateles fusciceps. Next base: position 892,623 of record JAZHEH010000589.1, read on the forward strand.
AAGATTATGCCAGGCACTGTGGCTCACGCGTGTAATCCCAGAATTTTGGGAGGCCAAGGCGGGAAGATGATGAGGTCAAGAGATCGAGACCATCCTGGCCAAAATGGTGAAACCGCCTCTCAACTAAAAATACAAAAATTAGCTGAGCATGGTAATAAGTGCCTGTAGTCCCAGCTATTTGGGAGGCTGAGGCAGGAGAATCACTTGAACCCAGGAGGCAGAGGTTGCAGTGAGCTGAGATCACACCACTGCACCCCAGACGGGGTACAAAATGAGACTCCATTTCAAACAAACAAATAAACAAACAAACAAGCAAACAGCAACAATAATCTTTATATATATATAAATTTATACATATAATTATATATAAATATATATATTTAATTAATAAAAACAGTTTCTGTTTGCAGATTATAATTGGTATATATTTTTTCTACCATTAGTTTCTCTTTGCTACAATAACTGTGTTTACTGAAAACTTAGTAATATTTCCTGTAGTAGTAGTTTTCTTATGACATCCATGAACTGGCAATGATTCACTATTGCTGACTAAAATTTTTTAAATGAAACTCTTCATCTTAACTTTATTGCATATAAAAAACTGACAATTAATTAGACACCATTAAACCATTATTCCTGGGCTAATCTTTATATATAAATATATATATTTATATATAAAGATATATATATAAAGATATATATAATATATTATATATAATTATATATCATATAAATTATATATATAAATATATGTATAAATTTATGTATAATTATAAATATAAATATATAATATATAATATATATTATAAATATAAATATATATAAATATATTTTATATTATAATACATATATAAATATATATTTATGCTATAAATATATATTTATATTATTAATATAAATATATATAAATATAAATAATTATATGTAAATTATATTTTATATATAATTATGATTATATATAAATATAATTATATATAATTATAATTATAAATATACAATTATAAATATAAATATATATAATTATATTTATGATTATGAATATATATATAATTATAAATTATATATATTCATCCAATAAAACCTTGTATTATTAACATATATAATTATAATAATTAACATATATGATTATAATAATTATGAATATATATATAATTATATAATTTCTGTTTTAGTGAACAGGTGACTCTGATGCCCACTAAATCTTGAGAAACTGCCCTTAGCTAACCTTCGCAACAAACTGATATGAGAGGAATATTGTAAACCTTATACAAGTCAGAAACCTAAGGTATCGGAATTTAAGTAACTTGCTTAAGACCAAATGACTATTAAACCACAAAGTATAGGTTCTAACTGTCTTCAAATATTTCCTTCCAAAGTCAGGAATGTTCTAGTCTGGCCCATTGAAAATCAAAAGAAAAGTCAGTGAAGCTATATTGCATAGAATGAGAATCAGAATGGTATAGCATACAACATGTTGAGCAAGGATTCTATTCATTAAGAAGAGACCAGTAGAAGATACATTTGAGTGAAGATGAAGATCAGGGTGACTATCTGTACAGAAATATCAAGTAGGCACCAATCCTACACTTGATGAAGTTTGTTTATGTTAGATTTTAGAGACATTATGCTAATGTCCAAGCTCTTAAATGTTATACAAACTGAATCAATATTGAGATACAAGTATTAATGGGACAGAAAGACAATCCTATATATAAAAAATTTCTCCAACAACATTTATATATATGTAACCGCTACATTTCCTTGTTGTCCTGAAATGCTTGGATAAAGGATATCAAGAACATGAAGCCTTGCTTATCGGTGTGGTGCCGTATTCTAATCCAGCTTTTAGTCATAGTCCACCAATTTTTCTTGCAAGCACCACTCAGCATAGAATTATATTAATAAGAATTACATTATCAAGAATGCCAAAATCACTTATTAAATGAGTCAGTGAAAGAATGAATAAATGATTGACAGTCTACCTTATTTCCCCTTTGGTCTCCACGTGCCTGCCAGAAAGCCATTTCTCCTTTCCATTGCAGTATACTTTTGCCCTTTACTGTAAGCCATACGAGGATTTCTTTCAATAAATCATCAAAACTGTATGTCTACTCATTACTTCTAGCACCCTTTTGGGGATAGTATTTAAACTTTTATAACATTAGAATCATATTACATTTTTGGCATTATATGGTTTGTTTAAAATTTGTTTATTTTATTTTGTGATATTTTATTATTTCCATTCAGTTGTTGTAAGTCATACCTCTAACTTATCCAGCTCCACAGTCTGACCCATTTCCATTGCTATCCTCATGGGCTAGACAGCAACTAAAGGACAGCTTCAACACACAACATCCTTAAATCTGGGATTCTATTTTTAAAAAATTCATTCTGAACTTTTGATTTACACTTAATACTAGTATCTCTTGCTCCACTATTAAAATATGCCACTTAGCCTCCAGTGTAAAGTGTATTTTTTGACACAGCTCAGAAAAATAAATCTGATTCTTTTTCACTATTTTGCTTTATGCCACACTGAGTGAATGCAGTGTTCACAGTGCAAAAACTGGTGTTCTCAGTTCAGCCTTGCCATCTAAATGCGGAAATTATGGTGTCATTACCTGCTCTCTCAGCTCTCACTTTTGTTGCCATAAACTGGAACAAATGATTGAGAGATGTAAGTGTGTGTCTGTGTCTCTCTGTGTGTGTGTGTGCGTGTGTGTGTGTAATAGAGGGGCCTGGTGTCAGAGTTGATAATGAAACACATTTATTAAGGTCAGATGAATTTATAGAGTCAGAGGTTTTCAATGAAAGAGAGTTTATTTCCATAGACAAAGTTGGTGATTTCCCACTACTCAAACTCCTCTTTGTCTAAAACAAGTTCACATATCTATACAAATAAACTAGTCTGGTGGGCGATGATAATCTTATTTTTCTTTCTCCACCTGGTCCACCAAAGAAGCAGACATGACTTTGGAAAAGAATATGACTCCTGACCTCTTTCTTCTATTGTTCCTATAACATAATCGGTCAGCACAAAATGTATCACAGGAGGATGGCGGGATGAGATTAACTTTGCTACTTGAGCTCAGGTTGCACGTTATTAGGTGTATAATTAGGAAAGTACGTGAGTATGAGTTCATTGCTCTGTATATGTGAGAATACTTCAAATTCTGATTCTCCTTTTTTATTTTCAGCATCACTAACAACTCTCCCTAAAAATGAGATGACTTATCTCTCTTACTTTCTTCATACTGATATTTTGCTTATTTCCTCAGATCTTCCTATCTTGTTTCATATTCATCTTCTAAGACTTGGAGGGGTTACCTCCATCTGAAAGCTTTCTTTGACTCTTCTAATTTAACAGAAGCTCTCTCACATGTCTTCAGATGCCAATCTGTGTACTTGCTATTATTTCACTTCATAAGATACGTTATGATAATCTTTTCATGCATCTAGCTCTGCAGCATGTGACATTCCAAGGGTATATTTAGGCCCAGGTGTACTTAATTCATATTTTCCACTACTTACACCTGTGACACCTAAATCACCTGACATTTATTGACACTTAATTTCCAGGAATTGTACTGCTTGCATTATGAATATCATCTCATTTAATGTTACAAACAAAGTAATGAAGTAGGTTAGTCTTACTATTTCCATTTCACAGTTGAAGAGGCTGAGCCATAGATGTGTAAAGTAATTTGTCAAAGAATACCCAATAGAGAAATTTGAGGTCCCTGAGCTTTGAATTCTGTGATGTCTGTTGTTCCAATGTGTATTTAACTTCGTCTATTACAGTGATAGCAAACAAAGAATTTGGAAACAAACAAAATGACCCACACCGTAAGAATTTAATTACCACAAAGGGAGACGTTCGAATCATTAACATGACATTTTAAAAGTATAGTTTTAACACAGTAAATGTACATAATGTATTAAGTAAAAACTAACATTAAAATCATGGAACAATGTACTTTCTTCTCTACAATGTATATAGGTAGTCACTAATGTTCGTTAATTGACATTTTAACTGTAAATAAATATATACTACATACATGGATATTACAAAATTTAAAAATATTTAAAAGACATGGTTGTGTATAACGTTTTAAGTATTTCATACAATGTAGACTTAACGTAAAACTTTCCAGCAATGTTAACTTGTTTTTATATAAATCTTTGCTAAAAAGAGAATTTTGAAGTACTAAAAAAGAGAATTTTGACATACTAATGTAGAAATGTATGAGAAATTCAAATACTTATCTAGAAATATGGCAGAATTCTCCATTCTTCCATTCTCAGTAAACTTGTATATTTGAAAATCTAAGTTTTGTATTATAAAACAAAGAAGCTCTAATTGCAAGGCACTCAAATTATGAGCTTACAGTCAAGGATTGTTTTCTGAAATCAATGCAACTGAGTATTTTGGAAAAATAGTATATAACCTAAAAACCATGCTGAATTCACAAGAATTAAAGAAATAGGGGAAACAACCACAGGCCATGCTTAAAAGCTATTTTAAAAAATAAGTCTATTTATAGGTTTTTATTATTTGAAGTCCCAATACTTCAAAACATGAAATATGCAGTTGCATATATCTTGATGTAATTTATAGTATCATCATTTAAAAAGCTATTATCATTGTATTTCACTGGTTAGTTTAAGGGTTTTTTGCTTCTATGCTTAATTAATTTCTTTTGTTTTCAAATGTTAAAATAATGTAATAGTTTCATTTCTTGGAAAAGTATAATTAAAAACAAAATCTCCCAACCTGGAAAACTTCCACAAAAGTAGAAGAGAATGAAATCATTTTATTTTTGAATAAAGCCCTAAAATAGATTGTTACCCATCACAGATAATCTGCTAAAAGTTTACAAAGACAGAAAAAAAATTACTCTTTTGTATAACCAAGCAGACACAACTCATTTTGTACATGTGTCTAAGGCAAACAACTAGTCCTCAAATAAGAGGGCTTAACAGCACCATTTGTTACAACAGTTCACCCTAAATTTACTTGGTTATTGGAATGACCACCTGTGTTGGCTAATTGACTTTATGCAAAGGAAAAATAAACTACTTATCTCTTTAAGACAAGAGGTAGATGCAGTTTAGAGGGAGGCACCAGTTAGACTCCTGCCCTCTCAGAGAAAATGGAAGATTGGGGCATTATTTTTATGATGATTACATTATAAAAAGATAGTTCCTAGGTTCTTGAGAAAGGCATTCATGAATGTTAAAGCTGGCAGGAGCCTTAGTTTCTAAAAGACTTACATACATTTCAAAGAGACAGAGAAAGAATTAATCACAAGTTTTCTAAAGCGTAAGTTTTAAAAGGGAAGGAGGATGTCTCCTCCCTATTTTTCAAGGAGAAATAAACCTATTAGTTTAAATTTGTATTTTCCTTATATATGAATCTTTTTTAAAAAGCATGAATACAAACATGGTAAAATTAGCCATAGTACTAAGGCAATTAACCAAAGGAAGCCAGAAAACATGGCTAAGACTGAAGAAGAACTAGCTATGTCCTCAGTTGAACAGATTGTTCTCATTTATTGAAAATGCTAGAAAAACATGGAACTCTTCATTAATTCTGCTTGTACAAGTCACAAACCGTTAACAAAAAAGTCTCTGCAAGATTTTTGATGAGCATTTGTTGATATTTTTCCAGGGATGATAAAATGTATTTGTTTTGAAATTTTATTTCACAAATTCTCTGTTGATAACATTTTGGTATTGACTGTAGTATAATTATCTAATTGAAATTATCAAAGTAAGTAAATTGACCATACCAAATGCCTAGAAAGTTGTACATCTGAAAAGACTAGAAATGAAACGACATGTTGTTGATATGGTCAATAAAATTAGTGTGCACACAGAAGAAAATATTCAATGAGCCTTACCTTAAGTAATCATTTGATACAGTGTTAAATTTCTGAAAGGTTTATTTATCGTGGTTAATTTAACTTATTTTAAACCAGGTTTATTTTCATCTTTATCTATCCTTACTTGATAAGAATGTTTGTATTATAACCATGGTAAACAAATAAAGCCCATGACTTCCCCTTATAATCTTCAAATTAGCAAAGATAATTATAACCCCTCCACACACACAATGTGCATTCTTTCAGTCAATAATGGAGATGTACCCACACTATCATTAATTTAAAAAGCTGCTCATGTAATGTTGTCATCAGGAAATTTGAATAACGCGTGGGACTGAGCCAAGTATTGCATTAATGAAGCCTTGACAGGCATGTGATAGCTAAGTTAGGCAAGGAGGCATTCAGTACAAAGAAGATTTCACAGTAGGTAATACAGATAATTTCTGGAAGTGAATAAAGCAAGTCAAAGGTAGTACATGAGATATTCAGATAAATGGAAACACAGAAAAAGGAGTTGTCTCATAAAACATAGTAACAAAAATAAAGATTTGGTAATTCTAAAGATGGGGAAGGAAGATAAGGCTCAAATTCTCATGGACAGAAATCCAGTTTTGGAGACAAAGACAAACATTCAGCTTGGTGGTAATATGTAATATGATTTTCAGTTGGATACAAATGAATAGAAAAACCTGGAACCATGATTTTATATCTAGAAGACCCCATCGTCTCAGCACAAAATCTCCTGAAACTGATAAGCAACTTCAGCAAAGTCTCAGGATATAAAATCAATGTGCAAAAATCACAAGCATTTCTATACACCAATAACAGACTTAAAGACAGCCAAATCAAGAACCAACTGCCATTCACAATTGCTACAAAGAGAATAAAATACCTAGGAATACAACTAACAAGGAACGCAAAGGACCTCTTCAAGGAGAACTACAAACCACTGCTCAATGAAATAAGAGAGGACACAAACAGATGGAGAAATATTCCATGTTCATGGCTAGGAAGAATCAATATTGTCAAAATGGCCATACTGCCCAAAGTAATTTACAGATTCAACGCTATCCCTATCAAGCTACCAATGACCTTCTTTGAAGAACTGGAAAAAACCACCTTAAACTTCATATGGAACCAAAAGAGAGCCCGCATAGCCAAGTCAATTCTAAGCAAAAAGAACAAAGCTGGAGGCATCACACTCCCGGACTTCAAATTATACTACAAAGCTACAGTAATCAAAACAGCATGGTACTGGTACCAAAACAGAGATATAGACCAATGGAACAGGACAGAGACCTCCGACGCAACACAACACATCTACAACCACCTGATCTTTGACAAACCTGACAAAAACAAACAATGTGGAAGCGAGTCCCTGTTTAATAAATGGTGTTGGGAAAACTGGCTAGTCATGTGCAGAAAGCAGAAGCTGGACCCCTTCCTGACACCTTACACTAAAATTAACTCCAGATGGATTAAAGACTTAAACATAAGACCTAACACCATAAAAACCCTAGAAGAAAATCTAGGCAAAACCATTCAGGACATAGGTGTAGGCAAGGACTTCATGACCAAAACACCAAAAGCAGTGGCAACAAAAGCCAAAATAGACAAATGGGACCTAATCAAACTCCATAGCTTCTGCACAGCAAAAGAAACAGTCATTAGAGTGAATCGGCAACCAACAGAATGGGAAAAAATTTTTGCAGTCTACCCATCTGACAAAGGGCTGATAACCAGAATCTACAAAGAACTGAAACACATTTACAAGAAAAAACAAACAAGCCCATTCAAAAGTGGGCGAAGGATATGAACAGACACTTTACAAAAGAAGACATACATGAAGCCAACAAACATATGAAAAAATGCTCATCATCACTGGTCATTAGAGAAATGCAAATCAAAACTACATTGAGATACCATCTCACGCCAGTTAGAATGGTGATCATTAAAAAATCTGGAGACAACAGATGCTGGAGAGGATGTGGAGAAATAGGAACACTTTTACACTGTTGGTGGGAGTGTAAATTAGTTCAACCATTGTGGAAGACGGTGTGGCGATTCCTCAAGGACCTAGAAATAGAAATTCCATTTGATCCAGCAATCCCATTACTGGGTATATATCCAAAAGACTATAAATCATTCTACTATAAGGACACATGCACACGAATGTTCATTGCAGCACAGTTTACAATAGCAAAGACCTGGAACCAACCCAAATGCCCATCGATGATAGACTGGACAGGGAAAATGTGGCACATATACACCATGGAATATTATGCAGCCATCAAAAACGATGAGTTCGTGTCCTTTGTAGGGACATGGATGAACCTGGAAACCATCATTCTCAGCAAACTGACACAAGAACAGAAAATCAAACACCGCATGTTCTCACTCATAGGCGGGTATTGAACAATGGGAACACATGGACACAGGGAGGGGGAGTATCACACACTGGGGTCTGTCGGGGGAAAAAGGGGAGGGATAGTGGGGGGGTGGGGAGTTGGGGAGGGATAGCATGGGGAGAAATGCCAGATATAGGTGATGGGGGAGGAAGACAGCAAATCACACTGTCATGTGTGTACCTATGCAACAATCTTCCATGTTCTTCACATGTACCCCCAAACCTAAAATGTAATAAAAAAAAATAAAATAAAATTAAAAAAAATGAAAAAAACAATGCAAACATAAAAAAAAAAAAACAGAGTTCAGTGGCTATGCTGGGTCATTAAACTATTAAGAGAGCTGCTTAGCTTAGCTTCTGTATTTCTGTATTTCTTGCAGATGTTTGAAATGGGGACATGGCTATATCTTAGATAGCGTAGAAAGGTTCCAGTTTATATTTATGGTCAGGACAATATGCAAATAAAAACAGAAATCAACTTGTGAGAGGTTTTTTTCTGTATATGTATATATACATATTATATATATATGCTAATAGAATTTCAAAAGTATAGCCAATAGAATATATGTAGTTACATTTTTTTAAGTATTGAAAAGTTCAAATTATGTGTTTCCTCATCTGAAATTTAAAAAATAACATACATGCTATGTATCCATAAATTAGTTGCTAAATTAGTTCTATGTTGGATTAGATACATGTTTTTTCCCAGTGAAAAGACAATAGGGCTCAGAATAGCTGCGCTTGATTGTTGGCTCTGCCTCTTACTCACTATGTAAATATGTGACCTAGGAGGGATTAACTGATCAGTCTCTTAGTGTCTTAGGTAGCATTTGTCTAAAATGAAATGTTAACAATAAAGTTAATTTATAAGGTTTTAAAAATATTAAAGGAATAAAATATGTAAAGCTAGTAAGAAAGATTATATATATTTCCTTCCCATGTGCTTTACATTTATGTCATTAGATGATATAGAGTCATTAGATTACATATATGTTATTATATAATCTTTCTTACTAGCTTTACATATTTTATGTGCCTGTGTGTGTTTGATATGACTATTAAATTGACATAAATATTTTTGGCATGGATATATGTGATTAAACAAACAAGTGACATTTGAGAAGAAAAGCGTGCTTTGCTTTCTTAATTCACAATTTAAAAAATTAAAAATATATTAACTTAGAAATTATTAAAACCTTACTATTAAGTTATATATTCTATTAAAATGTACATATATTTGATTTAAAATCCTTGGAATATATTTAAAATATGCATAATTTAATATGTATTTTCTAAGACATAGTCATTTATTAAATTGTTTTCTTCTTGAAGTATGGTTGTTTTCTCATATCTTCATATTTCAAAGACCAGAGCAAAAGGGAAACACAGGGATAGCCTGTTAAATATTCAATAAAATAAACATTTTGAATTATGCAATAAGACATGAGTTAGGTGGGGTTACAATTAATCTTATGAAACTGTAAGCTGTCTAGTCAGATAGAAGCATTGAGTGTTACTTTAATTTCCTTATGATCTCACTTTTCTCAGGTGCATTTTTATTCGTAATAAAAATGCCAGCTCAGAACCTCACCTTAACAGCACCACCAAGCAAATCAGCTTGCAAAATAATTTTCCTCACCAAAGTTCCATATCTATTAGCAGTCATCATTTTATTATTTCTAAATTGTAGCTTCTTAAAGATGTTCTTAATTGAGATCTTGACTATGTGCTAAACTTACCCACATAAATGATTCCGAAATTACTATAAACATGCTGTCAGTCAACTAGATCAATTAACAATGTTAAGTACAATTCTTTTATGAAATTAATTAAAAGATTCTCGTATTTTCCCTGACAAACTGATTTCAACTCATTCTAATATGTACTTCTATTCTGAAATAACTGGAATAAATTTTATGAACAAATAATGCAAAATTTTCTTTTAAACCTTACACCGTTTTAAATAGCAATTTCAAATATAGTGATCTAACTTCATAGTATCTTTATACACAGCTACATTTTCAAAAGTGTATAAAAATATATACCATATGATCAATATAATATCTTCTCTTTGGGTTATTTTATTACCTCATGTATCACAATAATTTTCTCCTTTCCCCCCATTTTTTTTTTTTTGTTTTGCTAGTGACTGGTGTCTTTCAAGCATTCACAAGTGTTGTGTCAATCAATCAAAATAAAAAGGTGAATCTGTTGTTACATGGAGCCCTATACATATTAATGCTTAGACCAAATTCATTAATAAGATTTTTGTAGACAAGAATACTAATGTATCACTATATTATAATTTTTTTCTCCTTTGAGTGGCTGCAATGGTCTTCAATAGCAGCAAGAGACAGGGAAATCAATTAATTTATTAAGTTGCCACTATCTACTAACTAAAGAAAGCCATCAAGTAGTTTCTCAGCTGGAATCAGAGAGGCAACCAGGATTTATAAACACTTAGTCCATTTACCCTAATCATAACCACACCTTCCACAATAAACAAACATCAGGCAGACATTTTTGTGAAGATTCTCTCAGGAAAGCTGGTTATATAATTCTAATTGTGTCAGTTTGCTAACAAAGTAACACAGACTGGAGGGCTTAGTCAACAGAATTTTATTTCCTCACAGTCTTGGAGGCTTTATAACAAGCTGAGATCAAGGTATAGGCAGGGTTGGTTTCTCTTAAGGCCTGTCTCCTTAGCTCATAGATGACCACTGTCCTCACATGTTTTTTTCTCTGCATGTCTGTGCTCCAACCTCCTCTTCCTATAGTGACACCAGTCGTATCAGAATAGGGCTTACCTCTATGACCTAATTTTACCTGAATTTTCTCTCTAAGGTCCCTCTCTCCAAATACATTCACATTCTGAGGCACGTGGGTTAGGACTTAAACATATGAATTTTGCAGGGACAAAATTCTGCCCATAACATCACTTAAAACCTTTTTTCCTCTATATAATGACGGGCTTAATTTATATTCAGACCTCTCCAAAATTCCATGGCAATCTGCTTAAAGACTGATTTAACTAATTATGTGATACTCTGCACCTGTTTCTGCTTCTCTTTTTTTTCTTTCTCAAGAAAAGGGCTCTCAAAACTGAGCTTATTTAAACAGTACTTGCACTAGACTTGAAAGGACCTTACATTAACTTATTCTAATTGTTATTTTGTTATATTTCACATTTATAGTCACAAGAAATCATTATTTTTTGTAGTCTCTACCCCCTTTTCAGAATTTCTTCTCCTAAATCATAAACCATTTATAATAGTACAATATATATGGTGTTTTAAGGATAAGAAAATAGTTACTCATGTGCAAACCTTTTATATAAACTTTATAAACTTATTTTTAGCATGTGTATTTTTTTCTCTTCAAAAATTGGGTTTCTTTTTCTTTAATCAATAATTGCCGACATAGGATATCACAGGATGGGATATAAAGTATGTATAGTGTGGAAGGTGTTTCTACTATATAATACAATTTATAACCATAAAGCCAGATTGCTATGGCAGCCCTTAAACCTTAGCACCTGAATCACTTTTTAGATGGGATTCAAGGTTAACTTCGTCTTTCCAACTGAAAAGACACTAGAGAGGCAAAGATGGAAATACATTTAAGGGAAGTCCTAGAGAGGCAGAGCCATGTATGGTGAAGAGTAGGTGGTTAAAGTAGCACAGCAGTTATTCAAGACAGGTCCAATACCATGTTTAGGGCAGGAAATGCATCTCAAATACTATGAGAATCCCAGTTTGTAAAGAGCCTTATCTGTTAATTTAAGGAGTTAATGCTTTGCCCCTCCTGAAAACAAAAAAAAAAAATGATTTATGAGCAAGTCAGAACATTACATCCACACACACACTCTCTTACACATACACATACACAAACACACACATACACATATGCAATCCATTTGCCAATGTTAAATTTTCTCATTCTTGAGAGTCTTTTCTTCAGAAAAGTCCACAGAGTCTAGTACAAAATAAGCAACTGTTTCTCATAGACTAGCATCATAGAATAAGGAGGTTGCTTTACCAGGAAGTGTCAGAAAATAAATCTGACCAATGTTTTAAGACAAGGCTTGGGGTTTTTGCAAATTCTTGACAAAGCCTCCATCACTGCTGCCCATAAACCACTGCAAGTATTATCTTCTCCCCATCACAGAGCAGTTCTGATTTTGTTTTAAGGCATGAAGCTTATTTCCTGAAGACATCCTTTATCTTGTCACTCTCTTCAATACTGACTGCTGGCTTACACTGCTCGTTATCACTGGGACAGAGTGTGTGGTAGGGTAGGTGTCCTCTGGTATTGATTCCTCACTTCTGCTTCCAGATCATTCCAGACCATTCTCCTTTCTCACTCCAATTTCCTTCCCAAATGCTTTACATTTATGTCATTAGATGATATCACGCACTACCTCTGTTTGAGAAGTCCTCTGGTATAGTGTTCTAAATAAGAAGTCAATTTGTACATTATAGTGTTCTCTCTATATGTATTAGACTATTTTAGTTAATAAGGTTGTTCAGATCTTCTATGTCTTTATTAAGTTATTTATTGCTCCTTGTCTTATCACCTAGAAAGGAGTATTATCATGTTCCATGGTGATAGTAGATCTTTCTTTTATTTTTGTACATTTGTGATATATATGCACACTTCTCATAAGTTTTTAGAATATATATATACACTCAGAATATATGTATGTGTGTGTATATATATGTATACATATACACATATATAATTATTATTGAATGCATGTAACCTTAGACATGTTGCAGCTTTTTTGGTGAATGAAAGCATATATCCACACAAGGTACATATATAAATGTTCATAACAGTTTTGTAATACTAAAACTAAATATAACACAAATTTCCATCAGTAGGTAAATAGATAACCACATTTTAGTACTGAAATACAATGAACTACTACTTAGCAATTAAAAGTAATGAAGTATTTATAGATACAACTTTAATGAAACAAAATAATTATACTAAGTGAATGAAATCAGACAAGAAAAAGTATGTACTACATGATTCTCTTTATATAAAATTGTAGAGAAGCTATAGTGACAGGACATATAGAATTTTTTGTTTAGGGTTGGCACAGTGGGAAGAAAAAAGTTACAGATGTAGACAATGGAATTTCTAGGGGTGAATAATATGTTCACTATCTTGATTGTGATGATAGCTTCAGGTATGTGCATACATGCGCCAAAACTCAAACTGATCTCCTTAAATTTGTATAGTTTATTGAAATCAGGTATAACTCAATAAAACTATAATAATAATTCATGACTGATGTTCTTTTAATCTGATAAGAGTGTCTAGTTTTTATAGGATACATTCTAAGCTCATTATTATATCCCTAAGACTTTTAAGCCTCTCTTCTTTCTCATTTACTATACAGATACTAAGTTCCAGTCACACTGAACATTCCCATTCCCAAAACAATATTTTTTCTAATGCAAAGAAAAATATACTTGAGGCAATGGAGAAAATATCTCTGCTGCAGCATTGAGCTTATGTATTTGTAGGTCGAGTAGAAATTTTTCATTGTCGGCTTATTTTTTCCTCCACCCAACCCTTTTTAGGTAAAGCAAAAGAAAGGGGTATGAGAAAACTCTCCACAGAGAGAGTTAAGCATATTTTTCAAGCATGATAGCCTTAAAGAACATGATGATGTATTTAGAATACTATAAATAGTACTGGGTAATCAAAGAACCTAATTTTTTTTTGGTGTCTTGATCAGTGAGAAATATCAACCTAAATGGGCATTACTCAAGTCTTACACATAATTCATGTTCCTATTATACCTCTGACTTGGCATTTCACAAATTTTGATTTGAATAGACAGATCCAATTTCCTAGGACTTTATAAACTGTAAAAGCACAGGTAAATTATTGAAGACTTATTGAAAATACAGGAAAATGGGAAAATTTCTAAAATGATATTTGTTAAACAGTAGGACTTACATTAAAATGCAGAAGTTACATTTGATTACTGCTAAAATTTAAAAGAACATTTTAGTATGCTTTGTGCCTAAGATTAAAAGTTGTTTGCAAATAGTTTGTTTTTAGAAATTATTTTTTATTTCAATTAAGTAATTGGAAATTTACTCCATTTTTGCCAAATAGACATATCTTTAGAAGGAAATACAAAACCATACCTCTTACCCTTTAAAGATTCTTTAGTACATTTCACTAAGAAGAATTATTACCATAGTGTCATCATAAATTTGATTAATTGCACTATGTAAACTCAGAATTCTCCTCCAAGTCCAATTGGTTATGACATTATTTTTTTCACTTCCCTATCATATAAGTAGGCCACTAATGCTAGGTAATGAAACAGTTCATTCTCATATATAGAAAAATTAACAAATGCTGTCATAAGAATACATTCTCATTTTATGTTTGAATAGGTGAAAAATGAACGATGAAGCAGCTCATTTCACAGTTTATTAAGGAAAACAAATATAGAAATCGTTAATTTAAGTAGCTCAATAGCTCAAGCCTTACACACAAAAAAGTGTATGACAGCATATCCAGTGCCTAATCATAGGCAGCCACAGGAGGAATCAAGTCAGAGCCCTAAATATAATTGGATTGACATTGGCTGAAAGTCTGATGATGCATGAAATATGTTGAGTCAATTGTGATGATTTAGTGAGAGTCTGAGAATTAGTTTGTTATCTATTTTTGTTCACTTGAATTAAATTCCATAAAAGCAGGATAGATTTTTGTTTACTCCTATAGTCCAGTGACCAGAAAAGTGACTGACACAGACTAAGAACTCAGGAAATACTTGCTAATGGAATGGATAAAAATATTAGTGAAGTTATGAGATCACTGCGCAAAGATAAAACAAGTAGATGGAATATATTTGTAAAAGGCTTAGCTTATGTTTATAAAGCGTATCTATCCATATAGATATGGAAAAGATAAAAAGCAATACAAGACTCAGAAAACTTGCAGAAGTTTGGATGAGCAGACACAGAAAGGCAACATAGATGCTGAAACATTAAGACAGTGACTAGTATGCCACTGCTATCCCTAGAGTGCAAAAAGAAAATCAAGACATTAATTATGGTGCTGGACACATAGTAATAATTCACATAGGTCTGTGTACACTTTTACACTGTGAATTATTGAGATATTTCTGTACTTTTTCCATTCTCATACTATGTGAGAGTACAAATAAACTATTAAAATTAGTGGGTGAATTAGTTAAGGTCAGTTAGGAAATATCAATTTTATTTCTATATGTAAGCCACAGACCAAAAATAAAAAAAAGAGGGCAATTTAAAATAACATTAAAGCATACAATAAAATATGTGCAAGAACTCTTCCAAATAAACCATAGAATATAATCTCCATAAATTAAATAACTTAATAAATAGCGGGTTATATCATATCCTGGTTTCAATTAATTTAATATTTGATATTATATTAATAAGTTCTCCAAAATTAATTCATAGATGTAAAACTATTTCATTCATAATATCAGGAAATTTTTATTGTGAGTAAATACAATGATTACAAAGTTTATGTGGAAATGCAATGGGCTAAGAAAAGCCAATAAAATCTTGAATAAAGAAAAAGCTGAATTTCCTCTGCCATATGTAATGGCTTATTTTAAGATTTTAATAATTGAGACAGTGTAGTTTTCATAGAAGACAATATAGCTTGGCTCTGTGTCCCCACCCAAATCACATCTTGAATTGTAATTCCCACATGTTGAGGGAGGGACCTGGTGGAAGTTGATTGGATCATAGAGGCAGTTTCTCCTATGCTGTTCTTATGATAGTGAAGGAATTCTCATGAGATCTGGTTATTTGATAAGTGTCTGGTATTTACCCTGCTGGGTCTCTCTCTCCTGCTGCCTAGTGAAGAAAGTGTCAGACCTAGGAGGGATAAATGGTTTTATGGGCCAGGCCTAGGGTCCAGCTGCTCTATGAAGCCTCAAAACTTGATGCTTTGTGTCACAGCTCTCCAGCTCCAGTCATGGGTAATAGGGGCCAACATATAGCTCAGGCCATTGCTTCAAAGGGTGCAAACTCCCAGCCCTGGTGGTTTTCCTGTGGTGTTGGGCCTGCAGGTGTGCAGAAGATAAGAGTTGAGCTTTGGGAGCCTCTGCCTAGATTTCAGAGGATGTATGGAAATGCCTAGAATGCAGGTAGATATCTACTGCAGGGGCAAAGTCCTCATGGAGAACCTTTGCTTGGGGAGTCCAGAAAGGAAATGTGGGGCTGGAGTCTCCATAGAGTCCCTCCTGGGGAATGGCCTAGTGGAACTGTGAAAAGAAGGCCACTGTCCTCTACACCCCAGAATGGTAGTTGCAGTGACAGCTTGCACCATGCACCTGGAAAAGCTGCAGGTATTCAGTGCCAGCCTGTGAAAGCAGCCACTGGGGGCTGTAACCTGCATAACCACAGGGGAGGAGCTGCTCATGGCCTTGAGAGCTAATATGGTTTGGCTGTGTCCCCAGCCAAATTTCATCTTGAATTGTAGCTCTCACAATTCCCACTTGTCACGGGAGGGACCTAGCGGGAAGTAACTGAATCATGGAGTTGAGTCTCTTCCATGCTGTTCTCATCATAATGAATACATCTCACGAAATCTGATGGTTTTATAAAGGGGAGTTTTCTTGCACAAGCTCTCTTGTCTGCCACCAGGTAAGACATTTCTTTCTCCTCTGCCATGATTTTGAGGCCTCTCCAGCCATGTAGATCTGCTAGTCAATTAAACCTCCATCCTTTATAAATTACTCAGTCTTGGGTATGTCTTTATTAGCAACATGAGAACAGACTAACACAGGAGCTCATCCCTCGCATCAGCATGCCCTGGATGTGAGTCATGAAGTCAAAGATGATTATTTTGGAGCTTTAAGTTTTAGTGACCATCCTGTTAACTTTCAGACTTGCATGGGACCTGGAGCCCCTTTGTTTTTTCCAATTTCTCCCATTTGGAATGGGAGCATTTATGCAATGCCTATATCCACACTATATCTTGGAAGTAACTAACTTGTTTTTAATTTTACAGGCTCATAAGTGGAAGGGAATTGCCATGTCTCAGATGAGAGTTTGGACTTGGACTTTTGAGTTAACGTTGGAATGAGTTAAGATTTGGGGAGAATGTTGGGATGGCATGATTAGTTTTGTAATGTGAAAAGGACATGAGATTTGGGAGAAGCCAGGGGCTGAGTAACATGGTTTGACTCTGTGTCCCCATTCAAATCTCATCTCAAATTGTAATCCCCATAAGTTGAGGAAGGAATGTAATATGAGGTGATTGGATCAGGGAGTCAGTTTTCCCCATGCTGTTCTGCTGATAGTGAGAGTCCTCATGAGATCTGGTTGATAAGTGCCTGACATTTTCCCTTCTGGTTTTCTCTCTTTCCTGCTAGGTGTATGCTTTCCATTCACCTTCTGCTATAATTGTATGTTTCCTTAGACCTCCCTAGTCATGTGGAACTGAGACTAAGTTAAACCTCTGGTGTTTATAAATTACCCAATCTCAGGTAGTATCTTTATAGTATTGTGAGACCTGACTAATAAAGAATAACAGAAAATTAGACAATTGAAGTAGATGTACAAATTTATGATAGACATAGTGCCTTAGGTTTTTTTGAAAAATGATACCTAGTGGGGTACACATTTTTGAGGAACATATAATTTTAGATACATTATTTTAGCATGTAATGATCAAATTAGGATAATTTGGATATTCATTACCTTAAATATTGACCATTTCTTTCTGCTAGGAACATTAGAATTCTTCGCTTCCAGTTATTTTGAAATATGTAATTGATTATTATTAACTATAGCCACCCTACTGAAATATCAAACACTAGATTTTATTCTATTAAATGTATTTTTGTTCCATAAATAAATCTTTTTGAATCCCCTTCCCCCATCTTCCTGACCTCTGATAATCACCAATCTACACTCCATCTACTCTCTATCTTCATGAGACCAAGTTATTATCTCTCACATTTTAGTGAGAATGTGGAATAATTGTTTTTCTGTACCAGTAATTACCTCCAGTTCCATTCATGTTGTGGCAAACAACAGGATGTCATACCCTTTTATGGCTGAATAATAGTCCATTGTGTATATATACCACATTCTGTTTATCCAGTCATCTATTGATAGACATTTAGTTTGATTCCATATTTTGTATATTGTGAATAGTGCTGCAGTATACTTGTGAGTGCAGCTATGTCTGCAATATATTGATTTACCTTCATTTAAATATATACCTAGTAGTGGAATTACTGGATCATATGGTACTTCTATTTTTAGTTTTTCGAGGAACCTCTATAATGTTTTCAATAATGACTTCACTAATTTACATTTACATCAACAGTGTATGAGTGTTCCCCTTTCTACGCATCCTTACCAGCATTTCATTTCTGTCTTTTTAGTAAAAGCCATTTTAACTGGGATGATACATGTCAATGTGATTTTGATTTGTATTTACCCGACCAGTGATGTCCAAAATATTTTTTAATATACCTGTCGGCCAGTGTTATGGATTCTTTAAGAAATGTCTACTAAGATATTTTCCCTATTTATAATGCACATATTTGTTTCTTTTTGCAATTGAGTTGTTTGATTTCCTTATAAATCTTGTTGCTAATCCTTTGTCAGGTGGATAGTTTGCAAGTATTCTCTCCCAGACTGTGACTGTATATTCATGTTTTAATTTTATTTTTTGCTATGCAGAAGCATACTTGTTTGATGCAATTTTGTCTGTTTATGCTTTTGTTGCTTGTGCTATTGAGGTTTTACTCAAAACAACTTTGCCCAGACCAATGTCCTAAAATGTTTCCTTAATTTTTTTCCAGGTATTTCATAGTTTTACATATTAGATTTAAGTATTTAATCCATTTTGATTTGATATTTGCATGTGGTAAGAGAAAGGAGTCTGGTTTTATTATTTGCATACTATTATCTAGTTTTTCTAGCACCACTTTGTGAAGAGACTGTCCTTTCCCTAATGTATGTTCTTGGCATCTTTGCCAAAAATCAGTTGACTATAGATGCTTATATTTAATTCTGTTTCTCCACCTTGTTCCATTTGTCTATGTGACAGTTTATATGAAGTTCAATGTTGTTTGGTTATTATACTTTTGTAGTATGTTTTGAAGTAAGGTAATGTGATGCTTCCAGTTTCATTCTTCTTGCTCAGGAGTGCTTTGAATATTTGAGATTTTTTGTGGTTCCACATAAATTTTAATGTGTTTTCTCCTATTCTGTGAAGAATGTAATTGGTGTTTTCACAGGGATTGCACTGAATCTGTAGATCACTTTGGGTAGTATGGACATTTTATTAATATTAATAATTCTAATCCATGAGCATGTAATATCTTTCCATATTGTGTGTGTGTGTGTGTGTGTGTGTGTGTGTGTGTGTGCTCAATTTCAATCATCGGCGTTTTACAGTTTTTCTTGTAGAGTTTTTTTTTTATTTTTTACTTCTTTGGTTAAATATATTCCTACATAGCTTACATTTTTGTGGCTGTTGTAAATGGGATTGCTTTCTTAATTCCTTTTACAGATTATTCACTGTTGTTATATATAAATGTTATTGATTTCTGTATGTTGATTTTGTATACTGCAAATTTACTTAATTTGCTTACCAGTTCTAGCAGTTTTGTGGTGAAGTCTTTAGATTTTTCTAGATATAAGATTACGTCATCTATGGAAAGAATAATTTGACATTTTCCTTTACAATTTGGATGTCCTTTCTTTTTTTTTTTTCCCTGCCTAATTGCTCTGTCAAAGACATCAAGTATATGTTGACTAAAATTGTGAAAGTGGGCATTCTTGTTTTATAACAATTTTAAAAGGAAAGACTTGCAACTTTTTTCTTATTAAGTGTGATGTTAACTATGGGTTTATCATAGATGTTCTTTATTATATTGAGGTATGTTTATCTATACCCAGTTTGTTGACAGTTTTATCATAATTGTATGTTGAATTTTATCTAATGCTTTTTCAGCATTAACTAAAATGATCAAAAAGGTATTTGTTCTTGGTTCTGTTAGTGTGATATATCACATTTATTGATTTGCCTTCGTAAAATCATCTTCGCATCCCTGGGGTAAATCCTACCTGATCATGGTAAATAATCTCAATATGTTCTTAAATTTTGTTTGCTGGTATTTTGTTGAGGATTTTTACATCTATGTTCATGAAAGATATAGGCCAGTAGTTTTCTTTCTCATTATGTCCTTGTCTGGTTTTGGTATCAGGGTAGCAGTAGAAGAAAAAAAAATAAAAACAAGAAGAAAGATAAATGAAATTGAGGCTAAAAAACAATATAAAAAATAAAAACAAAATGTTGTTTTTTGAAAGATAAATAAAATTGGTAAACTATTAGCTATACAAAGAAAAAAGAGATGACACAATGTATACAATCAGAAATTTAAAATGAGACATAACAATTGATATCACAGAAGCACAAATAGTCATTAGAGACTACCATGAACTATACACCAAAAAATTTTAAAACCTAGGAGAAATGGATAAATTCCTGGACACATACAACCTACAAAGATTGAAACATGAAGAAATAGAAAACCCAACAGACAAATAACTAAAAGGGAGATCGAAGCCATAATAAAAAGTCTCCCATCAAAGGAAACCCAGGACCTAATGGCTTCACTCTGCATGCTATCAAACATTCAAGTATAACTAACACCAATTCTACTCACTGTAATCAAAAAAATTGAAGAGAATGCTTCCAAATGCCTTAGGTTTTTTTCTCCCAGTAACAGACACTGAGACAAGAATTTAAGTGTCAGTCATTAATTTGGAAAGTACAAATAACCAACCAGAACAGTGGAGGTTTGAGGAAGTACTGAGGGAAGTGATGGTGTAGAATGTCTTTTAGAACTACATTCTGCTGCAGGTCCAAACAGTTGTTCCTTTCAGAAAATGGGAAGTGAGGATGCTCTTTGGAATGCAGTATTTATCCTACTCTTAATTTTATCAAGTAAAACATCTCACCTAGAATCAATGTGGGTGGAGGAGGAGGTTTAAAATGGAAATCGGAAAGCCACATGTTTTTCGCTGTATTTGTAATATATTAGAGTGTCTGAATCACCATAGATACTCTGTAGATAATGATTTAAACAAATGAGCTAATTGCAGGCCCATTTCTATCTGTTATATATACCCTTGAGCAAATCATTTTTTTTTCAAACTTCAACTGAATCATCTTAAAATTAGAGGCAGTCATAGTAGCCACTGTCTTAGTAGGTATTAATTTATCAGTTAGATGAAGTAAACCAAAACCTATACTGGATATTAAAATTTGGAGGATTTTATTTTTCTGTCATATGTAATAAATCTGTATGCAGTCAATGTATTACGAGTCTGGTGTTCAGTGGGGCCTGGGTTCCTTCCAATTTTCTGTTCCACCGTTCTATTTTTAGAATCTCAACAGGAAACATAGAGACCACTTAAATTAGAATAATACGAAAATAGTTTATTTATAAAATGATTACTCCAAAGGGTATTTGGAATATACTAAACACCCAAGGCCCATAGAGGCAGTTATTACTAACCTTGGGCCAGAAGGGAGAGTGTTGGGGGAAGCAGTTACCTAAATCCAACAGAAGAGAGCCTTGTAGTAAAGGCCACCATGTGAAGGGTTGTGACCTTCATTCAGTTCAGGACACAGTCAGCACAAAGTGACACAGCTGAGGGGAAGCCAGTGGGAAATAACCTGAGCCAACTCTCATTTTTTTCTCCAATTTACTGCCTAGATTTCCCTTTGTTTAAACTCAGATGGAAACCGGAAGTCCTGGTTATGAGCACATAAGTGAGCCTGTTAATATTGCGCATACAGATCAGCCTCCTAGGGCACTAAACAAGATAGAGATGGATGGAGAGGCGATCTGCAAGGTCAAACGGAAGATACCAGCACAGCCATTCTCAACATAGTGCTCTGCCGCTAAGACAGCTGCTTAATTTGCAGTTATAATATCTACATTACATCTAGCAGGAAATAGTTCAGAAAGGAAGGAAGGAATGCCTTCCTCCTTTAGGGATACAGCCCCAAAATTGTCCTTATCACTTCTACTTTTGTTACATTGGTCAGAACTTAGTTACATGACAAATTAATTGCAAGGGAGATTGGGATATTTTGTTTTTATTTCTGTCAGCAAACAGACTCAAGTGAAAAAAAAAATGTTATTATGAATGCAAAATGGGAGAATATCTGGGTATTTATTCCCTGCTTCTTCCCCCTCTTAAGCCACCTTTCTGGAGGTGACTCAATCCTCAATTATCACATTTTCTGTCAAGAGGAATCAGTCTCCATGGCTCCATTTCTCATCAGTCTAAGAATGTACTACCTACCCTCTAATTCCCTGGAGACCTGCAGTGACCAGAATGGCTTCATGTTGTTGCTGATATCTGGGTGACTTGTTTCCTCAACATTCCCACACTTGTAAAGTAATCCACGTATTAAAATGATTTGAAACTTAGGAGCTGAATATCTTATTTTTTCTTATGACCAAAAAGAATTTTTAAAATCCATCTCTTTAGTTTTGTTTTATTTCTTGGAATATATAATCACATGGTATGTGACTATCACTTGTGAAATCTGAAATACTATATAGATGTTAAAGTTAAAATATTATAAAGCTACTTTTCAAATTACCCAAATATTACTATTCTAATGATTTTTAAACTGGCACTTTCACTTTCTATAAAAGAGGTAACATAGCTTAAAATAGCATTTTTCTCAATAACAAAATAAATTTATTTTCATTTTAAAAGGGAAAATGCATCTTGAATATACATTTTTATGACTTTAAATATAACTTTCTTTCTCTATCTTATTTTCTTAACATTTTAAAAATAAATTCTTAATACAGATATGCTTATTTTCAAGATGCCACAGTGATTTATTTGGGTATCCCTTTAATTTGGGCAAATAGTAAATAATGTGTTTTTTTAAGTATAAAAATATGCTATTTTACAGTAAAAAAATGGGAATCAGATGGTCAAGAGGCATCAGAACATATTAGAGATGAAAGTATATCCTTAAAATGTCCCTGTGGTTTTCAAAGTTATCTAATTAATTTAAAGAGTTTTACTTACAAAGCAAATCTAATGAATATGCACAATTAATTATATCGGAGTTTTGGAATGTTTTCATACACGACTTAGAAAAAAGTAAATATGTAATTAAAACCTAGTCTTAGTAAAATGCATTTTGAAAGAAAGCATCACAGAAAAAATAACTAATCTAATGACAGAATAAATACTTACAAAAAATAAAAATTCATATATATCCACAAATGTAAACACATACATATATGCATGTACATTTATATGTATATATAATTTAAATTTCATTTTTGTTTAAAGATCCTCAAAATATATATATGCAGAATCAGATAATAGACCTCCATGCAAAACAAACTTTTTTTTGTTGTTAAGAAAACGAAATAAATTTAAATTGTTAATACTCAACATTACTCAAATATTGTTGGTTGAGTGTTCTCTGAAGTAATAAATCTGTGTTCTATTCAACTGAACATTGAAGTTCCTAAGCTAAATTGCAAAGACAGTGCAGTTTCTTCCACTCCTCCTATTTAGGTCTTGGTTTTTGTGCTGGTGAACTGGACCACTTCTTCTTACCCTAAATGGTGTTTAGTACACTTCTGTACTTGTCATGCCATCCTTTCAATGCTCTAATATGCCTCAAAGTAATTCTATTGAGATAATCACTATTTGAGCTAATTCTTTGTGACCACAAAGCCTTCAAATTACATTGTGTTACAGAGATTTCAGGGAAGAATTATACTTCTCAAATCCTTCTTGTATAGCCTCCTTCAAGGTCAAACTGAGTGACAGATGCCATTGTGTGCATAAAACCTCTCCATTCCCCTACTGTATCATTTTCTTGAAGGTAAGCATGCTTCTTTCCCTACATCCTTGTCTCTCAGGCAGTTAAATCTCTGAGAGTCTTACCTCACACAACATCTACTATTGCCCAATTAATAAAGTAGCTGAAGCCACACCTCCTTATCCATTCCATACAAATTGTACAATTTTCCTGACTTCTAATCAACTTTTAAAAATGTATAGTTGTTTGAATTCAGTAAAATACTTCATTTTTATTCAGTTATAAGCTACAAATTTAAATAATACCACTGAAAAGTCGTTGTTTGATATCACTGTGGGAGATGGTCTGTGAAAGATTTTATATCAACAAAAGGAATTACTAAACAAGTTGAACTCATTTAGTAATTCTGAGTTTCATTGCTTGTGAAAGCAAAAGGAAGTTAGGACAAGGGTTTATTTGTAAATTATAATTAAATGTAGCTGTTAGAGTAAGAAAAGTTATTGTTTTTAAATAAACAAAGACATTTTATATGAAAGCCTGGGAGAGATAATAAATATTGCACTATACAATGGTATTTTAATATTAATTTCTTTGATTCTCTGATGTCATACTTGAGCAAGCAAGATTAAGAATTGTTACATGATGGATGCTTTAATTATATTATTTAACAAGATATATTAGCTAAATTACAAATTAACAAAGTTGATAAAATGATTGATAACACTTAAGAAGACACCATTATCATTTACTAAATTACTATAATTTGCAATCAATAGAACTATACATAAAGGATTTCAACATTTTGATGATTGTGATAAAACCATGGACTTAAAAGACTAATTTGTCTAGTAGATATGTGTCTTTGTGTGAACATGTGTGAATTTATAGTCTGAAAAATACACTCAGACTGAAGGAGGGTGGGGGACATAACCACAAAAGTCATGTAACTATAGAATAGTTGCTGTTTATAGATTTTCATCAGAAAAAAACAATCTTGCCTTTGAATAAAAAGGTATTGTTTTTTGATATTGCCAGTTCCTACTATAAAGATTGACCGTAATAGTAACCTTTAATCTAATTCCATAAATATGTATTGAACTTTAATCAGATTAAACTGTATTAGGCACAAAATTAGGCTGAGCTTCCAAACTTTGACACTATTGACATTTTGGGCTAGATTATCCTTTTCTTGTGGAGCTGCCTTGTCCTTGTACAATGTTTAGCGGTATCCCTGGCCTCTACCTACCAGATGGCAGTAGCTTTCCCCACTCAATGTGACAAACTAAAATGCCTCCAGATATGGCCAATGGACTACTGGAAAGAAATCGACTGCATTTGAGAACCACTGATTTGAGGTAATAAGTCACTCATTTAATTCACATGCACAAAAATTTACAGTTAGAAATTAGGTTTATGCAAGAAAATAGAAAATCTGCTTCAGGAAGTCAAATCTGAAAAAGAAAAATGAGTCTTCTTTTCAACCACAACCTCCCAGAAACCAACACTGACACACGTACACAACACACACATACACATTCTCCCTAAGAATCAATATCACAGTAACTATATGTTGCTTTTTATACATAATATAAAAGGATAACATCTTGGGGGATGAGAAAATGGAAATTCACCATTCTAGTGATACACTTATGTATTTACTTACAATACATATCTGAATTGTGTCATATACAATATAAAATCTTTTTTCAAATGTTTATTGTTTTTATTTTTTGAATTTCATTTAATATTTTTATTGTGGTAAGAGCACAACATGAGATGTATGTTCTTAACAAATTTCTAAGAGCAAAATGCAGTATTGTTAACTATAGACACAATGGGGTACAGCACATCTCTAGAACTTATTTATCTTGCATAAATAAAACTTGAATTTGTTGCATAGTCCCTTTCTATTTCCCTTTATCACACAGTCCTGGAAAGCACCACTATATTTTATGTTTTTCTGAGTTTGACTATTTTAGATACCTTATCTAAGAGGAATTATGCAGTATTCACCCTGTGACAACCATTATTTCACTTGTGCAATGTTTTTCAGGTTCATCCATGTTATCAAATATGGCAGGATTGCTCCCTTGATTAAGCTGAATGTAGCATCATTTGCATATACTCAGATTTTCTATATCCTTTCATTTCTATATGGAGATTTAGATTGTGTCTATGTCTTGGGTATTGTAAATAATGTTTCAGAAACATGCATGTGCGAATATCTTTTTGAGATCTTCATCAAAACTGTCCAAAGCAATCTATATATTGAATGCAACATATATCTAAATCACAATAGAATTTTTAAGGAGAATAGAAAAAAAAATTTTAAATCAGATGGAACCACAAAAGAACACAAATAATCAATGCAATCAAGAAAGAAAACAAAAGCTGAAGACATCATACTTCCTAATTTCAACTATATCACAGAGCTACAGTAATTAAAACAGAATGGTACTGACATAAATGTAGAAACACATGCCAATAGAACAAAATAGAGACCCAAGAAATAAACTCTCACATATAAGTCAATTTATCTTCAACAAGGAGTCCATGCATACATGGTAGGGAAAGGAGAGTTTCTTCTACAAGTGGTGTTGAAAAAATTTGAATATCTATGAGCAAAATAATGAGGTTAGACCCTTATCTCACAAAAATATCAACTCAAAATGTATTCAACTTAAAGCTCCCTTTATAACTACCTTTTTGAGCTTTTAATCATTTAAAAGCATTATGCAAACATCTTCATATAGATATAAAGAAACACATATGTAGATATGAATTCATGTGTATGTTTAAATAATCTGTACACACTATGCACCTTCCTTCATAAGTATTTGCATTGAATTTTGTATATAATATTTTAAGATTCAATTTACTTTTGAATAAAAATTTATAAAAGAAGTATAAAAGTCACACTCTTTCTACACTATAGCTTTCATTTATAAACCTTGTAATGTCATACTACTCAAGTTAAAAAAGAATGAATTATTTTCTTTAACAATTAATTGCTTAGTCACGTCATAAAACTTACTATGGAGATAAACATATATATTTATGAGAATTTTGTTTTCCCTGCATGAGAAAAGTAGATAAATACAATTTACCCATAATTTATCTATTAATAATTCACCCCTTGGAAAATATTACTTGAGTTCCTACTATGCAAATCTCTCTGCTAGGTGTTTCAAAGAGGGTAGAATAAATTATATGAGAGCTTTGCTGACAAAATATTTACATCATAATAAAATGGAAGGCAAATATGCACAATATTTTGCTACATGTAATACTCTAACATATATATAAACAGATATTTAATGAGATCACCAGAGTTAGTCAAAAGAATAAGAATTCTGATAACAGAAGAAAAAGTGTTCTTTAAATTATTCAGGGTCTTGGAAAAAGAGATGGTGCATACTAATTTATTAGAAAACAACTTGATAGTGTCTCTATTTAGCAAAGGTGTAGGGATACTGGAGAAAGGATGTTGTCCGTAGGGCTGGCATGTATCATCTGACCCTCTTATGACTTAAGGGGTAAGAGAAGAGATCACCACCAAGCTAGAAAGTGAAGGAAGCTAAGTGGTAGAAGC
This sequence comes from Ateles fusciceps, assembly GCA_036589455.1. Classification (NCBI taxonomy): domain Eukaryota; kingdom Metazoa; phylum Chordata; class Mammalia; order Primates; family Atelidae; genus Ateles; species Ateles fusciceps. Next base: position 920,377 of record JAZHEH010000589.1, read on the forward strand.
TCTGGCTTTGGGTGGTGTAACAAAGTGCCATCGAGAACACTGTGGAGAAGGATTCAAGAGAACGATAGCTCAGTATCAGTCTTCCATCATCTAATATGTTGCTAGTGTTCATCACTGGTCTAACCCAGTGAGAAAATAATGGGCAAACTGCCTATTGAGGTAGGTTGACTCTTCCAAGCTCTTGGAAGGATGAAGTATGGGAGATGGATTTAAAATGGCAAGGAAAAAGGTCCACACACTCCCATATGTACAATTAGTCATATTACATTTGGCCTAATTGTTTTTCTCATACAGCAGGAAAAAAATTACACCATTACAATAAAGGCAGTGTATACCAGAAGAAATGCTAAAATATTAACTAAAAAATAAATCAGTAGATGTTTTCTATAGAAGATATTTCAGTAACTCTTCAGATCAAGATGGAATGAGGTGAGAGGGCTGCTTTGAAAGATCAAGTTAATCTTCTGAGTCAAACAGTAGATATGTAGTGGATAATTTAAATATATATGGGAATTTAGGCTAAAGCCGTGTTCCTAATAAAATAATAACTGTAACCTTGACAATGAATAAGTACATATTGCCTTCCATAATGTAACAGTGTCTCTCTTTTAGAATAGAATATTAATTATTCCAGTCATGACAGCAGGATGTCAGTGTCATGTTTCTAAAAGAGGCAAATATTTGTTCAGAATCAGTTTTCACTGGGCATAAAGCCCCATAGGCAGAATCCACATTACAAACTGAATGTCAAATTGAGTGGGAATAAAGGGCAATGAAGTTTGGAAATTATATGTATTGTTATTTGTTTGTTTCAGTAATTTTCTGGAATTAACAAATTAAGGTGAGGAAGAGGACCATTTCTTTTTCATTTCTCTCCTTAATAGAGTTCCAGTGTGACACTGATTTTTATTACATTTCTCTCCTTATTACAGCTCCAGTGTCACACTGATTTTTAGGGAAAATGTGTGTGCGTTGTGTATGTGTGTCAGGGTTGGTTTCTGGGAGGTTGTGGTTGTAAAGAAGAATCTTTTTTTTTTTTTCTCCAGATTTGAGTTCCTGAAGCAGGTTTTCTATTTTCTTGCAAAAGCGTAATTTCTAATTGCAAATATCCCCGCAGTGGTCTTGTGAAAAACAGACTGCCAATTAAACCAGAAGAGTTTCCTCAAAGTCACTGTGGAGCATTGCCTGAGGAGCCCAGCTGTTTTCTAATAAATCTTGCCTTGAATTTATTTTATCAGACTTAACAATAACAATGTCAAGGAAGAAACTGAAAATTATAACTATTCTGGGTTTTATTTTTAAAGTATTTACTTTGAAATTGTAAATAATTAGCTGACAAATTGATGTATTACATCTATCATTGAAGTTTTCTATATTATAATAGCTCATATTAAATTCATAACACTGATTATAAACAGAACATACCTATATTTAAGCCAATATTAAAAACATTATGTAAAATCTCTTTACTGTAATATAACCTCTCAAATGCCAATAAACCACTTTCAAGTAAAGAGGAAGATTAAATTATGACGTTGTAATATTGCAATTTTTGTTTCAAAATATGAAAAAAATATTTCTCTCTGTGATTACATTTGGTGAGACATCTTACCTTATGCCTTTCTCATTAAAATATTCATATCATATGCAGTTTCAAATGAATAACTTCAATATGATATATTTTGTTATATTAATACAATAAATGTAACTACAGATATAGTTTTCAGTAATAACATATAATTTTCCTAAATGTGTACAGCTATTTAAACAACTGTCATATTATCAGCACACTACAGAGCCTCACTTAGTGTATTTAGTTTAACAACATCATTTATTTGAAATCCCAAATGGTATTTATTGACAATAACACGTATAATTAAATTATATGAAGCTAACATCCATAAATTAAGAACTATTTCTGTCAATTTTCCTGGCATGATTTTTAATGCCCTAATTTACAGAGGAACGATGAATTGTTGAATTAAATTTCTTTGGCCAGTTAGATTTGCTTTGTGACTTATATTACCACAGTTATATTAAGTCTCTTGTCATAAAGTGCTATAATATTGTTCATGTTGCTTATGTGGTGTTGCTTATGGCACTGATTACCCATACTGCAAGGAAAATATTAATTTTAATCTTATTGTTGTACTGGTGCAGAAAAATGGATATTGAATAGTCATTATGTTTGTGAATTTCTTGATATGTATTTTTTTCTCCTCTTTCTCCTTTCTCTATTTGTTTGGTCCTCTTCACTAAAATGTAAGTCAAATGAAAAAGAAACATCTGATTCATCCCTTCAACACCAGCTCTGAGAAATCTGTGGCTAACGTTGTAGGGACTCAATGTTACATAAAATAATATCATTATATGTTAATTACTTTAAACCATATTGAGTCACATGTAAAATATATTTTATTCTTTAATACTGTCTCTTTACTAACATTTAACAAATGCTATAACCAACATCAAAGCCCCCAGTATATATGCTTTCATTTAAAAAGCTCTCCCTGACTTTTGTTCAACTCTTCTAGACCACCTGAAATTAAACATCTTGCTTTTTCTTCTACTCCTAGAGTAATTTGCTGGAATTTTTAAATTTTAATTATGATAATTAACTGCAAGATTTTTATCATAACTGTATAGAACATGTAGCATTTTCTTCAATATGGTTCAAATCCTTAGAGAAAAAGACCAGGCCATTGTAGCCTTGCAGTTTCAAAATTTGCCAATATGAGACTTAACACACAGCATGTATTCCAATAATCCTTTTAAGTTTACTATTTATTCATCCATGCACACACTCCAGTCTCATTTTTGGCCATCTGTCAGCAACTTTGTTAAATGCTTTAGGATCACAAAAGAAGAATAACATATCTTCCAGTTTCTGTCAACTGAAACTTCTGTTCTTCCTAGCCCTATGACAATATAAACCTAAATATTCAGGGCAGTTTGAGCTCTTCCACCATTTATAACTGCTATCTACAAACGTTTTCCTTTTTTGTTCCTAAAAACCATGTAGTAGACATCTACTTTCATTAGCTTAGAATACCTTTTGTAAACAGTCTTTTCTATCACATGTCAACTTGTCTCACCTTCCTTGCTAAAGGTATGGGTATATTGTTTAGCCATCAAAATCCTTTTTAGAGATTGATATGAATACTGGAGGAGAGAAACTTAATCTTTTTTTTTTTCCTTCTAGAAGCAAACACTGATGGTTAAGGCTGCACAGCCTATAACCACCAGAGACAGCTTATTGATACTGCTTGAAAGAGGTATTGACACTGGTTGAAAGCATGCTTGAGAATAAAACAAACAACAGCAAAGCAGAGAAGACCGTTGCACAGTTAGGATGGAAATATTACTTGCTGACAAGAAAGAAAAAAATCACAGCTAATGACTGAGCAGGAAAAAATAAAAGATCTACCTCTTAAAGTTTCAGTATACCACACTATAATTTTTAAATACAATTTTTAGTGGAGCACATAATATAATCACTCACAGAGCTTTTCCATGTTCTTGTATTGTTTGTTTACTTGATCCTTGCTTTTAGACTTCTTTCTCAATTTTCAATATTCAATTAAAGTTTATTAAACTATTCAAAATTACCTTTTAGAACAAATCTAAATTTGCCTGCTTAGTTTCAAAATCACCGTACAGGTGATAAGGGACTCCCATTACTAATGTTAGTCTGTAAGTTCAACAAAAGTAAATACTTAACTTTGTTTCTATTCCTCATATCATATACATACTTTCAAGAATGCTTAATCACAGTTTCTTGATTGATTGCCATAGTTATTTGAATAATATTTTGACAAAATAACTATTTATTTTATTTTATTCACATGAAGAAGAAAGAAAATTTGAAGTGCCACAAAGATAACCTCTGTGAGTACAGTATGGCTAATATTCTTGGACTATATGAAAATTTTATGCAAGATATTTAGATCCTAAATCATTGGCAGCAATTAATATTGGCTTTAATGAATAATATTGTAACATACATTTGGAAACCTTTTATTATGTTTTATAGAAATTGTTGTATATAAATATTTTGTTTTAGTTTTTTATTGAATGATAGAAGCTATTAGTTGCCTACTCAACATCTTTTCCCTTTTTATCTCTTACAGAAAGAACCTAAACTGTCCATATCTGCCAGCCTCCTCCTTACAATCTTGTGTTGAAGGGGAAGATGAAAATTCAGTCATGTTCATATCAGGCCCAACAGTAATCTCACTGACCTTGTCAGAAATCATTACAGAAATGGCCACATCCCATACTGGCCAGTAAAACATTAGAGGAAATTTGATGGGGAGCTCCCTTGATCCTCTCAAATTCCCCAAAACATAGTCTTGCTTCTTCCTCTAGGTAGGCTAAACCCTTGTTTTGCTAAAGCCAACTTACCACCAGCCCGAGAATGAAGCCAACACAGAACTGCTAGGAAACATTTGGAAAAAAGCAAAAACAAAAAAATGAAAACAAAACTTGCTTAGGCCTTTGATTGCAGTTCTGTGCATAGGAACACTGACTTCCTGTAATAAAATTTCATCAAAAATAGTATAGTATGTTTGGTAGGTGCCTTTTCAGAACTTATATTTATTAGGTGATGGAATAAACCAAATTCATCTCTGACTTGAAGTAAAGGTTAAAGAAAAAGAAACATAGCTAGATTACAAAATTTCTAATTCATGATGTTTTCCCATAAGGACATGACTTACTTTACAAAAATAGTTCCCTAATCACTCTCTTCTCAATGAAAACATGTTTTGATGATTTACATGGGCCTCTGGGACATATAATATCCCTGCTGACTAGAGCCATGTAAGCATAACTGTCAGTGAACAACTGTTTCTTCTGTTTTATTTCGTAAAAGTAAAATTTCTGTAAAATATGATAGCTTGGGGAAATTTCTTCATTCTCTAAGCATACAGATTGGGTTTATATTTATGATTCCTCTAACACCTGAAATCTTGTTTATTTTGAAATATTTTGATTTAAAGGATTAAAGACTTTTTTAGAATTACATATTTTGTATAATAAAATATAGGAATGTGGATAATATGTGCCTTAATCTTTCTTCAGAGATACATAAAGTCTTTTCTAAACTCTTCATAACATGATTCATAATAAGAAATAATGCTATTATTATACAGAAAAGCATGATACAATTTTGCTTTGGAAATGTGAATGAGAGTATTTGCTAAACATTAGGATTTCATAGCCTTTGTTGGATATATTTAGAAAAATATACACATAATATGTGAAACAAAATGAAAAATATATTGAAGCTATTAACTAAAGATTACAGATGAAATCTGAATGGCTAGGCAAAGAGAACACTAACTCTTTTCCATATTTTACTGTAGATTTACTTCAATCTTCTCTAAAAAGAATCTTTTTTAAATACAGATGAACAATTAGCCTGCTTCTGAATATTCTTAGAATTCAAAATCATCTTGATTTATCTATAAAGATAAATCTCACACAGGACATTATGTTTTAGAAATTCTGGGTTCATTGCTGTTTTTTACCAGTTTAACACATCATGGCAAACTGAATTAATCAAATCTTTTATTTTCTAATTAGATGTGGCTTTGAGCAAGACTTCTGTTTTAAAGACAAGCATGGACATGGATGTAATAAACACATTTGTATCAGTGCATTCTTAAAATTTATAATCTAATTTATAAAAACCAAAGTATATAAAATATGCTTACATTAATACTCTTAGTTATTTTTAGGTTCCTATTTTCACATACTGCTTCCTTAAAAACAAAATGTCAGTCTCTTTGAATATATAACTGGAGTAATGATCATAATGATCACTGTAATGACTTTAAATGACTACTTTAAAGCATGATGGATTGAAATATGTTTATAAAAGATAAAACATATATGCTCTTATTTATTTAGCAATAATTTACTAAAATAACAGTAAAAATTGATGTAATCACTTTCTTTGAGTATATGTAATGAAATAAAAATATTAACTGCTTGAATATTGGCAGATAATTTTATTTATTTTGAATAATGTTTTCTTAGAGTTAGTACCTCTACCATCAATTTACATTTCATAGATTTATAGCTAATACACAACCTTATAATTTGCCATCTTCCAAAACATTTGGTCTGGAATATCATTTTTTGTGTTATGTTATCTATTGAAGTTTAGAGAGTCAAATATATAATTTGTGCATTTTAATGTAGATCCATTCTAAACATTTGTCTCAGGGAAATCATGCATCTGACATAAGGATGTATTAACTATAATTTTTCTAGTTTTAAATATCTATTATGCCACATACAACTAGATAATTAATCACTCTAGTTCTGTTCGATTTTTCTAGTGCTATGTGTTCCGTGAAAAATCAGGAATAGTTTAATGAGCAATACTGCTAAACCGTATTATGAAATAGATCACAAAAAGTTCTTATTAATGGTGACTATAGTTAGTAACAATAGATTGAATACTCAAAAATCACCAAGAGAATATATTTTGTGTTCTCACCACAAAAAGTGATAAGTATATGGGGGTAATGTATATGGTAATCAGCTTTATTTAACCATTCCACAACAATACATATTTTAAAACCATGTTGCATACCATAAATATATACAATTTTATTTTTCAATTAAAAAAACATTTAAAAAATTTGATTAAACATTTTAATTTAAAAAAAATGAATAATAGTGGTGTTTTAAAATGCGTTCTAACACTTGTGTTCACAAAATTGAATGCTTGGTGGAAAGTGTATTTTAATATTATTAGTTTATTTATTAATTAAGGAATATTAGGAAAAAATGTATTCTTAAGGTGCCTGAAGTTTATTGATGCATGTCATGGATAATTAATAATATCTTGACATCACCAGAAAATTGAAACATAAAAAATACTTTCAAAGCTTTCTCAATGGTTGTTTAAATATTACACTAGTTTATTACTGAGGCTGGGTGTTAACATCCTCGCTCTTTGAGAGGATGAGGCTGGGGTAGCAGGCAGTCCAGTGCTGGTAGTTTGTGGCTTAGGAACACCTTGGCCATTTTACCTCAGTGTGCTGTACAAATAATATCATTTTTTATGAATTCTAAAAAGACTAAAATTCTGGGACACCTCATTAGAGACCTGGAATAGTATAGAGTCAAAATCTATTAAGCCCTCATCATTTTAAGAGAATTTTTTCCCCAAGACTGTTTTTCTGTTATATACTCATAATATTTTACATTACCTAAAAAATCTGTGTGATGAAAATGTTAGTTTATTGATGTGAAATCGCTTCAAAGAGTGATTATGTCTATGTCAAGTGTTTCACATAATATTTGTCACATTGTGAGAGTCTCATATCAGATCTGAATGATTTTGCTAATATGTTCTAATACATTTATTAATTTAGAAGACATTAAGAATGAGCATAATGTATATGAGACTCATTCTTGAATCATGGTCTAGAGTAATTAAAAAGATTTAATTCCAACCTGGCCAATATGGTGAAATACCGTCTCTACTTAAAGTACAAAAATTAGCCGGGCGTAGTGGCATGCACCTGTAGTCTCAGCTGCTGAAGAGGCTGAAGCAGGAGAATCGGTTGAACCTGGGAGGCAGAGGATGCAGTGAGCCGAGATCGCGCTACTCTGCACTCCAGCCGGGGCAACAGAGTGAGACTCCATCTAAAAAAAAAAAAAAAAAAAAAACAACAACAACAACAACAACAAAATAAAAACAAAGATTTAATTGAGGTCCAAGTTTGTGGCACAATGAGTTGTGAAATTGTTCCAAATGCAATCTGTTTATTTGTGCCTATTTAGTATCTAAATGCTTAGGTTCAACTCTCAATATGTAATAATAACCTAAAATGTTTCAATTCTTGATAGATGAGTTGGGAATCAAAATTGTTTTTTAAATATTTCTATATTATTCAAAAGACAGGAAAATGTTATTTTTTAGAATATTCTTGTTCATTCAAGCACTAATATGTTATCATTGCCTTATTTTCTTACTGAAATCTAACTCTATTTAAGATGTAAGTCTCTGGTTTTCTTTGTACTCCAGTAAGATCTTGAGAATCTGAACTTGTTTTGAGAAAGGTTGCAAGTTACAACAACTAAATTAATATGTACCATAACTTGTACTAAACACTTTTGGATGGCTTATCTCTTTTCCCTCAAAATTGTTACAGAAGGCAGGTAATCTTAATTGGATTTTGATGGGATGCAATAATCAGTGTCTCTCTATTCCAGTGCAGTTCTAAACTAATTGATAACAGCTTGTGTGAGGAATTTAAAATAGCCATATTCATAGAAGCAGGGAGTAGAATGGTAGTTGTCAGGATCTACAGAGAGGGAGAAATAAAGAGTTATTCGTCAAAAGGTACAAAGTTTTAGTTATGAAAAATAAATAAGTCCTAGATATCTACTGCACAGTACAGTGCTTATAGTTAACAATTGTATACTGCATACTTAAACATTTGCTAAGAGAGTAGAAATTATGTCAAGTGTTCTTATCACCAAAACTAGTCATAAATAAAGAGGGCAGAAGGAAACACTTGAAAGTGATGAATATGTTTATGGCATTGATTGTGGTAATGGTTTCACAGGTGTATACTTATCTCCAAACTCATTGAAATGTATACATTGAATATCTACAGCTTTTTGTAGGCCAATCATAACTCAGTAAAGTGGTTTCAAAAATTGAGACATAAAACAAAACAGATAGAATGCTGAAAACTCATGTCACCTTTGTCAGTAACAAAGATGGTGAGGGCTGTGGTTAAGCTTTAAAAAACAAATAAGCTTGCTTGCTTTTCAACGTGCCACCTGAGGAAAATGTTAGTTTACTGGGAAGGATAAAAGAATTAATATGCCAGACTCAACGTATTGGATAGAGTAGCCACACCCAGTTGAGAATTTTTTATCAGTGTTTGCCTTACATCAATCATGTAACTCCTTAGATATTCCTTAAATAGTATATGTCCGAGGAACAGAGTAGTATAGAGAAAATAACTTTTTCTACAAACAGTTGAAAAGGGAAAAAAGATGTTTGCCTTCCGCAAGCAACCACCTACCAATAATTCAGTTCTACAATTGTCCAGGATCTGTATAAAGTACTTCACTTATTTTATTTCCTTTTATCTTTAACACACCCTATTGTAGATGAGGAAATTAATGTTTATAAAGTTAAGTTCCTTTATTCTGACTAACAATCTCCAATAAAAGGATAGTAAAATGCTGACCCAGGATCCAAACCTAGATTTTCTTACTTAGGTATATATGCCCTTTTTCAGGATATAAAAATAACTTTGTGAATTGATAACTACAAAACGTCTTAAATGGGTTGACATATTGCTTTAACATAATTTGTTTTTTGAGAGATTCAGTATCAATACTTTTTGGTAATTTATCCTATTTTTTTTTCAAATTTGCAATTATGTTGATAATCATCAGAGATACCAGAATTATTAACCAGCTGTTCATCTGATAGTTTTAGCTCAAACTTGAGAAACAGAACTGGAAAATGAAAACAAACATAGATAGTCTTCCAATATTAACCTGCCAATGAAGACTTTTATGGCTCATTTACCATCTAACATTCAAATACTTCTCAGTCAAAATCATATGCCATGCATCTTCTCTTCAAAACACAAGGTAAAGAGAACAATAGTGACCTGCATCTTTTTATTAACAAAATTGAGATAACCTTTATTACTAAATATGTTGTAGACTTGAAAATACAAGTAAAAAAATTAATTAAAAATATCCAGTAGTACCAAGATAAATTTTGGAAGCCAATTGATTACAGTATAAAAAGCTTATACTTCTTTGGGAGGCCGAGGTGGGTGGATCACGAGGTCAGTAGTTCAATACCAGCCTGGCAAACATAGCCTGGCCATCTCTACTAAAAATGCCAAAAAAAAAAAAAAAAAAAAATTAGCCAAGTGTGGTGGCAGGCACCTGTAGAACCAGGTACTTGAGAGGCTGAGGCAAGAAAATCGCTTGAACCTTGGAGACGGAGGTTGCAGTAAGCCGAGGTCGTGCCACTGCACTCCAGCCTGGGCGACACAGTGAGACTCTGTCTAAAAAGAAAAAAAAGCTTATACTTGCTTTATATTTTAAGTTTATGCATTTTGGATTCAAGATATTAACAAAATTTTTTGTCCTAGATTTTCATGCAGAAATTCCAATAGTAAACTCTATGGGCAAGTCCATAAAGAAAATTTTTTTAATGTAATAAATAGCACTTATTGTTTTTCTACTCCAAAATGTTTTGAAGAAACAGGCTTTTAACGACAAAAGTTAAAATCAATAACCCACTACCCAGTTAAAATGGTTAATATTAATATTTTGTTATATCTCTTTCTACATTACTTCTTTTCTAAAATGTTACTAATTTTTAATCAAAACAACCTATTAAGCACTATTTCACACTCTGTCGTTACCGTTTAGATTTCATAACAGATTTTATAAGATCAACGGCACACCACTACATTGTTTTCATTTTTATCTTGAAGTCTCTATTCTGAATTGTTGGGGAGTTTGGATATGATCTGTTCTCTTTCTCTTTAGAGGCCCTTCTTCACATGTGATGGTTTATTTTCTGCATTCTTGCATTTACGCAGATGAATGATATCTTACCTAGGTTGAAAATTCTTATATTGCTGTCTTTTCTCTTTGAAGTCTGTAGAAGTTGTTAGTTCGCCAAAGTCTAGCTTCTAGTTTTTCAGATGAAACACTGAGTATTTTCATTCTTTGCTAGAAATTTCTCCTTTCTGCTGGAAGAGAGTACAATGCTCCTTTATGTTTTTTTTTTTTTTTTTTTTTTGGCAACTAGTTGTTAACACTATTTAATTATGTACTTTACCAATCATGGTGATATCAGCTTGTGTGTCTTAAGTTTGAAGATTTATATAACTCCTATGAATGTATAAAAATAGTTGGGCTGGTGTTTGGTTTTGGTTTGTTTACATATACTTACAGAGATGTGTGTCCTATCTTTAGTACAAACTCAAGTATAGCAGAAAGAAAATAAAAAAATTAAATAAAAATAAGACATTAACTGTTAGTCAGAGGTTATACTATAAACATTTAAAAACAAAATTATTTTTCTAACTTTCATAATATTACACATCTTATTAGTCATTACCATGTCAGAAATCATTTTACTTGGTTTTCAGAAATCTTATAATGCATTGTTCAATAGCAAAAAAAAAAAAAAAAAAATGAAGCACGTGTTATACAGTTATTTTATTATATCTGGCATATTTTCTTTGAGCTATATCATGTAAAATGAAGTAGTGTAGTGCTCAATTCATACTAAGCTCTTGATGAATATCATTTTTATGTCTATCCAGAAATTCTGTTTAATTTAGTTATATACAATTTTTCTCTTCCTTAGATCTTAACTAATGGGCCTGAGAACAATTTTGCACAAATTATTTAAAAAGGTGGCACTTTCTTCTTGCATAAATAGCCTCAGGCCAGGGTTGATGGCTTGGAAAATGGGACTCTAGTTTGCAAAAGTATAAACATTTCTGCTAATGAGAATAAAGGTCTGTATTAAAATGTTGAAATAATTCATGAGATACTGAAGCAAGACTACATTTGGTCAGCCAGAAACATCTGTTTTTCTAAGGAAGAATACCTTAGACCAATAGTAAGATATGCAAAAAATTTATGAATAGCAGAGAATAAAAGCTTTGCCATGACCATCATATATTCCAAACTGGGCACCACCAAACTACCATTCTACCAAACTACTGTTGCATGTGCTCATTTATACATGATGAGCCATTTAGAATATCTGATGAAATTAAAATAGACTCTGCAGTTGTTTATCTCAAACCCAAGTATTCCAGCTAGTGCTGCACTCAGGACCCCCTGCAGAAAGTAGTGTTTCTAGTATCGAAAGGTATGAGAATATATGTTTACATGTTCTACGTCTTACTCAATAATATACCAAATCTTATTAGAAAAAAAAAAAAACCCAGACATCTAATAGATGAGTTATCATTGTACAAACCTTCAGTTTAGAAACTGAATTTATGTAGTCCGTTCATTTAGTAGGGGTTCTGTTCCCATTTGTCAAAATGAGGTAATGTAATATTGAGTAAGTTTCTGGGCTTTTTTGGGAGTGCCAGAAGTAGGCCACAGAGAAGAACCCACATGAGTCTGTATATGTGTGTGCATGTGTGTGTGTGCATGCGTCTGTGCTCATTTTGTGTGTGTGCAGCTCCTAGAAGTTTTATACTGATACATAGACCTGCATTTGCCCTTTTGAAATTTGTCAAACTTTGGAGCTGAATTCTTCCTTCCTGCTTGTATGCTACATTGTCCTCCTTTACTACAGGAAGACAGTAACTTCTCTTTGAGGCACCTGTCTTTCCTTAAGATGTCATACTACTTCATTATCCTGTAACTCTAGATCCCTGATGGGTTATGTAAAATTTATAATAATGTAGATTATACAACTTTTTCCTCTTACAATGGTAGTGATGCTCCTTCTGGCTTTCTATATATTAGAAGGTGAGGAAGGCTTCATGTCACATCTTTTTAATCAAATTCACTTTAAGCTTGCTTGAAAGCAGAAGGTATAGATATCTGGACCATAATTGTATTGAAACATAGTGAGTGAACAGATCATGTTTCTGTTCAGGCAGCAATTGTGTTTATTTGCTCAATAATAAAAAACATATTAGTATACCAAATATTCTCTTGACAAGTTAATTATAAACTGTCTACTTAACAGTTTCCCCAATGAACTGCATCTCTCTTTTAACTTATACCTGATTTTTAATCACTATTGAACTATCAGTATGTTCCCTCAAACAGCTTCAGTTTCACGCCACTTGCTTCTTTTAGTTAACAGTTACTACAAAACAAACCATCAAAACTTGAGTGACTTAAAACAACAGTGGTTTAGTATTTGTTGGGCCTCTTTTGGGTAACCTTGATGAGCCTGGTGCTTCATGATGCAAACATCTACATCACTCAGATGTTTGCAAGTGGCTGAAGACTTGACTGGGGGGAACAGGAAAAGGACCTTCAGTTTTCTACTGTATGTTCACTCTCTTCATATAATGTCCCACATTCCAGGGTTTCTCCATTATCCTCTCTCCGAAGGAAGATAATCTGGTCTCCCATATAGTCTGGAGAGTTACCTAGAGGGAAAATTTAGGACATGTGAAAGGGCATGTCTTAGCTCATATTGCCACGACAAAATATCACAGACTGGGTAGCTTTAACGCCCAAAATTATTTATCAAAATTCCAGAGGTTAGAAGTCCGAGATCACGGTTTTAGTCCATTTAGCTGCAAATTATTTCTCTCTGTGTCCTCGTACAGTTTTACCTTGGTGCTTGCACTTGGAAGAGAAGAGAGGAGCAAGGAAGAGAGAGGGAGCACATTCTTGTTTCTTCTTATATGGACACTAATACTGCTAGATCATGACCCCAACCTTATGACTTCATTTAACCATAATTACTTCCACAAAGGACCTATTTCAAAATATAGTCACCTTGGGTGCTAGGGCTTCAACATAGAGTTTTAGGGAGCAACAAACAATCCATAATAGTGCATGCCAAACTTCTGCTTATGTTACACTTGCTAAGGTCTCGTTGGCCATGTTTAGCCATGTAGCTAAGAATAAATGAGTGTGGATAGCAACTACACAAGAGTGTGAATGAAGAATAGTGTGGTTCATTGAGGGATCATCAATGTGACATCCCAGCTTAGTGCCAATGAAAATGATAACCCTGCGTTTATTGCCCAGTTTGCTGTTGTTTCTCAGGAAGATGTATCTTGTTGTCTCCTCCTTTAAGAATTCTTCTTTAACTAATACTGTAAAAGCTCGTTCTCTTTGTCTACAATTTCCTTGATACAGTCAGACTAATAGAAAGTCTAGCAGCCAGTCATCTCTGCAATGGTTAAAGAACCACCCTTCCCCACCTGCCAAACAACAATTTTATTTACAAGAATGATAAATAGAGAAACAATGGAAAAAATGTCTTGTGCTTTTGTATTTCTTTAATTTACATCTTGCCAGTATTCATTTGTGTATATAAAAGGTAACAACAAATTGCAGTAATCCTTTTACAAACAGATTCTGCTAATTTGAGAAAGAGATCTCAGAATAAGTTTATTCTACCTATTTGAAAAAAAGTCTTCTTAAAAATACATAAAAGTATGTTTTAACTGAAAATGTATAATGATAATAAAAAGATGTGTTCAGAATTCATTCATTCCTCACTATGCCTTTATAGTGCTAATTCACGTAGTTCTAATATACAAAGAAATACACAAACAATATATATGCAATAGCACAAGTAAAAGGCCTGATGGTAATTCTTGTTGTCTCTTAATGAAGATATAGGTAATAACTCTGTAGAGCAATAGAAACATTAGCTTATCTATTCGGGATTAAATCCTCTTGTGCTCACTATCCCACACTGTAACAATCCTATGTTTCATTCTAAGCTGGTGTGTACTGCTATTGCACTTGATAATCTAATTATCCTGGGCTTTTTCTTTTTCATCAGTCTTAAGATGCAGAAAGTTTCTGATTTATTTGCTTGGAGTTCAGCAACAGTAGAGTTATTTTTCTCATTTTAAGTGTTGCTGTTGTATCTGTATATTAGTCAGAATTTGAAATGTGATTTTTCTGTGTGCCAATTTTGAATATAAATGTGTTCTTTAGCTGTCCTCTGCCCTTGGCACATTGCCTGGCATTATTGCATATGGGATATTTGTGGAAGGCGGCAGGGTTCAAGAACATGTCAGCCTATAAGTGACTAAAAAAAAATCACTAGGAAGATGGACTGTTGCATGTTGAAAAACATGACTCAAAAAGCCCTCTCACCTTTGGCTGTCTCCTAAATCTCAACATTTAAAATTTATCTCCCTCTTCCTATTACTGTCACCTCCATTTCCTCTTGTTTTGTGCTTATCTCTTACCCTCAGTCAGTTTTCTATTTGCTGCCAGAAAGTTACCTCTCTATGGTTACACAATTTAATACTTATATCATATTATACAATCATGGTCCTTATTTGAATGAAGCTGTGTTTCAAAGGATTCTAAATGACATCACAGAATTTGCTTTTAATTTTAACTGCATGTCAACGCAGACTGAACTTCCTGGAATAATTAAATCATCCTTCATCTGTGAATAAGTGATGACATCACTGTAATCCAGATGTTGGCTTCTCCTTTTCCAAGCTCACTTCTCACTAAGATATTTAAGAAAGGAAGCTGGCCCATGGAGTGCTCTGAATTATTTTCAGGTTGCTGTAGCTTCATTGCAACTCTTGAGCTCTGTGATGAATAACTATTCACCTTGGTGATGGTCATAAACTGAACCTTCTGGATCTACCCATCCTGTAGGTAAACAATGCTACTTCAGCATGGGCATCAGAAATAGAGGGTTGAATACAGACACTATTTATTTGTCCTCCTAATATCTTATCTCTTTGTGTCCTAAGTCATTAGTGTTATGAGCGTTATATGTATTGGGAGTTCAGAGAATCAGAGGGTACATTATAGAAAATGTGGCAAATTAAAATTGCCTGTTAGACATCTGTAATTTCATAATATCTGTGGCTATTCCATCTCAAGGAATTTAATGTGGCCAAGACACTTTACTTACAAACTTATGCCTCCTTTTATGTTGTCCACCCTCTCAACTTCATACCAAACCGTCTTCTCCCCAACTCCAACCACATTTTTTTTTTTTCTGTGTCCTCCCATTCCCATCTAAATATAAGTTCCTTATGCAGAGCAGTTTAGCTAACTCCTTTGGTTCATTTTTTTTTCTTTCAGTCAACGTTTTCAGAGCCTTACTTTCCACTCCCATATATTTTATCAACATATTGTTCTAAAGAGTAGCAGTTCTTTTTGCAAAGGAGAGCTGTACTTTTCACCTATTAAAATAATGCATTTTTCAACTGCCTGAAGCACCAAATGTCACAATTGTTGTTATCCAGTTTTGCCTTGTTCATGTGAAAGCTGATAAGTGAAAACTTCTGGACTACACAAAATTGAAGTGTACAAATTCGGGACATACCTAGATTAGCTACAGTTTAGATATAATTAGGATATTGTTAGCTATAGTTTAGGTATAATTAGGATATTGTTAGCTATTGTTTAGTTTAGGGTATTGGTTAGTAATCTATTATTACATCTTTATCATTCCCTCAGGTTTTATAAATGATTTAGAAATGATAATAGAAATTACAACTGCAAATCTCCTTAGATTTTAACTGTGCTTAAAGCCCTTTATCCCACAAACTAATTATAGGTTTTGAAGGTTTCTTACTCCATATTTAAAATACAAAATTTTAATGAATTATTTCAGTAGATGTTGCTTTGGAAATAGAACAAAACATTTCCTTTAGAAATAATAAGGTGTAACTTTTCAAACAATTGTAGAGAAGGTTTGTTTATTTATTTAATGGACATGAGAATTCCTGAGGACTTTTTCCTCAGTGTTACAGGTGTGAATCAGAGCTATGAGTCTAGGCTTTGGTGTTATTTTATTTTATGTATTTTTAGCAAAACTAGATAAATATTCTGTTATTTCTTGGATAATATATTTCTTTATTTACTATATTTTTATACAGGAATTGGCATTTATATTTCACAGAAAGAGTATTTTTTTCAAAAGCATAACTTTAGTTATATCGTTAAGAAAATTTAAGTTGCATAAATATTCAGATAACTCTTGACATTATGAATGAACTATTGTCTTCAGTAAATGGCTTTGAGTCAGTCTGTGGATTTAAGAATGCACTTATTTTAAGTAAACTTAAAAGGCATAATTATTAATATTTTGGAATACTTCTGGAAATACTTGCCTGACATTTTTTCCTTTTGCTTTGGACCTTTCAGATAATTTATTTATTTATTCTTATCATTATATGAACACTATAATGTGCAATCGATTTTTAAATGCACTGTACAGTATTATTTATGATATAAGCAATATTGTAGAACAGATTTCTAGAACTTACTCATTTTCTATAATTGAAACTTTATACCCTTTGAACATCAGCTGCACATGTCCCTTACCTGTAGCCCCTGGAAACCATCATTGTACTTTTTTTTTTTCTGTGAACTTGACTGTTTTGCATACCTCATATAACTGAAACCATGTGGTATTTATCTCAATGTGACTGGCTTACTTAACAATGTTCTCCAGGTTCATCCATGTCATCACACATATATGGCAGGATTTCTTTCTTTTTAAAGCCTAATATTTTCCATGATGTGAATATACTATATTGTCTTTATACCTTCATCTGTCTAAGAATATTTAGGTTGTTTCCACATCTTGGCTATATGAATAATGCTACAATGAACATGGGAGGGCAAATACATCTTTAAGATCTTGATTTCAATTCTTTTGGGTAAATATCCAGAAATGAGATCACTAGATAATATGTTAATTTTGTTTGTAATTTTCTAAGGAATCTTTATACTGTTTTCCATAGTGGCTGTACCATTCTAAATTTCATCCAGTGATGACTAAGAGTTCCAGTTTATGTACATCTTCACACTTCCTCGCCAACACTTATTAAAAAATAATTAGGAGGGAGAATCCAAGATAGCTGACTAGAAGCTATCTTGTGCTTTAGCCACATCTCCAGCAAGCTTCTATGTGCCATTCTCGTGGAGAGAGAAAGACTGGTAAGTATTATCTTTTCTACTGAAACATACAAGTGGACACATTGGGATTCATCAAGGAAACAACTTGACCAACGGAGAATGAAGAGAAGTGAGATGTGATGACCACTCACCTGAGAGTGGCCTTGATCCAGGGAGGTCCCCCATCGTGGGGAAATGGTGAGTAAGAATCCCTGGAGACCTATATTTCCAATATGGACCTTTGAAACTTGGGGCTCAGGAGATTCCCCTGTAATCGCCCTCTCCCAAAACTGGGCCTCTAGACTGACATGGAGAGCTACATGAAGTCTAGGCCACCTAAGCAAATGCAGAGTCCTAGGAGCCTTTGATTCAGGGGCATCCTGGCATTAACAGCTGCAGCTCTGGAAATGGGAGTGGTTAGGCTCCCTTGCATACCCCCAGGAAAGGGACCAAATCCAGGGGCTGAGTACCAATGAACTGCTGGCCTTTCCTCCACCTCACCTAGCAGGAAAAGGCCTTCTTGGTCTGGGACCTTAGTGTGACCAGACCAGCCTCACCTGGGTTCTCAGGCTGAGAGCAGCACTTCAGTTCCCTGGGAGGGAGCTCCCTCTGAGGAGCTTGCAGAGGGAGGGACAAGCTGCCATTTTTGCTGCCTTGCAGCCCTCACCACAGTTGCTCTGAGGTTTTGGAGGCAGCAGGGTGATTAGAGACTGGTGTGGATCCCCAGCACAGCACAGCCACCCTATGGAAAAGCTTCATTTTCCACATGGGTCCCGCTTCTTTTCCTTGGGCAGGATTTCCTGACCCGGACCCCCAACACAATTACTCTGCCCCTTCTGAATACTTCATTGGACGTACCTCTACATTTCTCTGAAAAGGAAACTCCAGAGACAACTCACAGCCCCTCTGTCATTGTATCTGCAGTGGTACTTCCCTAATCCAGAACTGACTTCAGGATAGGAAAGAAATAAAGGGCTGAAAGCTACACTGGTATCTACAGCACACCGCAGTCACTATATGGAGAGGAGCCCAGTTTTTCTTCTCTGTGAACTTCTATTCCCTGCTTTTCACCAAGCAGCATTCTTAGCTTGGGACAGCACTGTAGTAGCCCAGTCCACTGGCTGAACATTCCCAGTAGCAGTGGCTCTACATTTATTTGAAGTGGAGCTCTCAGAGGAGGCATCTAAATGACCCACCACCACGGCCACTGCAGTGGTACTAATCCTTGCTGTCCTCAGACTAGGAAAGGAGAAAGAACTTGAGTGCTTTAACCACACCTCCAGCAAGCTGCAGTTGCCCTAAGGAGAAGATGCCATTCTATCTCCTGCATATACCCCTCCCCTGCAGCCCCTGCTTGTCACCACCCAGGGCCCCCGTCTTGGGCCTACAGCACAGCAGCCACAGTCCAGGCCAATCAAACTCATTGACAACGGCTCTGCATTTCTCTGGGGTAGAGTCCTAAGAGACAAGTGAAAGGCCCTCTCCACAACCACTGCCAAATTTCCTTCACCTGCTGCTCCCAAGCTAAGGAGGCAACATGAAGCCTGAGTTTGCTTTAGAGCTGCAGTGTACAGGCCAAGAGTGCAAGTTGAGATCTGCAGCCAGTACTTTAGTGGGAGAGGAGCCCAACTCTCAGAGCACTGAGAGGGAGCATGGCTGCAATTATGAGGAAATACAGGAGAGCATGCGGCTAAGCAAGATCCTACCTACTGGCTCTTATGCCTAAGCATAATCTACTGGATCACAGCCCAAACTTCAACACCCAAAATACTTTGTTAATGTATTCCACTGTGAAATCAAGGATAAAAATTCAGCTACAATTAAAGACCCTGCAGAAAACCTCAGTCATCTGAAAACTTCCGGTAAAGAAGTCTACTGACTGTACTCACATCACATTTCAACTAAAGGAGCATTAGCCCTCATATGAGAAAGGACCAGTGCAAGAACTCTGGCTTCTCAAAAATCCAGAGAACCTTCTTTCCTCCAAATAACTGCACTAGTTCTCCAATAGGTGTTCTTAACCAGACTGAAATGGCTGAAATGACAGAAATAGAATTCAGGTTATGGATAAGAAAGAAAATCATCAAGATTCAGGTGAATGTCAAAACCTAGTTGAAGGACTCTCAAGAGTCTATGTGATCTGATAGACAAAATTGCCATTATAAGAAAGAACAAACATGATCTAATAAAGGTGAAAAACCCACTACAAGAATTACATAATACAATTGCAAATATTAACAGCAGAACGGATCAGGAGACAACAGATGCTGGAGAGAATGTGGAGAAATAGGATTTCTTTACCCTGTTTGTGGGAGTATAAATTAGTTCAACCATTGTGGAAGACAGTGTGGCAATTCCTCAAGGATCTAGAAATAGAAATACCATTTGACCCAGCAATCCCATTACTGGGTATATACCCAAAGGATTGTAAATCATTCTAGTATAAAGACACATGCACATGTATGTTTATTGCGGCACTGTTTACAATAGCAAAAACTTGGAACTAAGCCAAATATCCATCCATAATAGACTGGATAAAGAAAATGTGGCACATACACACCATGGAATACTATGCAGTCATAAAAAGGATGAGTTCATGTCCTTTGTAGGGACATGGATGAAGCTGGAAACCATCATTCTCAGCAAACTAACACAGGAATAGAAAACAAAACAGCACATGTTCTTACTAATAAGTGGGTGTTGAACAATGAGAACATGGACACAAGGAGGGGAACATCACACACTAGGGCCTGTTGGGAGATGGGGGGGGCTAGGGAAGGGATAGCAAGGTGTGGGGGTATTGGGGAGGGATAACAGTAGGAGAAATACCTAATGTAGATGATGGGGGGATGGATGCAGCAAACCACCATGGCACGTGTATATCTGTAGAACAAACCCTTACTTTCTGCATTTGTACCACAGAACTTAAAGCATAATAAAAACTAAACATTTGAATTTAAAAAAAGAGGTAGAAAATTGAAGTTCATTTAGTTTTATATCATCTATTTTCACTATAATCTTGGAGTGATAGACTTCTGCTGAGTTGCTGTAGTGTTCTTTCTGAATATAGCATTTATTAAAACTTACAGTGATCCTCCTCTCTTCAACTTGTATTTACCTATGAATAATTCTCTTCTTTATGTAAATTATTATGGTGCAGTTATCCGCACTAACTTTACCACTGGCTTGCACTTATATTAGCTCTACAGTCCCTAGGTTTCATCATAAATGTATTAGAAGAAGATACAATGTTCTCACCATTTTCCCACTATTTCTTGTTAGTTTATGTAGTCTATTATTCGGTATAACAAAACACACATGAAAGTCATCTGTGGTGTTTGTATTTTCTGTAGATTTGTTGCTACCATTTACTCTTCTTCTCCTCTCTCTGCCAATAACTCCTCTGTGACCTCTTTTTTTCTCCTCCTCTTTCTCTTTCTTGCCTTTCTTATTTTCTAACTCTTCTCAGTTTCAGCCTCTTTCTCCTTCTGTGCCTCTGCTTCTGCTACATCTTCATTTCTGTATCAATCTACAGATGGCTATTATACCTACATTATACACAGTTTCAATCTAACCAGTTTGACTATGGCCATCTTTTCATAACTAAAATTATTAGGCTGTAGTTTTTTAATATTACTTAGTAAACTTTGCCTGTCTAGATGTTTAAGTACTTCCTAGAAATGTATGCTTTAATTTTTCAGCGATTATTATAAGTAACAGCTTATAATTTCAATCTGTATTATCTTCAATATAGATATTATTTATTATATTTTTCCGTAGAAGTGACTTTGTTGTTTAATGCATTTTAAGTAATATTAAATAATTGGTGATTTATGAGTACAAGATTTTGTTTTCATTTCCACCTCAGCTTTACTGAGGCATATTTAACATATATTGAATATATTTGAGATGTACAACATGAATTTTTGATAAATGTATACATTGTGAACCTATTTATTGTCTCATCTACTTGCCTGTTTTGGGGAGTGAGAATGCTTGATATCTATTTTCTTAACAAATTTCAAGTATACCATCAATTATTAGTAACTATAATAATGCTATTGTGCTTTCTGTGTTTTAGAACTTATTCATCTTATAACTGAGACTTAGTATATTTGACCACAACTCCCCTTTTCTCACTACCCTCAACCAAATCCATGATAACTACCATTCTACTCTGTTACTACAAGTTTGACTTTTTTGGTTGTTACTTTTTAACTTGCCTTGAACAATATATTTCATATTTTGTCAGTAATTTTCCCTTTTAACTTCTTTAAACAGTTCAAATGTGAATTTAGCCTGTATAGTAAGCAGAATAATGGCCTCCATGGATGTCTACATCCTAAACTTGGAACCTCAGGATACGTTATGTCACCTAATGAGAGAAAACCAAAGTGAAAGTGAAATAAAGATTGCTCATCAGGTTACCTTAAAACAAAAAGATTACCCTCGATTATCTGGTTAGGTCCTATATACGCACAAGGATCTTTTCAATGTGAAAGAGTAAGAGGATAGAGTCAGAACAAGAGTTAAGGCATGGTGAGAAAGAGTCAACTGGCCATTTATTGCTTTGAATAGGGGGAGAGGACCATGGGTGAAGGAATGTGAGCAGCTTCTAAAATCTGGAAAGGCAGGAAAAAAAGTTTCTACCCTAGAGCCTCCAGAAAAGGCCAGATGGAAAAGCGTTACAAAATCTTGTATAGCCAGATTTTAGCTGAATAAAATGCATTATTAATTTCTTTCCACAAAAATTGTATGATAATAAATTTGTATTGTTTTAAGTTTGTTACAGCAGAGAGAGGAAATCACAGCATCTAACATATACAAGCATTGAACTCGTTGTGGAATTAAATAAAAGTAACATCACAAAGTCTTTATCTTCATGCACTTTTCAGAGCAGAAGATATAAGCAATCAACAAATTAAAGTATAATATGTGACACAACTATAAATTGTGATAAGTACACAGAAGAAAATCAGTAATGATGGGATAGAAAGTTACTGGAGGAAGCTATTTTAGATAGTATGATTATAGATGATATTTTTGAAAATAATATTTGAACTGAGTTCTTGCAGAGGATATTGTAGATAATTTCTCTCATTTGGAAGCCACACTAATTTTTATTTGTATAACTACAACTTATCTGTTTGGAGAGATGCTAACACCACCTAGAAATGAGGCAGGTGATACAGGAGTAATTGAAACAGATCCTGAATATTTCTTATTATATAGCTGTTAATTCAAGCATGACTGTGAACTCTAATTTTGAAAAATAAGGTTGGTTTTCTGAAGAAATAAAAAAATGTAATCTTAACGTATAAACATGAGATAATTACCTCCCTGTTACATATGATGATATGGTACATGTCTCTGAATCCTGAAAATGTTGTCACCATTTCTATACATTCTCAGATCACAGCCACCTCAGAGAAATAACTTTTAGCTAATCCAGAGAAATGGAGCTGACACTATTGGATTAAAGAAACCTGAAGTCTGCATTTCATCTGAACTTTTAATACATGGGCCAATAGATCCTGTTATTTTATAGGCCAGTTTGAATAAAGTTTGTATTATTTTCAGGAGGAAACAGATTAGGTTCTATAAACCGGGAGAAAAATGAGACAACATTTAAAGAGGTAGAGGAAAAATGATATAATTAAAGAAAACAATATGCAAACACCCTAAATTCAAAAAGTTCTTGACATGTTCAAAGAAAAGACAATCTGCTAGTTTTAGGAGTACAGTAGGTAAAGAGTAAAATGTGGTATTAGATGAGGTTGGAGAGAAAAACAGAAACCACGATGAGTTTGGGTTTTATTAATGATAAGTCATTGCCACCTTTTTAATGTTGACACTAGATCCTTAGTGTCTTTTTGTTTTGTGTTGTTTCTGTTTTCATAAACTACTCCAATTGTTCTGTGAACAATGTAATAGAAAAGTTTAAAACAATGTCAAGGAAGATAAAATAACTTAAAAGAATGAAGACAAGTTTGGAATAACAGATAATGGTGGTTTGGGTGACTGCTACTATAAACAGAGATCAATAGAGATTTTCTGAACCAAAATATATTCTAGAGATAGATATAATATAACTCTATAAAGAAGTAGTGGTGGGGGAATAAGGATTACCTGAGTCATGAGGATTGCTGGGACCATTTTCAAACTTGAAAATCAGAAGCATTGTTTTGGATATATTACACTTAAGATTTCTTTTTTTCAAAATCCCAAGTAGAAATAGATATCAAATAGATAGTTAAATGTAAAACTCTTCCATGCCTTTTACCTCCCTGTAACTATATTTGATTTTTACAGCTCCATATGTTTCACTGAAGATCTATCATCAAATATACTCATAATTCTGTCACGGTTGATATTTTTGCTTTGGTTTTCAATATTGTTTGTCTAGAAATATATCTGAGTTCACAATCTCAGAGATTATATGGGCACCTAAATATAATAAAATGTACAGGAAGGGTGTATTCTTCTACAACTGACAGACTTACATAATGGACTTTAGGACAAATGAAAGCCACTTGCTTTGTGCATGCATGCTACAGGGTAAAATATAAAAGGAAAAATATATAAAATTAATTTAATTATAGTATCTTAAAACTTTATAACTGTTTGGACCATTAGGGGTGATACTCTCTGGGAGTATCACCAATAATTTAGATCTTATTATCAGACTACAAGGGATCTAATGTTCTATGCATAATTTGCAATTTAAGTAAATTACCTCAGCGCTGTAGTCAGGCATTACTTTAAGATAGAAATCTCCTCTCTGGCAGCTTTTATCTCTGCATGGTTAATAAGGAAAGTGCAGCATTGCCCATACAGCTGTTCTTTTTGCAATATTGGATTCACAGAAGGACAAGTTTAAGCTATGAGCTACAATTTGGCCACAGCTGGATATAAATCTTTTTTGTTTTTGTTTTTGCTTCGAATTTGTATTAAGCATGGTGCTGGCTGAGTCATGGAAGTCCTGCAGAGGCTCTGTGAATGATACTTTACAGATCACTGTTCAAACTGAATAGAGAATTTAAAGATTACTTACTCCAAGCCAATAACCAGTGATAAATTCATGTTAAACAGATGGTAGAATAACAAACTAGACACAATCCAGAGATTTTCCATAATCTTAGAAAATTTCCGTGTTCTAGTATGAGACTCATGATTTCCCAGCATGTATACTTTTGTAGAATGACAACTTAAAACAGTATATTATATTTGTGAATGCAACCAAATGCTTATGAGACTGTTATCATTAGTTTTTGGAAGACTGTTCACCTCTAAATCTTAATTTGTTTTTTCTATCTCAAAACATTGATTTGTTAAACAGCTGCCACCTGCTAAACAAACTTAGAGACTACTTTTTAAAAATTTATCTTTTTTCCCCCCAGAAACACCATAGATACTTCATGGGTCTACAGACATAAAATATTGGCCAGCTGCTTCTCTAAATATAGACTAGAAGAGGCTGCTTGCAAGATAGCAGGGCAAATATAATACAGGCAAGAATCTGAAGAGAGATGAAAAGGAAAGGTCCATATTTTTAATCTAATCTTGCCTTTCTTCTATCAGCAGTAGAGAACTTGAATCTTCACCTTTCTAATAAATCACATTCTGTGTTGTTAAATTTGTACTAAAACATTCCACTTGTCCTCTGTGATTATTTGAAATATGTGTATGAATGTGAAAAGAAAGTACTAGGTATTTTTTGAGGGAGGGTGCTGATTAGGCATAAGTTTACTGTTCCAGTTTATAAAAATAGCAAATAAAATTATTCTGATATCTGGTCACTATCACTGGAATGTTGGGACTGAGGTTGGGATGTTTAATTATTACTTTGCTAATAGCTTTCTGTAGTATCCCAAGATGGAAAATTAGTTTTCTGATTTTGATTTTCTTTTTCCCTAATGGATGCATTTAATGCTGTAATTCCCCCCCACACACACCCCAAAAAAACTACCTTTGCAGCAGTTTTTAAATTAAATTTTCCACAAAATGTAATATGCTGCATTTTTGTTTTTATTTAGTACAAAATGTTTTATAAAATCTCTTTGAATTTAATTTTGGACTCAGATTATCTAGAAGTTTGTTGTTTAATTTGCAGGTACCTGGAGATTTTCCAGCTGTCTTTCTCTTATTGGTGTCAAATTTAATTCCATTGTACTGTGAAAACATATTTTGATGATACATATTCTTTTAAACTTAATAGTATTTATTTTATAATCCATTTTGGTGGATATCTCATTCAGCCTATAATCCATCGTGGTCAATATCTCATTAACACTTGAAAAGAATGTTTATTCTGCTAATGATGATGGTGACATCTACGCATTGGGGCAAAGTGGTTCATATTGCAATTTAGGTCATGCATGTCCCGGGATGATTTACCTCTTCATCATTATATAGAGTTCAGAGAATGCTCCTTAGCACTGCGTTAACCAAACCACCTAAAATCAAATAGATTAAAGAATGCGCCAGAAAACAATCTACTTGTTTTAACCAGGAATCTATTTGTCAATTCCGTGCACCTGAGTCTTTATGTTGCCTAATGTATTTATCCACATGCATCAAGAAGTGTCCAATTTTTTCCCTGTTCGGCCATAAGTAATCAGGAGAAATTTTAATATCTAGCACAACATTATGAAGAGACTTTTAAAAAGTCAGCTCTGCAGTCATAGCCCTTACTGTAGAATCTTCTATAGAGACTATTATAAGAGACACATTTCTAATTATTGGATCATTTACACAAACCTGTGGAAAAATGGACCTAGCAAATGACACCCATAAAAAAAGTAAAGGCCTCCGGGAAATGTTTCCTTTAACCTATGATGTAGGTTAAGAGGAAAGGTACCATTAAAAATATCTCACTCATTCTGGCCGTTTGTCTTCTGTCCATCAAGACATAAGATTGCCAAAAAGGCCCAGGATCAGATGGATTTACAGCCAAATTCTATCAGAGATATAAAGAAGAGCTGGTACCATTCCATCTGAAACTATTCCAAACAACTGAAATGGAGGGATTCCTTCCTAACTCATTTTATGAGGCCAACATCATCCTCATCATCCAAAACTTGGCAGAGACACAACAAAAAATGAAAACTTCAGGCCATTATCCTCGATGAACTTTGATTCAAAAATCCTCAATAAAACACTGGCAAACCAAATCCAGTAACACATCAAAAAACTAACACACCATAGTCAAGTCGGGTTCATCCCTGGGATGCAAGTCTGATTCAACATATGTAAATTAATAAATGCAATCCACCACATAAACAGAATCAATGATAAAAACGACATGATTATCTCAATAGATGCAGAAAAGGCCTTCAATAAAATTCAAAATTATTTCATGTTAAAGACTTTCAATGAACTAGGTATTGATGGAACATATCTCAAAATAAGAAGAGCTGTTTATGACAAACCCATAGCCAATATCATACTGAATGAGCAAAAGCAGGAAGCACTTTCTTTGAAAACTGGCACAAGAAAAGGATGCCCTCTCTCATCACTCCTATTCAACATAGTATTGGAAGTTATGAACAGGACAATCAAGGAAGAGAAAGAAATAAAGGGTATTCGAATGGGAAGGGAGGAAGTCAAATTGTCTCTGTTTGCAGATGATACTACTCTATATTAGAAAACCTCCAAAACTCCTTAAGCTAATAAGCAACTTCAGCAATGTCTCAGGATACGCAATGTGCAAAAAATCACAAGCATTTCTATACACCAACAAGAGACAAGCAGAGAACCAAATAATTAGTGAACTTCCATTCACAACTGCTACAAAGAGAATAAAATACCTGGGAATACAGCTTACAAGGGATAAGAAGGACCTCTTCATGGATAACTACAAACCACTGCATATAAAATAAGAGAGGTCACAAACAGATGGAAAAACATTCCATACTCATGGATAGGAAGAATCAATATAGTGAAAATGGCCATACGGCACAAATAATTTATAGCTTCAATGCTATTCCCATCAAACTAACATTGACTTTCTTCACAGAATTAGAAAAGGAAAAATAAATAAAAACTACTTTAAATTTCATCTGGAACCAAAAAAGGGCCTGTAGGGCCAAGAAAATCCTAAGCAAAAAGAGCAAAGCTGGAGACATCATGCTAAACTGACTTTCATCTGTAGTACAAGGCTACAGTAACAAAAACAGCATGGAACATGTACCAAAACAGACATATAGACCAATGGAACAGAACGGAGACCTCAGAAATAACACTGCACATTTACAACCATCTTGTCTTCAACAAACCAGACACAAATTAGCAATGGGGAAAGGATTCCCTATTTAATAAATGGTGCTGGGAAAACTGGCTAGCCATATGCAGAAAACTGAAACTGGACCCCTTCTGTATACCTTATACAAAAATTAACTCCAGATGGATTAAAGGCTTAAATGTAAAACCCCAAACCATAAAAACATGAGAATACCTAGACAATACAGTTCAAGACATAGGCATGGGCAAATACTTCATGACAAAAAACACCAAAGGCAATTGCAACATAAAGCCAACATTGGCAAATAGGATCTAATTAAACTAAAGAGCTTCTGCACAGCAAAAGAAACTAGCATCAGAGTGAACTGGAAACTCACAGAATGGGAGAAAATTTTGCAATCTACCCATCTGACAAAGGTCTGATATCCAGAATCTACAAGGAACTTAAACAAATTTATAAGAAAAAACAAACAGCCCCATCAAAAAGTGGACAAAAGATATGAATAGATATTTCCGAAAAGAAGACATTTTTGTGGTCAACAAATATATGAAAAAAAAGCTCATCATAACTGATCATTAGAGAAATGCAAATCAAAACCACAATGTGATACCATGTCATGCCAGTCAGAATGGTGATTATTAAAACATCAGGAAACAATACATCTGGTGAGGCTGTGTAGAAATAGGAACACTTTTACACTTGGTGGGAATGTAAACTAGTTTAGCTACTATGAAAGAATGTGGAAATTCCTCAAGGATCTAGAACCAAAAATACCATTTGACCCAGCAATCCCAGTCCTGGGTATATATACAAAGGGACATAAATCATTTTACTATAAAGGGACACACACACATACATTTATTGCTGCACTATTTACTGTAGCAAAGACATGAAACTAACCCAGATGCCCATCAAAGACAGACGGGATAAAGAAAATATGACACAAATACACCATGGAATACTATGCAGCCAAAAATGAGAATGAGATCATGTCCTTTGCAGGAAATGGATGAAACTGGAAGTCATCATCCTCAGCAAACTAACACAGGAACAGAAAGCAAAACACTTCATGTTTTCACTCATAAGTGGGAGTTGAACAATGAAAACTAATGGACACAGAGGAGGGGAACATCACACACTCCTGTCTGGCAGTGAGGGGCAAGGAGAGGGGAGAGCATTAGGACAAATACCTAATGCATGCAGGTATTAAAACCTAGATGACAGGCTGATAGGTGCAGCAAACCACTATTGCACATATATACCTATGAAACAAACTTGCACATCTTGTACATGTATCCCGGAATTTAACTAAAAGGGAGAGAGAGAGAAGAGAGAGAGAGAGAGACATAAGGTTGTCTATGTATAAAGTTGGCAGTAAAATCTTCCACAATTAAAAGTATACCCCATGAGTACACACAAGTCTCCTTTTCCAGTTCTATTATTCATAGAGGGACAAGAAAAACAAGAGAGTTAAGAGTCTCATGATGACAGAGAGATCTTGCTCCATAATCTTGGGAAAGCTGTCCACATCTAGGAGGCTGTCATTCCGGGAAGAAACTTTCTTGGCTAGCTTTACCTTAAGGTTTCCAATGGGTGTACGGTTCAAGAATCTAACAGGGCCCTTCTGAATTGTGAGATTAAAAAGCTATGGTTTAAGGTTCTGACATTTTGCTGCAGTGTGGGCAGCAAGGACAGTCTTTCTTTTAATCATTTTTAGAAAACCCAATCTCCAGGTTTTTGTTCATGAAGGGTTTGATTGTCTTCATTGGGTGAATCGTGAAATGCTTTCTTTATCTGATAAAAATTCATTTTGGCATAATGCATTAAAACTTCACAGAATTTAGTTATGCCAGAGTTTAGGAGTGGAAGATACATGAAGTTTTATTATTAGGGTCATAGGCCTTCCAGTGACTATTTTATAAGGAGTCAACTTACGTTTTCTCCTGGAAGAGGATCTGATTGTCACCAATCTGAAGTATCTTTGATCAAGACAATCCAGTCAATTCAGTTAGCTTTGCCTAATTCTATTGAATCTGTAATACCCTATTTAATTGTTTTACAACTTCGCCAGTGAAACAAATACCTCTATTGCTGAAGATTTTTACATGAATGCCCCATGAGGAAAATATATTTGCTAATAACCTTTTAGTTACTGTTATAGCATTGGCTTTCTTGCATGGGAAAGCTTTTAAATAACCAGAAAACATGCATTGAAAATGCCAATTGAATGAAATCTCTCTATAAATGTTTAAATGGCACAGCAAATAGTAGAAATATACCTAAAGTTTTCATCATCTTCTTAGGATTATGAGTTGGACAAACCAAACATTGATCACAAACCATTTTAGCAATTTAGAACAGTCACTGCACAGACAACACACACACACACACACACACACACACATATCTATCTATCTATCTACCTACCTACCTAAAATTTGAATAATTTTCCTCTCCCATGATGTGTCATAGAGTGCAGAGTTTTTAATAATAGAAACATTAAGGACTAAGGAAAGACCAAGCAGCCTTCCAGGCCCTCTATGAGTCTGTGCTTAACACTGGATTTATATCCTCTTATATACCATTATTTTTTCTCCAGTTCACATGCATGGTACTTATGAAATGGGTTACCATAGGTAATTTGACCTGGGCCATTAAGTTCATTCTAATTGTATATCTGGTCAATTTCAGTACTGGCTAATTTAGCATGAAAATCTGGCAAAGTATTTTTTGTGGTATTCAATTAATTCTTGTCCTGCTTGGGTTAGCAGTTTTGTATATGAGTCAATCTCTTCAATAGATTTCTGGGAATTTGTACCCTGTCTAAGTGATATGATCTTAAATTTATTAGAAACCTGTATTCAAGACTGCTTGTCAGAGTCCTTTTCATCCTTTTTATGAACCTCCTTGAAGACACACACTGTAGGATTTTACTTGCTTATAAAGAGCTTTCAGAAAATACTTCAGAATTAAGCAATTAACTCTGGACAAGACTGAATATGGTGAGGCTATAGATGCAGTTTTGTTATTTCTGTGGCCTATAATAATTTAACATGATAACCATAATTATGACTGATAACATATACCAAGACATATCAGAATCTTAGGAATGTTAACAATTTGGAGCACATATTAATAACATATCCATAATAATATAACTCAAAGTTTAAAAGTTATTTCTTATTTGAAAATGCTTCCCACATAATTTAACATATAAAATAATATTTTGATGTATAAAATAATTAATAAAATAAAATTAATTTTCTTTTAGATGATTTAGAGGCCATCTGTCACATCTAAAAGTTGGTTTGAGGTTAAAATACTTAATTTTAGAATTTAAAATTTGATTTTGAGAACCCTATCAAATATGTCAAGATTTAAAACATTTGATCACAATAAGATTACAAGTCACTGTAAAATAAATAGTCAATCATTTAGCCAAAGTGGTATTTAAAACATTTTAAAAAGCAAAAATATTTATTTTTTTTGTTAGAAACAACCCAGTTTTCTAAGGCCATCAAACACCTGAGAGGCTGGGTGAGGTGGTTCACACCTGTAATTGTAGCACTTTGGGAGGCTGAGGCGGGTGGATTACTGGAGGCCAGGAGTTCAGGACCCACCTGGCCAACATGGTGAAACCCTATCTCTACCAAAGAATACAAAAATTAGCCGGGTGTGGTGGCACTTGACTGTGGTCCCGGCTACTTGTGAGGCTGAAGTGAGAGAATTGTTTGAACGCAGAAAGTGGAGGTTGTAGTGAGACAAGATTGTGACACCAAACTCCAGCCTGGGTGACAGAGTGAGACTCTGTCTCAAAACAAACAAACAAAAAACCACACCCAAGAAAGACACCATGAGACAGAATCATCCTCTCGTTTCTACTCCTCCTCCTCTTCTTCGTCTTTTCTCTTTGCATTTCACTCAAAATATAAGCAAAAATATTTTATTATCTCCTGTCAATACTACATGAACTGACTGGACAAGGAAAATGTGGCACATACATACTGTGGAATACTATGCAGCTATAAAAAGAAGATGAGTTCTTGTCCTGTGTAGAGACATGGATGAACCTAGAAACCATCATTCTCAGCAAACCGACACAAGAACAGAAAACCAAATACCACATGTTTTCACTCAAAGGCAGGTGATCAACAATAGAACACTTGGGCACAGGGAAGAGAACAACACTCACTAGGCTAGGTCGGGAGGGTGAAGGAGAGGAAAGGGGAGAGGAGGGACAGTGGAGGGTGGGGAAGGAAGGGAAGGGATAACACCCGGAGAAATGCCTGATATGATGTAGGCAACTGGAGGGTGGGGGATGGAGACAACAAACCACCATAGCATGTATGTACCTATGCAACAATCCTGCAGGATACAGGATGTGCACATGTACCGGAGAGCCCAAAATACAATAAAAAAAAAATTCACAAATAGTCTCATTTACCAAACATGATCTTATATCACATAGAAATATCACATACACATGATACATACAGGCATTCAGACACAGTACAGAAGCAGGTCTTTCAGTGTCATCAATATTTTTCATTTGCCAGCTTCCAAATAGTCTTTGTTTTCTAAATTCATACTACCAATCTTCGAATTACCTGTTTTATTGCCCTAAGCAACAGTTAGATAGGCAACCCTAAATCTGAACTTCTAAAGGGATGACACTTAGTTAAAATTAGGTAGGAAATACGTATCCCAAAACAGAAAGATGAGACTTCAGCTTTAAATATTGTAAGATCTTTTGCTCAAACCAGGAAAGGAGGGTGCAGATAAAGGCCAAGTTAAGACGAGACAACCAGACAAGCATATTAAACAAAGGTAAGTCTTGTTCATACATTTAAAGCAATGCTTAAGAGTTTCTACCGACTCAATCTTTCCTCTCTTTTCAGTGTACAGTGCTCAAAATACACAAAAAGTAAAAATATTTTTTAAACAAAATCCCTTACAAATGAAGACTTCATTTATAGATTTAAATTTATTTATAAAAATGTTTCAAAGTAGCCAATGAAATGCTAGAAAGATGTATTTTGAAGACCAGTTTTAGTTCAGTAGGTGGTCTTTTAAAATTACATTCTATTTCTTAGCTAAAATTACTGAAGTTAAGACAGAGCCCACTAACTAATAAGGCAAATAAAGAATTCTCTATGCATGTATTCAGCATGAATACCTCTGAAAAAGAAGCAAGCTCACTTTAGCTGAGGGGTCTACACTTTGTAAACGCTTTATTCAGCTTTCTCTTGCCTTTTGGGTGGGATAGTAACTTAACCAAAAGGTTAGCACACTCAGTTTTTCTTATCATTTAGTCACTTAGGCTTTTTATTTACCTTCCTAACTCCTTTTTAAAAATAAAATAATAATACTTACATCTTTTTAGAAACTTCTGCACATCAACAAGTATCCCTAGATGAATCTAATGTTGAGGTGCTGATTTTTAAATTCACTTCTTAAAGTGCTGCAGTATTCATTTGGGCATTCCACTGTAATTTTAAATTATCTTTCATAAAATCTTACCTTTTTTTAAGTTTTTGCTGCTTCCAGGACCAATTTATACATGCAAATGTAGGCAGAGCTGGAAGGTAGAGTACTTAGTTCTTCAGAAATTAAGGATCCCATTTTTATGTTGAATGTTGGCTTTGGATTTCAAATACCCTTTATCAACTTGGCCAATATTATTTTTTTCTAACCAAGTACACACACACAAAAATAAAGAAACAAAGAGCATAGAACGAAAAAAATCTCTGCAAGGTTCCAAAAGCTTGAGCTCACACCCTCTTTAGTATTGCCATTCACTGATAGTTTTTGGCTGCTCCAGTCACACATCTGAACACTCTCACTGGATTCATTCCAGTTAATTACTCAATCCAGTTCTCTTCTGGTACCAGTCCACTTTCTGTCACAACTTCCAAACCTAGTTCAGATAAAAGACTTACTCAAACAAATTTGGATAACTCAAATGCAAATCTATGAAGATTTAGAATCCAAGCGAGAACCTACAATCTCCAGATGCTACAAGAGCAGCGGACACAGTGGGTCCAGCCGGTATCTTGCTTGGTCACTTAATGCTTCTGGGGATTACAAGAAGCTTTACATTGATCCCATTTGTGACACCATCTACAATGATCTGCACGTGTACCCCAGAATTTAAAGGATAATAAATAAATTTTTTTCAAAAAATCAAAAATAATATTGAAAAATTAATTAAATTAGTTATGGGGTCAATCAGCCTTTATTGTTATTCTTGTTGCTGCTGTTAGTGTTTTAACTATAGAATCTAGTGAAAGTTAATCATTATTACAAGATAAATCACATTACTATGTAATATTACAATTTGGAGATTATAATAGACAAAATAAATCAATGCAATATGTTATCTTAAAATAATGTCTTTGGCTTTTAGACTAATGATATATATTAAGTGATGAGTTGTTTATAATAACCATGAAAATCAACCAAAAATCAGTAGAGAGATTATGTTAAAATGGATGGCCAGATCCTGGTATTCTACAAAATAGCAGCACTTGACTTACTTAAAATAGATAAATCCCTGGACATTTACACCCTCCCAAGATTAAACCAAGAAGAAGTTTAATTCCTGAATAGACCAATAACAAGGACTGAAGTTGAGGCAGCAATTGCTTGAATAAAACTTTTCACTCATTTTATTTGTTATAATATGAACTGTTTAAGTTTTTAAGGAAAATATCTAAATTAATATCCATAAAATTTAACATTTTACTTTTATGGAACAGATAAGTTCATTAGACTCAACTGAGCCTACATTTTTTTGAAATTTTCCTAGCTTAGTAGAGTGCAATGCTAAAAGTGTCAAAGAAAACCAAAGATGGACATAAGTTAAAGCAGCAAAAATATATTTTATTAAAAATATTAAGTCTTACAATGGGAGAAATGAGATTCAAGCATCAAACTGAGCTAAATTCTGAATATAGCATAGACAAGTGGTGATTTGTAGCAGTGTTCAGTGGTTAATGAATAAAAAATTACTAAGAGGAAGCTTGAGGGTTAGGAGGAGATTCTGGCTAAACCAACTTGACAGGATTCTTGCTGAAGGCAAGTCAGGTTATATACCAATTGCGGGGGACTTGGAATTTGATCTGATATCAAGGGTGGTTAGATATCAAGGGTAAAGATTCTTGCTAAACTGACTTCCAGAAGTTTTGATAAATCTAGGTTAGGCAAAGACAAACAAAACTTCCAAAAGTCAAGATCAAGTTGAGAAAAAGATTCACAGCAGCCTGACTAAAGTTTGGTCAAACTGAGACTCTTTGTCAAAGCTCAAAAATGAACATGGGACGACTAAATTATACTTTGTATTCTCAACTAAAAAGAAATTTAAGTTATATAATGTATTTTAAATTACTTTTATTTGTCATATTTAAAATAACTTTTATTCCTTTAGGAAAAGCAAGCCATAGTTTTTGAAATATTTGATAGAACTATTTTATACCCTGATAGAAACAGTAGGTACTTATTTTAGTTGGTTTCATTCTGATATTGTATACGTAGTAGAGACTAAGCACAGTGAGATGAAACTGCACATTCCACCATTCTAAGTGGACAACATTTGGAACTTACCTGGCATATGACCTTTGCATTATCTCCAAATATGAAAAAAATAATATGGAATGAGAAAATGAAACCAACATTTTCTAAATTTCTGCCACTGAAGAAGATGATGGAAAATATAGACATTTTAAAAAATTAAATTATGTTGGATTAAACACTTAAGAGATATCATCCTCTCAGTTTTTCTCTTTGCTTCTTTGTAGCTGTATTCTCCTTTAAAAATCATAATTAAACTTTACCAATAATAATCTCTCTCTTTTTTTGGCTGCTTAAACTACTTGGAGTAAATGCTGAGTAGCCTGTGAGAGAAAATTAGCTGTAGGCACTAATAAAATGTATAAAAGTTGAAGTAACTGCTGGTGGGTTTTCATCCATTTAGGGTTTTTTTCTAATTAGTTCTAAGGGATAGTTCTGAGGTTAGCTATCTCTATATTATTCACAATGGAAAAGACAATCTAAAGTGAGAAATATACACAGTAATTTTTAATGGTTCAGAAATATTGCTTTTAATTAAAAGGAGTTCTCTAAGAATTCTTTACATGTTTTAACTTTATTACAATTGGTAGCTAATATACTACCTTGGTGTTTTCATTTATAATTGAAAAATTAAAAATTCTGTCTTTTAACTGTTTAAAAAATAAAGATAAGTCAAAAGGAAAATCTGTTTATTGCTATAAAATCAAATCTTCTCTGATTAAAAAAAATCCATAAACAGGGAATGACTGTTACTGGAATGGTATTTATTATGCTATAGAATGTAAATTATTGTATGAGTATATTCTGATGAATTTCTTCTTTACAATAATGACTTACATGGAAAAATATGACTATTCAGCATATTTCTCAATTATATCACTTTGTGGTTTTTAATTCTTGAGACAGAAAGAAAAAAGGTTAGGGAGAAATATAAAAATAATTCTGAAATTATCTATCCTGGAAATTCCTGCAGGAAGCCAATTTTTTCTTCATTTTTTGAGCCAAAAGATATTTTTATTACAGGATAAGGCCAAGAGAAATACTGAAATAATATTATCATAATAGGAAAATACCAAATGCCCACAGGGCTCCAAAACCAAAATTTCTGGTAAAAATAGCCCTGGATCCTGGATACTACCCTAATTTAAGTCATATATTGGATATCAGATGTGATTTCTAATTTTCACCACAACCTTAATTTATCACTCTTTCACAGATGAGGACTTTGAGTTTTGTGATGCTTAATTAGCTTGCTGTGTTCCTCACAGCTTGAAAATGCCTGAATGATATTCAAACCAAGTTATATATAACACTAATGTCTCTTATCTTTCTGCCTTATCACTCTAACTTCTCATTATCTGTATGCATTTACACAGTTTTCTTAGGCAAATCGTCTTGGAACCAGAAAATCTGGGTTCAGCAGTTGGCTTTGTGTGACCTTTCTTGTCATGTGACCTTGGACAATTTACTTCTTTGGGAGTCCCAGGCTCATCATCTCTAAAAAGGGGATGATAGTGATAGTATTATCTCATGCAGTTTCTTTGAAGCTCTAATTCAGTGAAGATCAAGTGAATATATGTAAAAAATGTAGAACTCTAGGTGGAGCATAGTGAGTGTTATATGTCAATATTACTATTATTCTAATCTTCCTCTTTCCTTAATTTCCTTATTCAGATTGCTTAATGAAGATAATGATAACATAATTTTATGCTATTTAATGCAAACAATTTAATACCAACTCTAAAGCCATAAAATTAGAATGACCTTTAAATTATTAAAACAGTAATTCCTGCATAAAAATAATGATATATAATGTTGAGAGTGATTAGTGTAGCTGTGAATGTTTTCTTATATCCAGGATCAGGGGATAGCCATATAATTTGAATGGTGAATAATATTGAATTTTGAGATCATTCAATAACATTAAATTTAAAAGAGGCAATAAGCAAAGAAAAGTGTCCTTTCTTCTCTGAAGATTGAATCACCTAATATAAGCAAAGCACTTAGAACAGTGATCGGCATATAGCAAATACTCAATAAATTTTGACTATTATTTTTATGGTTTATTCACTATTAAAACACTCAATGTCTAACAAAACACCTAATATTAGCATGCAATATAAATTTGTGAGATTGTGTTAGAAAAATATAACATTAAGTGTACCTGAGGGATAAATGAATTAATGTCTACACCCTTATTTTTCCAAACTAATGTAAAAGGAAGAAAATCTACCCAGGATAATTATTTTAATTTAAAATTTGTCACAGATATGGGCAGCTGCCTGACATTAAATGAGAAATTGAGACGTAGATGTTGCCAAAGAATTAACATCCCTGGATCCCTGGGACTTTAATGATTAACATGATATAAACTTTTGCTTTCAAGTAGGGAAATCACATTATTTAAGGTGACAGAAGTAATGTTTTCATAACAATTCTTGTCAATATTATGTTTTATGTTCAATATTATTAGAGCTTTTATGATAGTGAGCATAAAAAATTAACAGGAAAATCCACTTGACTACCACCAAAAGTGCAAAATTTTTGTGTGACATGGGATTATTTTAGAGTACATATCTTTATCCAGTGCAGAGGGGGTTAGCAGAAACAAGAGTGTTCTTTTAGCTTCAAATTAGGCAAGTAACAGATTGTCCAATAAAAACCAGAGGCTATGAAAAAACATCCCAGTTGCTTCAAGAGTGCAAATAATGAGTCCCAGCATAAGACACAGAGAAAATGCAAAAATGAAGGAAAAAATTTCCGTCAGAACGTATCTGGGTTCTCTACAGACATTTGTTGGCTAAAAATCATTTTGCAGCTCACATTCATGGAAAATGTTTCCTCCTCTTTCTCTCCCCGCCTTCTTTCTTTTATTCTTCACTTTCTCTTCCTTCCTTACCTTTCTTTCTTTTTTCAACAAATATTTGTTGAGCAGCTATTACTTTCCAAGCACTCCTTAAATATGAAGGATACTGTGATGAACAAATCAGATACAAATCCCTGAAGAACAAGGGTAGATAAAATTTCTAGTGGGAAAGGAAAAAGAAATACAGAACAGTTAACAAGTAAACAAAATATGTCCATTTGTGATGTGGAAACAAATAAAAATAAGTTAAGGAAATAGGACAGAAAATGATTTGGGATGATAATAGTATTTAGAGAGTGCCTTCTGATAAACAAAACAAAACAAAGAAATGCCCTTTGAAAAGAGGGACATGATATCTAGGGCAATATTATGTCAGATGGAGGGTAAAGGCAAGTATGGGAGCCCTTGGGTAGGATATCTAGTGCTTTCCAGAAATACCAAGAAAGCTAGTATTGCAACAGAAATGCTGGGAAAGACAGTGGGGACCACACAGAGTCAGGACTGGCAAAGTCATCAATGTCATAGGTTGTACTAGGGATTACAGATGTAAAATAAAGTATTAAAATATATCACTGAAGAAATCTGAGCAGCAAGACTTGTGACCTAATATGTAATGTTAGAGTCAGCAGTCAAAGATTTGTTGTATATTTTGGGTGACTTATTTTCTCTACATCGTGCTTAGTTTCCGAAAGTCAATGAGACTTTTTATTCTTCGAGTGGATCCAAATTTCTCAGTGGAAAATGTTTCTTATCAACATTCTGTACCACTTAGAAAATTTAAATATGATGTCCCCCATATAGACATCAAACCTTACTATACGTTTTTGGAATCAAATTTTAAAATATATTTTTAATAATCCACACCAATAGACAGGAACATTTTAGTCACTATTTAGGTCAGATTTCCATACTTCGGATGGAAGTGCATTCAAAGTCATTTTTTGCTATCCTTTCTGAGTAGTTTTCATTTCTCAAATGATTGATAGCCCAAAGGAGATTCATTTGAATGTTGTCTTACTCCACATGAAAGCTGTTTGTTTATAAATGTATAATTAATGGGTAATAGTTCTTTGAATATGTATGTGACATTTATTTGTATCATTTTCAAAACAATTTTTAAAGAAAAGCTTAAAAAATAAATCTCTTATATGTGACTGTGACATGCTGATAAATATTTCCTTTTTGAGAAAAAATATATATTAATGCATATAAATTATTATAAATTTGCTGTTAGAAGAAATATGTAATACACTTACAAATACAAATATGTAATGTAATACTATTATAAATTTCATACAGCCATTAATTCTCACATAATGCTTTTATTGATTTTTGCTGTGCTTTGTATCTGTACTCAACCTATTGTTACAACTCAACCTTGATTTGACAATGGTTTTGCAATCCAACTGGCTGTTTTCTATAATTGCTAGTTCTGTCATATCTTAATGTTCTTTATCTTTTCAGTTACATAATTAATAGTTATTTAATCCTAGTTAATCACTTTATGTATTGTTTCTTTTAAAAAGTAGTTGCTGGAAATTCTGTTTCTTAATGGACCCTAATAGATATACATAATGGCCTAATATTGCCAGTCACATCAAAATCCGAAATTTACAAGTGACAAAAGTTCGTTGCCAGCCATTTTCCTTTGTTTTTGTAAAAAGTACTACAATTTTTCCTTGTTTTGTTTGAAAGATATCTATTAAACTGCAAGATCAATCATGCCATATAACCAAAAGTTAAAATGTTGCTAGAGGCCATGTAACAGAAAAAGGAGAAACAGATTAATTTAATTTCATTGCCTTCATCCTTGATTAACAGCAATATGTATTTCCTGGCTACTAAATTTTTCATAGGTACTTACTTATGTTGAGATCTATTTGTGTTAGAATCCCTCTCCTTTCTGTCTTCCTGGAATACTGAGGTCTAATCTGTAATATCACTTATTATCTTTCATAGTTAATTATAGGATAGAGCTAAAGATTCCAGTTAGGAAGATAATCAGCTAATTTTAGAAGTAGGGGCAAAGTGTATGATCATTAATTGTCTCCTAAAAAATTGTATTTATCTATCCTTTCAAAAATGTTTCAGTGGGACCCTTGGGTTGTTAAAGCCAAGACAGTGACTTCCCCTGTCAATACCGAACCAGACTGTTTTCAGGTCACTGCTGGTATTAGTAACAGCACAGTTCTATTGCTACACATCTTTGGTTTTTACTTTTTCTGCAAAGACTGCTGAGATGGATGGAAATTGTTATCAACCACTAAGGTAATTTTTTTGTGAAATAAGTGCTGTGTACTTCAAATGTTCTTAGCTCACTACATATCATAGCAGTTACTTATATACTGTCACAGAAAAATGAATATTTTTCTGAGCAATAAAAATCCACATTTTACAAATCTATACTTTACACCATTGGTATTTTGCAAATATATTTCAAAGTGATGCCATTTCACATTAATTATTTTTTTACATTTAAAAACAGTTTTTCATTTTTAAACCTTAAGCTATTAATTGGGGTATTTTCTACTATCAGATATAAAGATTTAGATGTACTTATATTGTAATCATATTATGTATTTTTAATACTTGTATATATGCATATACTTATACATATATGTATGTAACTTTTTAGTACATAGTTTGTTCTGATATAATTTACTAATTATTTAAGACACTTCTGGTGACAAGAACAGCAAGTTATTGTCCTTATTATTTCCTAAATTCCAAGTGTCTCAGAGTTATTTTGAGTAATTTGTAATAAGTGCCAGTTCTTGAGGTGCTTACCAATTGATTTAATCCAATTACCAAATTTCGTGTTACTTGACACAGAGATTACTTAAAAAATTTGACTATACTTGTTCCAGGATCAGCAAATGAATCATAAGAAACTATTTTCCAGTAAACATGCTGCCTTGACCTTCTGTAGAAGGTACCAGGAAGAAATGCTATATTTCCGATAGCCTAACGGAGGTATATTTGTTTCATTTTGTAGGACATAATCTGTATTTTGCACTCTAATGTGACCTAATTCATACAAATAATCAATACACTTTTGCAAAGATTTTGAAGTACTAAATTAATGAAATCATTGATTCTACATAGGTCAAATTGAACAGCCTCAAAATTAGGAATGAGCATAATAAATGCACAATTAATCCTTTCTGGATTCTTTGGAAGAGGCAAATATTTATTAACAATATACATGTTCAGCAAAATGAATGATGGAGACAAAACCATGAAAGACTATATTTGATTCTGAGAAATCTTCTAATTGCTGCTAAACATTTCTTGGAAGGCAAGGTGTTGACATAACAGAGGCTAGTCCAAAACACACCTACTAGACTGTAGTGTTAATGAATAGAGTTCTCAATTTTATAAGCTAAAGTTTCTATGGGAGGGGGTCACTTTTAGGACATCTGGATTAATGAAGTTTTAAATAAATAATAGTAACTCTTTTGTTTTTTCCAATGTGTTCAATGAAGTAAGACAGTTATCTTAGGGAAAAAGGAAGGAAGGAAAGGAAGGAAGGAAGGAAGGAAGGCAGGCAAAGATTTATTTTTCCTAATGTTTTGTTTTTAGTTCATTTTTTTTTCTATCATAGCGTATTTTGAAAGACTGAGATTAAGACATAAGTCTAATTTAAAAGGGGACATTCCCGGAGTATATATTTTATGTGTTCTTTGAACTTACATTTAGCACAGGCAATAGAATACTCTTTAACTTCATGTGTCCCAGCTTAGTTCACTACAACATGACTTCGAACTTCATGCTCTACACTGTTCCTTGGGGACCAGGTGATGTAATGAATTATCAGACAGTAATTCTCTGCACAAAGCTAATATTATTTTTATAGTACTAAATATTTCTTATGTTTTTGATACTACAACTGACCAGCTGTTAATGGAAAAAAAATTACTTAGCCTCTCTTTAGCTCAGACTCCTAATTTTCTCAAGGTTACCATAAGGATTAAATGTGTTAAGAAATGGATACATAAAATTAGGTAGCACACAGCAAGTACTCAATATTACTATTATTATCTGCTAAAAAGAATTGTTCACTCTGTGATGGGAATATTTTTTGTTCTTGTGGTATTTTCTCCTCTCTCTCTCTTTTTTTTTTTATCCCCAGTACCGAGAAGAGTATCTGCAATAGAGTAGGAATTTCTTTCTTATAGTTAAAAGACTGAATGAGTGAGGTAAATGAATGCTTCTCTACTTTTCCTATCGTTCTTTCACATAATTACCAAGAATTGATAAAGCTTACAATTTAATATTATATATTTAAAGGGATTTAAAAAAACTCAATTGATGACTTTCAACAAAAACTTTTCTATACTGTATAAAAAGGTATTTCGTGATTAATTATTTTTTAGTCATAGGGTTAAATAAGGAGTACGTCAAAACCTTAAGCAATCCCTCTGAAATATTTCAAGGATTGTTCTATATTTCTTTTGATGACTTCAAGATGCTCCCAATGCTTTTGTGAATCCTTTGGCAATTGGAAACCTGAATAAATTTTAAGTTGGAAAATTTGAGTTGAAATCGAAATATGCTGTGACTCTGGTAAAGTACAAGACAAAACTGAACAATTTATTACAAGAAAAAAAAATGAAAAAGAAGCCCCAAAAATCTTTACCTCAAACTTCAAGATAGTTGATTTAAAAGTTAGGAATTTTTCCTTTTAATTGCCAGATGATCTTTACATTTCGTACTTTCCTTAAATTGAGAGTCAGAACTTAAAATTTTACTCTTGACATCATTTGACAGATTTTACTC
The DNA here is from genome assembly GCA_036589455.1 of Ateles fusciceps. Lineage (NCBI taxonomy): Eukaryota > Metazoa > Chordata > Mammalia > Primates > Atelidae > Ateles > Ateles fusciceps. The sequence continues at coordinate 963,459 of JAZHEH010000589.1, forward strand.
TTGACACATTTTTTTATAGAACCTTTACTATCTATACATTTTAAAAAATATATTTTTATTTTAATTTTGCCTTTTTGAGTTTCCAATCTTAATCATTATTTAGTTAGTTGGCTCCCAGTCACTGACACCATATGCTCTGTGAAGTGCTAATTATATTGTCAGATTATACAAATGTTTCATAAAAATAGTGATGACAATAATTTTGGTAAAATTGCTCTTTTCAAGCCAGAATTATGTGATAGTTTAACCAGGAAAATTATTAGTGCATAAGAAAAGTGGCCCTGTAGACTTAGATTTATTTTTGACACTTTGGTGGCTTAGGGATGCTATGTTTAGGACAGCAAGGATATTGGACACTTACTAGCACAAGTATAGTAGAAAAAAACCCCGCTTTCCTTTTTATGAAACATATTTATATTTTTAATTCTGAAACTTAGACTTTGGCTTTATGACATTGTGTTTTAATCATTCATGTGAAGAACAGTTTACAAAATGATTGCTTATATTTTATAGTTTTTGTTAGTCATATGTTGTCATAAACTTCGTGTTTGTGTGCAGTAGACATTAAAATTATTGATAAAATGAAAATATATATTGAAGTGGAAAACATATGAAGCCTAACAAGTTTATATTCTCAGTTAATCTTATTGATCCTGGGTCCTTTATGACAATAAAGTTTGTCCTGAGGAACATGGGTATTATCTATGTGCTATGTTCAGTGTGATCAGTTATGATTCTTATTTGCATGCTATCCAGTTTTGTGTTTGCCATGTAAAATTAAGAAAAAATTGACACCCCAATGCTATTTGCTCACAAAAATGCATGTACTGATGAAATCAGATTTTCTGTAAATTGCTTTACTGCAGTAATAACAAAGTGTTAATTTAACTTGTTAGAATTTATATGCCATAATAAAAAAAAAGACTCTTAGAGAAACAAATGCAAGAATATACTTCTAAAATTGCTGAAATACATAAAATAAGATTCACATCAATGGCATATTTTTCAAATTAGTCCACTTATGTATAGTCTCATTAACACTCTATGTTAATGTGTCATGATTCCACTTTCATCATTTATGAGAGTCATGTTTATTTCACCTAATGTCTTTTTAAAAATTTGGTACAGATACAAGGCCTTCAGCATTCTGTGTACTCACTGAATTGTCCTGGAGAGTCTCAGCAATCTTCTCCTCTGAGGCAACACTACCCACATTTATTACCTATTGCTTCGGACTAACTAGAGTATATTTTATTTAAAAACTTTTCTTTCTGAAATGTGTCACTTATGCATGGAAAAATTTTGGAAAATAAAGAGTCATAAAGGAGAATAACCCTCACAATTCTCCTGCACAGAGAAAACTACTGCTAACATACTGATTCCATTTATGGTTCTTTGTAGTGCCACTAAATATTTTTAATAAACACAGTTTTTTATAATACACTGTTTTATAATACACTGTTAAAGTATCATTTCCTGTTTTGAGCATTATTGTCACAACTACCCTAGGAAGTAAATCTTAAATATACTATTGCTTTATTCTTAGAGCTGATTACTGCTGGAAGCAGAGTTTCTGAATCACAGGTTTAACCAGATTTAACTTTCTAAATGCGTATTTCTGATTTATGTTGAATTGATGAAATAGGTCATTTCTTCATTGAAAAGGAGAAAGACATTGATAATAAGTAAATATTGGACACACTGTATATTTTTCCTGCCTCTCAGCCCACCGTAAAGGTATATGATTGCCTCAAGGGCCTTTCAGCTTCCTGGTAGACTCAGATATCTGAAACATGTCTAACATATACCCCATTTTTTTCAGGAGCACATTTTCAAATTGTAGCCAGTATACAAGCTGAACTGCAATTATTTTTGCGTCAACCTCATATTTAAAAACCTTCCTATTATATGCCCAATATATACCTCTCTTGGATTGATATACATAGGATTATAAAAACTATCTATGGAGATCTTACCAATGGATAGTGATTTTTTTAATATAGTATCATCAAAATAATAAAAAAAAAGATTGATTATTAATTACATGCCAGGTAATTGTCTTTCATATGTATTTCTTCATTTATTATTTATGATAAAATTTTGAGATAGGTGTCCTTATTATCATCACTTTACAGATGATGAAATCAGGACAGAAATGTCAGGTAACTTGTCCCAAATCCCAGAATTATCCCACCACTAGAGAGGATTCAAGCCAGCTGTTCTGACTTTACAGACTTAAAGCCTTGGCCATTGACTTTATTAATTAATATAGAAAGAAAATAGAATTTCAAAAAATAATTTAAATGGAGTTTTCTCACCAAGTTTAAGACAACATTATTTGGTACTTGGAAGAAAGCTTAATTATCAATCTAACAAGTAAATCCACTTGTGAGAGCCCTGAATAAAGAAATATGAGAGAAAGAAATAAACTGCAGAGTTGATCTAATATACCTAATCATATGACTCCTGAAATTTTTTTAGAGAAAGCAGAGGTAAAAGAATATGTGGTACTTGTAACGAGCAACTTGGACTTATGATTTTTGCAATTTTGGTAGGAATAATAGAAATTAGAAAAAAAGAGATGTTACAAAGTAGAAAGTAGAGATCACAACTTAATATCTAAATGACTATGAAGTGAAGTAAATAAACAAGGTGTGAAAAATTATATAGGGCAGTGTCTTTGAAGATAAAAATTGCTCTGTGTCATTATTTCAAATATCATGTATATCATAAAAATTAAAACTACAAATGACTTATTTTTGGAAAATTTTTTCTATTTTATGTAGAATACATGTATATACATAAAATGTATATATGTGTCTGTATGTGTAGATACACACAGTGATACAAACCATATCATTGTCTATTCTTGGTGAAGTTTGTAAGTTCACACTGTATATTTACTTGTTTAACATATGGTTATAGCAACAAAAGACAGGACATGATCTTTCTCTGATGCTGGAGAAAGAATCACTAAATGGAACTGGATTCACCCTGGCAACACTAAAATGTGGCTATTATTAGTATTCTACTACAAGTTGTTGAAAACCCAACAATGGAAATTGGGATGATGGAGAAAATTGGTTACTCTTACAAGAATACAGGCTAAGAGGTGGATATGAGCACAGTCATACTTAACAGCAGAGGTAACGTAATGGAACCCACAGGGTAGGATCAGTGCAAGAGGCTCTATGAAAAGCCATATTTTGCAATGGGAAGTTTTTCTGTTTTCATTAGATTTTTACTGAATTGTCATTAAATCTAGAAAATAGTTTCATCAATTCTGTAGTTTTTTGGGGTTTGTGCAGTTAGGGTTGGAAAATTAGAGAGAAAAGAGTTTGTTTATTTTTTTATTCAAAATCTAGTATTGTGCATTGGTAGCTACCGGTGGGTGGAGGACAAAAATACATAGCATGGAATTGTCAGTGAAGTATGAGACATTGTCTAAGACTGGAATAGCAAATGTGAAGAAACCTGTGAAGAAAGAGTGAACTCTGCTATTTTATAGGCATATACAATATTGCTTGGAGATCGCAGGATTATCTGTTAAATTAGGTTTATAATGTGGTATAATCTAGATTACATATAATCTATAGTTAATTGGGTAAAATGAGACAATAACATTTCGATGCCTGCATAGTGAAAGGTAATAATCTAATCATATAATGTCAGAAACTTTAATTTTTAGAAAATTGAATAAGAATCCTCTAGATTTCAGATAGAAAATGGATAGAGCACTAAGTTCCTATCATAATAATTATATAGAAAAGCGATAATGATTTTTGTCAATAAATGTTTTGAAAATGTGACAATGAACGTTGTTTGGTTTTGCTTTGTTTGTTGCAGCAGTAAGTAGAACTTAACCTTAGTGCTAAAGTATTTACTCCTATAATCTATCATTCATTCCTTTAATTCGTTACTTGACTGTGATAAATAGCTTATAAAAGGTTTCAGTGAATTCAAGGGAATAAAACAAAAAGAACTTTGGCCCTACTAACATGAGTCAGAAAATATTATTAACTCATTCATTAAAAACCTGTTTATCAACTGTAGTCTCCATGATGTGCAATAGGTCTCTTGAACTGATTCCTCCTAACTGAAATTTTGTGTCCTTTGATCAACATTTATTCCATCTCCCCCACTCCCAGTCTCTGATAACCACCATTCTACTTCATTTATATGATTTTAACTAACAATATATTGTATATTTAAGTGCTGAGAGCAGATGTTAAGATTTTCTATCATAAAAAAAAATGATCAGTATGGGAGATAATGTATATGCCTAGGAACTTGCTTAATGTTCAAATGTGGATGTTTACAACATCAACTTCTATCTTTTAGAGTCTACATCAGGATCTGAAACTCTAATTGGCTGCTTTAGCACTAAATAATGCTAAGAATTCTGATATTGTTTTCTCTCTTTATTTCTGGTAACTCAAACACCCAATTTCATTTTTTCCAAGCCCAGATATGTTTGTTCTTGCTTATGTTGTAAGTTTTATTTTGTATATTTATTTTCTTAATGATTTCATCCAAATCTATTAGTTTAAACATATGTATTCTGTGAATTTTCCCAATTTACATACCTAGTCCAAATATAGTCCCTAAATTATACTGTTATATCCAGATGCTTTCTTGAGCTATGATGCCTAAGATGCCTTCTTAGATGCCTAAGAAGACTTCTCAAACGTGGCTAAAACACAATTCACATACAATACATTTGGATTTCCAGATGAAACCTGGTCCTCTTGCATTTTTTGCCATATTAGTAAATAATATCTCTATTCTTTGGTTAGACAAGATGACTTTGGAAGCATAATTGATTCCCATATTTTTAATGAATTCCTGTTTAAACTTCCAAGAAATGTTGTGGACAATTTCCCTGAAGTATTTCTAGGATCCAACTACTTCTCAACACACTTATAGCATCTACCCTGATCCAAAGTCCAGAGATTTTTACTGTAGTAGTTTACAAACTTGTCTCCTTGCTCTCACTTTACCCTGCTGCCTACCTAAATTCAACAGGGTGGATTCAGTGACCTTCTAAAAATCCAAACCGTATAACATTATTCCACTTCCCGAAATCCTCCAATAGCTTCCTTCCCACCGCCTTCAGAATGAACTCTAATATACTTCTCAGGATTCACAGAGTGCTGGCAGTCTAGTCCATAACCACACCTTTCAGAACACTTCATTTAACATTGTTCACACTCATTGGCCTCTGCACAGTTACTTGAAAAGTAAGGTTAAATCATATGAAACAAGTGTTTGGATAGGTGAAAAGTGGTAAGTTTTGGAGTATTGTATCTGTTTTGACTTCATAAGAAAACTCATCCTAGGGCAGCTATAGTTGATGCGGTCTTTCCTCCCAATAACCACTTGAATCCTCATTTCTCTTATTTGAAGTATTGCTTAAATATCATTTTATAAAGAAGTCTTTTCTCACCTTTTTTGTAAAAGTGATAATGCCTACAATTCTTTTATTTTTATCCTGCTTTATTTCATCAGACATGTCACCTCTTAACCTTACATATTGATTTGTTTATTCACTGTATTTTTTCACTAGAATGTAAGTTTCTTAACGAAAAGGGAAAAATGTCTGTTTGTTTATTGCATGATCTTATTCCTTGTAAAAGTATCTACCTTATAGGAAGCACTATAGAAATATGTTTAATATATGAAATAAGTGACATATAACAGTCAGTATTTATAAAGGCCATCCAAATCAGGTTTGCCTTCCTGTAGCTAGATGGATTAATTTGTGTAGTCTGCTTAGTAAAATTTGAGAGCTTTTTTGACAGTAGTAATAAGACCTTATAGATAAATTGCACACTGGATAGTTAAAACTGAAATCTAGCCGCTATGTTCATATAGAATTGAAAAGAAACGCCCATTAAGGTACAAATTTGAGAATCAAATCCTAAATTCTCCAACCTTATCAAGGCACGACCCATCAGCTATTGTTTTTCTTTTCCTATAAAAAACATATTTGTTCTATTTTTTTTCTCTTTATGAAATTTGTATGTGTTCAACTGGTCACCCTGGAAAGCTTTACAGAGAGTTACCATGTAAATTAAATATATTTTTAGCTTTACAGAGATGATATTACCATGTAAATTATCAATATATATTTGCTTAGTTGAACTAAAATATTATAAAACACATCTAGTCATCATGAAATATCTTCATAATATTTAAATTTATGCAACCCCAATATCTTTTGTACCATCTGAGCATAATTTAATAGCAGATAAAAATCACAAAAAGTTAAGGACTGATCTATTTAGTTAGGGGTTGTCTTGAGTTGAAATTAAAACCCTGCTGTTTCACTGTACTTTCAGAAAAGACTTGTTTAGAGTCCTTGAACACTTACGGAGACCATCCCTCAATTGTTTATTAATCACTGGGTTTACTGAATGGTACATGATCCCTCTTATAAAGATCTGCTATGATTTAATTAAGAAACAGGCAATATTATTGCAACCTGACAAGAAGTATATAGTAAATGTTATGGTTGATATTACTTATTATATTTTATAATTGTATAGTATTTAATTTTAATTAGGAGAGTTTTATATGGAATATTATTTCTGTAATATCTCAAAGTTTTGTGCTTAATTTCCACTTTTCATTTACAACAAATTTTTACATTAATCTTCAAATCTAAAAATGTGGCATATATTTATGTCTTAATTGTTAGTGACATTATTTAATACTGACGTTTTGTAATAATTAGAACTGGACTTTCTAATAATAAATCACTTGTCTAAATGTTCTGGGCATTCCAATGAAAATCTAGTCTAATATTGTTTCATGTACTAAGACATGGCATTTCCTTTAATATTTTGCAGCCATGAGAGTTGTCATTTCTATCTTTTAAGGTATCCACTATAGCAAAAGAAAGCTGATTATAATATATTTCATGGTATAAAAGTAAAAGTAGACCACTTCTGCAGTGTCATCTTCCTCAAGATACTAAAAGTACAAAAATTATCTCAGGACTCATATGTTGAAAATTTAATGAATACTTGCATTGGGGATTTTATGGAACAAAATGCCATTATTAATCAAAATTTGCCATGCTAATTTCAGAGTCTATCAATTTCAGGCATGTTTATCACATGGCTTTGGAAGATTAAATAATTTGCAAAACTATTTGTAAACAAAAGTTTTAGAGCAATATTTTCAGAAATCATTTGAATAGCAGGGCATGAAAAAATGACAGCATTTTCATTTAATGTTAACATTGCTCATTTTCTCTTATCTGTTATTAAGCATGACAACATGAAAGTTGTGCTCAAAATTTTAATGAGTCGTATTTTTTATTACTGCTATTGTAAGCACATATGATTTCCCTCTATTTTTTATTTTATTTTAAAAGCTTTAGTTTTACCACACAAAGATAAACATTGTCCGTATGTAGATATATCTTCTTCTAGAATTTTTCTTAAGAGTGTGAATATACAGTTGGTTTTCTGATCATAGCTGTTACTTTCTTTTAAAAAAATGATAAGAATATTCAACAGGAGATCTACACTCAACACATTTTAAGAGAACACTGCAATATTGTTTACTATATATATAGTTACAGTTTAGTCACAACACCAAGAATCACAGAAATTTAATTATTACAACTTCTATGGATGTTAAAAGGATAGTAGGAAATTATTATGGACAAGTGTTTGACAACAACTCAGATAAAAAGTTAGAGAAATGCCTTAATTACAACATATTTATTAAAAAAATTGAATTTGTGATTAAATATTTTTCTACAGAAAAATGAAATTTAAGAAGAAATGGTTTCACTGGAGATTTCTATCAAACACATGAAAAATAATTCTAAACAAACATTTCCAGAAAGCTGAATAGGACAGAATACGTACCAATTTATTTTATGAGACCAAAGAGACAACACTTTATAAAGAAAGTTATATACCAATAACTCTCATATACATGGATTAAAAAATTAAAGTTTCAGCAAATCAAAATTAGCAATATATTAAAAAGACAATACGTCATAATCAAGCAAAATTTGTTTCAGGAATTCAGGTTTGGTTTATTTCTTAAAAATCAGTATAACTCTTCATATTACCATATTACATACTAAAAACCACATTATGACATCAATAGAGGTAGAAAATGCACAGGAAAAAAAATCTAATATTCATCTATTTTTGACCAAAAAAACTCAGTAAACTAGACATAGGAGGGAAATTTCTTAAGCTGATATAGGGAATTATGAAAAACATATATTTGACATCATGCCTGTCATGTATGTTTTTCATACATTTCCTATATCATTCAGTGAAAGATTGAATACATTTTATTTGGTGTTGGAAAAATACTAATAGTGTTTTCTCTCATCACATCTATTAAGCCCTTGCACCAGAGAAAAAAGCCATTTCCATAAGTCAAGAAGATAAAAGTCACTCAAATGAGGGGGAAAAAAAATAAAATGATTTTTACAGATAACAAAATAATCAATTTTTAAAAATTGCTGAAATTTAAAGATAAGATACTATAATAAGAGTAAGTATAATCATGTTATAGGATACAACCTTAATTTATAGAAATGTATAAAAATTGATTTATGAAAAAATTGCATTTCTATAGACAATCGTCCCTTGGTATCTGCAGAGATTTGCCTTTAGGACTCCCAAGTGGATACAAAATTTGCAAATGTTAAAGTTTCATATGTAAATAGTGAGGTACTCATGTATAAACTATGCATGCCTTCCTAAATACTTTAAATCATCTCTAGATTACTTGTAATACCTAATGAAATGCCTGTACATTAATTCATTACTATGTATTTGACATAGTTTCGGCATATAACAAATTCAAATTTCTTTGTTTGGAATTTTGTAGTTATTGTTTTGAAATATTTTTGATCCATGGTTGAATGAATTCTTGAATGTGTAACTTATGAATACAGAGGGTCAATTGCACTATAAAAGTGAGTAATCAGAAATTTAAGTCATTTAAATTAGCTTTAAAATGATTACATTAAATTGACTAAAATTGAGTTAAAGTGACAATGTATGTACAATTATAGTAGAAAATTAAGTATTTAAAAATAAATCTGGCAAAAGATGTGAACAGTTTTTACACTGAAAATAACAAAACATTGTTGGGAAAAGTTAAAAATGACTTGACTTAATGGATAATCTTGTGAAGTTCATGTGTCAGAATACTCAATATTAATATGATAACAGTTCTCCTCAAAATGATCTATAGATTCATCACAATTACAATCAAATCATCAGCAGATGTCTCTGGTGGAAACTGACAAATGATTCTAAAATTATTATGGAAATTAAAGGGATTTAAGTTTTCAAAGTAGCTTTGTAACAAACACATTTAGAAGACAAATAAAACCTAATGTCACTATATATATTAAAGCTACAGTAATCAGGACAGGTGAAATTTTCAATTGGCTATTTTCATAAGTATGTTAATGCAACCAAATATGGAGTGCAAAACCAGATGTGTACATGTGCGCACACACACACTTAAAACTGATCTTCAACTAAAGTGGAAAGACAATTCAGTGGGTAGTCTTTTGAGACACTGAATACCCAAATGGAAAAAAAAGTACACTGTGGTCTATATAGTACACCATATATAAATTTAAATGAAAGTGGAGCACAGGCCTAAATGATAAATCTAGAACTATAAAACATCTAGACAGGCTGGGTGCGGCGGCTCACGCCTATAATCCCAGCAGTTTGGGAGGCCAAGGTGCGTGAATCACTTGTGTCCAGAAGTTCAAGACCAGTCTGGCAAACATGGTGAAACCCCGTCTCTACGAAAAATATGAAAATTGGCTGGGCTTGGTGATGCATCACAACAGTCCCAAGTAGTCCAAAGGCTAAGGCAGGAGAATTGCTTGAACCCAGGAGGCAGCAGTTGCAGTGAGCCAGTCAGCACCACTGCACTCCAGCCTGGGCAATAGAGTGAGAATACATCTCAACAAACAAACCAATAACTAGACAAACATAGGATTATAAAATAGCTAGATGGAAGAGACATTTTTCAATGTCCTCACCACAAAGAAATGATCAAAGCATGACGTGATGGTCACAATAAATACCTTCATTTGGTCAGTATACAAAATACATACGTATTTAAACATCAAACTGTACCTCATAAATATATACAATTTTAAAAATATATACAAATATACAACATATACATGTATTTAAACGTTAAATTATACCACATAAATATATACAATTTTTAAAATATAAACAATATTTGAGAGTTTGACTTATGTTTTGATTCAGCAGTTTAGAAACACTTTGTGTGGAATCTAAAAAGGGATATTTCAAACTCCACTGTGGCCTATAATTAAAGCCCGAATACCTGGCAAAAAAATCTAGAAGGAAACTCTATGTGAAACTGCTTTTTGATGTGTGCGTTAAGCTCCAAGAGTATCAATGCATCAACTAAATATATCAATTAAGTTTAAAAATAAAATAAATTATTTGTAATCTTGTGTTAGGTTAAGATTGCTTAAGCATGACACCAAATGTTCAATTAGTAAAACTATACTTTTATAAACCAGATTTTATTATAATTTAAAACTTCTGCTCCTTAATAGACACTGTTAAGACCATGAAAATACAAGCCACAGAATGAGTCAATATATTTGCAAGTACTGGATCTGCTGAAGGGATTGTATCCACATCATAGAAATAACTCAAAATTAAATGCTGTAGTCCCCTGCCTCCTTATCCTTGGTTTCACTTTCTGATTTTATTTACCGTAGTTAACCTTGGTTCAAAAATATTAAATGTAAAATTCCAGAAATAAACAATACATAAGTTTTAAATCGTGTGCCGTTCTGAGTAGCATGGTGAACATGCTCTGTTCCACCTGGGGCATGTATCATCGCTTTGTCTGGCATACTCATGCTGCATACATAACCTGCCCATGGGACACTTATTAGCTGTCAGATCAACAGTTCCCCAGAAGGATGAGTACAGTGCAATACAATAGAAGAGAGAGAGAGAAATGGATACAAAGAGAGACAAGATTCACATAACTTTTACTATACTGTTATAATTCTTCATTTTATTAACTTTTTGTTAATATCTTACTGGGCCTAATTTATAAATTAAACTTTGTCATAAGTAGGTATATACAGGAAAAAACATTGTATATATATATATGCAATATGTATATATTATTTGGTACTATCCAATATTTTGCAGATCCACTGAAGGTCTTAAATGTGTCATTTCTATTGCTTATGTGTCTCCCTCAAGGATAAGTGGGGGCTACTGTAATAGCAATACAAATAACACATTTAGTATATGTGAAAAGTATTTGAACAGGCCCTTCACAAAGTAAGATATATGGTGGTATATGTGAACATAAGAGGATACTTCATTAGCCATTAAGGAAAGAGAAAATAAAACCTCAGGGAAATACCATTACATACTTATTAGGATGCTTAAAATTAAAGACTGAAGAAACCAAGTGGTTATGAGGATGTTGTGCAACTGTAATTCTCATAAACTTCTGGTGCGGATGTAAAGTGGTAGAATCACTTTGAACGCCTATTCAACAGATTTTAAAAAGTTAAACAAAAAGCAGCCATATGGAACAGTCATATCTCTACTAGGTATAAAACCAAGAGAAACAAAAACCGCATATCCATACAAACATTTTTACAAGAATGTCCATAGCAGCTTTCTCTGTAATATCACCAAGCTGGAAACAAATTATATATTCATTTACAGGTTAATGAATAAACAGTTATGGTATAAGTATATGGTGTAATCTTACTCAAGCAATAAAAAAAATTAATTGTTGGTATACTACAACATGGATGAATCTTAAAGTCATTATTTTGAATGAGCAAATCCAGACAAAATGACGCTATATATGAGATTATTCTATTAATACTAAACTGTAGAAAATGCAAAATGATTTATATAGGAATCAAGGGGAATAGTGGTTGCCTGGGGATGATACAGAGGTTGTGGCGCAGCAGCAGAAGAAGAAGAAGGGTGACAAGTGGGAACAGAAAACTTATTTGGGGTGATTAATATGTTTCCTATATTGATTGTGGTGATGTTTTCACATATATGTGAATTATATATAAATTTATTAAATTCTGAATATGCAATTTATTATAAATCATGTATACTTAATTGAAATTTATTTTTATAAAGCAAAAATAAGCAAAATAAAACAGTTAAAAGAAAAAGACAGACAAAATTTTTTCCTGAATTTTGATGATTTACTCTTGTTTAAACAAGCAGTTGATGCTGCAGTTCCTAGCAACTAAGGCTTAAATTGAATTATGCTTCATTATAAGTTTTCCCAATAGAATGAAAGAAAGTAAATATATTTATTTGAGTGGACAAACTTTTTTCAGTCACAATTGAAAGTGGAATTTATTATCTGGAGTTTTATCTAAATGCTAATGTCTTCAACTACAGATGTGCAACAGGCTAAGAAATATGTTTTTTAGTCTAAAATTCTCATATTGGTTTTCTATTAAAGCTGAATGCCTATGAATAAATTGAAATTTAGTAAAGGAATTTTTGCAGGAATCTAAATTAGATGTATTATTTTCTGATATTTTAATGAAAACAAAATTCATGAAAGGAACTTACAAGAAAAAAGTGAAATGAATAGTTGGTATGTCCAACAGGTCAATTATTTCAACCATGAAATGTCTTAGGAAGTCATATATCATATGTTCATCATAATCACTTTGTAGTTGTAATTCTTCATGGTTTCTGTGATTATGAATATGCTCTGATATTGCTTTAAAAATTCATAAACTATAGGTAACTGAAGTAAGAGTGTGTACGTGTTTAGAAATATTAATTATATTCTTGTGCATGCTGTATGTCTATATATGTATGCATAATATATACTTCTCACAAGTACAATTTAGGGCGGGTCTCAGGAACTTTAATCATAAAATAATTTCTATGAGTCTCATATAGATTGGATTTAATATGAGAAAAATCTGTTAAATGAAGTAAAATACAACGTAAAATTATCTTACAAGACATATAAGAAATTAAATTTCTACTTAAAAGTAGAGACAAAAAGCACTAATGATCCATGAAAATCTGAAGACTGATTTAATATATGTTAAGAATTATAAAGGAAAGAACACATCTAGCTGCTTTTATTAAAATGGCATAATGATTTACTGTCACTAACCCTGGGGACTTTTAAGGACATGGGAACTATTAAAGATCCTTTGATTTTTTTAATCTGCTAGAATTAAGCTCCATAAAGGCAGAATCTGTGTGTTCTCCGCTTCTACATTCAAAGTACCTAGAGCATTGCCTGGCATATAACAGATATTTAATTTAAACCTACCTCTCCCTCTCTGTCTGCCTCTCTCTCTCTCTCTCTCTCTCTCATCTCTCTACTTTGTTCTTTATGTAGCTATTATAAAATATGATCTATTTAAAAGGATGATTTCTTTTTACAAAAACATTGTGTTGGGGCAGAATGATATGGTTTGTCTCTGTGTCTCCATCGAAAACTCATCTTGTAGCTCCCATAATTTCCATGTGTTGTGAGAGGGAGTTGGTAGGAGATGACTGAATTATGGGGTGGGTCTTTCTCATGCTGTTCTTGTGATAGCAAATAAGTCTCACAAGATCTGATGGTATTATAAGGGGGAGTTTCCCTGCACAAACTCTCTTTGGCTGCCACCATCCATGTAAGACATGACTTGCCCCTCTTTGCCTTCTGCCATGATTGTGAGGCCTCCCTAGCCATGAGAAACTGTGAGTCCAGTTAAAGCTCTTTATTTTTTAAATTGCCCAGTCTTGGGTATGTCTTTATCAGCATCATGAAAATGGACTAATGCATCTCTCTACCTTTGTTCTTTATGTAGATATTACAAAATATAATCAATTAAAAAAGATGATTTCTTTTTACAAAAATGATTAATGAAGTGAACTGAAATTCACAAAGTATTTTTATGAAAAAACCTGTAGTAATAAATAAAATTTTATTAACTATTTGGTGTATGTAGGAAGAATGACAATCAATCATTAGCAACAAGAAAATATTTTAAATGAACCAAGGTTTTATGTAATTTTGAAATGACAGCAATGAACTGGAAAATTATTATACCATTGAAAAGACTGTGCATTAGACGCTATAATAAATCATTTACTGAAGACTATTAGAGTTTAAATTAAATTCATTTATAATTAAGTACAAAGAAACTTTGAATATACTGCTTGATTTCAAAAATATGTTTGATGTAAATTTCAGTTTGTAATAGCATTAACAACTCAAAAAATTTTAATGTCACATAAATATTGGTGCATTGTGTACAAGAACTTAATGCATTTAGCTTACTTTTCTTGACTAAGCAGTTCAACGAAATGGAAAAATGACAGTTTTCTATTTCATAAGAAAAGTAATATAAGCAAATTATAATAAGAGAAATCTCAGGATTATTGAGGTCTTTGCCATTCAATAACATGAAATAATCAAAGAACATTTGACCAACAATTATTTAGTGAAGGCTCTTATTTTACCAATAGACTTCACTGAGACCTCTGCTTCTTACACAAGATCTCTTTTTTATGCAGAAGTACATAGTAGTGGGAATAGGATCAAAGAGTAGATAAGAAAATGCATGATGTTAGAGGAAATGGCAAATAGCTTTCTCATGTGTTGGGAAAAGCCGCAACGGAGAAAGGACTTACACAGTGCCTACATAAATTGGTTATGAGTAACATACAAACAAGGAACAACAAACTGCAGAAGGTCACAGGAGGCCTCTAAGGAGGAAGGCTTCTCCATGCCTCATGTCCCGGTGCAGGGTGACCTCGCTCTGTTACCATAAACATGGTGCTCAAGGGTGTAAAACCCCTTCGTAGCACTATGACGTAGCCAGACTTGTAGGCTCCTTGTAAGGCCTATGTTCCATCAGCTGTGCATAGATAATAAGCTAAAGATAACCACATGTTCTTGTTTTGTGAAACTCCCAAACCACCACTGTTATCAGTCCTTAGAATGACACAGCAGTTCCGGCTCACTGATTCACTTCTGGCTCACTGACACACTCCACCATCACCCTCTCCTCACCGATACTCCACCCCTACCCTGTAGATCAAAATGATTGTAACCAATAATAAAGTGGATGATCAGAGCTCAGGGCTTTCACTGTTGCCTCCAGAGTAATGAAGTGATGGCTCCCTGGTTCCACTTTTTCTCTTAATCTTTTCCTCATTCCTTTGTCGCCACTGAACTTGGGGTACCCACAGGTGATGTAGCACTGGCTCCCTGCATTCTGGTGCCCAATGTGGGGCTCATGAATCCCTACATTCTGGCACACCAACGTGTGGGGCTCATGGATTCCCTACACTCATGTGCTTAATGAAACAAGAAATTTCT
Organism: Ateles fusciceps; assembly: GCA_036589455.1. NCBI lineage: Eukaryota > Metazoa > Chordata > Mammalia > Primates > Atelidae > Ateles > Ateles fusciceps. The sequence continues at coordinate 978,855 of JAZHEH010000589.1, forward strand.
CTAACTATGTAACAAACTTTCCATTCAGCAATCATTGACAGCACTAATCATATACACTGAAAAAGTGTAATTATTGATATAAAGTTTAATATGTTGTAAATAGCCAATGTGTAATTTTATCTCAAAGCAAACTTGTTAAGAGAGTGTTCTCAGCTACACAAACTGGTAAATGTGAGGTGATGAATACATTAATTAACTTGTGTTAATCATTTCACAATCACTGCATTATACACTTCAAATATATACAAGTTTTATTTGCCAATGCTACCTCAATAAAGCTGAAGAAAGTATATTTGAAAAATCAGGGTTTTATTTGGTCAAAAGATAAAGGAAAAATCATTAATATTATAGGAATACAAGGAAAACAGGTAGTTTTGTTTTATTTTATTTAAAGACAAGATTTTTAAGGGGAGATGATATGAAATAATTGAGACAGCAGGGGGCGAAAAGGCTGGGGAGGGAAAACAGTGGGAGAAACACCTGATGTAGGCAACGGTGGGGGACGGAGTCTGCAAACCACCATGACATGTATGTACCTATGCAACAACCCTGTGGGATGTGCACATGTGCCCCAGAGCTTAAAGTACAATTTAAAAAAAAAGAGAGAGAGATTTTTTTAAAAAAGAAATAATTTAGAATAACTCCTGAAAATTTTAAATTGGAAAGAAACAAAATAGCATTTAAATGATATCAATAAATTAACAAATGTTAATAAGTACTTAGACTCTGAGATCACCATATTCAAAACATTTTCTAGAGACTGTAGTATTAAACAAACTGAAAGAGCAGACAGATTTGATTTCAAACCTTAGGTCAATCATTTGGTAGCCAAGTAACTCGGGTTAAGTTGCATATATACATGAGCCTCATTGCCTTACCTGAGAAATGGGAAGTGTGAAGTCAGAAATACTGTGTAGAACGTGCCTGTGATGTGATAAACACACAAATAATTTTAAAAGTACTATTACTACTTCTACTACTATGTATATTCCTACTAACATTAGGTTTCTGCAGTATAAATCAATCATCATACATATTATTGGGGAGGAAATATGAGATAATAAAAGGCATAATTTAGAGCTAGATTTTGAAACTAGGACTATAATAATAATAATAATAATAATAATAAAAAAGCAACACAAAGAGAAGCAGGGCACGGTGGTGCACATCAGCCACTCTAGCTGCTTGGATTGCTGAGGCAGGAGAATTGCTTGAGCCCAGAAGTTCAAGGCTATAGTGCACAATGATTACACCTGTGTGTAGCCACTGTTCTCCAACTTAAACAACAGGGATACACATCTTTATTAAAAAAAAAAAAGTTAAGCAGATAAAGCCGTCAAAAATTCTTCACTGAAGATGTGGAACTTAATTGATACTTGAGAATAGCAAGGTCTGGATACGAGAAGTAAAAATTTAACTGTTCTAACCACAAAATTTATGTTAAGCATAAAGACATAATGATAGTGTGAAGTCACTCTTTAGTGGCTCTAAAGAAAGGGCTCACTTTCAGGATCAAATATAATCATATACCATAGGGAACATTATAAAATCTTTAGGTAAAATCTGGGCAATATTAAACATCATTTTAGCCATTTTAAGTGTATAATTAAAAGGCATTAATTACATCCATTATGCTGTGAAGCATCATAACTATTTATTTCCAAAATTTTTTGTTGGAAACTCCTTAAAAATCAGGCAATATAACTTCTCAGCCACTGGTAAACTCTAATCATTTATTTCCTATCTCTATGGATGTGCCTGTTCAAAGGAGGTCATGTAAGTGGAATCATAGAATATTTTTTTCCCTGTGTGTCTAGATGTTTTTGCATAGCATATTCTCCTCAACTTTCGTCCATGCTATATCATGTGTCAGGCTGAATAATATTCCATTGCATATATATACTACAGTTTGTTCATCCATCCATCTGTTGGGTTGCACCTACCTTTTGACCATTGTAAATAATACTGAAACAAATATTGACATACAAGTATCTGTTGAATTCCCTGTTTGCAATTCTTTAAGTACACACCTAGGAGACAGATTGACGGACTATATGGTAATTCTATGTTTAACTATTTGAACAACCAACAAACTGTTTTCCATAGTGGTACAAAATGATACATTCCCACTAGCGATGCACAAGTGTTACAATTTCTGCACATCCATGCTAATGTTTTTCTTTTTATTATTGACATCTTAATGAATATAAAATGTATTTTATTTCCTTGAATCTTTTAACCTAGCTAAATGTTTACAAAGTTGATCTTTCTTTTTTTTTATTAAAAAAAAGCCCTTGTGTTATTGATGTTTTTATTTCTTCTTAGTCTCTATTTTATTTATTTTTCTCTGATATTTCTTATTTTTTTCTACTAAATTTTATTTATTGATTTTTTTTTTTTAGTTTCTTGTGGTGCAATGTTAAGCTGCGTTTTTAAGATCTTTCTTTTTCTTTATATAGGCATTTATAGCTATATGCTTTCCTCTTAGAAGAACGACCTTAGCTGTGTTGATAGATTTTGGTAGGTTTTATTTCTATTTTTATTTGTCTCAGTAAGTTTCATAACTTAAAAAAAATTATATTTATCCATTAGTTATTCAGGAGCATGTTGCCTCATTTATAGATATTTGTAAAGTTTCTAAAGTTTGTTTTGTTATTGTGTCTAGTTTTATATCATTGTGGTCAGAGAAGATATTTGATGTTGTATCAGTCTTAAAATTGTTTCAATTATAAATTTAAGACTTGGTTTTCCTTATTCATAACCTATTGCTGAGAGACTGATCCAGAAGAATGTGTGCTCTGTAGCATTTGATGAAATTTTTTTTTCTAAATATCTGTTAGGTCCATTTGGTCTACAGTGCAGTATGAGTCTAATGTTTCTTTGTTGATTTTCTTTTTCTAGATGATATTTCTATTACTAAAAATGGTGTGTTGAAGTTTCTTGCTATTATTGTATAGCAGTCAACTTTTTTTTAATAAAGGGAGACAAGCTAATTCCAAAATTTATGTGAAAATAAAACAACTAATAATTTCTAAAACACGCTTGATGGAAAAGTAAAATAATGCAATGTAGGGGTTTTTCTTTACAATATGTCAGTGTAGCTTTTGCATTTTATGTAATTAGTGGAGTATAGTATTTTCTAAATAGAGACAAATAATGACTGAAACAAATAGTTTCAAACAACATATATATATGTGCGTGTGTGTGTGTGTGTGTGTGTGTGTGTGTGTGTGTGTGTTGTGTGGTTTCACTGCATCATAGTGGATAAAAATGTTGTTTGGAACAAATTGGTGATAAAAATGAAACTTTATCCACTTTTCATGTATATATAAAATTTATTGCAGATCGATTGTTAGAATAAATCTAAACAACAGAACAGTTGTTTAGATTTATTTAGATTTATTTTATTTAGGAGAATACTTGATGAAGTAAGAACATTTCTTATGTAGGACACAAAAAGGTTTAATTATCTATAAAAACAGTGATAACATGGTCTATATTAAAACAAAATTGACTACATTAAAATTAAGAAATTCTCTTTATTAAGAGACACCATTAAATTTTTGAGTGTAAAAATATATTTGCAAAACACAAAGACACAAAGTATTTAGGATATATGAAGATCTGTTACAAATCTATAAGAAGGCAATGCAATAGAAAAATAAGCAAGAGACTTGAATAAGCATTTCAGAAAAAAACCACGCAAATGTCTAGTAAACAAATGAAAATATATCAATCTCATTAATATTCAGTAAAAAATCTAAATACAAATTATATCATGCCAGAGAGATAAAATTAGGAAAAAAAACATGTTAATATCAATATTGATAAAAGTGGTATATTTAGAAAGCAGAATGAATAAATAAACGACATTTAACACACAACAAATAAGAGGGTGAAGACAAACACATACATATATAATACATGATTCCATTAAAAAAAAATGGCTAAACTAATATATGAAAGCTATAAACAAGAGGTTACAGGCACTGTACAGCAACCAATCAGAAACCTGCATAGTTAAGAAAAGGAAAGCTTAAGTAAGACAGCAATCTCTCCTTCAGCCTTTTCAAGACATCTTCAGAACAGCAAGAGGCATGCTGAGCTTAAGCAGTAAGTGCCAGCCTTAGGTTAAGGAAAAGCACAGGAATCAGAATTTGAGTGGCTAAGGAGGCTGTGATATGAAAGTAAAGGAAGATGCAGTTAAATAGCACCATGATTTGGTGTAAAAATTTACGCCAGATTCTTGGCTGACTTTTTGCAATCCAGGCACATGATGAGTGTGATTCTAGCAGATTCCCTGGAAAAACAGAAGCTTCTGAAAAGAAAAGCACCAAAAAGGAAAGATCAAATTTTGGAGAATTTCAACAGATGATTAAAATCTATAGAAAAGAATAAAATAAATATTCCATAAATTGTCCATCTGGGTGTCAATTTATAAGGGTGCTTATATGTGTAAAATTTCACTGAATGGTATACTTGAGACTTATGTGCTTTATAAATGTAATTTTAACCACGTAAAATATATACAATAATACTGTATTTGGATCAAACTTACCTTTTAATTGGGTATAGATTGGGACAGCAAGCCATATAGTTCTCACATAAGTCCTTACCGTCGAAGAACTGAAAATAATGGAGAGAAATAAGGTAAATTTTCTAGATTGTGAAAAGTAGTGTAGAACTTTGAAACTGATGGATTTACTTACTATGTCCTCTAATCACAAGCAAATCTGTTGGTTAATGATGTAGGACAATTTACATGATTAAGGAAACCTCTATTTAAGTTTTAACAATAATAAAGTTTATTTGTGGACGAACTCACTGACATAAGGAATCAGTGTAACTATGACATTAATACTTCACCTGGCTCTGTTATACTCTTCCTATGCTTATATATACAGGAAGTATCATGGAGAAACACAAATATTTATGTTTGAAAATGTTCATAGAGTGAAAGGTAAACTTGTACTGGAAGATAAAATAGCAAGTATTCATAAAATGAAAGTAGACACAGAAAACCTCATTATTTTAACAACAACAACAACAAAAAACTTGGAGAAAAGAGTAGATCTTGTTCAAACATATTGTATTCATATACTTTGGGAAACTTAAAGTTCTCAGAATATGGCTCTCCTGAAAGCTGACAGTCTCTTCTAATATAAGAAGCCAATACAAGGCAGTGACAAAAGAAAATAGTTTTGAGTACAGTGTGAATCTGAAGGAAGAAGGGATAGACAAAGGTTTGTCAGAAAACACTTTACAGAGATGATGATACTCAAGTTGAATACAGGATTTTCAAGATGGAGGCTGGTGTGTAAGTAGAAAAGCCAAAGATTACTTTGAAGAATAATGAGTATTAATTTGTCGGTAGAGAAAATATATAATGTACAAAATTTATTATCTAAAATTATGGAAATGAAAAAAAAACCTCTGAAATGTTTATAATGAGACATTTAATTATACTGAACATAGGTTACCGGAATAATCAATTTATACAAAAAATGTTCCTCAGTACCCCAATATATGGAACATTAATTTGTGTTTTATGTTTTGTTTTATTTTGCATTTTCTATGTGTAAATCTGGGGTGTTCTTTTTGCATTAGACATAAATATTTGTGAATTTTATTCAAGTGATTTTATGCATGTGCATTTGGCTGGCTCTGTCTCAAGACTATATTTGATGGGAATATTGACACTCTTTTCCAGCCCTATTTAATTTTGTCTTTCATCTGAGCAATTTTAAAGTTAGTTTTGTATTTGTTTGTTCAGATAGGCAGAACAAATACACTAATCAATTTTGAATGTGAATTGAGAGTGGTGTTCAGTTAACATTGGAGAATTTTCATGGCATTATTTCTAAAGATAATCAGTTACTTGGCCTCAGATGAATTCTTATTTGTTAACATAATTAGTTGATGTAGGAAGTACAAAAGATGGAAAAGTGAGTGAGTGGCCACTGCAAAGTAATTCACATAATACAGGTGAAAGGTTTTTATCCAAAAAAAAAAAAAAAAGCAAAAACATCTTTATGAGACCATTTACTTCACATTTGGAAACCAATTATTTCTAAACTAGATCTCTTATTTTCTAGGAAAGAAAGAAAAGCAAAGCAAAACAAAGCAAAACAAACAAACATGAATTTGCACCAGAAATTAACATCAGGAGTTGCAATATATTTCAATATTGTAAAACATTTCATTCATTTCTAACTAGCTCACTGAGAAATAGAGCGTATCCTCCTCATTTCACATATGAGATACAAAGAATTTTAATAGAAGAAAACCTGCTTGGACAAGTAGTAGGGTTTTCATGTCAAGTGGTCAGGTGTCGGAATTCATCCACTAGCAGGGGCTGGTGGACACTAGTAGTGTCTGTATAAAACATCCCTATTTCATTCCTTTTGGATTTATCTGTAGTGTCAGTTATTCCATGTCTGTGTCCTTTGGAACATTCTTTAGCATGCCATATAGTTTTGAATTGCATTCAAATATTGAATACAAAACTTGGTTGAGATTCTGGAAGATGCTATCTTCCTACACAGAGGATTTATTTTTAAAGCAGAAAGAGCATAGGTAGGTCATTTCTTCCTGCTGAGGGCTGGATTTATGCCTTTTAAAATTTGTAATATCTGTTTTAACCCTTACTTCTAGGTCATGACCGTTTCTTCTAAAATGTGGTCCTTCTTGTGTTTCAACTGACAGAGTTGATCAAGGCCTCCACCTTTTCAGACTCTAATTTCAAACTCTGCCTTCTTAGCACTATATATGTGCTAAAATTTTTGCTCAGCACTTTAACCTTTAAAATGTTACTTTCTATTGTGCTTCTGTCACTGTAGTCCTGCATATTAGTTGCTTTACAGATCACTGAAAACCTTGAGAGTAACTCGCACCCAGGTTTTGAGGCTCATGTTGTTGAAGTTTCCTCTTCTCTGTGATGTTATCCCTCAAATCTCAGACTAGCAGCCCTGAACTCCAATCTCTTTGTCCTTATCTTAGTAAAATTGAAGCTTCCTTCTATAACTAACTTCTGTATATTAAGTAACAAAAATTTCTCTTAGGGAAAAAGGCAGGGTATATGTAATGCTCACCTTCTGTTCTTAAGAGAGATTGCAGCCTCTCTCACTTTTCCTGTGGTAGTTTATTTTCACTGCTTTCAAATATTTGCTGTTTGTACTTTGTTCTTTCTCTGAGAAGTTAGTTCAGTGTAAGCTACTTACTTATGGCTGGCATTGAAATTTCTTTTTGAAAACCAGTTCATGTACATTTCAATTACTAGAAAAATAACTACACACAGAAGGGGAATAAGACAAATAATAGCATTTATAAAAATATTAATTTGGGAGGTAAATGATGTTCTGTTGCTGGGAACTAAATTGAAACTTATATGTATCTCATTTCTTTTTGTTTTTTACTTATTTATTATTTATTTTTATTTCCATAGGTTTCTTAAGAACAGGGGGTACTGGGTTACATGAATGAGTTCTTTAGTGTTGATTTGTGAGATTTTGGTGCACCCATCACCCAAGCAGTATACAATGAACCCAATTTGTAGTCTTTTATCCCTTATCCCCTTCCAACCCCTTTCCCCTGAGTCTCCAAAGTCTATTGTATCATTCTTACACCCTGCATCCTCATAGCTTAGCTCCCACTTATGAGTAATAACATACAATGTTTGATTCCCCATTCCTGAGTTACTTCACTTCGAATAATAGTCTCCAATCCCATCCATGTTGCTGCAAATGCCATTAATGCATTCGTTTTTTATGGCTGAGTGGTATTCTGTCATATATATATGACAGTTTCTGTTTCTTTACCCTCTTATTGATTGATGGGCATTTGGGCTGGTTCCACATGTTTGCAATTGTGAATTGTGCTGCTATAAACATGTGTATGAAAGTAACTTTTTCATATAATGACTTCTTTTCCTCTGGGTAGATACCCAGTAGTGGGGATTACTGGGTCAAATGGTAGTTCTACTTTTAGTTCTTTAAGGAATCTCTACACTGTTTCCCATAATGGTGTAGTAGTTTACATTGGCACCACCAGTATGGTAGTGTTTCCTTTTAATGGCATCCACACCAACATCTATTTATTATTACTATTATTATTATGGCCATTCTTGGAGTAAGGTAGTATCTCATTCAGGTTTTGATTTGCATTTCCCTGATTGTTAGTGATCTTGAGCATTTTCTCATATGTCTGTTGGCCATTTGTGTATCTCCTTTTGAGATTGTCTGTTCATATCCTTAGCCAACTTTTTGATGGGATTGTTTGCTTTTTCTTGCTAATTTTTTGAGTTTGTTGTAGATTCCAGATATTAATTCTTTTTTTGGGTGTATAGATCGTGAAGATTTTCTCCCATTCTGTGAGTTGTGTGTTTACTTGTTCACTCTGCTGACTGTGTCTTTTGCTGTGCAAAAGCTCTTCAGTTCAATTAAGTCTCACTTCTTTATCTTTGTTTTTGTTGCATTTGCTTTTGGATTTGTTTTAGTGAAATCTTTGCCTAAGTCAATTTAAAAATGGCAATAAAATGTCCCTATCAATAACTACCTTGAATGTTAATGGTTAAATTATCCAATCAAAAGACAAATCTATAATAAAACAAATATGAAATGTATGCTACCTACAAGAGAGTCACTTCAACTGTTAAAATACACATATGAAACGAAGGAGATGGGAAAAGCTGATTAACACAACATCCTGTAGATGGCAAACTACCAGAGCACCTGTAATACATGCCCACTGGTTCTTCAGGAGCTGTAAACATTCATCCCTAGACACTGCCGTGGAGTTGGATCCCCATAGCCTGTCCTCTGTATGCTCATCCAGAAGTTTGAGCAGCAGGGCACTGAAGAGGTGAGCCGCACCCCCATTGCATGCCCTGAGAGGGGGACAATGGCACCTTTCCTGTTTCATTACCATATGGTAACTTGCACTGCCTCAGGACTTTGTAGAGAGTCCCCACAAATAAGAAGACTCTCACAAGATGTGATCCCATCATCCGTGGATTTCTCAGCCTCTGTAACCATATGAAATAAGTTTTGCCTCATAAATTACTCAATTTTATCTCTTGTCACAGAAAATGAATTAAGATAGCATTTGACAAAATTCAACATTCTTTCATGGCAAAAACTTTAAATAAATTAGGTGTAGAAGTAATGTACCTGAACATAATAAAGGCCATATATAACAATCCCATAGCTAACATTATACTCAGTGGGGGAATGATGAAAACTTTCCGTGTAATATCCTGAGCAGGGCAACATATATACTGACTCTACTTCTCTTCAGCATAAGTACTGGTTTAAACCAGACAAATTAGACAAAAGGAAGAAATAAAAGGCATCCAAATCAGAAAATAAGAAGTTAAGTTGTCCCTGTTGGAAGGTTACATAATCTTATCACAGAAAGGCCTAAAGACTCCATCAAAAATCTATGAAACTGCTGGAAGAAAACAAGGAAAAAAACTCCATGACATTGGTCTGACCAATAATTTTTTAAAATATAACCCCAAAACACAGGCAACAAAAGAGGAAATAGACAAATGAGTTGAATCAAACTAAAAAGTTTCTGTACAACAAAGGAAATACTCTACAGAGTAAAGAGACACTTACAGAATGGGATAATATTTGCAAACTTATCTATAAGGGGTTAATATATAAAATATATTTTAAGACTCAGTAACAGGAAAGCAAATAACCCAATTAGAAAATGGGCAAAATCCTGAATAGACATTTCTTGAAAGAAGACATACTGATAGCCAACAGGTATATAAGAAATGTTTAACACCACTAATTACCAGGAAAATGCAAATCAAAAGCATCATGAGATACCACTTCACCCCAGTAAAAATGACTATTATAAAAATGATAAAATACATCAAGTGTTGATGAGGATGTGGAGAAAAGGGAACTTTCACAAACTGTTGGTGGGAATGTAAATTAATACAATCATTATAGAACACAATACGAAGATTCCTAGAAAAAAACAGAAATAGAACTACCATGTGCTTCAGCAATTCCACTACTGAGTATATATCTAAAGGAATTAATGTCAGTATGCCAAAATCATGCCTGCACTGTCATGTTTATTGCAGCATTAAATTCACAATTGCCAAGATATGGACTCAACTGGAGTCCTGGTGATTGGATGAATAAATAAGGGAAATGTGATATATATATCATATATATATATATATATATCAGATAGTATTTTATATATATATATGGTATATATATTATATATATCATGTATATATATTATATATATATCACATATATATATAAAATACTATTCAGCTATAAAAATAATAAAATTTTGTCATTTGCAACAATAAAAATTAACCTAAAGGATATAATATATTGTGAAATAAGCTAAGCACAGAGAAACAAATGATACATAATTTCATTCACATGAGGAATCAAAAAAAAAAAAAAGATTGTATAGAACTAAAGAGCAACATGATGGTTGCCAGAAACTGGAGTGTTTTGGGTGGGAGGAGGATGTGGGTCAAAAGATTTGAAAAATCAGTTAGGAGGAATAAGTTCTAGAAATATATTGAACACCATGGTAATTACAGTTAATCTATTGTGTTCTTGAAAAATGCTAGAACAGTGGATGTAAAGTGCTTTCACCACAAAACTGATAACTATGTCAGGAAATGCAGATTAATTAAATCAATTTAGTCATTCCACAATGTACCTGCACCTTAAAACATCATGTTGTGCATGATCAAGGACTTAGAAAAGGTCAAGACAAAGGTGTCTTGACTTCTGCCTAACAAAGAGTGTGCTTGCAGTTCTTGCTGGTCTGTCTTTATCAACACCTCAATCCAGGACCACAGCCATGGACGTGTGGGCACAACTGCCGCTGTACCATGCAGCCATCCTGGAGTACCCACTTCAAAGGTACTCGAAGTGGTAGGAAGGGCATCCAAAGGCTTAAAGGTAAAGCATGTTACTATTTGTCACTTTGCAACTTGCTGTTCATGGTGATGAGGAATTGGACTTTCTTATCAAGATTACAATTACTAATGGTAGTATCATTGCACACATCCATTAATCTCTGATTAGAAGGAAAAGAAATTTTTCTTAAAGAAGACTGTCTAAAAGATGTCTGGATTCATTATTATCCAAGGACTAGAAAGCAACAGTTGGCCGTTGCTAATGATTCCAGTAGACTGTATCACTATGTAAAATAGAGTTTTGCCTTGTTGCAATTTTATGTGAGCAAATTGGAAGTTTAATTCATTTTCCTTAACCATATTTAAGTGTTGTTGTGGCTTCAAAGACATTATTGATTCCTAAGTAGTGGATGTCGATTGAGTTGAGTTTTTAAAAACTGTTTAGATTTTAATTGTGATACAGAAGTTATTGTAACAAACATTTGGTGATGTACAGACGGTATTTCCGCTGTGGTGGATAAGCTCAAATAAAGGTCATATTCTGTCCCCTGCAAAAAAAAGAAAAAAATACCAACCAACAAAATAAAATTAAGTCACCCTTGCTGTTGCTGTGCTGAGAAGGGCATGATGTTCTTAGGGTGAACAAAAGTGGAGTAAAGAATACCATTAAAAAATGTAATAGTTATTGTAAGATATGATGCTAATTTAAGATAGGATCAGAGAATTGGAGATGGAAAAAATATTAATAATTAATGATATATTTTGGAGTTAGAATCACCTTTGTTGTAAAAATTAAGGTAAGATGAAACAAGAGTAATTTTTAGATTTTATTAATATAATTATATTTTAGTACTGCAAAAAACAAGCTCAAAGTGCAGAAATTTAATGAGACTTCTAAGCATTGATAGAAATTACATTACAAAAAAATCTTTACACTTGTACCACTGAACTGTAGAGATAAGCTAATATTCTATTATTTTTACCTTTGTCTTCAAATTGCTCTCACTAAACACTCTAATTTAAAAGTGTGCAAGCAATTCCATTTGCATAGTTAACTATTGGACAATAGAGCCAAGCAAAATTGATTCAAATTTATAATCTTGAAATAAAAAGAATGAAGCCTAAATTATGCAAAAACATGTCAAATTAACCACCAAGTTCTGTTTCCAACAGTCCTCCAAGGTCATATTTCACTGGTGATAGTTGCATCTGTTGAAGATACCCTTGTTTGTCTTTGACAAAAAAAAAAATTGTGAAATATTTACAATGTTATGAAGTGTGAATTAGACAGCGCTTGAATAATTAAGGAATTTTTCCCCCTGATTTAAGGTACTTTAACAAATCTGAGAATTTTATTGAGGCCTTGAAATGTTCAGAATGAAGTAAATAAACTTGATCTAGTTTGAAACTGATCTATGTAAAAAATAGTAATTAAATTACTATATTCTAAGTTAAATTAATGATAAATGCATTATTCCTCGTAGTTTTCTCATAAAATTCCTTTCCTCCATAGTTCTCATAAACTCCTCTGATTTCAAATTAGTATGAAGATATCACAGATTATCCTAGATAATTTAGATATACAATGCTGAAAATGTGTTCTGAATAATTCTTTTTATGTAAAACCTGTAAGTATTAAAAATTAATTAGAAAAAAAATCAGGACCAAATCAGTATGAAGTACAATTCAGTGCGAAAGCCTTGTGCAGGATGTGCTTAATTAGCCCTTTGGTGTAGGCTTGGGCTCTGAGACAGGCTTGTGACTCACAGGTGAGAATTAAACTGTCGCAATTATGGAGCAAGAAAAGGATTCCAGAGAGATTCAATTTTATTTTTCCAGAAACAAATAAAACTAAGGAATAATGTCTAAGAACACATGTTTAAAACTGTGTTAATACCATTTTTAATTGGCAGAAAGTAGATAAAAATTTGCAAAATATTGAAAGATTTTTTAAAATATTTGTAACTGTAAATATTAGAACATTTTGTTTCCAGAAATATGCCTAGCTGGATAATTTAAGACCTTCAGTATCTGAAAAATAACACAAAATTCTGGCTAACATATTTTGTGCAATTTTGTCAGGAACATAAAAGAACTGGCTTGAGAGTCAATGAAAACTGGAACACACAGAGAATAAGACAGGACTGAACTCAGTGGTCTGCAGAGTATTAAAGCTGCTGTCACTCAGATAGTAGTTGTTGAACTTGATAATCTTGAGCTTTGAGCTTTGATTTAGTAGAACAGAGTCCAGGCACTGCCTCAGGTGTGAAGTTTTATAGGAAATCATCTTCCATAAAGCTTTGGACTTCAAAAGTCTGTACTCTCCATGTGACATCCATCCAGGAATAAACACATTCTGTACCCTTTTCTGGAAGGCAATATCTTCAGACTACTAAAGAGACTAAATGGCAAGGTAGAATACCTATACACCCTACACAGGGTGAAAATATATTCTAAAACAAGTATGTACTAAACACATTTTCAGGTAAAAATGTAACATTAAAGAATAAAATCATCAGACCTCACCAGAGGAATTCTAAAGGGTGTACTTTAGGCAGAGGGAAAGTGATCCAACCAGGAAGGTGTGAAATACAAATGGGAAGACATATTTAAACATGAGATAAAAATTTTCACATATCAAAAGGCATATTAACTATATGAAAAATTAATCATTGCTTGGTTGTTCATAGACATAAATTTATGTTATTTTAAAAGTAGAATTAAAAATAAATAAGATAAAAACAAAGATAAACAAAGAAACAAAAATAAAAGGGTCAAGCAGAGATTTGAGTAGATTATGAAACAAGGATTATAATTATTTATGTTTTAAACTGTACATTAAAGTATTGAAAATCAACATATTTTATATAAGAAAAATTCCATTGGAAAGTAAAATAAAATATACCATATATATTTACAATAGCAAACAAATGTGATATGCTGAATAAATTTTAAAATTACTTAATGATGTATCATATATAATTATAAATTTTTATAATACATAATAAATTGAAAAGAAATCAATGAATAGATACATCATGACCAAAAACTGGAATAACATTACACAATAATAATAACAAATAATCACAGTAATAACCCCCTCAGGTAGTTTTGTGGATATTGACAATGAACTTCTAAAATCTTTCTTGAATAAGAATAAGACACTAAGAAAAATTAGACTTATTCTAAATTACATTAATTAATGCAAAGATATAGTAAACATGCTATAGGAATAGAATAGAACACTTAAATATACCCAGTCATTATATGAACACATCAAATCAACAGAGAAACAATTTCTCAATAAATGTTGTTGAAACAGCTTGGTATCTGTGAGAGAAAAAATGGTGCTGGACACACTACCTCATACTGCAAGTAAGATCAATTTCAGGTAAAATACAGGCAAAATGCATAAGGGAAAATCACCTTTAAAATATTGAAAAATTTGTGAAAAATATGTTTGTGTATTCAGGTTAATAATGTCTTTTAAAAGACTGAAAACACACTAACAATAAAAAAAATAATTTTTAAGGAATTAAGAACTGTTATTAATTGAAATGCACCATTAAAATTAGAATGACAAGCCGCAATTTAAAGAAGATATTTGCTTCCCAAATGCTTAACAAAGGAAGTATAAAAGTTAAAATAAAAACTCCTATAAGCCATAATGAAAAATATAAAAACTAAAAGTAAATTGATATGTTTATATGAAAATACTGCACAGCAATGTAAATAAATAGACTTTAGCTGTACATGTCAACACGGAAAAATCTGAAATATAGCATTTAGTGAATAAACCAGGTCACAAACATGTATAAAGTATGTTTTTAATTGTCTAACATTTTAAAGAGTCACAATTAAACTATATTAAATTATATTGTGACTCTTTAAAATGTTATTTTATATTTAAAACTGAATACATAAGTTCTTAACTCTGAACTAAAACAATAGTATAAGTATGACAAAAAATGGGGATATTGGCTAACTTGGTATTGAAAAAAATGTTTTGAGTTGGGCATACAGAGAATCTTCTACAATATTCTCCATAGAGTTGATTTATAATTTCTGAATTGTTTCTTTTATGTGATTTAGTTTACAATTTTGTTTTATTTACAAATTGTTAAATATCCTTTAAACAAAGTGATAAATATAAAATTATACTCATTTGTTTATCTGATTATTCTTTTATTTAAATAAATCCTCTGCAATAGATTCCATGATTTCAGAATAAGTGAATTTTGGCATATCTCTTATTAAACCTGAAGGAGCACATATTCACAATTAACTAATATATATTTGAATGTATTATAATGAAATCTATACATATTAAATGTCCTGGTGTGTTAGCTTGGGTTATTGCTTTCCATTGTTCAATTCTTCCTATCTTGTGACAGAGAATAGGTAGAGAATTTCCTTGCACTATTAGTGTTACTGTTAGCCATGACTTATTTTGGTGAAAAAAGTGTGGAAAGAACTGTCAGTCTATTAGTTCTTAGCCACAGACTTAACTACTTACTGTTTTATGGTCCCATAATCTGCCATGAGAAGAATGTGTCTCAGATTGCTATTGATTCAAGGACAATGTGGGAATAGTTAAGAGGAACTAAATTAGATCCACAGTCTGGAATGCAAGCAAGCCCACCAGAGTACTAACCAACAGAATCATGAGGGAAAAATCAATACAGTTTTCCCTTGGTATCTACAGGAAATTGGTTCCAACCCTTCCACACTCAGTGACCAAAACCCTCAGATGCTCAAGACCCTATATAAAAATGGCACATATTTGCATATGACCTATGCACATTCTGCTACATACTTATCTCTTCATTACTTATAATAACCCTTACAGTGTAAATTCTGTGTTAATAGTAATTATAATATATTGTTTTTAAAATTTGTGTTATTTTTGATTTGCAGTTGGTTGAATCCATGGATGTTAAACCTGAAGACACAGAGGGCCAGTGGTACATATTGCTAAAAGCTATAGTGTGTAGCAGTAATTTGTTTCACAATCTTATTGCAAGAATAGCTTACTAAGACATATTGGAACAATCAAATGGGAGAGATTAATTCTGCCTTTAGCGGAAAGTGTTAAGCAAGGTATGACAGAGGTGATGGTATTTCACCTAGACCTTCAAAGATGAGTTGACTTTTGGACTAAATTGCTTAGCTCCTTATCTTATATTTATACTTATCCGTTTAATCAGTGTAATGGAGTATGAACATTTATTGATTAGTACCTTAAATTACATTGGTAGCAAGTTTGAAAAAAGGCTTTGAGAAAAGAGTTCCATAACAATCATGGGTAGAGTGACAGGCAATACAAAAAAGCATATTGTTTGTGCTTTTAAAATGAAAAACTGATTTTGCAAAGTAGTTCACTTTTATAGTTCATATAATGTACCATTTCCCTAAATCAGTTTGCAACTTATGTTGTAACTGCCTGGAATATTATAATTTTATATATTTTCACTTTCATTTGTCTGAATAACCCCACCTTAGACACTGTCACCAAGTGGGTTATAACTCTCTGTAATATATCCTTAAAGCACTGTTCATTTCTCCTTTATGTCAGCAATCACAAATGTAATAATAAGATGATTTGTATAAATACTTGGTTAATATTTATTCTATCTTTCCCTCATTGATTGTAAATAAGAACAGACACTGTGTCTGTTTTGATACTATTGTAGAATTTCTGCACCCTGGATGGCACTCAATAAATATTTATTTAAAAATTCACTCAATAAATTAGAGAGCACAGACTTTAATGTCAGACTTTAATGTAGAATCAGTATGAAAGTCTATTATATCTTTTACTAAATTTGGCTCCTATGTAACTGATTCCTATTCAGTATTCCCATTTTCCTCATATGCAAATTTGATGTGATGAGAATTGGAGAAATAAACATTAACATCTCACATAAATGATACTTATTATTATTTAAATGCTTTATAGTACAGGTAGACATTTAAGAGAGAGAAAAAGTGCATATACAGTTTTCCTTGCCAATTCAATCTACTATAAAAGCACAGAGGGTAAAAATGTCTTATGCAGTAATAAGGACATCTGAATAAAAGACCTGTTTCCTAGGTCTTCTGCTGCATAAAACATGAGTTTCTGCATGATCATTCCAAGTCTGGTTCCAGCAGCAAATCTGTATAGTTGACCTGTGTTCACTGTTTGTGTTACCTGAACACCACCTTTCTGTGGTTATTTTGCTTGCTTGAAACATTAACAGACAACACAAATCAAAATAAAAGCATTCAGAAAGACTTTTCTCTTTAATTAAATTTATCTTACAAAAATAAGTTTTTGCATTTTATTCTTATAATTACAGCACCTAAAGTCCGTTGTGAGAATTAGACGTTTGGTTGCATCTTCCCATCTGTTTTCTAGAAAGCAAGCTTTCCTGGGTTTTCACCTCTGCCGTCTTATGATCAACCTTCATTATAAAATAGTTTTCTCATTGTTCTCAAGCTGCCTGGCTATTTAGGAAGCAGTAATGAGGAGGCTGGAATTTGTTAAATTGTTTGTTGAATTATGCAGAAGTGCCTTGCTGTGCTTTAATTTAAACTAATAGCATTTCTTTTTAATGCTACTACACAAATAAAACACCAATAATTTAGCCTTTGTCTACCCCCCCACTTGTTTCCAAATATAAGATTATATACTTGAGGTAAAAAACAGGCAGAAATTTCTGTGCTTTCCTTAGCTAAGTAGTATTATGCATAAGGGAAATAATCGCTATTTTCCCCCAATATCTTCAGGCTATTGTAGATGCAACAAAACTCAAACACTGTAACATTGTCTGTCCTGTTCATGTGGAATATATCTGGTGGGTTATGTGAGTGACACTTTAAATTGGCTATGCCTACTCCTATAACTAAATGCTATCTGTATTAGTCCGTTCTCAGACTGCTATAAAGAAACAGCCAGGACTGGGTAATTTATAAAAGAAGAGGTTTAGCCGACCCTCAGTTCTGCATTGCTGGGGGAGACCTTGGGAGAGAGAAAAAAGAGAGAGAGAGAGTGTTACATGTTTGACTGATTATTGATTTGTGGATGGATGGG
Organism: Ateles fusciceps; assembly: GCA_036589455.1. Taxonomy (NCBI): domain Eukaryota; kingdom Metazoa; phylum Chordata; class Mammalia; order Primates; family Atelidae; genus Ateles; species Ateles fusciceps. The sequence continues at coordinate 996,836 of JAZHEH010000589.1, forward strand.
AGGAAATTATCTGAAGTTAGCAAAAATAGAATTTGTATTTCAAGATCTCACTAAGGATGGGAAATGTGTCATGATCATTCTACCTGCAATGAAGAAGATCTAATATTATGGGTCTCTGGATAGAGTCAAAACAAAGCTTAAACAATAGAGCCACAAAGGATAGAGATGATGGAATTAGTAGATAAGAATCTCAAAACTATATATAAACACACATGTATATATTGGTGATCCTTATATAACACATTAGGGTTACAAAACATAATAATTGAAATTCTAAAAATACATGTTATAATAAAAAGTAAAACACAGCAAAATAAAAGGTCAATGAACTTGAAGATGGAGTGATAGCAAATGTAAAAACTTCTATTTGTACAACTTCCATCCTGGATTTTACTAAGGGTTCTAGACATTGTTATAAGGGAAGGAAAAAAAAACAGTCATACACATTAAAAAGAAGAAGTAAATGTTGTATATTCACATATACGTTTGCTTATTCAGAATATTCTGAATATTCTTACCGAAAGCTACTAGACATAAAAAGTGAATTTACTAAGATCACAAGCCAGTAAGCAAATATAAATTTTATTTTAATATGCTACTAATAAAAAATTAGAAACTCAAATTAGTTAAATTCTACTTATAATCATTTTAATACCATATATTTTAGCATCTAAAAGCATAGCACACTAAAGGGAAATTTTAGTAAAACATGCAAGACCTATAAACTGAAAACTAAAATAATCCTGTTGAGAAAAACTAATAGTAATCTAACTGAATGGATAAATATATACCATGTTAGTAAATTATAAGATTTAACATTGTTAAGAAGTCAGTTATCTTTTCATAGATTTATAAATTCAATACCAAAATGATCAAAATTCCATAGGCTTTGTTTTTGGTAGAAACTGACAAGATATTTTAAAATTTAGATAGAAATTAAAGTGACTAAGTATATGCAAAGCAATTTTGGAAAAGGAAAACAATGACAGGATTTGCATTGCCTGATTTTAAAATTTACTATAAAGTTATCAAGAATGTGTTATTGATTTACAAGTAGAAAAAATAGATCAATGGAATAGAATAGTAAGTCCATAAACTGATCCACATAGCCAAATTATTTTTGACAAAGGGGCCAAAAGGATTCAATGTAGAATGTATAGTTCTTACAACAAGTGATGGTTAGAATATTGAATATCCATATATAAAAAAAGAATTTCAATTATTAACTGACACCATATAAGAAGTGACTCAATATGGGTTAAAAAGTGAATCATAAAAGATAAATCTGTACAATATTCAGAATAAAATATAGAATATCTGTTTGAATTTACATAAATTTGCATTACATTTCTTAGATAAGTCACCAAATCACAACCCATAAAAATATAATTAATAAATTATATTTTATGAAAATTCATGTATTCTGCTATTTGGGAGAATATGCTTGCAAACCACAAACATGATATTGTATTTGCATAAAAATGTTAAAAATTAACACAATTAAAAAATGAGTAAATGTAACCTCATTGGCAAAATGAATGAACATTTTAACCAAGAAGAAATATGAACGACAATGAGTACAAGAAACAATTAGAACATCATTTGCCATTAGGGAAAATGCACCTTCAACTACAATGAAACACCAATACACAAAATAGACAAAATTAAATATCTTGAAGATGCCAAGTATATGAAAGGAATTGGAGAACCGAAGCTCTTACATATTGCTTATGGAAATTTAAAATAGTACATTCATTTTTGAAAATAATTTAGCAGTTTCTCATAAGTTTAAACATAAACTCACTTGAAGACCCAGTAATTCTACTTCTAAGTGTTTAACCCATAAAAATGAAAACACACATCCTCCACAAAGTATTGAATGTGAACGTTTAAAACAGCTTTATTCAGAAGAGCCTCAAATTGGAAGCATTCCAAAATGTCCATCAACTTGGGAATGAAGGAATTAAACAAAAGCTGTGGTAAATATATAGAATGGAATGCTTCTCAGCAGTAAAATGAGTAAACTATGTGTGTAAAAACACCATAAATGAGACTCCAAAAGATATGCTAATTGAAATAGTCAGACCCAAAATGTTACATATAGAATGATTTTATTTCAAATGAAAAACACAACAAAAATAGGTCTATAAACAGAGAATAGATCAGTCATTGCCAGGGTCCAGAACTGGTTCAGGACTGGCTGGTGAGAACTGAATGCAAAGCAATTTGAGGGAGCTTCTTTTTGTCATAATGAAAATATTGGGTATCATATTGCAGTGGCTGTCTGAAAATATAAATTTGCAAAATGTATTAAGGTATAGAGTTAAAATGGGTGATTTATACATAACAAATTTGAATGCTTATTACACAAAACTTAGGAAATCATACACTTAAAATCAGTGTACCTAATTTAAATAAAGTTAAAAAGGAAAAGAGTCTGTAATGCCTTCACCCTCGTTTTAATATGGTAAAATCCCTCAAAATATTTCTAAATTAGGGCTTAATCTGCAATCTTAAAATACCATTATTTTATGATATATTTGCTTCTTTTCTAGAGTTGATAACCCTCTTTGGACTTGCTATCTTATTCTTAGGATGAACTTTGTATTTTATTGTGTGTGTGTATTAGAGTGTGTGTGTGTGTGTGTGTGTGTGTGTGTGTGTGTGTGTGTGTGTGTAGTGATGGTGAAGGAAAATGGGAGATTATCAAAGTGGGAATTTAATAATGTCAGTGAGCAGCTTGAAAGATCTTTGGCAAAAAAAAGTAAAAATAAAGCTGGCCAACATTATCAAAACATATATTGTTTGAATGCATATGACAAATGGAGAAGTCTTTGTTTAAATAAACAAAGAAACAAAAATTAAATACTGAATCTCAGTAAGAACATGGGATTCTATGGCATTTTAATGGGGCTCATCACATTACCTCCACCCAGCTCTGTGCTTGAGTCTGTGTAAGTTTACCTTTGGGAGGGGATGATTTAATTTGGAGAGAAGTTTGGAAAAGCTATATGCCCAAAGTTGTTGTTGAAACAATACTAATCTCAGTATCACATAATTAGAGAGATAAACATCACTATATTCTGAGATTGTCCTACTGTATTGATTAAGATAAACCATACATTTAATAGAAAAGTCCAAGGGCCAACAGAACCATAATGGGCATTGGCAAGCAATGTATTCTCAGGTGCTTGAAAGGCTGCATGCGTTCTCAAGAGAGATGATAGAGTGCTCATTTTTCAACAGAAGACCTTTAAAAAAGCAAATTTATAAACTGCCTAAATTTAAACATTTCGAATGGTCACTCCAACTAACATTCAGGTTGCTTGACCAAACGGTGGAAGTCATAATGGCTTATAATGTCTAGGCACAATCTCTGGCAAATCAGTAGTTGACTACTAAATTATGCTATACCAAAAATAAATTCTAGAAATCTAAACTAAAAAATAAAAAAATAATATTTATTTATTTAGAAATAAGGGGTGATAACAATAAATATTATTTATTTAAAAATAAACAGAGATAGCAATGGCTGCGTACTGTAGGAGATAGAGAGTAGACTACAGAATTTTTAAAAACAAGTCATTAAACCAATAGATGAAAAAGCAGTAAAAATAACAGGAAATTACAAAGATTTAGCTATTTAAGGGACATTATCAAGAGGATCAAATAATGGTTGTTCCAAAAGGAGAAGTGAGAGAAAAAGTAACTGGATGTGGTAGTTTTTACGTGTAATTCCAGCTACTTGGGAACCTGAGACACAAGAATTACTTGAACCCAAGAGGCAGAGGTTGCGGTGAGCCAAGATCACACCACTGCATTCCAACCCGGACAACAGCAAGACACTGTAAAAATAATAATAATAATAATAAAGAATAGAAATAAGAAAGAAATTGAGAAAAATGAAAAAAAAATCTTTAAATATTTGAACAAATATTTACCCAAACTTCCCAAGTTTGATAAAAATATTAATTTACACACCTAACTTGCTAAATCAACTACAGTTAAAAAACTTAGACACATTGTAGTCAAACTGTTGATAGTAAAAAACAGAGGAACTCTTGAGAGCAACAAGAGTAATGTACTTTACGTATTAGAAAATCTCAATAGAACATAAGTGAGAAACTGACTTCTCTACAGAAACGCTAGATGACAGAAGGCAAAAGCATGAGTGATTTAAAAACCTAAAAGAAAAACAAAACAAAATCTCTCAAAGAAGAATTCTGTATCCAACATCATCCTTAGAAGGGATGGCAACATAAAAACATTCAAGATAAAAACTGAATTTGTTGTTAGCAGACTGGTCTGTCAAGAACTACTAAAGAACCTCTTCTATGTTAAAGTAAATGACACTGCATAGTAACTCCAATTCACACACAGAAAATAAAAAGAGTACCAGTAGAGGTAATTGCATAGGTAAACAGAAAATACAGTATATGTAAATGCAAAAGAATAAATTTTGACCATTTTCTCATATCACACACAAAAATAAAATGGATCATAGAACTAAATATAAAAGCTAAAACAATAAAACTTTTAGAAAATAATAGGAGTAAACACTTGTGATTTTGGATTAGGCAAAATGTTCTTCGATACAACACAAAAAATCCACAAAAGAAAACAATAGTAAATTGAGTTATACTAAAATTCAAAAATTTAGAATTTTTTTTTTGTTTTTGAGCCAGATTTTTGCTACAGGCTGGAGTGCAGTGGTGTGATCTCGGCTCACTGCAACCTCCACCGCCGGGGTTCAAGCAATTCTCCTGCCTCCGCCTCCCGAGTAGCTGGGACTACAGGTGCACGCCACCACTCCAAGCTAATTTTTGTATTTTTAGTAGAGACGGGGTTTCACCATGTTGGCCAGGATGGTCTCGATGTCTTGACCTCGTGATCCACCCGCGAATTTTAAAAGACACAACTAAGAAAATAAAAAGACAAGCCATGCATGTAGGTGTTTGCTGTTCTGCCTGCATGGCAGTGCCTGAATGCTCTGGATTCTAGTTGTTCCCACTCAGGCTGTACTACACTGACCCACAGCAGCCTGAGTTTAGTAATGGACTCCCATATCCAGTAAGCATTCAGAGGTGAGGCCTCATCTGGTCCACAAAAGTTTAAAAGCAAACTTCTGAAATTTTGTTCTCCAACTAAGAGCTCCAGACAATGGCCCCAGTATCCCTGAGAGCCAGAGGAGAGGCACACTGGCATTCAGGTATGCTGCAGTGAACTTCATTCAGGTCTAGTGGAGCCTGCTGAACCCTGTTCAGGGAATCCTGTTTAGGGAGTTAATGCTGGAGAAATTTAGCAACCTGGTCCCTCTGAGAACTCCATTTTCCAAAGACAAACTCATTACTCAGGTGAAGCAAAAGAAGAAACTCTGGAGAGAGGAGAGAAGAGCACTTCCTAGCTCCAGTCCAGGTAAAAGTAGGAAAATGATACTCATGGTTGCCTTATTCATCTACATTGCCTCAAAATGTTCCAATGTAATATGAAAAGGAAATGAAACAAGCCATGTTGTGGCAGTTCAGATCTCCTACAGTCTGAGACAAATTAGCCCTACCTGAAACTTATGATGAAGTGCTCTTGTGATCAACCCTGAAGAAGAGAAGGGAAGATAGCAGATTGGGCAAGGGAGACTTGCACTACCCTTCAGGGAGTTTTGAAGCTAGGATGTCCTTCAGAGTTGTTCTGAGTTTAGACAAATGGGTTGGGCTTATAAAATTTACATTGAGTCATTAGAGGTGGCCCACTCCCCAGAAACATGTTATAACTTCAGCAAAGTCCCCCCCAAAAAGGCTGACAGTAAAGGCATCTGTCACTAACTCCAGCAGCTTGCCGAAGGGGAAATCCTGCTGGTACAAACTGGTATACACCACAGTTTGTGTATTGATTCCTGAGAGTGCAAATTTAGCATATCCTTTTTTTAATTTTTTACTCTTAATTAATTAGATGCAAAAATGGCATAATTCTTAAAGATCCTAGGATTTTTGAAATGGTAAATCAGCACTGGCTTCAACTTAGAGTCATCAGCTGCATTAGCCTGTAACAGGAGTATCAGCTTGTCCCTTGAAGCTTTGAAAGCAGGCATTGCCTTCTCTTTTATAGCTATAATACTCACAGGTTCATCTTCTTTTAATATAAGGCTGTTTTGTCTCAATTGTAAGGCTGTTGAGTGTAGCCACCGTCACCAATAATGTCAGCTAGACCTTCTGAATAACTTGCCTTTGTAGAATTTAAGAAAGACATCCTTACCCTGGATTAGGCTTTGGCTTAAGGATGTGTTGTGCTTAAAAATATTGTGGATGGTTTGATATTCTATTGGGACCACTAAAGCTTTCTCCATATCAGCAATAAGGCTGTTTTCCTTTCTTATTATTCATGAATTCACTGGAATAGCTCTTTAATTTCCTTCAATAACTTTTCTTTGCATTCACAACTTGGCTAATTGGCACATGATACCTATCTTTCAGAATATCTCAGCTTTCAACATGCCTTCCTCACTAAGCTTAGTCATTTCTAACTTTTGATTTAAAATGATTTAAGTGTGATTCTTCCCTTCACTGAACACTTAGTGCGGATTGTGGTTAATTAGACTATTTATTGATCTAATTTCAATATTGTTGTGTGTCAGGGAATAGAGAGGCCTGAGGAGAGGAAGACAGAGACCTCAACCACTGGTTGGTGGAGTAGTCAGATAAAACACAACATTTATCAATTAAATTCACAGTATTTTATGGTTTTGGTTATCGGCACCCCAAAAAAGTTCTAATGGCAGTACTGAAGACCACTGATCACAGATAACTATAACAGACAATAACAAGAATGAAAAAGTTTGAAATATTTTGAGAATTACTAAAATGTGATACTAAGACACAAAGTGATCACATGCAATGAAAAGAAAAGACACTGACAAACTTGCTCGATGAGGGTCGCTACAAACCTTAAGTTAGTACAAAATGCAGCATCTTCTCAGTACGAGAAAGCAAAGCACAATAAAATGAGTTGTAGCTGCATATTAAATATCCACAAAAGGTAAATCTAAAGATGCAGGAATTAGTACATTTATACATAAAGGATGTTTGTGAGATGATGAAAATATTTAACTGCATTGTTGTGAAGTTTGCATAACTCACTAAACTTACTATATTTTAATGTACATTGAAAATTGTACATTTAAAAGGGTGAATTTTATGGTATGCTATTTCTTTTAAGAAAGTGAAAAGTAAAATAATAGAAAAGAAGTTCCTGGATTTTCTCTTTTTATTTAATTTTATATGGTGTTAATCTATGTTTTTTATAATTTATGTAATCCATTACCAAAATATAGAATATAGAATATAAACAGATCACTTAACCAATTAGCGGCCATAAATATCTGCATTCATATTCTTTTTATTTTCCTTTGAGATAAACTCTGTTATATCTGAAGAGTTGTAGTGTTCACATAGTCTAGATTATAATTAAAATAGGTAGCATTTTTTCTGTCTTCCCAACTTGTATTCTCACTTCCTTTTATTTCCAGTGAAATAGTAAGCCCTTTGAAGCATATTTAGAAACATCTCATGTGTCTAGATTTAAGCTCTTTGGGCAAGTTTTAGTTTTTAAATACTTAAAAAGAAAGTCGCTGTTCATTAACACGTTTCTCCAAAAATTTGTTAGTCTACTAGTTTAGAAGAAAACATATTTCTTATGTGGGAAACAATCCAATTTATAACAGAATTTAAGAAAAATAACTTCTATTATAGATTTGGGTGTGTCCATAAATTCTCTTCTTGGGGAAAAATAATTCTCCTATTATGTTAAGATGTTGGTTTCCTTATTCTCCACCAATTCTAAAATTACTGATGCTAGAAATGCTTTGCATTTGGAAAATCATATTGTATTTATTTTGGCAGCATGGACTATTAAATTTGTTAAAACTAATTAGAGAGATATCTCTAAGCATGTCACTGCACATTTTGTGAGTCATACAGAGAACAGCATCTAATTGGCAGTTAAGAAATTTTGTTAATATCAGTTATTTAATAGGAAACATCAAATTTAAAGTGAATAAACATAAATAATACAAAAGGGATAAGCCTTAGGTTATCCAGAATCTCACTGGAAGTGACAGATCAATTTTAAAAATAAGGACTATCCTTCCATGAATGGGATGCTTAAAGGTGTATACGTGCAATACTGCATTAAATTATTTATTACTGTAGATTTGTGCTATATTGGACTCTTTCTCCAAAACAAAAAAATTGTATTTTATATTTTTCATATTCCTGTACCCAAACTATGCCAGGTGTTAGACATAAAACCGCTTGAAATTACTGAAAATTATGTTCATTCTTCCATTTTATTCTTCTTTTATATTTGAACTCTCATTTACTAACTTCAAAATATTCAGTTGGAAACAGTTAAAAAATACTGCCTAGAGGAAAAAATAACGGTGTGTGTCATACTGTTGCGAAATGAGGAATCCACTTCCATTTTAGTCTCAAATGATACCTTTTCTTGAAATGGCTTTAATGTACCCTCATCATCACTCCTACTCAGAGTAATGACACGACCGAAAGGACAACAATCTTGCAGAAATTACAAGACACAAAAGTGTTCACAGAGCTTCAATAGAAGCAGAGTATTATACTTTGATACAATCACACTACATGCTATCTCCAATACATTACAGCACATAGTTGAGTAGGAAAAAAAAATATGTTAAGGAATAAGCTGATATGGATAAACTGTTCTGTTACAAATTACATTTGCAATATGTCCTTTAATATTAAAATGTCCTAAAGCAGACTCATTTATTCCTTGAGCAAATATTTTTGAGTCACTACAATTGGCATAAGTACTCTTTGACGCAATAGAAATAGACCTCAAAATTAAACAAATACCTAGGTACACAGTTTCTAAGCCCAATGGAGAAGACAGAGATGGATAAATAGGTCAAGTATATGTTAAGTGGTGACTCATGAGTCTGAAGTTAATACACACACATACAATGAAATACTACATATATACACACATCCTGTGTTTTTAAAGCTATTTATCCACTGATGGAATGTTTTATTTCCTTTTAGGTATACAGCACAATGAGGTGGATATAGTAAACAATAATATTTTGTACATTTCAAAATTTCTCAGAGGGTAAGTTTCAAATGTTCTCACCATAAGAAATGGTGTTTAAAGTGATGAATATGTTATTAAAAATGATCTTGATTTAATTATTTCAATTATATTCAGAAATCATAACCTCATTTTGTAACCTATAAATATACACAACTAAAATTTGTCAATTTACAATTAAAAATAAAAATAAATAAGATAAAAGTAAAAAAAAAAGCAGTGAAGTATCTGAGAAGGAATAGTGAATAGGTAAAAATAAGAGAGGATGATGTTAGAAGCGAAGTGCAGAGAGTACATTAAAAAAGAAGGAATGGCCACCTGTGTCTAAGGCTATTAATTGATCAGTTGAGTTGATTGATAACTAAAAATTGGATTTGTCAATATTGAGAAGGTAACTGCCAAGGGCAGTGTTGTGAAATAAGAGAAATACTAAGATCATAAGTAGAGGAGGTGGAGACAGTTGGAAAAGATACTCTCTTTCAAGGAATTTTACCGAAAGTAAAGAGGAACTAAAGGGCCATGTACAGTAAAATGATTTTTTTCATCTTTTTAGAATATTGATTATGAGTCAACTTGTGGGCTTATTGGAATAATACATATAACAGAAAATGTGATAATGAAGCACTGAGAGAGGAGGAACTGTTGGAACACAATTATTGAGTGAGAAAAGGGATGAGAATATAGTTTACTGGAGGGAGACTGGCCTTTGTAGCACATATTTTATTCAAAGTAACAGGAGGTAAGAGAGTATTTGGCTATAGATGCCTGTGTAAGTGGGTAAATGTGGTTGTGGGAGCTTGTGGCTCAATGTCTCAGTAATAAGTACACAGAATGAAAATGTGAAGGAAGTTTTTAGAGAAGAAAGACAATTAGACAATAGTCCCTAACGTAGAAGAAATAGAAAAAGAGGTGGGAAAATGTAATAATTTCCAGATAGCATAACAATCAAATTGATTTAGGAATTTTGAATTCAGCACGAGAGCAACCATCAGAGTATGCATTTTCTTCAACTGCATTCAGGTGTTCAAGTTCAGGTTCAGAGGAAAGAATAATTCCATGTAAACAAAGCCAGAGTTTTGGCGGAGCAATAAGATGAAAATGAATAAGAGAATGATGTTAAACATTATAGAAAGTGATGTTTCTAATGATGAAACAAATCTTCTTTAGGAGATAGCCAAAATTCTGACGAATAGTTTTAGGAAAAGAAAAGGAAATTGTAGAATGTTAACAGGGAAGAGAGACTGGTTAAGGGGACTAAAGACATGGAAAGACTGGAGAAAAGGATCAGTGAGGGATCTCTAAAAAGATAGATGTCTGATATTCAATTTCATATTTTACCAAGTATAATTTCTAAGGTCAGCTACACACAAATCATCTCATTAGTATTTCTCTATGAAACAACATTTAAAGCCACTGAAATCCAGTATGCACAGGCATAGACTCTAGCATACTGTACACCCAAAAGAATAGATAATGCTATTAATTTTACCAAGTCCAAATATGAAAATTTTAATTATGTTTTTAATGATGTAAGTGTTAGTTTTTTTTGCCAGGACAGTGGTAGTTTAGTACCTCACACTTTCATGTCTTTGTTCAAATGTCAACTTTTCACAGACACTTCTTGACAATTCTGTTCTAAATTCAAACCCCTTTCCTCCAGTTACTTACTCTCACCCCACTTACCACTCAAGCACTTAGTGATATATAAATGTTTCAATTTATTTTTCTTTCTATCTCTTGCTTCTACAAAGTAAGCTACATGAGCACAGGAGCTTTATTCTTTGTTATTTACCTCTGTATCATAAGTAACTAGAAAAGGTCATCTATCAGTAATTCTCAAAGATAATTTTTAAAGTGAACCAATTGATATCTCTTTTCTTAAAAAAAACATTTTTTACTTTAGATTCTGGGGTACATGTGCAGGTCATGCAGGGTTATTGCATAGTTGCATACTATATCTGGCATTTCTCCCCATGTTATCTTTCCCTACCCCTTCCCACCCCCTGCTGTCCCTCCCCTAGCAACCCCCAACTGCCCCCAGTGTGTGATGCTCCTCTCCCCTGAGTCCAAGTGTTCTTATTGTTCAACAGCCGCCTATGAGTGAGAACATGCGGTGTTTGGTTTTCTGTTCTTGTATCAGTTTGCTGAGAATGATGGTTTCCAGATTTATCCAAGTCCCTACAAAGGACACAAATTCATCATTTTTTATGGCTGTGTAGTATTCCATGGTGTATATGTGCCACATTTTCTTTGTCCAGTCTATCACTGATGGGCATTTGGATTGGTTCCAGGTCTTTGCTATTGTAAACAAGACTGCAATGAACATACTTGTGCATGTGTCTTTATAGAACGATTTATAATTCTGATATCTCTTAATAATATACTTTGAGAATAGTGTTCTGAATCTTTTATATTTGGGAAAGGAATTGCATAATATTAACTCCACTTTCCTTCAAACAACAACAACAAAAAAACCACTGCTTATTACTGATATAGGAGTTAAGAAATTATTTAGGCAGATAGTGAGGGTTCAGGAGTCCTTGGTAAGGTTTTCCTTCTAATGAAAAGCAGTCCCCAAATCATTTTCTTTTCTAACAAAGAGCAGCCTGTAAAATTGAGCTGCAGACATAGGCAGGCAAGCAGGAAGCTTGCACAGATGAATGCCTGCAGTTGTGCCAATAGGAAAAGGCTACCTGGGATTAGGCATGTTCAAAATGGCAGCTCCAACTTCCCTTCTCTTTGCCAAACCACATGTACCGTATGGAGAGGACAATATGGAGCTGGCCAGGCAAATACCTCATTTGCATAATAAGATTAAAGTGGGGTGACCTGCCTTCCCTACTCTATGTAAATGTCACACTTGGTCAACCAATGAGACTGCCTCCTCAAGCCTGCCTATAAAATCTGGTACAGTTAGCCACCGTCTGGCTTTTCTCTTTCAGGAGCCACCTCTCTCTTGCAAGGGGAGAGCTTGCAAGAGTTCTTTTCTCTTCTTTTGCCTATTAAACCTCTGCTCCTAAAGTCACTCCTCGTGTGTGTCTGTGTCCTTAATCTTCTTGGCGCCAGATGACAAACCCCAGGTATTTACCCCAGACAACGCCACTTCATTATTCCAGAGAGAGACGTGCGTTCTTTAGTTTTAGAGTTCTTACTAAATATTTATTACATGTCATGTTCTATAAAATAACAACTGTATTGAACAGGTTTTAGTGTGGCAGAGACTGTTAGTACTCTCCAAATGTTCATTTACTTCTTGACGTGTCACAGACTCCCTTGCTAGTGGTTTGAGATTGTATGACTAGTAGCTGACCAAAAAAATAGGAATGGAATCATTAACATGATTTCATAGCTGAGTCTTAAAGGAACTAGAGAACCTCTTCCATCTCTTACCTTTCTCGTTCTTGGTGACTTTGGAGACCACATGGTGCAGATAAAGTAAAATGGAGGACCAATTGGTTCATACAAAATTGACCACTAGCAAGTGATAAATATTTACTGAGCTAAGCCAGAGAATTGTCTGTTATTGCTTTTGTTTTTTATTCACAAAGCAAATTTTTTTCCTGTAGGATAATATAGAACTAGCACTAGAAATTGGGCACTGCTGAAATTCTTTTAAAATTGAACAACAATAATAAATAACTAAATACATTACAGTTGTTTTGATAGTCATATACATAGAACGAAAGAGAAAATAAAATTTAGAGTTTAAAATCATAATGATTTATTATATGTGGTGGCAAATTGATAATATTTAGTGACTTGCAAAGTGAATTATTGGTCTCCTAAATTTTTGGCTGTAATGGAGATTTTGGCAAAGGTCAGAGCTTTAGTATCTGTTGTCAAGGCATTTCATGATAAAAAAGAAAGAAAAAAAAAGGAAAGCTCAGAAAGAATTTACTGTTTGCAAGCAGAAATTAGAGATGCCTCAGGAAATCAAGAAACTCAGAGTCTAGCACAGATGGAAAAAAACATCTTATTCTAGGCACCAAAGAAAGGATAGATTTTTAAAATGCTTTGAGCTCCAAGGGCCCCAAATGTTCTCACATTTCTATTAAGCACAAAGAGAGACTCATGAGTTGTGTATCAAGCCAGTATAATTTCTCAGTTGGATACCATCTCATGGCAAAGACTATACTAAAGGTGTAGTCCTCATCACAGGATTTCAAGTGATCTGAAATTGTCTCCACTACATTTTTGTCAACTTTGTTTCTCCTCCCCTCCTTGCTTATTTTGGCCCTGGTTGTGTTTCCAGGTCATAACGTCATATATTTTGTGTCCGGATCTTTCTAATCTTTTGGCATCCTGAATGTAAAGCATTTCATTTTTTTATTTTTAAAATCAACTGTCAAAATGCTATGTTGCGGGCTGCCTTCAAAATCATATTTCTCTCGTTGAACCATTCCGTTTTTTTTTTTTTTTTTTTTCTTTTCTTTTTTTTAATTGCATTTTAGGTTTGGGGGTACATGTGAAGAACATGGAAGATTGTTGCATAGGTACACACATGGCAGTGTGATTTGCTGCCTTCCTCCCCATCACCTATATCTGGCATTTCTCCCCATGCTATCCCCTCCCCAACTCCCCCACCCCCCCACTATCCCTCCCCTTTTTCCCCCGACAGACCCAACAATGGGAACACATGGACACAGGGAGGGGGAGTATCGAACCATTCCGTTTCTTTAGAGAAGGAAGGAAATGAGACGAGGGACTCAGAGCCTCATTATTTTATACATTATCTAGGTATTTAGATAAGTTGCCATATGTTTGGATTGTTTCAAATTATCATTTAGAGAAACTTATGCATCTTATATAAATCCTAATATAAACTTTATTTGAAGTAACATTTTGTTTGCGTGCGTGGTTGCTTTTAATTTTATTACAGTTGAACATTCCCTTCTATTGTTACAATATTTTAATCAATGTGGGACCAATTTTGCTCATATAATTCTAAACATTATATTTAAGGTTTTATTATAGGCCTGATGCTCACTTTTGCTCTCCGTAAAGCATCAGTTTTTCCAGGCCCAAAGATTTTAGAATGTCTCCAGTGCAGTGAAGCCAAATTGATCTCTGGCTACTACGAAAGGCTCTAATTAGCTGAAACACTGGCCAAATCATTGGCTAGTTAGGCTTCACATATTTCTAGAACAAAGAGAATAACATTCTACTGTGGAAGAGAGTTAAGTATAAATTCAGTTGCATCGGTACAATATGTCCTATTATAAATGACATTTTGTACCATTGAGACTTTGCTTCCTCATTATCTAATGTTTGAGACAGTGTGTGAGCAATAGTAAAGCATTCTGGAATATGGCTATGGGTTTTTAGCAGTTAGAATTCTCCCTCAGACACTATCATGTTTAGTTCTTCACTACTTACATGTTGTACCTTTTTTTCTCTAGGACTCTTCCTTTTTTAAAGATATCCTCGATGTTTATTCTAACCGGATTTGTAACTCTAAACGAAGACACACACAATTATATATCAACAGTTGATACCTCTTGATATTGTTTTGCTCTGTTCCCTATCCAAATCTCATATCCAGTTGTAATTTCCAGTGTTGGAGGAGGGACCTGGTGGGAGGTGAAGGGATGGCAGGAGTGAATTCATCCCTTGCTGTTCTCATGATAGTGAGTGAGTTCTCACAATATCTGGTTGTTTAAATGTGTGCAGCACCTCCCCCTTTGCTTGCTTTCTCTCTCTCGCTCTCCTGCCACCATGTGATGACATGCTTGCATCCCTTTTCCCCTTCTGCCATGATTGTAAGTTTCTTGAGGCCTCCCAGACATGTTTTCAATACATCCTGTGGAACTGTGAGTTCATAAAGCCTCTTTTCTTCATAAATTACCCCATCTTAGGTAGTTCTTTAGAGCAGTGTGAGAATGAACTAATATACCTCTGAAATATATTATGCATATTCCTTAAGCAGGGATTTCTTTTCTTCCCCTTGCTAGGTACAAATGTGATATGTAAGGTAAATGTATATCAACAGAAACATTTTTTAATATGTAGTATTAGTTCATACTAATATCTGTTATTGAGGAAATTAATATAGTGTTTTACACATACTGGCTCTTACAGTATAAACTACATAAGGCTAAATCATATGAAGATACCAATTCTTATCCTGGACATTTAAAATGCTGGGTTTAAGGCATAATGCCTGAAATATTAGAAGAGCAGGATTAACTTGTTCTCAGACAAGGGAAGAATCTGTGAAATCAGGGGAAGGAGTTGGCACATGGAGATAAAAAGAGACTATATCCCCGAGAAGATTCTTCCAGTTGTCCACCACCCTATGATGTTTGAGCTGAATTCCAGGAGGGAAAACAAAAATCTCAGTTAATTTGGTGTGGTAAAATGATTAATGTCCTCCCCAAAGATGTCCACATCTACCCTGGTGCCTGTGAACATGTTATTTTACATGGTGAAAGAAGCTTTGTAGATATAATTACATTACAGATATTGAAGTTGTGAGATTATCCCAGGTTATATGTAGAGGCCCAATGTAACCACCAGAATCCTTGTAAGGGGGAGGCAGGGGAATAACTAAAGTAGGAGACGTGACAATAGAAGCAAGAAGTTGGGGTTGAAGGAATGGGTCATGAACCAGGCAAGGATTCTTCTCTGAAGCCTCTAAAAGGAACTGAGCCTCTTTAACAGTTTGATTTTAGATTTTTTACCTCCAGAACTGTAAGAGAATAATATTTTCTTTTAAGCCAATAAATTAGAATTTGTTATAGCAGCAATAGAAACAAACTCATTTGACAAATACAAGCTGTACCCTCACTCCAAGTAGAACCTGATGAGAAGACAAGATCTTAGAATCTAGTAAGACCTGACTTTGGTGACAAAAATATAGCAGACAACTGTAATTATAGAAACATACTTATCTGAAATTATGCTTTTTGCTAGTTGGCTAAGAGGAGAAATGAAGATTGTGAACAAAAAGGAATGTTGCATTATCTAATAAAGTTTCATTCCTATTAAACTGACTTACTTTTTGGCTTGGTTAAAGTTTGAATTTAGAGAATATATATTCTTCAGCTTTGCCTGAGAAAGCACATTGTGAGTTTTCTCTCAAACTTAGAAAAAGAGAAATATATTGAACTATTGAAACAAAATCAGCTTTCCTAACAGTGAAATAAAGTTTATCTCTCATCAGTGTACTAGGGTGTCTTAGTGCATTTTGTTAAACAAGAGAATTGAGTCTGCGGTTCAATTACCAATTAAAAGGAGAATCCCCATGAGTTCCCTGAATGTCTTGTTAGGATTAAATCTTCAATGGCTGTTTGTATTTGCTCCTTACTGTGTTATGGAAAAGATAAGATTGCTTACTATAGTGAAGTGGCAATTTGTAAACTGACTTAAACAAAACAGCTATAAGTGAGAAACAATTCTCTTAATTCAGGACCAGAAGCCAATCAATGTACATAAACATTATTATAATTGATATTCATTTTTGATTTATTGTAGCTTATGTAAACTCTATATAAAATAATGCCTGAGATATTTGCTTAAATGTTTTAATGCCTTTTTCGTCCTCTCAGTAAGAAGATATGATGTCTGATCTTCAGAGATGTACACCTGTCAATATTTTTCATATTTTGAGATTAATTTTCATTTTCTTATAAAATATTTACACTCCTATTAAATAAAGTTGAGGCTAGGTATTTTTAGAAAATGAGGCTGATTATTTCAGGAAAGCAGAAGTGGGGAGAGGAGGTTTCTAGCTAGTCCAATACAACAATGCTTTATTTGGGTGTCCTCACACACAATTACATTGATTGATCTCACTTTTTATGTAATTTATTCTCGATCCATACAAAAATCTGTAGTCTATCTTGTACAGAAAGTGGAAATAATCTTTTCAAAACATAAAATCATAAACTCTCCAATGCTTTTCCAGTTAATAAGGTTCTAGATTAACTGCTCCTTGGTTAACATGCTTCCTCATCTTGTAGTAATTAATTAATTTCTAAACTGTAGCCACTCTGACATTCTATCTGCTAATTTTAAAATCATGGTTACATTGATTAATTTTTCTATGTTCAGAATATTACACTTTTTCTATATACCAACCTTTTAAATACGTTGTTTAAAATATTAGTTAATTCATTTTAGATGAACATTATGTGTAACTGAAAACATTCTTTCTAGATTGGTAGAAGAGTTTTAGAGTAGTTCAAGTATGCAATTATTTTGGATTTATTGCATTTAAGTTGCAATTATCCATTTTATTTTGCCTAAAATTTTATTCTACCTATATCTTAGAATTTCACATTATTCTTGTAGTGAGGATAGTACCCATATTATCTTAATAACATAATAAGATTCCTATGGAAGGGAATTTAAAAATGAGTTTGCTTTTTATGCAGGAATAAATATTCATCATTTATTTAAATAACACAGGCCATTAACTGACAGAAGTAGAGGCATTTCTTAAGACATGAAAACTTTCTGTAGATTTTAGAAATAATTATTTTGACCATATTCATGGTCAATATTCCAAAAAGTATATTAATGAGATTGTGTCTTGTTTGGATAGCTCTCTGCTAAGAAACTTCAGGTAAATTTTTAATTTATAACTTAAAAATAAAAGAAGTAAATTCTTGGAATTAACATTTTCCCCAGATATTTTAATAATTTTATTTGAACTTCAGATTGTGAATATATTCATAAAATAGAAGAAGAAGATACAGCCAAAATGTTATTTTATTATTTCTTGCTAAATAAATTAGTTTGTAGGAATCTTAATTTGCTTTAAGCTTTCACTTGAAACTCTCTTAAGCTACAGTCAATTGCAAAATAATTTTGAAAGTTAATATAAAATTGTTTAAACTTTGAAAGTTTTTAAAGCATTTTACAAAAAAAAAGAAATTTTTTTTTTAGAGACAAGATCTTGCTATATTGCCCAAGCTGCTTTCAAACCCTGGCCTCAAATGATCTTCTTACTTCAGCTTCCTGAGTAGTGAAAACTGCAGCTACACACAACCACACCCAACTTTTAGAAGCTTTAAAATTCATAAAAATAAATGTTGGAGACTGTTGTAAGCAGCATCAATATAAATAAATGACAATCCTCAATCCTTTAATTTTAATGAAATTTCTATTCACATGCCACAATCCATATCAAAACAGGTTCACAACTAAGAATCAAACTTGTTTTATTGTCCATTCAAAATATATTTGTATTGTCACTATTACTGATATTTAGTTAGCACTTAGACCACTCTAAATATTATCCCGCAGCTTCTCTTTTAAAGTATTTGTTCACATTAAACAGGCAGTACAAGAGACAAAAGCATAAGTGATAGAACAACTTTTCAATGTGTTTTACTCTTGCTTCTTCTTCCTTTTTGTCTTTATGTAAATTAAAAGATTATTGTATATGAAATGTTATTTGAGTCAATACTTTGAAAACAGTAAATAATAATGAAGTCAGGAACAATCTGTTTCAGAGGATTGTATTTGTTCTGTGCCTCATATTTAAAGTAATAACCACAACCACCTCTTATAAGGAAATAGATGCCATTAGGAAGGAGAAATGACAAAATAAAAATGAAGTATGTAAATTACTGAGAACATATTAATGCATCAGGAAATAAATATATATCACTTCCAAATGCAAAAATCAGCACCTACATGAATGATACAATAGAATATTTCTGAAATCATTCTTAAAACTCAATAGTAAAATAATCATGATCTTATATACTTAATGTAATGTTTGTTCTTTCACGTATAGTTTAGTAAAAATAATTTTGAACTATGTAACATAATTGTAAAATAACCCTGGGTACAAATGAATAAAAAAGCATAATTTATGTCCAGTGTCACAATAAATTCCAGATGGTCTTAAGAGACAAAAATGTTAACTGAATGAAGGATAATGACTATAATAAGAAACTGGATTCTAATGTCAGATTTAAATTTCTTGTGGAAGTGCTATCTTCCCTGTGGTTTTCTACTTGAAAGTCACAATTAGTTTATTATTACTTAACAGCAGGAAGCCTTCTGAAATTCAATTTTATGAAGGTCTGAAACTCTCTTTAATTATCCTCCAGTACCCTAGGACTATTTTATAAAACTTTGGGTTTTAATATTTTTATCTTTATTCAATTTTACAAATTAAACTATATATTAAGTGTAATAAACACGTTCATAATTTAAGCAACTTTTCAAAGGATCCTTCAGGAAAATATGTATTTTTCTGTAGCATTTTAAATGGTTCTGTGGCAAATCTCAGTAAATCCATATGTATTACTTATATTTTCCTCTTACAAAAATATCTTTACATCAGGTAGTCTTTAAAATGGCACATAATTCATAATCAGAGTGAATTCTAAATGTTAATGTACTTCTTGTTTCTATGCCTAAAATAAAATGTAATTGATTGGGTTTAACTGATGTCAAAATATTGCATATGAATCACCACATCTCTATTTTTTGGCAATATTACAGACTGTTTTCTTTTAGAACTCATGCAGTATATTCCTGTGTGACGGCTAGTATTATTATGTGTCAGCAATTTAATCAAACTCTAATCTATGCGTTGCTGTGAAGGTATTTTGGAGACATGATTAACATTTACAATTATTGACTTCAAGTAAAACTTACCCTCCATAATATGGGTGGACCTCATCAAATCACATGAAGACCTTAAGTAAAACATTGAGGTTTTCTAGACAAGAAATCCTGTCTGAGCTTTCAGCCACTGTCTGGCACTGCAAATTTTAAACTCAAGGTGGAAAAATCACCTCTGTCTGAGTTTCCAGCTTGCCAGTTCAGCCTGCCTTACAGATTTTGGACTTGGCATTCCTTACAACTGTGTAAGCCAATTCTTTAAAATAAAATTCTCTTCTAATTCTAGCTAGCTAGAATTAGAATTGGCTGCATGAAGGTTTCATTTTTAGAAGTGTCTGTTCATATCCTGCACTCATTTTTTCATGGGGTTGTTTTTTCTTGTAAATTTGTTTAAATTCCTTGTAGATTCTGGTTATTAGCCCTTTGTCAGAAGGGTAGACTGCAAAATTTTTTTCCCATTCTGTTGATTGCTCATTCACTCTAATGATACTCCAGAACTTAAAACATAATAAAAAAAGAAAAAAATAAAGAAAAAAACTTGATTAATTGGTATTTAATATAATCAAAAATTATTCTCCTCATATAACCCACTGCTCAAGGAAATAAGAGAGGACACCAGCAAATGAGAAAACATTCCACTCTTGTGGTTAGAGAAAATCATTTTCTTAAAAATGGCCATACTGTACAAAGTAATTTATAGATTCAATGCTATGCCCATCAAACTATCATTGACTTTCCTCATGGAATTAGAAACAAAAAATATTTTAAAATTCATATGGAACCATAAAAGAGCCCATATAGCCAAGACAATTGTAAGGAAAAGAGCAATGCTGGAGGCATCACACTACTTACTTCAAACTATACGACAGGGCTACAGTAACCAAATCAGCATGGTACTAATACCAAAACAGACACATAGACCAATAGAATAGAAACTTCAGAAATAAGGCCATACATTTACCATCATCTGATCTTCAAGAAACCTGACAAAAACAAGCAATGGGGAAAGTATTCCCTATTTAATAAATGGTGTTGGGAAAACTGGATAGCCATAGGTTGAAAATGACACTGGACACTTTCCTTGTACCTTATACAAAAATTAACTCAAGATGGATTAAAGACTTAAATGTAAAATCCAAAGCCACAAAAACTCTAGAAGAAATTCTCGGCAATACCATTCAAGACATATGCATGAGAAAAACTTTATGATGAAATTACCAAAAATAATGTCAACGAATGCCAAAATTGACAAATGGGATCTAATTAAACTAAAGAACTTCTGCACAGCAAAAGAAGCTATCATCAAAGTGAACAGGTAACCTACAGAATGGGAGAACATTTTTGCAATCTATCCATCTGACAAAAGTCTAATATCCAGAATTTACAAGAAACTTAAAAAAATGTACAAGAAAAAACAACCTCATCAAAAAGTGAGCAAAGAACATGAACAGACATTTCTCAAAAGAAGACATTTATGCAGCCAACAAACATGTGAAAAACAGCTCAAAATCACTGAAAGATAAATGCAAATCAAAACCACAATAAGATATCAACTCATGCCAATCAGAATGGCAATTATTAAAAAACCAGGAAAGAATAGATACTGGAGAGGATGTGAAGAAATAGGAGCATTTTACCCCGTTGGTAGGAATGTAAATTATTTCAACCATTGTGAAAGACAGTATGGAGATTCCTCAGATATCTAGAATCAGAAATAGCATTTGACCCAGCAGTTCCATTACTGGGTATATGCCTAAGAAAATATAAATCATTTTATTATAAAAATACATGCATGTATATGTTTATTGCAGAACTATTCACAATAGCAAAGACATGGAATCAACCCAAATGCCCATCAATGATAGACTGGATAAAAAATATGATACATATGCACTATGGAATATTAAGCAGCCAAAAAAAGAAATGAGGTCATGTTCTTTCCAGGGACATGGATGAAGTTGGAAGCCATCATCTTCAGCAAACTAACACAGGAACAGAAAACCAAACACCACCATATTCTCACTCATAATTGGGAGCTGAACAATAAGAACACATAGCAAAAGGGGAACAACACACACTGGGGCCTGTCAGAGGGGCAGGGGGAGGGAAAGCATCAGGATAAATCACTAATTCATGCTAGGCTTAATATCTAGGTGATGGGTTGATAGGTGCAGCAAACCACCATGCCACATGTTTACCTATGTAACAGTTTATTTGGAAAAAAATATATACGTATATATATTTCTATACATATACACACTCACATATATCTTTCACAATTGTGTGAGTGACTTCCTTATAACAAATATATACTTTTTGTGTAAAAATAGAGCAAATGAAAGACTGCATACACACACACACAGACACCATGTTTGTTTGTATGTGTACATATATGTAGACACACATCCTCATATTTGTAAATTTATACATACAAAAAATTACTCCTGTCCAATTTATGTAAAGAAATCTTACAGCTTACAACTTACGTGGGATGTGTGTGTACGTATATGCATGTGTGTGTGTATAATCTTCTATTGCTCTATTTCTCTGGAACACCTGGGCCAATGCATTGACAGACAACAGGTCAGTGGAAAAAAAGAGGAATAAGCTACATAAAGATATAAAGAATTTTCTAGGGGTTATAAATATATTTTTAACTTGAATATGCTGTTAGTTTCACAGATGTATTCAAACATCAAATGTCATTTGTACACTTTAAGTAGTTAAAGTGTACTTCTGTAAATTACCCACAATAAAGTTTCTTGGTAAGAACATAAAAGTGACAAACCATGAATGACATTTTCAACATTGTTGCTATCATACCAGCACTAGGGCATAGGTGAAATTTCATTCCTACCCTAATCCATGCTATTAGTTTAAATCAACCTCAGAAGAAGTAGAAGACAACTGAGAGAAAAAGGAAATAACCTCTTACCTACTTAAGACAACATACTGAAATTTAAAAAGACATAACTATTCTAGAATTTAAATGTATCCTTCTCTACCACAGTGACACTGACATTGACAAATGCAGAACAATATGCTTTGTTTGTTTGTTTGAGGAGTCTCACTCTGTCACCCAGTCTGGAGTGCAGTGGTGCGATCTCAACTCACTGCAACCTCAGCCTCCAAGTTTCAAACAATTCTCCTGCCTTAGCCCCCCCAAGTAGCTGGGACTACAGGTGTGACCACTGTACCTGGCTAAGTTTTGTATTTTTAGTAGAGAAGGGGTTTCACTATGTTAGCCCTGCTGGTCTCGAACTCCTTACCTCAGGTGATCCACCCGCCTCAGCCTCCCAAAGTGCTGG
The DNA here is from genome assembly GCA_036589455.1 of Ateles fusciceps. Taxonomy (NCBI): domain Eukaryota; kingdom Metazoa; phylum Chordata; class Mammalia; order Primates; family Atelidae; genus Ateles; species Ateles fusciceps. The sequence goes on from JAZHEH010000589.1 coordinate 1,019,842, forward strand.
GATTACAAGCGTGAGCCACTGTGCCCGAGAGAACAATATGCTTTGATAATCAGTGAATATTATAAGAAACCTAGAGGAATTAGGGATTTAGCAAAGAATTCTCAATTTTCTGTTATCTTTAGAAATTGCTAATTTTTTGTTTGAATCATTTTTTTTTTTTTGAGATTCCTTTCTCATAAAAAGGAGATCTAATCATTTCCCATTCCTTGAGTTCATGGAGTCAGTGTGTCATACAGCATACAATATATACTTAATATTAAATAGTGGCATCCTTTTCATTGTACTAATTTTTCATAATCAATTCCAAAAAAAGGAAAAATTCTACCTTAAATTGTGTTTTGTTTTCTGTATTTTTTAACTTTATACTTTTAATTTTAATTGACAATTGTATATATTTATGAGGTACAATGTGATGTTTCGATGAATGTATACCTGGTGGAATGATAAATCAGGATAATTAACATTTTCATCATCTTGCATCCTTATTAGTTTCTGTGGTGAGAACATTTTAAATTTATTCTCTTAGCAATTTTGAAATACACAATACATTATTATGAACTATAATCACCACGAGCACAGTGAATCTCAAAATCTCATTCCTCTCGCCAACAACCATCTTTATAAAGAAGGACCCCTCTTCACTTTGAGAACGTAAGAAAATAGGACTGTTGCAACAGAAAATAAATCATGAGTCATTAGTAAGCACTAATGATCCTCAAGAAACACTAGATTTCCATTATTAAAAAGCACAATGTTGTATCCAGACTACTGATAACTCTCCTATCATGTGTGAATATTGGCTGGGCTGATGTGACTCAGAAACTCTATTTGAGGCTGTTAAACATTATTTTGTTGAACTTGTCTCATATACCTGACATCAGCTGCTCAAAATCTGATGTCACTTTGACATCTGATACTCAGGTTAAATCTTGAACTTTTATATTTCATTTTCTTAAATCCTAAGTTTTTCACAGAATAAATTAAGGAAAATATTAATACTTTGCAATAATGTTTTTGTAAATAGTTTGAGAACACAAGTAAAATGAATGGATTTAAAAAACACAGCTCAGACTGGGCCTGGTGACTCACACCTGTAATCCCAGCACTTTGGGAGGCCAAGGTGGGAAGATTGCTAGAACCCAGAAGTTCAACATGTTTCAACACCAGGCTGGGCAATATGGTGAGTCCCTGTCTCTATTAAAAATATAAAAAAATGCCAGGCGTGATGGTAACCATTGCCTGCGGTCGCACCTACTGGGGAGGTTAAGGTGAGAGTATTGTTTGATCCTAGGGGTTGGCAGAGGCTGGAGTGAGCAGAGATCATGCCACTGCACTCCACACTGGGCAACAGAGCAAGACCCTGCCAAAAAAAAAAAAAAAGCATAGCTCAATTATGAAAAGTAGAGACGTAACATTGTCAAGATTGTCTTGACCATTAATTATCCTATAGATCAATTTAGAGAAAAGTTAAAAAAAAAAAGGGAAATACTTTTGTGAATATATAATTGTTTTTTCATATATAAAAGCAGTGAAAATAATAACACCTAGAAATACTTTACTTTGCATGCATGCTTTACATGTTAGCCTCTCTGGAACTAGAGGAAATCATTTTATCACTAGCATCTCCTGTAAAGCCTGATTCATAGTTCTGTATGCATTTGTTGAAACAAGAGCAAAAAACAAGAGCATAGCAATTTTATGGGATACCAAATTTGAAAGAAGCATGAATATTCTCGTAGTTTTTCACTCTCAAGGGAAAATATTCAAAGAAATCTCAATATATCTCTAGGACACTTGAATTATTTTGCTGGAATCTATCCATAATTACTACAGGTGTTAGTGAATAAAATAACAAACAGACCAAAAATATATATGACTCCGAGATAACTCAGTTGTCTGAATAACACCAAGAGAAATTTTGATTTCTATTAATATATATTGGTTCACAAATATGTTTACCATTACCGTTACTGAAAACAAAGTAACATTTGCTGTAAATGAATTGTTATGCAAATTATTACAGTGTATTTTACAGCATCTACTTGCAATGGATGGACATGAATTCGTTTATTGAACATCAGGTTTCTCAAGTGAGCTGAATATTTAATAGCAATCAAGATAATTAGGCTTTGTAACGTCCATAAATATACCAAGACATTGGTTTCACATGATTTGAATTTCATGAATTAGACCACTCATTGGTTTCAAGAAGTTCTTCTTATTGCATTATTCATCTACTAAAATTTTCAGACAGCTTAATGGATTCCTAATCACTAAATTAATTAATAAGATTTCTTCTTTTTTTTTTTTTTTTTTAGAGAGAGAGAGACTCTGCACGGCCCGCGCCCCCCCCCCCGCCCCCGGCCGCCCCCCCCCCCCCCCCCCCGCCCGGCCCCCCCGCCCCCCCCCGCCCCCGCCCCCCCCCCCCCCCCCGTTTTTTTTTTTATAGAGTAGGCGCCCCCTCCTGGGCGCCCGCCTCCTTCGGGGCGCCCCCCCCCGGCTCGCCCCCCCCAAGATTTTCTTCTTCTAACATATCAGTTTGTGTGTGTGTGTGTGTGTATATATACGTGTATATATATATGTGTATGTATATGTGTGTGTGTATATATATACACATACCACACACACACACACACACACACACACACACACACACACACAGTCACTATAAGCTAGCCCATCTACTGATAACTACTACATACTCAAGATAAAATATAGAGAAGAACCAGTGGAGAATTCAGAATCATAAGCAAATGCAAGCATATTGTTGGTGGAGTTAAAACTTGAAACTTTCCATTGTTTTGTGGCTTTATTTTGATGATGGACCAGAGTCTCAAATAAGTAAAGTGCAGTTGAATAAATCTGATTAAAACCTGCCATATTTCTGGCTAGAGGAACTAAGAAAAGGAATCTGTGCAGGTGAAATTACAGAGAGTAAAGAGAAATCCCAGAGGGGGAGAGAGGAGAGAAGAGGATTTCTTAATTTTGTGTATGGGCCTTTCTTAAATCTCTGGCAGACTGTTGAATTATGAATGCATGGGACAGACTTACAGTAGAGCAATAAGGACTTAAGAAATTACACTGATTTTTAAGCCTGCATCTACTGAAGGTGAGAGAGCTTATAGTATAACCAGGTTAACTGTTTGTCCAAAATGAAAATATGAAATTTATTTTTCCTGAGAAATATAAAAGAACTCAGAGTCTATATATTATAATATTCCAATATCTGGGAAGCAATACAATTTTATTCAACATTCAAAGAACTAAAAAATGTAATCCATTTTAATTTAAAAATTTTATAAAGAGATTCTAATTTAGATGTTGAAAATGTAAGACAAGAACTTTAAAGTGGTTGTTAAAACTATGCTCCATGATGTAAGTGATAATGCACTTAAAATAAATAAAAAGAGGAAATAGAAACAAATAACTTCAAAAAAATAAATTAGATTGAAAATTAAGGACTAACACATAGTAAGCACAAAAATTGGTGGAGAAATTTAATCACAAATTGTATGTGACAGAGGAAAGATTTGGGAAATTTCAATATCTATCAATATAAATTATCAAATATGAAAATGAGAAAAAATGGAAACAACAAAATTTCAGAACATCTTTGAAAATAAAATTTTAACAACTATAATACAAAAATACATTAAAGAGTAATACTTAATGAACTGTAGGTTTATTTTAGGATTAAAAAGAGTAAAGCAGTGAATTAACATTTGAAAATTAACATAATTTATGATATTAACATATCAAAGGAGTACTCAAGTTAGGAAAACTCCACAGGTTAAGGGCACAGTTTTTCACAGGACTGTTCTCACTTAAGACACCAGCTGCAAGTTTGGGGTCCCAGGCCATCCTCATTTCTGACCAGGCAGCTACAAATTCCATAATTCTGCAACCCCCTCATGTTTTATAATTCACTTGAATGAATCATAGAACTCAGAGAAATGCTATATTTATGATTACACTCTTGTTATAGGTAAAAGATAGAAATCGGAACCAGACAAAGGGAAAGATACAGGGTGAGAATGGGGAGGGTTCCAAATTACTTCAGAAACTGCAGGGGTTTGGAGGTTACTTCCCAAAAAGAGGGAGCAAAGACCAGCCAAATTTTTTACTGTACATAGAGAAAAATGCAGACATCATTTTAATAGATGGAGAAACAGTATTTGACAAAATTAATGGTAAGAAATCTCCAGTAAACTGGAAATAGAATGAAACAGCATCAGTCCGATAAAGCTAAATCATATATAATGGTAAAAGAAATTACTTTCCTGATAAGGACAACCATTCTGACAACTTCTGTTCCACACTGTGCTTGAACATCTAGCTGTTGCAACAAAGAAATAGTAAATAATTTACAAAAATTAACACGAAGATTTTTTGAAAACTGAATACCCATATGGAAAAATTAAAGAATATTACCTTTGTACCATGTATTATACAAAAACCTAACTTAAAAGTATTATTGAAGAAACAACAGAAAAGACTCTAAACAAATTGATAATTTTGAATTTACATAATTAAAATATTTGTCCTGCAAAAATCATAACAGAAAAAAACAAGCCACAGATTGCTGGCACATTTTCATCGCATGTATAGCAGACAGAGAATTTGTATCCAAAATATATAAAGAATTTATAAAGTTCAACCATGAGGAAACATTTCAAAAAGGGTAAAAAAATTTTGAAAAGACAATTCATCAAAGAAGATACACATATCAACATTATTAATAATCTGGAAAATGTAAATTAAAACCACAGCCTTTCTGGTGGTGATGACCAACCCATGAAAACATGCCTCTAGCAAAGGATCTCCTTCATCACTCTCCAGAAGAAGAGAAGAGGAAACATGAGAAGGAATGCCTGGTGCAGAGCCCCAATTCCTACTTCATGGGTGTGAAATGCCCATGATAATATAAAATCACCACGGCCTTTAGCCATGCACAAACGGTAGTTTTGTGTATTGGCTACTCCACTGTCCCCTACTAGCCTAAAGGAGTAAAAGCGAGGCTTACAGAAGGATGTTCCTTCAGGAGGAAGCACTACTAAAACACTTTGAATCAAGCTGAGTGAGAAACCATCTCAATAAACACATTTTGGATAAAACGTAAATCAATCAATCAATCAATCAATAAAATAAAACCACAGTGCTGAACCACTATACTCCTATTAACAACTGTACTCTTATTAAGTATGGTAGTTTAGTAGAAACTAAAATTTAAACTTATTAAAATGATTAAAATGGCAAACATTGACAATAATATGTGTGTATGAGCATTTGGAGTACTGTAATTTTCCTATGTGCTGGAAAGAAATGTAAAATTGCACACTATGCTAGAAGAATCTGTGTAGTTTCTTTAATTAAATATATGGCTGCCATAGGACCCAACTGTGTTCTGCCCAGGGGGAATAAACATACAACTACCTAGAGGTCTTTTCTAAAAATATGAAGAGCAGCTTTATTCATGATATCCAAGAACTGGACAAAATATGTCTCAATTGATGAAGAGATAAATAAATTTTGCCATATACAAGAATACTGTTCAGCAATAAAAAAGAAAATACTATTGAACACAGCAGCATGATACATCTGAGTTATACAAAAAGCAGTAAAAAAAAAGTTATACAGAAATTAACTCTGTACCAACTCATTGATACAAAATTCTAGAAAATGCTAATATATCGGCAGTGACAGAAAGTAGACTCATTGGTTGCCTGGGTCGGTGTGAAGGGAATGATGGATTAAATAGAACAAGAGGAAATTTCTGGCTGAAGGAAATATTCTGTGTATTGATGGTGTATTCTTTTCCTAGGTGTATGCATCTGTCACATTTTGGAAATTTTACTCTTTAAATATGTTCAGCATTTTCACATAAAGTATACCTACCAATAAAATGTTTAAAAAGACATTGTATGATTATTTTTAAGTGTTATATTGTCCAAATTACTGAATGTTCATCTCAAATGCTTTTTGTTGTTGCTTTCCATCATTTTGCATTTGTTTTGCTTCTTATATATATATTTTTTTCCTCTAGCTGGATCATCGCCAGATTTTTCATCTTAAGAAAATGTCTGTACCCTGAACTCTTCCCTTCTTTCTGTAGTGTTAACTGTGATTTTTATGCAAATATTCTGCATAACTTGGTCTTGACTGTCCTCTCTTCTGAAGCCACGCTGGATTTCTAACTGGATGATTAAGCGATCTAGGTGAATTACTAATTGAATTTTCAATTTTAGTTTTCTGGAACAAACAAAAAGCGTAATTGGTTGCTGTCTTTTGAATGCCTTGTTTTCATCAAGAGCAATAACTCACTCCCTATTTACTAGTTTTTGCTTTTTGGTTTCTTCCTAGACTGCTATATTCAACATCTGTTTTTATTAGTTTAAAACAAAATACTTTTTTAAATATCATATTATGTTCTTGGAATATGAACTTTGCCATCAATTGCCACCACAATCACCATGACTTTTAATGACTTCTTGTTTAAATTAAAAATGATTTGCTCTAATTATTATAATTGTTATTCATTAAAATACTTTTTAGTGATGGTTAACAATTCTCTATTCAATGTATGTAGGCCTATGTACATGCTCTTATTTAATTGTTAAAGCAAATTCAAAAAAAAATTTATTATAATAATAAAGAATATTTTGTAATTTGTCTGAGGTCACACAGAGAGGAAATGCAGGTGCTTTTATCTGAGCCCCAGCATTCTATTTTTTTTTAAATTTAAATTAAATTAACATAACATAAAATTAGTTATTCTAAAGTGTGCTTTAAAATAACTTTTAGTGTATTCACGACACTGAGCTATCACCTCTCTCTAGTTTGAAAACTTTTTCATCATCCCTTAAGAGCACCTCATATGTTTTAACTAACTACTCCTCATTCTTCTCTTCTCTATGTAAAGTGGTAACCATGAATCTTGTTTCTGTCTGTAAGGATTTCCCTAATCTAGACATCCCATAAAAAAGGAATCATACAACCTATGATATTTGTGTCTGGCTTCTTTTAATTAGCATAATGTTTTCCAGTTTATCCAAGTTATGGTAAGTGACAACATTTAAATCCTTTTTATTACTATATAGTATTCTACTGTATGTATGTACCACAATTTGTTTATCCATTTATTTGTTGATAACCATTTGGACCATTTCCAACTTTTGGCTATTAATATTTGCCATAAATATTTATGTACATGTTTCTGTTTGGGGATATATTTTCATTTTAGAAAGTCTTTAAATTTTAATAGCTGATGAAACAAATTAGTTGAAAATGCATTAAACAGTCGTTAAGCAACCCACTATGCTTAGATTTTGGAAAAAATTATACAGTAACCACGGCTTGTACCTAAGCAGAATTATTTTGACCTCTGGTGTCAGTAAAGCTGAATATGAAATCAGAGGATTCCTAATTTAGAATAATAGAATCCTTGCTCTTTTCATTATATCTATTACTTAGGAAATTGTAACTTGGTTTCTTTAAGTATGCACAGTCTTTTTCTTTATAAAGTGTATGACGCTGGGCGCAGTAGCTCAGGCCTGTAATCTCAGCACTTTGGGAGGCCAAGGCAGGCGGATCATGAGGTAAGGGGTTCAAGATCAGCCTGATCAATATGGTGAAACCCATCTCTAATAAAAATACAAAAATTACCCAGGTGAGGTGGCACATGTCTGTAGTCCCAGATATTTGGGAGGCTGAGGCAGGAGAATCTCTTGCACCCGAGAGGCGGAGGTTGCAGTGAGCCAAGATCACACCACTGAACTCCAGCCTGAAGGAAGAGTGAGACTCTGTCTCTCAAAGAAAAAAAAAAGTATATGCAGAATGCCTCCTATGACCAGGGGCTATGGTAGGAGTTACAAATTTAAAGATATAAACTTATTATTCTTATGCTCACAAAGTTTGCCTCCCTAAGAAAATAAAATGTTAAAACATCAAATACATAAAAGAATTGTTTAATGAATGTTTCTAAAAACTGCTAAGGAAGCATAAGAGAAAATATAACTGAGTTCGCCTAGAGGAGTTAGGAAATTGTTCATGGAGAAATAACGTTTTGCTGAGACATAAACAATAAATATGAATTTACTAAGTAGGTAATAAAATGAAGACTTTTTTCTGGTAGAATGAATAACATGAAGTCTGCATGAGTGCAGAAGCTTCACAATTTAAACCCTTAGTTATACTTCAACATTTAGAAACTGCTCATAGTTTCCAGAAAAGTGTATTTTTGGTGTTTTTCTTGTTATGTTTGGGGTTTCTTTTTGCTTTTTGCCTTATTGACTTTATGTTAGTCATTCTACCACAAAAATTCTTCATTTCATTGCTGAATTTGTAAATTCATAGTAATTGTTTATATCTCAGCAAAATGTTATTTATCCATGATTCTACATTATGGTGAGTTATATAATTATTTTATCATATATGACAATGCAATAATAATAGAAATAAAGTACACAGTAAATGAAATGGGGACTTTTAGTATTGACTATTTTAAGGGCTTTCTTAATCACATTAACAAAACAATTTTTATGAAATAAAATATGATTTATTTTTATGTATAAAAGTTAAAAAGCTTCCTATATCAAAATCACAACTTAAAGTATGAATCTAGTTAAAATGTATGCAATAATAATTAATAGAATTTAGTAATCAGTAAGGGAAATAACAAAAACACTAACATTTAGAAGTAAAATTTATGTATAAAAATACCTCATAAAAGAAGAAAAACAAATGAATACCACAAATGTGGAAAGCAAATAGATTTCCAATAATTTAAATAAATATCAGAATAGAAATTAGAGACTAATAAATCTTGTTATACAATGGCACCATGCATTATAACCATTACAATACACTTTAGAAAATATAAATGACCAATATTAAGAGAATACTTATAGTATATTCATAGAATGGAATATTATCAGAAATACAGGAAATGTATAACAACTTCTACTGGCAGCAAAATATTTTCAATATAACTTTAAAAGGAAAGAATAAAAACAATATGGACAGCTTGGTTTCAAGTTCTGTATAGGTGGTGGGACTGTCAACTTTATTTTGAATGCTTTAAATTATTTCTAATTTATTTGTACAAGACTATGCATAGCTTTTATTATCAAAATATGTTGATATAATTTTAAAAACAAATTAAAAGCATGGAACAATTTGTCTATATAGTAGAAAAGCATAAGAAGAAAAGCAGTCACTAAAATAATTAAAGAAAATAAAACTCAGCAATAATTTCAAATACCATTATATCTTATAGGATGATGAGTTTTATGTGACCATTTTATTTGTCAAATGTAATGGAACTAGAAAAGTTATTGAGTGTTCTATAAAAATAATTGGGTCAAAACACAGACTGTAATAGATTAAAGTGTTTAAAGGGTAAAGATAGTAAATCTAAAGGCAGCAACTTTTTCTTATTCACTAAGGAAGTCTCAGAGTTTAAAAAAGGTCTATAATAAAATAGACCTAAAACAAACATTTATCAAATTAATGAAATGATTGATTGAAAAATAAATTAATACACACTTAGAAATTTGCTTTGAAAAAATAACAAATGAGAGTAGCGTGACGTTACTATAAACTAAATTAAATATATTGTCTTAGTTTGAATTTCCTGAAATGCAGACTTTGACACAAAGATTTAAATGTAGTTAGATTATTTGGTAGATACTTCCAGAAGATATGAAAAAAGGGATGTGTGGAAAATGAGACAAAGAAGAGTAAGTAGAGATATTTGATAACCCCTTGGTCTTTGATCTCTGCACCCTAGAGTTACACTTTCTGTAATCACTCTGCTTCCACGTGTAAGCAGTACTTTCAACTTGCTTCTGACCAATAGAAGATGGCAAAGTCAGTGAGATGTTACACTATATTTATGTTATATGGTAATGGTGATAGGATATCCCTCTGGGGGATTAAGTTATGTTTTTTTAAGATTTCATCATGCTAGCAGACTCAAGCGAAATACTTTCTCCTTTCCTGGCTTTGAAGAAGTGAGGTACCATGTTGGCAGAGTGCTCATGGAGAGGGACATGTAGCAAGGAGCTTCACACAGCTTCTAGGAGCCATGATCATCCCTGGCTGATATCCAGCAAGAAATCCATGATAAAATATCAGTCTTTAAACCACAAGAAAATGAATTCTGCTAACAACCACATATATGTGAAATAGCGCCTTGACCTCCAGAGAGAAGCACATTCCAGCTCACACATTCATTACAGCCATGTGAGACACTGAGCAGAAAATCCGGTTAAATTGTGCCCCAATTTTTATCCAAAGAAACTGTGACATGGAAACATACAACAAATGGATGTTGTTTTAATACTCTAAATTTTTGGTAATTTTTTTTCTGTAGTAATAGAAAACTAATGGGCAGTAGAGAAGAAATGCCAGTAAAGTGTGCATTTGTGACTGCATTATCCTTGTAGGTAAGTGGAACTCAATTCAATTTAGTTGAGGGGTGGGGCTCTAAAAAACCACAGAAAGCATTCCTCTGAATTACCCCACTGAGTAAAGTAGGAGAACCAAGACATTTATCCATTGATTCCCATTGCACAGTAGCTTAGAATTGCCTTTGGAGTACAGGTTATGCCTCTGTGGAGTTAGTCAACTCACTTGGTCCTGGGGAACACTCTCAATCAAAGAGAGAAACTGGGATCACTGGTTGGAAGTGTCAACATACTGAGAATAGCTTACCAAAGTTGCAAGTAAACTAATGTGGAAAAAAAGGAACAAGGGTGGGCACAAATGAAATCTGCTATGTGACACTTTCTGCATTGCTATGATCCTCTTAAGGCCTGCATTGGGTCTACAATTTCTGAAATAAAACTTACAATGGAGGATTAGTATAGTGATCTGTGGTACACATTGTATCAACTTGTCCTGAGTTCATAATTGACGTTAATCATATGAGTCTATTCCATTGAGTACAATAAGCAATAGTGCTAGAGGTTTACTTGGTTGTGTTTGAAATTCACATATTTGAAGAAGAGTGTTGCCCTGCATGTAGCACATGTTTTTCTGACAATTTGTTGACCGTAAGCTCTTTTCAGTGTATATGCACATATAAGTCCATGCACACAGACATATATTTTTTCCAAAAATTTCGTAAAATTGTAAGAAAGCATTTTACAGCAAGAAGACATTTTTATGGAAGATCAAACACTAATTTACAAATGGTATAACTGTGGCATCAGGAAATTGTGCACCTTACTGCAGAAAACACAAGTAGCTACAAAAATCAGAATAAGTCTAATGCCCTTTGGGTAGCACCTACCTAAATGTACCACATATTAACACTAAATTGATAAGAAAATTATGACACCTTTTGTTCAGAATATATTGTGACTACTAGAAACATATTTTTGTTTTATGAAAACAATCCAACTTCTTGAATCTATGCTAAAATACAAATTTAAAAATGTAAATATACACTTTGTTACAAATGTGTAGTGCCTGGCTAAAACATAGAACCTAAAATTTTTCTTTTTAATATTTTCATCAAGGTATACATTATCAGCTTTTGATGAAGATACCAAGTGAGACTTGCTGTTATCTTTAAAAAACTGCTCTCAATTTGATTCTCATATTGTGTTCAAAATTAAATTCTAAGAAAACATGCTCATTGAGTGTTCCCATAACTCTGTGATTTATTATTGATGTAAAATAATTTTGGATAGTAAATTATCTAAAATACAGCTGTTTTATAATGTATCTTATATAGAAAATGTTATCCTGTATTCCAGAGAGTATTTTATTTCAAATTATAACACCCAAAAATATTATGTAGCAATAAAAGGAAGAAATTACATATTTAAACAAAGCATATTTAAATACTTTTAAAATTGATGAATACAAATTTTTTAAATGTGTGTGTGCTTTACTCAAAATGTGTACTCTATTGTTTTTACTTTGGTGAAAAAGTGAAAAAATACAAAACCAAAAATCATTTTATAAATGTTATATAAATTTAATTTTACAGAACTCTAAGCTTCCCGTTTTCAATAAGTACTTTGATTTATCACTTTTTTGAATCAATTTTTTTAAGATTCAATTGATTCTCTTAAAATTAAACATGCTAGAATTATACTTTTTCAAAAAGAAAAATTACATAGAGAATAAAATTGTCTAATTCTTATCTAATTTCATTCATATTTGTATATATTTTACTTATCAATTTTATTAAACTCTATGAATTATTTTTCTCATTCAACTGGAGAAAATTCATGATAGATACCATTCACTCCTCGTTTGCCTCAGCTGATCATTATTTGTAGTAGTAAACTGCAATAGCTTAATGGCAATTCCTGCAAGAATAACAGCTTTTGACTAGCTCTCGAAGATCACAGGTCACAGACTCTATCACATTTATATTCTAATAGATCCTAGTAGAATGATGAAGCCATAGGTGCATCAAATTGATGAGGTAATTGATGGGCTTTCTTGTTCTTATCTTCTGTTGTATTTAAAATTTTAATTTCAGCTAGGCCTGGTGGCTCACGCCTGTAATCCCAGCACTTTGGGAGGCCGAGGCGGGTGGATCACAAGGTCAAGAGATCAAGACCATCCTGACCAACATGGTGAAACCCCGTCACTACTAAAAATACAAAAAATTAGGTGGCGTGTGCCTGTAGCCCCAGATACTCAGGAGGCTAAGGCAGGAGAATTGCTTGAATCCAGGAGGCAGAGGTTTCAGTGAGCCAAGATCACACCACTGCACTCCAGCCTGGTGCCTGGCCACAGAGCAAGACTCTAAAAAAAAAAAAAAAAAAAAAAAAAAATTAATTTCATATTTTTATAACCTCAGAATAAACTAGTCTTCATCTTCATTCACCTTTCATTCATTCATCCATCCACCAAATTGTTGTTATATGTTTACACTGTGCTAGGAAGGGTAAACTGTGACAAGGTCTAAAATGAGAGGACATAAATTAATATAAAAATTCACAGAGCTTTATCCCAAGCTCCATCTTATAGCTCTGACATTAAACAGGGACATTTTATTCTTCTTGGAAGAGACAGAGTGTTTTTGGAGTCCTCATAACATAGGAGAAATGATTATTCTGGCCCCTTACAAAGAAGCTAACCCACAAAATAATCCCCCCATTTTCCTCATCTCAGATTATTATTATTTTTGGGGGGGGGGGGGGTGAAATTTTGTTGTTCTCACCCAGGCTGGAGTGCAATGGCACGGTCTTGGCTCACTGCAACCTCTGCTTCCTGGGTTCAAGTGATTCTCCTGCTTCAGGCTCCTGAATAGCTGGGATTACAGGTGCCCACCACCATGCCCAGCTATTTTTTTGTATTTTTAGTAGAGATGGGGTTTCACCATGTTGGCCATGCTGGTCTCAAACTACCAACCTCAGGTAATTCACCTGCCTTTGCCTCCCAAAATGCTGGGATGACGGGCCGGCCTGTTGTTAGGCAGCCTCTTGGGTGACATTTCTTGTAAAACTTCAAATGCGAAAGTACTTGCCCCACCACCTTGGGACAAGGAATAGGACACAGACAGATTGAAGGCCCAGGAAGGAAGAGGCTAAAGAAGGAAATACAAAAGTGAAAAAGGAGTTCCCATAAAAAAGAATTTCCACAAATTCTGGAAAACCTATAATGTCATGCACATGCCTAGCATTGGGCACATGCTCAGAGAAAACTCTGTAAACCGAAATGTATCTGAGTCAAGTCTCAATCAATTTAGAAGTGTATTTTGTCAAGGTTAAGGACAATGTTGAGGACCAAAAACCCAGATGGAATCACAGGAATCGCAGTCTGTGGTCTGTGCCTTCCTCCAAAGGTAATTTCAACAGCTTCAGTAATTAAAGGGAAAGAGCAGGATTAAGGAAAAAGAAGTGTGTGGTCACATTAGTGAATCCACATGTTGTAAGAAAAAAGAAGCAGGTAAGAGAATAACCAATTATGTATTCATCTTGAGCTCAATGAATTGACATTTTCTATAAGATAAAGTAAACATAGAATACCAACCTGTGGAGATACATAACCTTTTATCTGTAGCTGTCTTCTTACAAACCAAATGAAAGTCAGCTTCTTGCATGAATCAGCTTTCCACTTACTTTTTTCCTTTTGGCAGAGTGAATATGGGTCCAAATTTTTATTTTCCCTTTATATTCCCATGCTTTCACTTCTGGCTGAGCTTTAGGCTTTATGCAAGAAAGAAGTGAAAGCTAAATGATAGTTTTTAACGACCAGTCTAAATATAAAAAGAATGCCCTAACAAAGCCAATCTTCAAAGAGATGTAAGACATGTTTGTTTGTTTAGAGAAATATGGCAAATTACTAGCTGACCACTAAGCTAGTAGAACATAGACTTTGGTAATCAGAAGTGAAAAAAAAGGTACAGTTTTTACAAAAGGGATTTACAAAGATCATTAGACAAGCAAGCAGAAAAATGATGAGGACAGGGAGAATCACCTCACTACCACAGCACATTATGCAAATTTCAGTTTTCAACAGAAGAGTATGAGGCATATAAATAAACAGGAAAATATTTCCCTCTCACTAACAAATAGTAACTATCTCTGAGAAAGCTCAGACTTTGGATTAACTACCCAGAAAAAGACTTTAAATCAACTTTGATAAATATACTCCAAGAGCTACAGGAAGAGCTCTGGAATAACTGGAAGAGCAAATAGAGAATTTCTACATAGACAGAAATTATAAAAAGAAGCCAAATAAAAAATCTGCATCTGAGAAGTGTAACCAAATGAAAAAATAATCGCTACAAAATTAGAAAAGTAGATTGTTGCGGTTCGAAAAAGAAACAGGGAACTTAAAGATAGATCAACTGAGATTAACTATTAATTAGTACTATCCAGCCTGAGGAGTTAATATGGTTAGGCTTTGTGTCCCCACTCAAATATCATCTTAAATTGTAGTCCCCATAATTCCCTAATGTCAACAGAAAGACCGAATAGAGGTAATTGAGTCATGGGGTCATCTCCCTGTGTTGTTCTCATGACAATGAGTTCTCCTGAGATCTGACAGTTTTATAAGGGGTTTCTTTCCCCTTTGCTCAGCACTTCTCCTTTCTGCCACCTTATAAAGAAGGTACCTTGCTTCCTCTTCACCTTCTGTCATGATTGTGAGTTTCCTGAGACCTCTCCAACCATGCTGAACTCTGAGACAATTAAACTTCTTTTCTTTATAAATTATCCAGTCTCTGGCAGTTCTTTATAGCAGTATGAAAACAGACTAACACAGGAATCAAAATGAAAAAAAAAAGAAGGAAGAAAAATGAACAGAACTCAGAGACCTAACAGATACCATGAAATATACTGACATGTATGTAATGAGCATCTCAGAAGAAGAGTGAGAAAAAAGAACTAAAAGGAATAGTTGAAGAAATAGCAGCCAAACAGTTTCTCAAATCTGAAGACCTAAGTCTGCACATCTAAGGAGCTAAGGAGCTCCAAGCACATGATCTCAAAGAGATCCACACTCAGACACATAATAATCAAACTTACAATGAAAAAGAGACAAAGATAAACTCATGTAGGGAGCAAGATGGGAGTAACACATTCTGTACAAGGGATCCATGGGTAAAATTAACAGCAGGTTTCTAATCAGAAACTATGTAGTCCAGAAGGCAGAAGGGTTATGTAAAATGCTGAAAAAAAAAAAAAAAACAATGAAAGATTGACAAACTTTTAGCTAGACTGAGACAAAATGAGAAAAAATCTGAAATTACTAAAATCGAAAAGCAAAGTGGGGGACATTACTACCAACATTACAGAAATATAAGAATTAGGAAATTACTCTGAACTATTGTGCAGCAACAATTATATAAACTATGTATAATCTACAAATTTCAAGAAACACAGAAAATACTTAAACTGACTTAGGAAAATACAAAATCTAAACAGACTTATAACAAGCCAATAAATTAAATCAGTAATCAAAACTTCAAACAAAGGAAAGCTTAGGACAGAAGGTCTGCAATAGTGAATATTCTATCACACATTTCATTAAAAAGTGACACCAATTCTTCTAAACGCATCCAGAAAATATAAGAAAAAGAAGCACTCTCAACTAATTATATAAGCCAGCATTACAGTGATATCAAAGCCGGTAAGGATACTACAAGTAAAGAAAAAAATCCTGAAGAAAATACTGCCAGCAAACCTAACTCAACAGCATGGTAAAATAATTAAACACCATAAATAACTGGGATTTACACCAATAATGCAATGATGGTTTAAAGAACAGAAATCAGCACAATATTCCATTAATAGAACAATGGAAGATAAAATTCAACACCTACTTATAGTTAAAAAAAAAAAATTAAAAAACCTAAAAACAAATGAGGATTTCTCCAGTCATATGAAGGGTGTTAATTAAAACCGATAATCAACATTATGTCCAATGTTGCAAAGTGAATGCTTTCTTCAGAAACAAGAAAAGGATGCCCTCTTCACCACTTATATTCAACATTGTATTGGAAGTCCTAGCTAGAGTGATAAGGCAAAAAATAAATAAACACAAAAATAAAAGACTTGAAAGTTAACAAGGAAGAAGATAAACCAAATCTATTTTCACATGATGTTATTTATACACACACACACACACACACGTGTATATCTAAAAATACACAAATATATAAAAGCTAATAAATGAATTAAGCAAGTTTGAGAGACACCAGTGTTAAAAACTAGTTGTATTTGTATACACTCTCAATAAATAATCTAAAAGAGAAATAAGAACAAAATACTGTTTATAACTGATGAAAAAGAATAAAATATATAAGAATAAATGTAACCAAAGAGGTAGATGTAAGACATGTATTCTGGAAGAAACAAAAAAAAATGATGAAAGTAATTAAATATCTCTAAATAAATTGAAAAACATTGGTATTTAAAGATGTTTAGATGGCAGTATTCCCAGAAACAAATTCAGTGTAATCCCTAGAAATATCCCAATACCTTTTTGGGTTGCAGAAATGAAAAGCTCATCCTAATTTTCACACAGAATTGCAAGGAACCCTGAATAGCAAAACATCCTTGAAAAAAAGTAGAACAAAATTGGAAGGCTAACACTTCCTGATTTAGAAACTTACTACAAATCTTCAGTAGTCAAAAGAGTATGATACTGGTCTAAGTTTAGACATAAATAGATAAGTAGAATTGATTGATAGTCTATAGAGTAAACCCATAGATATGTGATATAGATGTATAATCAGTGGGTTTTTGTCAAAGATACCAACACACCAACACCATTGCTTGGTGGGAAACGATAGTCTCTTTAACGAATGGTGATGGAAAAATCGGATATCTTCATGGAAAAAAATTAAGTTAGACTTTTACCTCACATCATATATAGAACAATTCAAAATTATTGAAAGCCTAACTATAAAAAGTACAAATGAGACAAAATGTTTGTAAGTCATGTATCTGATAGGAATCTAGTCTCTACATTATAAATATTATTAAAAATTTGCCTAGAACTTTATCAAATACCAATATTTACAAAGATACTTGGTCATATAATAACTTCTTTCTTTTTTAGTTATCCTTGGCAAAAGAAGGAAATCATTTATAGCCATATGTTAAATCATTCCTTCCCACAATCACTTAATATTTTTAAATTCCTTGCACTGTATGTTTATCTCATGTGTGAAAACTGTCTCTATCATCTGAAACAAGAACATCCTCTTTTCTTTTACTGACATTTGATATACATGTGAGTTTTAGACATTCTCAGTCCCCATTGTAAGCCCCTAGAACATGGGCTACTCATTATTTGACACACCCCTGGGTTGGCCTTCTACATTGCATGGCGTGTAGCAATCAATTTATAAATGTTTGTGAAATGGCAGAGGAATAAAGTAATTTCATGAGAACCATTGCATAATCAGGATTTACTGTAAGTTTATAAAATTAAAACAGTGCTATATAGTGACCAGATGACAACATCTGAGCAACAGAAAATTGAAAATAACTTTTTCCTATAAGTTACTTTACTTCAATATAAATTAAAGAGAATTTATGGACAGTAAGCAACAATTTCTTTTTAATTGAAAATTATATAGAGATAATTATAGATCCACATGCAATCATAAGAAATAATATAGAAATACTCACTGTATCCTACACCCAAGGTTTCCCAAAGGTAACTTCTTGCAAAACTGTATTACAAGATCACACCAGGGCTAGCCATTTATACTGTATAATTATCTTTTTCAGATTTTTTTTTTGTCTTACCTGCACTGGTTTGTATCTGGCTGTCTGTATTTAGTTCTATAAAATCTTATCATATGTGTAGGTTTATGTATCTACCACCAGTCAAATACAAAACAGATCCATCACTTCAAGGCTCCCTCCTGAAAAGTAACTACTTTTTAATTAGTGATTGCATGTTACTTTTTCAAACATTTTAACTAAAGATGGATTCATAACAATAAGGTATATGAATAAGCCATTTGTACTTCTACTCATTTATTATATATCTCATTTTTTACTGGCATCAAGTATGTTAAAAAGAGACCACATTACTTAAAAAATTGTATTTTTATGTATGTGCGTGTACACACACATACACATTTACATAATTCTGAAGAGATCATTTTGCAAATTACTTTTTATTTTTTATCATAACTCTAGGATAAGGAATGCAATCAATATCTTGGGGAAAATGTTTAGATAATAAATACAATTGTTACACGAAGTATGTACTACTTTCACTTTGATTCCCTGACTGTGAAAATCCACTTAAAATGTGATAAAATAAAATTATTTCCTTTTCTAAGAAGCTGGGCTCATGTAATTTCAACATCAATATCTTTCAAGCCTGGTGTTCCAGCAATACCTTTTCATAGAATATCACACAGTAAAAGCTAGGGGGAGGGCTGAGCTGCCATTCAATTTAAAACATACCTTAAGAGCAGGCTTCCATAATTATTACTCACATTCTACATGAGACAAGATGCCAGTTCATAAAGTGATTGGGGAAATTAGATAAAAAGAGCAGAAAGAGTAAATCTGTCAAATACATTCTTTTGTGGTTTGTTGTTCAATTTACCCTTCTAAAAAATACAATGCAGAATTCATTTTTTTACCATACACAGACAATTTTAAAGATAAATAAAAAACAAAGAAAATTAACAGCTGGAGGTTTCTAATAGAACTGGCTAAAATTCTTAATCAATGTTATTTCAATAAATAAAGTTGCAAAGGATACTAGAATGACATGTTATGCTTTTTGTTATCAATTAATGATTTCCCAGCTATACTAATTTAGAAGATTGATTTATTTGTTCAAAATTAAAGTAATACCTTAGATCATTAGATTTACGTTAATTTCTATTACTCAAAAATTTTCTTTCTATACATTAGACAGCTAAGAAATAGCTAAATCATAGCCATGGTAATAGTTAAGAGAAGTTGAGAAATAAATGAAAAATATTATAAAAATTACTCTGTTAGTAACAGCAATAGACAGGTTTAGAAGTTCTGATAACAAACAAATAAAATTATTATTTTTTAATAGATTCAAGTAGTAAGTTTTTAGGTCTATTCACATAAATACATTGCACAGAGGTGGAGTTTGGGCTTCTAGTGTACTCATTACACAAATAGTGAACATTGTACCCATAAGTAATTTTTCAAACTTCTACCTCCTCTCACTCTTCTCCCTTTTGGAGTCACCAGTGTCTGTTAATTCCCTTTGTATGTCTATGAGTACCCATCATTTAGCTCTCACTTGCAAGTGAGAACATGCAGCATTAGATTAAAAAGTCTGTCTGCTACATAGTAAGTGCTTGAAAGAAGTATCCACATTTTTATTACAATGAATTATTTTATTATGCAGTAACCAATCATCTTGGAATTTTCCATTAGAAACTAGTTTATATAAATAATTTTCAGCAAACAACTTCAATACTACCAATCTATCAACCTTCATAATTATCTAATACATAATAAAAAATATAGCTGGTATTGGCATGGGATCATTCTGATGTATTTTCTTAGTGATTATTTTGTTTATGTATCTTTACTTAAGAAACCAGTTCTCAAATGCAGTGGGCTCTGGTAGTTAAATTAGCTTAGTTGTGTGATTTTTGCTTTGGGTTTTCATAAGGTTGCAATTAGATGCCAGCTAGAGTCACCCTCATTTGAGGGCTTAAAGGATGATTCACCCATGTAGCTGATAATTGATGTTAGCTTAAGGCTGTCAGCTCAGCCACAGATGATAACCATTTTGCATGGGTTTCTTCACGTACAATGGATATAATAAGGAATGTCTTCAGAAAGATTTATGTGAGAATCAACATATATGGAGTGAACAGGGAAGAAGGCCTAGGGTGGAATTTTGATGAATATCAATATTTTCAAATGAGCACAGAAAATGAGTCCAAGAAAAACATAGAGGTAAGCTAGAAGCACAGAAAGAAAACAGAACTTCATTCAGTTTTTGTTTTTGTTTTTTTAAGAAAGGAGTAGCATATCTCTAATAGTGATAAGAGAAAATCAGTAATCATTAAGGTTGAGAACACAAGAGACAAAAAGGAAAACCTATAGTTAAAGTATTGTAAAATCTTCATATTTTTCATATCATGCTGTGAAAACATTGCTATGATCAGTGACTTGTAGGGATGTTTTGTTTAGAAACCACATGTCATGGTTGAACTCTATACTCATTTTTGTTACAAAAAGATATTTTCCACTTTAATTTTACATAACTTGGCATCTTTCTTTAGCCTTAATTGTAATTTTTCTTTTTTCATTTATAAATAATTTTCTGATATGTATCTGTCCTAATTTAGCTCATATACACATTGTCACATACTTCTTTTCTGAAACATTTTATTAGAAATAAAAATAACATTTGAAAAAAAGCAGAGGTCTTATGTTATACATTAAATTATATCAAGACAATGCACAGAACTAAATTGCCCAAATGTTACAGATATTGAATGTGAGCATATACCATTTAGGTTAACAAAGTAAGTGTTCAAGAGTAGAAGTAAATGCATTTCATGTCAAAGATATAAATGAATTTATATCTTTAATAATTTATAATATTAAATAGCAGTAATTAGTTTATATGACCTCTCATTTTAATAATAGCTATGAACATTAATCAAAGTGACACTTTATTTTTGTTTCTATTTTTGAAGTAGATAACTTTGGATCCTTTCTGTTTATTAGTCTATGTATAGTCATTAATATTTATACAGAACTTTACTGCCTGTTATTAAATTCAGGCAATAGATGCATTTCCATGAATAAAAAAGCAAATTATTTTGTGGATTGGGATATTTACTGCTGAATGAGAACATTAAAGTCAATAAAATCCTAGTTAGATGCTTTACATAAACCTTTGTTTTATTTCTGAAGCTACTCTCAGTAGATCATACATACTTTGCCTATATTACTTGCCTAGATTGAAGGATTGTGATCTTGGTGACCTTTATCCCAGGATGAGTTAACAAGATTGATTTAAAGATCTGTCACACAGGAGCTATAAAGTGTCTGTCAAAATGCAATCATGATTATGAATAATTTATTGATAGAAACTTTTCACAGCAAAGCGGAGTTCACATTTTCTCATTTTAATAATACTTTGCTAGAAGATAAGTAATTAGCTATTAGGTAACCTATTTCATAACATGGATAATTTACATTACTTTAATTATCCCCATATAAATTAATACATTTTAAAAAATAAAACATCACTAAACTAAAACTAAAAATATCAATTAAATAATTGAATGAAACTAGTAACACATTTTAATTCTTTTTAAAAAAATTATATATATGTATGAGGTTCAAGTGCAATTTTGCTACATTGACATATCGGGTAGTAGTGAAGTGAGGTCTTTCAGGGCATCCATTGCTGAAATTATGCACATGATACCTGACAAGCATCTGCCATCATTCCACATTTCAGTATCTAAATTCTAATGCTACTACATAATTATAAGACAAAAGACTGTATAAAGAGAATTTTTGAAGATTTATGCTTTTTACAAACATAATTTATTGATGTAAAATTTGTATCGTTATATCTAATAAATACACATGCAATCTACAAAATCTTATCTCAAAATAAATATGTACATATGATTATATACTTATTTCATGAACTCATAGATTTCTATAGAATCTTATTAATATGAGAAAAACTATTGAGTGCAAATATTTTATTTTTCTTGAAATGTCTTTCTTTCCTTATGATTTATTGTCATACATTTTGAATCTTTGAATAATTTATGTGCATTTTTCTTACTTTTTCATTTCATTCTTTCACAGATAGTCCATAAAGTTGTACTTTATAAACCTATAAAAAGTTTATAAACTTTTTAACCCAAAAGTTTATGAATGTTATACTTCTCCTGAATTGTCTGATGGAATCACTTTGATGATATATTATGGCAATATATCATCAAGTTGCTATTGTACTATTATTGTATTATTATAATACATCAAAAAAACCATCATTCTGATGTTATAGTAAAATAATGAATCATAAGAATGATTACAGTAGATCCACTATAATGGCTTTTTTGAAGTAATGGAGTTAACTTAAAATATGGACAAAATTAAAATGGACTACATATGCTACTGTTTAAGTAATAATTCATACATTTATCTTCATATCCCAAAGAAATGGAATTTTCAGTGTGTTTAGTCATGTGTTTTGGTGTGACTGAGCTCTCATAAATTAACTACTGTGACTATTCATTGGCTTAATTACTAATTTCTTAAACAATACCACACAACCAAAGGAAACATTCAGCAAGATCCTGAAAACTACCATCGTACTAATTAATTTACTCTAGCCATTGCAAACTCTCTTCAAGTTTTTTGTACAGTTTTCCTGATATATTGTTATGAAGATCAAATATTGTCTTTGTTTACAGATGACATGATTGTGTATTTAGAAAACCCCATTGTCTCAGCCCAAAAACTCCTTAAGCTGATAAACAATCCAGAAAAGTCTCAGGATACAAAATCAATGTGCAGAAATCACAAGCATTCCTATAAACCAATAATAGACAAGGAAAGAGCCAAATCATGAGTGAACTCCCATTCACAATCGCTACAAAGAAAATAAAATACCTAGAAATATAACTTACAAGGGACGTGAAGGACCTCTTCAAGGATAACTACAAAGAACTACTCAAGGAAATAGAGAACAAACAAATGAAAAACATCATGACAATGGCCATACTGCCCAAAGTAATTTACAGATTCAATGCTATTCCCATCAAGCTACAATTGACTTTCTTCACAGAACTAGGAAAAAACTACTTTAAATTTCTTATGGAACCAAAAGACATCCCAAATATCCAAGACAATCCTAAGCAAAAAGGACAAAGCTGGAGGCATTATGCTACCTGACTTCAAACAATATTGCAAGGCTACAATAACAAAAACAGCATGGTGCTGGTACCAAAACAGATATATAGACCAATGGAACAGAACAGGCCTTAGTAATAACACCACACATCTAGAACTGTCTGACCTTTGACAAACCTGACAAAGAAAGCAATGGGAAAAGGATTCCTTTTTTTTTTTTTTTTTTTTTTGAGCTGAAGTCTAGCTCTGTCACCTAAGCTGCAATGCAGTGGCACCATCTTGGCTCACTGCCACCTCTGCCTCCCAGGTTCAAGCAATTCTCCTGCATCAGCCTCCTGAGTAGCTGGGATTACAGGCACCCACCACCATGCCCAGCTAATTTTTATATTTTTAGTAGAGACAGGGTTTTACTATGTTGGCCAGGCTGGTCTTGAACTCCTGACCTTTTGATATACTTGCTTTGGCCTTCCAAGTGCTGGGATTACAAGCATGAGCCACTGCACTGGGTCAGGATTTCTTATTTAATAAATGGTGCTGGGAAAACTGGCTAGACATATGCAGAAAACTGAAACTGGACCCCTTCCTTATAGCCTATACAAAAATTAACTCAAGATGGATTAAAGACTTAAACATAAAACCTAAAACTATGAAAACCTTAGAAGAAAACCTAGGCAGTACCATTTAGAACATAGGCATGGTCAAATACTTCATGATAAAAAACACCAAAAACAAATGCAACAAAAGCCAGAATTGACAAATGGGATCTAATTAAACTAAAGAGCTCAGCAAAATAAAATATCATCCGAGTGAACAGGCAACTTACAGAATGGGAGAAAATTTTTGTAATCTATCCATCTGACAAAGTTGTAACATCTAGAATCTACAAGGAACTTAAAATATTTACAAGAAAAAAACAAACAGCCCATAAAAAATTGGACAAAGGATATGAACAGACACTTCAAAAAAATAGACATTTATGCAGCCAACAAATATATGAAAAGAAAGCTAATCATCACTGGTCATTAAAGAAATGCAGATCAAAACCGCAATGAGATATACCATCTCATACCAGTTAGAATGGCAATTATTAAAAAGTCAGGAAACAACAGATGCTGGTGAGGCTGTGGAGAAATAGGAATACTTTTACACTGTTGGTGGAAGTGTAAATTAGTTCAACCATTGTGGAAGACAGTGTGGTGATTCCTCAAGAACAAGAAATACCATTTGACCCAGCAATCCCATTACTGCTTATATACCCAATGTATTATAGATACTTCTACTAAAAGGACACATACACAAGTATGTTTATTGCAACACTATTTTCAATAGCAAAGACTTGAAGTTAACCCAAATGCCCATCAATGATAGACTGGATAAAGAAAATGTGGCACATATACACCACGGAATACTATGCAGCCATAAAAAGAATGAGTTTGTGTCCTTTGCAGGGACATGGATGAAGCCGGAAACCATCATCCTCAGCAAGCTAAAGTAAGAACAGAAAACCAAACACCACATGTTCTCACCCATAAGTGAGAGCTGAACCATGAGAACACATGGACACAGGGGAGGGGAACATCACACACTGGGGCCTGTAATGGAATTTGGGGAAAGGGAAGGAGAACATTAGGACAAATACCTATTGCAAGCAGAACTGAAAACCTAGATGATGGGCAAGGTGCGATGGCTCACTCTTGTAATCCCAGCACCTTGGGAGCCCGAGGTGGGCTGATTGCCTGAATTCAGGTGTTCGAGACCAGCCTGGCCAACATGGTGAAAACCCGTCTCTACTAAAAAGACAAAAGTTAGCCTGGCACAGTGGCAGGCACCTATAATCCCAGCTACTCGGGAGGCTGAGTCAGGAGAATCACCTGAATCCAGGAGGTGGAGTTTGCAGTGAACCAAGATTGCGTCATTGCACTCCAGCCTGGGCAACAAGAGAGAGATTTCATCTCAAAAAACAAAACAAAAACAACTAAATGACAGGTTAACAGGTGTGGCAAACCACCATGGCACATGTATACCTATGTAACAAACCTGTGTGTTCAGCATATGTATCCCAGAACTTAAGAAAGAGAGAAAGAAAGAAAAGGAGGGAGGAAGGAAGGAAGGAAGGAAGGAAGGAAGAAGGGTCCATTTGCTGGCATAGCATCCTCTTACAAAATATCAAATATTTGTAATTGTATATATAACCTCAGATTAAATATTCATTTATTTTGCTCTTTATTTGGATATTATTTAACAGAATATTATGAAGGATTAAGAGAAATTAAAAGTTAATAGAGTCATAATATAAGATATAAAATTTAAAAGGAAAATGAATAGTTTAATACAGGCAGACAAATGGACACATGCAACCATACTGTGATGAAATAGAACAAAAAATGTACAGTGATTGCATGTTAAATTAATTTCTTTTATGTAACTGTTGGGAAACATTATGACATTTTTCTAAGAATAACTTGAAAGTTCTTGAAAGGGAGAAGTTGAAGTAGTAATTTCATTGTTCTTAAAAAAATCATTTTCAAAGTTTTCCTTTTGATAAAATGCATTTACATTCTTTTATTCTCTTATAGTAACTACATAAGTAAAAACAAATACCTAACACAAAGAAAGATTCAGAAACACAATTTTATTTAAAGCTTTGATAGTCATTGTACAAAGTTAATGAAAGCAATTTCACGTAATTCAAGCATCAGTTTAATGAAAATAAAAAAATACAGAGGGAAATAATAAAAGAAATAGCAACATTGGTAAGCAGATTCAACATTAAAAGCCTCTCTCTGTTTCTATGTGTGTGTGTGTGTGTGTGTGTGTGTGTGTGTGTGTGTACATACACATAAATATATGAGATATAAATATATCAGTAAATATGTAGAAAGGGTAAAATATACATGTATATATAAACTATTTAGTATAAACTTCCTTATGAAACTGAGATGTCTAGAAATAATGGAATACATCTTACTTGGAATTTGTATTATAGCATATTCAATATGCTCAATGACATTTTCTTCTAAGTGATAAATTATAGCAGTAAGTACTTGAATAAAACTAGAGTAGCAGATATTGTGAATATTAAGAATGACATTGAAATAATATAGTAAAGGAGAAGTACTTTAAGATTCATGGCAGTAGCAAAGAAAATTTAGGCATGAAACAATGTACATTCAGGTGTTAATTTTAATAAGATACAAAATATTGAGCATAGGAAACAATTTTAGATCATATATAATAAAACTGAATTTATAATTTAAATGCAGACAATTAGAATAGTAATGTGAGAGAAAATAGTTTTTGTATGGTTGCACTTATTTGCTAGAAAATATTTAAAAAGTAATAACCAAATCATACTTGAAAACATTTGGTAATGGAAAAAGAAAAGAAAGAAAAAACATGAATATTGTAGTGCCAAACTACATTCTATCCAAGATATTGGCTAAGCATACCTCCTTATCTAACTGCAGATCATAAGATTTGCAT
This sequence comes from Ateles fusciceps, assembly GCA_036589455.1. Taxonomy (NCBI): domain Eukaryota; kingdom Metazoa; phylum Chordata; class Mammalia; order Primates; family Atelidae; genus Ateles; species Ateles fusciceps. Next base: position 1,046,655 of record JAZHEH010000589.1, read on the forward strand.
GCCAAAATAAAGCAAAATATTAACTGAGAAATTATAATTTTTAATATACCTTGAGTAGGTTGTGTAATACAATATATTATCTGGTAGTTCCTTAAATGATTTTAAAATAAATTTCTCTTTCATTATGCACAAGAGGCTATAAAAATCAATTACTAATAAATTTTTACAATTGATAGCTAATTGTTAGTAATTGATAGCTAATCATATGCTATATGTTCCTTACAACAATTACGTTCAAAGCATTAGGTCAGCATTCTCTCAGTTTTACACAAAAGCACTAAGGCTAACAAAAGCTAAATAATTAGGATAATGTCAAAATAGTGATGTTCAGAATTGAATAAGTATATCCCATCACTAAATGTAGTAATTTTCCAACATACAATAAATTTATGGAAATATTTTTTGATATAATTCTAAATTTTTAGAGTATTTAATGATGCAAACTCATAAGATCATTAGGAAAAAAATGTCACCATTTATCTTGTCTTGTTTAATAGTAAGAGAATAGCAAATGGGGCATAATCAGATTCTATTGTTAGAGAGATAACGTTTGAAAGAAAAGTTAATTATTATGTTAGATATATGAATATGTAGAATATGCATTTTGATTTTTAGGTTGATAAGAAATCACCTATACAAATCAATCATGCTTTGCTGTCTGCTTAATGAGATCAGAACATTTTCCACAAATGCAAATACACGATAATGAAGACATAGGATACAAGACACACAGTGTTTCTTTTTTGTTTTTTAACAATAAGGAAAATTAGATTCTAAAAGAATGCTTCCCTTGAGTCATTCCAACAGTATATTATAGGAACATAATGCATAATATGGCTCTGGATGACTCCAAATATTCAGTGTATCAGGGTATCATGGGAAGTAGAGATGCTGGGATATGCACCTTAAATAACAACCTCAGAATATGTTCTAGATTCATTTTGCCATTGCTCTGGTGGTGGCAGCATTGAGAGAGACACTAAGAAGGGGCTTTAGTAATTGAATATGACATTACATTGGGACATTTACATTTAGATTTATAGATTTAAGCTAACGTTATCAACTTAGGCATATATTTTTGGAGATAGCTAAAAAACAAATGCAACTATATTATAACACATGATACGGTAGTTTGGAAGTTAAAAAAAAAATCTATAAGCCCCAGTGTACTTTTGCATTTCTCTGTTAATGTTTGTAGAAATGGAAATCTGAATGAAGCAAAAATTATTCACATTATCTGAAATTGAAGACATAATATACTGGATTACTCTGCTGAAAAGAGGAACAAAAATATTAATGTGAGTAATAATATACATTTGTGTATAGCGTGTTGTTTCATCTGCTGACTTAAGAAGTATGTAGCATGACAATACAACACGGTAGCAACAGAGGATTGACCATTGTGGATGGGAACTCCTCCGAAAGACAGAAGGAAGAAACCAACTGGGAAAAGGAAGAATAAGTCATTATTTGAATGGGACATACTAGATTTGAAGTTTTGTTTTAATCCTAAATGTAATTCTTATTATCATATGTGGATCTAGGCACTTGATTCATGATATTGACAAAGTATGCTCTTAAATACCCTTAGACATGAATACATGCTACCTAAATACCTTACCTATGTAATTTAAATTGATGCCTATTTGTGCATTTCTATCATAACCAGAGATGAGTTACATTTTTTAGTTCTTTTTACGTCAATATTAGCCATGTCTCTACTGTACCTCAGTTCAATATTGTGTTTAATGTACTCTTAAATGTTACTTAATTTTCCAGAATTTTATGATTATATTGAAACCTCTACATAGACTAATTTATATAGATAATAAAAAGTACCTAGTCTGTTGAATAAATAATGCCACCACAGATGAATCATTTCTCGACTAAGAAAACTAATGTGAAAAAATAGGAGGGAAATTGATCATTCATCATTTATAAGCATATTCCCAGAGCTTAAAATAAATAGAATTCTGTTGACAGACTTCTAATGATTAAAGGGAGGCTATTTCTATGACAGATTATCTGCTTAACTAGGCTGAACATTCAATAACAAAGTAAGAGTTAGAACGGAATTATAGCTGATAAACATAAAAAATGAAAAGAAAACTATCTTGATAGAGGTGGATGGTGAAAATTAAATTAATTATAACTGATATTTTTGGGAAAATTTCCTTGAGTAGAGCAAAAAGTAATATATAAAAGCAACAAGGTAATAAGAAAGAAATCTAATCAGATTACTTTAGTAGTTTTCCATTACTTTGCTACTTTTCTTTGTAGTTCTATTGATGTCAGAGGTTACTACTATTAGTCTGTTTTTGCTTGCCGATTATTATGACGTATATGACTAATCACACTAAAAGAGAGTTTCTATCACATTAAGAAAGATAAAACTTAATGTTATATCAAGTAGATTTTAAATATTAAATTACTTTCATAATGGTTAATAAAGTTATTTTTAAACTAATTCTTCTGTGCTAGAGTCGGATATTTCAAACTTTCTTTTCTTTATACCCAGTCTACTACTTTTAGGGTAATTTGAGGACTTTACTTACATTTTATTTCTTAATACAGGTATATGTGTTTATGATCATGAAAATAACTCTATCATGCACAATCAACTATTTCAGTTCCTCTCTAGAGTCAATAAATGACGTTGGATCAAATATTTTAACTAAGCTCATGAATCAAGACCCTATGAAATATGGAAGTTAATGTGCTCTATTTTAATGTGGTGACTGATATATCCATAATGTGCATGTGTTGAAATGTCTTATTTATTGCAGAGAAATGTTAGGACAATGTTGAAATGTCTCAAATATTATACAGAGATGTTGAGACATATATGTGAATGTTGAAGCACTCTTCGTAATAAAATATTTCAGTGAGGAAAAAATAAATCAACAGTATGGTTTCCCTGAGTCAACAAAAGAAACTAGAATTTGGCATATTTCAAAGGCAAGTAATAGAAACTCTAATAATCAAATACTTATATCTCATATTTTTCTTTATTCTTACATTTATTATATTGTACATGGAGCTGATTTATTTCTATATTTTGTTTTTACCTCTTCAACTTTCCTATGCAATAAGCAATTGTCATTGCATATTTATCATTAAATATTTTAACTAATCCAGAATGCCATCAAAATTTCATAGCACATAATAAGTTCAATATTTGCTGAGGCATATAATTCAGTTTTACATACTTAGAAATTGTCAAGGCAGTTTGTCATGTAATGATTGAACCTAGCAAACTACCCAACATATGCACTGCAATTAGGCTCTGTTAGTCTGCTAAATTTCCAGAATCTCCAACAAGTCAAATGTTTGTTTTAGAAATAAAATTTTCCTGAAAGGAAATCAACCACTTGTTTAGCTGAAGATACCTGTGATAAGGTGAAGTGCCGTGCAAATAACCTTTAGCTTGTAAACCAGGAATATGATATAAAACGGTGAATATTATATCAGTAATTGCGTGAATATATGATGTGAATAAATGACTTTGTACTTTCACAGAAAAAAAATTAAGGAATTAGAAAACTGTTACACTCAGTGTTCCGCCAATGCATAAGTGCTTCACAGTGTAAAAATAGCATTTGAACGAGAATTAAGAGTTGCTATCAGGAAGTAAACACAAGTGTGCTCAACTTGTGGAGAAACAATATTATCAGGAGATACGTTGTTCTTAATGGATTCTTTCCATTGACTAATGGATTCTAGGAAAGCTGAAATGATGAATAATCAAAACTTCACAAGAAGCAAATATTGGTTTTAATAGTTTTACAATATTATTCTCTGTGTACTTGTGAATGAATTGTAGATAAAGTTGTCTATATCATCATAAATAGTTGTTCCCCAACTTAGGAAATATGTAGAAAGGATAGGTTTTAGTCTAATCTTGGAAAAGGCCTTTATAAACCTACAAGCCCTGAAGGTGGCAGGGAACAGAAATGTTTCAAGTTTAAGAAGAAAAGTGATTGCCTCATTCACTGGGAGATATATTAGATTTTTTCATTAAAGTATGTTTATTCTATCATTACAAATCATAAATTTAAAAGCCAAACATAACAAATTCTTTTCATATCTTTCCAGCCCAATTAAAATAAGTTCTACTTCTCAATGCAAAACTTTTGTGACTGATTTTATATATGCTGGAAGTAGAGAAATATGTTTCATAATAGCTGCTATGGGCTGAAGGGTTATGTAACCCCAGAATTCATATGTTGAAACGTAACCACTAATGTGATGGTGTTAGGAAATAGGACTTTTGGCAGGGAAGTCCACCTCCCGAAAAGCCTCATGAATGGGATTACTGCCCTTCTAAAAGAGTTCCAAAGAGCTGCCTTGTTCTTTCCACCATGTGAGGACACAGCAAATAGGTGCCAACTATGAGCTAACAAAAGGGCCTTCATCAGTTACCAAATCTTCCATTGTCTTCTCTTGAACTTCCCAGGTTCCAGAACTGTGAGAAGTTAATTTTTGTTTATAAGCCACCCAATTCATAGTATTTTGTTATATACCAAAGATGGTATATAACTTCTTCAACCATCAACAAAAGCTGCCACTGTTACAATGATTATTATGTGTTACTTATTTTCATTAGTCCCATAAAGTTCATTTCCACTGACAAAAATGTTAAGCTATTTTTGAATTTAAATAGAAATTGCTTTAAAAAATTAATGGCTGAAAATAAGTTGACTAAAAGGTTAGTATATAATATGATAATAGAAATGTTACTTTAAAAATTTCCATGGAAACCTTAGTAAAATTCAGGTAGGCTGAATTTATATAAATGAAGTGACAAATATTAAAACCAATAATAAATGTTGTTTTAACTGATACTTATTAGGTATGCAGTACATGCTATACACTGTAGGTATTTAACATGAAGTAGTTCAATGAGTCACATCTATATGTTTAAAATTTGTCATAAATTGTTAAAACTTTTCAAAACTTTGGTGAATGATGTATTTTCAATGAATTTTAATTCATTTTTATATTTATTCTGCTGTTTGAATTAAATGAATAAACACTGATCAAATAGTACTTATGTATATAACATTTGTAATTTAAAGTATTTAAAAATTTGAAAATATGTTAACATTTATGTAAGCAAATGTTTTATTTGCCTGAAAATTATATCCTTAATATTTTTCTATTGCTTTAGCTTTTTCTTTTCATTAATCATCTAAAGTCTCGAAAGATCCTGAGAATATTATCTCATTAATCTGTGAAACATTTTGGTGACCTTATGACAAACATTTTAGCCTTCATTTCACAGACAGAGAAGCATGGGTAGAGAAAGGTTAATTCATCTGTGTAAGCTGACACATTATGTCAATTGCTAAGTACTTAGAAGAATTTAGGGTGCTTGCCTTGTTGGTTACTATATTACCTACTATATCATTTTCGCAACATTGAGAGACAAGGTAACAAAATAAAATACCTTATAATTATATGGCTTCAACCACACTGTGATCCTGTGGCCACTTCTCCCCAACATATTCTATGGCTCTTTCTAATATTCTTTTATTCAACATACTCGTAGAAACAACAACAGAACAACAAAAACAACAGCAATAAGAACAGAAAAAAAGAAGGAAAGGAAGAAGACATAAGAAAGAAATACTGCCCTAGTTATAGCCATAGTTGGTATAATCTTTTGGGAGGAAAGAGTCTCAAACAGGAGATCAGGGAATTACATTATTATCTGTCTTAGAAAAGGGTAAAAAAAATGAATAGGAATAATTATATTCTGTTTGGAAACAAAACTGAGTGGATGACAGTGAATAAGATAAAGTACTTCTGCTTCTCTGCATCTTAATTGACTAAAGAGAGATCCACATAAACAAACAAAAAATATTTTTATAAATCTATACTACTTGAAACTGTAGCAAAGAAAAATAAAATAATGTTCCAAGTTCCTAAAGCATTTTTTCCATCTCTAACAAAGAGAAGTAAAATAGAAAATTTCAATATTGTCAAATAGGACCACTGCAAACATATTAAAATAAGTATTTTCATCTAAAAAATCCAAGATCTGTTTATAAAACTTGTCATAAACTCAAATATTAATCCATAATCTAACTGAAATCTCAAATAAAAATCAGTAACTTCATTATAAAATTGCCAAAATTTATTCTGCTTTGTAAAAACATTTATTCATGTCATTAAAAAGAGTTATATTGCATAAAATTCTTCTGGGAATCAGGGTTACATGTCGGATAACATATTTACATGTAAATTATTTTCTTGTGTTTAAGTCTTGCTTTCCACATCTTCTACATAAAATGGAAATAAACATAACATGGATAGGGGACTATCAGATACACTTCACTCCCTTTAGAACAGCTTCAGTGTTGGAATGGAAAACAGTGAGCAAAGAGGATCAAGTAGTATATTTATGACTCCAGGGCCAGGGGAACATGAGAAAGATCAAAGTCAGCTTATATTACGTAGGAGTCACTGTCAGTCTAAGCTCCAACTTCCTTACTACAATCCAAGGCCCTGTAGATCTTTTGCACATTTTCACTTGTGTGATTACCCTCATTATAAAGAAGAGATGACTCAGACGCTCCTCTTGTCCCACAAGAATGATGAGAAATAGAAAAGAGCTCTTAGATGATACATGGATGCATAAGCCAAAATCACCCAAGTCCAGCTTACATAAACTGACACCCAATCAACTCATAAATATGTAAGCTATAATGTAAATTTGGTACATTATTTAGACAAATTAATTAAATCACACTCTTCCCTGTTCCACATCCCTTAGTAATGAATTTGCAACTCCTTTTATCAAAAAGAGTATATTTTCTTACTCCTTAAATGTTTGTTTTCAGCAATAGTATGTGATGGAAGGAACTTGTACCAGCTGACAGCCCATAACACTTTTGCTCATTCCCTTAAGGCCCTCCTACATTATGTGACAAACAAAGGGTAGCCTGCAAAGAGCAACAAATCATTGTTGTCCATAGACACTCAGGATGCCTGAATAGTAGAAAACCAGGTTTATTGCATTATCAATTTGCAAACCAGGAAGAGAAAGTTTCTGGCATGGAGAGAAGATGCTCTCTCTTTGAAGAAACCAAGGGCAAGTTGGGTTTTATACCTCACAGGTCCTGTATCACTCAAGAGACTCTTACATATTCAGCAGGTTCAGGAGAAAAGCTACTCATATTAATGAGAGAAACTGACAGCATGCACAACAGGTAAACATACATTCAGTATACATTGCATGTTCACTTTGGAATGGGGTTTTAGCATTAAAATTAGGTAAAATTTGGCTCTTTATATCAAAAGATGAACTATTGGAAACAAAGACAGTTTACATACAGTTTCTATAAGCTGGCTGAAACTGGGTAAGATCTGCAGTTACTTATTAGAAAAGAACATCTGTAAGGCCATTCTCTGTCCAAGTAGTGTCACAGTGCTCTGGGTTGAAAACAGAGTAGAAGGGGGTCTGATAATTTGCCTGATAGCTCCTGTTTTGAGGGATTAAAATAAGGGTGTGTTTTTTCTTGTAACTATAGGAACATAGAAATTTGCCTTGTCAGCTGGATCCTGGACCCTCAAACTGGAAGCAACTTTTGTTTCCTTAAACTTGAGGGTTCCTCCTTACTTGCTAAAAGGGTATTTAAAGAGTATCTATTTTGTTCTCTTGGATTACTAGAAAGAGTAATCTCAGTTCTGAATATACTTTATTCCACCTGAAGCCTTGAAAAATGAGATAGCCCAACCAAGATCATGACATTCATCTATGAATTCAGATATAGACCCATGGGAAAGACCAGATGATGCCAGAAGAACTACCAAGTAAAAAAATAGCCTAGATCTCTGACCTGCAAGCTCATGACTATGGTTATAAAACACTAAGTGTAGAAATGGTTTGTTATGCTGTAATGGCTGTCTCATATAATAAATAATTATTTAGTTGTCTGAGTTTTAGGGTAGTTCATTTAGATTCAGTGATAGTATCACATTTGTTAACATCCTTTCATAATATTTTAATATAGAAAAAAATCCATTAATTCATAGGAAAATAATGGTGAAATGAGAAAAGAAAATTATATTTATAAAATACAGAAAAATAATACCTATAAGAATTTCTATAATGGGTCCCAGAAGAAAATTTTAGCAAATAAAGACATCCTCAATAGAACACAAGAAAGTATAGCTTGTGGTAAACAGGCTTAAAAATATGTGTGTGTGTGTGTGTGTGTGTGTGTGTGTGTGTGTAACATGTCTATGTATATGCATATGCAAACACACACATATATGTACACACACATACATGTACACACATATACATAGTATATATACATATATGAAATGGAGAAATTAAAATAGCAAACAATAATATTAAAAGGAGAGATGAATATTATGAATATTAGCAGTCAAAATAATCAAAGTAATGCTATCATGCAAACAAGATTGATATCTTATAGTCTAATAAAAAGAAAGTTTTACTTTCTCTACTCAATACAAGTTCATTGCATGTCAGTTTGAGAGAAGACATCTTTTCTGTATTTCCACTACCAGTATCCACCATACAGAGCAAAATTCAGAACAATGACGTGGGGCAGGAAACTGGGGCAAATTATGCACTCTTTATTTTTGTGGTGTCAGTCATTAGTTTTGCTATCAGGGTAATAACGGACTCATATCATTAGTTGGGAAATAATTTCCCCTATTCTGTTTTTTGGAAGAGCATATGAGGGATTGGTGTTACTTCCTCAAATGTTTAGCAGAATTCAACAGTGAAGCAATCTGCATGGTTTGCCACTTTCTTTGTATTCCTTGCAATTTCTTATTGAAATCTCGATATTTAAAATGCTTTTCTGTGTGTACTTTGAAATGAGATCCATTTTCTTCTCCTGTTATTGTTGTTTGTTTAATGAATTTGCTGATCTAATTATATAAAGTCTGTATTATTTCTCCAGTGTGACCAATGAAATCTCTCCTCAGTTAACTTAATCCTTACATAATGATTGGACAGAGATTTCTTTAACCTACTGGAACCAATAAAATTCCGAGTCTTTGCTAAGGTTCTCTGTGTACATGCTGGGGACATGCCTTTATCACTCAACTTGACAGTTGTCAACTCCGTCTTAGCCTTCAGTTCCTGCTTGCACAGAGCCTTGATGTCAGCTAGAGGTTATATCTTAGGTCCTTCTCAGGTCTTTCGTGAATATATGTACAACTCATAGGTTTCTGAACATGTTTACAAACTTATATGTGTGTGCAGTCTTCTAGAATCCCAGGAATATGCAAGAACTTTACAGAGACCCTATGTACATCTAATTCTTCACATTTTTCTTTTAAGCTTTTTGTTAGTCTACTGTTTGTCCCAACTGCACTGCTCAGGCAGCCAAAAGAGACAATTTCCTGTAATTGATGGGATAGAAAATGGGTTTTCCACAGAACCAACAGAGAGTTCAAATAATGTCAGTTTTCTGAGACTATGGTTTCAAAGAAGCTATTACCTTGTTTTGCTCTCTCTAGTGGTTGCCAAGCTGTTGTTTTTTCAGTGTGATTGGAGGCTATTTTTTTTTAATTGAACTTTAGGTTCTGGTATACATGTGCAGATCATGCAGGATTGTTGTATAGGTACATACATGGCAAGGTGGTTTGCTGCCTCCATCCCCCCGTCACCCTCATCTGGCATTTCTTCCCATGTTATCCTTCCCCAACCTCTTCACCCCAAGCTGTCCCTCCTCTAGCCCCCCAACAGACCCCAGTGTGTGATACTCCCCCTCTTTGTGACCATGTTTTCTCATTGTTCAACATCTGCTGATGAGTGAGAACATGCGGTGTTTGATTTTCTGTTCTTATATCAGTTTGCTGAGAATGATGATTTCCAGATTCATCCTTGTCCCTACAAAGGACAAAAACTCATCATTTTTTATGGCTGCATAGTATTCCATGGTGTATATGTGCCACATTTGCCTTGCCTGGTCTATCATTGATTGGCATTTGGGTTGGTTCCAAGTCTTTGCTATTGTAAACAGTGCCATAGTGAACATACATGTGGATGTATCTTTGTAATAGAATGATTTATAATTCTTTGGGAATATACCCAGTAATGGGATTGCTGGGTCAAATGGAATTTCTATTTCTAGATTCTTTTAAGGCTACTGAAGCACTGGGGTTGGGGATGGGACCAGGACAATTTAAGACACAACAAAGCTCACTGTTTGTACCAATATACAACAATCTTCAGATTCCTGCAAGTCTTTGGTAAATGTCCAGAGTTCTAAAAATGTCTGATTTTTTTTTTTTATTTTGGTGGTGGGAGTCAGATTTCTTGGTTAATAGAGAAGATAATTTTTAGAGTCTGTACTCTGCTATTTCCACTATTTTGGGCAGTCTCAAAAATCTTAAACTCACATTGGTTAAAACAAGTCTTAGGACAGTAAACTTCAATGAATACAAGGATGTTCAATATTATCAGGCTTAGAAGGAGAGAAAAAAAATGGGAATATTTACAAATAATTTTAATTACCATTGCAGTTCTTTTTCATATCACTAAAGATTTGGTTGTTCTTCACACAAACAAAATACACTTTCCCTCTTACTGAGAGAGCTAATCTAAAGCACCACACATCATAGCATTAGACTTCAAGTCCAGACTTTCTGAGTCATGTGCCGAATTCTCATACATCCATATATGAACACCTCTGATGCAATGAATTTGCAATAAAGTGACAAACTACTAATGCTTTGCATACCAATACCTAATCGTTGAAGAGGAAAAATCTAAGTAACATCCTTCCACTCCCACCCCTATTCAGAAAAAGTAACATGAAAGTTATACCACATTCATTATTCATAGCAATTCTGGGATCTTGCTGGGTAGTTTTTATAAGGCCTTTCTGCAAGGGGGTAAGGAATATTATTTGGCTATACTCAACTTTTATGCCTAAAGAGACTCTCTATGCTATTATCTTTAGTGGTTCCTTGCTTTACCTTACTCCCATCATTTCCTTTAGCCTTACGAAATGAACACTGGTGAGTACGTTCTTCTGAAAACCAGTAGAAAGCCTACACAGTGCAAAATAAGCTCTTGAAGGCAAAAGAACTAACAAGGCAGTAAAAAATTATGAGACCGCAATGAGGAACACAGTAGAAACTCATAAACATTAGATCAAATTGTTGGGTCACTTCTTTCCTAGAAGAAAGTAGAGTGGAAGAGAAGTTAGATGAAGCTTTTAACAGCCTCCTTGAGAGTCAAGGGCCCCCTACTGACAAAGACTTTCTTCATCAAACTTCAGTCAAGCTTTCTGAACCCTCTTCTTGACTAGGCTTCAAATTCAGTAAATAAAACAACAGCAACAAAAAAAAAAGATAATAGATCATTATGTAAAAATTATAAACAGGCAATTCAGGGAAGATTAATCTAAACTGATATTATATATATTCCATAAAAAGCTCAAAATCATGATTTAAAAAGTTATAAATTAAAAGTTGAATGTGGTAACAATTCACTTGTACATGACTATCAGTGATTTTAAAGCCCAACAATGCAAAATATTTATGAATATATAGAGCAAGAAGATGTTTCTGTGTTGCTGATGTAAGTTAGTACCTACATTTTGGATATAGTTTTGCTAATATTGAATGAAGGTAAACACGTACAATTTATACTGCCCAGTAATTTTATTGCAAAAAATGAAAATCTGACAATCTTTCACACATGTGTTAGGAAACATGTATATCATTACTTGTGACAGGATGTAATTGAAGTCTCTCTTGACACTCATCAATAGGGTAAAAAATGAAATTTAATCTCATTATATATATAATTTATAGAAAAATTGATAATAATTCTTTTATTTCATTATTTAGATAAAGTTACTTTTTTATTTTAGCAATGGTAGAAGAAATATTTAATGAGTTGTTATCCATTACCATGCACTATCCATTTGGCACAGTGTCTTGAAAGGTTCCATTAAGTAAGTACAATTATCATCACTAGAAACTGAGGTTAAGAAAGTTTAAAGATAATTGATGGTAAGAAACAGCTTTCTAAAGCAACAATATAGAGCAAATGGCAGATGTTGACTACAATATGAAATCTAAACCTTAGACCTATGCTCCTAATCATTTCAGTGTAGTGCTTGCAAGACAAAATATTGTGTTTTCTCTTACTATTTTGGATAAATTGTTTATATATTCATAATGATAACCTTTTGTCAGTTATATTATTGAAATTCCTTTTTCATTATCTGTATGTTTTTCACTATCTGTATATTTTGTGGGGTATTTTGTGCTAGGAATTATAATATATATATATGTATGCATATGCATACATATACATACACACATTTTCATATATGTATTATACAGATAGAAAAGGGAGAGAGACAGAAAGAGAGTTAATGAAATTCTGACTGCATCTGACATCTGAATTTTAATTTTTGCCTTTAAAACATTATTAATTATCACATTAATCACTCCCATGTATACGTGCTATATACTGAAAAGGAGGAATGTAAGAAAATGTAGAGGTTAGGGTCAGGGAAAATATGGTGGGTAAACAAATTGAGGTTTAATATTTACTATAGTTGAGATACTAGAGGAAATTGAATAGAGTTGAAAGCAATCAGAGAGTAGGATGCTTGAAACTGAGATTGTGGAAACATTAACCTCTATAATAATAGAAAATTTGAGTATCTAACCCCAAGTAGGGGGGTCTCAGGTAAAGTGGAACCCACAGTTATTAGAGAAGAGGAGGTCTAGATGAGAGGCTGACTTCTGGAAGGATTATCTTTACGGGTGTTGAATCACAATGTATGACAACAGAAATAATGTGGAGGAAAGTGGCAATGTTCTAATACCTAGAGCAGTGAAAGGTAGAGGGGGTGTTCTAAGGAAAGGTAGGTGACACATATACACCATGGAATACTATGCAGCCATAAAAAACAGTGAGTTTGTGTCCTTTATAGAGACATGGATTAATCTAGAAACCATCATTCTCAGCAAACTGACACAAGAACAGAAAACCAAACACCTCATGTTCTCACTCATAGGCAGGTGATGAACAATGAGAACACTTGGGCACAGGGGAAGAGAACAGCACTCACTGGGCTAGGTGAGGGAGTGGAATGGAGGGGGACGGGGAAGGACAGCAGGGTGGCAAGGAGGATGGGAAGGGATAACACCAGGAGAAATGCCTGATGTAGGCGACAGGGGTGGTGGGGGATGGAGACAGCAAATCACCATGGCATGAATGTACCTATGCAACAATCCTGCAGGATGAAGGATGTGCACATGTATCCCATAGCCCAAAGTACACAAAAGAATTAATATTAGGTGATACAATTTGATAATACAAGATATAAGCTGAGTTATTTAAGGGAGGAGAAATGGAACATGGAATCAATGCAACAGTGAAGACAGGTAGGACATATTGATCAGCTCTGTACTACTGGAATGCATATTGTGGCAGAAAAAAAGTGGCCTTAGTAGTCTACAAAGAGCACTTAATGTCATTAGTGTAAATACTGTGAGGTTGGAGGAAGGAAGAAAATAACATTCCTAGAATGATTTGAGATATAAGGACTCTTATTTTGGACTAAAACCTTAATTCTGAATGGCAAAGAAGACTCTTATTTTGGACTAAAACCTTAATTCTGAATGGCAAAGAAGGAAAGTTTACTGCTCATTGTGACAAAAATAAGTGTAAAAAAAGATTAGTGTTGGGTAGAAGATGGCTTGTAAGTTCTGGAGGGGTTCTTTTTTTTTGTTTTGTTTTTTGAGATGGAGTTACACTTTTGTTGCCCAGGCTGGAGTGCAATGGCATGATCTCAGTTCACTGCAACCTCCACCTTCCAGGTTCAAGCAATTCTCCTGCCTCAACTTCCCAAGTAGCTGGAATTAAAGGCATGCACAACCACGCCCAGCTAATTTTTGTATTTTTAGTAGAAGTGGGGTTTACCATGTTTTCAGGCTGGTTTTTGAACCCTGGACCTCAGATGACCCACCCAACTCGGCCTCCCAAAGTGTTGGGATTACAGACATCAGCTACCGTGCCTGTCCTCTGGGAATTTCTTTTAAAGGGACATAAATGGAGGGCACAGATTAAAACTGATGATCTTTGATATGGTTTGGCTGTGTCCCCACCCAAATCTCATCTTGAATTGTTGTTCCCATCACCCCTACGTGTCCTGAGAGGGACTCAGTGGAAGGTAATTTAATAATGGAGGCAGTTACCCTCATGCTGTTCTTATAATAGTGAGAGAGTTATCAATAGATCTAATGGTTTTAAAAGGGTCTTTTCCATGTTTTGCTCAGTACTTCTCTTTGTTGCCACCATGTGAAGAAGGATGTGCTTACTTCGTCTTCTGTCATAATTGTAAGTTTCCTGAGGCCTGTCCAGCTATGTTGAACTGTGAGTCAATTAAACCTCTTTCCTTTATAAATTTCCCAGTCTCTTGGGTATGTCTTTATTAGCAGCACGAGAAAGGACTCAGACCATGAAACCATTTCCCTCCTTGGCCTCCGGGTCTGTGATGGGAGGAGCTGCCACAAAGTTCTCTGATATGCCATGGAGACATTTTCCCCATTATCTTGATGATTAACATTCAGCTCCCTGTTACCTATGCAAATTTATGCAGCCAGCTGGAATTTCTCCTCAGAAAAAAATGTTTTTTTCTTTTCCATTGATTCATCAAGCAGTGAAAGTTTCAAATTTTATTCTCTGCTTCATTTTGAATGCTTTCCTGCTTAGAAATTTCTTCTACCAGATACGTTAAATCATATTTCTCAAGTTCAAAATTTCACAGATCTCTAGGGCAGGAACAAAATGCTGCCAGTCTCTTTATGCATAACAAGAGTCACAACTCTAATTCCCAACAAGTTCTTCATCTCCATCTGAGACCACCTCAGCCTGGACTTTATTGTCCATATCACTGTAAGCATTTTGGTCAAAGCCATTCAACAAGTCTCCAGGAAGTTCCAAACTTTCCCACATGTTTCTGTCTTCTTTCTGTGACCTCTAAACTGTTCCAATCTCTGTTTGTTACTCAGTTCCAAAGTTTCTTCCATGTTTTCAAGTGTCATAATAGCAGTGTCCCACACCCTGTACCAATTTACTGTATTAGTCTATTTCCTCAATGCTAATAAAGACATACCCATCTCTTTAAACGAAACAGAAGTACAGTACTTTTGAAATACAATCCTGTTAGTTTGGATTTCTTTTTATATATATATAATATTCATACAATGATCTGGTGTTTGCCTTCATTAATAAAGCTGTTAGTTTATTCACCAAAAAAAAAAAAAAAAAAAAAAAGACATACCCAAGACTCTAATTTATAAAAGAAAGAAGTTTAATTGACTTACAGTTCAGCATGGCTGGGGAGGTATCAAGAAACTTATGTCATAGTGGAAAGGGAAGCGAACATGTCCTTCACTTGGCAGCAACAAGGAGAAGTGCCAGGCAAAAACGAAAAAAACCCTTTATAAAACCATCAGATCTCATGAGAACTCACAATCACGAGAACAGCAGGAGAGTAACCACCCCCAGAATTAAATTACCTCCCACCCGGCCCCTCCCATGACATGTGGGAATTATGGGAACAACAATTCAAAGTGAGATTTGGGTGAGGACACAACCAAATCATATCATTCCAACAAGGCAGATATTGTTAGAAGGTCTGAGGACTGACACCACACAGGATTGTGGGATTTCAGCTTGATTCTCCTAATGGAAAGATAAGTTTCTTCTTGAGAGCATTAGTCCTACTCCTTCTACTATTCTAAAATGTTTTAAAAAGACATATTGTGTCTCACATGATGTTAGGTGCTTGGTAGGGAGTGGTAAACAAATCAGTTTTTGGTATTTTCCTGCATAAGTGGTAAAAGCAATAAAAATAATGTGAAGATTACAAATAACAAAGCCTTTAGGAAAACCATTACTGAATTAGTTTTTCTCATATCAGGATTTTTTTTTTTTTTTTTTTTTTTGTAATTCAAAGTAGGTAAATAATATTTTGGGCTTAAATGCTAGGTTCAAAATTTCCAGCTTCATCTTTTAGGTAGTGTGTAAATTGCTTTTCTTTATTTATTTTTATTTTTATTTTTATAGGCAGCTCACCCTCTGTCATCCAGGCTGGACTGCAGTGCTGTAATCACAGCTCCCTGCAACTTGGAGGTTCACCCAATTCTCCCACGTAAGTCTCTTGAGTAGCTGAGACTACTAGTACATGTCACTGTACCTGGCTAATCTTTGTTAATTTTTGTAAAGACCAGGTTTTTCCATGTTGCCCAGGTTGGTGACAAACTCCTAGTCTCAAGCAATCCAACCACCTCAGCCTCCCAAAGTGCTGGGATTACTGGCACAAGCCACTGTGCCTGGCCTGTGTAAGTTTAAATTGAGAAGTGATGTGACAAAGATATACAAATCAGGAAGTTTAAACTGGCAGTTATATAGATAATGGATTGAAAGGGGAAGAGACTAGTGACAAAATGGGGATTATTTTGTAGCCTGTAAATGAAGTAAATTAAATGGTTGTAGTGGGAATGAAAAGAGAAAACAGTAGAAAAACATTGTAAAGAACTGATGGTACACAGTGAGAATAATTGCATATAGACATAAAATAATGAAATCTCTGAAGTTACAATGTTTTATAACTTTAAAAGTCTTTTTGGAATATAGTTGTTTAACAATAATTGGAAATTTAGATGCATATTCAAAAGAGATTAAATTATGATTTTTAATTGACCTTTTAAAACTTTGTTTTAAATTTTTAAAAAATTTGGAAAACATTTATTTTATTAGGAATAAAAGTTGCAGTAAGATTTGCTAAGACATTAGGTGGTTTTTGTGAAATACATTATTATTGTGGCCATTTAGCAGTCTGTTAGATGACACTTCGCCAAATAAAAATTCAGGATTGGCGTGCATTACTCAGCCCTAAAGGACATTTTGCTGGGAAAAATGTGGTATTGCACTATTCAAACAGAACTTTTTAATGAGCTGGTTTTTTATTTTACTTTTGTTTGATAGCTATTGAAAGCATTTATTTTATGGGGGCTTCAAAATTATTATTCCTGCTGCTTCATTATAAATAGCAATTGCATTAGTCTGAGTCACAGAGCTAACTGTTAAATTGGTTAATTGTGATCTAGAGTGCACAGCTTGAATGTGAAAATAATGATAATTTTCATATATATGTTATAAAAAGATAAACCCAAGTCATAGTAAGTCATAGTAGCTTGAGGAATATATATTTATTGTAGTATATCTATACAAGATTGATTTTAACATGTACATTACTCATCCCACATACACAATATGTAACTCCATTTTTTACGTGAACTATGGACATGATGAATGTATTTTTAAAGTAACAATGACTAAGCAAAATCTAAAGTTTTAAGTCAATTTTAGAGAAACTTGAAATAATTTTGAAATTAGAACTGTCTCAACAAATCATTTGATATATTTATAGTATAGCAGAAAATACTTTAAAAAAAGTTGGTTGTATAAGTAAATAAATTTTTTGGTTCCACCACTTCCTAATTAGGCCTTTGCCAAATTATTTCTTTACTCCAGTGTATTCATTTGTAAGATAAAATATATTACTTGTCCTACATGGTTGTTTGGAAACTTCATAGTGACATTTATAAAATGGAGAGTATAGAAGCTGAAATATTATAAGTGACTGATGATAATATTAATGGTACAATTGACAATTTTCTTCTGGGAAAAAGACACAACTGATAATATTTATTCTGTTTATTATGTGTCAGTAACAACAAAAATTGTCTTACACACATTTCAGGTAAAAATTTTTTCAAGCAAATTTATGTGGAAACTATTATTTTAGTTTACATTTTACAGATGAGGAGATTGATTTTTAAAGAAATTTTGTAGTCAGTTTAAAGTTATACTAACTCAAAAAAAGTGAAGACAGAATTCAAATATCATGCCTGAATCCTTCTGAGATTTAATAAGGTTGATAGGTTGCCATATATATAAAATACGTTATTTCTATCTTCCATATTTCTAAATTATACACTTTACTTTTGGACAGAATGTCTATCTCACTAACTACTGTTTAGACATAAATACATTCTGAAAGCCAAGTAGTGAAAAGTGGCAGAGTTGGGATCTTTATCCAAGTCATTTTAAATGTTAAATGCTTGGTTGACTCTTTATGGAATTATTCATTTCATTTTGTTCATACTTTTAACTAACTTGCTCTTGTTCCAGTTTTCAGTATTTGAGCTCCTGTCTTCTAAATTGTCTTCCCTTTTTGCTTTCTATATTTTCTTTAATCAAAATCTATATTCCATTGTACAAGACACAAATACCTACATACACTAGTTTCTACATCAAATGTTGAACATCGTAGCTATTATAGTCATAATAAACTATCAATTCAGTTAATATACTTGTTGCTTTATGCCTCTATGTCTATATATAATTAACTTACCACTTAAGCACTCATTAAATACTTTTGAATGAACTAAAAGAATACAAATGTAAAAAGTATATAAAATTCTTGTAATTCTCAACCTATCCTTTTATATCTTATTTTTATTTATTATTTCTCCATAAAATGTATTATCATCTTATATACTGCATATTTGTGTATTCATTATCTAACTTCCCATACTAGACTATGAAAGGCTAGAATTTTTTTGTTGTTTATATATCCTCAACACGTAGAACAGAGTCAGAGATGTAAGAGACACTCAGTAATATCTGTTGAATGAATATGTTTGCTTATTCCTTTTACTGAAGATTAAGTTATTGGCAGTTCTCCAGGTTATTTTAATCTCTTCTCAAACGTGATGTGTAATATTCAGATTCTTTCAGCTGCAATTAGCAGAAATGTAACTACCCCAGGTAAAAATAAATGAATTGTCTCAATTTTCTTGAAAAGGCAGGACTCTAGTTTGGCCATCCATAGCCAGAAACTCTAAACTACTAGTAATATTTACGTCTCTCTGTAAATTGATTATAAATTTTTCCATTGATAGTTCATCTCAAAATGACAGAAGCAGGACTAGTGTCATGTGCATGAGAACTTTGCAGCTGCACAGGTCTCTGCTCAGAAGGATCCTATATTTGACTTGACCTACACTCTCATTCTGGGCTAACATCCAGGGCAACAGAATACTGTTATTATTTCCCTATAGTCCCACATTTCTTTTACCAAATATACGAAGAAGAAGAGGTTGTTTATCTAAACTAAAAAATGAATATGACACATTTACTGGCAAAATCTCATTGGAATTACTGAACTTCAGCCAACTCATAGGTATTTGAAGGTTTTCAATATAGAAGTGATTCTCTGGACTCCTTAGCTTTAGGCCTCAAGGAAATGTCATTTTGATCCTCTCTCTTTCAAAGATTTGATCATCCTGAGGCTTTTCCCAAGATCCTCCTAAAGGGGACAAGAGAGTTATTTTGTAAATATCAAATTATGAATACAAACAGCTCACTTTGCTTCTATTTTTTTTTTTCAAAAACTAGTGAAGGAATACATCTACATAATTTTTCCTTAACTCTGAAAAGGACATTGTAGTTGTACAGTTCCCCAAAGATTTTAACTGAAATATTTGACTATTTAACTAAATAAAATGCATGCATACTAAAAAAGAATATATATGGTTTGTGTTTCACATTATTTTAGAAATCATGAATACAGTGTTAGTGAAAGATTAACAAAACTGATTTAAAAAACACATGAAACTATTAATGTGCCTTATATATCTTTGCATTTTTTAATTTGTATTTTAGATTTTTCTTATTAAGTTCTCTTCTCCCTCTCTCATATTTGTTTTTGGTTTGTTTTGCTTTTGTTCTTGTTTTATCACACAGGGTGCCACTCTGTCACCCAGGCTGGAGTGCAGTGGTGTGAACATGACTCACTGTAGCCTCGACCTCCTTGGCTCAAGAGATCCTCCCTCAGCCTTCCGAAGGGCTAGGATTATAGGAAAGAGCCATTGTGCTGAGCCCCACATTTCTTAATAAACAAAATATTTATTTTTGTCATCAATTTAGCCTGGGTTGATGGTGTAGTCTATGCCTATGGCAAAGAACAATTGACTGGGACTCAAACAATTTGTAACTTAATCTAATTAGCACCACACTATCACTTGCCAAATAACTCACAGCCAAAAACATGATATGGAATTCTCCTAAAAATATTCATAATATAATTTCTTACTATTGGGGAAGAAGAACCCTCAATGTTTAGAGATGGAAGATTCTACAAGGAGACAATATTCATTTGATTGAGAAAGAAATTGAGAATCCTATAGATTAAGTAGGTTAAAGAGAAAATAAAGTAAAAAATGCTGGTGAGATTATAGAATAAACATCTGCCTACATTAAGATTAGTCTAAAATTTTTTCTTGGCGAGAAAGAGACTTAAGTGGAATCCTGAAAGCTACCAATAATAGATTTGTTTATAATATACAAGGAGAACATTTTAAGCAGTAGCAAAGTCATATAGCGTAATTGATGATTAAGGAGAAAAGAAATTCACATTTATTGACTACTTCCTATAGAAGTATGATATGGTTTGGATATTTTATCTCCTCCAAATCCTATGTTGAAATGTTACTTCCAATGTTAGCGATGGGCCTAATGGGAGGTGTTTGTGTCATGGGAGTAGATCTCTAATGAATGGCTTTGTGCTATCCTCATGGTAATAAGTGAGTTCTTAAATTGTTGATTTAAGTGAGAGCTGATTGTTTAAAGGAGCCTGGCACCACCTTCTCTCATTCTTGCTTCCTTTATCACCATGTGATATGCCAGCTCTTCCTTTGCCTTCACCATGATTGTAAACTTCTCAGGACTCACCAGAAGCCAAGCAGATACCGATGCCATGCTTGTATCACCTGCAGAACTATGGCAAAAGTAAACCTGTTTTCTTTATAAATTTCTCAGACTCCTTTATAGAAATACAGATAAGAAGTCTATTTAAAACATTAAGGAGAGAAGCATATTTTATACAAAAAAATGGCAAAACTCTGTATTAATTGAAATATATATATATAATATACTTTTGTTTTGAAAGTGAATTACTTTTGTTTTGAAAGAATAACTCTTAACATATTATTACCTTATTTTTATTTTTTTAAAAATACATTTAACCTGAACATTTGAATCTAAAATAGTGAAGCATCTAAATCAAATAAGTAATGCTCAAAGATGCAAAGTTTTCTGCATTTAAAAATTAAATAGTCTATAAGTGAAAGCTGAGTTACATTTCAAGTAATAAAAATTCAATAATAATTGTGAAAGGTAATGATTGAGAGCATTTTATGAACTTAAATAGTGTGTGTACTTTCATGCGCTATTTATTCTTTACAAGAATTATTTTTGGGAAGTACTTGTCACAGAAGTGTTTCCCAGGATAATAGCATGTAAGAAACATAGCAGAGAGTGCTCTTGGGAAAATGACTTATGAGAGAACAGAAAGGAGGCAGGATTGAATGAAGAGAGATGTTGAACTGGGGTGCTCAGTTTTTTCTATGGGGGAGCTTAACGATGTGATAACATTTCATAATTGTCTCCCTGGGGTGAGTAGTGGGAAATACATAGGCCCACAGTACAGAGAAAAGTAAATGAAAGTCTCTGAAGGAGGCATGACCTTGAATAAGAAAGTTCTCTTCAACAACAACAACAACAAAATATCAGTAACAGAAGTAATATAAAGAGACAAGGCAGACACTGAGTTAATACAGGCTCTCTAACTTTTGATTATTTCCTGAGAATGTCACAGGATGAAGAGACCAAACTGAGCACTGAGTGAAAAAGGCAACAAGCAGATGGGTCTGCAGAAGCAACTGAATTTTGCAGAGCAGCATTCTGGAGAGGAGGGGAGCTGTTCATAATTGGGTCCCAGAAGTGTGTGTGTGTGTGCGCGTGCGTGTGTGTGTGTGCGTTCTTGTGTGTGTGTGTGTGGTGGGGTTCCCAGGGCTTATCTGGCTAAGAGTTGGACAACACATGTGCTGGTGAGGTTTCAATTGAATTCTAAAAAAATTAAAGTGGAAGAGCTACTGAATTTCTCTAAGTGCTGAAATTCTGGCATAACCAGAGTGGATAGACTTTATTAATTCCCAAAAAACTCAGAGGAGACACCAGAGATTCCTCACCTTAGAAATTAGGTTAATGTAAGAATATAGGAATAGTGATACTATAAACTATGCAGGCTCTATACCTGCATAACTGACTTAGTCTCTGGACCTATCCATCCAGGCTGACCAAAGAGGTCCCAGGCTTCTGACTGGGTCCCTGTGTGAGGACAGCCCACACATAATTAGGTTTCAGGCCAGCCTGAGGCCCAGGATATTCCCAGTGGCCCTTGGGTGAGTAGTGGGCCCGTTATAAAATCACGAGGACAAGTATACTTCCAGACCATCTCCAGCACCTGGCTGGCCTCCATAGCCCCAGACTTCAGGCTCACTCAGCACTAGCTGAGTCCATGCAGACCTAGTCATCAAGCTATCATCTGTGAAACATCCTTTAGTCCAGCCTGAAACTGGAGATGACACCTGTAGCTAGCTGACAGCTGCAAATACAAGTCCCAGGCCTGCACTATGCCAGGTCAGTTCCTATGGCCTTACAATCCAGCAGACCCAGAGTCGAGGCCTTTCCCAGTACACCCCATTGCTGGACTGGTCCCATGAACCCAGGTTTCAGACCAGCATCTATGGCCCCAGACACAGGGCAGAGCTTGCAGACCCAGTCTCTAGGCCAGCACCTGCATAGTCAAGTGCTAGGCTTATAACCACAACCCTGGGCTCCAGGTAATCCTCTGTGGCTCCAAGTGCCAGTCCAGCACCTGCAATCTCAGCTCTAGAACAGCTACTGTGAATACAAGTTTTATGCCTTCCTCAGAAATAAGCTTGATCCAGGCTCCAATCAATGCCTGTGGTTGCAGTCTCCAGAGGACACAGAGTCCATTCATGCTCTAACAGAGCCAAGGTCCAGCTTCACCAAGTAGATCCTGGTTCCAGGCTGGCCCTAAAGACTGAGCACTAGGATAACCCCTGCAAATTCAGAGTCTAGGCCTGCTCCCATGAATTCAGGCTCTGGGCCCACCCCAGTGCCAGGCCATCCTCTGTGGACTCAAGTTCATGGCCTACTCCAGCTCCATGTCAGACACTGCAGACCTAGCCATCAGCCTGTTCCTCATCTTTCCCAACAACACAAGTTTTAGTTCTGTAGTTGAAAACCCAAACTCCAGCTGATATTTATAGACTCAATCAATATGCCCACCCAAGTGGATCCACTCTCCAGCACAAGCCCTGAGGATTCAAGTGCCTCCTGCTGTCAGGCCAGTCAGCCAGACAGCTTCAACAGCAAACCTTCCCTCAAACCACAAGTGACAGTCTGCACCAAATCTGTGGATGCATACAACAGCTTGTTCTTTTCCATAGCTCTGTAATAATGCAATGTACAAATAAAGCACAATATTTTTAGTTATTCTGTTTTATGGGCAGTTGTTTCTGAATTGTTACTATCACAAATAAAGCCATTGTTACCACTTTTGGGACAAAGGACCTGAATAGACATTTCTCAAAGAATGACATAAAAGTGGCCAACTGGTATGTGAAAACATGCTCAACATCACTAAATCACCAGAGAAATGCTCATTAAAACTATGATGAAATACCACCTCATACTTGTTAGAATGACCGATATGAAAACGATGAATGATAACAAGCATTGAAGAAGGTGTGGAGAAAAGGGAATGCTCCATAGAATTAGTGGGTATGTAAACTAGTACAGCCATTATGGAAAACTATATGACAGTTTCCCCCAAATATTAAACATAGAACTACTATACAATGCAGAAATCCCAATAGTGGATATATGTCCAAAGGAAATGAAATCAGTATGTCAAAGAAATATCTGCCTTCCCATGCAAATTGCAGCATTATTCACAATAGTCAAGATATGGAATCAGCCTAAATGTCTACCAATGAATGAATTATGTTATACATGCACAATGAAATACTATTCAGCTTTGAAAGTGAAGGAAATCCTGTTAGGTGCAACAACATAGACGAACCTGGAGGACATGTTAAGAGAAAGAAATAAAGCACAGAAAGAAAAATAATACATGATGTAATTTGCATGAGGAATCTAAAAACATTGAGTTCATAGACAGTGTAAAATGATGGTTACCAGGAGCTGGGGAGGGTGAGTTGGAGACAAGCTGGTTAAAGGACAAACAATTTCAGTTAGATAGGAGGAATAAGTTCAAGTTCAACAGGTCTATTGAATATGGTTACTATAATTAATAACAATTTATTGTATTCTTACAAATTGCTAAGAAAGTAGATTTTCAGTGTTCTTACCACAAAAATGATACATATATGAAGTAATACATATGTAAATGAGCTCAACTTACCCATTCCACAATGTATACATATTTCAAAACATCGTCTTGTATGTGAGAAATATATATCTTTTGTCAACTAAAAATATATAAATAGGTCGGGTGCGGTGGCTCACGCCGTTAATTCTAGCACTTTGGGAGGTGGAGGCAGGTGGATCAGCTGAGGCTGGGAATTTGAGACCAGCCTGACTAACATGGAGAAACCCCATTTCTACTAAAAATACAAAAATTAGCCAGGTGTCATGGTGCATGCCTGTAATCCCAGCTACTCGGGAGGCTGAGGCAGCAGAATCAGTCGAACCTGGGAGGTGGAGGTTGCAGTGAGCAGAGATTGCGCAATTGCACTCCAGCCTGGGCATGAGAGTGAAACTCTGTTTCAAATAAATAAATAAATATGTAAAATATATGTGTGTGTGTGTATACATAATATATGTGTATATATATATATATAAATGCCATAAAATAACTCAATATAAAATGCAGTACAACTATAAATCTTTAGGCAGTTTCTCATCACTTCTGCAAGGAGCTACCTCAAGATCTAGCAATTCTACTCCTATGTATGTATATCCAAGGTAACTGAATATATATATCAACAAAATGATACAAACAAGAATATTCAAAGCATATTTATTCATAAGAGCCTTAGAATAAAAACATCTGAATGTTGTTAATAAAAAATTTGTGAATGTTGTTAATAAATAAATAATGGCTAGTACAAAGTAATACATTAAAAGAATGAGCTACAGATATACACATCAGCATAGATGGGTTTTAGAGAACTATATCGAACAAAATAAGTGAGAAACAAAAGAGTACTTAACTGTGTAATTTTATTTATATTAACTTGAATAATGAACACATGTAATAATCTATGGTGTTAAAATAAGAGGAATTATTTTTTCTAGCCAGGAAGTGTTTATTAATTAGAAAATAGCATGGGGAACATTCTGGTATTTTCAGGATGGTGGTATATATATAACATTTTTAGGATAAATTTTCTTATCAAATTGTAGATGTTTTATTTTAGTTATTAATATTTAGTATTCTTAATCTTTTCTCTGCCATAAGAGTTGTTTATACTTATTTTCCAACCTGACATTTGTTTTCCTACTGTTTCAATGATTTTTGCAGGTAGAAATAATGCATTGTTATTAAATCAAACCTGCTGATTTTTCCCATGTTATTTATAAACTATATAATATTTCATGTATATGTTTGTTATATAATACATTCTAAGTCTTTTCAAATTTTGTATTTAGATTTTTAATCTCTATAAATTTAAAAATGTTATTAAGTCACAACATAATGTTCATGATTATTCTATTTACTAGTGTAGTGGCTTACTTTCTAAATTGCCATTCTGTAATGAGACTACTGGTCTTATGTGCAGTGATCAATATGGTACTGACAGTACTATATGTAGTCAATATTATTTCAAATGAAAAATGAAACTGATAATTTTTTCTGAGTTCATGTTTAATATCTTCATTAAACCTTAGAGAAAAATCACACATTTCCAAGTAACTATGAATCAAAATATTGAATAATGATGTCTTTATTTAGACAATGAATATATGTTTAAATGGATATATTTTTCTCTACATGTAATAGCTAGGTTGAGATGTGACAGACATGAGTAAATGTTTTTAGATGAGATATTTACCATCAGATAACTAGAAAATATTAACAGGCCCTTGTAATTTTCTAGTCCTAGAATTGTTGATTTCAATGGTGGAAACTTCCCCGCTGTGGCTATTTGATTCCCTGCAGAGTTCCTGTGATACTTACATTGTTGTATTCACTATGAAGAACAGGGAGATGCAGTTATGGAGAAACCATTTTCAAGTTAATCACTTTTTTTTCAATAAAACAACAGTTGGGCTCTAAAGTACTGTAATGCAGGTTTAGAAAATTGAATTGTCGTGAAATAAATTTTTAAGAATGATGCAGCATGCTTTTCCTTTAATATTACTCCAAAACTGCATTTTTAAAGATTCATGGTATTGAAGTTTGTAGAACCCAACATGAGGCAACCATTACTATCATGGCGTGATCCCAATGGCAGCGTGCTATGGGCATTTGTTGATTAAGCTTCATTAACATGCACTTAACCCAGCAGCACTGATGTTGGTTTATAAATATAAATACCCTATACTACTAAAACTTAATTCTGTCACATATTTATATAAAATTTTACAAGTAGTTGTAATCAAATGGAGATTTTTTTCCTAATTATGTAAGACAATATATGGGGAACCATTCCCATAATAAAGCAAGAATAAGAAAATATGCATAACAAAACTAGAAAATATGTTCTGTGACTGTAAGTAATATGTGACTATAAATCCTTTTTGTATCTATCTTTATATTTTCTGTGAAATATTTTGGAAATATGACAGAGCTCTGAAGAGTGGAATAAAAAGTTTGAGGAATCAGAAAGGACCAAAGTTAAAGATTCCATTAAATTAACTTTAGATAAAATAAACTTGAACAATATACCATCAACACTCATGTTTGTGGTACAAGATAAAATGTTAAGACATAAGCTTGCTAAGAAATATAAAAATATATAATTGGAGCAAAAATTTATTGGAATAAAATGTTGAACTCATCCTTAAAGATGTCAAAGTATATAAAAACATTCTTAATATTTTAAATACATTATCAATCTCAAAAAAAATAATTTGGCTTGTTCATTTTGTTATCCCAAATAAATAACATTTTTCAATCTTGAAGTTACACAATTTGATTCTGTTTCATACAAGAAAATTATATTATCAAAGAACCAGAAAATAACACAAAATTACAATTGAGATGATCCATACCACACTAAATGAGAATTATAGTTATGACATATCCATATTTATAAGACAACCTTAATAATAATATAACAATAATAAAAAGTAACATCAAGAAAAATAATAATTTTAACAGTAATAAAATGGCACAATACTGATTTTTTTCTGACTAAAAACCAATATTTTCCAACAAAATGTATGTATAGATGGAATTATGGTAGTTACTGCTGAGATCTAAATTATTTGACCAGAAAACCCAGCAAAAGAAATACCTGAAAACACAAAGCAAAACTCCTAAGATAATTCCAGAGTATTGTAAAAAGCAAATAAAAGATGTTTAGAATGGGATAAAAAGGGCAGAAAGAATATAAACTAACAATCTAAAGGAATGTTTTCACAGCTGGAGAAGGTGATGGGGAGGAAGGCAGCAAATCACACTGCCATGTGTGTACCTATGCAACAATCTTCCATGTTCTTCACATGTACCCCCAAACCTAAAATGCAATAAAAAAAATAAATAAATAAAATAAAATAAAATAAAAAAAGAAAATGGACCACTGAATTCTATGACCGAATGATGAGTAAAGATATACATATTGTAAAAATATATGCATGTACTTATACAATTTTAAATCCTATCAAGTCTTAGGAGAGAAAAGTCAAACAGGCTAACTTCTTTGCACATCTGGAATCTAAGACTATGCTCTTGTTCTCATAAAATCTACTGATTGTGCAAAGTTATATAGTTATAAGAAAGGAAAACATTTTAACTCTTTGTTTTTTAGTAACCAGCATTGGAAAAAAAGAAATGTCTATTACTTTACTAGCTAATTTGTAAATTTGTACATATTTATGGGGTACTTGAGGTACTTCGATACATACATACAATGTGTAAGGATAAAATCAGGGTACTTAGGATTTCCATCACCTTGAACATCTATAATTTTTCTGTGTTTGGAATATTTTGAATCTTCTCTTATAAATATTTTGAAATATACAATGTATTGTTGTTAGGAGTAGTGAAACTAAGTGGCTCCTGTGGGTCAGGAAGGTGCTTGTTTCATTATGATATAATATCGCATGTGTATTCGACATCTTATTTGTAAAATAGAAACAATAAGAACATGAAGAATAATTATTAGATTTTAATCTAAGAAAAATAATCAATACAGCAATTCCTCTCTAGCATAAAAACAATTTCAAACACTAGAAAGAAATAAAACATAAAATTTATTATACAAACATAGCCTCCAATAAGCCTCTGAAGAAATAAGCCTCTAAAGAAAACAAAATGTGTAAAATAGTAAAAAAATGCATAGATTGGGAAGAGTATTAAAAATTCTCTTTATAATTGGAATACAAAATGTTATTCAGATATTAATGTTTTCTTTAATGCTTTATAAATAAGGTTATAGTAATAAATGGCAGTAGCCAATTCAGAAGGAACTTAACAAATAGTATTGACATATTATATTGAAAAATAAATATGTAATAATATTTAGAAAATATATATAAAAGAAAGAAAGTTTATTAATAAATTCTTTAAAGTTAAAATGATCAAAAGCAGAAATGTTTAGACTGAAAAACAGGAATTTTTAAAATGTATATGGAAATTCAGGATATCATTAAAGAAGTACTTGAAAAATCGTTAGATTTACTTTAGATGTTTGAACATAAAGCAGCTATTTAAAAAACAGCATATCTGCAGCTTCAAGTTAATCTTTGTAATAAAATACATTTCAATTAATCAAATATACAAATGAAAAATTATATAAACTAATATAGAATTAAAACTTAAATTTTTAATGTGCAAAAGACTTTTGTTAGAATGTGTAAGTACAAAACAAAATAATTGCTACTTACAGTCATATTTACCAATGAAGAAATCAGGGTAATATGAAGTTCATTTGTCCAAGTACATGGAGATAAGTATTAGCAGAGCTTGGGTTCTAAAAAGTTATGTGAATTTATTAACTATATGTCCATGTTGTTAGCAAAATTAAGATAATGTCTTATCAGTATTAGCTAAATACAGATCTCCGAATAGCATTGCAGTTATTAAATAGTTCTTAATGAAGGAAATGTTTTTGATGCATTTAGGGTCGCTTGGTGGCTGTAAATTAAGTTTGGTTGTGACTCAGCTAATAACATAATGATCATGATTTTTCTATATTCAGTATTAATTGATTATGCTGAGATTTGCATAGTACTCTGAACTTTTGAAAGAGGATTTATTGCGTTGCATTTTGTATATCAGGGACTTAAGAACACAAGTGATTCAGTCTATTCTAGGCCTGTAGAGAGCAAAGGCTATTGTTCATTCATCCCTGTAGTCCCATAGTAGATGAAGAATGACATTAAGTTGATAACTGTATACATAAAATTATTTCTTAGTCATGAAATGTTTGCCCGTGCCTATGTCCTAAACGGTAGTGCCTAGGTTATCTTCCAGGGTTTTTATAGCTTTGGATTTTACATTTAAGTCTTTAATTCATCTGGAGTTAATTTTTGTATGTGGTGTAAGAAAGGGATCCAGCTTCAATCTTCTGCCCTTGGCTAGCCAGTTATATCCCAGTACCATTTATTGAATAGAGAATCTTTTCCCCATTGCTTTTGTCAGCTTTGTCAAAGATAAGATAGTTTAGGTGTTTCTTCTTATCTCTGAGTTCTCTATTCTGTTGCATTGGTCTGTGTCTCTGTTTTTGTATCAGTACCATGCTGTTTTGGTTACTGTATCCCTGCAGTATAGTTTGAAGTCAAGTAATCTGATTCCTCCACCTTTGTTCTTTTGTTTAGGATTGCCTTGGCTATTTGAACTCTACTAAAAAAAAAAAAAATGTTAAAAAAATATTTCTTATGTAAATTATCTATTTACTATGCTGTGTGTATGCTTTTTAAATTAAGGAAACATTTTAAAATAGTTGATCACAGGTACAGACTAGAAAGGGTATATGGCTTACTTTCATCTACATACATAAGTAAAGACTTCATGTGTGTAGAAGGTGATAAAATAAGCATCAACAGGTTATACATTAGGTTATATAGTTTATATATATAAAGGAATGTATTAAGAAATTAATAAGTCTAATTACTAGACTAGGAGCTTTTATACCATTATTTGACAACAAATGCCAAATCTTACATTGTTGGTTGTCTTGTGAATAATTTACCCATGATCTAAATTGGTAATTAATTTCTAATTAAACATATCTAGATTTTCTTAATAGATAAAATTAATTTTAAAAGGATATATAAATAATACTTTAAAAATATGTCGATCCCAAAGTAGCAGTACATAGACATATTTTACCTCTTTGTATAGCACATAAATACAAAAGTTTCACTAAATACTCTTACCACTTGGGTATATTATCTTTTATTTCATTTCTTTCTCTTCTATTTCATTTTTTTAACATGATTATAATGCATTGAATTTATTTCTAAATTATTTGGTATGTCACTGCTAATAACATGGAAAAAACTCTGTAATACATCAAACAATAAATATTTTAAACATGTTTCAAACAGTAATAAACGTGCTATATGTGCAAATTTTGTTCAGTCTTTCATTTCAATTTCTTTAAATTTTAAAGCACAGTCAAGGTGGAAAAACTGTTGGATATAGACTAACTATAAACTTCAGTGAGGTTTGGGAAAAGAGGTTCTTTAAAACTCACCAAACAGGAACATTTTCAACAATGAGAAATAGCTGGGTAAAGAAAATGCTGCAACATCACAGAGGCAAAAACAAGCCTAATGTCCAGTCATCACTATCATTTTTTCAAGCAACTGCATTGAGTACACTGAAAAGATCATGTCAATGTCAGAAATGGAAAAAAAGCTGTGCAAATTACATTCATAGCTTCGAACCAAATGCTTCACCTGAAAATACTCTTGATCTCTTTATTTTATCTTCATTTTCTCCCAACTTACACCATTACTCTCCTTAACTTTATAAAAATGAACTACATAAAAAGAGTAAGTATCACAAATAAATTCTCAACATCCCAACGGCAGGGGAGGAGTACTGGGATGAGACGAAGGAGACCTTGGTTGGTGATCTCAGAGAAGGAGGCATAGAGGTTGAAAATGGAGTAAATGTCCAAGATATAAAAACATGTGGTTAAACTCAACAATACGTTGCAGGTGAATGAGGAACAATGTCAAGAGGGCAGCAAATCTAATAATGTGCACTGAAGAGGTCTTTATGTAGTAATAGCTTGTACAAAAGGAAAAAAATGTATATTTTGGAAATTTCTTTCACAATAAAGGAAAGTAACCTAACATTTAATATAGTTTGAGAAACATGAACTGCTTTCAAATACAGAAGAAGACGTATCTTTAAGAAGATATGAGCTTTATTTAAAACTGAGATGTTAACAAATTATTCATGAAAGAGATTCACATATAAAGCAGACTACTGATGGTGGTTGCTGGGAAGTTCCAGATGATAAAACACCACAGTTTGAGAGGCAGGGTGTGTGTGAGAGCATCATGACAGAGGAAGCAAGGGAAATTGTATGGACAGCAGAATTGAACAGAACATATGACCAGAGGAATATATGTTTTGAGAAAATATATTGAAAAAAAGAATGATAGGCAAGGTGATTTTCTTCTAACCATCAGCTGAAGAATAGTATGCACTTGGTGCTTCATAATACAACGCGTCATCTGGAAGAAAGTAGTTTAGTGTGAGATAATGCCCCTTTACTTCTTTTTCTTTAGGGATTGGGAGGCCATGGTGAAGCTGAAAACTAGAAGACTATAAGTCTCATGATCCAGCAGGTGTGGTGGTGGCTTGAGGTAGAGAGGAACTGAGGATGATAAACTCCATAACACCAAACAGGACTGAGGGGTGGATGAGGAATAGTTCTTATTATTAGATTGGAGATAGCCCAGGGTATTAGATACAGTGGGAGGAATATTATATTAGAATTATAAGAAATTTTTTAAAAAGCTTTAGTAAAAGCTTTGATATCCAGCAAAGCCTAGAAAATAATTGAAAGTCTTTCAGAATATCACAATGAAGGCACAAACAATAAGGAAAACTACAAGCAATCACATGCATATTTCCTTAAATTGTTAATTCTTAAAGTATTGACATAGTGAAACCAGAAACACATGGAGATAATTAAGTATTGCAGGAAAATAAAATATATTTGGGCTGCTGATATTTTGACATATTCGATTATTGTTTTACAATTATAACTCTGTATACAGTCAGGCACACATTTTCTTTTTCGCATTTGCCTATTTTTCTCCCAGTTGATTTTCATTAGCATTTCATCTTGTATCTTTCTATTTGGGGCATCATCTCTGAAAATTCTAAGTGCCAGTGCTTATATCACTCAAATAGTGTTAGTCCAGCATCAAACATCGAGGTAATGATAAAGTCTAACTACTGCAGTATTATGAAGACTCTTCCTTGCTAATCGGTCCATGTTAATATTAATTTATGCACCCTAGTAGGATGTTGTGCTGTAGCCTGATTGTCATCTTATCACACATTCTATCTTTCTCGGAATCTGAGACACTTTCTACCTTTTCCCGAGAGAATTTAGATAGAAACACAATGGGCTCTCTCCCTAAGCTTCACCAGTATTAGGAGCACCATTTGGAATCTGTCTTTTTAGCCCTGAAAGTGCAGGGTTTCTTTTGCAGACTGTTGCTCACATTGGTGAAGAATTCTATGTAACATATATTAAGCAGTGGAAGCCTTCCTTTAATCTCGATATTTTTTATTAGATTGTCCTCCCTCTCTGCACATATTTGTCCCATGAAGATAACTGATGACTGAACAACTGTATATGAAACATGAAGAGGAAATTTAATGTTTTCTATATGACACAAGATCAGTTCAAAGTCAATCTATCCCATGACATATATTTTAAGCAAGTACTTTAACAAGCACATTTTTACTAAATTAAAATTATAGTATGCATGGTTTTGTTAACTGCTTATTTCTCTGCATTTGTGTAATTGCTTATTGAGAGAAAAAATATTTTAAAATCACATTCATATAACCCTATCACCTACAAGCAATCTATAGATGTTTATTTTACATTGCATTGGGCAACAGTTAGAATTTTTTTGTTCATTTTTTTAAATGTGCTAAACTGAAAACAAAGTGTATTTCACTGTTTACAAGTAAAACGTCTCCATCAATTGGAGTGACTTTAAATAAAAAGAAACATAAAGTTAAAGAGCAAAAACAGGCATAGAAATAAATGTCTACTGTTGTTTTATTCTTTCCAGTTTCTGTGGTAATTGATTTTGCTTTCAATAGAAGATTGTGCTTTTCTGATGTCCCATGGTTATGATATATTTTGATTTGTGAAAGTCAACAAAATTGTCTATTAATATGACTAATATATACTTTTCAGTGAAAATATGAAAATGCATGCGTTTCTTTAAAATAATCATCAAAAGTTTTAATATTAGCTGATATATTTTGGTTCAAAATGAATTCTAAAACAATCTCAGCATATCATAGGCACTTTATTTTGATTATACAGTACAATTCACAAGGTACAAATTTTGTTAAGATAGCAGATTATAGATCTTTAATGTTGCTATTCTTAATTTCCTTATCATTCATTAATTTTTAATTTGATTCTCATGTGATTATTCCCCAAACTGGATCTTACAAACTCACTAATATTTAATATCTATTTTAAAAGAACACTGAGAGGTAAAGCTACATCCATTTTCTCAGTAACTAATTTTGCAGTGATACATTTTTTTTTAATCTGTATTTAATTTTCTTCTTAACACTTTAACAATTTCATTCTTTGGTCCCCCTCTCTACTTCGGTGAAATCTCACTCTTGTTGCCTTATGTACTCACAACATATTATATTTTTATTCCACTTAATTTTTTTCTTATTTTTATTGAGGCATAATTAAGTAGTGTGAAATGGACAGGGCTTAATGTTTAGTATTATGAATTTTTACAAATGCATACATCCATATAATCTGATCAACTCTAACCAAAGATATAGAAATCACCATAGAAATCCTCTCCTTTTATAGAAAAGCTCTCCTAAATACTATCTCAATAAATTCAGTATTTTTTATTCGAGAACTTTATATAAATGAAGTTATAGGGTATGTAATATGTTTTGTACTTTTTAATTCAACATTTTCCTGATATTCATCTGTGTTATTTCAATAGTATTTCATATTATAAAAATACAATCTGTGGACTCATTCTCTGTTAATAGATGTTTGGGTTGTTTCCAATATTTTGTATGTGAATAAAGCTGCTGTGATGATTCTTGTACAAATTTTTCTGTGGATGCATATTTATATTTTCCTTGAGTAGTATTTAGGAGTGGAATTATTGGGTTAGGAAACTTATTTTGAACTATTTACAAACTTTAATAATTGAACAAGCGATATGCCCGGATCAAAATTAAGAGCATGTTTGTTTCTCTCTGCCTGGTTCCTTTAGCATTTAAAACCTATCTGTGAGTATTCTTAACTTATGGCAATATAATTGTTTGCATTGGTGCAATAAGAATCCATTTCTCTTTTGCAACAGAATGCAATTGGAAAAACTGCATTCTGTTATTTTACCAAGGCTTTGACTGGAAGCGTGTGCTTACCTTTAAGGGGTCAATTTCGACTTGCAGAGCTAGTAAAAACCCAGTGGCCCTTGTCTACGCAGTCCCTGTACATGGTTCCTGACCTGTGGTCATAAAAGAATGTCATTTTCTAACAGGTCTTGGAGCTCCAAGTTTGTCTTGGGACCTTAAGAAGAGAGAATCATCCAACTCACAGGTGTTTGAGGATACAAACCCATGGTTGGTCTCAGCTTTAAAAGGTCTTATCTGAGATTCCTTGTGGGACACACTTCCATCAAAGCCAATCCAAAAGGCCTAGATAGAAACAATTATTCTCCCTGCACTTTATGCAAATAAGCAGGTAAAATGTAAGACTGAAGTCTATTTTGCAAACCACTCAGTCCTATCATAATTTTATTATTATTATTTAACAAAAATGAAGACTGGAGAGACAGAAATCATGTCTTAAAACTTACCATACACTTGTCATTTAATTCTATGCTCACTAGTTATTTTTAAGTGTTTGCCTACATTTTAGGCTAACCCGTTTGTACATGTGAACCTATCAGCAAGCTCCAGCTGCAGCTCATAAAGAACAAAAGGGATAGGTAATATAAAAATCCAGATCAACGTTCTAATTCTGAGTAATTATACTTCAAATCCTACCAGGTGTTGGGAATGAATAGGATGCCCATCACGTGAAGGTTTTCTTTTGGGGAAAGTAAGACCAAGAGAAGTAACCAAAGTCAAGCACCATGCAACCAAATCTTAGCAAACATAACTACAGCCTATATTGATGTGTCACAAGACATGCTTTTCCTCACCTTTGTTGAAGGAGGACTCAGTCCCACAGTTTCACCTTAGCATTCAGCTTATGATAAGGAGTCCATGCAACCCCCTGAGACACATTTTTGTCCCAAACTCAATTTCAACCTTCAAGTCAAAGCCCTAGGAAAGAAAACTGGATCTAAGGGATTCATAGGCAAATGACAACAGAGGGTAAAAGGCACAGCACATATGTGCTTGGCTGATTCTTGCTGATTAAGCCAACCCCAAGATTCCTGTTTCATAAAGGACACGTTAACATCTATGGTATAAATGAGGTCTAGAGACTCCAAGGCTACTGACAGTAAGTGGGAAAGAGACATAGGTGAGAGTGGATAGCTCCTATTCTCTAGGCCCCGGTGTTTCATGGGTGCAAGCCACTTTGGTACTCATGGTGGCACCTGCCAAGGTTTCTGGAACTCAGGGATGCAAGGATGGAAGAGGGAAAGGGGACAATCTTCCCTCTCTCCCTCACTTACCCCTGCTATCTGTTAGGAAGAGAAGGGAACCAGGGAAGCCAGCTCCCCCACTTTCTAGATGGGTAGTCATTCATCTTCAGTCTGTACCCCTTTTGAATGCAACCTGAACCCCTGGGACTCTTTTGAAAAGCGCCTTCTTTTTTCTTTCTCCTCCTCTGTCCTTTCTTTAGTTAGGTAATTGTGTCTCCGTGTGAGACCACTCACCTCAGATGAATCCTCCGAATTGAAAAAACTTTATTTCCCAAATCTTAAACTGGTTGGCTCAGGATTGGGCTCAGAAGGGAACCCAGGAACCCAACATGCTGACAAAACGGTACAGTGTTTTAACCAGTTTGGCTTTGATCCTCCCTCTTCCTGTGCAAACTGGTAAACGGCCTTGGAAGTTTTGAACTGTCCTTATACCTCCCCTTGTTTTGTTTTGATACATATTTTCTAATAACCTGGTTTGCCTGTTCTTGCCTTCAGGCCATCAAACTCCAAATGGTCAGGCAAGCTGAGACTCTGACAATGGCCCTCTCTGCTGGGAACCCTTGCATAGGCCTCTGAGGGAGCTCTGACTGCTGTTTCCCCAAAACAGTGCCCCCTGTGAGCAGGAAGCAGTTAAGATCAACCTTGCTCCTTATCCTTAATCTAAAGGCAGTTAGATGCATATCTTTAGAGGGAAGAATGAAACAGAGAGGTGGGAGAGGGTCCCTGGAGAAATTCCAACCAGCTTGCCCACTGAGGTGGAGCCTCAGGAAATTCATGCCCTTTTCAGTGGGAATGGGCCTGGCCCCCTCCTCTTCCTGTGTGTAGAACCTGAAATCCAAAAGGCCTGGTGGGAAGTGCTCTAGCAGAGGGAGTCTGGCCTTACAGAGTCCTTGTTTCTCCCCCACCTTTTTTTTTAACCTCTTTCACCCAATAAAACCCTGCTTTACTCACACTTTAAACCATCTGTGAGTCTAAATTTTCATGGCCGTGGGATGAACAGGAATCCCATCTTTAGCTCAACTAAGAAAAGTCTTGCAACATTGTCCTTTAAAGAATTTGAAAAACGAGACTTATTTATTAGATTTACCCACATACTACATGTGTATATATATTCTATCTTCACATTTGTACTTCAGTCGTACATCGTTATCTTTAAAACTGAAAATTATTTTAATAGCTAAACTATTTCAAAATAATGACCTTTTTCTCCTTCTCCTCATTCTCCTCCTTGTGGTCTTTTTCACCATTTTAATGGTATTTATTGTGGCTTGTATTGTTTTTGAAAAATCTCAGTGGTAATATGTATGCTTGCTCCTACGTATACATTGTTCCCCCTGCCCCCCCGGATATTTTTTGGGAATTCTTCTTTATATTTATTTTCATCAATTTGATCATAATATGCTCTGGAATATTTACTTTGTGTTTATCTTGTTTGGGGTTCATTGGGCTTCTTATATTTCTGAATTATTATTTTTCATAATATTTGGAAAGCTTTATGTCAGTATTTGTTTGTGGCTTATGCCTCATTCTGATTTAGTTCTCCCTCTAGGATCATAATTACATCTAATTTTCATTAAATATTATTACATGCACTACCGCATATTTGTTTTTTGTTTTATATATTCCCTCTGTACCTCACAATGAAAAAGTATAAGAGGACTAGGAAACATTAAACTAATTGTATCATTACTAAACTAGAAAATTAACATAAGTCAAATAAAATAGTTAATATTATGCAAGTTCTGTTTGTAAAAACAAAAAATTGTAATTACAAAAAATAGATATACAAAAGAATCACAAAAATGAACTACAAGTGGAATACTGATCCCAAATAACTCATGAAACCGTAAATGTAACATAAAATAATAAGAGAAAATTGTTTAAACATATTTGTCTTATTAAAAATGGCAACATTCAGTATTATTATTTTATATTATTTTCCCTACTCCATGGTTGGAAGCAATGAATTACGTTTAAATCATTGAGTTCAGTTAGAAGAATTTCCTAAGATATCTGATGTAAAAATGGTCATTGAACTATTAAATCCTATACCAGAATTATGTAGTGATTTTCAATAAAATAAGTATTTATTCCACTTTTATCTTCCTTACATAGATATGCAGGATCTGAATGAAAGAAAAAACGATTATACAAATATAGTCAGATATTAGAATGAATAATTAAGAAAAGATTCAGAATATTTAGCAATGGCGATTTTTATAAATGGTAGAAAACGTTCAATTCAATTAATTATGTACTTTGAACTACTGCACTTTTATTTTAGAAGTAACAGGATTGTATTTTTGTATAAGAAAGTTTTTCAAGAACATACTTTTCTCTACTAAAGAATACTTTGCTGAACAGTATTCACCAAGAATTTTGACTGATCTAATTAAAGCTGTAATGATCCAGTCACAGGTCTCAAATAGTGCTCCTCATTAGCCTTTTAGGTAGTTTCCTTTGCAACATAGCAAACCATGGCCAAGTCTGGGTTAAGGAAAATTGGATTCATTATGACAGTGATGACAAATTATCTTCTGCAAGAATTGTTTAACACAATGGGTCAAAAGAGAAGAAACTAAACAAAAGAAAGAAATATCATGAGAATGAATAAAGAATGAAATTAGATATTTAAAACTGAAAGCAATAGAAGAACCTTTAAAAACTGAATAAAAAGGTAATGCAAAACTGCAGGTAAAAGGAGCTTTTCTTGTCATTAGAGGTTATTACATTCTAATTTCTTTTAGGCTCATATATGGCAGATCCCATTCTTTAAGAATTCTTAAAGCATTTAGCCGAAACAATACGTGCAAAATCACAGAAAATCCTTAGCTTTGAAATAATGGATTATAGTCAATAATGAAACACTAGTATTCTTTGGAAAAACTTGATAGCAGTTAGTATAGCCTAAAAGTTCAGTCTGATCCAGTATTTGATTCTTTCAAAGATAAATTTTAGTATGTATTACATAATTACTTTCCTATCTTCCTATGATATATTTTGCCAATATTAAAAACTAGAAAAGGATTTTAATAGGTTTTTTTTTTTTACATTTTTGTATTATTTATGAACTGATAATTTTGTTAAGTCTAGCTTAGGATAAAACCATCCCAGACATACTTAACATGACATGGAGTTGAACTTATATTTGGAGTCAATGAAATTAATATTATAGTGTGAGGTAGAATTGTTCAAATGATTAATTTAACAAATTGTGTAGTGTCTTCAAGATGATTTGTAAACTGGCCACATCAAATACTGTAAATTTTACTGCTGAACGATCTATGAATCTTCTAAATTTGACTTCACTTTTGTAAAAAAAAAATGTAACATAGATAATACAGATGTCGTTATACCTATAGTAGGTACAAGGAAACTAAATATTTGAAAAGGTGCAACAAATTTCTGAGATGCTGTAATGATTTAGTAATTTAGCAAGGATTTAGGTTATCTAATGTTAATAAAAGTTATATACTTTTGTCCAAGACTATGAAATATATAGTACATATTAATATACAATATATGTATACATGTAGGATATAATATGGAATACAAAACACATTAAAGAAGAGAAACACATTTGCTCTTCCACATAGGTATTCGATATTAGAAAAAAATGCAAAAACACTAACATCTTTGCTTTGTACTGTTCATAATATTTAAGCTAAATATCATAGGTCAAATATTTTTTCTGTCAGTTTGAACCTTGGTAAGCTCATCTTGCAGGCCCATGCATTATATTTCTTATTATTAAAGAAATAATATTTTAAAATGGTAATTTTATTATTTAGTGAACAAATACTATTGTGAACATTGCATTAAAAAGTTGTAAGGAAATACACAGATAAAGAACATGAGGATGTATGAGTATGAAGAAGTTTTTAGAAGGGTAAGAAAGATAGAATATGTATCTTTACATATTAAAGTCAAGCTCCATTTTGCATGCTTTATGAGCATTTCAAATAAAGTATGTAAATCACAGTTGTAAAATTATTAAATTATTATAATAAATTGATTATATTATTTTGCAGACTAGAAAACTTTGCAGTCATCACTTTTTTCTTAGGTTCTATTAACACTGGTAGATAATTAGGTAGTTGGCCTATATATGTGATATCTGGGTAGAAGATACAAAAATAATAATTCTGTAGGAAAAAGAATATGACCTTGGGAATTATCACTGGATTTGAAAAAAACAATGAGCAAGGGCATCTTCCCACAATCACTAGCCATGCACTCTCTTCACTTGATGTAGTCTTAATTGTTAGTTAAATTACATTTAATTCTAACTCAAATCCTTAGGTGCACTATGCTGGAAAATAAATTCCTACTTTGCCCATTACTTACCCTATTGGAAAAAAAAAAACAATGTTGGAATACACAAGAACTTCAGGTTTCCTACTTACATTTTAGTCCTGGTTCCGTCAACACAAAATGCCTTGCTTTGTGGAAATGTGCAGCAAATGTATTTGAAAGTCGATACTGCAGATCTTTCCTAATGGCCTCCCTTAGCATAGTTTTGACTTGCCAGTTGCTAAGGATATGCACACACCTCCACACCCTTCAATTTGCCCATATAAGTGACCATAGGTGTTCTCATCTTGGGTCCTGTAATTCACTCTTAAGCATACCTCTAAAGTCCACCTAATCTTGTCTCATCTGTCTAATGACATTCTTACACTTTAGGTGCCTTAAATCTGAGAGTCACATATTTCTGTAAAACTCCCAATCTTTCAAAAGTGACAACTTTGTGTGTGTGTGTGTGTGTGTGTGTGTGTGTATTCAAATTTTCAATTTTATTTATATTCTGAATGAAGATATATTACATTAGTTAGAAAGTTATTTTCAAATTTATAGACCAATTTGATAATATATTTATTTGTAGGTATGTGTGTATGTATATGTGTATGTGTGTGTGTGTGTATATATATATGTGTATATATGTATACATACCCATACATATATATATATAAATATGCATGCACACACATATACTTTTGGAAACGTATAGGTTATTAATGTACTTAACATTTAGAATTAAATATCATATGTTCTGGTGTTCAGTAGTTCTACAATTTCACACTAGATCCCTAACAATAATCAGTGATGTCTCAGTTGGTGAAGTGGAGTGGAATTATGAGCAATTATCTATAGAATGTAATATATATATATGATCTAATATATATATATTTATATATATAATCTAATATATAGTATATATAATCTAATATATATATATATATATATAATATATATAATCTTATATATATATATATATAAAAGATTTTAGGTTAAAATAGTTTTCCCTCATGCAGCAGTATTTTCTGTTTCTATGTAATTTTGATACCACTTAAGTGGGATGTAATCTGATAATTTCGATTTTTGTTTTACATTGCCTCTATGGACTACAAAAACAACAAATTTGTGAGAAATTTAGCATATGAATTCACCAGTAGTCTGCTTCTGTGCAGAGCACACATTATTTGACTGATCGTTAGGGATGGTATATAAACTTGCTTATTTGTGATTGTTGATTCAGTTTGGATTTTTCATAAAGTAGCTGCATAAACATGCTGAAAGGAATCTTGTGACATTTGAGAAAATTAGAGAAAAAACAATCATTTTCAATGTATTCATCTACTTTCAATACAGCCATTTATGATAAATATTGCCAGGTATTCTCTCTTATATTTGTTTTCACAAATGCCTAATTTATAATTAACTTGATAAAATGTTGTTTCATGGTGATTGTGTATTTCCAAATTTTAAATATTTTACTTAATATCTAACAACCTGCATTATTAAAATTAAGTGGTTAATTATCAAATATTTATTTGTACCCAACCGAAATATAGTTAAAATAATTGAATGCTGGCAAGGATTTTTATTTTTTATGTCATATATATGTACATATAAATCTGTTACAGTCTCCCATTTGAACAGGCTTAGTCAGTTTTCAGAAGTATAGGTTAGGGATAGAGAATAGAAGGAAATACAAGAAAAGATACTTCTAAAAATAACAAAAGTATACAGGAGTAGTAACAATTTGATATTCATAATCCCATTAATTCTGAATTATTTTTTAAGTAGATATTTTCTACATATATATGACTTTTTACAAAACTGTGATTATCACATATGTAAAATATATGTGATTTGCATTCTGATTTTAGCAATTACAAATTTATCATTTTTTTGTTTCTAAGGTTATTTGATAATTATTAAATTAAAAAGACATAATAAGAAAATTTATTTATTTATATTATTAAAATTTTATAATGCTACTGGAGTTTTAAAATTTTTGGATCACTTACTATGTCAAAAAGTATTAATATTACTTGGTTTCTTGCTAAGTACAATAAAGACTTCTATAAGAACAAGGTGAATAGCAGTAAATAATTAAACCAATTTTGTTAAAGTTTTAAAATCTTGTGGAGCTTTTGATTTGAATTGTTTTCTACAATAATAAGAGAAGTTATTTTATAAAAATGCTTAATTCTCTTTATTAAATATCTTTCACTTGTATCATAATATTTAGTATTAAATTAATAATTTTTTGGTTGATCATTGATGTTTTTCAGTGGGATTGTAATTTATACAATGTTATTTAATAGTTAAATTTGTTTAAACTTAATTTTAAACAAATGATAATTTCTTAAATTAAGTAGTAACTACGTATTTCTTAAGACAATGAGACATATAATAGTTAATAGTTTATTTTAAATTGTGATTTATTTAATATTAAAATCATAATTTCTCATTTTTTTTCTAAAGGCTGATTAATATATGAATGCATATCTTCTTGTACGTACACTTGAATAAACTTTTAAATTTGAGAACTTTAAGACTTTATATATTTTGTAAGGTATACCTTTGGTAGTCATATGAATTGTTTAATTTGGTCTACCATTCTAAAT
The DNA here is from genome assembly GCA_036589455.1 of Ateles fusciceps. Taxonomy (NCBI): domain Eukaryota; kingdom Metazoa; phylum Chordata; class Mammalia; order Primates; family Atelidae; genus Ateles; species Ateles fusciceps. The sequence goes on from JAZHEH010000589.1 coordinate 1,089,588, forward strand.
CATGCCTTTACATATACTGTAATATAAAGATTGCAGAAATTTATAATATACATCTTTTATATAATGTTCCTGTAGTTTAATGCTCTTAGTATGGTATGGAAATCCCTCTACTATCTATACTATTTCACTATTTTCTGGCATCCACATATTAACTACAGAATATAGAAAAATAGATTGGCATGAAATGCTTTCAATATGAAATTTAGAATTGTTAGCATCAACAAAGAAAAACTGTGGAAGTGTCAAAAATACCATCTTCCTGTGTGTGTGTGTATATGTGTGTGTATGAAATTGTCATTTCAAGAGTAAAAAACCTTTGAGTATTGCCAATTTTATATGGTTGAACCTAACATTACCCTTATATTCTCATGGCAGTTCCTACACAAAATAAATCAGAAATTTGATCCTCAATAGCTAAGGCATAGAAAATGTCAAGAAATATTTAGCAGACAGGATAAGCTTAGAATCATAGGAAAAATGACATTCAGGCACAAAGACTTTGTTTCAACCATAAAACAAAACAAATTTAGATATGGTTTTCCATCTGCATAAGGACCCACCACACACAGACACACTGTGGGCTGAGCCTAGAAGGCCCGGTGGACTACGAGTTCAACTGAGAGCTGTAAAGCAAGCCAGTCTCCAGCTACTGCCAGGTGCCTCATTCTCAGGAGGTGAGAAAGATGGAAGAGTCCTTATTGGACTCAGTTACAGAGGGTGGAAAAGAAGCTGCTGACCTTCATGGACACACAGATTGTTCACTTCTGCTGCCTGGCCACAGGCGTTCTCACTCCCTTCATCTCCTGGTTGAACAGCTACAAGTTGTTTCATGAGAGCAGTAGAGAAGGGTATCAGGATGACAGTTGGCTGGCCTGGAACACCTGCCCAGGCATACATCCTTCTCTCCATGCCAGATAGCAACTAAAGTTTGGGCTAGCCTAACCTTGTTTCAACCACTTCAGGAATCAGCACTGTCCAATGAGCCTTCTAGGAGACTGGGAACGTGGGAACTACCTAGCTCTTTTCAACACTGCTGGTACCTGACCACCTCCCTCAGAGCTGGATAGGGTGACCCAACTATCTGACATCACCATAACCAACACCCACCACAAGGGCTGAAAGGTGGAGTACCTCTCCACACACAAAGCAGCACTGCTACCACAAGAGAGAACAGATGAGCCATAAAGCTGTATGTATTGGGGCTGAGTGAATAGTTTTTACTCAAAAATCACTCCCAAGGAGAGTTACAAGACAGGCATTTCTATGGCTCTCACCAGCATTGTGGTATGGGTATAGATTATAATACACATCTGAACTGGGAGTCACCAGCTATGGGACACGGGTGTGATAAGAAATTAAATCACATTCTTGCATATCTAGAACATGGAGCCAGTACCACCCCATTATCCCCCCACAGAGAGCCCAGTGCATTTTACTATGAGCTCACACTAGCTGTCTTCCTCAGGACTGGTGCCTGCACTCACCCACTAGGGTATTTGTGGGCAATCCAGCAGGTCCAATTCTGCCCAGCTGTGTCCCACTCCCCCATTGAATAGGGAGTTCAGGGGCATAGTGCATTCCACTGCCTAGCCCATCACCTGATACAACAAAGAACACATTACAGTAAACAAAGGTCAAATACATACTCATCTGCTTGTGCCACAGCTGACTTTCACCCAAAAATGTCACCTACTGGCCTGTAGGTAAAACTACACAGCCTAGTTTAAAACCTACTGATATAAATGCACAGTGCTATAGAAGCAAAGACAAAAGATCCTACTCAAAATACTCTAAACTCACAACCCCTAGGGAGGAGGGAAGGAAAAAAAATTAAAAAAAATAAGAAAAAATTCCATCCACATGAAAATAAATTAAAATATTAGAAGTAGGAGCCTTTCCAGCTGAGAAGGAAGCAGTATAAAAATTCTGGCACCATGGAGAAATCAGAATAATGTGACCCCACCAAAGAATCCCACTAGCTCTCCAGGAATAAACTCTAACCAAAATGGAAACTCATAAATGACAGATAAAGAATTTAAAGTATGAATTTCCAAGAATTTTAACAAGATCCAAGAGAAGGTTCAAAACCCACACAAAGAAACTACTAAAGCAATCCAGGAAATGAAGAAAGAGGTAAACATGTTTAAAAAAATTAATCAGAACTTTTGGAATTAAAGAATTTACTTAAGAAATCTCAAAATACAATTGAAAGCTTTATTGATAGAGTAGATCAAGCAGAAGAAGAAAATTTCTCATCTTGAAGACCAGTCTTTTGAACCAACCCAGAAAAATTAAAAAAAAAATAAAAAATCTTATAGAAAGAACAACACCTTCAAGAAATATGGGATTAGGTAAAGAACCATATCTATAAATTATTGACATTTCCAAGAAAGAAGACCTAAAAGTGAACAAGCTAAAAACGTATTTGAGGGGATAATCCATGAACATTACCTTAATCTTGCTACAGAAGTAGACATTCAGATACAAGAAATTCAGAGAACATCCGTGAGATACTATACAAGATTCACGTCACCAACACCTGTAGTTACCAGACTATCCATGGTCAATTCTAAAGAAAACAATCTTCAAGGGAGCTAAGGGAAAGAGTCAAATCATCTGCAAAGGAAAACCTATTAGATCAGCAGCAGACTTATCAGCAGAAACCATAAAAGCCAGATGAAATTAGAAACAGAAAATCCAATATCATATGTTCTAAATTGTAAGGGGATATAAGCAAAAGGTACATATGGACATAAAGATGGGGAATTTAGACTCGGGACTAAAAATGGTGGAGGGCAGGAGAGGGGTGAAGGTTGAAAAATTACTTACTGGGTACAATGGCCAATATTTTGGTGATGAGTTTGCTAGAAGCCCAAATCTTACCATTATGTATGCAATACCCATGTTATCAGGAAGCTTATGTACCCCCAATGAAAAAAAGAGATATAAATAAATTAAGCTCTGGTATGAATCCACCATAGATCAAGAAATGTGCTCGATGTAATGTTGTATATATATTTGTGTCTGAGTTTGTGTGATTGTCATGTGATATCAACAGTTGATTTATAAGGGGGAAACAAGATTGTTGTATTCAAAAGAAAGAGGTTATAATCTAATTAGGGATAAACAACTTACTATATCTAACAAGAAATAAAATAAGTATTATCAATAGAAGCGTAAAGAAAAGAATATCTAGATATAGAATACATATATGTTTCCTTTACTTTTATATTATTGTATATTTAGGGGTTACACATGCAGATTTGTTGCATGCATATATTGTGTAGTGGTGAAGTCTGGGCCCCTGACAACCACCACACTATTCTCTGCTTATATAAATCCACATTTTTACATTACAAATTTTCTTTATCCAGTCTATTACTGATGGGCATTTGGGCTGGTTCCAAGTCTTTGCTATTGTGAACAGTGCCACAATAAACATACATATGCATGTATCTTCATAATACAATGATTTATAATCCTTTGGGTATATACCCAATAATGGGATTGCTGGGTCAAATGGAATTTCTATATCTAGGTCCTTGAGGAGTCGCCACACTGGCTTCCACAATGGTCGAACTAATTTACACTCCCACCAACAGTGTAAAAGTGTTTCTATTTCTCCACATCCTCTCCAGCATCTGTTGTCTCCAGATTTTTTAATGATTGCCATTCTAACTGGCATGAGATGCTATCTCAATATGGTTTTGATTTGCACTTCTCTGATGACCAGTAGGTTAAGAAGATACTAACAACTGGTTTCCAGAAAGCAAAATTACTGAAGCTGAGTGCTGGCCAGTTGAAAGCTTGATTAGAATAATCACTCCCCTACAGAAAAACAAAAGTAAAACAAACTACTTGCTCCAGAGTCTCCATAGAAGAGATTGCTATAGTGTTTGAAAGCTTCCTAGATAAGTCTGAATCACTTATTAGTATCTTATTAGAAAATTCTGTCTGATCTTCAGAAGGATTTTTCAGAGGAATCAGTGGAGATATATTTCAAGATGTGTATTTTTACCTTAGTATATTAAGGAGATTAAAATTTTATGATCAAACACATTTGCAAATTGGTGGAAAATATAAATTTTCTAATCCCATTATATAAACAAGCTCTGTGATCATTATTATTTTCATGAATCCAATTATATTAATGTTTATTGATTATATATGTTGTTCAGGCATTAGATGAGATATTTGTGATACTAACATTAAAAAGACAAGTTCCTATCCTTAAACTTCTTATAAGGCTGTTGGGTTTTCTAGTTGGGTCATCTGTATCCCAATTGAGCCATACTCATCATCAAGATTCTAGGTTCTTTCTTTGAGTACCTTTTCATGCAAATTTTGTAATACAATTTTTATTTAACTTCTTTCCAAAATGATGTAATTTTCAATTAAAATCTCATCAAGTCTTTATTTTAATTGGATCACAATAAAAGGTATGCTCGTTTTAATCTGTAGGTGTCCACTACCAGTTCTGAAAAATGGAATTCTAAATGGTACTCAAAAGATTTGACAATGTGATTACTGATTAAGTTTTGTAGGTGATCATTCTGATTTTGATAAATTTTATGATTTAATTAAATGAAAATCTGTTAAGTCAAGGTTAATATTCATTGTAAACAGTTTCCTAATTGGAGTTTTAAAAATTATATTTAAAAACACTTCTACTTCCTTTTTTTGTTTTTCATTCTTTCTCTTTCACCTTCAAACACTCGGTGATTCTCTAAATAAGCTTAAAGGACAAAGAAAGATAAATATTATATTAATCATCCTCTTTTTCTCTCATTTGACTTCACCATGATCACTCTATTACCTGGAAAAAGAAAGTAACTTTTCAAACTTAAATCTTAAAATTTCCACATTTTATACTCTAAAATATATATTAAAATAGAAAGGGGCTATCTAGATACTTAATTAAAAAATAAACTGTAACATAGTATAAATCAAGCTCTTTTAAATATCTGTCTTTATACGAACCACTGCCCACTTTCCCCATTAACATCATTTTTAGTGTTCTCTATTTCTTTTGGAAAATCAGATTTGTAAATATTTTTGACAAGTATACTACTTTCTATACCTCAATAATTAAATTGGCTATTTTTTAATGTATCCATCCCTTTCTTTTTTCTTTCTTTTGTTAACTTTCATATATTTTATGATTTTTATTTTCTCAGCAATAACTTCAGTATCTTAGGTAGAAATACTGCCATCATTTTTACAAACAATCCACATATTTATGTCATAGTACTATTCAATGTTATTTATACCATATTATAACATATAATATCTTTGAGACCTAGTATGGATACCATATCATGTGCTGCTTAAAATCCAAGGTATTTTGCATATTAATACAAGTATTTCATCAGTCCTTATAACTTGTTAGAAGGACGGTATGATAAAATGTATACAAGAGAATCGAAGATTTTTTAAATCTTATTTTGGTGTCATCCTTTTTTCTTTGTTTTACAAGCAGAATCATACTTGAGCATAGGAAGTTTCTTATCTGTGAATCTGAGATAATCTCAAGCCTAAAACATCAAAAATATGTGTATGCACATTTTTTCTTTTCATATACATTATTCCATTGTTTTTATATTTTAAATACTAACAAATATTTCAACCTCATTTCTTATTCCATCCCAGATCATCTTTTGTGTTCCAGCCAATTAAAAGTCTATGTCACCCACCACACATCATTTATTGAGTTAATGTGTGAAAAAACTATAAAAATTATAAAGATGTTCTTCAAAGTATTTTTGCTGTGACAATGGCTATGTTTTTGCTTTTGTATGTGAAACATGGCAGATATTTTTTCCTGCTGTTTAAAAATTATGGCTCCTCAGATTGAATGCCTCTCAGTTCAAAACTCAACCTCACAAAAACTACATATGTAGCTTTAATATATATTTACATGTACATTTATAGATGAATACACAAAAGACTTCCCTTTGCTAAATATATAAGGAAAAAACAATGCTATTAAAGAAAGAGAATACAAATTACCAGAATTTGAAATGTTTTTACTAAAAGCTTGATGCATTTGCAAGTGTCATGGGACAAGTAAGTAAATCTGGTCAATCATAATAACAATGTGGCTTTATTAGTTTCATTTAATGCATATAATCACATTACTAAAAAACCCCAAAAATTACATAAGAAAACTCATAAGCATTTATTTCAGTACCAGTGGAAAATAGGAATTTTAGAAAGTCTCAGTATATATCTCTTACAAATGCCAAAGACTTACTACTCTTTAGAAACCTAAACTCATAATCAAGTAAATTAATTTACATTCTTAAATTTTTTATTGCACATGTTATTTTTGTACGAATTATATGTCAATTGACATTAAATCCTATAGCATTTTTTTCTTATTTATGGAACCATAGCTATTGAGTATGTCTCATAAGAATTGATTGCATAATTTACTAATTATATATAATTAATGGTAAATTATATAAATATACTATTATACTTCTAGTGGAGAGATTATATGTGATGTACACACAAGAAGATCAAATATACAAATTGATGCTACATAAAGATGATTACTGAACAAAACATTTCAAAACAATTTTCAAATTGATGAATTTACGAAGTTGAAACAGACTCAGAGTATTATGAAATTTATAAATCTTTCATTACAGAGATATGAACCAGCAGTTTTGCTATTTTGCATTGTTTAAGTCATTAAGGTTATTTTTGCTCTAAACATTAAAAAAAAATTGTATTTTGGGTTAAGGATAGAATTATTGTTTTAGGGATCAAATCATTCATTCTATAAATCTACTTCGTATCTGTATAGTTTTCTAAATACTATATTCCACTATGTAAATAAATAAATAAAATAAAGTTTAAAAAATCTTATACTTTTGAAATATTTATGTTCTTTCAAAATGTTTTTCTTTAGCTAGCATGTTGGGTATATTTTTAGAAAGGTATGTGTTTAGAATTCTATGGAACTACTCTAAATTAAAGTCGCATTATTTCCATGGTGTTAAATTATGCTATTTGGAAAGTACATTTACTGTGCATTTTTTGAACTAATGAGCTATAAAGAAATACAGTGAATAATTCATATAACTGAAATATTTCAATTATAAGTCAAGAAAAATCTTATGATCTTAAAGAGTTAATGAAGGCCCAATAATCCTGTAAATTGTAGAGACTGGTCTAGAGTTAATATTCATTATAAATAACTTATTTTATCTAATAGTTTTGCATTATTTCCTAGCTAAATTTGCCAATACAACTTTACAGACTCATACTTAATGTTTATAGAGAGCTTTGAAGTTGGAAAGTGCTATAGCAGAATCCATTCTTACTTATTATCACATATAATGAAAATTCAGAAACATAGATTAAATCTCACTTTGCAAATGACATTTCTTAGTGTAGGCAATGTAAATGCAGCTTCCTTATTTTAAGCCTTTCATACTTGTCCATTTAACAGTGAATGATTTGATATTCTTTGATATTTTCAAAGGTAAAAATTATTTTTGCATCTTTTAATTTACCATTTGATTGTGGAAAAGGCATTTATAACTTACAGATGTTCTAATCATTCCAAATAATAACCAGACATGAAAATGTCTAAGAGTATAGGCAATTTTTTTCTATATAAATATTTTATTTTTCTAAGCTAAAGTAATTTGACAAGTTTCTGTTTCAATGTAGGACAGAGAATACTTGATAAAGATGGATAGTCCCAAAAGTATCCTTTCTTTTCCACCACGTCAGGCAAATCTACATTTACTTGCTTCCCAGGCGACCTAAGTTTATTCCATCTAAAAAATTATTTACTTGCATGATAGAGATAAAGAGTTGCTTCTCCATTATAGCCTTAGGCAATCTAGTAACTATAATGAATTTCCTTTTCTTCTAGTTTTAAAAAATTAATCAAATTCGTGCCTGTTTACTTATTTTCCTCCCTATGTATTGACTCCATTTGGTTTGAGCATCCTTTTGGTACTTAACTATTTGTCTGAATTCTGGTTTATTTCATGTGGCATGACTTCTACAGTTCTGCTTTTTCTGTTCTTAGTTTTCTGTTTTTCTAATCCTCCTGTGCCTAACTTCCAGCCCTCAGTCAGATAAGAACAATTCACTGTGTTCCATACTTTTCATGACGGCCATCTACAATTATGTAGACTGCTAACGGCCATCTACAATTATGCAGATGATAGTTAAGTTTTCCAAATTAGGCATTTTAGTACATTTACCTAACTATGTTAATTGCATAAGCTTTTTTCCCTCTGAAGCTGCATTTTGATGGATGATAGCTTAGAAGCCAATGAAAAAGACAATTCAATTATTCAATTTATAGCACGTTAATTTTTTTTTAAATACTACTTCCAGCATATTGCTAGCTTGCTGAAAATCCACCTGTATCTTTCCACTTCTTAAAGGATGGAAACCTGTTTTACCAGCCAGAGTAATCAAGACCCTCCATGACTTGACCAGTCCATCTTAACTTACACCACTTGAGACTAGATAGTTCTCTGTTTCCTTAGTGAGAATGTGAATTTCAAACTCAGCATATGTGCTACTTCCATTTTTCTCATTAGAAATGTTTTTCTTCTTTATTACATTTCCAATTTTTGTCTCCTTCAATGACAAACTTTGATTTCATTAAGACTTTTTCAGTACCCAAATCATTCAAAACTTTGATTATCTACATTGTTTAACACAAAATAATTTTTGAAATTTTGGTTGTCTTATATGTTTATGGTTTTATATCATTCTAAAAATACTGTAACCTAGTTGAAAAACAGGAGCATAGTGTTGTATTCTTAGAAAGCCAAATCAGTCTTAAGTAGGTTCTCAATTCATACAATTTATTACTTTAATGACTATGTTATATATTTGAACTCACAGGCACTATTGCTTAAAATATTAATATCACTACAGAATTTCTTCTTTAATTAAAAACCCTTCAGTTATGTGTTTTACTATAGAGATATTCTTTGTTTTATAACTAAATTAGTATATTTGCTATTATTTGCTATTATTGCTTAGAAGTTGTGATTTTAAATAATTGATGATAGATGACTAGGTTGGGTATTCAGAAATAGACACAAGGATTGCGAATTTACAACATATAAATTGGAAGACCTGGTAAAATGTTAAACATGATTGCATAAAACCAAAATTGTGACTGTATACTCTCTCCCTCAAACCAGTCCCTAAGGATGATGATAGTTTATTGTTTTCTGTTTCTTTTAGAAAAATCTATACCGATATAAGAACGTATTTTCCATATGCGTATGGATAGCTTTTGGCATGTACATACATATGTGAGTGTGTGTTATATATATATATATATATATATACACACACACACATATATTTCACATATAAATGCATGTATATAAATGCACATATAAATGCACATATATATATATGTACACACACACACATATATTTCACATATAAATGCAGGTACATATATATCTATATACTTGTAATTTATTACTCATCTACATCTATGTTTACCTACCTATATATGAGATAGTGAGTGAAAATAATAAATGTTATACTATTCATATTCATGTTTTAATTTGCTTTTTCTCAAAGAAACTGATATAGTTCTATAACAGTAAATATATTCCTAACTTATATTAGTAGCAGCTGCAGAGTATTTTGTAATGTTTGTATATCACAGTTATGCAATTGAATGTCATGTTTTTAAAAGCTACAAAAAACCCTCCTTTAATTTATGTGATTTTTTTAATGGAAAATGAAAAGATGACTTAATCAAGAGGAATGCATTAATAAAGACTTGAACTGACTTCATTTCTTAGTGTTCCTTGAGTTTCTACAACAGGGTGATCACATGCTCTTTCCTGTCCCTGGAATGCTGTTTCCCACATCCATCTGGTACTTCCTATTCATTTCCTAAACTTCAGCTTAATGCCAGTATGTCAATGAAAGCCTCACTGGATCTCAAAGCAAAGGATTTTACTGTATTTTATCACTTCAGCACGTGATATTTAAAAATCTTATGACAATTATAATTACAAATTATTTGTGTATTTTTTGACTAATGTCTATCTGCTTTCATCAGACTAAATTTCATGAGAGCATCAGCTATGCTTAGTACTGTCATAGTACACAATAGGTCCTCAAAAAATATTTGACAGTTAGTAGAAAATATCTGACAATTATTTAACAAGATCTTGAAAAACGATATGCTTTAGCATCATCAGCTGATACAAGCCAGAAGTAGCTGCCTTTCAGAAAGCCCAATACTGTGCTAAGTACTTCAAAGGATTTATCCTCTCAATCTTTACTACAACTTTTAGGTAGCTTTTACTATTAAAGTTTTATGTAAGGAACCTCTGATTTAGTGTATATTGATTCCAAGCTCTAGCCAGAATTATAAGAAAAACTTAAAGTAAAATTAGTTTTCTCTAAACTTTTATATTTGTGACAAGGGTTTAATTACAAGAGTGATATACAACGGACACCAATTTGTGTCGTTCAGTGAATGTTTTCCTGCCACAAGGTAAGCTCTGTGCTTATATCTTCTGTTAATTGACATATCATTTTGCTTTTTTCCAAGTCTTACAAATTTGCCTGGAGCTTTCGACTTGGCTTAATTGCAATATATATAACTTATTTGCAAATTTATAATTTTCAAAGAGAGTAGTAAAATGAATTTTGTATAACACAATGCAATTCATGTTATCTATATTTTATACCTGCTTTTACTATTTTAAATTGTAGTTAAATATTTGTTCCTTTAAAAATTACTAACAGAATTATTGAGACATAATTAATATACCATATGTGAATGTATGTATATATATATTTATGAATATATAATATATATGTGTATATACAGTTTTATAACCACCAATATAGTCTCATATTAGTACATTCACCCCAACAAAGAAACCCCTTACCCATTTCTTACTCATGAGTAGTCACTCCCCCAAACCTCTTTTGTCAGCTCCACAGAAACCATGAAACTACTTTTTGTCTCTACATATATTTATGCATTCTGTGCACTTCGTGTAAATGAATAATACATTATGTGTTACTTTGTATTTGCTTTATTTCATTTACCATAATGTTTCAAGTATTATCCATGTTGTAGCATGTATCAATACTTCCTTTTATACCCATATATTCTACTGTATAAATGTAACACATTTTATTTATGCTATTACTCTTCAGTTAATGGACATTTTCATTGTTTCTGTTTGGGCTATTATGAATAATAAATATTTCATGAATATTAATATATAATATTTTACATATAAATTTATGCACAGACATATATATTTATTTCTCTTAGGTATACCGTAGGAGTGGGATGGCTTGATCATGTGTTATGTATATGTTTAATATTTTAAGTGACCATTAAACTGTTTCCAAAGGAGCTGTATTATTATACATTCCCATCAGCAAAGTATGATGTGAGAAATGAAATGTAAATTCTCCACATTCTTTCCAACACTTGTTATTATCTACCTTTCTTATTATAGACATGTAACAGACATGAAGTAGTATATTTTCATGGTTTTAATTTGCATTTCCATAATGACTATTGATAGGTGCACCTTATTATATTTTTATTGGATATTTGTACATTTTTTGGAATAAATGTTTAAATTATTTGCCCAATTTAATGGAATTTTCTTTTTTTCTTTTTTTTATTTATTTAAGTTCCAGGACACAAGACACTCACCCTAAAATCGACCAGATAATTTGAAATAAAACACTCCTCAGCAAATGCAAAAGAACAGAAACCATATTAAACAGTCTCGTAGTCCACAGTACAGTCAAATCAGAACTCAGGAATAAGGAACTGACTCAAAATCACACAACATGTAAATTGAACAACCTGCTCCTGAATGACACCTGAATAAATAATGGAATCAAGGCAGAAATCAAGAAGTTATTTGAAACCAATGAGAACAAAGACATAATGTACTAGAATCTCTGGACCACAGCTAAAGCAGTGTTAAGAGGGAAATTTATAGCACTAAATGCCTACATCAAAAAGCTACAAAGATCTCAAATCAACAGCCTAACATCACAGTTAAAAGAATTAGAGAAGCGAGAGCAAACAAATCCAAAGGGTAGCAGAAGACAAGAAATAACTAAGATCAGAGCAGAACTCAAGGAGATAGAGACACCCAAAGCACTTCAAAAAATCAATAAATCCAGCAGCTGTTTTTTGGGGAGAGAGAGAGAGAGACAACTAGCTAGAAAAAGAAAAAGAAAGAGAGAAGAATCAAATAGATGCAATAAAAAATGATAAAGGAGATACCACCACTGACCTCACAGTAATACAGACTAACATCAGAGAATACTATAAACACCTCTACACAAACTTGAAAATCTAGAAGAAATGGATAAATTTCTTTACACATACACATTCCCAAGACTAAACCAGGAAGAAGCCGAATCTCTGAATAGACCAATTACTTCTAAAATTGAGGAAGTAATTAACAGCCTACCAACCAAAAAACCCAGGACCAAACGGATTCACAGCCAAATTCTACCAGAGTTACAAAGAGGAGCTGGTACCATTCCTTCTGAAATTATTCCAAACAACTGTTAGGAAGGACTCCTTCCTAACTCATTTTATGTGGCCAGTATTATCCTGATACCAAAACCTGGCAGAGACACAACAACAAAAAAAAACTTCAGGCCAATATCCCTAATGAACATCGATGTGAAAAGTAACATACTCAAATCAATAAACACAATCCATCACATAAATAGAACCAATCACAAAAACCAAATGATCATCTCAATAATTGCAGAATAAGCCTTTGATAAAATTCATGTTAAAAACTCTCAATAAACTATGTATTGATGGAACATATCTCAAAATAGTAAGAGCAATTTGTGATAAACCCACAGCACATCATACTGAATGGGCAAAAGCTGGAAGCATTCCCTTTGAAAACTGGCACAAGACAAGGATGCCCTCTTCACCACTCCTATTCAACATAGTATTGGAAGTTCTGGCCAGAGCAATCAGGCTAGAGAAAGAAAAAGAGAGTATTCAAACAGGAAGACAGGAAGTGAAATTGTCTCTGTTTGTAGACAACATGATGGTGTATTTAGAAAACCCCATCATCTTGCCGAAAAACTCCTTAAGCTGATAAGCAACTTCAGCAAAGTCTCAGAATACAAAAATCAATGTGCCAAAATTGCAAGCATTCCTATTCACCAACAATGGACAAGGAGAGCACTAAATCATGAGTTAATTATTTTTGTTATTGAATAGCAACAATTATTTATTGATACTGGGAACAAATTCAATATCAAACATGAGTCACAAATGTTTTCTCATTGTGCATATCATCATTTTACTTTCTTTTCTTTCTCTTTCTTTCTTTCTTTTTTTTTTTTTTTTGACAGAGTCTTCTTTCTGTTGCTAAGGCTGGAGTGCAATGGTAAGGTACAATAATAACTCACTTTAGCCTCAACCTCCTGGGTTCATGAAATCCTCCTACGTTAGCCTCCTGAGCAGCTGGGACTACAGGCCTACAAGCAAGCACCACCATGCCTGGCTAATTTAATTTGTGCTTGTGTGTGTGTGGAGATGATATCTTTCTGTGCTGCCTTGGCTGGTCCTGAATTCTTGATTTCAAGGCATCTTCCCTCCTTGGCCTCCCAAACTGCTGTGACTACAGGCTTTAGTCACTGCACCCAGACTCACTTTCTTAATTGTATTGTTTGAATTACATTGGTGTAAAAGTAATTGCAGCTTTTGCCAAGGTAACAGCAAAAACCATAATCATTTTTACACCAACTTAATAGCACCAAATGTATATTTCTATGTGTGTGTCTTGGTGTCTTGTATCTAAGAAAGCATTGCCTAATCCAAGGTCATGGAAATGTACTGCTATGTTTTCTTCAAAAATTTTAGTTTTACCTTTTAAACTTATTAAAAAACATTCATTTCATAGTTTTAATCATATACACCTAAAAATTTGTTAATTTCTCTTCATCAATCTAGCCATGAATGATTACCTAGTTCCCTGAGGCTGCACGTGCATGGTGTAATTCTGTTACACTTTGGAGATAACTGAAAACATCAATTCAACTTGAACAATCCTGTCAAATGGAAGAAACTGTCTGTCCTTCCTTCCTTCCTTCCTTCTTCTTTCTTTCTTTCTTTCTTTCTCTCTTTCTCTTTCTTTCTTTCTTTTTCTTTTTTCTATTTCTTTCTTTCCTTCTTTCTTTCTGATGGAGTCTGTCTCTGCTGCACAGGCTGGAATGCAGTGGTTTCATCTCTGCTCACTGCAACTTCTGCCTACCAGGCTCAAATGATTCTCCTGCCTCAGCCTCCCAAGCAGCTAGGATTACAGGCGCCTGCCACCACACCCAGCTAATTTTTGTATTTTTAGTAGAGACAGGGTTTCACCATGTTGGCCAGGCTGGTTTGGAACTCCTGACCTCAGGTGATCCACCCACCTCGGCTTCCCAAACTGATAGGATTACAGGCATGAGCCATTGCATCTTGCCAATTTGTTGTATTTCTAAAGTATTATTTCCTCAACCATATGTTTAACCTCCAGGACTTCTAAATGTGAACTTCAGTCTCAGTAATATTTATTTTATTTATTTTGTATTTTTATTGATTTATTTTGCATTTGGGCATCCTAAAAATGACAAACTATTTAGCTTTCTTCCAATTTGCTCACAATAACGACCTATCAGCCATTTATTAACATAGAAATTATGGCTCTATATTCTTCTATAATGAATTCATTCTCCTTTGTTGTATATTTCAGTCAGCACATGGTTAATGCCATTCTGGAAGTATTTAGAACCTACAAGATAAATAGCATTATACTATTTAATATAATTTTTGTTTTAAAATATACCTTTCATATAAGATTTTAGTCATGTAAATCTCATTCCAAGTGGATTTTGATATATTGATGTAAACTAAAGATTAATCTGCACCATCATAACATTCAGTCAACATACTGACTTTAGAGGAAGCTTTATATTTCACCTTTCTTAGGTTTGTCAGAGCCAGTGGGTACATGGTCCTAAGTGCTCGGTTTCATCCACATTTTCAATCCTACATTAGATTTCTTACTACCAAAGAAGACCTAATGAGCCATTTATAATTTATCTTATTATAGATTTCAAAGAGCCCTGTTAGAATTTTAAATACGTGGGATTATGTGAATAGAAGTCTCAGGGAAAACTACTAAATTTAGTAAGATACGCATTATTTTTTCAATGTTAAGCAGCATACACTTACTTAGAGAGATATTTTAAATTTTAATTACTCAATGGAAGGAGCCTTCATCATACAAAAGTAGATAGCAATTTGACAAAATAATAAGCAGTTAAACTCATGTACCTATAAATATTATAAATGTCCCAACAATAATAAAATACACATGTGATTTTTTAGGAAATCTAAAATTGTATAGAAGGTTAATTTAAAGTGCTTGTAAAAGTCATAATAATGAGGAGAAATAACGTGGTTTTAATGAAATTCTGTCAACTGTATCATAATATATTGCCTCACATTTCAAGTATCAAATGAACCCAATTTAAAATGGATAATGTAGAAATATAGTGAATATTGTATGAACATATATCAAGTGCTTATTATAAAAATGTGGTGTTCAGAGGGAGAGAGTAAGTCTAAGCATAATTCTAACTCTCCCAAATATTTCAGTATTTTCAGCCAGACAGAAAAGCACTAAGTTATCTCCAGACCAACTACAATATATTATTAAAAACATAAACAGATAATTGTGAAATAAGAGGATGGAAGTGTTATTTTAAGTTGTTTCTTTAAGGAAGTATCCATTTATTCTCACGTCACATCCATTAGAATAGCTGGTCTATTTTTAAAAAGAAGAAGAAATAGCAAGCACTGATGAAGATGTGGAGAAATGGGAACCTTTGTGCACTGCTGGTGGGGACAGATATCAAATGTGCAGCTGCTGTGGAAAACAGTATGATGGTTTCTCAAAAATTATAGTTACTATATGATCTAAAATATCCACTTTTAGGTAAATACTTAAAAAAGTTGAAAACAGAGACTTGAACAGTGACTTGTACATCAATATTCATGGCAGCATTCCTCACAATAGCCGAAATGTGGGAATAACTCCAGTGTGAATCAACAGATGAATAGTTAAACAAAATGTGCTGTATACGTACAATGGAATATTGCTCAGCCTCACAAAGGAATCAAATTCTGATATATGCTACAGCAGATATGAACCTTGAAAACATATGTAAAGTGATATACTAGACACAAAATGATTAATATTATGTGATTCCATTTATATGAGGTACCCAGAACAATTTCCTTTATAGAGACAAAAAGTATAATAGTGGCTACATGGGAATGGTAGAACAGATGACAGAGTTATTGTTTAATGGTTACAGAGTTTCAATTGTGGATGATAAAAAAGATAGTGGTGATGGTGAATGCCCAAGAATGTCAATACACTTAATGCCACTGAATTGTACACTTAAAAATGGCTAAAATGGCAAATTTTATGTTATGTATACTTAAATAAAATGAAAATAGTTTCAAAAAAAGAAAAGAAGGATCCATGCTGGATGTCTGATTTGTGATAATGTGGGATTTGAGCTAGCACTGAAGAAGAGATGAATGGAAAAGAGAATAATGGGAGGAAAAAAAATACAACTGAGCAAAATATTATTTTTTTAATTTTTCTTTTCTTTTTTTTTTTTTTTTTTTTTTTTGAGACCGAATCTTGCTCTGTTGCCAGACTGTAGTGCATTAGTGCAATCTTGGCTGCAACCTCCACCTCCCAGGTTCAAGCTATCCTCCTGCCTCAGCCTCCTCAGTATCTGGGACTTCAGACGTGTGCCACCAAGTCCAGCTAATTTTTGTATTCTTAGTAGAGATGAGGTTTCACCATGTTGGCCAGGATGATCTGTATCTCTTGACCTCGTGATCCACCTGCCTTGGCCTCCCAAAGTGCTGGGATTATAGGCTTGAACCACCATGCCCAGACAAAAGTACAGATTTATTAAGTTGAACAACAATAAAATTATCACTGTGGCTACAGCGTTAGATCTGTGTGGATGTGAACAGAACTCAGCAAGAAATGCAGAAGGCCAGGAATGGATAAAATAAACATTAATCTAAAGCTTTGGGCATTAGGTATTACATACTAAAAAAGTGAGTGGTTATTTTGTAGGTACTATACCTGCAAAAATCTTAGCAAAGGCAGAGTCAACTGACAAGAGAAAAGCATAACAGGATCTATATAATATCTAAACCCATGACTGCCTATGTGTGTGTATGTGTTTAAGAAAGCTTATAGGATTAGGACATTGTTTATTGCTCAGATACATGGGAGCAATGATAGACAAAATTTGAGACAGAATCCTGGGATAAATCCTGGAAAGGATTACTGATAGCTTTAAAAGTTCTGCTCCTTAGTGCTAATTACCCAGTTGGATTAAATTTGAATGCATTTATTCTATGCACTACCTGTAACATAAAATGTGCTCTATATGGATATAAATATTTAAGTATATAATGGTGAACAAAACAATTTGATTCACGTTGTTCACTGAGCATAGTCCTTTTATTGAGACAGAATTTTGCTCTTGTCGCCCAGGCTGGAGTACAATGGCATGATATCAGCTCACTGCAACCTCCGCCTGCCGGGTTCAAGTGATTCTCCTGCCTCAGCCTCCTGAGTAGTTGGGATTACAGGCATGTGCCACCACACCTGGCTAATTTTGTATGTTTATTAGAGATGGGGTTTCTCCATGTTGATCAGGCTGGTCTCGAACTCCAGAACTCAGATGGTCTGCCTGCCTCTGCCTCCCAAAGTGCAGGCAAGAGCTACTGCACCCAGCCCTACTGAGCATATTCTTGTTTAAAGTCTCTAAATGGAGACATCTACCATGGAGAGTGCATAGTGATCTATTAGCATGTAAAAAGTATATTGGAACACTTGTTTATATTGATTTTATTTTCCTCTTTGTAATTAATATTTTCCTGAATGAGTTACATAAATAATATAATAATCGTCATACATATTTGTGAATAAATATACATGTTATGAGGTTATATGTTGAACCAAGTCAAGGTGAACCATAAAGAGGTGCAGGGCATCCCTTTGAAACTTCATTAAACCAAGGCCCTGGGTAGTCATGGGCATTTGCCATGCATCTTCCTGGTTATCACAGTACTGTTGTCTCCAGGCCCAACTGAGATGGCGTCTGCCCCCAGCTGGGGGACCCTGATAACTCTCAAAAAGTCTTCCCTTACCTCACTGATTTGCCATTTTTGATGCCAAATCATATTGTTTGGAATGCCTGGGTGTAGTCACCATGACTGTGCATCCATGTGGACATGAATCCTATGCTCAACATGCATGGCCTCTTGCAAAATCTCCCAAAGGAGTCTCGGAACACATAGAGCCTGGAGGGACAGGACACTGTTAGCAAAAGTAGATTTAAAGAGTCAAGGTGATTAAAAATCTCTGAAGAGATTACTTGTTTAACAAACAGGTTACCATATCCAATTATTCCTGGTCAGGTGTGGTCCTGAGAGGGGACAGCAAAACAAATGGTGAGATAAAAACAGCAAAAGAATCCAAAGACTGAATAATCAGGACATTTCATCTGAATAAGACAATTATTAATATTGCAAAAGCAGCAGTGCAATGAAAAACAATCACAATTACTTGCTCAGAGAATGTGAGTGTTTTAAAAGGTCCTCCTCAAAAAACAAAGTAAAATAAAGCTAAGAAAAGCAGTGATAGTCAACCAGGTAGCCTTTTACCTCCATAGTACCCATCACGGGTGAAGAGAGACTGAAATCAGTGAAGCAGACTAACCTCTATCCAGGTTGTGGCACTAGAAGTACTGATGATACCTCAGTTTTTGTTTTCTTAGTTTAAAAGAATTTAAACAAAAAACATACAGCAAAGGAGATGGAGCACAGAGTATTTTATTGTGAAAGAAAAACAGCATTTTGCAAGTGAGGTGCAAAATAGACAGTACACCCTGAGAGAGATAATTCAGGGTAGGCTGCTCATAAGGTGAGACAGCAAAGATTGGAAGTAGGAAGACTCTCTTTATGGGCGTCTTACATGATTATTCATAAAAAGATGGAAAGTGGCTTTGCTCATAAGCATGTTCTAGGTGGTCCTCTGGGTGCACATGCACATTAGCTGTGCACATTAGCATCTTAAATCTCCATCCAGGGGTGGGTTTGTTACTATTATAATGAGCAAAGGATCAGTTTGAGGACAGGTTACATCGAAGTGCTCATGCTGTCTAGCAGGGAAAGCCCCTACTGAAGATAGCTTTGCTCAATAAGCTCAATTACAATGTGAGTGCTGAGGCTTATTGTGTTGATTGTATGGTCAACACAGTTGCTGCATCCTGAGAACATGGTCACGTTCTTGACTACCTATCCTGTTGGTTGTGTATATGTATATATACATACGTATATTTGGAGATAACATATAATATATATGTATATATATTTGGTGACAATGTATTATCTGTTTCATAGATTAAGAGTTAGTTTGGCTAACACTAAGTCTGCTATTTTATTTGTGATTCTAGAATGCATAAAAAGACATATAAATAAATATGCGGATAGGTATCTAGATGCAGCTGTTTATTGTTCAACATCTGTCATTAAAATGCCAATTAAAGATGTTCTATTATTTTACTGTGTTGACTGAGATCTTAATTATCTTCTTTATGTTATTTTTCATGGAAATTTAATGTGTAAGGAGCTTTGAAAATGTGTAAATCTAACTCTTATTTTGTATTGGAATCAACTGATGTCTGAATAACATCAAAATATATGTAGCTATTAAATATGAAAATGAACACTAAAAGTTTTAAAATTTTAAAATTTCCTCTAATCCTCTGTATTGTGTTTACCACTATGCAATCAGTATATCATAAATATAATAGCTTACTTCTAAAAGATGCATCATGTTGCATCAAACATTTAAGAAGCCTGAATCATCTTCTGACTTCCACCCAACCTGTCCTTCTTCACTGAATTCTTGTTACTCAAGTAATTATGCTATGACTAGAAATAATTATGGGTACTAGTAAAATCTCACTAAAATTCCTAAGTTATTGCAAGTTCATTTTATTTTCCAAGCTATAAAGTTACATAACATACTAATAAAAATTAAGCCTCTTTACTACGATGTCTTATTGAAGTAGCAGGTTGCAAATTAAAGATTATATATTCTTGTAATAAAAATCTATTAATATTTTGATGTATTCCAGTAGTGACAGTAAAGAAATTTAACCGACAATAGTTGAATGAACAAAATATGGAAGATCTTCTTTCTTTATGTTATACCTCAAGCTAACATTTTACTTACATAATATAAAATTGTATTAGTAGCCATATTATTCCCTATCATTTACTTTTTAACTGGTTTTAGTGTTTACAGTAGAAATCAAATTGAACTAGTGCTTACCCACTGTTTAATAACTGTCTCAACAGTCTGAGAGTACATAAGAGAACCACAAATGAAGAGATCACTTGAAGGCTACATTCTGGATCACATATTCTTTGATCCCTGAACAACTGTATAGATTATCCAATTCAAACACTCCAACACTCCAAACGTTACATGAACAAATGAAAGACTGTAATGGCTAATGACTTTTCTGTATTTGTGTTAGAAGAAATATTATAGCATAAATCTTCTGGATTTTTATTTAACTTTTATTTTAGGTTTGGGGGTACATATGATGGTTTGTTACATAGTTAAACTCGCGTGACAGAGATTTGTTGTACAGATTCTTTCATCACCCTGGCCCTATTATTCAATAGTTACTTTCTTCTGCTCCTCTCCCTTCTCTCATCCTCCACCCTCAAGTAGACACCAGCGTCTCTTGCTCCCTTCTTGTGTCATGAGTTCTCATTATTAAGCTTCCACTTAAAAGTGAGAATATGCAGTATTTGGTTTTCTGTTCCTGTATTCATTTTCTAAGGATAACAGCCTCTAGTTCCAACCGTGTTCCTATACAAGACATGATCTCATTTTTTATGGCTGCATAGTATTCCATGTGTATATGTAACACATTTTACTTATCCAAATTCAGACTGTCATTGATGGGGATTTAGGTTGATTCCATGTCTTTGCTCTTGTGCCTAGTGCTGCAATGAACATTCACATGCATGTATCTTTATGGTAAAATGATTTATATTCCTCCGGGGTATACCATGTATGTGGCAGATTGTATTTTCCAAATTTAGCCACCATCACAGTATGTCCCAACTAATACACTCTTCCACTCTGTTCTCTTCATCAAAATTCAGAGCTGAATCCTTTCTTGTTGAATCTGAGCCAGGATTATAACTGCTAGTAACTAATAGAATATGATCAAATGATAATGTATTATTTTGGAAGCTGGGTCAGAATAAGGCATGCAGCTTTCATCTAGCTCTTAGGATAATACCTCTCATAGTATTTCCACTCAGATACTGATGTCATATTGTGATAAGCCTATCTCTGAGGATAATACCTCTCATAGTATTTCCACTCAGATATTGATGCCATATTGTAATAAGCCCCAGTCATATGAAGAGGTCACCTCTAGATGCTCTGTTGACAGTCCCAACTAATCCCAAACTTCAGGTGACCCAAGCAGAGGCCAGCATGTCACCAAAGAAGATATCTGGGAAGTAAATCTTTCAGACCTAATTGTTCAGCTTTCAATCATTCAGGCCCTCAAAGACAAATCCTGTGGAGAAGAGAAAAGCCACCACTACTGACACTTTTCTGAATTTTTTTTCCAAAAGAATCTGCAGTACTATAGACTTTTTATAACTTTATATCACTAAATTTGGGGGTGATCATTATACAGCAATAGTAAGTAATACCACTGGAAAAAAGACACAAGTTGAATATGAAAGTTGGAGGACACCAAGATTTCAACTTGTATGACACATATGTTATATGAAGTAGAACCCTGAAGTTATGTCCTGGATTTTTTTTAAAAGGGAAAAACCAATCCTCAAAGATCACAAAATCTGTCCTCTTATCCCGCTTCTAACAGAAAATGGTTATTTGAAAATGAGTGCATTTTTTACCTATGAACGTAGTTATCTTATTTTTTCCCTGGATTACAATCTAGGAGCTCAATCTCTTAAGTAGATAATTATTTACAAATATAAGTATTCAGCTAATATTTAAAGAGCTTTCTTTCTTCTTTCTTTCTTTTTAGTTCACCAAGTTTTATTTACCAGGTATTCCATGGAAGCACATAGGAAGGACAGTTAACGAGTCAGTGCAGACTCATAAACACAAGAAAGACTTCCCATGCAACTGAGCTTTTCTGGAAGCATCAACTTTCACAGAGCTTCCTATTGAAATAACATTTTCGGTAAAATCTGGAATTCATTCTCTTGCTTAGGGTTATCTACAAGGTAGACTATGTATACATGTATGTCAGAAATAAAATGTGTGTGTGTGTTTGTGTGTGTGTGTGTATATGGCCTTACTTAACTGACTCCTCTGTTCAGAATCTCATCAGACTGCAATCCAAGTGTCTGTGAGGGCTACACTTTCAAGAGTCTCAACTCAGTTGAGGAGTAATCTGCTTCTCAGTTGTCTCAGGCCAATGACAGAGTTTATCTCTACAGTTGTAGGACGACAGCCCATTTTCTTGCTGGCTATTGGCCAGCATCATACCTCTTAGAGCCCTCTGGTGGTTTCTTGCCTCATGGCCATCTCACAACATGTCAGCTTACCTCTCCAAAGCCAGCAAGTGGATCTGTCACTCTCACTTTAATCTACTAAGGAGGATTCTTATATAATGCAAAGTAACCAAGACTGTGACACCCCTTTTACCATGTAACATAATCTAGTCACAGGAGTGACATCCTGTCACATTTCCTATATTCTATTGGCTTAGAACAGTCACAGGTCCTGTCAGCACTCATCTCAAAAAGGAATGACTGTGACTCAAATCTAGTCATCCTAGAATCACAGGATGTTTTGGGTGTCGTTTCACCTACCAGAAACCTCTGTGGCCAGTGATGCCTTTGTCTGACTACTACTCAGGCCCACTGGGCTTTTTCTGCCCACTTCGCACAACAGGATACACCTGGCCTGGACTACCAGGATGGATCCCAGGCCTGCCAAGGGTGAGCCAGGTTTGGAGCAGTGAGGGGCGTGAGAAAGAAGGAGAGCAGAATCCAGCTACAGTCAGGCACGCCAGCTGCTGTGGCAGGACAGGCAGCTCCAGGCACTGGTGCAGGCGCCAGCTCACAACGAGGCTGCAGCTGGACCAGACAAACTGCAAATGGTTTCTGCTGAGGGCACCGGTGTCTAGACAGAAAGATTATGGTAGTATCCAAAAGCTCAGACACACCAGAAACTGCAGAGCCCTAAAGAGGGTGATACAGCCCTGGCTCAGGGAGCTCCTAAGTCTGAGTTCCCCTAAGGACCCCAGCTCTTCTCTCCTGGTTGCCTGCAAGATGGTGAGTGGGGGGGATGTGTTTTAGCCCCATTTGTGTTACAGCTTTCCCAGTCCCACCACTCATCAGGTCCCAAATTCTTGTCCCGCATCCAAGAATAATGAGGTATGTGGACAACTGGGGGGGTTAGCAAGGTGAAGAAGTGCTTTATTGAGCAACAGTGCAGCTCTCAGGAGACGCAAAGTGGGTAGCTCCTCTCCACAGGCAGGTCGTCCTGTCAAGTCTGCAGCCCTCAGTGGAGAAGAGATTTGGAGTGGGTAGCTCCTACAGGCAGGCAGGTCATGCTGACATCTATAGCCTTCAGCAGAGAGGAACAAAGCAGGGGGTAGCTCTTATCTGCTGGCAGGTAGTCTGTGTGAGTCTGGCATGTCCAGGATTTTTATGGCTTCAGAAGGAAGGAAGTGCATGCTAATTGGTACATGGGTGGCAATGGACGGTCCTGGAAAAATGTAATGTAAGTTCTCACTCCAGGCTGCCTATTGCTGGAGTGAGAGCCCTGCCTTGAAACCAGTTTTCCCCGTCCCTGGTTTCAAGGCAGGGCTTCACTGAGGACCCACCCCTTTCCACACAGAAACGTGTCTGCCTCCTGCCTCCATCAACACGTCATCCATGGTAGGAAGGCTGTTCATGCCCAGGGTTGCCTGCAAGCCTACACTGCGCCACCCTCATCCTCCCTCGGCCTCTGCCCCTTGATCATCAGTTCCCAAAGTCCCATGGGAACTGAAGAAGGGGGTGGGCGCTGGCTTACCAGTGTCTCCTCCAGCTCAGGCACATTTGGCTGGGTCGCCACAACACCGAGGCTCAGCTACAACTTTGCTTTACAGTGGAGTGGGTGCCCAAGCCGGAACAGGCCAGGGAGTGGGAGAAGGCACTTCCGAGCCTGCGGGTATAGAGGGTACGGGTCAGGAGCCACCGTTGCCGTTGTGTCCTGGAGCGGGGGCTCTTGCTCTGTGACTTGATGGGAATGTGAGTCCTGCCTGTTCCTGGCCCCACCGGCTTTGCAGAGGCACAGCCCCTGCCACACCTCCCCTGCTGCAGATGGCATCTTCCCGACGGCGGCTCCAGACGAGCTGCTGCTGCCATCACTAGGGTGTATCTGTTGCAAATGCCTTTTGAAGAATGCATTCAGTCACATGGAAAAACAGCATTACAGACACAGTAACATACAGACAGTGCTTACTTGCAAAAAAAAAAGACATGAATTCAAATCAAAAATCCGTTCTTCATCTCTCCTTAGACAGGTATTCAATTATATCCAATATTTATTCCTTATGTGTCAGATATTACCCTAAGTCTCTTAAAATGCTCTAATACTCATAACTCTATACAGTATCTTCTTATTATCACTTTTTAAAAAATGAGGCTCTGAGAGTTTACTAAAAGACTCACATAGATGAACAACACAAATTGAGATTTGAAGAAAAACAATCTTTATATAACCATTACTGTTGGTTTTTATAATAACTGCTAAGGAAAACATCATTAATTTAGATTGACTGCATTGTACAAACTTTAAAACAACATCTAATTAATAAAACAAATTTTTTATGTTCAATAAATACATATTATTTCTATAAGCATAAGTCACTGGAACCTATTACCAAAACATACATTTAACTAATGTAAAAATAAAGTACATTTTCTATGGAACTTTTAGTTTCTGAACTGACCATAAGTTTACTTTCATCAAGCACTATCTCATAGTAAATATTGTAGATATTATAATGTTATATTAGAATTGATCTTGTACAATTTGCTACAAAACGACCTTTATTCCCCATTGGTAGAACCAGTATTACAGAGTATTTTCTTCCTACCTTTTTTTGACAATTGATTACAACATACTCCTTGACCTTTTTATTTCACCTGCCTGTCCTGTTTTGATCCCTGTTTCTTTTAAATATCACATTTCTTACTGGTTGCTACCCATCTTTGTTCTTTATCCTGGGTTATCTTGTCTCCTTCAATTAAATTGTACATGACTAATTCAGTTATTTTAGCTTCTAGTTTAATGATCTAAAAGCTCAATGCCTCTCTCTTTCCCTGTCTTGCTACATCCCTTTATTGCTTCAGCCATTTCCTCTTCCTCTTCTCTTCTCACTTCTCAATTTTCTCTTGGCTCTCATTTTCTTTTTCTTTCTATCCCTGTCTTTTTGTCTTCCTCCCTTATCCAAAACTATATCACCCAGTATCCTATTGAGAACTATGTTTCACAAAGAAAATGATATGCTATACAAAGTTGTAGATGATGAGTAGAGGAAAATAAACCCTGCAATTAGATGGTAAAGGGAAAAGGGGAGGGAAATGAAAACTGTTAGTCTTTCATAATTGAAATTTCCATGGATTTAGGTGAACTCACTGGAATTCAAACTAAAGTATTTGTAATAGTTGAAGTCACGTTGTTTTAGTATAAGACTGGAAAGCAACTCATTTTTGTTGCTGTTATTCTTTTTGTTTGTTTGCTTTTTCTTAGATTCAGCAGACTTGTGGAACATTGTGGCAGAATATCCCCTCATGCACTGACTGCAGAGGAAGCTAAAAAAAAAAAATATCATGGTTTCTACTCAAAGGCCCCTCCTGAATTGCAACATCAGGTCTGGTTTCACTAATTTCCCACTTTTTAATTGTTTTCCTTATATTGGAAAAAAAAATCTCAAAATAATATGATAGGGAATTTAGCAAACATAAAATTGTCATGATCTGTGCCATATGCAAATTCCTGTAGTTTTCTGAGAGATTATTGCACTTTCTAGTTATGTAACAATATATGTTCCAGCTTGAAATATCTTTACGACTTGGCTGAGTTTCCAACAAAGGCTCAATTACAAAAGAGGCTTAACAAAGGCAATAAAGTGATTCAATGCTCCAGGCTTTCAGAGAAACAAAATAAAAATAGAAACACACATACTCGTGGAATTATTCTAATAGTTATTTGATATTACTAGAAGAGTCTGTCGAATATATCTTTTCACATATGGATCGGCAAAATATTGATTTGAACTAAGTTATCTTAACCTCATTTAAACTTCTGTAGACTGCAGTAAGTGAAGTGAAACATTCTTGTACACATTTGAGCAGATTTTCAAGTTTTCTAACACTACATTTCCCACTAACAACTTGGCAATAGCCCAAGATTTGTTTTTAAAGTTCAATTCTTTAAATAAAATGTTAATTTTTACCTATATATAACTAATAATTTACTCTCTGGATCTACATTACTAAATTACTTGGATTTTCTATTTATTTCTTTGTTGCTATGATTGATAACTCTGTTCAATAGACACAAAAGAGAGGAATTGTGACTCTTGTCTCCTGAGGAAGCCTAAACCTGGAGAGTGCTCTTCCTTTAGGGGTGCAGTTTCCTTGACGCATTCGCAGAAAGGCTGTCTATACTTGCACACATGCCGAGCTCCTGTGGGAAAAGCCCAGATTGTGCCTAGGGTGATGGAAAAGGGGAAAAGACTTCCTCCTCTCCAAGACCTTTTATGCACACCAGGGCTGTCTGAGTGCTGGGACAGAACTGAAGGCTTCCTTTGCTGAGTGCAGCACTTCCACTGTGCCACTGCTGAAGGAAGCTTTCCAGCAGCAGAAGGATCTGGTGCTCAAGGTCTGCTGTCCAAATTCTTTGTCCCACAGGGTGTTCCCTTGATGCAGTGGGCTCTCCCTTCCCCTAGGAGTGGGAGTCCCTGGGTGTCAGTGTATAATTACTAAAAATTTATTTTTATTCTATCTGCTTGAACTCTGTGACCCTCTATAAGGGCTTCTTATGGACTGGATGAGTTCCACTAAAATTCATATATTGAAATCTTAACCCTCAATGTGATGGTATTAGGAGGCTAAGTCTTTAGGAGATAATTAGGTCATGAGGATGGAAGACTCATGAATGGGATTAGGGGCCTTATAAAAGAGACTCCACAGAGCTCTTTTACCTTTTTTTTTTTTTTCCTGCCCTGTGAGGATACAGTGAGAAGATAGCTGTCTGTGAACCAGTAAGTGGACTCTCAGCAGAATTCAACCACGCTGGCAGTCTGACCTCAGATCCAACTTCCAAAACTGCAAGAAATAATTTCTGTGGTTTCTGTCACCTAGTCTGGTATTCTGATAGCAGCCTGAACTAAGACAAGGCTTAACACAGATTAAGAGAAGAAAAAATTCCTGTTTTAGCCCTAGATTTTGTTGTATTTGTCTCTGAATTTGCAGGCACAGACACAGAATGGTTTTAGGAAGTGAAATGCACAGGCTATGTAAGTAAGCAGGTTCATGACTTTAGGTTTAGCGGGACTTGGTTAGGCTCAATTCAAGTAGTATTTGTGGTGAATTAGGTTGTACCATGAGAACACTTTTGTAAATTTGTGTGGCTGAATTTTACAATGTGTCCTTGGAGGGTGACTTTTATAGAAAGAAGCATTGCAACTTGACTGTGAACTAGAGTGCTCCCTCTCTTGCAGCTCAGCACTGGGGTAACCAAAACTTGGAAACTGGAAAATTTGTGTGAGGTGACATGAACCGTTTCTGAGCAGAAATCTTAAAAATCGTAGTATGATTCTGCTATTAGTTTTTTCTGTACCGTGAGATGGGTGTAGGAGCTCAGATATGACTCCTTTATAACCTAGACTCAAAAATGAAGAAGACATGGAGCAGTGCTCTAGTCAAACCAAAATAGACATGTAATATGATCAAGAAATAAAGACATGTAATATGAAAAAAAAAACCTTTCTTGTTGTAAGCCATTAAAATTTAAAAGTCCTTTGTTACTGTAGCATAATATGCTTAATATAAGCTGATTGATAAATTACTTAGTGAATTTCAATAAGATTAATATTTTTATGTCCGTGAAGATGACTCCCAAATCTGACTCTTAATTGGCTCTGAATTCAGTTGATAAAGAAGGATTTTATTTATTGCTTTGCATAAAAATTAAAATATATGCTAAGATAAGGTTGCTAATTCAAGGAAATGTGAACATTTCTATTAGAAGAGTTTTTAATCTCTGAACGATGCCAGGCATTTTAAAATATGCTAAAAATCACCTTCTTTTGAAAAGTTTAAAGCATGTCAATGACCAGCCTATCTGAGTAAATTATCTTAAATGTAATTTAGTTTTAAATATGGTCTTGTCCAGATAATTTTTAATTTGTCAAACAGTTCACGGATGCTGGTTCTCAAAGGACTTGGGAAAATGAAGAGTTGAAAATCATTTATGTGGCGTCCTAGTAGACAGTACCCTCATAGATTCCTTGCATGAAAACAACAATTATGAGAGTGACTGGTAAGTTCAATTTAGTGGTAAAATGGCTGTAATAAATTTAAGCAGTAAATTCCTGCTCTATAGTCAATGATTCTCCCAATTAAGGGTAGTAAAAAAATCTTGAACATTTATCGTCAAGTGTGAGAAAACAGTGCCAGCCTCCCTTAGTTTAAAGATAGTCTGCTACTCTTTTTGGGCTCAGGCTTTTCTTACCATGTGTCAAAATATGTGGGAAATAGATACACACAAATAGACAAAGCACATGTGTTTGTGTTATATTGTGCGTGCTTTCCATCAGTCTTCAATTCCTTTTTGAAGGAAGTTTTGCCTATTGGATGTCTAATTAAAAGTATTTGGTACATAAAAAGGCTAAATAAAGATTGAATTAATGAATACTTATGAATAGATATTTTAATTTATGCTTATTCTCACAAAATAATCTAGCAAAGTTATGAAAATTAGATATTTAGAACCAATCTGCAGTTTCAGTTTATATAAAGTTATTTTTCCAACTCTACAAGAAAGAAAAATGAAGTGTTTCATTGTAATCCTGTTTTTTAGACTGGAGTTGATCTTCACTTTCAAAAGACTATGAGTAGATGGCTTATGGGTACTACATTTCTCAAAATGGACTTCAAGACATATCCGAGTGTAGAGAAGGTGAACGGATATTGGAAAATAAAGCTCTCCACATCAAAAATTAAAAAATCCTGAGCTTGTAACTGATCTTGTCATAAAAAATTTACAACATGCTGATGTTCAAAGGTTTGGGCAAGGTGTTTTGCCATATTATGATTGCAATATACCTGTTTGAAGCTGTGAGTTAGATCCTTTGGTTTCAGCTGCAGGACCTTATCTATAGTATATTTTTGTATTCTAATAAAAGATAGTTGGGTATTACTCCAATAAAATACAAAGGAAAGAATTCCTTTTAGATGCTTAAACTTCATTAAAAAATTAGAAAAGGTAGAATAGTTTTGGACCTCAAATTTTTTTACATTCAGCATAACATTATTTTAACTTAAAGTCTTGTATAACCCAGAGAGAATTTAATTTTGCAAAACCTTGCTATCTAAATGAAAGTCTGTGGCCTGGACACCCACACTGTCCCTCTGCTGGTATTATCTTATTTTCTGTTTTTGATTGCTGCTTTCTGAGGAAAGAAAAGTTTCTCCTGACTTCATTAAAAAAAATAGACCCTGCTTTTTGATGCTCATTAATTTTGTATAATATGATTTTCTTCTGCCATCCAACTTATCTGTGTGAAGCAGTCCACATTTGTTTAGTTGCAAGCCTAAAGATTTTATTCCTAACCACATTGAGTTGCATTTTATTTGTTACTTGAATATAAAGTAGGTAAAAGATACATTACTATGAGCTATAAATCTCTCTTTTCATTAAGAATGGTATTCTTCTTGGCTTTATTGTACTCCAGATCACTATTTTGTCCAATATTTTTTCAATATGTAAAAAAGTTTAGATTATTTGATTTAACTCTGAAATAATTTTGAACAATCTTCATGTAGATTGAAGAACTTCATTTAAAGTAATTTTATGTTGTAAAATATTTTGAAAATGTTGAAATAATCAAATATTTACTGCCAAATCTTGAAATGAATTTTATGAAATGGTGTTAAATTCTAAAATATATATTTTTAGACAAAACATTTATCAATAAGAACATTTAAAAACATACACAAGTTATTCCTTTAATCATTCAAAATAAGCATGGTAATCTCCCCTTCTGAAGTATTTCTATGTAGCTGTTATTAATAGACACACACACATATATTATCATCTAAACAGTTGATGAACATATAAGTTAAATATATTAAAAAGTTACATTTCAGAAGATAAATGAAAGAACAAGATGTAAAACAAACCATTTTTTTATAAAGGCATTAATTTATTAAAAGATGCATTAGTCAGAATGTTAAGATTGACCAAATCCTCAGAATAAAAATTGGATCCAGTGCCATGAAAGCCTTCCCACCATCTCAGGAGAAAGGCTGTCTCTAATAGTTATCTGGCAAGATCTCATTCTATCCAATGGATTATGAATTTCATTTGACCAACTCAGGTGAGGAAAATAATCCCCAGATGTTGCAGAGAGCTCAGACATTTTTATTGTTGCTTTATTATTATTTGTGTATTAGTTTTTCTTTTCTGCAATTGACTTAGCTCATCTCTGGGTCAGTTGACTCTTCTATTTTAGTGTCATAGTCAATACCTGCAATAGCAATCATATGTATCTTTCTTATAGCTAATGACTGTCAGGAAAATATATACAATCCAGCATGTTTACTAAGGCATAGGTATTTGTCTTATGCAACTATATAGACAATCTACTCAAAACTACCTTGGCTCCTGACTGTGTGTGCACCAGAAGTGTGCTTTCTTTTTTTCCCACATAGCTCTAGGCCAAATGATGAATGAGCCTTTGGCATTCTCTGAACTCTCAGAAATGTTCTTCTTTTGTAGTTTTATAGTAATTTCAAGTTATTTAGCATTTCAACAAGGGTTTTGAAGTCCAGGGTGAATCATTAGTATGTAACATACATGGGACATATTTTGTCTTGTATTTTTTCATTTGATCCAGTACCTGCTATGAGTCAGGCATTATGATTACAGAAGATAAAACGAAAACATGATGCTTGCCTTCCAAAACTTAATGACATCAAAAAAATAATAATAATAAAGCCAAATAAATTAACCAATTCCAGTAGTTTCTAAAGCAAGGTGAACAATTAATAAATTCAATTATTTGACATAAATATTGGTTATTAAATTTTGTATAAATATGTAAATTAACTAAAATTAGAATCTCAGCAAACAGAGGCAACTGGAGTTTAAATCTCAATCACGTTTTTTCATTACTTTCTATGTACAAGGTTAGTCAAACGAGATAATAGATAGGAGAGGTTTCACTGGTTATGGGAATATTTTGGCTCCGGATGAGACACCTGTTATGTCAGCTCCATGGTGCTCCCCTGTCCACAGGGTCTGCTGCTTCAGGTCATGCTAGGAGCAGAGCCCACTTGGGCGTGTTTGTAAGACCCAATGCCTGAGATTCACTCACCCTAGGAAGTGCTAGGCCTGAGATTCATTCTCCCTGTGTGTGCCTCAGTCACATTCTTATTGGTGTTACTGCTTCCCAATGGTGCTCCTGCTTCTAATCATATAGTTGTCCTCCCTAGGTCTTTTCCACACCTCTCTCCCTTCATTCCATAAGAATCCCAGTTTTTAAAAAGATAGGTTTTAGAAAAACAAAACAAAATACCAAGAAGGAAAGTGCATTCAACTATCTTTATCTTTAGGAAAAACTCAGCCATTCTGGGGCAATTAAGACAGGAAAACCTGCCTCTTCATGGAAGTGGAGGATGGCAAAAGAGATAATTTGAAAATAAAATACAATTCCATGTATCAATTTTTAAAACCCACTTAATAAATGTAAGCCAAATATTTTAATGTTATGCAAAATACTATGATAGAAAAATCACTAGCTACCAGGCAAGTAGAAGATACCTGTAACTCTTAACCATGAATAAAATCAGGGAACAGGTATCTCACCTAGAAATCTGGGAAAGATCTAAAGTTTTCTAAAGTTTTTGGAGGGAAGGACTCCAAGTGGATTTTTAGACATAGCTGAGTCCTTAAAGACAATGTTAAGTTAATCGAGAGGCTGAAAGGGATGGTTTTTATTCTAAGCAGAAAACACCAGTATTACTGTCACA
The DNA here is from genome assembly GCA_036589455.1 of Ateles fusciceps. Lineage (NCBI taxonomy): Eukaryota > Metazoa > Chordata > Mammalia > Primates > Atelidae > Ateles > Ateles fusciceps. The sequence continues at coordinate 1,122,040 of JAZHEH010000589.1, forward strand.
AGTTCTGATCTACATGAGGAATCACACACAAATTAGAATACATTTTACAGTACGTGGACAGTGTTAGAGAGATGGTCCAAGACATAGTGGCCAGACCATAAACGTCTTTGTCTACCCTATTTTTACCTTATTTTTCAAACAGACAATAAGCTACTCATGCACTATTTCATGGTGGATCCTATATTTTTATTTACTGCTTTAATTATTACATTTGCCTTCAAGTGCTCATATACCTAAGCTAAAATTGTGAAATCTTTAATTAAAGAGAACATGTCTTATAACTATTTCCTATGCATATTAATTCAATGCCATTTAAAAAGTATTTTGCAGTTGTTTGATAACACTTGAATTTTGTTATATCTATTATGCCTTTTGCCATTGTAAAGGGTATATTTGCTTATTTTACTTAAGCTCTAATTTTCATTTTTGAGTCAATTTTTTTATTAAGCCAAATTTTACTTGTTGAGATCATGTTAAATTTTAATTTTGTTTTGCAACATTCTATTTATCTAACCTGTTGTTTTTTCTTACAATTAAATTGACAACTTCATTAAAGATAAACATAATACGTATTAGTTTCCTTTTGGAAAACTAAGAACTTTTTATCACAGAACTAATTTTCGGAAATTGTCATAACTCCTTTTAGTAGAAATATTTTTAAAAAGAAAATTTAAAAAATGCTACTTTCCCTTACTAGTTATATGCTGAATCTATTTCAGTTTTCAAAATAATAATTATATTTAGCATTTGCTTATCAAAATCATACTCACTACAAATGTTTGTTGGGTTTTTTGTAAGCAAATTAACATAATAATATCTTCATATTTAAATAGAAAATAGACAAAATTGTCTGCTTATTAGACACAGCAGAAAATAATGAACTTGTTCATGACAGTAAACTACACTGAAAAACATAGGAAAAAATTATTATCTTATGTGATATGTTGTTACTTTTCTGTGGTGTACAGATGTGGTCAATGGAAATTGTGGAGATGTTTCTTTTCTTCCAATATACAAATTTCTCCATTGTGTTTGTGTGTGTGTGTGTGTGTGTGTGTGTGTGTGTGTGTGTGTGTGTAGTTAATTTAAAAGAACTATTAATTGCAAAGATATTAATAATTTATTAATATAAATATTCTCTCATTTTTCTATTACTTCTCTTTCCGTCTTTTATCTGGGCTCAGGTTGTGGATAAAAGCCTAAAAAGGACATGGGTTTCTCCTGAATACAGAACCCCACTATCACTGCCAGAATCTCTACTGTCACCATTTACACAAGATTCAGAATGAAGAAGCCAAGACTGTAAGTACTACAGTCATTTCAAAACCATGCAGCTTGGTTATAACTGTGTCAATAAAATGGATGTTTTGTACTATCTCTTTTTCTCTCAACGTAATTTGTTTCTGAATCAAAATCTTGAAAGGCTTAATCTAATTATGTCCCAAAACTTGCAAGATAGTCTTACAAGTATGGTTCTTAAGTTAGTTATCTCTGTATGCTATAAGAGGTCTACAGTATCTTTCAACAGGTACTTTATAAAGATATTCAAGTCAAGTCTGTAAATGAAATCAGACCTGTTACACCTTGTTCTTAGATACTTTCTCTAACTTACCTACTACTCTGGTCCACTCCACTGGCAAAATCAAGGTTAAATTCTGTTTTTCTATGCATGTGACTGGATCTTTAGAAAACACAAATGGAGGAAAAAAGTTAAATAGTGAAAAAACATAGTAAAATGTGAAACCATCTAGATTTTCAAAGCACTTCAAACATATTTGTCCCAAATCCACACGATTTGTACACAAACATTCCTCTTGAGCACCTCTTCTTCGACTGCTTTGGTAACGTGATAGCTAAATGGTTTAATTTATTTTATTTCTTGAATGATACTGGAAATTGTATAAAGCAGAAGTCTGTAAACTTTTTGGCACCAAGTGCTAGTTTCATGGAATACGGTTTTTCCATGGAAGGCAAGGAGGAATGGTTTTGGGATGATTCAAGTGCATTATATTTATGGTGTACTTTATTTCTATTAATATTATATTGTAACATATAATGAAATAATCACACAACTCATCATAATGTTGAATCAGTGGGAGCCCTGAGCTTGTTTCTTTGCAGCTAGTTGGTCCCATCTAGGGGTGATGGGAGACAGTGACACCAACATGTGTTGCTTACGTTCAGTTTACTCTACAATCTCATTTTGGTTACTGTCATTGCAGGAAACCCTGCTTCACAAAGATAGGATGTTGGAAATGGAATCATGCTTTTTAGTGCTTTTGCAGCCACCTCAAGATATTCTGCCTTGACTTTAATCCAGAATGTATGGAGATTGGAAGTCTTCTTAAACATACATTGAAGACCACCATCATTTGCGATCTCAAGCAGTTGATCGTCTTCTAGCACAGGGTAAGTCAACTCACCTGGCTTATTCACAAATGGGTCATGGATGCATTCCTTCCCAGTTCAGAGAAGTAATGTGGTTGGGAAGTAATGCTCAAACTCTTTTGTAAGCTGAGATAGGTGATCAGGCACCAGCTAGGAGAAAGAAATGCCTGACTCATTCTCTTTCAAAATCTCTGCTAATGTTTGAAACATCAGAAATCCCAATGTTCACTTGTTGCCCTCACAATTCCAGTTTAGCTTTGAATGCAGCCTTTTTATCTACTGACTTGAACACAGTTGTCAATCTCCTTTGAAGTGACAGATTGAGTTCATTGAGCCAGTTAAATATGTCACACAAATAAGCAAGTTTTGCAACCCATTCTGGGTCACTGAAATGTACTGTTAGAGGTAACTATTCTTCTAAAGAAAATTTCTGGAGTGACTTTTATGACAAAAGTTTGGCCAGTGATCTACCTTTAGAAAGTCGTATCATTTACATGCTGAAGACGTGTGTGTACTGCATCAATCTCCTCACAGAACTGTGTGAACAGACATGAGCTAAGGGCATGTACTTTCATGTAGTTCATAATTTTAATCACATCCTGCAAAACATTGTTAGGCTCAGGTGACAGTTTGTAGCTAGCCAGTATTTCTTTATGGATGACACAGTGTGTAGACTCACATTTAGAATCAACCTCTTTGACCCAGTAGTGAAACCAGAAAGCCATCCAGTCATGGCAGCCACTTCATCCATGCATTTACTGACACAAAATTCAGTTTTCCAGATATATAATCATTCAAAGATTTGAATAGTTCTGCAGTTGTGTTGTTGGTTGGCAACAAAAGTGCACATCACTTTTGATCTTTTGAAAATATATCATAGGAGAACAAGCATTGTTGCCTGCTTGTTAACATCAGTAGACTCACCAACCTAGATAGCATACCACAGGGACTGATTAATCCTATCTAACACTTATGCCTATATATCCTCTGCTATTTCATCAATTTGCCTAGTAATCATGCTAGCTAAAAGAGGAACACATGCTACCTTTTGAACTGCAGCCTCTCTTAAAATTTCACAACAAATATCCTTAGCAGCAGACAGGATTAACTCTTCACCAATAGTAAAGGGTTTCTTAGCTTTAGCAATGCAGTTAGCCACTAAGAACAATGTTCTCAGTACAGACAGATTTGATGAAGTGGTGGCCTTTATTGTTTCTGTTCTTCATATTCACATTTTTTTTTCTTTTGAAAAACTCAAGACTTGTCTTTTAATGGCAGGTGCTTGGTCTCCATGTGGTGAAGAAGGTTTGACAGTTTCATGGCTTGGTTAAATAGCTGGTCACCACATGTTATACAAAGCAAGTTTAGAGAATATACATCACCTTTTGCAATGAAACTGTAATTTAAGTAGGACTCTTGGTATTTTCTTTTAAATTCAGCTGTATTTTTGTTGGCAGTCTTAGAAATTTCTGCTGTCTCATCATTGGATCCTTTCCTCTTTTGAAAGAAACTCTCCAGTGACACTTGCTTTTTACTCATGTTGGGTAGGGTTAGCTTGTAGGCTTACCAAAACTGTGATTGAGACAAATGCACAGTACTGGAAGGAGGCATGAACAGAAGTGGTAAATAAAATAATGGGCAGGCCATGCATATACTAGCATAAATGTCAGATTCTGACTTAAAGCCTGCCACCAGATGCAGCTGTACAATTGAAGTACATCAACTCACTTACCCCTAAAAAGCCTGCTGCCAGATGCAGCTTAATTGTCACTTCCCACTCACTGATAGGGCTTTGATATGAATCTGCAAGCATTTGATTTTTTATGTTCTCTGAGCAGTCAAGCAACTCTGCTAATGTTAATCTGCATTTGTAGTCTCTACCCAGTGCTAGAATCATCTTCTCAGCTCCACTTCACATCATCAGGCATTAGATTCTCAGAAAGAGCATGCAACCTAGATCCCTCACATTTGCAGTCCACAGTAGGATTTACACACCTTTGAGAATCTAATGCCCCAGCTGATCTGACAGGAGGCGGAGCTCAAGTGGTAATGGTAGTGATGGGCAGCGGCTTTAAATACAGATGTACCTTTGTTTGCATGCTCGCTACTTGCCTCCTTCTGTGCGGCCTGTTTCCTAACAGACTATGGATCAGTATTGATCTGTGGCCTGATATACAACATTTGACAAACTTACTGACTTAATAAAATGAAATAAGTGAACAGTTTTCTACCTTGTTTAGTTTATAAATATCTTCCAAGTATAAACGCATGTGAGAAAATGCCTATTATTTAAATAGACAAGTAAAGAATAGCAAGTATTTTGATAATGCCATGAATCTAATTTTTCTTCAAATGACTTCAAATCACAGGCAATGTATTAAAATAGAAAGATAACAAAATTTAGAAACATACCTATGTTTTGTTCTGCACATACAAAGAACATCTGGACAGACAATTTATCACTTTGACTCAGTGATAAATTTTGATTCACTCCAAGGCAAGCCTTTACAAAAAGTTAAATAACAAAGTACTCAAATGAAAATGTAGTATTAGGCTATTAGTTATTAAAGAGCAAAGATATATGATCTATTACCAAATAACATTATGTAGATGATATACAGAGTCTGCAGAGAACTGGTCCCTTTAGATGTTCAGTGTTTCCATAGCTTTTCAGAAGTCATGGATACTTTCATAGAGACTCTTGTACTGTCTCTTAGAGCCCATTTCTTTCTGAGAAAAGAAACTCCAACATTGAATTCTGTTTTTCCATTTTATCCCCTAAAGCCATCTCTTTTCTATAATCATGCCAGAGTCCTGCTGTTTTTCCTCATCCTATACATGAAGTTGTCAATCATTCTGTTTCAACACATTACAGTCTTTGAAGCTCTGGGTCAGGAATTTAAGATGAGAAAGAGCAGCTATTTATTGGAGACCTCACAGCTACTGCCAAATGTTTCTCTGTTCCTGTTTATCTGAACTGAATTACATTAATGGGTGTTGTTCTGCTTTATTTTATTGGATATGTGCTGAGCCCCAGGAGGGGAATAATAGGGGAAACAAGCATAATTTCAGGACAAAAAAATGGGCACTATGTCATTTATATCCATCAAATTAGGAAGTGTATAGTAAAGAATCTGTTCCTGGTTCTGGAGAGTTCACCTCTTGTTATGGTTAATTTTATCTGTCAACTTGACAGGGTCACAGTTCCCAGATATTTGGTCAAACATTATTCTAGATAATTTTGTGTTTTATGAAATAGATTAACAATTAGATAGGTAGACTTTGAAAAAGTAGTTTACCTTCCATAATTAGTCTCATCCAATCAGTTGACAGCCTAGAAAAAAATGGACCTCCCTGAAAGAAAAGGAGTTTCTGCCAGCAAATTGCCTTTGGAATGCATCTCTTTTCTGGGTCTCCATCCTATTAGCTTATTGTACAGATTTGGACTTGCCAACTCTCCACAATCACATATGCCAATTCCTTAAAATCAGTCAATCTCTCTCTCTCTCCTGTGTGTGTATATATGGGAGAGAGTTGATTGATTGATTTTGAGAGAGAGATTGATTGATATGTATGTACACTTCAGATGTATATACATTTTTGGAATTTTCCAAGTAATAACAGTGTCTTTGTTATTGATGATAGGCTCCTCATTATGCTAATGAGGTGTTTATGGTGGGACTCCAGATAGCTTATACTAACCATATGACTCAGGACAAATGCCAATGATGCCAGAAAGACCAATCACATAAATAGAGACCTCAGGCTTTGAGCCACCTGATGTTAGCCAGACTTCTAGCTGAAGACTGGGTCATATGGGCAATGGTTCAATCAACTCTGCCTATATTGTACAACCTAACAATAACTCCTAACAACTATGACCCTCAGTTGATGTTCCTCAGTTGGTTATTAGCATCAGGAGAAAAATGTTTTCTGAAGATGCTGCAAGTTCCATGCCTGAAATCCTTCCAGGCTTTGCCTTATGCATCTCTATATACATTTTTTTAATTGGTTCTCCTTTTTATCTTATAGCCATAGCACAACTGCAATTGTGAGTAAAGTACTTGGAGTGAGTTATGTGTAACTTTCTAGCAAATTATAGAACCTTACCATGATTGTAGGAACCCTCACATTTGTAGTCAGTGGTTTGAAGTGAGAGTTATCTTGGGACCACTGGACTTGTAGCTGATGTCTAAAGTCTCAAGTGAGGGCACTTTTGCAGGAAACTGTTCATTAACTTTGATTTTGGCAAACTCATTGCAGGAAGAGATATGCTACACTTAATTTTAAAGTAAAACATGTTCTTATTTGAATTTCTGAATTATAAAGATTGCATTATGTTTCAGGCTTTAGGGTTTTATGCCCAGGGATAAGAGTTGAATAAGAATCTCTGAAACTTCTGACTGAAGCATGTCTGTAGAAAGGCTTTTTGGTTATCACTTTAACTTAAAAACCTGTCTCCTTCTCTATTTCCTAGCTATTTGACTTTGCCTAAATCATTTACATTATTGAATGATCAACTTTTTTATCTGTAAAATAAAAATATAACATTTACTTTATTTAATTAATATGAGGATTAAATTAGATGATGTATGTAAAGTTAATGCATTATTTGGCCCATAATAATCTCCTGATCACTGTTACAGATTCTGAACATCATGTGATCAATGTTTAACGGTAAATAATGTTATAGCATACGATTAAATACTAAGGTCATACTAATATAGCCTTATTTATAAGAAAATCTGTATAAGAATAAAGAAGCAATGTTTGTTGTTAAAGAAAATAAAGAAATTTAAATAATATGAATCTTCAAGATTTGAAGCTATGTCTGATTAACTAATACATTTAATTTGCAAAAGTGATCTCAGTTAATGGATGCTAATATGCTCCACTCTTTTGGACATATAAAAATAAACATTCCCCAAATTGCCATGCTTACTTTTCTTTACATGGTAATTGTTCATCAGTGTTGCCCCTGGCAATAGAATAATTTTTAAATATGTTAACACCTTCTATCTAATTTAAATTGAGTCGGAGCAACTGCAAGTTATATTACCTCCTTACAAAGACTTTGCATGTCTTTCCCCATTTTGATCTTTTTGTTGTTTATTTTGTAATTCACGAACATGAGAAAAACTAACTTTTTGTTTTCTCACATTCTCAAGGATTATAGGTTTTAATGGTTATGAATACAGTAGTTATTTATATTTGAAAATGGAGAAAGTATTTAAATTGGTATTCAAAAAGTATAAAAGGAGCCAGATGTGGTGGTTTACACCTGTAATCCCAGCACTTTAGAAAGCCAAGGAGGGCAAATAGCTTGAGCTCAGGAGTTTGAGACCAGCCTGGGCAACATGGAAAAACCCTATCTCTACAAAAAATACAAAAATTAACCAAGTGTTGTGGCATATACCTATGGTCCCAGCTACTCAGGAGGCTGAGGTGGGAGGATCACCTGAGCCTGGGAGGCAGAGGTTGCAGTGAGCAAAGATAGTGCCACTGCACTCCAATCTGGGTGACAGCAACATCCTGTGTCCAAAAATGCATAAAAGGTCAAACTGTAAAAGTTGTCCCTCCACCCCATTCCCAGCTTCTCATTTCTTCTCCCCTATCTTTCCAGAGATGTTTTATGTAAATACAATCAAATTTACACATGCATACTAATGTTATCCCCCTTGTTAACACAAATTTTAGTTTTGTTTATTTTTTTTTTTTAATAAAGATGAGGTTTTGCTATGTTGGCTAGGTTGGTCTTGAACTTCTGGCCTCAAGCAGTCCTCCTGCCTTGGTCTCCCAAAGTGCTAGGTTCATGAGCATGAGCCACCAGACCCAACCAAATTTTAGCTTTTTTTAACACACTATTCTGCATCTTGACTTTTTTCATACATCAATAGACTTTGAAGATTGTTCCATTTCAGTGCATAGTTTCCTATATTTTGTTATAGTTGAATAGTATTCAGATTATTGATGTACCTTTTTATTTTTAAGTAGAGATAGGGGCTTTCTATGTTTCCCAGGCTGGTTTCAAACTCCTGGCTTCCAGTGATCCACCTGCCTTGGCCTCACAAAGTACTGGGGTAACAGAGCGAGCCACCACACACAGCCCCATACTTTATTTAACCAATCCCCTATTGATGGATATTAAGACTGTGATATAGTTCGGATGTCTGACCCCTCCAAACTCATGTTGAAATATGATTCCCAGTGCTGGAGGTGGACCCTGGTGGGGAGGTGATTGGATCATGGGGACAGATCCCTTGTGAATGGTTTAGCACCATCCCCATGATGGTAAGTGAGTTATTGCTCAGTTAGTTCATTCAAGACCTGGTTGTTTAAAAGTCTGAGATCTCCCTCACTTCACTTTCTGTTTTCTATTCTCATCATGTGACTTGCTGGATCTCTGTCACCTTCGGCCGTGATTGTAAGCTTCCTGAGGCCTGACCAGAAGCACATGCCAGTACCATGTTTCCTGTAAAGCCTGCAGAACCATGAGCCCATTAAACCTCTTTAAAAATAATGCAAAAAAGAAATCTTATGTAATATAAACCTAAAATACTAGGAATAGATTGCTGTATGGAAGATGACAATGATCCATGTTAGATCAATCAGATTATCTTATTAAGATATTTGGAATTCATACTCACTCAATACGTTGTACCACTTAAATGATAGGGATGCTGGTAATAAATATCACTGATTCAAAGCAATACCGTTAACAATGCAAGTCCAAGTTGTCCATAGAAACCATTATTAAAGGCAGAAAGTCTATCAAAAAGAAAATGTAAAAATAAAAATGTCTTAATAAGAAAGAGAAAATAATTGCAACTTTTGGCCTTAAAAAGAGGTAAAACAATTAATTTTTAAATTTTGCAGTTTTGGTTGTTTTGTAGTCTAAAATGTATTGTTGTCTACTTGGTTTAAATGTGTCCTCCAAAACTCATGTTGAAATTTAATTGCCATTGTGACAGTACTAGGAGGTGGGACTTCTAAGAGGTACTAAAGTCACGAAGGCTAGGCTCTCATAATGTAATAATGCCTTTATTATAATAGTTGCTTTCTTATCCCAGGAGTGGGTTACACCCTTTTTCTAGGTCTATTTAGCTTACTTTTGCCCTTTCACTATGTAATGATTTCCACCAGGCTATGATGCAGCAAGGCCTTTGCTAAATACAAACACTTTGATATTGGACTCCCAACCTCCAGAACTGTGAGCCAATAAAGCTGTTTATTGTAAGTTACCCAGTCTACAATATTCTGTTATAACAGCACAAAATTAAGACATTATCCTTTTCTCTAATTTCAGTTCCTTTTGTTTGATACTCCTTGTATTTCCGTTATACTGGCAGCAGAAGTGAATATGAAAAATATTGGCTATAACATAAATATGAAATACATACAATTTAAGTAAATTGTATGTTACTCTAAATGCATTTTTTTCTCCTCACTCCAGTTGATACCATATACAGTTGGCACCTCATGTTGACTGGTTCTGTATCTGCAGTTTAAACTGACGTCAAATCAAAAAAAACATTTTTTTAGAAAAACAATACAACCAAAAAAAAAAAATTAAGTACAGTGTAGCAATGATTTTTATAGCGTTTATATTCTATTAGATATTATAAGTAAACTAGAGATGACTTAAAGTATAGGAGAGGCTGTAAGTCATATGCAAATAGCACACCCTTTTATATGGGAGATTTGAGCATCCTTAGATTTCAGTATTAGTGAGCAGTCCTGAAACCAGTCCTCCATGGATACCCAAGGCTGGCAGGACAAACTTCTTGATGCTCTGCGTATTCAAGGTTTATGGAATCCCTTCCAGATTAAATTTCTTGTATATAGATCCCACATTAAGTGACTTTCCATACATAATATGAATTTGGGCGTACAAGAAAAAATGGGCAAACTTGACACTTTCATGTGATATATAGTTCATTTCTGAAATTATTGTAAAACTTTCATCATCATATGAAAAACAACTAAATTTACAGTATAAATGTTGGACATTATTTTAAGTTATATTATTCAGATTACTTAACCAAGTAACATACATTCAAAGTAAAATTTATGAACGTGAACTTGACCAATTCAAGGTAAAATCTTGAATTAATACATTAAAAATTTGTCTAAAATTGTGTTGAATCTGCAGGTTTAATAAGATTTTCTTTAATAACTTTAAATAAACTAGCGTTATCTTTACATATTATGCTAATAAACATAGTTATTCATTTTTAAGTAAATATTAAAAGTCAATAAAATATTCGGAATAAATGCCTAAGGTAATACGATATATAGATAAAATACTTTATAACCAGTGTCTCGGAAAATTAATGAGCACAATTTTCTTTAAGGAATTTAAGAGAAACGAATCAATCAAGTTCCAGTCACCAAATGGTGAAAAATTTATATTATGCCTATTTTATCTTCATATGGTAATTTAGAGCACTCAATATTGATCAGAGAACAAAATCATAGATAAACTCAGAAATAATAAACATTTTTGTTGTTAGAATGACATGATGCACTACAAATAGCTGTGGTCTCATATTCAGATATCCAATATAATATATTTACCTCAATATTTTTATTCTACTTTAAAAATTTTATTGTTTTTACTTCTATCAATTTGATTAATCAGTTTATCGTTAATCACATATTATTCTTTAAAACTCATACTGAAATATTCATAAAAATTTAAGGTTTTTATGAAAGAAAATGATAAATATATTAAGGCAAATACAATTATTTTTTCAATAATTTCAAAATGTCAAATTATGTTCATGAATTAGTTGACCAATTTTAGAATAATCTTAATTTGGTAATTTCAACAGACAACAAAAAACATATATGTAGGTTCAATTTTGAACACTCTTCCTGGCTAAAGTGGCAATATCAAAAATACTGAAATAGGCATATTAAAACAAAAAAGAATAACTGCTCTGGGTATTTTAAAAATAAACCTTTGAAATTTAGTGTCAAAAAAATTAAACAAATTTTGTTTGGTTTTAAGTGGATTTAAATGTTGGATTGACTAAACATAAACAATTGTAAGACAATATGACTGTTTTATTTTTGTTGAAGTTTTTCTTTAAAAATACAGGTTTCTAAATGCAGTAATGTCTACAGGAAATTACTAACCAAAATTAAATAATCAATAGGCATAACATAATCCTGACATCCAGCAGCCATTCAGGCTTACTGCAAAGGGGTGTTTTTTCAGATTATTCAAAGCAGTGTTGGTAAAATGTCTGAAATGGTTATTTAATTTGATGTTTTTTATATGAGAAGCACTTACCTTATTGATCACAATATAAATAACAAATGCAAAGTTACAAACTTCAAGCTATTAGTAATGTATTTTTCTTTAAAAACTCCCTGAATTATTGACAATCTCCCAGAATAATAAAGAACAAAGAATGTAAAATATTTAAACTTTTCATATCATATTTTACTTCAGTATCTATAGCTGAATAATTGCTGACATTTAACTTTTGATAAGCAATCTGATGGATAGGTTTTCATTTTCAATTTGCTTTTATAGACGGTTTTTTACATGCTCCTTTGAATACGTTTCCATTTGTAGCTGAGACACAGAATATTTTCAGCCAGGATAGACACGGTTATACAGTTATAAATATCAACACACATTTATATCTTATTCAACTTACTTGTCCATTGCTGGTTAACAGAGAAATTGTGCTCACTGGAGTTACTCATGGATCCAGGCAGTTAGAGTAACTGGCATCATTAAGTTGCTATTTCTTGGGAAGAAGGAAAAGAGAGAAAGTGAGAGAATCTTAAAAAGTACCACATGTCAATTAAATACTACAGTTCACAAATAGGCACAAGACTGGACTGGCAGAACCAGTCACCCAGCAGCACCCAACAGCACAGTCCAGGAAGTAATTTCTACTGTGTGTCCAGTTGGGGGAGGAAACGGTTGACATCAGCACCCAAGGAATTAACACTCCTCTGTCTTTGTTTATTTGCCTTCTTTTACTAGTATTTCTTCAACATTCTTATAAACATTTCAGGGCCTAATGTTTTAATCTAAACTTTAAGTAACATTTATGCTCATGATTTTCAAGTTTATATTTTTTAGTGTATAATTTCTTCAACACTCCAGGTCATACAGCTAACATTTTACTTAATATTAGCACTTGATGCTATCAAACCTCTAAAACTCAAAATGGTTAAAATAGATAATATGGTAACGCTCTAATTTTTTTCTTTTAAAGTATCCTATATTTCAAAAGGAGTGATCCATTTAGTTAAACTTGCGAAAAGCCTGGTAATTATCCTTGAAAATCCTAGACTAAAATTGATATAGGAGGCATGCTTTTTTACCCTAATGACATTTATCTGTTCATAGTAAGTGGTTCAAGTCTAGATTCATAAAAGAAGCTAAATTAAACAATTCAGAACCCACATGTAGTGCTGGAACAGCTGTCATTAATAATTCTTGCAAGATTTGAACCTATGATTCTATAAACAGAATTTACAACCATCAAACTTCTACATAGTTAAGAAAATAAGTTAACACAATGAGGTAAAGAAAGCCCACAGATATGCTGAATGCAAATCATGTACCTGTTTAAACAGTTAATATGGCTGTACTTTAATATGTAACTATAGTCCTGGTTTTCATTTACATGAATCAATAACTGTCTTTAATTTATTTAAGACAACATTTTCAGTCTCCTGTCCTCGCACCCAAAACAAGTTTTAAATAATTTTTTACCCTCACATACACACAGACACATCTCCTAATAGCTGTATCATTATAATATTTAAATAACTTATATAATGTAGTGCTATATACTATATAAATTCAATACTATTGCAAAACAGTACATATATATTGAAATATTTACAAACTTTTTATAAAGTATATACAGACTGTATATAAACACATGTGTGTACACATGTGTATTTTGTTACAAGAGATGAGATCTTTCAAATTGATGCAGAAAGCCTTGATATTTATTAAATATCTGCAGGATTAGTAACATAAAACAAATTGTGAGTATATATATTATTGAGGGCTTTAATTTTGAGTCTGTGGCTCTGACTTACATGATACAAATTAGGTTTACGTACAAAGTGACCCTTATCTGTATGTTTCTTTACACTTAGACTGTTTTTAAAGTTACATGTATTTTAAGTATATGCTCGTTTTAATTTAACTGTGCACCTTATTACTATTTACTTATACATGTGATTTGAGGCAGGTCTCAAGTTTAAACTGCCTAGTAGATATCCATTTTTTCATCACTTGGGTAAACCAAAACTACAAGGAAATTGTGTTCAAATTTCTGAAGTGAAGGCCAAAATTTTATTATATATTCTTGTTTATCCATGTTTCTCAAGCTCATTCATGTCATATTGGTAGTTGGATTGCTGAAATAATTGAACTAAGGAGACTACTTTAAAAGGATACACGGGAAAAGGTTTAATAAGAATTTTCTCAAACATTGGTTAAGATGTTCATCATTTAATCAGGCTTAAGGGACTGTTTCTTTCCTGGATATGATGTTTTGGCATCACAGGTAAAATAAAAACCCACAGCTCATATAAGTTAGATCAATTTTGTCTGTTTGATTTTTGAAGTTATCTAAGGCCTCAAATTCCTGGTACCTGTAACAGTATATTTCCATGTTAGGTCATTGTTTCCAAAATTGTGCTCCACAGGCCATGGGTCTTTGCATCAGATTCTCTGTGTGTTCAGGTATCTGTATTTTAAGAAACATATCCAGTGATACATACGTGCCCCCAAATTCAAAATATAATGCTTCAACCAAGGAACTTAAAAGCTGCAAAAGAAAAAAATGATCTACCTCTTTACCATAATTAAGGTTAACCATATTATTCCTTAAAATTTGGGGAGGCTGAGAAATAAATTTTATATCTGTGTTTCTTATTATTTATTTATACCATAAGTGAAATTCCAACAAACTACAGGTGACACTGATGACATGAAAGAACCTGAAAAATAAATAGACCAACTTGAGTAGGATAGTCTACCTACATTTACAGAAAAGTGAACAAGAGAGAAACTAGAGAAGGACTTAAAGGATAGAACATAGTTGAGACTATTGGAAGTGTTGACAACCAAAGAAAAAATTTATCCAGGTAAAAATCACATGAATAAATAACTTCGGGAGAAATTTTGCCTACAGAATTTTTTGGTATTGTTTCCTTGAGATGTTTAGCAAACCAAATTTTGTCTAATTAGCTAGTTCATATAAACTAGTAGGCTAATGTGATCTAACCGCTTGTTCAAAATGCCTAGCCTAAAAATTGATTACCTTAAGTTAAGCTAGAGGCCTTGTATCAATTAGTAATTGTAATTGAAGCTGAATGTAATTAATTATATAATTTAGGGATGTTAATGATAAATCCCACTCTAATTACATGAGAAACTGAATCACTATGAAGAATTTACTTAGGTATGAATAAAACCTCTGAAGGGATTTGTTGGACATTTTTATTAAGAACAACAATAAAATTATTTTCACTTTGTAGGATACATGTTAGACTGCAGGCAGTTATTAATTATAATGAATAACATCCATGTCCTTATTCTTGTTTCACACACTCTTCTCTGTTTCCTAAATCTTCATAAATATTTTTGTCTGACTCAGTAAAATGAAATTCTTTCACTACCATTCTATAGTGAGTTTCTAAAAGGTTTTTAAATTTTAGTTCATATAGACTTTGAAAAAATAACTGAATATACTACATGGACTAGATTGAGTAAAGGTAACACATGACACATATTTTGTATATATGTATACTCACCAAATACACAACAAATATAAAACATTTTACCCATAATTGATATTATAATTTTTAAAAGAAAATCCCACTATGGGTGGAATTGAACTAATTTTCATCATGATGAGCTCCAAGCATTTGTTGACAATAGATTGAACTAAGCAAATAAAATGAAAATTATTTGCCAGTCATCAGTAGTTTATTAGATATTGATATAAAAATAATTTTCCATTAATTTTTATTTTTTCAATGCCCAGTACATTGGACCCTATATTAATTTTCCAGGAAGATATGATGAGAGCTGGACACACATTTCTTCATCACATGTCCTCTGTGTATTCATAATAGAATTGATAATCACTGAAAGGACAAAACCTTTGCAGGAACACAGCAGCTTCAGATATAGATTTCACACATATATCTTTTGCCCAATCTTCACTGAACTTCTGCAACTGTTCCTTTTTATTTATATAATTCACTTTCCCATCTAAAAGTGCTAGATCTTTGGGTAAAAACACAATAGATAAGTAATAATGGTGGCTATCTGAATTTTTATTCTTGTTTGGTGCATTTTTTTCCTTCAAAATAATAAAAATAGCTGAAATCCTCAATCACAGATTCATTATATATAGACATTACTATCTTTCATATTTAAAACTACTTTAAGATAAAAACAAAAATTAAATGTGACAGGTGACAGTTTTAATTTTGTGACTAGTTAAGAATTACTTAAATTTTGAGGCTTTATTGAGTAGAATATATTTTGAAGTGCATTAGTTACAGTATAGTTTTATAACATGTTCTTACTAATATATAAACCAAACTATTTTAGAATAAGAATAGGTTTTGGTTCATTATCTGTGTCTCTGTTCCCTGAGTCTTATAAATGAGTATTACTCATTCATAAAAGGTTTTTAATTGCATATTGTCTGTGACTGCTGTATGCCAACAAGGTAATAAAAAGGTTATAACTGAGATAACTTTGCTGACTATGAAAACAGATGTCCCTTCATTCTCCATTTTCTTACTATAATTTAATTTTATTCATTTTATTATATCACGTAATATTACGTGTTTGTGTTTTCCTTCATTAGAATATAAGCTTTAATAAAGAGGCTTTTCTATTTTATCTGCTATATCCTCAATGGGAAAAATAATAAATGCCCGATGAATATTTCTTAAATAAATATGTACCTAAACCTGCAAAATACAGTTTTAATTTAAAACTAACTTAATTGTATTGCAGCATTTTGGTGATATGTAAGAATCCAATATGATACAATTATATCAAATGTCTACTTTTAAAAGCAGACTAAGTTCAATTAGTAGTATGTATTAAGTAAAATTACCTAATTTCTTTTTTTTTTAATCTACAAAAGATGCAATTTATTTTTTTATTTTTATTTTTAATATACTTTAAGTTCTGGGGTACATGTGCAGATCTTGCAGGATTGTTGCATGGTACACACATGCCATGGTGGTTTGCTGTCTCCATACCCCCATCACCTACATCAGGCACTTTTCCCAGTGTTACCCCCTCCCCAACCTTCCCAACCCCTGCTACCCCTCCCCTAGCCCCTCACCCCTCAACAGACCCCAGTGTATCATGTTCTCCTCCCAGTGTCCGTGTGCTAATTTCTGATTTAAAACAAGAGAAAAATTCAATTTTAAGATTAAAATATTGATTTCAAATTTAAAAACCAGTGGAGGCCAAGCTTTTCATTTTCTCCTTAAAAGTTTTGAAAAATATACGGATAATTGTTTTTGTTTTTCATTTTCCTACACTCAAAATATATGTAAAATAAAGTAGATAGATACTGTACTTTGCATGTAATGAGACAAACCCAATTCAAGCTGCAAAAAAATTCCTTCAAAATTTAATATCTTATTGGATAATATTTGATGTAGCTAACATTACTAGGAGGTTGTTTTATAGTTGACGGCTCTATGTAACCAGGAGAACTTGGATACTCACCAACTTAGTCCAAGGTTTATTTTTACCTCAGGTTTATAGGATTGTTTTTAAGTAGTGTTAACATGGCCTTTTCTTGTTTTGTTATCACCTTGTGTTTCTTGTTCAATACTGTTTTCATATCTCTGGTTAAAAGCTCCTGGCAGAAAAGCTTTAACACTAGAAAGGTACATTTTCACCTAGGTTGCTCTGCAACTACTTGCTTAGAAATTGCTATGTATTATGGGACAGGAAAAGGAAGAAAAATGAATAATAGTTGAGGCTTTCTATTTATTAATCCCAACTGGAGAGAGTAATACTAGCAAATTTCTGAGTGGATCTTGTGGTAGCAACCAAAACTAAGGCTATCAAGTGATGACACTTATTTCAAGTGAGGAAGAAAGTTAGAAGAAGTTTTCAAGATTAAAATGATATGATCTTTCTTTGTTGTGTCTATTCCTACACAATGCCAAGAGATTAGCTGAAATAAATGAATTCTGCTCAACAATTTTGTTGACACTTATGGATACTGTGGTAGGAAGAAAATAGCCCCCAAGAGGTGCCCATGGTCTAAGTTCTGAAAACTGTGAATACGTTATGTTATGCTGTAGAAGGGAATTAATGTTGCAAATAGAATTAAGGTTGGTAATCAGCTGACCTTGAGATGAAAAGAGCATTCTGAGTTATCTGAGATTTAATGTAATCACTAGAGTAATAATAAATGGAAGAAGGTTGCAGGAGAGTACGTCACAGTATGTGAATTGAGAAATAACCATTCTTTGCTTCTTTTTTTTTTTTTTTTTGAGTTGGGTTTTTGCTCTTGTTGCTGGGCTGGAGTGCAATGGCATGATCTTGGCTCATTGCAACCTCTGCCTCCTGGGTTCAAGTGATTTTCCTGCCTCATCCTCCTGAGTTGCTGGGATCACAGGTGCCCACCACCATGCCTGGCTAACTTCTTTGTATTTTTTAGTAGAGATGGGGTTTCAACATGTTGGCCAGACTGGTTTTGAACTCCTGACCTCAGGTGATCCACCCACCTCAGCCTCCCAAAGTGCTGGAATTACAGGCATGAGCCACCACGACTGGCTCTATTCTTTGCTTTAAAGATGGAAGAGGGACATGAGCCAGGGAATGTGAGCAATCTACAGAAGCAAAAATTGGCAAGAAAAACAAAAATTCTTTAGAGACTACAGAAAAGAATGCACCCCTATCAACTTTTGGACTTTTGGTCTTTAAAAGAGAACGGTTATAAATATGTGTTATTCTAAGTAACTAAGTACGTTTATGGCAATTTGTGCCATAATAGTGATGTTACACAGTATAGCAATAGGAAACTTACACAGGTACTTGTTTGAATTAGCAGATTTTCCTGTGCCAAAGTTAACAGTAGCTGAAAACATGGAGCTGTAATGACTTTGAGGTAACATTTAACGTTTCTTCAAATAAGACTATGTAAAAAGTTCAAAAAAATTGCACACAAAAAAAATTCCTGTAATCTAAGGCTAGGTTATAAGTTTCTAGAATTTACACCAAAAGCATTATCCATGAAAGACACATGAGAAATTGAAAATTATCAAAAATATTTTACATTGCTTTTTTAAAATATTTATTACATGGATAAAAAGACAAGCTTTAGAATAAGAGAAAATATTTGCAAATCACCTATCCATCAAAGGACTAGTATTTATAATATAAAAAGAACTCTCACAACTGGATAGAAAACAATCCAAAATAGAAAATGAACGTATGCTCTCATTAAACAATTCATCCCAGTATATGGGCATAATAAAATTTAAAATTTCTATTTTATCACATTTGAAAGCTGGGGCTATGTATTAATACATGATTCTTGGTTTACCATGTTTTTACTTTCAGAACCTAAAATGAAACTACTACTTCTGTATTCTCTGTAGAAAAATAAAAACTTTTATTAGTTTGGACACATCTGTAGTAGTTGCTAAAATTTGAAGATTTTGAGGCCTAACCTGCTCACAAAATGGGATGCTAAACAAGGTTTCTTTTAAACTGGCTTAACATCAAAGGCATCCTTCTGTGTTCCTAGAGAGGTGATGTAGTATATACTTTTCGTCTCCCAAAAGTAACCATGTTTCTTTCACCTGTCAATCTTTTTCCTTTCCAAGAGAGTAATAATCACAGTTAGGTTTCCTTTAGTTCCAGTGTTCTTCCAGATTTCCACTCCTCTGTGATAATTTCTATTTAAAAATTGTATTGAATAAATGTGATTTTATGAAACACATATTGATATCCTCATTCCCTTGAAATACTTTTATCATGATTTTTTTTAGAGATACAGTACAGAGCTTTTAATAAAGATACATTTTTCCAAATATTAGGAGAATATTGGTTCAAATATTTTTTTCTATATGACAAAACTCTCTAAAGGTGATATATTTAAAGATTCCTCAAAATAAATTCAGGAGAAATTGATGTATTTTTAAATAGATTCAACCAAGTTTCTCATCATACAGCTTCAAGAAAAGCAATTGAATTTTATTTGTTATACTTTGTCTTTGTTTTATGACTATTTTTGGTAGAAAATCATTTTAAAAATAAAGCATGATATTGTTTTATGCACCAGTGCTTATAACCCAGTGTGGTTTATTATAAAGCACAAACACAAACACATATGCACAAGCTCAAATGCCTTAAGTCACTGATTCAATGAATAGAAAGAGGTATCCAAACTCCTGACTAAGCAGAGCAGAAAAAAAGTCTCCTGTCCAAATAATAAATGGTTCATATAACACAACGTTAATAAAATTTAAAAAGCTCAATTTATAAAAAAGAAATACATTCTTTGAATAAAGAAATTAAAAGATTTTTTTCCAGGTATTATGCAATTTTAATACTATTTCAACTGACAGTTTAAATAAATGCAGACTATGGAATGAAGAATATTAAAGAAATCTCAACTCAGTAACTTGTAGAAAAGGAAAGTTTTCTCTACCTTGGCTAAAAGTACTATGACATCTTCCAGTCATTAAACTTCTACAATTATAATGGCAATTTTATAAAAATATCTTTAACTATAATAGAGGAAAAACAACATTTGCTTCATGGAATAATTGCATGAGTTGAGCAAAGTGTGTCATGTAAAATTATCCATGAACAGTTAATCTTATGTATTATTTCTGTTGTCATAACGATTCTAAAGGGGTTATTTGGATCTTTATTATGTTTTACAACACTAAAAACAGGCTAACTTATTTAGAATACTTCAAATCTGTTTTCAAATGAGTACTCTTTAGTATTTGCAAAACTAAAAACATACTTTCTTATTTAGAATACTTCAATCCTGCTTTCAAATGAGTATTCTTTAGTGTTCTGCAGACCCCGAACAAGACAACTAAGCCTCTAAACAAAGGAGTATTTTTTGATGGTCAGAAAGGACTTCTTGCCACAGAATAGGAATTGGGGCCTGCTGCCTTGACAGAGGCGAATATAAGCAGCATATATTTTGACTAAATAAGTGACCTTTAAAGAAAAACTAGTGACTTCAAATTTCTTCTACTTAACAATACATGTGACTTTGGGCAAGTTTAAACATGTCAGAACTATCATTTGCTTATTTGTATAGTGGCAGAGCAGGAGCACAGTCATATCAGACAAATACCTCTACTTTAATTCCAGCTCCTTTCTAGCCTCCTGCATTCCAAGGAAATCACTTCTCTTTTAACAACAATGAGTCAGAAAGAGCAGACAGTAAAACACAAATAAGACAGCTTAGGCACAGAGGGAGGGGAGGAAAGTCTCTTGGGTAACCACCAATTTTCACACTCACACAATGGGTCCCAGTAAAACGGTGGGCGCTAATAAACAAATACCTTTCCCTTTAGGTGCACTAAGATAGGGAAGCTAAAAGCAGACTTGGGAGATATGCCTGCAGCTGAGGAAGACGCATGGGAACAGACACACAACTCTCACTCTCAGATAAGCAAGACAAAGAGACACAGAAACATTCTGAGCCTGTGATAAGCTCTTCTGCCCTGAACCATGAATAGAAAAGTATTCAAGTCTGTAAGAGAGAGTGCTCCTAGCCTAACTCTGCAAGAAGACCCTCTCAGGTTTATTCTCCGAAATATACCTGTCTTTGACTGTTGATCTACTTTTCATGTTTCTTTTCTCTTTCTTTAACTCCTATGGATAGGTCACTTGATAAAGGGATTTTGTGAGTGAATCAACTACTTAGCACAGGATTTGTTACTTAGTAAACTTGTGTGCAATATTTGCAAAGAAAGTAAGTGTCTGTTATTATTTTAAGGAAGAGAGTCCACCCAATAAATCTATACTTCAAAAGTATTCAAGATGCCTAACTATTTCTACTTCACATTCTTCCTCAGTAAATACCAAGGAACAGAATATGTGGGATGAATTTAAATGTTTGTTATTTATCTTGCATCCTTTGGATATCAGATCTGGAAGTTTTGCTTCCAGGTCAGTACTTTCTGATTAGCAGACCAGTGGGAGCAGGTCATGTAGCAGAAATTATGTAGATGAGCTTAAATATTTCTATAAATTACATATATTAGGACTTGGTTGCAAATGTCTCATAAGCAATATCTAAGACACTGAAAAAGAATAATAGGCAAAATGTTTAATTTATCCAATCACAATATATGTAATTTTCTGCATATGGTGTTGATTATAGCCTCAGAGAATTAAGAAATATCATAGTAACTACAACAATAAGACCTAGAGTGTCTCATACCTACTACAGAAAATGAAACTCAACTTTGAATTGGTGGATTCCTACTGACTTTACCACAGACTTTTCTTGCAGATCATATCTCATTATTTCCATTAAGATTGTTATCACTACTTCAGATTTTTTAATAATTTATAGTCAACTCTACAGAATTTGTAACATCCTAAACAATGCATTTTTTTCTCTTGTATTATTCCAAAATATTTTATTCTAGCTACATATATTTTGTAGAGTATGTGCATTATGAAAATAGTTCATTTGTTTCAGCAGTAACCTTAAAATGTTTTTCCATACCAGACTTTCAAACTTAACCTCTCCTTTTGCATTTTTCCTTTTCTGATGAGTAATATCTATGCTGATACCTCACTATTTCATACATAGTTGCAGTCCTATAGCACTTAATTTTATAACATATATGTTTGACATAAAGCATGGAAAGCATTTGCCAGAAGAATAAATTGTATCTATAAGCTCTTCACTGATGAAATTGTAAATGAAGAATAAACTGTGTCTATAAGCTCTTCACTGATGAAACAGTTATGTAAAAATATGACATTCTTTTTTTTAGTTTAGAAGGTTGGTAAATGCATTTTGAATTTTAAGGTATTCATATACATAAGAGAGGAAACTTTGGAATTAAAATTGGTTAACAAATCTGTCTCAGGTAACTTAAAGGAGAAAGTGAGATAGAGGGGAAAGAGAAAGAGAAAGAGAGAGAAAGAAAAGAGAGAGTGTGTGTGAGAGAGAGAGGAGAGAGACTGAGAGAGCAATAAGAAGACACAGGATTTATTTAAATTCCTAATGTATGCATACAATCTTTAAAACCAGAAGTGTTATTTCTGACTTTTCCCTTTGTCTTACGCCAGACATTTAAATGCTGCTGTGATATTCACAATTCTATCTCCTTAACAACTTCTGGGTAATTTTCTTCTTTGTATCCACACTGATAATTGCCTTAGTTCAAGTCATCATCATCTCTATTGGGTCTGTTGGGAATGTGGCCTTGCTGACATTTCTGCCTCTAAATTCACAGTCTTTCAGTCCATCATTTAAACCATGCCAAAGTAAGCATTCTAAAGAATAAATATAACGTATATTTACCTATTTGAAACTTTACAATAGATCACTATTGCCTAGTAAGGTTCACAGTTAAGCTTGACATGCAAACATCTCCCTGATCATCTCCCTAGAAATTATTGTTGTCTCTCCTCAACCTAGCAATCCCTATATTTCCAGAATGAGAAGTTACTTACAGTTTACTGAATGTTACACACATTCTCAGAACTTTTAAAGCTTCATACGTGCTTATTCTTCAATCTACAATATCCTCATTACATTGTTTCTCTTAAAGAAAATATTTAAAGGTATTGTCAGATATAAATCATGTAACACACCTGTGATACTGAGTTAGCGATCACCGTTTTATTACAAAAAAAATGGACTTCATATCTAAGTTAATAAAGAACAGAGTGAAGGTATGAAGTCTGTAATCATAATAATACAGTTGTTGTTTCTCTCTTTAATTTTAAGAACTTCCTTAGTTTTTGTTGTTTCTAAATTAGCTCCTTTGGCTACCCCTTAACATTCTGAGCTTCTAATAATGCGTTAATAACTTTTCTTTTGCATCTACTTAGTCAATATTTGCTTTTATATAAAACTAATAACCTCAGCAGCTACAATTTGAAAGAGAACACTAAAAATACTTTGTGCAGTAATTATATATGAAACCAAGAGAGCCTAAAGCTTTTTATTTTAAATACAGTGGCAAGAAAGCTTATCTAATTCAAATTCTGAAATATGTGATATTGCCTGGTAGTAGATATGTGCCTGAGGAAAGCTCTAGAAAGATAGATTTTTTCCTTCTTTATCCAGAATAATAAATATTAATTTTTTTTACTTAGGCTTTGATTTAAAAAAAAAAAAGGAAAAATCTTTCTTATTCACAGCCTTGTAAGATGGAGAGCTTAACTTATTTACCTAAAGTGGGACATGTGTAATTCAAATTTCATATGACTTATAAACTTGATCTTCTGATGGGAACAGACCTTGAGAAATATCTCAAAAATATACAGAATTTCAGAGTGGTATTAGACTTAGACAGCAAGAAGCAGTATCTGGTGAAGGAAATCAATTTAATGAGAAAGTATAGATGTAAAAATGATGAGTTGGAACATTCAAAAGAAAAAGTACAAAAATATTTCACAGGACACATACATCTTGACATTGAAGAAAGACAACATCGTGACTGACAGTTATGCCAACCTCCCTTTTTAATTGCAATTAGGAAAACACTCCCTGTATACAATTGGTTCATAACATTTATCCTTAAATTTCAGTAAATTAATTGACCTTCAAAATGCATTTCTTCACTAATAATTTTCATCTTATTTTATGTATTTCTAGATACATAATATTAATGCAATAAGTTGTGTTGCTTCCTCGATTCCAGCAACTTTTATTCATACCATAACAGTCAAAGGATATTGAAATGGTATGTTTAAAAATATTTTTGTATTAACTTTTTGACTCTTTTAATAACACTTGGCTTAAAACACAAACACATTGAACAGCTGTAAAAATATTTTCTTAATATATATTCCTATTTTAACAATTTATTTTACTTCTTAAAATTTTCTGTTAAATCTAAAATACAAACACACACATTATTAGTCCAGGACAAACAGGGGTCAAGACCATCAACATCATTGTCCTCCGCTTCCACATCTTATCTCACCGGAAGGTCTTCAGGGGCAATAACACGCATGGAGGTTTCATCGCTTATGATGATAATGCTTTCTTCTGAAACACCTCCTGAGGGACCAGACTGAGGCTGTTTTACAGTTTTAGTTTTTTTTCATAAAAGTAGTACACACTAAAATAATGATTAAAAGTATAATATGGTTAATATATAAACAAGTAGCATAATTATTTACTATCATTATCAAGTATCACATACTGTGCAAAATTGTATGGCCTATACTTTTATAGGACTGTCAGCACAGTAGATTTTTTACATCAGCATCATCATAGTCATATAAATAATGTGTTGTACTGTGATATTATGATGGCTATGACATCACTAAGCAATAGGAATTTTTCAGCCTTGTTATAAACTTAAGAGACTACCATTATTTATGTGGTCCACCGTTGACTGAAATGTCAGGCAGTGTGTGTGTGACTGCAATTAGATTTTTGGCTAGTATATAACTTTAACCGGTATCTATAGAGTGATAAAAATTATATTATTAGTATATTTATTATTTATTTAAGTTGCTAGAATATGTCTAGGTAATCACTTGGGATATTATGTCCATTCACTGTTGGGAATATCAGGAATGAATCATCAGGATTTGATAGAACACTTGCCAATTAATAGTGATATATTAATTTTTTTAAATAAGCAAATAGAAGATTACTCAGAGTTATAATCAGTATGATAATACATTTGATAATAGCAGTTAATTTTTATTCAAAGTCTCTCACATCCTTTTATCATCTTTTTTCTTATTGCAAAAAAGTCTGAATATATTCAGAAACTTTCTACACATGAGCAGTCTTAAGAAATAATTTTTAAATAAGTGGCATTTTCACAAATTCTGATAGTAGCCAGGTACATCAGACTACACTTGATTTGGATGTTCTTAATATGGATAATATCCCTATAATAGAGTCATATCGGAGATTTGGAACAAATAGCCCAAACCCTTTGTTGTAGCCAACAGGGAGTAGAGGATAAATTTCTCCAATAAGAGAAAAAATTCTGGATGGCTTTAATAACTGAAATCTATTATAAGAGAAGTATTTTTGCCCTTAATAGTCTACTTCAAGGTCATTTAACTTGATAGAATCATACTGGAAAATAACTTGTGAGATTTACTGTGCATTATATATTAAGAATTCTAGAAATGCCTCTGTAGTACCACCAACCCAATCACAGTGTTATATTTCATTTTGTGATGTAAATTAATAGACTTTGAAAAATTATCTAAGCAAAAATAATTATAGGACCCTCATTTAAATATTGGAAATGTATTACAGCAAAAAGATTATTTGAGTTACATTGCTTTTAAAAAATCATACTTTCCTGTTTTTATAACACACAAATCACCAAAACATGTCAAGGTTTTAACTCAAGTTTTTCTTACCATCATTAACATCTTAATTTTATGACAAAACAAATTTGCCCTTTCTAGAATATCAGATATTAGTAGTACACAACAAGATTTTTTTTCTTTATTTTTAACACAGTGGGCAGTTGCATCTGCTCCCAGAATTGAACCCATTTTGACAACCTTTGACTAAAGAAATGGGAGAGTAGGTGATGTTTGTCCCTTCTGTGTGGAAGAATTTAATTTCACGTGCAAAGTTCCACTGCACTAAGGATTGTGGAAGCAATTGTTAATATTTAGCTTAGTTGTCTCACAGTGGATGGATGACCTGCCTTAAAATTCATCACTAGCATCAGTCATTGCTTTGAGACATGAAACAAGTCTTAATTCTTAAGGGACCCCAAAGAGTGAGGTACAAAGTAAGACCCATAGGTACACAATAATCGCATAGTTTTGTCAAACTATTTTGGCAGAAATATCTGGGTATTTTGTATGTGAAAGGATTTTAAGAACATGATGAAATTTTTTTAAAAAGTCTATGGAAGGGGTTCACTTCAGTTTTCTGCGTATGGCTAGACATTTTTCCCAACACCATTTATTAAATAGGGAAATCTTTCCCCACTGCTTTTGTCAGGTTTGTTGAAGATCAGATCATTCTAGATCAGATGTGTGGTGTTATTCTGAGGCCTCTGTTCTGTTCCGCTGGTCTATATATCTGTTTTGCTACCAATAGCATGATGTTTCGGTTACTGTAGCCTTGTATAGTTTGAAGTCAAGTAGTGTAATGCCTCCAGCTTTGTTCTTTTTGCTTAGAATTGTCTTGTCTATACAGGCTCTTTTTTGGTTCCATATAAAATTTAAAGTAGATTTTTCTAATTCTGTGAATAAAGTCGATGGTAGCTTGATGCGGATGGCATTGAATGTATAACTTTCTTTCAGCAGTATGGCCATTTTCACTATATTAATTCTTCCTATCCATGAGCATGGAATGTTTTTCCATTTGTTGGAGTCCTCTCTTATTTCCTTTAGCAGTGATTTGTAGTTCTTGAAGAGGTTCTTCACATCCCTTGCAAGTTGTATTCCTTGGTATTTTATTCCCTTTGTAGCAATTGTGAATGGGAGTTCACTCATGATTTGAATTTCTGTTATTGGTGTGTAGAAATGCTTGTGGTTTTTGCACATGGGTTTTGTATCCTGAGACTTTGCTGAAGTTGCTTATCAGGTTAAGGATATTTTGGGCTCAGACTTTGGGATTTTCTAAGTATACAATCATGTTGTTTGCAAACAGAGACAATTCTGCTTCCTCTATTCCTATTTGAATACCCTTTATTTCTTTCTCTTGCCTGATTGCCCTGGCCAAAACTTCTAATAATATGTTGAACAGTAAGAGAGGGCATCCTTGTCTTGTGCCGGTTTTCAAAGTAAGTGCTTCCAGCTTTTGCCCATTCAGTATGATATTGGCTGTGGATTTGTCATCATCAGAGTGAACGGGCAACCTGCAGAATGTGAGAAAATGTTTCAATCTATCCATCTGACAAAGCTAATATCCAGAATCTACAAAGAACTTAAACCAAATTATAAGAAAAAAATAAATATGAACAGACACTTCTCAAAAGAAGACATTTATGCAGCCAACAAACATATGAAAAAAAGCTCATCATCACTGGTCATTAGAGAAATGCAAATCAAAACCACAATGAGATACCATCTCACTACAGTTAGAATGACAATTATTAAAATGTCAGGAAACTACAAATGCTGGAGAGGATATGGAGAAATAGCAATGCTGTAAAAGTGTAAAACTGTGGGTAGGAGTGTAAATTAGTTCAACCATTGTGGAAGACAGTGTGGCAATTCCTCAAGGATTTGCAACCAGAAATACCATTTGACCCAGCAATCCCATTACTAGGTATATACCCAAAGGATTATAAATCATTCTACTATAAAGACACATGCATACGTATGTTTATTACAGCACTAATCCCATTAGCAAGGGCTTGGAACCAATCCAAATGCCCATCAATGATAGACTGGATAAAGAAAATATGGCACATATACACCATGGAATACTACACAGCCATAAAAAAGGATGAGTGCATGTCCTTTGCAGGGACATGGATGAAGCTGGGAACCATCATTCTCAGCAAACTAACACAGGAACAGAAAATCAAACACTGCATGTTCTCACTCATGAGTGGGAGTTGAACAATGAGAACACATGGACACAGGGAGGGAAACATCACACACCAGAGCCTACTGCAAGCTGGGAGTTAATAGAGGGATAGCATTAGGAGAAATACTTAATGTAGATGACGGGTTGATGGGCGCAACAAACCACCATGGCACATGTATACCTATGTAGCAAACCTGTAGGTTCTGCACATGTATCACAGAACTTACAGTACAATAAAAAACAAAGAATACGATGGACCTCAAATGAATATAACGTTTGACCAGATTGAATTTATTTATATGAGTATGATAATCACAGATTCTAAGTGTATTGTGTTAGATTGAGTGTTTTGGAGTGACTCCAATTGTTTGTTTGGTTGGTTGACTAAAAAATATGGACCCAGCTAGGTGTGGTAGCTCACAACAATTTGGGAGGTCAAGGCAGGGGAATCACTTGACCCAAGGAGTTCAACACCTACCTGGGCAACGTAGCAAGATCTCATCTCTAAAACATGTTTTGTTTTGTTTTTTCAAAGTTAACCAGGCATGGTGCTGCATGCCTGTAGTCCCAGCTACTTGAAAGGGCTTAGGTGGGAGGATCACTTGAACCCAGGACCTCAAGGCTGCAGTGAGCTGTGATCCCATGACCTCACTCCAGCCTGAGTGACAGAGTGAGACCATGTTTTGGAAAAAATAAATAATAAATAATAATAATAAATTAAGAAATAAAATATGGACCCCCAAAAACCTAGTGTAAATAAAGTTGAAAATCTAGAACTTCTTTAGTTTTTTAGAAACAGAAGTGTTCAGAATTAGAAAAACTGAAGTGCTAGAGTGAGTTTTTCATATAAGACCTCTGACTCACCTCTTAAATAGTTATCCTGGGGAGTTCTGTCATTTGTGATTGATCAGCCTCATGCTAGGAGTCTCTGCTTCCTCTTACTTCTTCCAGATTTGGGTGAAGCAGCAGGACATTGTGCAGGCGTTATGATTTCTCCAACAATTACAGAAGGGGCCATGTCAGGCATCTCAGATGCATAGGACAGTTATCTTCCCATGAGACAAACTCTGACCTGTGGGTACAAGAGCCCAGAAGAGACTGGCAAATAAATTTTCTTTTTCTTCTTCCATCTAATAAACCTGTCTGGCTGAATATTGAATTGCCAGATATCATATATGAGTCTTTTTCTCTCATTAGGGACAGTGGCCAATTTGTTAAAGCACCCTTTTTGCCATTACTCACATTCCTTTTTGCCTCATTTTCCTTTGCATCATTTTACCTGCTTTGGAACTGGACCTCCCAAGGATAATAAGAATTATAACCTAGTCTCAGGCTCTACTTTCTAGTGAACATAAATTAAGATAGCAATGGATCCTAAAATGGCATTTAATAAACTTTTATTTATAATTTTATATACACTAACACCATGTATGAAATAAGAAGCAATATAAAATAGATTTTGAACCAAAAGCAAATACTTTAATTATTTACATCAGAGTTATGATGATTGAATTCAAATCTAAGAAATATATTGGGTTACTATATTATTCATAGCATACTTGATTGTCTATTCAATGTGTTTCAAGATAATCGGTTTTAATTTTGACTGTTTTGTCACCCAAGAAGACATTTTAGATATATTTATACTTATATTCTTAATTATATGTAAACTATTGGTTAATTCATTCATGAATAATCAAAATTTCATAAAATATTTCGAATTTTTATCTCTACTGCTATCTATACAAATATTAATTTATCTGTTTTATAATAAAATATAATTTATCTTCTTAAAAATATAAAATATTGCGTAAAGAGGTTTCCCATTTGTTTAATTTTAATAGTATTTAGCATTACTTTTGAGAAGCTACTTTAGAATGATGCCTTGCCTATACTAATATATAATATTTGTATAGTACTTTTGATCCTTAATTGTGATCCAAGTGCTTTGTATATGTCATTCATTTCAACAATCAACCTGCATGACCAGTACTATTATTATATTTCTCAATGCTCAGGTTGGTTTAGCCTATTTCCCATGTAACTCATTTAGTGAAGATGTAAACCCAGGTGGTAGGCACAGGGAGCAGAACATGCCCCCATAACTTCCAAATTAATTGTGAATATTGTGTAAGTGCTTATTATTTAAGATTAGTTGTTATTCTCGTATGAAGATGTTATTGGATCTCCAGTGTTATTTAATTTCAGGTCTGTGCTCAGACAAAAACTTTAAATCTGCAATTTGAATTTAATGATGTGACTAAAAATTTTAATCCTGGTGACCAGCCAGGAAGTACTGTATTTTATTTTTAATACATAATTATTAATTTAATATAATGTTAATTTTAATATTGTTTGATATGACAGAAAAATCTTCCTTATTTGGGTTCCTAAAATTTTTATAAAAAAACACATTCAATTTTTAGTAGTATAAATCATATTCATATTTTTGAGGAGTGATTTTTCTTTATAAAAATTTAACTTAACCAACAAAACCACATATTAGTTGTTTTATTTCTTGGAGATGGATAATTTGTTTCTGTTTGAATGTGTAGGGTTCGTATAAAAGTGACAAATGTATTTATAATAAGTTATAATGTATATACCTTAGGTTTAGAAAAAAAAGTCCTTATCTCTTAAAAAATGACACCAGTTAAGTGAAACCTTTTTTCCTCCCAGCAATTGTTCTGCTACTACATAAAAAATACAAATTAATAAAGCCTCATTTGAATAATATTTTAATATTTGTTAATAGAATAAAAATAATTTTTATAAATGCCTGTTACATATGGGTCAATAAATGCAATTTAGTTTTGCCAATATAATGAGTTCCGACAAAGACATACATCTATACAACCATCACAATAAAACATAAAAATTTTTAATTACCCTCAAACTTCCTTTATGCCATATCCCAGTAAAGCCTCTACTTCCTTGTCCCCATTCAACCACTAATATCCATTCCGTCTCAGTAACAGATTTGTCTTTCCAGATTTTCATATAAAATGGAACCAAGTGGAATGCATTTTCATGTCTGACTAAATTTTTTATTTCAAAATGTATATATTTAAATATACAAATATAGAATAAGACACAGCCTTAGGGATACAAAAAAGAAAAAGATAAATGGATCATATAACAACATAGCATTCAAAATGCTTTGAATCATATATGACAAAATGCTCTCAATTATCAATTCTGTGTAGCTAATACACACGACTTTTTTTTTTTACCATTATACTTTAAGTTCTGGAGTACATGTGCAGATCTTGCAGGATTGTTGCATAGGTACACACATGCCATGGTGGTTTGCTGCCTCCATACTCCCGTCACCTACATCAGGTATTTCTCCCAATGTTATCCCTCCTCATCCCCAGCTGTCCCTCCCCTAGTCCCCACAACCCAACAGACCCCAGTGTGTTATGTTCCCCCTCTCTGTGTCCATGTGTTCTCATTGTTCAACACCCACCTATAAGTGAGAAAATGTGGTGTTTGGTTTCCTGTTCTTGTGTCAGATTGCTAAGAATGATGGTTTCCAGATTCATCCATATCCCTACAAAGGACAAGAGCTCATCTTTTTTTATGACTACATAGTATTCCATGGTGTATATGTGCCACAATTTCTTTATCCAGTCTCTTTGATGGACATGTGGATTGTTTCCAGGTCTTTGCTATTGTAAACAGTACCACAGTGAACATATGTGTGCATGTGTTTTTATAATAGAACAATTTCTAATTCTTTGTGTATATACCCAATAATGGGATTGCTGAGTCAAATGGTATTTCTATTTCTAGATCTTTGACGAATGGCCTCACTGTCTTCCACAAAGGTTGAACTAATTTACACTCCCACCAACAGTGTAAAAGTGTTCCTATTTCTCCACATCCTCTCCATCACCTGTTGTCTCCAAATTTTTTAATGATCACCATTCTAACTGGAGTGAAATGGTATGTCAATGTGGTTTTGATTTGCATTTCTCTAATGACCAGTGATGATGAGCATTTTTTATATGTTTATTGGCTGCATAAATGTCTTCTTTTGAAGTGTCTCAATAGTTTTTAAAGAATCCTCTATATTATTTTGTTTCAGAAGTTTTTTATTGCTGTATAGTATTTCGCTGTATGAACACAACATAATTTGCTTATCCATTCATATGCTGATAAACATAGTCCTTTTCTACTTTTTGCTTTATTAATATAAATACTACATATCTGTGTGCAAGACATTGTGTGGACGTTTACTTTTATTTCTTAATTGTAAATGCCTAGATGTGGAATTGTTGCATTATACGGAAATTCTATGTTAATATTTTAATAGTTTCTCAAATGGTTATCGTTTTTATTCTACCATCTATGAGAATTCTAGATGTTCCTCATCTTTGCTAACACTTAGAATTATCAGACATTTTTAATTTTTCTTATCTAAAAGGTATGTAGTGTTATCTCATTATAGTTTAAATTTGCATTGCCCAATGACTGATTATTTTGAGAATTTTTTATGTGGTTTATTGGACTTTTCTATATTTTCCCTTGTGAAATGTCTGTTTAAATCATTTGCACAACACTTATGATGTTTGTTGCCTCATAAAATTGAGATATTTTGTATAATCTGTATAGAACCATTTATCATATAAACATATAGAGAAATTTTCAATAATTTTTAGTATCTAAGTTAAAGTAGGTTTAGAAACTTAGTGTTTTAGAAATGTCTACTAGAAGAACATAAAAGAGGGTTAGTGAAATAAATTTCCCTATAACATTAAGGGATTTAAGGAAAGTATATTTAGTGCTATAAGACTTTGATTTTTTAAATTTTAAGTACATATTTCATTTTGTTATGAAACAAATAATCTTTACAATGGTTTTACCAATTTTTATAATACTGGAAAACAAAAATTGCTGAAATTCAGAACTGGACATATCATTTCTGTCCCCAGGACATTGACAACATGCACATTATAACATGGAGGTGTCATAAGTGACTTAAGGCAACATAAAGACTTAGCTTTCTATATTAGGAAGGAAAAAAAAACAACATATTATGTCAATCTGAAACATTCTAAGAATTTCTGATAGAAATACAAGCATTCATCATTTTGAAAATCTGAAAATTATTGTACTAATCGTTATGGATGTTAAAAAGTAGATGATGGTGGATTAAAACCATTTAAAAAGTGAAGCAATTAGGAATGGTTAAATAAAATAAGTGTTTTGTTTTATCTATTGTTGGTAAGGGAAATGTAATATAACTATTCAAACATTCCTAAGCAATTCCATTTCTACTCACTTTTCCTCTTTCTGAAATTTGACCCCATAATACCTTAATAACTTAAAATGTAGCAATCATATATTTTAATTACACTACCATGATACTCACTATACTTACCTTTTGAGAGTTAGAACTGTGTTTGTCCTGATGTGGAGGAGCTTGTAGTTAGTTTAGAGGATCCATGAGGAATATAAATGTTTAAAAGAAAAAGACTTTTTCAGAAAATGAAACTATTGCTGAGGTTACTTTACTGGGAATTCTCAGACCTCCAGTTTCAATCCTGTCTTCAATCTATAAGAGACATCTAGCCCCAGCAATTGGATTGGGCAGCCTGTCTTGACACACCACTGTGCTGAATGCTTGAGGACATGTTTCAAGAGATGGTTGGGGTTAGTTTGTGTCATCACATCTGAGGGGAGATTAGCAGACAAAAGTCTGCCCTGCTGGAGCTATGTGGTCTTCTCCAAGTGAGAGCTGCTGGGAGTGGAACTACTTGGCTTTTAGGGGAAGAGGAGGAATTCATTTCAGCAGCCACAAGAAAAGCAGCTTCTTTCAGAAGCAACACAGTGACTTAACAGAAAAACTGGAAGAAACCACAGACCTTTTAAAAGAAGCAGCAGGCTGCAGCCTAACTGTGAACCAGACTAAAAACTCCCTACAGGAGACAGTGAACCTGCTCACACATCCAGCTCATCACCACCACAGCCAGCATCTGAGAAAACCATTGCACAAAAATTCTCTGTAACAACAGACTCATACAGAGTCTGCATCACTGAAAGCACATAGAGCTGCAGCTAAGTGATAAACTATAAACACTAAAGCCACATACTTAAAGGGAAAAAAATGTTGGATAGAAAATTAATTCAAAAGTCATTAGAAGAAATAGTCTGTCCAAATGAGAAGGAGCCAGAAAAATAATTCTGGCAATATGAAAAACAGGGCCTAAAACATCCCTAAAATATCAATCTAACTATCCATTAGTGTATCCAAACCAAGATGAAATGGTAGACACATCAGATAAATAATTTAAAGGATTGATAATTAAGTTACTCAAACAGATAAAAGATGAAGGTGAAAGCCAACATAAACAAATTTAAAAAATAATTCAGGATATGAGTAGAAACATTTCTAAACAGATAGATATTTTAAAGAAAAACCAACCAGAATTTTTGAAAATGAAAGACACATTTAGGGAAATACAAAATGCAGTGGAAAGTTCAAACAATGGACTAGAACAAGTAGAACAAAGACTTAAAGAGTTGTGGCTTTTGAATTAAGCCAATCAGACAAAAACAAACAAACAAAAAACAAAAATGGATTAAAAGAAATGAATAGTCTCCAAAAACATGGGATTAAATAAAATAGTCAAACCTGAGAGAGGAAAAAAAGTAAAAAGTTCGAAAATCTATTTGAGAGACTAAGGAAGACTTCCCTTGCCTTGCTAGAGATTTAGATATTCAAATACAAGAAGCTCAAGGAACTCCCATCCCCCGAAGACATTTTTGTGTTGTTTCTGATGCCCAAAGTCACACGGTGCCTTGGTTCCTGGGGTGGGCATACCCTTAGGTTAGATTAATGACCTTGTCGAGGAAAAGACTGCTGCATATGAAGTGGTCAAAGATCATCACAGTGAAGGGTCAGTTGAAAAGGATGATGAAAGGCTTGAACGTCAACTTTAGGGCATCCCCCAGTGCTGGCAGCTGCCTCACACTCTTGCCATCAAGTTACAGCATAGACTTATGAACCACCATTAACATTTTCTGTTGGACCTCTTGGGTGATGCCTGAAAAGTTTTCCTGGTTGGTGAAAAATTCTGCAATATACATGTTCCCCAGAACTTCCCTGAGGCTGTAAGCTCTTGAGGTGATAATCCTTAGGCTATACAAGTCAGTTTGGTTCATTGGGATTGAGCAAATGGGATTAGATATTCC
Organism: Ateles fusciceps; assembly: GCA_036589455.1. Taxonomy (NCBI): domain Eukaryota; kingdom Metazoa; phylum Chordata; class Mammalia; order Primates; family Atelidae; genus Ateles; species Ateles fusciceps. The sequence continues at coordinate 1,157,367 of JAZHEH010000589.1, forward strand.
TGGAGGTGGGCCTGACAGAGGAGAGAGAAGCAGTTCATCTCACAGCCAGACTATCCTCGATCCCTCATGTTCTCCCTCCACCTCCTGCCTCCCAGTCTGACCAGCTTTTAGGGGACAGAGGAAGGGACAGGGCAAAAAACAGGATCTGCCTCTGTTTTTCATACAAACAGTTTTCTCTGGGGCCTCTGAATTGCAAATTATTTTATCCTTAACAATTCTTTTGAGCTGATTCTACCTGAGATAAATCTGGTCCAATAGGATTTAAGACAATGATCCTCAGAGCACCCCCTGCAAGAAGCAGAGGAGTAAAGGAAGCATCCAGATTGCAGCAACAGTTCCTAATCTCAGCCATGCCGCTAATGCTGTGACTTCAGTAGGGTCTTACGCCTCTCTGTGCTACTGCCGTCTTTCATACAACAATGTTGTCTCAGGGCCCTTGGGTGCGAAAGCTCAGTGTTTCTGCAAGAACTCAATGATTCAGCTGACTGTCTTCAGTAGACAAAGCAGGTATAATATCTAGAAAGGTAACCGGAATTAATGCTGGAAGGTAGAGAAGAAATACAGGACTAGGGTAAGCATTTACACTTTTTAGCATATTAAGGGCTATTTTATTTCATTTTATTTGTACTGTAAAGGGAGAGAAGATGTCCAAAACTCTGAAATTGAGGAGGAACAGTGAAAGGGAACAGAGTCTCCAGCAGGTAGAACGGAAGGCATGAGACCCACTCCTCATTGAGCCAAAGCAGCCCTGTGGGAAGCCTGAGATGGGCAGCCAGCCAGGATGAATTTTAAGCCTTATTGTTTCAAAGGAATGAAGAAGAAACAAAAATGAGTCAGACATGTATGTTCTCTTCTTGATAGACAAATATTAACTGAAAGTAAAGAAGAAAGGCCTGCATATACTAAACACCTGGTATATGTTCTTTGTCTTATCTAGCTCTTTTAATCAGCATACACATACGTGTGCAAACACACATGTACACACATGTGCACACATACGGGTTCATGAAGTTAGAGTCAATATCTTCAATTTCCAGGTTGAGATAAAAAAGTACTAATTAATCCAGAAGGATTCAGAGAAGTAGAATTTAAAGAAGTAGAAAAGACAGAAAGAATAAATAGCAAAGCAGTTGATTCGATCCATCTATATAGTTACATAAAATAAGAAGGAAATAAAGGTTTCAATTAAAAATCCTTAAGACTAAGATTTATAAATATTTTATTAATACTTTCTAAAAATAAATATAAATAAGCATTTTTATAAAAATCAGTGATTCTTAGGTAGCATAAAAGGAAGACCCAACTATACACATTTCTGACAGAAGATGAGACTGGCATGCAATGACTTAAAGGAGCTATAGTTAATATAAATGTGCTGAATATTTTTAACGATGCATAAATATAACAAGAAGAGAATAAGAAACAGATGGAAAAGGTAGGAATGAAAAATGAAATGTCTTAAGTGAAAGTTTTCTTAAATTAGATTAGATCACATGAGAGGTGGCAGAAGGAAAAATCACTAAGCTATGTGACAACAATAGCACCTACCTAAATTGAATCACAAAGGGAGAAAGGAAAAATAAAACAAAATATAAACAGATTCTCACTAATCTATGGCACTTTATCAAGCCACCTAATATAAATGTTACTGTAGTCTCTGAAGTGAGGAGCACATAAAAATATAGATGAATAAATAATACCCTAGAAGTTTCTTGGTTTGAAAGACAATGGACAGAAACAAGGAGATTAACAAACACTAGGTAAAATAAATCCAAAGAATGTCACAAAAAAATCACAGCATAATCAAATTCATAAAAGAAAGATATTAAAGGAGAAAGTTAAAACATCAATATGAAAATACAATGCATACAAAGGAACAAACTTAAAGTCTGACCTGAGACTCCTCATCAGAAAATAAGCAATTCAAATGACAGTAAAGAAACATCTTTAATGTGCTAAAAGGAAAGAAAGAACTTTCAACCAACGATTTGAATATGTAGTTAATGTATGCTTTAAAAGGAAATGTGGAATACAGACATTAACAGATGAACAAAAGCAGAGATATCATGATGCCCTCAGAACTGCACTACAGGAAATGCTGAAGACAAACATTTCCATCTTCTGCATAGCATGCAGAAAACCAGAAAGTATATCATTCCCACCCTGACAACTAGACACAGTTGAGTAGTCTATAAAATAATAACTTTGTCTAAACCTAGCAGAGACTTGAGTTCATATGACAGTCAACCTGCCTGAAAGCTAAAGAAGTCAGCACCTTAAATGAGCACTGCAAAACTTTGGCAGCAGGAGGAAGACAGGCAGGAAAGAAGAAATTGCTAAAATGTTTACTGAATTGCCAAAGGCCAAATGTGATCTAGTATATGTGTATAGAACCCCAGGGAAATCTGTACAAAGTTGAAGGATATTCTCCAAAGATCTCACTGAGTTCTCATGAGAAAGATTGGGGTCTGGGAGAGTCCAGAAAAAGCTTCTCTTGCTAGTGCAGGAGTAGGAAGGAGAGTGGCATTGCTATAAGAAAGGTACAGTATCTTCCCTGGTTCTTTCTATTCTGAATAACAGAAAGAGTTAAGCCCCTTCAGGAAGGGCAACAAATTCTGTTACCCCTCAGTGCACACATGAAGGCCAACTACAGCTGGAAGAAGGAAAGACAGCTAAAATCTCCCTCCTCTCAAGGTGGCACAAGAAACCACCCTGTTTCCAGACTGCTGGAGAGCCTGCATCCCTAATAAACTAAAGAGCCTCAGTTTTGTTTTCAGGCCCCATGTCACTAAATATTCGGTCTGGCTTTTTCAGTGATTCAGAATAATTAGCCCAAAGGACTCAGTTCCTGGTTTTGTTGCTGCCAAGTTTGGTATACATCAGGGACAATAGCCAGACTGGCACTGGTGAGAGAAAGTCCATAGTCCTTGGACTTGTACACTGCCTCCATCCCTGTCAAAATAGATATTTCATTCCTGGGTCTATTTTACTGACGTGGGAATGAACAAGGAAAAAGGCAAACTGGCACACAGAGAGCAAGTTATTTGGTTTTTGAGTGTCTTCTCTGTGATGAATGGTTTCTTAGTGGGTATTAATGTGATTCACCTAAATCATATATATTGGGCTTACTCTAATCTGTCTAATCTGTTCATTTACATTATTGTTTTTCAGATCTCTTTGTCTCAATATTACAATATTAATTTCCCCCAGGACCTTGATCAAGCAGCCAAGACATTTTCCATTGCTCTATTTGCCACAGGTGTCAATATGTAGCTACTCACTCAGATCTCTTTTTCTTCCATTTAAAATGAACAACATTGTATCTCTTACCTGTCACCAGAGTTCTTTTCTGCCATTTTTATGTCACGTTTTACTACTATAGCCATTCTTACTAAAGAAAAATTGTATAATAGAAGACGTAACAAGCAAGAAAGACTTTATGACTTATAGCAGGGGAGAGAAATTCAACTTAACCTTACTGGAACAAAAGGTAGTAGTGTTTTCAAATGCTCAGTTGAGCAAATGAAAAGTACTAGAAAGTGTTAGGGACTGTTGGTCAATGTGATTAGGCCACATATATTTGCTTTTTGACATTTATTGAAGTTACACTCTTACTTTCCCATAGAAAATAGGTACTGTCTTTTTAGATGATAATATTTCACAGGGATGACTTCTAGGACCTTGACAAAGACATTCCTGAATTGTAAATCTGGCAAGAGACTAAGAAAGGATGTACATTGCAAAGAAAGTGATAAATCACTTGCAATTACAAGGTTTTTGTTGTTGTTGATGTTAAAGTAAATGTTCTAAGAAAAAGGATGTCAAGCACTAGAATTAGGATGAAGCCTATCTAAAATTGCCTCAAACTGAGAGTAACTTTAAGAAGGTTTTGGTCAATAAACAACTAGCATAAACAAATTATGTTGAACTACGTAATAACAGGACTTGAAGCTTTCAACAATTCATTAGGGAGAACATTTCAGAAAAAAAATATAAATAAATAAAAGTGAGCTGAAGAGAGGAATCAGTGTAACAGATTCATTTGTGTCTTCTGAACTTGCTTGGAACTTATCCTAGATGAACCAAATCTATCATTCAATGGTAAACTGCATGATTATCAATTCAACAATTCAATAAATAGGTGAAAATACCTGTCTTTTATTGGACAGCCTTTATCACATAGTAACCTAAATTTTCTTGCTAAACAAGTCTGTTCTCACTCTGCTAATGAAGACACCCGAGTCTGGGTCATTTATGAAGGAGAGAGGTTTAATGGATTCACAGTTCCACATGGCTGGGGAAGCCTCACAGTTATGCCAGAAGGTGAATGAGGAGCAATGTCACATCTTACATGGTGGCAGGCAAGAGAGCTCATTCAGGATAACTCCCATTTATAAAAAGATCAGATCTCATGAGACTTACTCACTATCACAAGAACAGTATGGGGTAAACTGCCCCCCAGATTTAATTTTCTCCACCTGGCCCTACCCTTGTCATGCGGAGTTTATTGCAGCTTAAGGTAAAATTTGGGTGGGGACACAGAGCCAAACCATGTGATTCTGCCCCTAGCCCCTCCTGAATCTCATGTCCTAACATTTCAGAACACAATTATGCCTTTCAACAGTTCCCCAAAGTCCTAACAGATTCTAGCATTAATACAAAAGTCGAAGTCCAAAGTCATATCTGAGACAAGGCAAGTCCCTTCCACTTATGAGCCTGTAAAACCAAAAGCGAATTAGTTACTTCCTAGATACAATGGGAGTACAGGCATTGGGTAAAGTATACCCATTTCAAATGAGAGGCCCCATGAAAGTGTGAAGTCCAACAGAAGAGTCAAATCTGAAAGGTCCAAAATGATCTCCTTTGACTCTATGTCTTACATCCAGGTCCTGCTGATGCAAGAGGTGGGCTCCCATGGCCTTTTGCAGCTCTGCCCCTGTGGCTTTGCAGGGTATAGCTGCCCTCACAGCTGCTTTTATGGGCTGGAGTTGAGTGTCTGCAGTTTTTCAGGCACACAGTGCAAGTTCTCAGTGAATCTACCATTCTGGGGTCTGGAGGATGGTAGCTCTCTTCTGATGGCTCTCGGTAGTCAGAGTCCCAATGGGGACTCCATGTGGGTGCTTTGACCCCACAGTTCCCTTCCACGCTGCCCTAGCAGAAGTTCTCTTTGAGGTCTCTGCCCCTGCAGCAGACTTCTGCCTGGAAATCCAGAAGTTCACATACATCCCGTGCAATCTAGGCAGAGGTTCCCAAACCTCAATTCTTGATTTGTGTGCACCATCAGGACCAGCACGTGTAAGCCACCAAGGCTTGGGTCTTGCACCCTCTTAAGTATCAGCCTAAGCTGTACATTGGCCCCTTTTACACACTCTGAGATGCAGAGCACCAAGTCCTGAGACCATACAAAGCAGCAAGGCCCTGGGGAAACCACTTTTTCCTCCTAAACACCCCCTGTGATGGAAGAGCTTCCGTGAAGACCTCTGACATGCCCTGGAGACATTTTCACTATTGTCTTGGCAATTAACATTTGGCTCCTTGTTACTTATGCAAATATCTGCAGCCAGCTTGAATTTCTCCCTAGAATATGGGTTTTTCATTTCTACTACATTGTCAGGCTAAAAATGTTCCAAAGTTTTATGCTCTGTCTCCTCTTGAATGCTTTGCCACTTACAAATTTCTTCCACAAGATACCCCAAATTATCGCTCTCAAGTTCAATGTTCCACAGATCTCTAGGGCAGGGGCAAATGCCACCAGTCTTTTTGCTAAAACATAGCAAGAGTCACCTTTATTCTAATTCCCAACAAGTTTCTCATCTGCATCTGAGACCACCTCAGCCTGAATTTTGTTGTCCGTATCGCTAGCAGCATTTTGGTCAAAGCCATTCAACAAGCCTCTAGGAAGTTCCAAACTTTCCCGCATTTTTTCCTGTCTTCTTCTGAGCCTTCCAAACTGTTCCAACTTCTGCTTGTTACCCCGTTTCAAAGTTGCTTCCACATTTTCGGTGTCTGTACAATGGCACCTCACTTTATCAGTACAAATTTATTGTGTTAGTCTGTTCTCACACTGTTAATAAATGCATACCTAAGACTGGGTAATTTATAAAGGAAAAAGGTTTAATTAACTCAGTTTCACAGGGCTGTGGAGACCCCACAATCATGGTGGAAGGCAAATGAGGAGCAAAATCACATCTTACATGGCAGCTGGCAAGAGAGCTTGTGCAGGAGAGCTCTCATTCATAAAACCATCAGATCTCATGAGATTTACTCACTATCACTGGAGCAACATAGGAAAAACCAACCCCCATGACTCAATTACCTCCCATCAGGTCCCTATCAAGATATATTGGGGGATTATTACAATTCTAGGTGAGATTTGGGTGGAGACACAATTCCAAACCATATTAATGCCCTAAATGGCAAGTCTTTTAAACAATAGCCTGAAATACAGAGTAAGTTTCACTCCTACTTGCAATCAAATTTTGTCAGTCTCTCTGAATAACAAATAAATGGGTAGAAGTAGTATTTGTAAGTGTGGAAAAAATTCAGTGAATTCACAGCTTTTCCCCCAAATTATTCTAAATACTCTCATTTTTTCTTAGTGGCAGAAAAGTCAAAGCACAGCAACTTATCTTTTCATTTACCATGCCTCAGAGTGCCCCAAATGACAAATTTCCATAAGACCTCCTCTGCACAATTGGTCTCAGAATCTTTGTGGTGTTTATCCATCGTCATCTGACATGTGTGTATTTTACTAAAGCATTTAGAAATCTTGTGATTTCTTTCTCCCTAAGTCTAATTAGAATGATGTCACAAAAATAGCGGATCAGCATTAAGTTTTGTGCAACATCCAGACAACTAAAGCTCTCCCTGGTGACTATTTTATGACTGACAGCAGGAGAGTTAACACCAACAAATAGCTAGTCTTAAATTGCAAAGAAATGGTTGCCATAGCTTTGGCTGGATTAAGTAGTGACTCTGAAAGGATTTTAAGTGGTATTCGAGTGGTTGTTTGATAAATAGGCCTTCCATATCCCTTGCTCTTCAAACAGAATAGAAAAGAATTACTGAGTGTTACTATTTTGGAAATACTTTGTAAGATAGCTTGAAGATGATCAAAGATATCTAATACAAATCTCTCTTCTAAAAGTTATTAAACCTATTTTAGTGTGAAATATTTTATATAAGTAAATATATTTTTAAAAATAACTAGCAAAGAAAGTTTATATATTAAATCCATCAACTAAGCATTATGACTTACACATTCTATGAGGGTTAAGAGGGGATCTATATTCTTACAAAATGGTTTGAGAAATTATTTGTTTCTAAAGTCATTTGTCCTAAATTTAAAAAGTAGATTAGGATTATATGGAGTTGTTCTATCCCATGTAGGGTAGCACGGTATTGGGACACAGAAACCTCTAAGAGGATATGTATTCATGGAGGCATAACTTAGAGATTAAACGAATGTCAGTGTTGCCTTATGTGATGGTAAATTAGAATAATGGTGACAGCCTTGCTAATACAAAGTGAGTATAAGCTAACTTATGTGATGTTTATGTCCCTAAAGAGGTTGCTTGTTTATTTTGTCATTGTCTAGGGACATACCACATCTTTCTTAGAGAGAATGGTGTCTATTCCCTAGTCAAATTAAGAGTCCTGTCAGATATAAGAATCTCTTGAGTTCCAGGATGAAAATTGCAATGCTTTGTGTCCTATTTTACATGTCAATTCTCTGTCTTGACCTGGTATCCAAAACTCCACTTTATACATTAAGAATATCATTGTGACTGCTGAGTGTGAACATTTTGTTCAATGTCTTGAACAAAAACACTCAAGTTGACTTTTAAATAGGTAGAATATCAAAGGCTTCTACATGAAAAATGAATGACAAAGTCACTTGAGAGATCAAATGCTACATAATAAATATATTCATCTGCCATTTCTCATCTCACCAAGAGTAGTATAAATACCTAAAGAACTTAGACTATGAATGAAATCTTACAGACTGGGTCCCGTGGCTCACACCTGTAATCCCAGAACTTTGAGAAACCAAGGCAAGTGGATTGTTTGAGCCCAAGAGCTGGGGATCAGCCTGGCAAGATAATGAAACCTATCTCTACAAAAAATATAAAAGTTAGCTGGGCATGGTGGCATGAACCTGTAGTCACAGCTACTTGGGAGGCTGAAGTGGAAGAATCGCTTGAGTCAGGAAGGCAGATTTTGCAGTGATCTGAGATCATGCCACTGCACTTCAGCCTGGGTAACAGCCACTCCATTTCAAAAATAAGTATGCACGTAAAATTTTAAAAAAATTCTGGAAGACACTTAAATATATTTAAAGATAGTTAGAAAGCATCCAAATACAGATAGAAGCCAGATAGTTAATTCCAAAAATTACAACAGAAATAAATTGGAGGAATTAAAAATTTATGGGTTTCTAGTAAGAGGATGCTTATCAAATACCACTGATATGGCCATGGAAAACAGCAGTATGATATCATTGTTTATTATTGAAAGTGTCTAGAAATCAGAGTTCTTAGCTGAGAAATCATCTGGAATTAAATGGTAAACTTTGGAAGCTAGATAAAACAGGAGAAGTGAAACACATTCAAAGAATAGACTGCCAAAAATCACATGTTGAACCACTAAAATACTGCCTGTGCTAAGACACCTAGAAGCTGTGTTGAGCTATGATGCTATAAAAGGAGACAGAGGCCATAGAGAAATCTACTTTTAAAAGATAGAACAGCCAGGAACGTGGCTCACACCTGTAATACCAGCACTTTGGGAGGCCGAGGCAGGTGAATCACCTGAAGTCAGGAGTTCGAGACCAGCCAGGCCAACATGACAAAACCCCGTCTGTATTAAAAATACAAAAAGAAAAAAATAGTTGGATATGGTGGCAGGCACCTGTAATCCCACGTACTAGGGAGGCTGAGACAGGAGAATCGCTTGAACTCTGAGGTGGAGATTGCATTGAGATTAGATTGAGCCACTGCACTCCAGCCTGGGAAACAAGAGTAAAACTCAGTCAAAAAAAAAAAAAAAAAAGAGAGAGAGAGAGGGAAAATACAGAACAACAAGGAGCTCTAAGTATGAATTTTTTAATATACGTGCATGCTTCAGTTGTGTAAGAAAACTCAAAGAGTTGAATATAGAGCCCATAGCTAACAAAGTAACTGAAGACCAGAGAGTTCTGAAAGATAAGGCAACCACAGGGAGAGTAGGCGCTATCATCTGCTGTAAGATTTGTTTGGTCAATATGTTTTTCAGGGAGAGGAGTAACTGAGAGGGTGCTAGCCGAAGGAGACAGTGGAAAGTAAAAAAGAATTGGAGATTACAAGAAGCTGCATACTTTAGCTATAGTTTGAAGCCAGATGACTCCCTATTACATAAAATGTTCACAATTCACAGAAAAGCATGACAGAATCTTATCTCTACAACATATCATCTACATTGTCTAGTTTTCAACCAAATACTACTAGATAAAACAAAGAAAAAAGTGTGACTAACCAATAGTCAGGAAAAAAGGCAGAAACTGATTACAAGTGGAATCATCTGTTGTATTTGGAAGACAAAGATTTCACAGCAGTGATTATAGGTAAGTTAAAAGTCATCAGTGGTAGTATAGGGACTCAAAAAACAATACCCTACACTGGAGGCTTAAGAAGCAGCCTGAGAAGCAAAGTCTCTTTCTGACCTTCTTTTGTCCTCCTGTCTCTCACTCAAGGAAGTCATAGAAACTAGAATCCATTTTCCCCAAAGCAGAAAGGAGAAATCAATCATTTTACTCCAAAATAATTGCCATAATGCCTAAAAATAATACTCTAACCACCTACTACCACCAGGTTTTTCTATAATAGCTGGCCATAAAGAAATTTAAACTCTCATTTCATTAGGCCCCCTCCCCATAACCAGGAGGGAAAAAATGCAACACAGGCAGAACAGTAAAAATCTTAACAGAGAGACCTTGTTGATTTTCTCCACTCAGTCTGTTAGCATTAGATCACACACTTTTTGTCCAATCATGTTTTTAATTGGCTGTCCACGCGTCATTGAACCTGTGCTTAAAAATGTATAACTTTTCCTTTTTCTTTGGTTCTTTGGTCTCATTAGGATGGCTCCTATGTCACATAAAACTATGATCAAATAAATGTGTTATTTTTTTCCTCAGTTAACCTTTCTTGTTGTAGGGGTGTTGGTCAAAATCCCTATGATGGGAAAGTAAGAATGGACCGATTTTCTGTCTCAATAATAGTTTGTTCAAAATATTGAAGAATAATGTTGCATTTGTGAAGAATGAGACTGATAATCTACATAGATAAATAAAAATTCTAAAAAACAATATCTGAAGTTAAATATTATGATTGCTGAAATAAACATTTTGGTAAATGATATGAGCAGAAGATTGAAAATACAAGGAGAAAAAATTAATGACTAAAAAGAAATAAATAACACAAATTTCCCAATCTAAAGAACAGAAAGGGGGGAAAAAGATAAGAAAAATACACAAAACATTAGAGTTTAGTAGAGCCCTAGAATATGATACAAAGTTTCACAATTGCAATCCCAGAAGGAAAGGAGAGAGAGAATTGCAGGAAAAAGTATGTGAAGAAATAATGGTTGATAATTTCTAACTCATAAAAGTATTTATTTACAAATCCAAGAATTTAACAAACTACAAACAAGACAAACACAAAAATATCTGCTTGTAGATGGGAACATCAGATAAAATGCAAGATGTGGATGCTAAAAAGAAAGCCTTGAAAGCAGCAATAGTAAACCAACACATTGAATTAGAGGAAAAATATTAAATATTATGGAAGGCAGAACACATTGGTACAAAATAGTTCATGTAATAAAGTTTAAACAAATTGTGAAGTAAGAATTCAATATCCAGCCAAGCTATCTTACAAGAATGAAGACAAGGCAAGATAAATATATACTGAGATAAAACCAAAACAGAAAAATTGCAATCAGCAAAGTTTTACTACAATAAATGATAAGGAGGTTAGCCATTTTAAAGGAAAATGACATTAAATACTAATTGAAATCACCTAGAAGATATTCAGGGTAAATGTATGAGTAAATTATGAGATTAATATTTTGATTTTTCCTTTTTTATTTATTAAAACACGTATTATGTGGTAAAGCAAATATATTGAGGAAGCTCTAATGTATGTAGTTGGAAGATTTATATAAAAAGCAAACCAAAAGAGAAAATAATAGACATTACTTACAAATCAAATATTTGATAAGGATTTGGTATTAACAATATACAAAGAAATTCTACAACTCAACCACAAAAAGCCAAATTACCTACATAAAAAAGGAGTGAAAGATTTTAATATTCATTTATTCAAAATAATTATATAAAAATAGAATATATGCAATAATAAACATTAAAAAATTCTCAATGTCTGTCATTAGGAAAATGCAAATCAAAACCACAATGAGATACTATTTCAACCCACAAAAATAGCTACAATAATAATTTTAAAGAGCGATGAGTTGGCAAGGAGGTGCAGAATTTAGAATCCTTATACATTGCTGTGGGAAAGGAAAATGATAGAGCTGCTGTGGAAGAAAGTGTGTCAAGTTCTCAGAAGTTAAACATAGAGCTACTACTCTATGACCCAGTAATTTCTCTCCTAATTATATACCAAGAGAATTTAAACCATATGCTCATGCAAAATCTTATATGTAAATATTCATGGTAGTGTTATTATTAATAATAGTCAAAAGGTGGACATTATCCAAATGTCCCTAAACTAATAACTAGGCAGAAAGAATAGAATATCCTTTAGGGAGCTTCCAGATAGCTGAACATGTGGAGGTTCCTGGAGGGTGGCTCACCCAGGAAGGACTTGAAAGCTCTAGGCACCTTCCCTAATACCTCACCCTACTCATCTCCTCATCTGTTTCCTTTGCAGTATCATTTATAATAAACTGGTAAATGTTTCAAAGAGTAGATTTACTATGTGTACGGTACTTGCCTCCAGTCATGCAGGTAGTTCTCATCAGTGCTAGGCTACTTCATGAAAACCTGGAGATGAGTTCGTGATGGACCCAATATGCTTCTTGGTGAAATGTAATGAAGTGGAAGGTATCACAGTTTTTTGTGGCAATGGAAAGTGAAGAGTGAAAACGTGACACCCTATGTGATCTCTGCAACATGCAAAGCGTCATTCAAGCAGTGATCTTCTGTAACATTAAAAAGGAATGCTGATTGATGGAGAAAATGAGAGAAGCCAATTTCACTGAGTCCTTGATGCACAAAAAAATGCCTCAGAAAGGGGGAGAGTCCATCATGAAAAAATTTGAAATACAGCACCCACTGAGTGCTCATTTCTACACACATCTGGGTCAGGGAGTTGAATGTCCTTCAGGTGTCCCTCATTATTAACTATGACCTGCCCAATTACAGAGAACTGTATATACACAGAATTGGGAAATCAGGTCAATGTGGCCAGGAGGGTGTGGCCACTAATTTGTAAAGAATGAGGACATCAGAATTCTCAGAGATGTTGAACAGTACTATTCCACTTAGATGAATAAAATTTTTGTGAATATTGCTGATCTGGTCTGAGGAAGTAGACCCAGTACACTGAAGGTGAGTTGGAGACTGTTCACCTATTTTGTACTCCTCTTTGGAAATATGTAGGGGCAACTTCTATTTAGTGGGGTTTATATGAACTCTTTCCTCATAGTCATCCAAGGGAAGCTCTGGGGGGATCCTGCTATCTTTTCTTATCCACAATAAATAATACGTTGTTTTAAGTCTTTTTCATTAAGCATATAAAACTCTTTTCCCCCAAAGAAATATTCTTTAGCCATAAAAAGGAATGAAATACTCATACATGCTACAGCATAGATGAGCCTTGAAACAACATGCTAAGTGAAAAAAAAAGATGTAAAAGCATATACATTTTATAATCCACTTTAATGAAATGTTCAGAAGAATCAAAAACAGGAAAAGATAAAGTAGATTAGCTGTTGCCGAGGTTGGAAGGAGGAAGAATAAGGAATGATGGTAAAAATACGGGGTTTCTTTATGGAGTATATAGTCTGCTCAGGCTACCATTAGAAAATACCACACCCTGGATGATTTAAACAATAGAAATTTATTTTTCACAGTTCTGGAGGCTGGGAATTCAAGATAAAAGTGTTCTCAGGTTTGGTCTCTAGTGAGGCCTCTTTACCTGGCTTGTAGATTGCCATCCTCTTACTGAGTCCTCACATGGCCTTTCTTCTGTTAGCACATGGAAAGAGAGATCTGGTATTTATTTCTCCTCTTTGAAGGACACCAGTCAAATCAGGTTAGGGCCCACTTTTATGACAACATTTAACTTTATTTACCTTCCTTAATGCCCCATCTCCAAATATTGTCACATTGAGGGTTGTGGCTTTAAGATATAATGGATTTTTTTCCCTGCAGAAATTGGGGTGGGTATGGGATGACAATGTTGTGTTATATGAGTTGTATCAATAAAGTGTTTGTGTATGCTTGCATATGTGTGTATGTGTGATTGCTCATTTCATTGACATCTTGAGACCATATGTTGGGGGGTCCTCAGACACAATAGGTATCCACAGTCTCTCACCAGCTCTTTACAGTAGGGATCTGCTAAGTGCTCACATAAAAATTGGGATTAAGGCATAGTCCTGTCTGACACTCTCCATGATATTCAAGTACAAAAGCCCATAGGCTTCCTGGAAACGATAAAACCACAATCTCTAGGAGGTTAGGTCATGTGCAATATTTGTTGCTGCTGAGAAAGTCCTAAGAGCCAAAGCAACATTTCTGGTCTTGAAATCATTCTGTTTCTGTTCCACTGCAAGCATCTGTCTCTGGGGGAAAGAGTAGAAGCAAAAACTTTCTGCCCCTGAGGGAGTGAAGTATGGTTTTAACTATGGTGTCCCTTCCAAAATTCATGTTGAAACTTAATCCTTAATGCAACAGCATTACGAAGTGTGGCTTTGGGGAGGCAAACAATTCCTGAAGATTTTGCCCTGATGAATGGGATTAGCACCCTTACTAAAGGGCTCTGCTTAAAGGTAGCACTCTCTTGCCTCTTAGTCATTTCTGTCATGTGAATCCAGTGTTCTCTCCAGAGGAAGAAGCAACAAGACACCAGCAGAAAGCAAACCTCCTGGCACCTTGATCTTGAACTTCTCGAGCTCCAAAATTATAAGAAATACATTTCTATTGTTTATAAATTATCCAATCGGTAGTATTTTGTGATAACAGCACAAACTCAGAGAGAGTGTCTGGAATCCGCTCACTCTCAGAATCCTGCACTGCTGCAAACCAGAAGTCTGCTATTTTGAAGGATAAATAGGCAACTCTTCCCTACCCTCAATCCCCCTTGGGCTCAAGGCAAAGGTTGTCCATGTCTTTACTTTTCTGCCCTACTATTTATTCAAGAGTGCTGGGTTATGTGCTGAACTAATAATAAATATTTCTAAGAAAAGTGTCTTAAATGTTATCTGGATTTGATTTAATACATGAAACAGAATATAATATGATTTTCCAATAATGATACAGTTAATTTAGTTGTAACTTGAAGATATGAACTAGTTGTTAAACAATAAATGTAAGTTTATTTTTATACTTTTCATATTGTTATAAACTTTAATTTGCCACACACATATGAAATTTGCCTTAATATTAAGAAAGGATCTGCAAAAAATGAAATAATAAAAGAAAGCAAAAATATAGTATCATTAAAGATGCTATCTGGATAAGTGAAACTTACATTATCAGGATACCTTGCTTTCGCAATAATGATACAGCTAATCCAGCTGTAATTTAAATATATGAACCAGTTGTTAAAACATTAAACAAAAGTGTATTTTTATACTTTTTATATTATTACAAACCTTACTTGGCCATGCTCATATGACATTGGCTTTAATATTAAGAGAGGATCTGCAAAAAATGAAATAATAAAACAAGAAGGCAAAAATATGTTATCATTAAAGATGCTCTCTGGATAAGTAAAACTTACATTATCTTGATACCTTGCAAAATAGAATTGTTTTCCCCTATAGACTCGAACAGAAACCCTGGATTCTTTTACTTATTTTAATAAGCTAATATTTTGTGTAGTCTCATAGTAGATACTGAACTCTTTTTCAAAAGAATTAACAACCCAAGGGAGCATTTTATGCCCTCACTAAGTAAAGTGAAATATGTGTTATGTATAATTGATAACTGAAGGTCCTGGAGAGACTGCTTTGCCAATTCGATTGGGAAAAAAATAAATAGCTGGAGCTGCAAAAACTACTCAGTATCATAATTATGAAGTGCTAAATATATGGACCTATGCATACATCAAAGTTGAATTCATTTTTATTCATTTACCAGAAAAGCAGTAACATGCAAATGCAGGCAAATCTCTTTGTTCCTAGCACCAATACCAGTGCACAATTACTTTCTCATTTACTAACTCAAGGTATCAGAATGATTAATCATAATTAGAACACTAATTAAGAAATTTGAAGGACAAATTTTTGGTCTAGATGTGAAAGGTCGAAGTAGGGAAGTGATATGGTTTGGCTCTGTGTCCCCACCCAAATCTCAGCTTGAATTGTATTCCCATAATTCCTGCATATTGTGGGAGGGACCCGGTGGGAGATAATTTGAATCATGGGGGCAGTTTCCCCCATACTGTTCTCATGGTAGTGAATAAGTCTCAGGAGATCTAGCCCAAAAAACAATTTCTGTTCCCTAGGGGCCAAGGTACAGCTCAGCCCATGGTTTCAAAGGATGCAAACCCCAACCCTTGACAGCCTTCACATTGTGTTGAGTCTGCCAGTGCACAGAAATCAAGAACTGAGGTTTGAGAACCTCCACCAAGATTTCAGAAGATGTATTTAAAAGCCTGGTTGCCAGCCAAAAGTTTGCTGAAAGGTGGAGCCCTCATGGAGAACCTCTGCTAGGTCAGTGCAGAAAGGAAAAGTGGGGTTGAAGCCCCCCACACAGAGTCCCTACTGAGGCAGCAACTAGTGGAAATGAGAAGAGGACTACCATCCTCCAGACCCAGAATGATAGATCTACCAACAGCTTACACTGTGCACTTGGAAAAACCACAGAGACTCTATGCCAGCCTGTGAAAGCAGCCAGGAGGGGACTATACTCTGCAAAGCCACAGGGGTGGAGCTGCCCAAGACTATGGGAACCTACTTGTTGCATCAGTGTAACCTGGATGTGAGACATGGAGTCAAAGGAGATCATTTTGAAGATTTAGAATTTGACTGCCCCACTGGACTTCAGACTTGGATGAGCCCTGTAACTCTTTTGTTTCAGCCAATCCCTCCTAGTTGGAAAGGATGTATTTAACTAATACCTGTACCCCTATGGTATCTAGGAAGTAATTACCTTGCTTTTGGTTTTACTGGCTCATTGGCAGAAGGGACATACCTTGTCTCAGATAAAACTTGGAATTGTGGACTTTTGGGCTAATGCTGAAATGAGTTAAGACTCTGGGTTGACTGTTGGGAAGGCATAATTGGTTTTGAAATGTGAGGACATGAGATTTGGAGAGACTAAGGCTGGAATGATATAGTCTGGCTCTGTGTTCCCACCCAAATCTCATCTTGAATTGTACTCCCATAATTCCCATGTTCAATTAAACCTCTTTTTTTTTCCTCAGTCTCAGCTATGTCTTTATCAGCAGTGTAAAAATGGACTAATACAGGAAGTAAACATAAGAAACACACATAAGAAGTGAAATATTCTCTCCATCTCAATGTATCTTTTGTTTTATTCCCACTTCAAAAAGCCAACTAACCTGACTTTTACCTTTTGGTGAAAGCAAGTAGTTAAAACAAAGCTAGAATAGCCAACAGAATGTGTGGAGTATCATCTAGTATCCTACACCATAAAAAAAATGGCAGAAGTCAATGAGAAATGAATGTCTTTTTGCTGTTATAAATTCAATTCAGTTCTGAAAAATATTACTATTGTAGTTGGAATATAGAACTTTCTCTAAAATATAAGATAATATTACATAATAGTGATACCAAACAGAGTAAAAATTAGCATACAAACTTTTTCCCTTTAAAAAAGCCAAATTGGAAAATTAATGTGTATCAACTGATACACTGAAATATTTGTTAACACTGTAAGTTTTGATGCAACAATAATCCAGTTGAGAGAAATTTCCTTATTCTAAGTGTCTAGTATCAGAATGCAATTGTAAATAGTATTCTGGTCAATATTAGGAATTGGTGTTATAATTATTGAAATCATTGCTATAAAATAATTATATCTACTGTTCTTTCATGGTAAGATTTTTTATTGATTGAATCCAACAAAGCGCAAAGAAATAAAAATAGTTTTTATAAAACTTGCGTACGTGTGATTATTATAGCAGCATAGAGGCTCCTTTTTTATCAAATAGAAAGTTTTCACTTCACGACATTATTGTTTTAACAGTATGTTAAAAAAATATTTGGATATAGATTCAATCTCAACAGAGAATAAGTTGCTCTTTTGATTGCTCGGCCTAATTTGTAGGCTAGAATCAAAGCTGCTGTAGTAAAACCTTCTTCCTCATTATGTTTAAGGATTAAGCAATGTGAAAGTTCATTAAGTTTTCAATTGCTTGTCTTGATATTTTCCCATTTGGTTTATAATATCTGTATTGTTTTGAAATTCATCTTCTAGAATAATGGTAATAAAAAGCAAGTAAAAACTTTAAAATTCAAAACGTATAATCGAAGCCAGAGTATCTTGAGATAGAAAAAACCTCATACTTTAAAAGAGTTGTCCCAGAATTCAGCACTTAGGTGTCAATATGAAAGATTTTTATTTTCTTTTTCCTTTACAATCTTTTTTTCAGAAAGAGGTGTGTGTGTGTGTGTGTGTGTGTGTGTGTGTGTGTGTGTGTGTGTGTATGTGAGTATGGTAGCAGTCTGGGCAGGAAATACTCCAATCCTGGCTCAAATAATGACTTTGGTGCTATGGTTCATCAATAAACCTCTAACATCTTTTACTCACAAGCAGTTTTCCCCCATGGTTGTGTCTTATAAAATTATGGTATAATACCTAAACCAGAAAACTGACATTGGTGTTTGTGTATAATTCTACTGCATTTTATCATATATGTATATTATTGCAGCCAATACTGCAATCAGCTTATAAAACTGTACCATGTCACCAAAATTGCTGTAGTCTTACCCATTTATATTTATACTTCTCCATCTCCCCCCACAATCAGCATCTCTAATCCCTAAATGAATATTTCCTTTTCTTTCCTTTCTTTCATTTTTTTTTTTTTCTTGAGACTAGGTCTTGCCTGGTTGCCCTGTCTGGAGTGCAGTGATGTGATTTTGGCTCACTACAACCTCCATTTCCTGGGTTCAAGTGATTCTCCTGCCTCAGCCTCCTAAGTAGCTGGGATTATAGGCATACCCCACCACAACTGACTAATTTTTGTATTTTAGTAGAGAAGGGGTTTCACCATGTTGGCCAGGCTCGTCTCAAACCCCTGACGTCAAGTGATCTGCCCACCTCAGCCTTCCAAATTGCTAGGAGCCACTGCACCTGGCCATGAATGTGTTCTATGCCTATGGTTTTGTCATTTTGAGAATGTTTTATAGACAAAATCATAAAGTATGTGCCTCTTTGAAACTGGCTTCTTCACTAGCACAAATGCCCTGTAGATCTACTTGAAATTTTCTGTGTATGGGCAGTTCTTGTTATTGCTGGGTAGTATTCCATGTCATGAATACATAACATTGAATATACAACTATTCAACTATTAGGGACATTTTTTATATATTGTTGGCAATTACAAATAAATCTGCTGTCATCAATCCTATACAGGTTTTGTATGAATATAAGTTTTTATTTCTCTGGAATAAATACAACGAGTGCAATTGCTCAGCTGTCGTGGTGTCTGTTTAGATTTTAAGAAACTGCCAAACCATTTTTCATAGTGGTTGTACCACTTAACATTCCTACCAGCCATATATGAAAGAATTCCTTCTCATACTCTCCAGCATTTGAATTATCAAATTAGAAAAAATTTAAACCATTTAATAAGTGTGAACCAACATTGTATTGTGGCTTTCTTTGTATTTCCCTACTGGATAATTATGTTTTACACCTCTTTGTGTGCTCATTCGCCATTCACATATCATCTTCAGTAAAAGTTCTCTTTTTCTATATTTTTTATTTTTTTTAACCTTTGAGTTTTGAGAGTATTGTCTAGATAAAAGCCCTTTGTCAGATGTTTGCCAATTATTTCTTCAAGTTTGTAGTTCATATTTCTACCCTCTTACAAACATCTTTCACAAAACAATACTTACCAATTTTGACAAAGTCCAATTTATCAATTTGTGTTTTATTATTGCATTAAACATAATATAATACATATGTATTTATGTATTATGTGTCTAATAACTTTTCACCATGCTCTACATCCTGAAAATTTTCTCTTGTGTTATCTTCTAAAAGTTTTAGAACATTTTATTTTATATTAAAATTTATAATCCATTTTGAGTTAATTTTTTTTCACATGTGAAGTTTGGTCAAAGTTTACTGTTTTGTCTGTGGATGGTTAATTTTTCCAGCACCATTGTAGTCATTGTGTTTTTGAATACTTTTTAATCCCCATCCTAGTTCTCTACTCCTTCTGTGATTCAGATGTCACAAATGTTACATCTTTGTTGTAGTTCATTGTCCTTAGGGAACTGTCCTTTATATATTTTTTTCTATTTTCTTTGTGCTGTTCACACTGAAAACTTTTTATTATTCTCTCAAGTTAATTTATTATTTTCTTCATCCTCTCCATTCTTGTGGTTGAACTCATCTACTGAGTTTTTCATTTTATTACAATTTTTAGTTGTGAAATTTGCATTTTCTTTCTTTCTTTTCTTTTCTTTTTGAGATGGAGTCTCACTCTGTTGCCCCAGCCACTTTGACACAATCATAAATTCAAAAAAATCTAAATCAAACTATCATAAGTCATATATTATATGAGTTTATTTCTGGATTTTCTATCCTATTCTCTGGTTCTTTGTGTATGTTTTTATGGTAGTAAAATGTTGTTTTCATTACTATAGTTCTATAATACAATTTGCAGGCAGGTGAGGTGATGCTTCCAGCTTTGTTTTTTTTTGTGTGTGTGTGTTCAAGATTGCTTTATTTACTGAAAGTTTGTTATGATTCCATATAAATTTTATATATTTTTTTACTTCTGTTAAAAGCCATATTGGAAATTTGATAAAGATTACACCTGACTTTGTAGATCAAATTGGGTAGTGTGAACATTTTAACAATATTAATTCCTCCAATCTATTACATGAAATTTCTTTTTTACCTTCATTTCATCATTATTTGAAATATTTCTGTACACAGTGTAATTTTTTTCCTTAGTTTAATTTATTCCTGAGTATTTTATTTTATTTCTGCAGCTTTTGAAAATGGGATTGTATTCTTGACTTTTTTGCCAGCTAGCTTATTTTTGGTATGTAGACACATTACTGAATTTTGCATGTTGACTTTGAATCATGTAAATTTATTGAATTTGTTAATCAGTTCTGTAAGATTTTTGGTGGCATCTTTAGATTTTTCTATATCTAACATCCTGTCATCTATAAACATGGACAGTTTTTCTTTCTCTTTTACAATTTTGATGCCCTTTTTTTTCTTTTCTTACCTAATTGCTCTGGCTAGAAATTCCAGTATTATGTTGAATAAGAATGAAAGGAATAAGCCTCATCTTGTTTCAGTTCTTTGATAAAAAGGTAAAGGTTTATGATGACAAAAGCTGTGGGTTTGTTATATATGACCTTTGTTGTGTTGAGGTACATTCCTTCTGTACTTAATTTGTTGACAGCTTTTACTATGATGGGAAGTTGAATTTGATTAAATGTATTTTTGTGTGTCTGTTGAGATGATCATATTTTGTTTCCTTTCTATTGATACAATGTAAGGTGTTTATTGTTTTATATATGTTGAATTATCTTTGCATCCCTGATATAAATTCAACTTGATTAGTCTATTATCTTGTGGATGTATTGTTGGATTTGGTTTGCAGTAGTTCATTTCATTTCATTTTATGTATGTATGCATATATGTATGTATGTATGTATGTATGTATGTCTATGCTTATCAGGGATGTTGGCCTGTAACTTTTCTTTTTTGTCATGTCCTTGTCTGGTTTTGTGTAAGATTAATGCTCTTCATAGGATGAGTTAGGAAGAACTCCTTCCGTTTTATTTTTTGAATAGTTTCAGGAGGGTTGATATTAATTATTCTTTGTACCTTTGGTGAAATTTGACTATTAATCCATCCAGTCCTGAGTTTTTCTTTGTTGGTAGACATTTCATTACTGATTCAATCTCACTACACTTTGTCTGTTTAGGTTTTTTATTTCTTCCAGATTCAATCTAGGTAGGTTGTATGTTTTCAGAAATTTATCTAATTTCTTCATATCTCCCATAATGTGAATATATAAAATGTTTGCTTAAAGTTTGCATAAATTTTTTAGACTTTCTTTATTCTTTATTAATCTTTTTAAAAGAATTTTTGTCTGCCTAAGTTATTTCAAAAGACTTATCTTCAAGTTCAGAGATTTCTTCTTCTGTTTGATTTAGTTTGTTGTTGAAGCTCTCAATTATATTTTTATTTCATTTCTACCTGTTTCTTTTAAAAGATATCTATCTCTGCTAAATTCCCATTCAGATCATAAATTGTTTCTCTCATTTTGTTGAATTATCTATCTGTATTCTTTTGTATCTCACTGATATTTCCCAAGATGATTATTTTAATTCATTTTCTGTTGATGGTAACTTTTTGGGGAGGAGTCTGTTACTAGAAAACTGTTGTGTTCATTTGTAGGTTCATGTTTCCTAGCTTTTTATAATGTTTGTGTCTCTACATTGATACCTGCATATTTGGTGGAACAATTACCTTTTCTGATTTTATGGAGTAGCTTTTGTAGAAAAAGACTTATTTCTTTTGATGAAGATGAATCCTAGGGTTTTAGTTGGTTAGGATATGTTGGCCTTGATCCTGTTTTGACACAGTAGTGTAGTGTCTGTGCAGTTCGTCAGATATAATTCATGTTGGTGATGTTTGCGAGTACCTCAGTGGCCTAGACTTCAGGAGTCTTTGGCAGTTTTGGTGTGGGTTTGCTGGTGTTGGGCTTTCCAGATTGATTCTCCTGCTATGGAAGCATGCATTCATGTGATAGGTTGGTAAACTTAGGGACTGACACATTTATCTGGCTAAGGGTGTGAGTGTCTGGCAGTTCAGCTCACCTGGGGGATGTCTTCCCAGTTGTGCTGGGCCAGAGTCACGGCTGTTCCTGAGCCCTGCCTCTGAGCAGTAGGGGCTTGGTGTTGTATTCACTTGTGTGGACTTGCTTGAATAATTATGGGACCTCAAGTCTGAAAAAGTGCAGTGGTTACTGGCCTCTCAGAGCAGGGCACACTCCTGTTATAGTTTCAGTTTCAAGATGGCATTGTGCTGCAGCAGCTTGAGTCATGGTCATGGAGTGCACTATATGTGCTCCTACTTTGGAATAATAAAGCTGTCTGAATTTTAGGCTGCTCCCCAAACTGGCCTAAAGTTTAGTGAGGACTGTGGGATCCTTCTATTGTAGGAACTGCAGGTGTCTATGGTGGCAATGAGGGCTGGTGGGGCTTAACTTTTGCCCTCAAGAGGCAGTTCTTTCTGGCTCCATGCCAATTCTGGTAGGGTAGACAGTGTGGCAGAGGCAGAATGCCTCAATCCCTTCTCCATACTGCCATCTGGGCTTCTGTGTACCACAGGAATCTTGCCAACTTCTTGCTGCATTCCAGTGCTATCTTTAGGATACTGCAGTCACATTTTAGTTGTTTTATTTATATCTTAATGATTTTTTGTTGGAAAGATGAACATTCATCTATCTTCTGGGAAATACTAGTCAGCCATCTTACTGACATCACTCTTTTGCGTCTTTTTGATGTTCCTACAAAATACCAAAAATTATAATTGCTCAGACAAATACGTTATTACAAAATATACATTTAAATATTTATAGATACATATATTCTTTCCATAGTGATTAAATAAATATATAGTGTTTTATGCATTATAAGTATGAGATTTACATTTCATATATATATATATAACTGATCTGGATAATTAGCACATTGACACAGCCTAGAAATTTTAACAGATAGAGTTACGTGTTTATTGTTTACCTGTGAGATGCTTATTTGTACTTTGCATTTTTTTCAGCCGTATTGAGAGATCATTTGCACATTTCGTGCCTTCTGTGACATTCAAATTTAGAAAAATATGTTAAGAATAATTAACTGAATGAAACATCCAAATTTAAAAAATGTATTCATAATGCCTGTCTGCATTTGAATACATCCCACTGTGAATTATATGTGAATGAATATCTCGGAGGGCTTATTTAGAGACAAATCCCATATAAGAATAATAAAATGGTAAAGAAGTAAGACATATTTAATTACTACTATAGAAATTAAAATGCAGATAGTTCAATTAATGCAAATGATATGTAACTAAAATTTGCATTTGTTATAATTATGGTCTATTCCAAAATATTGCTTAAAGTTCCAAGTAATTATGCATGCTCAGTATTCAGGTATTTCCTATTTAATGACAAATAAAAGTTTCCTATTCATCCATGCTTTTGCATAATTCAATATACTTTATATAAAAATGTAACTTGTCAAACATTTCCATATTTATACTATCTATACTTTTGTTTGAATTGACTAAATATTTTTATTGAAATGATTAATATAGATAAAACAGCATAAAATAAACTCATAAAATTTTATTGAAAATATGAGAATCAAACACGAAATACATGTAATATAGGGATATTAAAATAAACATAGATTGTATTTTAGAACAAATAGCATGGTGTTGGCTTAGTAATAATGAATGTATGTGTATGTATAAATATATATATACACACATAAAAAATGTACATATGCATATATATGAATAATATTAATTTTCTTGCTTTAATATGAACTAAATAATAGTGAACTAATGTATTAATCCTTATTATTCAGCATTAGTATTTTGCATTCTAAATATTTCTATTAATTTTTCAGCATTAGTATTTTGCATTCTAAATATTTCTATTAATTTCAATGTTAGTAAGGAAATAAATAGATTGTTTTTACAGACATAATCTGTTTATTCCAAGGTAGCTCTTTTATATTTTGTCATATACATACAGTTGTTCAATAAGTTTTCATTAAATATTCTTCTTCTCTTAAAAGTATAAATGCCATCAAAAACATGTTGGAGTATTCATTTTTAATAAATTAACTTCTCTTTCAGTACCTAGTAGCTGATACAGAGATATTATATGTATATGAGTTTTTACTTTTGCCATGAATAGAGACTTCACTGAAAATGAAATATTTATTCCTTCTCTGAGCATTTAACTGGATTTTTACTCCATTAAAAATGCTGTTACTAATTTATTAATAATGTATCAAATCCTAAGCACTAATAATGTGTCATGTGCTAAGTTCTAATACTCATTTAATCAGCTTAGTACCTTATGGCATTAAAGGAATTCTCATTTAATATATTACAAAGTTAGCAGACATATTTTTGATATACCCTTACAAAGTATGTATTAATTTTCTATTGTTACTGTAACATATTATTCTACACTTAGTGTTTTAATACAACACATATTTATTATTTTAAAATTTTATAAGTCATAAGTTCAATACGGAACTCATGGGGTTAAAATCAAGGTGTTCTCCAGACTGGAGGCTCTAGAGAAAAATTACTTTTCTTGCCTCTTCCAGTTTCAGAGGCTTCCCATTTTCTTTGGCTTCTGGACTTCTTTAAAGCAATACTGCATCACACTGAGCCTTCTTTCATGCTCATAACCAGGAATCTTCTCAGTTTTTATTGATTTATGTGATTATTATTGTATCTTCCTGAAGAAATCTTTTCTTTGGGATAGGAGTATTACACATGTGGTATTTTGACAAAATAGGCATAAATGAAGTACTTATTATAGTTAAAATATCAACAGGGGGTAACAATGACAACTCTGCTAACTATATGCCTAGGTGCAACCTAATGACCCTGTATCTGTTTTCACAGCCCTTATGTTGTGATTCCAAGTATTTGTGAAAAACAAGAAAGCTTTTTAAAACGTTCTACTCTGTTTATTTTCAAAAGTGCATGATGATGACATTTTATTATGCAAGACAGATTGTAATTTACCAAGCAATGTAAATTACTCCCTGTTCATAGTTATTGTTTAAGTGCCGAGAAGCCTGTGAAGCATTTTAAATAATAAACCAAATATTGCAGATAAAGCAACCTTCCATTGTCTTACAGAATTATATTAAGGTGAATGACTTCAAATCAATTCAGTTAAATTCAATATAATTTTTTTTCAGTGATTATTTGAAAGACATTTGCAGGCAATACAGGTAATTAGAAATGACAATCACATGCATTTTGCCTAAGAATCAGTCTGTTGTAGACATGTTATCATAGTCTTTGAGAGCTCTAGGTAGATCATATTCTATTACTTTTCCAAGAAAAAATAAGAATTTTTGATAAATTTAAAACTAAATTTATAAATATCCCATTTGCTGACTGTCTTTTAACCTCTGTCTTTTTCTTGACTAATGTTTTTTAAAATTTGACTAATGTTAAATTTGATACATATAGGTATTATAGAGAACTCAACCTCAGAGGATCCATATAAGCTTTTTTTTCTTGTATTTTAAAATCTGAATCCTGAATAAATAAGAGCCACATATTCTACTCTGTACTGATAAGAACTGGGGATAAAACTAATTTGTTTCATGATTTGGCTTTGTTTTGGTCAAATTTAGAATATGTATCTCTATGTCCAAACATAATTGAAAATTAACCTAAATGGTTTCATTAAACAATGCCAAATTAAATTTATAAGACATAGAAAAACTTCTTA
This sequence comes from Ateles fusciceps, assembly GCA_036589455.1. NCBI lineage: Eukaryota > Metazoa > Chordata > Mammalia > Primates > Atelidae > Ateles > Ateles fusciceps. The sequence continues at coordinate 1,183,328 of JAZHEH010000589.1, forward strand.
ATTCAGTTGAGCTTTCTGTCACTAAATATCACATAAGCTCCAATGCCAGAACTATCCCAAATATCTATTCTTTCCAGCCCCCACATTCCCTCAATTGTCATTTAAACCTACTCTTTATCCTCTGTCATATTTCTTCCTTCTTCAAGTTCGAGCTTTTCCTTTCAGCACCTATTAATTTGTCCTTCTCAGTTGTGATAAAATGTGTTGATCTCCCTTCTTTCAAATGCTAGCAAAACTCTAGAATATTAACTACTGGACAGAAGAATCAGCGAGCATATATAGAAAACCTAATGTTGATATGTTATTATATGATATATTTAAGTAAATATGCAACAAATTGTCATTCTCATGGCTATTTACTAATATTTCAACTCAGGCATCACCCAAATTTTATGGAATTTATTCTGTGGTTATAAGTCTCAATGTTTGATATTGAGATGGGAGCACTGGAGTTTATCAGAACAGGTTTGATTAGACTCACCTAGATAATTTAGGCTTCTCTCCACATTTTAATGTCTGACAGATCCTTTTGGCTCATAAGGAAATATATTCACACATTTCAGAAATTTGGATATAAACATCTTGGCAAGTTGGCAGTTGAGGCAGGTACATTCTGCCTACTACTAGAATCAAACTCCACTTATGTTTAGTAAGTAAATCCTTTGTTGCTAATAAAATTTAGCAAGTAAAACCAGGGAACCATCTAGTTTACTGATTTCATATTCTTTACCAAGTTTAGATAATCAGTAGGAAAATTTTAATGAATGGCCTCTAAACTATTTAAACATTATAACTTATGCAAAAAAATAAAGTTTTGTGAAGTAACTAGGAAAAGTTGAATTACATCGTTTTTACACAGCATTTTCTGAATATATCGCTTATAATTATGTGAAATTATTTTTAATTTAAACATTATGTTTTTAATGCTTTGATGTTATTGTGATTCTGATAAAAATTGGGCATTATTCTTTTGTGAAGAGTTGTCGACTTACATATATTTCCAAACATTTAATTAGCCATCTTTTAAAATATTTTTGAGTGTTACATATTGTAAAAAAAATTATAAAGTGTGTTTTAAAAAGATAATTAGTACTTTATATTCTTTCTACTGTGATGAGAAAGTGTACTTGGTTTTTCAGCTGTGCTTTTATTAAGCATGGTTCTAGCAATAATATCTTCTTGAGTTCTTGAGGTACTGTCTCAGGAAGTCAGATTTGCTCCATTAACTCCAATACAGAAAGGAAGCTCTGAAAATGGAAGGAAAAAGAATTTTAGAAATATCAATTAAACCTTTTGAATTTTCTATTGTAACCTCAAGAAAGATTGATTTTGATCAAATTATTTAATATTAAACCTCAAAGAGAGAACATTAATGTTAATTTTTGACATCTATGTAAATGAAAGGAATTATTGTCTAAGTGACTTAATACAGTCTATTAATCCGTCGGGAAATATGGCCTTGTCCTTTCCTTAAAACATGCATATGCATAAAATAACATTTTATGGAACTGTGACAGCTTTAACTTGCATGGCTAAGTTAAAGATCAACTTGTGGTAGGCTTACTCTTCACATTTCTACTTACAGATTCCATAGAGCAGGAGCAAGTATACTTTTGAGTGTCACTGTCTGGAATGCTGTCTTTACAGATTTGCATAAGTATTCAGTCAAAAAATATTTTATACATTGCTCCTATACAAAAGGCAATGATGAGGCTTGTCAGAGAATACAGAAGTGAATTTTACATGGACTTTGGTTCCCATCTTTCTATGTCTGGATTTTACAAAATTTCTAGCAGAAGTGAAAAAATAGAAAACTAACATCCCTTTCAGTTTGTACTTCTTATCTGTCCACTCAGCCAGTTTACTTGAAATAAGTCAATTTCTTTCAAATGTCATTTCCCTTCATTCTCACAGTGTTATAATTTCTTTAAAAGGTCATACTTCTTCATACTAAGAGGCTACAGAAACAGCCATTTTGACATTAAGTCTTTATAATGTTTCATCATTATCTCTTTATTTCTTGCCATAAAGTGTATTAACAATTATGACTCATGGGTGGAAAAGACAATCATGCCAACAGTACCAATCTGAGATTACACATAATATCACATTTGTGAATCAGAGTCTTCCATATATCAGAGATATTAACCAGGATCAAGCTTAACTAAACATTTTTAAGAATATAAAAATTGCATTGTACAAATGAAAGAAGCAAGTCTGGGATCCCCAACACAGCTCCTCAGTTTCCTTCTTCTCCCATTGAACATGGTCTGATCTAAGTTTTAGATGGGTTCTTTAAATGAGATGTGTGGTCACTTCATGTAAATATAGCTACATAGATTATGAAGCACCACCATTTTAAACTCAGGTATTTATATAAGTTCTTAGATTTCTTTTTTTTTTTAAGTAATCTAGATAACCAGGCCTATTTTGTGGAAAACATTTTACCCACTGGCACTATTCTCTAAACAAACGAACAAACAAAAAATGAGGGTTTTCATGAGGTCTGTCATAAACATGTCTGCAAAGAGATTAGGAGGCATTAGCTTCCTTTATGCCCTGTTTCTCACTCACATGGAACCTCAGCATGTCTTTTTAGCCACTTATCACTGTTCTTTCAAAGAAATAATATTTCCCTAATTTGCCATTAAACACACAGAAAGCAAAACATAACAAAATAGGTTCTCAAAATATGCTCTTTTCTTTGCCTCTCATTCTATGCAGCACAATTTTGATTGGACTTTCCTATGAAAATTAACTGTGCATGTTTTCTCTCTGTGTATGCCAAATACAAACAAATTTTGCAACTCTAGGTACCTTAGAGAATGAATGCAGGTTGAACATGATGCTAGCAAAATATATTTTCCAGTGTTGAACAAACTTTTCAATGAATTACCTCCTATGTTTAAGCTTCAAATACTATCTTTATTTCTATCAACAGGAGTAATTATTTTAAATAATTTTAGTTCTATATACTTCAATGTGATAAATTTAAAAACATATTATAACTTAGTTTTACATTATTTAGAATGTTTTTCTTGCTATATTAAAAAATAGAGAAAGTATAATTTTATCTTCAGTTGAGACAGGATATTACTACTGAAAAAATACCCAGTGGCTCTTTGAATGGTCATTTACATAGTCTGCAGAATTGAACTTACTCCTGCACCAAGCACTTCATCATGTTGAATTACACTTTGTCAATTTAATAGTGTCTATTAAGTTAACTAATTTTCATGCTTATCTATAGGCATTAAAATCTTATCAGTGTGTATTTATTATTAAATAAAATAATTTAGTGTTTTACTGTTCAAACATCAAACTATGACATTTTGAAATATTATTATATAATATTTAGTATTATGAATAAGATATTAACAATAAAATATATTAATTCATATATTGTTTAATATATCTTATATTAGGAAAAATATTCTGCTGATAACTTTTTAGTGAATATATTTGTGAGATCATAATAGATTTTGTGCGTGTATTAGTTTGTTTTCACACTACTATAAAGAACTGTCTAAGTCTGGGTAATTTATGAAGAAAAAAAGATTTAATTGACTCACAGTTCCACATAGCTGAGGAGCCTCAGGAAACTTACAATCATAGTGGAAGGTGAAGGGGAAGCAAGATATGTCTTTCATGGTGGCATGAGAGAGTGAGCAAAGGGGGATGTGACACTTTCAAACCATCAAACCTGTTGAGTACTCACTCATTATCATGAATACAGCATGGGGAAACTGCCCCTGTGATCCAATCACCTCCCACCAGGATCCTCCCTGCACACATGGGGATTACAATTCAAGATGAGATTTGGGTGGGGGCAGAGAGCTAAACTATATCAGTAAGTATACATATTTGCATCTGACCCAATATATGCCTAGTGGTTGATTTATTAAATGTATATAACCATTCAATAAAATTTAATAATTTTTATGACCTAATGTTTAAAAGTTATTCAATAATCTTGTTTAAAACAATATTTACATGCTATTATAGTTTTAAAGTAAGATATTCTAGAATCAATGATCAGATTTTGGACATTTGCCTGGGGGATACATCATAACAAAACAATGTAGTCATGAAAATTTTCAGGTATATTCTTAAATTATGTGGATTGTTGCAAAATTAAAGATGAACACATGTACATTTTAGAATAAACTAGATTTAGCAGCTCATGGTTGCTTTTCAAGCAGTATTGACTGAAAGATGTAAAGATGATTATTACTTTTTTCCTTTCTAGTCCTAAATATCTATTCTAAAAGAAAAACTCATTGTACCTGTTGATCAAATCTACCGCTTTCTTAATGACAACAATATGGAGAAACTAGGTAAATATATGCACATAATTAAATTTCCTAAATTCTTAAAGAAAATTATAAATACAGAACAATTGTAAGATTATGACATCATAGGTGGTCCCTGATTCAAATTATGATTTTTGACTTTGTAATGGAGCAAAATTGATATGCATTCAGTAGAAATAATGCTTTAAGTACTCAGGCAACCACTCTGTTTTTCATTGTCAGTACAGTATTCAATAAATTACACAACATATTCAACACTTTTTATTATTAACTATGCTTTGTGTTAGATTTTTCGCCCAACTGGAGGCTAGTGTACATTCTTAAAGCACATTTAAATAGACTAGGCCAAGCTACAATGTTTTCTAGGTTAGGTGTATAAAATGAATTTTTGGCAAGTTGTTTTAAATTTATGGTGGATTTATTGGGATATAACTCCATTGTGAATTTCAGGAACATCTGTATATTTTAAAAAGTGGTTGAAGAAAATTAAGATTGGATAGTAGCTTCCTGCCAAAATGTTATAATTGTGTTGTTTTTTATTTCTAAATTTTTAAACTTACGGGGAAGGGTATAATTGCAAATGCTTCACACTGCTCTGCTATATAAATTATATTTCTCTTCTACAAGATACTCATGTCCAATTTACCAGGCAATAAGTCTTATTTAAATCACCTTTTATTATACAGAAGTCCATTATTCTTACTTTCAAATTTCATGGTATTCTTTTTTTTTAATGAGTGGGTTTAAATTGAAAAAATAGAAATCATATAGTATCTGCATTAATCTTAAACTATATTAATATATTATTCTAAAATCAACATACTACTAAAAATTCAAAAGAAGTACTTGTTTGATTTCTCAGTGTTTTATACATTTTAGTTATTTTTTTGTTATCCACCATAAGGTTTTATTTACAGTAAGATATATATATATTCTATATCTATATATCTGTCTATATGACAGGAGATCTAGTTTACATATGATTATACATGTGAGATACATAATATCTCAAAGATTTTAGCATTTTTCGTTATTGATGAATGATAATGTTCTTTTAATGTATTAAATATTGTTGAATTAATATGTTCTGTTTTGTTTAGAATAACTTTTTACTAAAATATTGAAATGAACCATTTTATAAAAATAATAATTACTTTAATAATTAAAAATTACAGAATAATGCAAATAAGCCTAGATCTCAAATCTCAGTTCTCACAGCTTAATATAATAATCACATATTAACATTATATTATGAATAGTATGTATACATGTATACACAGATACACATTATGTGTTTATATATTGAATAAGGCATTTGTATTTCTCATGGTTAAGTGGGTTTAATTATGTAACCCTGGATAAAAACATAGACTAATATAAAGTTTTTATGTGCACTTTTAAGAAGTAGTTCTTTTCTCAATTTATGTTTTAAAAGTTGAATAACATGGAAAAATTTAATACAGTAATTATAATACCAGTCTAAGAAACCCATCAAGATCTTAGTTGATTTAACATTTTATCACCTTCCCCAGAGGGGGCATGCTTCCGGTTTGAAGTCCCCATGGGACAAGAAGAACTTTTCATTTCTCCTTCATTCCCACATTATGTTTATCTGCCAGAGAATTTCTTACACCCTTAGACCTGGGATGGATAGTGTAGAGGAATACTAAGATTCTAATTGTATCCTTTCCTTCCTAGGCTGACTTCGTACCCCTTAGGGCTGATGGATATTTGTTACTGAGTTTTAGTGGATCCACGAGAGTACTGATGACTGTTGAACTGAGGCTATCATTACCTGAGTTAACTTTATTTCTGATAGTTTCTTGTGACTCTTTTCTACCATCCAACATTTCCTCTCAGCTTTTTGCTGCTGGGCTGGGATTGTTCCTTGTGCTTAGGTAGACATCATTGACAGGATTCAGTATGCCCTGATCTCAGCTTTTTATCCTGCCTGGTCCACATCTTGCTCATAGGGCAGGATAGAAGAGGTGAGGAAGCAGAAAAAATTAAAAAAAAAAAAAACAGTTATTAATGCTTTGGAAAACTCTATGAGTCCAGGAAAACTCAAAGCACCTCCTTCCAATTCCCATAGCTGAACATTTTCTGGTATGGGTTTAGCAACAATGCCCTACATGTCTCAACTACAAGAACATACCAAAAAGCATGCCAAATAAACCCATGGAAGCTTTCTTACCAGACCAACGGTGAAGAATTAGCAAACCTTCTGAAAATATTGCACAGCAAGGCAGAGGTTCCCTTTGATGTTTCTTCCTATTAGTTCAATTTTTTTTTTTTATTCTCAAAGTGATAAATGGAATCAGGAATCCAGGTATTTGGATCTCAGCATTTCCTAGTCTGCAATCACTGATCTAGCTTTGGAATTTCACATTTTAAAATCTTGGAGTCTACTGACAAAACTCAGTATTAACACCCTTAACAAATCTGTATATCATCAGCTGGGATTATCTGTACAGCTTCAAATATTATTGTATTTCATTGAAAATAAAACATAATATTTTATATTAGCACATGTAGGTTATCCCTTTTCTTTGTAACAGCTATAGAGTTTTCATTATATGAATGCATACTTACTGTATCTCCAACTAATGACAATTTAGCTTGTTTCAACCTTTAGGTCTAAAAAAACCCCTTTTAGTATTTTTATGTCTGAATTCTCAGTTTTCTAAAGTATTTTATTTTCTTAAACTAGAATCAGTGAACCAAAATTAATGTATGTTTAAATATTTTTAGTACTTTATACTATTTTTATACTGTATGTCATCAAATTATACAATCATCATCAGTATATGCCAGTGTTGAATTCCCAAATCCACCACGCACATTGTGTGTAGTCAAATAGTGGAGATTTGCCAACCTGGTGAATAATTTCTGCATAGAAATTTGGTTTTTCCTTTGAAACCTCTTGGTCGTTATTAAGTTTGAAGATGTTCTCATGATGTTTTTAAGCACTGAAAAAAGTTTAGTGAACTGTTCTCCTGAGTATTTTGTTCATTTATTTTCCCCAATAGGCAATTTTTGTAATTCTTCTTCATGTTTAGTAAAAATGTTTATGATATTAATGAGATAAAGGATTTGTTCCATACATTGCCAGTATTTTTACCAATGACATGTACTTTTTATTTTGTAAATATATGTTTTATTCTTTTGTATGTGCCAAATTTATTACTATGGGTTTAAGGTTTACCTGAAGAAGAATCTCTGAATTCCAAAATAGTATTTAAAGAACATAATAAATGTCCATAAATTATATAAATAAGAATCAAGTAAAATGTATAAATATTAAATTGTATATATGAATAGATGCATTTAACCACTAAACATACTAAAAAATAATAGTAATTATTGTATAAAATATTCCATAAAGCATTTTATTACACTGGACATCCATCTGACATAAAAATCAAAAGCAGTGGCTTTATGGAATATTGTACTAAATTAGCAACATTTAGTAAAAATACTTCATAACATAATTAATATATTTTGATGTATTTCAGCAATTTGTTATATATTTTAACTCTTATCTTCTTTTTCCAAATTTTTCTTGCAATCTCTTTGTATGTTCCATATTTATTTTTTCACTTTAAAGTTAAGAACCTTGAAAAAGTTGCCTATTTAGTACTTTTATGAAAATAATTCATTTTAAATATATTTATGGAAAAAAACTTTATGCTATTAAGATTTTCTATCAGAAAATGCTTTTCTATTTTTGGTTTATTTTGCTTAAAATCAGTATGCTTTTACCTTTAAAAAAATTATTGTTTCATTTTTTAAATTGTTTTCTTCATTTCAATTTTATTTCTACTCTGATCTTTATTATTTTTTCTACTAATTTTAGGTGTAGTTTACTCTTGCTTTTCTAATTCTTTAAAATGTATTGTTAGGCTGTTTATTTGAAGTTTCCCTTTTTTTTGATGTAGGCACTTATAGCTATAAACTTCCCTCTTAATGCTGCTTCTTCTGTATCCCATAGGTTTTCGTATATTTCCATTATCATTTGTTTCAAGAAATTTTTCAATTTCCTTCTTAATTTCTTCATTGACTCACTCATTATTTAGGAGCATATTGTGTAATTTCCATGTATTTATATAATTTCCAAAATCCCTCTTGTTTTTGATTTCTAGTTTGATTCCATTGTGGTCAGAGAAGATGCTGATACTATTTTAATTGTTTTTAATGTTTTAAGATTTGTTTTGTAACTAACGTATGACCTATCCTTGAGACTGATTCAGATAGGAAAGGAATGTGTACTCTGCAGCTCTTAGATGAAATATTCTGTGAATATCTATTAGATTAATTTGGTTTATAGTGTAGACTACTTCTGATGTTTTTTTGTTGATTTTTCTGTCTGGAAAATCTGTCCAGTGGGGTGATAAAGTCTCCAGCTATTATTGTATCAGAGCCCAACTCTCTCTTTAGCTCTAATAATATTAGCTTTATATATCTTGGCATTCCACTGTTGGGTGCATATATATTTGAAATTGTTATATCCCCTTACTGAATTGATCCCTTTGTCATCATATAGCCGCCACCACCTTAATCCCACAGGCATATGTGTTTTGATTGGAGAGTTTACTCCGTTTACATTCATTGTTATTATTAAGTAAGGACTTACTCCTGCCATATCGTCCTTTGTTCTGGTTGTTTTGTAATATTCTCTTCCTTCTTTCTTTGCTCCCTGTCTTTTTTAGTGAAAGTAATTTTTGCCTCTGATATGATTTAGTTGCTTGTTTTGTATTTTTATGTATCCATTGTATGTTTTTTATATTTTGGTTTTAGGTTACCATGAGACTTATAAGATTTAATTTGCTAAATCTTATCATACTAGCCTATAGTATTTGTTATAACATACCAAATACTATCTTATAATCTATTATTTTAACCTGATAACAACTTAACACTCTTTTTAATAAACAAGCAGAAAGAAAACTAATGAAGACTCTGCAGCCTAACATTGTCCCCTTGTTTTTTAAATTTTTGTTGTTACTATTTATATTTTATTATACTATGGCTTGAAAAGTTGTTGCAGTTATTATTTTTGATCGGTTCATTGCTTAGTCTTTCTACTTGAGATAAAACTACAACCACTCCCTGCTATAACCACTCCCTGCCTATGGCCTATTTTCACTCAAAGCTCTGGGGCTCTACAAACAGCAATGTCAAAGCCAGCCAACACTATACCCTTTTCTTCAGGGTGCTGAGGACTTGTAATACCCTGGTGAGTCCAGAGGTGCCTTCTGGGAGCCAGGGACTAGAGTCAAAAAGCTTACAAGTCTACTTGGTGTTCTATTGTGCTATGGCTGAGCTAGCCCTCAAAGCCTAAAATGCAGTTCTTCCTACTCTTTCTTACCATTTCCAATGGCAAAGGAGACATCACCCAGTGGCCACCACCACCTTAGTCCCACAGGCAGCAGTGTCAGCAAGTGATGTTCCCTAAAGGCCCAGAGCTCTGAAGACAGCTGCCGGGCCTGGGACTCGCCCTTCATGAGAATGGGCTCTGCTCTGACCCAGGCCAATCTAGAGATTCAACCCAAGAGCCAAGTCCTGGAACCAAGAACTCCAAGAACCAACTTGGTTTTTCACCCTTGTGGCTGAGGCAAGACAAAGTCCCTTTACTTTTTCTTTCGCTTTTCTCGGGCAGAAAGAGTCTCACTTCATAGCCACCACAGCTGGGAATGTGCTGAGTCTCACTTGAAACCAGCATATCTCATTGCCTCACTTAAGGCCTTCATTGTAGAGCCTGTGAATTGCTGCTGGCTACCTAGGGCTCCAGGTCACTTCAGTTAGCAGGTGATACATCCTGCTAGGACTGGGTACTTTCTTTCAAAGCAGTGGATTCCCTTCTGGTCCAGGGTATGTCTAGTCATGTACAGGAACTAGGGCATGGAATGGGGCCCTTGCGACTCGGACCAGTGTCCTATCCTGATGTGACTGAGCTGTTATCCAAAATACCAGACAAAGTACTCCCCACTTTTCCATCTCCCTTCCTCAAATGGAAGGCATGAGTCTGGGGTTAGGGGAGGAGTGATGCAAGTACTCCCTTGCATCTCTGGCTACTATCTCAGTAGGTCGTGTGCCCACTCACTCCACTGTCTCTGGGCCCATTTCAGCCCTAGGACTTACCTAGGTGTTGAAATCCTTGTGACCTAGACTGCCTTTTAAGTGTATTTGGGGCCTAGAGGTTTTTAGCCCATGGTGTCTAGGCTTGTGGGAACTCTAGCTCTGACTGCTGGGATTGGTGATTCCCTTCTGGCTAAGGTTGATTTCAATGCACTCTCCCTGGGCAAGCATGAGCTGAATTTGGTTTGGTTTTGCTTTCTGCTATAACTAAGGTAGCACTGAGTTCAATGCCTTACAATCATTGGCTCTCTCTTTCTCCCCAGGGCACATATATGCTCTCAGTAGCACACTGCAGCTGCCAGGGCATGGGAGAGGAATGGCATCTGTGATTTAAGACTGTTTTTCCTATCTCTTCAGTGCCTCTTTCAGCAATATAAAGTTAAAACCAGGTTCTGTGTGTGTGCACCTGAGTTTTGGTTCTTACAAAGGTATTTTTTGTGTTTAAATAATTGTTTAATTGGTTTATTTTCAGGGGGATACTTGGTGGAGTATTCTATTTCTCCATTTTAGTCCCCAATCCGGGATCAGCAAGTATAGTTTTAAAAGCTGTTTTCCTTTTCGTTGTCAGAAATCACTCCCACATTACAGCATTTAGGTAATATAGGTCATCAAAAAGAGTAAACAAGACAATTTTATCACTAAAGATAAGTGAAAATTATTTTATTTCAACATGTATTTGTCCATTACAAAGACATTTTCTCAGTTAATAATCATTATACAACATGTATTTGTCTATTGCAAATAGATTTTTGATTAATAATCATATAACTTTTTTTATTTTTATTAATGGTTTCATTTTCTGTGTGAAATTCTACATTTTTTTATTACTTATCCAGGAACATTCTGTTCATCGCCAATATTTTGCTAGATTAATAAACACTTAGATGAAAATATTTGTGGCCAACTCTTGATTCAGATTGCTTGCATATTTTCTTTTTCATTAGAAAGACAAACAAACAAACAAACAAAAATCCTAATAGCTTTAACAATTCAAGACAATTCCAGTTTGGTCGGGTACCAGACAGCATGGTGATAGTGCTGGTATTCTCTACGTGCATATTCAGTAACCTGCCCTGACTAATTGGTTGATTCTTCACTAGTGGGAATTTCTGAGGTAAGTCCTTCATATGACATCTTGGTGTTTTTCATTCGTTACAGTGAGTTCGAATTTTACTTGGGAAAAATACATTAAGCAAACAAAAATAAATCAGTAAAATATATTATGTTAGACAGTAATAGGAGGGATAGAAGAAAGATGAGATGTACTGTACAATGATACATATTTGATCCTTGAACAACAACCAGGAGGGTTAAAGACACAGATCTCTGTGCTCTTGAAATTCTTTGTATAATTTTGATTCCCTCCAAATTTAACTATTAACAGCCTACTGTTTATCAGAAGCCTTACTGATAACATCAAGAGTTGATTAACATATATTCTGTGTGCTATATGCATTATATTCTATATTCTTGTAATAAAGTTTGCTGTATAAAATTTTATTAAGACACTAATGAGAAAGATAAAATATATTTACTCTTTATTAAGTAAAAGTGGATCATGATCATCATAAAGGCCTTTTCCTCATTGTCTTCACATTCAGTAGGCTAAGGAGGAAAAGAAAGAGGAGATGATGTGTCTTGTGTCTCAGGGGTGGCAGAGGAGGAGATGGAAGGAGAGGCAAGAAAGGCACACTTGTTGTTAATTTTTTGTTAAGTCCCTGTATAAATGGACCCTCACAATACAAGCCTTTGTTGGTCAAGCATCAACAGTACTCTAGGAAAGGTGCAGAGAACATAAACAGAAATAAATAACATGTCATAATAACAATCCATGAGATATTATTGTAACTGGAAGAAGGGTGATATCAACATAGGTGGAGAGATAGGCTTGGATTCTAGATATATTTTCAAAGAAATTTAGTAAGATTTTCTGATGAATTATACAGAGAATGTAAGTTAAAAAAAAACTCAGATAATTAAGAATGGCTTGAGGAATTTGGCGTGTTCCTATAGAAAATAATATCTGATATTTACTAAGACGACGAAGTCTAGAAGATGAGAAGAAATTTTATGTGTGGGAAGAGAGGGTAGAGGGTAGGTCAGGAATTTCCTTTGCACATTTTAAGTTTAAAATAGTGTGAAGATGAGGCCAAAGATGAGAGGGAGTGAAGAGAGATTTTTTTATCTACCTTTACCTATCAATATAATTATGTACTTATGGGTCTTTTAAAAGCATGTGTGTATATGCTTTTAAATTACATACATGCTTTTAAAAGACACATAAGTACAGAATCATATTAGTTAGAATGATAGATACTAGTTAAGTGTTTTATTAGCTATATGTTTGGTAATAATCCACAGAAAACTAGATAAACATACACATACATACATATATACTCAATAAACATATGCACACTGCTTACAAGAAGTGCATATGAATGAATGCATATATTTTCCCTAGTTTTCTGTGGGATGCATCGAAAACATCAGGGGTGTATTACTGTTGTACTAAGATAGATCAGACTTTGGTGATTCAGATGAGTTATTTGTAATAGAAATAAAAATAAAATTCTGTGATAATAGAAATGTTTTGTTGTCTTGTTACGCTGTAAAGTGTAATAATATAAAGGATATTTGTTTTGTTAGTAAAATAAAACTTTCCTAGTTCTCCATTTTACTATTCACAAAGAAGATATCATTATTTTGATTAGGTTAATATTTTCATAGTCTTTGCAGTTAAAAGGTAGTTATTCACAATAGCCATGTATAAGAATTGTGTGTCTCTGTTGTGCTACAAAATTGTTTTTGTAAGTGCCACTCACAAGATGAGAGAAATTTATTCAACTAATTAATGGATGATATGGAAGAACGATGTGAGCACCAGCCAGGGAGAAAATTGATGGGGTGAAGAACTAAAGGACTAATAGCAAATTTATATATTTTTAAATTTGTGTGTAAAATAAAACAATTTCTCTTACTACAAAATATGTTCAGTAAAATGCACATGTCTATATAAATATTTTAGAATATATAGAGATACATAAAAAGCAAGAACTATTTTACAAGTGAAGAAAATATGAAAACAACATGTCTTTAAGGTGCAGTCATCCATTAGAACATAAAATCTTTTGTATCTTATTTATAGATTTTTATTTTATTGAAACCTTATTTATGGGCATTTAATAGATTCTCACATAAAAGGTTTAACAAATATTTGTTCCATGTATAGGTGAATTAATAAGCTACAGTGAATACATCTGTGTAGTGAAAGGAATGATGAGCAAGTTTATGAACATAAAAAAGATATGTCATTTTTCACAGTTTGTTTAAAATTCTATGTCTCTTAAATAATGTTTTTTCTTGTTATGATGAGGTTGACATGTATGTGTATAGTATGTGTAATGTCAACATTGTAAAGCGTGTTATTTAACTATCAAACTTAATAAAGAGTCTCTAGTTATATGGGAGAGGGAAGGGGACTTCAACAATCAGGTTCTGGAAACTCAATACTAAGGTTGGCATTGTAACATTTTAACATCCATCTGGTCACAGGCTTGGGTTGGTGTTCTCTGATATATTCTTAACAATACTGAGACCCTATCAAACTACTTCTGGGATTCTGAGATAGTTACATTTATTATTCTTGGACAACATACTACTGAATTGCTTCTACAATTATTGGGTAAACTCTATTATTCTTTAGCTCATGATAAAAAGTTATTGCCTTTCTAGGATTTGAACTTCCTTGATTTAAGGGCCAGATGGGACTTATTTGCCATAAAGCAAACTAAAATATGTCGAGAAAGTTTCATCTTCTAATTTATATTCATTTGATTTTTTTATGCCTCATTCTTAAACTTTAACACAGGCTATTACCTTCACACCTTTGTTTGTTTTAAATCCCAAAAAGCACTTAGACATCTGTGGATTATTTACACATTTTTAAAAATTTTGAAACAGATGCATAGATAAACAATGAGGCAGCTAAGAAACATTTTTATTGTTAAGATGAAACAATAGAACTACTATATCTCAAATGAACAGTAGAAATAAAATGTTTCTACTATCTTTCATTTAGAAGTATGTTTTCATTTTCAAATATCCAAGTGCTTTCTAATAAAGAAATTAAAGAATTGGCTCATAAGCTGTCTGAAAAGGCTTTTTGAAACATGTGCAATATGACAAACTACATATTTTAACTGCATATCAGTTCTACAGAGAAAACTATACAGATTAATATATATTTTAAAGTATATACTGTACATATTTATTGAAATCTTCACCAGATCAAGATACAAACATTATCAACATTCCTAATGCATCACTTTTCCATTGGTCAAATGCCAAAATATATCTACTATTCTAAACTCTATTACCACAGAATAATTTTGCCTGATCTATATAAACATGGAATTATGAAGTGTATACTGTATTATTTAATGCTTCTTTTACTCTATGTCACATCTATCTGTTTTGTACATTGTATGTAATGTTTGCATTTTTAGGAATTTATTGCATGTAGTTTATCTAATTTTTGTTGTACAGTTGTTCCTAGTGTTCTCTTATAATATTTTGCTTGTGTAAAGTAATTAATAATTCCTTCAGTTTTATGTGATTTTAGATATTTGTGTCTTCTTTTATTTTTCTGTTAGTTTAGCGGAAGTTTTATTGATTTTCTTCTCTTTTTTATAAATCAAGTTTTGCCTTCATTGATTTTCTCTATTATTTTCCTATTTTTTATTTATCTGAATATTAATGTTCATTACTTCCATTCTTCTTCCATTTTGGGTATAGTTTGCTTTTCTTTTCCCAATTCCTTAATGTCAATTTAGGAAAACGGGGAGCCCCCGAGAAAAAAAAAGAAAAAGAAAATTATTTATTTAATTTTTTCTTCAATTTATGGGTTTTTGTTATAAATTTTCCTCTGAGTATAATCTTCACTTTATCCCATAAGTTTTGATATACATAATGCCTTCTGGGAATTTTTCCCATTGTATTGGCCATTAACATTTGGACTCTCTTTACTTATGAAAATTTATTCATCTGGCTTGAATTCCTCCCCAGAAAATGGGATTTTCTCTTCTGGCACAAGATTAGGCTGCAAATATTCTAAACTTTTAGCTCCACTTCCCTTTTATATGTAAGGTTCTGTTTCAGATTATCCCTTTGCTCATGCATTTCACCATGCACAGTTAGAACCAGGCCAGGCTAACTCTTGAATGCTTTGCTGCTTAGAAATTTCTTCTGCCAGATACCGTAAATTATCACTCTCAAGTTCAAGGTTCCACATATCCTTAGAGTAGGGGCACAATGCCACTAGTCTCTTTGCTTAAAGCACAGTAAGAGTGACCATTACTCCAGTTCCCAGTAAGTCCCTCATCTCTATCTGAGACCATCACAGCCTGGATTTTATTGTCCATATCACTATCAGCATTTTGGTCACAATAATTTCACAAGTCTCTTGGAAGTTCAAAACTTCCTAATCTTCCTGTCTTCTTCTGAGCTCTCCAAAGTGTTCCATCCTCTGTCTGTTACCCAGTTCCAAAGTCATATCAACATTTTCAGATATCCTTATAGCAATGCCCCACTTCTCTGCTATCATTTGTCTATATTAGTTTGTTCTCACATTGCTATAAAGAATAACTTGAAATGTGGTAATTTGTAAAGAAAAGAGATTTAATTGACTCACAATTTCATAGGCGGTACAGGAAGCACGGCTGGGGGAGACCTCAAGAAACTTAGAATCATGGCAGAAGGTGAAGAGGAAGCAGGTTTGTCTTACATGGTGGGAGCAGGAGAAAGAGAGTGAAAGGGGAGTTGTTACACAGTTTTAAACAACCTGACCTTGTGAGAGCTCACTCACGATCATGAGAACAGCAAAGGGGAATCTAAAGTGAGTATCTTGTATGCATCATGTACTAGAATCAAGCCCTTTATTCATTCTGCCAATCTATGCCTTAGATTGAACAATGTAATACATTTTAATTTAAAGTAGTTGCTAATTTATGTGTTTTTTGTGCTTTGTCAAAGATCAGTTGGTTGTAAGTATTTAGCTTTATTTCTGTGGTCTCTATTTTGTTTCATTGGTCTATATATTTACTTCTATACCAGTACCGTGCTGTTTTGGTTACTATAGCCTTGCAGTATTATATAATTTGAAGTTAGGTAATGTGATGCCTCTATATTTGTTCCTTTTGCTTAGGATTGTTATGGCTATTTCAGCTCTTTTTCATTCCGTATGAATTTCAGGATTGTTCGTTATAACTATGTAAAAAAAATGATGTTAGTATTATATTAGGAATTGCATTGAATTTGTAGATTGCTTAGGGCAGTATGGTCATTTCTATGATATTGATTCTTCCAGTCCATGAGCATGAGATATATTTCCATTTGTTTATGTCAACTGTGATTCATTTCTGCAGTGTTTTGTAGTTCTTCTTGTAGAAATCTTTCACTTTTTTTGTTAGGTGTATTCCTAGATATTTTACTATTTTGTGTAGCTATTGTAAAAGAGATTGAACCGTTGACTTGATTATCAGATTTGGTCAATTTTGTTGGTGTGTAGCAGTTCTACTGATTTGTATACATCAGTTTTGTAGCCTGGGACTTTACTGAATTCATTTATCAAACTTAGGAATCTTTTGAAGGAGTTTTTAGAATCATCTAAGTGTATGATCATATTATCAGCAAATGTTTTTCTTTTTTTTAAAACATGTTTTAAGATTTTAATATTGTTTGAAATATCTAAGAGTATTTCACATTACTTCCTCAATTTGATTGTTTAGTCATCTACCCTGCAAAATCTCTAAATTCATCAACTATCCTAAGGCAAAATTATCAATATGCTTGAGATCTGCAAGTTCTTTGCCAGTATATCCTTCATCCAGTAGGAGGCTTTTGTAGGTGTAAAATCCACATTTTCATCCTACTGGTTGCCTTCAAGATGAGGAAATGTCCGCTGGGAATAAATGAGTAGATATATCACCTCTCTCAACTTCTCTTGTTATATAGTTATGCAGTTTTAATGCCTTGGGCATTTTCTGTGAATTCCAATACATTAATTTAGTTTTTCTAAGCAAGAACACTGGTCTAAAGCTAGCTACTCCAATCCACCTGAGAGTGGAATATTGATACACTTACTTAAAATGGTAAAACTAAGTGACTTCCAAGAGCATTGCTAATGGGAACTCTAGAAGTCAATTCTGGAATGCAAATAAGGTTATAGTATTTCATATTTTAGTCACTGTATACATTTTAAATATACCACAAATAAAAAGTACATGGATATGTTTTTCAATTTTTGTATGTATGTATGGGTTTCATTTATTTTTATGTGTTTTCATTAGATCACTTCAGTGAACAAATATTCAATTATCCGGAATCATTTAAACAAGCACACACTGACATACACACACACAATTTGAGACTCCTAAATTACAAAGTGAAAATTCATAAGAATCCCACTACATCTCTCCTCTTGCCAACTACACCTCTAGCAGTAACTTTTCAATGGGACTTAAGAATTTTAAAGTCAGTCATAACTTTCTTGCTGTTACTGCCACTTGGATTCCTTCTGAAGAAAATATTTCCCTGAAAATCTCCCTTTAATAATTTATTCTCTATCTCACCTCTAACCCCATTGGTAACAGGTTGGTAAATGTGTCCTATTATTTTTACACCATTATCTCTCAGTTCCTATTAATAGCTACTGGTATAAATCTTATTTAATTAGGTTATTTAAAACATCACCCCTTCTTACTGTAGCCAGTTACAAAACTTTATTTCATTACCTTTCTCAGTGCATAAATATTTCAATTACTATCTTCCATCATTCTTCCCAACACTTCTTTGCAAACTCCTGATTTTAAAGTGCAAGCAGATTATTCTTTAAATATTCTGGCCTTATTGAGACTTTTCAATTATCTGTCACTGGATGCCATTCTATTATTCACTGTACCTCAGGTTCCAAATCCCTTGATCTCATACACTGATTTCTGTCATTTTTAGAAGTTTCAAGCCTTGGCCAGGTGTGGTATCTCATATCTGTAATCCCAGCACTTTGGGAGTCTGAAGTGGAAGATACATTTGAATTTGAGACCAGCATGGGCAACATGGTGAGATCTTGTTGCTTTAAAAAAATTTTAAACATATATTATCCACTATCAGTTAGTTACTCTACTGTTTCTTATTTTATGAATATTAGCAAAAATAATTTTTAGAATCTACTAATACTAAAATTTATTGATAATAACTACTTTCCTCTCATTTTGCTCTGTCCTAATTTGTCTGCTTATCCAGCATAGATCCACCAATATATTTCATTCCTTGTATGTAAACTTTCTATTTGTTTTTCTCAATATATTTGGCTTACTTGGAAAAAAAAACCCTAAAACTTTGATTAAATCTCATTCTTTTCCTCCCTATAAGGTTTCTCTTCCTTCTTTCCTCCTGATCTTCCTTCCCTCCTTTTCCTCCTTCACTTCCTCCTTCTCATTCTTTTCTTTATCTAGCCACGTGTAAATTTTATTTAGACACTTTTAAATAAATTCTAGATTTTAAATATAAAATCTAAATTAACATAATTTTTACAGTCAGGGAAATTCTTTTTTGAAAATTTATTTATTATACTTTAAGTTTTGGGGTACATGTGCAGATCATGCAGGTTTGTTTTATAGGTATACACGTGCCATGGTGGTGGTTTGCTGCATCCATCGCCCCATCATCTACATTATGTATTTCTCCTAATAATGTCCCTCCCCCAATCCCTCCACCCTGTGCTATTCCTCCACTAGTTCCCCACCCCCCAGGCCCAAGTGTGTCATGTTGCCTTCCCTGTTCCTCCCCTTTATTCTTCTCTCTTTTCTCTCCCTGTCACTTCCTCTTCTTCTACCAACTTCTCTACTGCAGGTGATTCAAATGAGGACACACGGTGACAAAGTTCCTAGAGGTGGTTGAGTTTTAGATGACAGGTGTCAAGTGGATCAATATTCTTCTTCACATAGCTCTGATTGTTTCCCCACCACCTCCGCCAAAATGGTTCTTTGTAAAATGGAAGTACGTCCTGCTTGGATCTGAATGTCTATGAAAATGTGTTACACAAGCTTTGAGGTTAATAAAGGGCTTGAGTTGAGCTCTGACCTTTTCTGTGTATTGCTAGTTTTGGTAATTTGGGATTATTAACCCTCCCAAAACTCTTTTCTCCATTAATAAAAATGAGACTCATGTGGTGATTGCGTGGGTTAAATAATGTACTTAAAATACTTAATAATTTATATGTATCTGTTACTTCAAAATTTTAGGGTAATTTATAGTGATAAAACAGTTAAGTATCTTGATCAGGACTGGGATTAAATATAATAAAATTGCAGGCCAGGCATTGCAGTTCATGCCTGTAATTCCAGCACTTTGTGAGGCTAAGGTGGGCAGATCACCTGAGGTTAGGAGTTCAAGACCAGCCTGGCGAACATGGTAAAACCCTGTTTCTACTAAAAATTCAAAATTTTGGGGGTATGGTGGCACATGCCTGTAATTCCAGATACTCGAGAGCTGAGGCAGGACAATCGCTTGAAGCTCGGGGTAGAGGTTGCAGTGAGCCAAGATCACGCCACAGCACTCCAGCCTGTGCAACAGAGCAAGACTCTGCCTCAAAAAAAAAAAAAAAAAAAAAAAAAAAATGCATAGAACTATACACACATTCACACATACACACAAATACGCTGGTGAAATGTAAATAAGTTGTTTGAATTGGACCAGTGTCAATGTTCTTGTTACACTGTAGTCATCACCAATTTTAATGTTTTACTATAGCTGTGCAGGTTATTAATATTGGGGGAGGCTGGGTATAGTATGAAGGGGCCTCTCTGTATATTTCCTTGTAGGTTCCTGTGAATCTGTAATTCTTCACAATTCAAAGATAATAAATTAGAGTATATTTGGGGCTTTGTTTTTATTGTAGTAGTTGCAGTTGAGGGTGCTGGGGTTGTGAAAAGTGTAGAGATGTGATTTTGGTGTTTATGCTGGAGGCAAGTATTGTTTGGGTGGCCTCTGATTAAGGGTAAACTCTCCAGTCTTCCACTCTACTGAGGTGGAGAGTCTGCAAGGCCGACTGGGAAGAAACTGAAATGGGAAAAAAATTAGGGCAGGGTTTTTATTTTTGTCTGAATAGAGATTTGCTATTTAATATTTATTTTCTGCTCCTTTGAATAATGCATTAATTTATACTCAAAGCTTCCTTGTTTTTAATTTGGTACTATAGGTAAAACAGGTATTTGGGTTTTAGTTCTTGATACAATGAAATAGAGGTATCTTTTCAGAAGAGGTACAGCCACCATAAAGTAAATTAAGTGATAGAGGTGATATCATAAAGTCATTCATTGAAAATAATTGGATTTAAGTGGCATCCCTGAAATGCAAACAGGGGCATACATCAAATAAGTAATAGTTATATTCCACAGCAGAATATGATGCTTTTTATAATTACCAGTTGATAAGAACCTTAATTCAATACAAATGATGCCTTTCCAAAATCATCAAGGGCATCCTCCGTAGAAGACATCTATTTTTCAGTGGAGACACCTCTTGCTTAGGCCTTAATACATAGTTAATCACAAAGGAAAAATGTATATAAATTATTTACTTATTAAGTAGTCACTGATATTATATTTCCCATTTATGGCATTTGTGGAATATCATAACCAAGGGCCTTTTCATTTTTCAGTCAATACATTTTCCTTTACTCTTACTAAACACACTCCCATGCCTGCACTCATGGGATAAACTTAGAGCATCCTTTTATATATTCTATATTTCAATTTCCTTGAGAGTAGTTTAAGGCAAATAACATTCAAGCTATAGGTTTTATAAAAAGAATTAGGTATTAAGAATAATCATAAAGTTATTTGGCAATGGAAAAAGTGTCATATACGAAATGGCTTAGACATAATTCAACATTTAGTTATAGTACTCCTGTCCTTTAAATTTATACTGCTTTTTGCGTGTTGCTTTCTCCTAGATTTACTAAAACACATATGCAGCAGTGACAGTGACAGCTTGCAGTTGAGCAGATTGACATAAAAGCCAAATAAAAATGCTATGCAGCCCTGTGAAGGGCATATGGAGAAGACTTGGCTATGGAAATTATTTTATCTACATTAGATTTATAATTACAGAGATATTTTTCATATTCTTTAAATCTTTAACTAAAGGTATACTGAGTTAGTATGTCCAGTATACTAAACAAAAGCTATGTAATATTAAATATTTTTATATTTGTTCTAAATGCATATAATTTCCATTTCTTTAAAATGTTTCACAAAAATAATAAAATATATTACAGATCTCTAAAATAATTTAAGTTTACTAAAAAATATGTAATATGTCTAATATTAATATCTTAATATTAATACTAGATAGTAAAACAATACCCCTTTCAAATACAGTGTTCAACTATAATTGCTTTAGAACAGAAATATAAAGTTGGAAATTATTCTGGGTATATCTTAAGTCATGTAGCAACATGGGAATCCTAAGTCTAATGTTATACCTCTATAGAGAAAAGATTAAATCCTATCACCAATATAGCTGTCCAATTTAATTTCATCTTGCTCTTTATTATAAAAATTACAAATATTTTTTTGATAAGCTTTATAGGTAAACTTTGCTAAGTAAAAATTACAATATTTCTCTCCAGCATTGAACAGTTTCACTCCTTGAGAGTAAATGGGCTGGGCATGGTGGGTGGCTCACGCCTGTAATCCCAGCACATTGGGAGGCTGAGTGTAATGGATCACCAGGTCAGGAGTTCGAGACCAGTCTGGACAATATGATGAAACCCTGTCTCTACTAAAAATATAAAAATTAGTCAGGCGCGGTGGCACATACCTGTAATCCCAGCTATGTGGGAGGCTGAGGCAGGAGAATTACTTGAACCCAGGTTGTGGAGGTTGCAGTGAGCTGAGATCTTGCCACTGCATTCCAGCTTTAGTAACAGAGAAAGACTCCTTTGAGAGGGTGGGGGTGGCAGAGTGTGGAGAGCAAATGAGAGTTAAAACAAAAAGATATAGGAACTGTTTGGCTCCTGTCACACAAGTAGCTAGATGGATTTGGGTAAATGCAGCATACCAAGGATATTTGAAAATGCTTCCTTCCTTCTCCCTCTCTCCCTCCTTTCCTTCCCTTCCCTTCCCTTTCCTTTCCCTCCCTCCCATCCTTCCTTCCTTCCTTCCTTCCTTCCTTCCTTTTCTCCATTCCTCTCTTTCTTTCTTCATTTTTTTAATTGGTTAAACTAAGGTCTCAATGCATAGTTTCGATTAATATTAATTCATTTTATTCTTGACCTGTATATAATTTAAAAAGTTGAAAAAATTATTTATTGCTCATTTCTTCATTGAAATTACAGCACTGAATTGATAATTGTATACTCTATAAATTGAACATATATACACAAAAAGAATATATAAATATATACACACACATGAATATTTATAAAGAGTATTTAGAAAATGCAAATAAATAATAGAGTTAAGGAAGGGTATCTTTTATTCTATGCCTTGGAGGAAAATCCCATTTATCATTTTGTTGATATTCCTCTATTTGAATATACTTCCAAATAAAATATGCATGCCTATATTGAATCACATAATCTGTAGTTTTATTGCAAGTGTTTTAAGTTTTCATGAACAATCTTCATGTCAATAAATGAACATTAACATCACCATTTGATGGTTTTATAATTTTTCATTTCATGGCTATTTCATAAATAATTTAAGTAAAGCCCTATGTTAAAAGTTTAATATATGTTCTATCTCTTATTGTCAGCAATCCTCTAATTTAGATCCTTGTCTATGTTTTAAATTACTTTTATTCTCATAATGCTTATAAATAGTAAGCCCAGACATTTTAAATCTTCTCTTACATATTAGAAAATTACACAAAAGAAACATTCTACTAATTTACACATTTAAACAAAAGCCTTTATAATAATGACTCATTATTGTTTGATGCTAATTATCTTTAGGAAGATTGAAAAATCATATATTCAGAGTAACATGATAAAATATATTTATGTTGCATTAAAACTGAACTTAATACAAATGCAGAAAAGTCTTTATACGCAGTTTGGGCAGTTTCATCACTTTTTAGCTTTTTGTTTGGAAATATAGACTCACAAGAAGTTGGAAAAATACTTCTGTGTACCTATTTTCCCTCCTTTCCCCAATGATAACATTGAGTGTTACCATAGTACATTATCGAAAAAACAAAAAGTTGACATTTGTCAAGACAAATGGTTATATCCATTGCTGGGATCTCAGAAGTTTTGTACACAGTCACTTATTTGTGTCGTATTTTTGTGTATCTTCTGTGACATTTTATCATGTCATAGATTTATGTAAACACAATTTCATTTTGCATTATATTTTAAACACATTTTAACTATATTTTATAATATATTGAGTTAGCAATTATAATTACTTTGCCATATATATACTTTGCCAATATTTTTATGTAACTTGTATTTATATTTGTCTTTACTTTTGTAAAAAGTTGTGTTTTATTCATTTTTCTTTGTTTTTCTTTGTTCCTTTACAGTTCAAAATTTGGACAGGCAACTTATAAAAAAAACGGAAATAATAATTTCACTCTCTTATAGGCTTTCTGTACATAGATAATCCTCATATTGCCATGCAAGAGCTTAGGGCACTCAGCATATTAAATGTTATATATATTATAAGTATTCATATTTAATTAGTTCTTAGTTATGCAATAGTCTCTTTATGGGTATTTTCTTCTGTTCATTTATTCTCATTGTAATCCTAAAACCACATTTTTAGCCTTCTAAAATTTTCAAAATACATTTTATATGTTCACTAGAAATAGTGCCTTTAGTATCTCTAGACATTATAAAACATCTATGAATTTTTCTAAATATTTCATTTTCAGATTAATATTACAATTTGTATTAAAGTTTACAATATTTACAACTACATTGAGTAAAGTTCTGTTTCATCGTGAAACATGATACAATGTTCCATCACTGAAGCATCTATTATATTCCTCAATAGACTCTTGTAATTTATTGTTCATATAAATCATGATTATTACCTTCTTGAGGTTGTTTTATGCATTTGGTATTTTTGCTAAAGTTATAAATAAGATGGTGTGAATTTTATTAGTCAGGTACTCCAGAAAAATATAACAGACAGAGTATTTGTTATATTTTTGTACCATATGCATTTAATTTTTATCTATCTATCTATCTATCTGGAAAGAGAAAAGAGACAGATGTATTTATTTTAAGGAATTGACTTACTCGATTTAAAGGTGCAAGTTCAAAAGCTGCAGGGTAGGCCAGCAAGCTGAAGACTCAGGAGAGACCTGCCATCCCAATGTAAGGGCAGTTTGCTGGCAGAGTTCCTTCCTCCTCAAGGGAGGTCAATCTTTGTTCTATCAAAGTTATCAATGGATTGTATAAAACCCATCCACATTATGAACGGTATACTCTTTACTCAGTGCTCACAGATTTCAATGTTTGTCCATTCCAAAGAAAAACCTTCATGAAAACATGCAAAATAATGTTTGACCAAATGACTGGTAACTCTGGCCTAACCATATTGACATACAAAATTAACCATCACATTATGTTTTCTAAAACTGATATATATATTATGTCTCAATGATTTGCAGGACATTAGGATTTACAAGTATCCAATGATTGAATACATTTGGGAAAAGTGACAAATTAAGTTAATCTCATTCTTAAATAATATTGTAATTTCTAATGAATCTTCCCTTTCTTGTTATCATCATATCAGTTCTATTTTTCAGGACTCTTTTTATTGCAAGTTAAAGAAATCCAACTCAGATTAATGAGATAAAAAATATGTTAACCTGCTTTCCTATTGTAACCATTTTACTATCATTATGTATCCTATAGAGTCATGTTGTAATCCTCAAATATACACAGTAAAATTTATTTCTTTAAGCGATTTTTTGTTTTCTGTCTTGGGTACTGCCTATTCCAGTGATTATGTTGGCTTTAGATAGTTATATCGAGGTCAAACGATGTAACCAGCAGACTGTCTTTGTTTTTCTTTCTTTCTGCTGTATGTTCAGTCAGGCTTACTCTATGAGGTGGTAACAATTGCAGCTGACAATCTGAGTTAGAATGCTTTACGCTTAGAGAAATCTAGGAGCAAAATAATTGGTTCCCGGGGATTTTCTGATTATTATGCCTTGATTTATGTGCCCATCCCTGAAATAGTGATAACTAACAGGGGATAAATATTCTGAAAAGCTGAACTGGAAATATATTCCTAAATTTGTAGTCATTTGTACGAGAGAGAAAGGAAGGAACTGTAAAAGTTACATATATTTGAATGTGTTCCCAGCTTAACAGGAAGAAACAAACCTTCTGGTAACACAAGATATGGGAGATAAATCCAGCCAGAGTAAACAGTATGTATTACACAATCAAAGTCTTGCAGTTTATTTCTAGTACTAATAACTGTAATTTAATTCTTTTCTATTAAATTGAGTTAATATTAATAACAATGCTATTGGACATACTACCAAAAGTTTTTTGTTATTTAGGTAGTGATTTCTCTAATATACCGTGTATTAGTTGTATGTTAAATTGAGTCAGTGTTTTTTTTGTTTGCTTTGCTTTGCTTTGCTTTTACCATGTTGTAAGTTACTCTTTAATTTTTAAAGATCAGGATCAAAGTTGCAGTTTATCTGATGCTAAGGCTCTTACACTTTTACCTATTGTTATAGTTAAGTAATTAGTAAACATATCACATCAAACTTGTCACTGTCAGTATAAAAAGTAACATTTTAAATTTTTATAGATATTGTAGTTAGTAGAAAGTTGAAAATATATGAGGGTGTCTTCAAAATTTTCTTGAAAACTGTGTACTATGAAACAAACAGATTAATTTTAAATTTTTTTACACCAAAATAAATTCATATTAACTTGTTATAAAATGTCTGAACAGGATATAGTTCAAGGGCCTAAGAAAGATAAGTCATCAGTTTTTTAAACAGTCCTTAATAGAGCAACATGAATTCTGCTAAAATTGAAGTAACAACAAATACAATTTATGGTGAGTCTTGCGCAGAAGAATGGTGAAATCACTGATGCTTTATGAAAACTAATAGGGACAATGCCCCAAAGGAATTAGCAGTTTACAAATATTGACTTGTTTTAAGAAGAAACAGACAATTCACAAGGAAAAATATTAATCTTGTTTGTGTCCTAGTTGAAGAGGACTGAGGATTAACAGCAGAAACAATACCCAGTATCATAGACATCTCATCAGGTTCAGTTTAAACAATTGTGACTGAAAAAATAAGGTTGAACAAACTTTCCCTCAATGGGTGCCAAAACTGTTTCACTCAGATTAGCTGCAGATGAAAGCAGAACTTTCAATGGAATTTTTAAATAAATAGGATTGAGAGTCTGAAACATTTCTTAAAGTAATTGTAACAGAAAATAAAACATGGCTTTATCAGGACTGTCCTGGAGACAAAGCACCACAAAGTTACCAAGCAGTGGAACTTGTCCAGTCTAAGGAAAAGTGGGCCAGCCAAGAGCAAATATCAGGGCAAAAAATTTGGGGGGGTTGCCCAAAGCATTTTGCATGTAGACTTCTGGAGGGTCAAAAACAAATAGCATATGATTACGACAAGAGTGTTTTGAGAAAGTAAGCCAAAGGTTTAGCAGAAAAATGCCTGGAAAAGCTTTGCCAGTGGGTCCTTCTCTACCATGACAATACTGCTGGTCAGTCCTCTCAACAAACAAGGGTAATATTGTGAGAGTTTCAGTGGAAAATCATTAGGCATCCTCCATAAAGTCCTGATTTGGCTTCTTCCTGACTTCTTTTAGTTTCCTAATACTAAAAAATATTTCAAAGGCACCCCAATTTTCATCAGTTAAAAATGCAAAAAATTATCACTGATGTACTTAACTTTCCAAAACCCTCAGTTCTTTAGAAATAGACTAAATGGTTTGTATTTTTGCTTACAAAAGTATCTTGAATTTGGTGGAGGTTATATTGACAAAGTTTATATTTTTTATTTTAATCTTTTAATTCAATTTTTTCCACACAATTTTGAAGTGCCCTCATATATTTGTGAAGGAGATCTGTCTTTGTTCTAATATAAATTTCTCTTTATTGAAAAGTGACTGCTATAATTATGTCCATTTTCAATTTTTTGTCATATATACTTTTCTGACTGCTAGATTTTTGTGTCAATGCTTATTTATTTATGTCTGGTTGAATTTATCTATTTTTCGGCCCTATATTGCTTTACCAATTATAATTTTACTTTATATTAGTTTTGCTTTTGTTTTTAACTATTTATTTGTTTGGTTTGTTCTCTTCGATGAATTTTTAAAATTTTATTTTCAAAATTTTAGAAACAAAATTCAGAAGATTTGCCAATATTTAAAAAAATCCTATATACTCTTTAGTCAACTTGCCCTTATGTCAACATCTTGAGTAATCCTGGTAAATTTATTAAAATTTAGAAATTACAGAGACAATACTGAAAAATAAATGAGTAATTTGTAAGAGTGACTTGTTAAGTTGCACAGGTTTTGGAGATCTTGTTTATAATTTTTATTGCAAATACTAAATGTATTATTCACATAGTGAGTTTTGTCCATAATTTTATTATATTTTTAGTTTGAGAACATTGTAAGTTTATGCAGTTATAAGCAACAGCATGGAGTTCCACTGTAAATTTTCCCTAATATCTCTCTATTGTGACATATTACAAAACTAAAAAAAAAATTACAATCGAGATGTATTTATTCAACAAAATAAAATTATGAAATAAATACATGAATTGTATTAGTTTATTATGGATTTGCAAAGCCATATATAAGGGACTTTTCTTCTCAAATTTCAGAAGATTAATTTAAAATGGTTAACTCCATTTGGGTAATGCTAGGTGGTTTTTCATTAATCTTATATCATTTAATTTCTTGTGATGTGTATTTTAATGTATACATCTTTAATGTGTTATAGTGTACCTTCAAATGCTGTGATTGTACTTTACATATAACATGACAACATTACAACCGTCTATTTCCCTTTCCCATGCCTCTTTTAGTATTGTTCTCTTTGCAATAGAAATTAATTTTACAAGTGTTATAAAGTATACTTTATATTGTTATTATATTTGCTTTATTTTATTTTGTCATTATCTTTTAAGGAGAATAAAAACTCATTCTATGTTTATCTACACAATTTTTGCTTCTGGTATTCTTTTTTCCTTCATGAAAAAACCAAGCTTCTATCTAGTATTCTTTTCCTTTTCTATAAAGGGCGTCCTTTAACATTTCTTGTAGTACTCTTCTATTGGTAATTATTAACATTTCTTTTAGTACTCAATTATTGGTGATTAATTCTGTCAGCTGAATATGTCTATATGTCTTGGAAAGTGTTTATTTCATCTCACTTTTTAAAAGATATTTTATCTAGATATATAATTTTTGGTTGACAATTTTGTCCCACAACTATCTCTACCTGTTAGTGTTTTAAATATTTCAACCCACTTTTTTTTTAAACTGCATTAGTCTTTTGTGTTGTTATTAAGACATACCTTGGACTTAGTAATTTACAAACAAAAGAGATTTATTTTGGCTCACAGTTTTGGCTCACCACCATGGTGCTAGGATCTGCCTCTGGTGAGGGCTTCAAGGAGCTTACAATCATTGCAGAAGGTGAAGGCAGAGCTAATGTGTCACATGGCGAGAAAGGGAGCAAGAGGAAGAGGAGAATGTTCGGTCCCTCCTAAACAATCAGATCTTGTGTGAACTTGTACAGTGAGAGCTCACTCATTGCTGTAAGGATGGCACCAAGCCATTCATGAGAGATTCATTCCCATGATCTCTCAAGGCATTCACCTCCAACCAGCCCCCATCTCCAACACTGGGGATTATATTTAAACATGAGATTTAAAGGGGACAAATGTCCAAACCGTATTATTAGCTTATAGCATTTCTGATGAGATGTTTAGGTTCTCTGTAAGTAATTTGCCTTTTTTTTCTAGCTGTTTTTAAGACTGTCTCTTTTTCTCTACACTTCAACAATTGAATTACGTATCAACCTCAATGCGGTTTCCTTAATATTTCTTTTTATTTTCTTTTTTTTGATTTGTTAATCATTTTGAATATTGAGAGTTATGATTTTTATAAAATTTTCAAAACAGATTTTGGTCATAATTTCTACAATATTTACCTGCTCCTTTTTTCCTAATACATAATTACATGTATTTTAGACTTCCTGAATTTGCTCCGCAACTCACTGCTGCTCTGTGTACAGTTCTCCATTTTTTTCCTTTATGGGTTTTATTTGGATAGCTTCTACTGCTACATTCTCGAGTACAAGAGTCTTTTATTTTACAGTGTGTAATATGATGTTCATCTCATAAAGTGTGTTTTTCATCTTAGATCCTGCATTTCGCATCTCTTGAAATTTGACTTTGCTTGTGAAGTTGTAAATGTATTTTCCATTATGCTCATCTATTCTTCTGCCTGGTTCTGTTGACAGAAATATTACTAGTTGTAGGTCACATTTTTCTGCTTCTTTAAATGTGTTACAATTTTTTCAATAAATGCATGTTTTAAGAATTTTACATTTTGGTGTGCTGTATTTTCTTTCATGACTTTAGAAACTATTGTGCTCTCTGGTACACCGTAAAGTAACTAGGAGTTTTTGAGGCCTCTTTTTCCTTTTTTCCATTTTTTTTTTTTTAAGTAAGTATAATCAGTCTTTAGTTTAGGTCCAATTTAGCCCAACTCTTGTTGTGATAACTTCTAGTGGCTTCTACTCAATACATCATCTATTAGGTGTTTTCATGACATTATGTTGCCTGTTTCTTTCCAGTAGTATTTCCCTAGCCCCAGGTAGTTTTCTTTCTACAGCTATATATCAGCTCTGAGATAAGGACTCAGTGAGAAAGCTCTGCTGTTCCCCAGAGCTGCCTCCATCTTTCCATGCAACTCTCTTTTTTCTGGTGTTCTGCCTTGGCCATTCTAGCTGTCTTGCCTCTAGAACTCAGAAGTCTGTATCTTTTACTCAGCTAAACAAAGTTAAGCTCTAGTTTCCCTATGTCCTTTCCTGCTCTCTAGTCTAGAATATTTTTCAAGATGGTGATCCAGAGGCAATTATGAGGATCATTTGTTTATTTTTATTCTCTGAGCAGTGTTTTTTGCTTTCTAATCCATTGTCTGAAATCCAGTTTTTTCATATATTTTGTCTTTTTTAAGGTTCTTAATACAGGAGGATTAATTTGGTCTGAGTTATTTCAATATGAATAGAAGCTAAAGCCTCCATCTATTTAGCTTGTATTAAAACAAAAAAAAGAAAAACATTACATAATATTTATATTTACTACAATGCTATTATGTACTCATTATATTTATTTTAATTTTTTTCTTTATTGCCATGTTTGAGCATAACTGCGAATCTTATTCTATTTTTTAGGAAGTAGACACATAAGCTTTTGGCTATAACTATATTTGTTTCAAAGTAGCAGTTGTGCCATTTGTGTAAGTAATCAATTCTGACCCAATATTTAGAAGATAATTGATTGGCAGTGATCATAAAGAATCTTAAATCTCTTACACTTTCAGAATAAGTTTAAGTGTCAAGTCCCTGTGATGTGTGTTAGTAGAAATATTAAATGCAATCTAGCATAAACAGAACTCAGCTAGACTTGCTTATTTAATATTTTGAAGCTATATATATTTACTTCCCTAAAAGATGGGCAAGCAGATTTTAGAAAAAAGTTCTTATTAGGGAGTTTTGGTTAACAGTCAAAATTTATATATTTCATTATTCCCTAAAAGAAAATAATAAATTATATGGTGATTATTAAATAACACCAGGTCAATAATAGAAAATAACACGAAGGATTTCCTGAATCAATGCAATTTTCAACAATGTTAACCTTAGAACGATAAGAAACAGGAGAATATTAAAAAAAATCCATAACCCAACACTTATAGTTGCTCTTATAATCTTCTCTTAATTTATTCTTATTTTAACTACTCATTTCTCCTGAAACAATATAAATTTTTAATTGCTACCCAACCTATGATTTTCTCTTTTTTGTTTTATATTATATATATGATATGAAATATTTTTGGCCAGGCACAGTGGCTTATGCCTGTAATCCCAGTACTTTGGGAGGCAAAGGGGGTGGATCACAAGGTCAAGGGATCAAGATCATTCTGGCCAATATGGTGAAACCCCGTCTCTACTAAAAATACAAAAATTAGCTAGGTGTGGTGGCACATGCCTATAGTCCCAGCTACTCAGGAGGCTGAGGCTGGAGTATCACTTAAAGCTGGGACAGAGGTTGCAGTGAGCTGAGGTCCTGCCACTGTACTCCAGCCTGGTGACAGATCGAGACTCTGTCTCAAAAAAAAAAAAAAAAAAAAAAAAAAAAGAAAGAAATATTTTAACTGAATTATTTTCTTCTTAGAATCATGACTATGATTTTATTCATGCAAGTATAAATTAATATGCAGTTCTTAGAGACTGTTTTCTTAACAACAAGCGTTCTTAAATGTATACTGAAATTTTTTTTTTTTTTTGCTACTTCTGTGGGAGAGGTCCTGACTACCATTATTTTTTCTTTGCCAAAAGCTTTAAAACTATATATAAAGATATTTAATACATTAAAAATAAGACTTACGTCTCTAGTATTTTTACTCAATAATGATTTGACAGTATGTGGATTTGAAAGAAAGCTAGAAATCATAAAATCAACAGCCTTTATTTGATTAATTAGGATACTGAGTTTCAAAACCATAAATTTCACAAGAAGGTTATTGGCACTTCAATATCCATGAAATTTTATTACAATTTATTTGTAGTCTAAAACTAATTTGTTTTCTTAATTTATATTTAAAATAATGATTTGGGAGAAGCAGGTCTACAGAACAGAGTTGTTGACTTATTCCTTGATTAAATATGAAATACAAGCAGCAATAACCCATTTATCTATCACTTACTCTTTCTAAACTCTTACTCTTTATCTTTCCCTTGAAAGAGTGGCAAACAGGAAACCACTGCTAAAGAAAGGATGCTAGGGTCCAAGAAACTAAAGACAGCCTGAGTTTGAGTAGTATGGAAAGTATTCTAAACCTAGTCCCCTGTTGGCTAAGCAATGTGTTCAGACCCATGAATTGAAGAGAAATACAGTAATGGTACTCAGATATCTTGTTTAGCCTCTGTAGATTCATAGACACATTTGTTAGCTTATTTTTAATATGTTTCATTTTGTAAAGCACTACCATATTTTGTCCTTAGGTATATCTAGTAGGCAGCACAAATAGTGGAAAATGACAATACAAATGCTTTCAAACACAAATACAGAAAAATATCTTAATGTGTTAAAATAATAGAGTTTTATTATCTCACTTATGTTGACGAGTGTTAATAGAGAGGAGCCAACAATATTTATTTCCCAGGCTAAGTGTAGTCACTGATAATTTATTTTCTCTCCATCTTCTCACTCTGCCATTCTCAGCAGGTTTTTTTTTTTTCTCCATATATGGTCACTATATCTTCATATTATATTTAGGCAATTTATCTTCATATGCTAGTGTCTAGATAAGTATGAAATTTTCCCTGTCTTAACAATAATTTTTATGAACGAGAAAAACTTTCCAACAAGCTCTCTAAAACACCTCCCTTCATGTGTCAATTGGTCAGAATTGTTTCAGGATGCCTTCCATGGAAAGGCTAAGGAGACTTTTTCCAACCAGGGTAAAGGGCAGAATGGAATTCTAGTACATTCCTTGAGATATGATGCTATTTCTCTCAAGGACGGTACTAAATATAGCCAGCACTGTTTTAATACATAGGAGAGAAGTTAGTTTATTCCATAAAATGAGTGCCTTAGGGCATCTGGGTTTAATTCTCTCCCAGAACTCCAGGAGAAAAGCACTAGTTGTATGAACCATAATTCTTTCCCTGGATCTGTGATCTAGGGATGCAAACATCTTTCTTGAAGTAAATAACTGCTGGAGTAAATTGAACTTAATTGAGTTTTTACTAGAAAATAAAAAGGTAGAGAATGACTGTAGGGTAGGAAATCCCCTTTATTCAACTTTTGTTTTTTTAAAGTGCTTTGCAGTATATTATTCTGTGATGTGTCACCCAGATACCCCTTCAGGATTGAAAGAATTATTTTGGCTGCTGCTGGAAGTGCTGGCAGAAGACAGTCCTCAATTGTCAGACCTCTTTGGGGAATTGTCTCAGCTAGAAAGACTTTTCTCACTCCCTATCATGCCCTTTCGCAAAGAAGTCTGTATCTAATGACCAATTAAAGATACATAAAAGCCTTTGCCTCAATTTGGGGTAACACTGAAGGTCCATATTGGCTTCAGAGGGGGTCAGATGTAAGCTTTGCGTGGTTGCTTCACAGCCCATCTACTTCCTTTGCCCAGCCATATTTGCTTCTTTTCCCTTCCACAAGGGATGATCTCTGCAACATACCCAGATTAACCGTCTGCATGCTTGTCTGCATCTGCATCTTTGATCTGTTTTCCCAGGAGAAAAGTTAGTTTTCGATCATTTTGGATAAAAATGTCTAAATATATGAAGTAGGTCATTAACATACATACCAGAATACTGGGAAGGGGAGATAGTGGTCCCTTTAGGTGGCACTGAAGTGGGGAAGAGAAAGGCAAGTACCTGGCTAGGGCTCCACCCCCCACGGACCTAGGTGAGGACAGACACTCCTGCTTTCCTGCAAATGTTGCATTCCAAGACCACCCTGGCTCGCCTTGCCCCCATTGTGGGCCTATAAAAACCCGAGACCCTAGCTGGCAGACACATGCAGCTGGACGTCACCAGGAACACATCAGCAGAAGAAGACGCAAGTGGCTGGTCATGGAGAGCACACCACACAGGCAGGCTGGCAGGCCATCCACAGATGGAATGACACGAAGTTTGGCTGGGGCAGTAGGAGGAGAGCCAGGGCTGCCAAGCAGCCTGACTCCAGGGGGAAACCCATCTCCCTTCTGGCTCCCCCACCTGCTGAGAACTGCTTCTACTCAATAAAACCTTGCACTCATTCTCCAAGTCCATGAGTGATCAGATTCTTCCGGTACACCAAGTCAAGAAACCCTAGAATACAGAAAGCCCTCTGCCCTTGCGACGAGGTAGAGGATCTAATTGAGCTAACAGAAGCCACCTGTAGACAGCAAACTAACAGAGCACCCTGTAGCACATGCCCACTGGCATTTCAGGAGCTGTAACATTAATGTGGGTTCAGAGCCCCACAGCCTGCCTGTCTGTATGCTCCCCTAGAGGTTTGAGCAGCAGGGCACTGAAGAAGCCAGCCACACCCCCATAGAACTCTTTGCAAGGGGGACAAGGGAACCTTTCTCATTTCAACATAAAAGTTGTTTATGAAAAATGATAATTTGTGTATCTCACAAATTATTATTTGTGAGATATCTCACCTACTAATAGGCCTGACATGGCATATGAATGGAAATACACAAATATATATGTTACCTAATGCAGTGTTTTAAGTTTATATTTTATTATTTTTATTTTACTTTCAAATAAATTTGAGAATAAATTCAGATAAATTTGGGCTCTCCTTATGATCATGAAGTTTGCGTGCCAAAGCTGGAAAAATTCACATCTTAATACAAATCTCACGTTCACCATGTTATATTCCACTGCTTCCTTGTGAGAATAAAATCACCCATTTGGAGAGAATCATGATAACAACCTGACAATAATAGTTCATCACAAAAATTGTACATTTCAGATGTAAAACACATGACTCTAAATTAATTTTGAAATCCAGAATAAAGGAGTTAAATTTTTAAATTTTCTGTAACTTGCTGATTTGTGCTATGAGTTTATTTTGTAGAACTATGTGTCTCTGTGTATTTACAAATGTATCATAACATCAGTTATTTTAAAAACTAAATTTTAAATTAATTTTTAAAGAAGAGTGAGACCTAGTGTTACTAAATTTTGACAATATAAAATTTTCTGATGATAAATACCAATACATCTAATGCCAGGAAATCATTCTCAAAAACTCACTGTCATTGTGTATAATTTTCATTTTGTATCTGACAAATACATAATATGTGATGAAAATCAGCAATATATATATATATTCACACATGTATGTTAATTATCCTAGTAAGCTATACAGTGAAATAGTGTAGCATAAATAAAAGGAGAGATATTATAAAATTATCTTTCACTGGATTTTCTATAAGAATGAAAGTTAAAAAAATATAAATAAAATACATAAGGATTATGTTAATTTGAGGAACTTTACAGTAGGAGTATAACATTTAAGTTTTAATTAGTAAGAGGTAGGTAGATGCTATATTTCAACGTGTGAGTATCTGCCAATTTTATAGACTAATTTATAAATGGAGACGAGAATTTCTTGTTATAGGAGTAGGCTTAATAATCAAGCAAAAAACACAATATAGTAACTGGTTTATTGGATAATTTATGAAGTATAGTAATTTATTAGAAGGTTTAAAACATTTTGGTGCAGATATACAAGGCATAGAACTCAGAGGCCAGCTGTTTTCAGGTCTTAATAAAAGCTTGTCATCTTTGTTGAATGGATTCAATACACATATGCTTTGGTCATTTCCTGGTGTCAGACACTTTCAATGATTTAACCTGAGCTTCTTTTATTAAACATCTCATATCCGTTACTTGATTCCTTAACTTTATACTACCAAAATCTGCATAGTATTATTGCATATATATTGATGGTAGCACAGATTTCCCTGTCCCTTTCACCACTCTTTATTTTTTTATTTTTAAATTTTTATTTTATTTTAATTCAGGGGATACATATACAAGTTTGTTATATGATTATATTGCATAATGCTGAAGTTTGGAATTCTAGTGAACCTATCACCCAGAGTGAACATAAAATCCAAAAGGTAGTTTTTCAACCAATTCTCCTCCCATCCTCACCTCCTAAGATAATTCTGAAAGTTTTAAAATATAAAAAAAGTTTTTAACAACTACAAGTTTTTAGCGAATCAAAAGCTACAAATGCTACTTAATCAAAACATTTTTAAAAATATTAAATACCCTGCAGCAGCAGGCATCCTTTGTGTTTCAAACCTGATTACTCCTGACTCCCCTGTCAATTTAGTTATGACAAGTTTCTTCAAATCACTGTTCATCGAATTTTTGTTTCATCCCTTAATATCAAGTGATTTTTCTCAAGAGTACTACATTTCTATTAATCAAATATTTGATTCTGGTTTTCTTAAGTATAAGAAAGGAATAAACTTATTCATATACAGCTCCAAAATGACCTCAACAATTCATCTTCTCTTCTACACATATATCCAATGAATTCTCTATTAACCTGTAATTGTTACATATTACTTTGTGAAAAGAAACAGAACAAAATAAAAACCATTTATTGATTCCTTCTAGATTTTCTGCTTTCATAAATAGACTATAAGCTGGTTGAGAGTCTTTTATTACTCTATTCCCCCAGTTCCCATCATTAAGATAGGGTCGGATCTTCTTTCCACTTCCATTCTCTCTGACCTTCTCAAACCTTAAAATAGCTAACATTTTTTAAATGAAATGAAAAACACATTCAAAGTATGCCATGGAAATCAATATATTTTGGTAGAAAGAACTAAATGTATAAAGTGTATTTTCTTCTCTGATGCATTTTCCAACTCCACAGGAATTGTGTTGGCAGGAAAAAGCCAGGACCCTGGAGTATGGGGTGGGGTGAGATGGTGAGGGGTGTGGAAGAGAGGATAGTGGAAAACAAAGAAATGAATATTGAAGTTTTGTATTGTTATTTGTTTAATTCTAAAAGTGAACTGGGCCTGGGAAGTTTTCTGGCTTTAAGGAGCGTAACATATTATCCAGTATATATAAGGACAGGAATTCAAGTTAAATGAATGGTTTTGCTCTAAATCCCTGAAGTGGCAACAGGGATTCATATGTTCATATGATGTTCATATAAGAGTAATTGCATTTCAAATCTGGAAACGTTCTTTTACACTGTTCTTCCCCTTTTCTAATTCAACCTTGATAGGACACACGTCGGAACAAATTATATTGTCTTAAACACAGGAAATGCTCATTTGTAGTATTCTCACATTGTTGCTTCCTAGCACATCATGATATACATATATGGAACTCATAATACCTTCTTCATCCCTTCCACCTATACATAAAAATGTGACATAGCAGTATAAACCCTCCAACTAAATGACTTTTGCAGCCCCACATTTTTCATTCCATATGTTTATTTTGCTTCACCCTATTTTACCTTTTTTCTACTGTGTTTTCTGGTTCTTTTTATGACTCTCTATCAGTTCTTTTACATTTAACAACTTATTCTTCAAACATGAATCATGCATATTTTAACTTCAATTCATGAGTGGAAATATTTATTAAACTATATAAACATGCTATGTGAGAATATACATACACATATGTAGAACATACACACCATGGCATACTATGCAGTTGTAAAAAGTAACAAGATCATGTCCTTTGCAGGGACATGGATAGAGTTGGAAGCCATTATCTCCAGCAAACTAATGCAGGAACAGAAAACCAAGTACTGCATGTTCTCATGTATAAGTGAGAGCTAAATGATGGGAACACATAAACACATGCGGGCAAACAACACATGCTGGCATCTGTCAGAGAGGGGTGGTGGGAAAGAGAGAGAATATCAGGAAGAATAGCTAATAGATGCTGGTCTAAATACCTAGCTGATGGGCTGACTGTGTAGCAAACCACTATGATGCACCTTTACCTGTGTATTAATAACAAACCTGCGCATCCAGCACATGTACCCCTGAACTTAAAATAACAGTTGAAAAACATTTTTAAAAAGAGTAAATGAACATTTGGAACATAGTACATTTGCCAGTTTCCGTCTCTTCATTTATAATATTGCATCCCAAGTAATTTCCATCTGTAAAATTCATATTCAATTTCTAAAGGCTAATTCAAATGATACTTCCTCTATTATTCTCCCTATCCCTCACCTAGAAGCAATTTTTTTTTTCTCTCCCTGAACATGAATTGTGCCTTTTTCAGGGAGGAAAACAATCATAGCTTCCTTACACCAACCTCAATCATATCTTCCTTATGTCAACCTCAAAGTCAAAAAAGCTTACCTTTATAATTTCTAGAAAATTTAGCATGATTCCTAGCATATTGTAAATCATAAATATATACTTTCTAAATATATAAATGCGATATGTACATATTATTCTTCTAAATAATTATTTCTATGATTGTCACATACACATTTTGCATATTTTCCATTGAATATAATTAATACAACTCTGATTCCTAAATGCTATCAGTTAACGTATAAGATAAGCAATATTGTTTGTAAGTTACAGTGGAAAGTGAGTGAGAACACTGTTATTTGATCACTCCTATAACAAGGACACCAGTTACTTTCTGTTGGAAGTTTGGTATATGCCAGCAATTTTCTGTGTGCTTAAATGCCTTATATACTTAAATTCTCATCAAACCCTTTGAAGTTCAGCTATTTCTCATGTGAGAAAATAGATGAAGAAATATCAAATAATTTGCCTAAAGTTGCAAATTCAAAATATAAAAACAACAGAAACACACATGCACTAACCAAAATCTCTTTTAGACTCGATGCTATACTGCAAAGTGATATTTGAGAAATCTCTAGATATAAAATAATTCAATTTTATAATATGGAAAATACATTTAATTATTCTTTTTCACCACGTATTTCACCCAATTCCTTAAGCCACGTAAATGTCAGGTGAGCCTCCCTGTCCTTGATTTGAATTCCACAATTCTATAAACTTTAGAAATGTAAGCACTTTCAAATATCCCTAAAAATGTTTACAAAAGTTGAAATTTAATTAAGAGATGCTTATTTCATTTATAGTCTTTCTTCCCTTTGGGTTTCTGCTTCCATTCCATTTGTAGTGCCTTTTGAAAAAAAGTTAGCCTAACATGAGATCACACATATACAAACACATTTACACACACACACACAAATTAAAATTATTAATATTCTGAAAAAATTTCCCATAAGCATTAATGCATTATTTTTAAGTGACTATTGAAAAATGCCATTGGAGACAACAGCAGAAATAACTATTCCTCAACTAGCATTATCTGTTTTTTGGATCCCATCTCATATCCTTCATCCTACCATCTTTGCTCCCTGCATCCCATTCTTCTTTAGAATAGAAAAAAAAATTTAGAACTTCTAGTATAGATGTTAAAATAATACAGTTATTACACATAGTTTTAATTATCTTCTCTAACATACTAGTTAACTAGGAAATACCAGCAAAAGAAAATATAATTAACATGTCTTATCAACTGTATTATTGGAATTAACAAAGTACAGGTGTAAAACTACTTTCAATGGTTGCATTTTTCTCTAAACTTGATTGAAGTTAATAAAATTGCTATTAGTTCAACACTTTTCATAATGCCTGATGTTTGACATAGTTATTAGGGTAAGTGTACATAGTAAGAGCTTCAGAATAATATAACTAATATATAGCCTAATTCTTCATATAGTTTAGTAATTTGAAACAAGGTGAGTATGTTTTCAGTGAAATTCAAAATATTATCTTTCAGTGTCTATTTTTCCCATCTGTATGGCCATGTGTACCCAGTATAGAGGAAGTGAAGGGGAAGAATTGAAAAAACTATTATAACTGTTGGTTGGATACTGTGCTTACTACCTAGATGATGAGATCAATTGTACCCCAAACCCCAGAATCACGCAATGCACCTGCTCATGTACCTCTTGAATCTAAAATAAAAGTTAAATTTTAATAAGTAAATCAATTAAATTAAATGATGGGATAATTTTTAAAAATTGTCTTTCAAAAATCTATAGCTTTCAGAAAAGGTCAGGGAATTTAAATCTTGTTTTATTGTTTACTGACAAATCTTATTCTTAATTTTTTAGCAATATTGGTAATATCATAGTGAAATATCAAATATTTTTAAACATATGAAATGAATAGATAACTTGCCACATATAACCAAGATTCAAATTTATTTTCAATGAAGTCTTCTTACTTTTTTATCCTAAAAGAACCAGATTATGTCTGTATGTGCATTTGTGTTTCGTATGTGCGTGTGTGTGTGTTTTTAAATGCACAATCACAAACCTTGTTAAATGCCTGAAAAAATATGAATGCAGTTATAACCCTAAATTTCCTAACTCAGTTTATCTCTAGTTCTTGTAGAATTCCAGTCTTCTGAAGAATGTGATAAAAATTTACTTTGACATCACCAGACGTTTTGCCCAACATAATCATTAGTATTACCCTGGTGTCCCTCTCTTGCCCTGCTCACCGTCACCTCTCCTTAAAATGTCCACTCCTAGCAAAGCTAATTGTGGTTTTCTGTTCTATGTCATTGTTGTGGCTGTCTATATAAGAACATGCTTGGTAAGAACAAATCTTTGTCTGCTTTTGAAGAACTACAATAAAAATTTACCCAAAGATAATATGACAGAAACTTCTTTGAAAAGAGAAAGAATTCCTACCTGCCCTCTCTTTTAGCGTGTCTCCTTTATAATGCAATAGGCCCAGTAAAGACCTGGACTTTTTATTTTACAGTGCAACATTGCAGGTCTTCTGACACTTGGAACTAGCAACACGTACCTCTGAAATTAACTTATGTTTCTCTCAGAGTGTAAAGGAGGTAATCAGGAGGCATAGCCATTTGTATCTCAAGTAGATGTAGGTAACCCCCCATATAGGTACCGAGGAGGGAGAGCTAAGCAGAATCCTGGCACAATCCATGCCTGAAGAACATCTCAGTTTATAGCATTACTACTCAGTTATTTCCTTTTATATAATCTTCCCTATATAATCACATATTAGTTCATAGAATGAATGCCTAAAGAATATCTTACCACTCAGTTATTTCCCTATATATATGTATATATAACTATATCTTAGTTCATATCAGAGGAATGCTAGAGTAGATACAGTACAGAGCATGAATTAAGGAATAAGCAGCTTATAGTCAGAGGAATGTCTGGAGCAGACACAGTACAGCGTATGATTTAAGAGAAAAATAGTTATACCAGGACAAGAATCCATGGCCCAGGTGGCAGGGTTCAGTATTGTAAAGATACCTGCTGTATGGCAGACTTGGGGCAAGAGCCAGTCCTCCTGATAAAAGAGTTGTAGGACCTTGCTCCAGTTCTTGTGGAAGGCTGCCCTCAGACCGTCAATCCCTCGAGCATCTGAGAGCTCAAAACCCCTCCGGATAATCGCACCTTTGTGACTGTGAACTTTATCAGCTCTTGCTACTGTGCCGTGCTCAAAAAGCATTCTCCTATAGAACTCATTGGAAGCTGCCAGCAGGTGGTGGTAGACTCTGACAGCTCTGTCACTGCTGTGTGACTTAAGTATCCCCCCTATAAATTTTCTTAGTAGTAGCATGCTCACAGATAGAGGTATAGCACCCTGCACCCTCTTCACTGCACACGGCCCCCTTCCTCGTCTTGATGACCTAATGGGAATGGACCCCTCGCTGCACACTGTCCACCTCCTAGCCTAGATGACCTAATGGGGGGTAGACCTCTTGTTTTATTGCTCACGACCCTATCGCTATCCTTAAAGATGACTTCACTCACTACCCTGTCCCCTAACCTATACACAATAAATAGAGACGTTTCTGAACATTCGGAGACTGCCTGACTCCACTTACAGGTGGTGTGGCACCCCTGAGCCCAGCTGCATTTTCCTTGTACTTCTGTGTCCTGTCTCTTTATTTCTCGGATCCTGTGCCTCAGCAGAGCATAAGGGACACCCCACGACCCTGTGGGCCCCTTGGCCCTACAGTAGATAGAAATTTTAATTGTTCTTTCTATTATTTTACTGTATATCTTTGTGTAAAACACTGACCAGACTTCATGGTCACTTTATGTCACCTCAAATGAATACACCAATATTAATTGTTTCTTTTCTCTTTACTACATTAATCGGGAAGAGTCTTTTGCTGGCAAGATTATTTCCTGAACCTGCATTACTCAGGAATAAGAATACCTAGTAATCTTTCTCATAGTCAATTTCTCCATGAAAATAAATCACTTTTCTAAATTTCTTCACTCATCCAGGATTGTACCATTATCTCCACATTTTTCCCAACATATTCATCTAAGAGAGAGAAAAAAATCTGTAATTTTGGGGAGGTTTGACCATGAAATGCTATGACTTTCCTGTAAATATTATATATCATTTGAATTATGTTGAATAAGACTGCCACTCAACACGTAATACTCCAGGTGTTAAAAAGGCCTCTGCCTTAGGCATTTGTATTATAGTGAGGTAATTGTTTAGTGTTAAATCATCTCTATTTATCTGATTATCGGTAAGTCTGATCTATTGTTTCCTTGAAAATGAACCCCATCGTTCTATTAATGTTAAGAACATGCACAGACCATTCAAGTGGTATGGTTTGATCTTTTAACTTTGGATTTCCCAGTGCCCAGATGTAGATTTCACCACTTTTCCATCCTGACTGAGATTTCAGTGTTGAGGATTACATCAATATGGTTTCAGTCTAAACACCATCATCTATGAGCTGTGAGTAAAACGAATTAAAATTTTTATGATTCAGTAAATTTACCTGCATAAAAGGAGATATTACTGGTATCTAATACACATGGTTGTGGCAAAGATTAACTGGTAAGATGCAAGTGGGTCACATGGAATAGTCTCAGAAATAATTCTCAATTTATAGCAGTTAGTACCATCTCAATCATTCTTGTCATCGTTATGTGACACGGTAATTGCCCTATAAACTGCATACCTCGACCATACCTCAGCTTTCCGTTGAAACTGCTCTCTGTAACCCTAATGTGACAGGCTAGCAGTCCAGACCCACACCATCTTGACCCCTGCTACTTGTAATAAGTAACTAAGTTCTGTAATTTCCAGCCTACCCAGACAATGTGTAAACTAATGCTTATCTTGACTTCTGTGAACCACTTAAGTAACAATTGTAATGTCCAAAGTCCCCTGGCCCTCGGAATGTCCGAAACCCCTCACCCTCATCTCTGCCCAGGAGGTGATTTATGGATTGCCCAAAGTCCCTGGCCCTTGGAATGTCTGAAGTCCCTCACCCCCACCCCCACCCCACACCCCTACCCCTCCCCCTCCCCCTCACCCCCGAGGTGGAGGTGGTTTACTGGCATAAAAGGTCTTGACAACCTCCTTTCAGGGCCACGCGTTGGAGAGACGCGTGTCCTCCGTGGCCACCAGTAACAAAGACACTGCAATTTGGCATACTTTTTTTCTTGGCGTTGACTTTCTATGCTCGCTCCAGTACAACAGTTAGTTCCAGTAGCAAATTTAAGTGATTTCCATGAGAATATGGCCAGACTACTTCAGGAAAAGTAAGATTATGCCATATATATTTACCTGTTGGTATTAAAAGTAATAATGTAACATGTACATAACTTTATTATAGTTAAGTACCGCAGAATAAATGTAAAAATAGAGTGTATTTTATACTTGATGTATGACAGTACTTCATTCTACAGCAATTAAAGTAGTGATACATACCAATATTTATGTATATTCACATTTCATAAAAGAATAAGAATTTTCTCAAATGGACAGCTTTTTCTTTTTAATACAATCAATACATTTTATTATAAATATTTAACTGGTTTAAAATATATGCTAAGAAAAAATGTATGCAATGAAAGTGGAAATGCATAACTTATTTAATTTATTTGAATCGCAGTCTCTTTGGTAAAATGGACTAGTACGTAGGACTATAATGTTAATTAGCCTTTATAAAAACTAGGGTCCCCAAAGAATAACTAAAAAACAGAGAAATGGTGCACAACATATTCTAAGCTATCAGCTTCAATATTTCCCTTTATATTTTGACAAGAACACAGTCCCAGTTGTATTATTATTTATTTAGCTGTCTTATTCCTAAAAAAATAATTTGAAAAGATTAAGAATGGAGCTCCACTTCATTATCATCAACCAGACACTCCTGCTCCCTCGTGTCCTTTCCTCTAATGCTGGTGCTTTAATATGCAAAATGACTTCTCTTTAAACAATTGTCATGCCTACTCAGGCACTTTCTAATACATATTCTCCAATTGCAAATTACTTGCTATAAAAATGTAAGTTTACTTTCTCCCTCTTCTCCCCATCATACGTGATCCTAAAATAGTAAAAAAATTTTTTAAGCAAATACAGTAGAACGAAGGCCAACATAAATCAATTGTAAAATGAATTATTTAAATT
The DNA here is from genome assembly GCA_036589455.1 of Ateles fusciceps. Taxonomy (NCBI): domain Eukaryota; kingdom Metazoa; phylum Chordata; class Mammalia; order Primates; family Atelidae; genus Ateles; species Ateles fusciceps. The sequence goes on from JAZHEH010000589.1 coordinate 1,228,094, forward strand.
CATTTTTTAATTTAAATAATTTTTAATTTCTCTTTGGGAAGAGAAATTTTATTTAATTTATTTGATATATGCTACCAGAAAAGTCAACTAAATATAACAATAAAGTAAAAATTTTAAGCTTTAAAGAAAAATTGAAGCAAAATGCATTATTATGAAGAAGTAAAAGGACTTATTAGGTAAACATCATGGCTCAATACAGTACATCACCAAGAAGATAAAAGAAGTAACAAAAAATGCCTGCTGGTAGTATTTATATAAACTATTATACACTGCACTGATTTTGTAAATGAGAATATAAATTCAGAGAGGTTAAGTAATCTGTCCAAATCTTTCCTCAAACAGAATGAAAGATCTGAAGCAATTCCCTTGGCATGCATAATCTATTCAATGTAGGAAGCATTTTTATTCTTTACATAAATACTCTATTTTGAATGGTATCAGAATTACATATCAGCTTTTGATATCTGAACACTCAAAATATAACTATCACTATTATTTTCCAGTTTGAGGTTATTATTCTCTTATGTTTATCATGCACTATATGAGTGTTCCATTCTGAAAATATAGTTTTTATTCTCATAAACTTAGAAAGTATTTCAAAATAGTTTTTAAAATATTTACTAATAACTTTTTCTTGCTATTTAAGCAAATACATTATTACTTTTAATACCAACAGGTATTATCTTACTTTTCCTGAAGTAGGCTGGCCATATTCTCATGGAAATCACTTAAATTTGCTACTGGAACTAACTGTTGTACTGGAGTGAGCATAGAAAGTCAACGCCAAGAAAAAGTATGCCAAATTAGCTCAGCTCTGGCAACCAATATTATTCTGAAATGCCTAACTAACTAAAAGTAGAAAGAAAATATTTTAAGCAAGAAAATATCAGTAGAATATACAACTAACACCAACTAAAATAGAACCTAATTCCTTTTCATGACGTGAAATTATGCTGTTTCATCTTTACTGAATGGTTTCGTGTAATTCTCTTTTTTAGTTCTAATAACTTTGGATTTGAGCTTATACGGCACATCTTTTTATAGCTTAAATAGAACTCTCTAAATATGATTTCAATCTGCATGCCTATGTTATCTTAAAGAACCAATTGCTTTTCCTAGAAAAGGCAAACTTTTAGATGAAGGAAAATATAGATAGAAAGCCCTGACTTCCACATTTAAATAATCATTCTCTTCTAAACACTGAATCCACTGAGTCCGCTGATTCAGAATGGATAAACTAAATCTTCTGTAGTTCTGCAAAGTCCTAGAAGAACAAATTCATTAGCAAAACTCAGGCATTTTTTTTAATTACGTGGCTTTTTATCTCCTAGATATCATTGCATAAATTTGAGCTCTGCTTCCATTGTTCTGTCACCTGATAATACTCTTATTAATATTTTAATATCACTCTTAACACTGATTATATTTTGTCACCCATAATTTTACTAACTAATTTTTACTGCTTAAAATACAAAAAAAAAGGCATCTTAAAAATACAAGAGCATTTTAATTAAAAAGCTTGAATATGTTATGTAATTAGGTCTTCCTTTGATTTTTTAAAATGTAATGCTTGATTCAAACACCAACATACATTAATTCTCCTCAAGTGGTCTCACCTATTTATTCATGTTTCTCTGACTTTTCATCTCCATCCTTGTCTCTGATACTAACTCTTAAAATGTGCATGACGTTCTTATGTTGTTTGGATATCCTCAAATGTTGTGCTAACATGGCTGCTGCTATGGTAAAAATAGGAAAGTGGTAAACCTTATGACAAAGCCTGTGTTTTAGGATAAAATGTATCCAAAGGAATTGAGTCACTATGAAATTCAGAAACCCAGACTGGGTAATATTAGATGTAGTGTTTATATTGTGCTAAGTTCATAAGAACAGTTGACATTTTTTGCATTTTATTATTTATATTTATTTGTCTACTCTGGCATTAAACCTGATTCTGCATGAATTTACTGTGATGTTTTAATTACAGGACATGTTTCTTTTTATTATTCTTCATTTAAAAACAGTTTTTGACTCTTTTATTATACCTGTTCATTCAGATAAAGTTAATAATATTTTCATAAATTTCAGAAACATATCATTGAAATTTTATTAGTGATTTAAAATAAAAATTTATGGATTACCAAGGAAGATAATAGGTTTTACATGTAATTGATTAGTCTGTTTCTCCAATTATTTTCAGATTACTCTTTCAGTACTAAGGAAAATATTGCCTATTTTTATAAAAGTTATGAAGGTGTATTATATTTTAATTTCAAATATTTCCTAAGTATGATCAATGGAGATGCACAGAAAGCAGCATTTTATTAACATTATAAAATGTAAATATTAACTGTTAGGTAATACAATTAGGTGAAGACTAAAAATATTAATATTGGATTATGAATTTGTAGATTTTAATTATCTGATTTTGTGGTACTCTTGTGTTTTGTATGATCCTAATATTTTCTGTTATTTTTTTCCCCCATTTGGTATGGTTTGGCTCTGTCCCCATGCAGATCTCATCTTAATTTGTAGTTCCCATAATCCCCACGTGTCATGGGACGGTCCCAGTGGGGCTAATTTAATCATGGAGGCAGTTGCCCTCATCCTGTTCTCTTGATAGTGAATGAATTTTCATGAGATCTAATGGTTTTATAAGGGGATTTTCCCTCTTTTGCTTGACATGTGAAGGACATGTTTGCTTCACCTTCCACCATGATTGTAAGTTTCCTGAGGCTTCTCTAGTCATCCTGAACATGAGTGAATTAAAGGTCTTTCCTTTATAAATTACCCAGTCTTGGATATGTATTTATTAGCAGAGTGAGAACAGACTAATATACCTTCTTAGTTCCAAAGGATGCTCTATATAGCTTTTAGTCTTTTTCTCTCTCTCAAAAGCTATGCATTTTGTCTTTCACAGAGCTTTCATATTTTTTTCATAGTGGCTGTAGTAATTTACATTTCCACCAGCAGTGTATGAGTATACCCTTTTCTTCAAATCCCTGACAGTAACTGTTTTTTTGTTTGTTTGTTTTTGTTTGTTTGTTTTTATCTTTTTAGTAGCCACTTTAATTGGGATAAGATGATATTTTATTGTGGTTTGGGTTTGTGTTGCCCTGATAATTAGTGATATTGAGCATTTTTTTCATCTACCTGTTCATAAATTTCATGTATTCTTTTGTGAAATGTCTTTTCAAATCCTTTGTCTGTATTTAATCAGGTTATTTTATTTTATTTTCAACCATTCAGTTGTTTGAGTTTCTTATATATTCTCTTTACTAATTCCTCATTGGATGGATAGCTTGCTAATATTTTTTTCTCTTTCTACAGGTTGTTTCTTTAACCTGTGGATTGTTATCTATGCTATGTGAAAGCTTTTTAGCTTGATTTAATCTAATTTTTCTATTTTTGGTTTTGTTGACTGCGCTTTTGGATGTCTTACTCAAAAAATTATTTGCACAGATCAATGCTCTGAAGCATTTCACCAAAATTTTCTCCTAGTAGTTTCATAGTTTCAGACCATACATTCAAGTCTTCAATCCCTTATGAATTGATTTTTGTGTTTGGTGAGAAACAGGAATGCAGTTTTATTCTTCTGCATATGGATATACAGTTTTATCAGCACCGTTTATTAAAGGGACTGTCCTTTCCTCCAATGTATGTTCTTGGCGGCTTTATTGAAAATAGGTTGTCTGTCAATGTGTAGATTTTGTCTGGGTTCTAAATTCTGATCCACTGGTCTAAGTTTCTCTTTTATGTCAGTACTATGCTGTTTTGGTTACTATAGCTTTGTAGCATACTTTTAATTCAAGTACTGTGATGTTTCCAATTTGATTCTTTTTTGCTCAGGATTGCTTTGTCTAGTTGGAGTCTTTTGCAGTATTATACAAATTTTACTTATTTTTCTATTATTGTGAAAAATGCATTGCTATTTTGAGAGCGATTTCATTGATTCCCTATATTACTTTGGCTAGTATGTACATTTTAATGATATTAATTTACCAAGTATTTTTTAACATATATTTAAATAATTTTGTGGTTTTTGTCCTTGATTTTTTTGAAGTGATGTACCACATTTATTGATTTTCATATGCTAAATTATTCCTGCATACATAAGATGAATCCCACTTCATCATGCTAAATTATATTTTCTATGTGGCATTGGATTCAGTTTGCTAGTTTTTTTTTTTTTTTTTTTTTTGAAAAAAATTGCAGCTATGTTGATGAGAGGTACTTGCCTGTAGTTTTCTTTGTTGTTCTTGTTGTGTCCTTGTCTGACTTTAGTATCAGGGTAATGCTGGTCTTGTAGAATAGGTTTGGAAATATTACATCTTCTTTTTTTTATTATAATTAGTATTAATTCTTTTTAAATGTTTGGTACAATTCAGCAGTAAATGTACCAGGTCCTAAACTTTGTTGATGGCAGGGTTTTCATTACTGCTTGATCTTGTTACTCATTATTGGAGAATAAAATGAAACTCTGCAGGTTTTTTGCTTCTTCATGGTTCAATCTTGGTAGATTGTATGTGTTCAGAAATTTATGGACTTCTAGATTTTCCAGCTTGTGAGCATATAATTTATAACAGTGTCTAATTATTCTGTGTATTTCTGTGGTATCAGTTATTGCCCTTTTTGATGCTGATTTTATTTATTTTGGTCTTCTCTCTTTTCCTTTTAGTTAATCTAGCTAAAGATTTGTTAATTTTTTTCAACTTTTCAAAAAGAAAAACTTACATGGGAGCTAAATAAAAGCCTTATCTCATAGAGTTATAGAGTAGAAAAGTTGTTACTAGTGCTGAGAAGGATTGGGAGAAAGGGGAAAAGAGAGCTTAGTTAATGGGTATCAAAATAGAGTGACATCAAAGGAACATATTATTATTTTCCCCTATTAGCATGACTTAGAATAACACTAAGCCATACAAACTTATCTTCATAGGAATGCAGAGAGGATACAAACAGCAGAGAGCTTGGTTGACCTGTATGGGAGTCACATGGCTTCCCCTATCATAAGCTTCCCCTCATCTGAACTTTGGCAACATATCCTGCATTCATTGTGTTTGGTCAAAATTCCTTGGATAGGCTGGAAATTTCAATCAAATTTTATCAAGTAGAAACCCCCTCCCGAAATACTTGCTCCTCAAAACCATACTGGCTGCAACTCTCTAATGCCAAAAAACAACAAAACAAAACAACAAAAAAAATAAATGAACAAAAACTTTCCTAATTGTCCTCTTGTATTAACCACCCTAGGTACAATGATTTTTGAGGCAGTGATGACAGCATATGTGCAAGACATTACACAAAAATGAAAAGAAGCACAAATAGTCATATCCAAGGAATTATCCACACAAATTTAACAACTGGCCCAAGGACTTAATCTCCTCATATTTTAAGGGCTCTAGCCACGTATCTCTGAATTACTATTGACTTCTTAATGGAAGGTCTGTGCCCTAGCTAACATATCTTGGTATATTTAGGTAGATAGCACTTAGCAAGTTTTTTACATAGCAAGCGCTATGTATCAAGTAATGTCACACTATTAACCAAACAGACTGAGCAAATTAAAACCTTCTTATTTTCTGATCTACTCTTCTGGCTTTCTCTGAGGGCAGGCTGGCTGTGAAGGGGCTTTGAAATCCTGCTGTGCCCCCTTGTAGGATTCTTTGTCTTTAGGATGCTATATCACTGGCTCCAAATTCAGATATTTTGAAATACAGTACAACTTGGAATCTTAAATGATTTGGAGCTAAAAAAACGGATTTATATATAAGTGGGAAAAAATGGCAACTCTATATTGGCCCCTGTGATTTTTACTTCTTCATAACAAGCTAGGATCATTGGCTCAAATATTTAATTTTAGGCAGTTTATTAGTTTGTTCTCCCACAGCTATAAAGATACTACCTGAGACTGGGTAATTCATAAACAAAAATGGTTTAATTGACCCACAGTTCTGCATAGCTGGGCCTGCCTCAGGAAACTTTCAAACTTAGCTGAAGGCAAAGGGAAAGCAAGCACCTTTTTCACAAAGCGGCAGTAGAGAGCGAGAAGAGCAAAGTGTGAACTGCCAAAAACTTCTAAGACCATCAGCTCTTGTGAGAATCACTCACTATCATGAGAACAGCATGAAGGAACCATCCTCATAACCCAATTACTTCCCACCAGGTCCCTCCCTTATGGGTATTACAGTTTGATATGACATCTTGGGTGGGAACAAAGAACCAAACTATATCAGGCATAAAATTCTAATTTTTCAACACCAAATTATTTGAAAAATAGCTAATATCAGCAAAGTTTTAGCCATTTAGAGTTTGTCTATTTCCATACTTTTTGTAAGTTCTCCCTTAGTCATAGAAAAACCGACCCTATAATTATGCAAGTCGTTAACCTGCTATTGTCCTTCTGAGCTCTCCCATTCAGGCTCCCTACCTTGAACAACATTGCCTAGACATATAAATCCCCTCTAATTCCCCTGTTCCCTTGCCCTTTCTGTTTCTGTAAGATGGCCCTGCACTTCAGTGTTTGGGAGGTCACCTACTGAGAATGATTTCCTCTTTCATGAAACCCTGTCCAAGTGATTGGACACCAATAAAACTTGTGCAATACTGTTTTCTCATGGTCATTTATTTTCCTTGATGAGCTCTTGAACTCACCACATTGTCTCTTAGCTGTTGGCTATTCTCCCACAGCTATATTATGAAGACCATATTTACATTCTTGCCCTTTGCTAAGCAGTAGACTACTGTTGCTTGTTTCTTCACGACTGTTAGCTTAACAAGGAAGAATAGAATTTATCATCTAATCAAAATAGTAAATAATATATAACAAGGTATTTAGTGATGAATAAAAGGCCAAGAAGTAAAGATAAATTTGCAAACCTTCAAATATTTGATGAATTCTTACAGCTGTAGCATGAAACATTGTTTGCCTATCTAGAAATGTAAATAGTAGAATATGATTTAAGAAAAAATTTTATTATTTTTAATATACGGCAATTTTCTTTAGTTTTTATTTTAAGGTATTGAAGAGATTGCTGGTAATTTTCAGCTACCCTATTCTCTTTCAACAGACACTGATATTTAGCATTTTAAACAAAGTGATTCTCAGTGGGCCTAACAACTGTCATATTCTTCTCTAAGACTATAGGGGTGTCAGAGTTTCAAGATAACATTATTGGAATAAAACCTTATACTCATAGCAAGCATATCAGAAAAGCACTGTTGTATAACAGCTTGAAAGCTCTGGGCTTTGTTAAGTAGATAGCATCACCTTTTGTCAGAATCATCAACCACCAACTGGGACAGTGATATAACAGTTTAAAGAAGCAGTGTTAAAAAGCACTGGTACCTTTTCAGTGGATGGAATTAATATTTAAGACTGTACCTTTCACCTTTTATATTTTTGTGAATTGAGTGAGTTGTTTTATGCTGAGCAAAACTATTCTACCTGTGAATATAATCAGTGCATTCTTTTCCCCAAAACTAGATTTTATAAAATAATTTCTTCTTAAATATTTCTTCAGTTTAAGCATTAATGAATATAGAAAAATTAGAGTCATTTTATCTAAAAGGTTTATTATTATTATTACTAATTTCAATGGTAACAAAGGAAAATTTCCTGTGTCTTCTAGTTTTGTCATCTGTAGCTTCAACAGCAGGCATTGCATTAGGAAAATGATAAAACTGATTTAATAAATTCCACATGTCATCCCATATCAAAATCTAAAATGAATGGCAAATTATTTTTCCATTTATATGAATAACCAATGCTTTTCTTCTTCAATCTGTTCTGTCTAAACATTCAACTGAGTGAAATAATTTATGTATGACATTTTTCATTTGTTTTCATTACTGCAAGAATTACTTAAAAGTTGTTCATATGAGACAACATATAAAAATTTTAACATTTCTATTCTTAAGTAAAAATATGTACTTTAAGCTGGAATGTATTAATATAATACTCAATTTTATAACTTACATAATTTGGATGTGTATGGTGTTATAGGTGCTCCATCTACAGCCCTCAGGCTTTCATAATTCTGTTGTCTTGGACAATGTCCAGCTGGTGTTATCTCTATCTCTGTCTGAGGACTTTCTCTAGGGAAGGCTAGTGGATGCCATCAGAGTCTGGCACTCAAACTGGGAGAAGGTCTCAAATTAGTTTATCCCAAATTCCTGTCTCTCTGATGTAGTAACAAATATGTGTTCTATGCTATTTCATATGGTGCTGGCTAGTCTGATAACAAAACCTTATTAGCTGCCTTCTCTTTCCAGTTTTAATTTCTGACTGCCCTGCTAGTATTTCTGTACCTCCAAAATAAACTGCTTACGCTTGAATTATTTTTCATGGGTGGCTGCTGGAGGAATCCAAAGTACAAAATTCATCAATTAACTTTCTGGTATTGTTCTCTCTCCCGAATTACCAAATATTCATGTTTACTTTTTTTATTCTCAAGAGAAATGAATTTCTCTATTTTAATAATAATGAGCTGCAATAGCTACATCATTCATTTACTTATAGACTATATTTCACTCTGTATTTACTCTTTTCTCTGCTCACCTTCAATAAATACTTCTTGATAGTGTTTATTGTAAAGAACCACCTCCGCCCATCATAACCTTCAGCTTACTCAAATCCAGCAAAAGGCCCTCCAAAATACTAAATGTTCATGCTAAAGTAACTTTGTTTTTAAATCCAATAAATATATTTCTGTCTTCATTGATATCAAAATCTCAACAGAATTTGATATTATTGAATACACTCTATTTCTTGTGAACCTTAACCTTGGAATTTTTATGTCTATAAACCATTTGGACCATTTCTTTTTTTCTTTGATTGTTTATCCTGATATGTACTTTTGCCCAAGCCCTACACATTTCTTTTAGTTTTCTTTCTTCTTTATTATTAAGTGTAGCATCCATTTACCCAGAGCCTTATGACAAATACCCATGAGACTTTAATCATTTTCTCTTTCTACTTATTCCCAGCAGTTAATGTATTACAAACAAACAAACAAACAAAAAGAACCTACTGTTCCATATAGCACTTTGGGTTTACACTCTCTCTAAGCTTTTCAGTATCTTTTGCCTAACCATGAAATTCCTGACTGAGTCACCATCACTTTAAGCATGTATAATAAAATTGATTTCCAACTCATATCTGATTCTATACTGGCTTCCTCTCTCTAATCTCCTCTTCACACAGAAGCCAGAGTAACTTTTTTTTTTTTTTGTTACAAGCCTGGTACACAAGAAAAATAAAATTTCAGTTCTTCCTATTGCCTAAAAGTCTATCAGAATCTGGCTAGCACTAGCTTTCAAATACCATTTCCTAACACTCTTCCATTTCTGTGTAGACTCTTAATGTATAGTCAGGGTAGAGTCAGGTATTGCAAATGTTTTTAAAATACTATAGAACATAAAAATAGTAAAAATAAAATTATATTTGAACATGATACTAATTTAGAATGAACAAATAAATTATAACAAATCACAAATTTTTAGAGACTTGCAAATTCTAAAGGCATCAAAAATACAGAAAAACAAGACAATATTATTATTAGCTGCTTGCATTTTTCTGTAGTATTTTTTACTGTGCTTTTCTGGTGGATACTCTGTGTCTTCATATCATAATTAGAATATAATTTTCTAAAGAGAGTAGAAATACAATTCAGTCTCAAATCATGTGGTATTTACGATGCATTTCTTGATATGTAAGCTGTTTACAAACAAACATATTCAGGTTCATACGCTACAAGCACAGATTCTGATTACTTTTATTTCATCTATGTTAATGAAAACAAAAAATAGACAAATTATATGTTTACAATTTGGTGTGCTACATTGTCAGTTTCTGATGGGTTAGAACTTCCATTTTAACTAGCCATTAATGAGAACCATATCTTCACTTACAATTTTACAACCTCATGAAAGTAAATGTTTTCTGCCAATTGCCTCCTGCCTGTGATCACTTCACATTTTATTTATTCTACACAGTCATTATCCTTCCATTTTGAGGTGCTAAAGCACATAAGCTTTTCAATGCACATCCAAAAATTGGGTGAAGGAAGTATTCTAGAAGCAAGTCCTATGCAAGCATGGTTAAAATTACAACTGTGTAATGTTTTACACATATACATATATATATATACATATATGTGTGTGTGTGTGTGTGTGTGTGTATATATATAAAATTCTAACCATGCTTGTATAGGACTTGCTTCTAGAATATATATATATATAGATATGTATTAGAATATATATATATGCTTCTAGAATATATATATGTAATTACGTGGTTAGAATTACAACTGCATAATGTATACATATATACACTATTGTATATATGTATACATATGCATATATATATATACACATAAGTATATGTGTAAAACATTACACAGTTGTAATTCTAACCATGCTTGCATAGGACTTGCTTCTATAAAATATATATATATAAGAATATATAAATATATGCTTCTGGAATATATATATGCATACACTCCAGTCTCTCGTCATTCTAGTTCTCTCTCTCTCTCTTCATATATATACACGTACATTTGGCAACATTCATTCGCAGGACTCCACAACTACTTTTTATAGTTTGAATATTAATCTTAGTAATTTCTGTCCCCCCTTGTAAGTGGCCATTCTCCTAAAAAGAGGCAACCAAACTAGTAAGAGAGAATTATGTTTTTACATAGGAATTAAAATAACAAGAATCAGTTAGTGTTCATTGTTTTGGGACACAACCAAGGCATTTGGGAATGAAAAGAAAAATCTGAAGGAAAAAGAAAAATCTCCAAGAAATTAGAAATCACACAAATGAACAGACAGAGAGAAAGAAAAAGAACTACCCCAAATCTGTAGAATTTGTCACCACCAGAAGAAAAAAAACAGGAAACGATGATCAACCTGAATTTTGAGTGTGGACCAAGCACATTAAAAATTTAGGAAAATAGTTATGTGTACATAAGTTTGCAGTTGATCCAACTGCAAGATATTCCCTTTGGCCCAGAACCTTGCCTGAGTACCCTGCAAGATACCCTCTGCATGCAATACTGCCCTCTTCCATTGTGTCTTACATGCAGTAGCTTTATAAAGGCCCAAGGTACCTCATAAGTCCTTTAATGTAGAGCATAGGGGGCTTTGACAAAGAGCAAGTTGTTGGTGGCACAGTAGGTTAAAATCCCAAGAATAGTAGTTTTATGGAGACAAGTGCAAAAATTACTCCCATAAAATTTGTTAGTTTTTGATTCTGTTTCTACTATCTACTGGATATAATCACCTTAAAAGACAAAGATAATGTGTGATAATCAATGAACATTTGTAGAATCAATGATTGTGTGCATGAATAATACTTGTCTCCTTCACAGTGCTATGAATTTATATTAGGAAATAATTAAACCATGTGTTTTAGACTACAGTCAGCATATGATTAATTGATCTGTTGCTTACCAAGCTCTCTTATTCTAAGTAGGAATAATTTCAAAAGAAGTAACAAGATGATAGGTTTACCTAATATAAATAATGACATGAAATGTTAGTGTCCTAGCTTTTTAATTTAAATTTAGAGATTGATTAATTTGATAAAATAGCAAGAGACATAAAGAATTCAAGTTAGATATAAAGTCAAGAAATGTTTAAAAGTAAAAAGTAAAAAATTCATAAGTATAGTCAGAAATATTAATACTCTTCCTCTTTTTTTTTTGATGGAGTCTTGCTCTGTCACCAGGCTGGAGGACAATAGCACCATTGTGGCTCACTGCAACCTCTACCTCCCAGATTCAAGCAAGTCTCCTGCTTCAGCCTCTCAAGTAGTGGGACTACAGGCATTGCCCACTATGCCCAGCTAATTTTTGTATTTTTAGTAGAGATGGGGTTTCATCATGTTTGCCAGGATGGTCTTGCCTGCCTCAGCCTCCCAAAGTGCTGGGATTACAGGTGTGAGCCGCCATGTCCAGCCTACTCTCCTCTTAATAATCGATCAGTGAGACAAAAACAATGAAAATACAGAATAGTTACATAATGCTATCAACCAACTTAATTAACACATGCAGAACACTCTACCCAACAACAAAATAATTTACTGTCTTCAAAGTGTACAAAGAAGTTTTACCAAAATAGACAATATTCTGAGTCATAAGTTTGAATAAGTTAAAAATGATTTAAGTCACAACAAGCATAGTTCTTTCACTATAATAAAGTTATATTAGATAAAAATATCTGGAAAAATCTCCAAATAATTTGAAAGAAAGCTAGCAACTTTTAAAAGTAATGCATGAGTCAAATAAGGCATTTTTTAAAACAACAAAATGTGTTTATTTAATGAAGGTAAACGGGATAAAATGAATTTAGAAATCATTTTTAACTGAATGAATGTAAAAACACATATAAAAAATTGAGAGATGCCACTAAAGGATGATGATGTAGTGGGAAAGTTATGGAGGTAAGTGTCAATACTAGAGAAGAAAAATGATTTCACATCAATGATTTCAACTTACTGCAGAATAATCTAGAAAAAGAGTAAACCTAACCTCAATTAAATAAAAGAAGTTAAATAATAAAGATGAGAACAGACATCAATGAAATACATAAAAAAAGCCAAAAGAGAAAACACAAAAAAATCCCAATCTGGTTAGTTAATACAATCAATAAAATTTATAAATCCATGGACAGTTGTTGTTGAGGAAAAAGTCAAAAAACAAAAATGACTAATGTAAGGAATGAAAGAGGCAACATCAGTGCAGATTTTTATAGCTGTCAAAAGGATAATAAGGAAACACTATGAATAACTATATGCCGGTAATTCTGCAATATGAAGTAAACAAATTCCCTTACAGACACAAATTTCCAAAATCATTAAATAATTGGAAAATAAACCAAGTAGATTCATTTCTATTAAATAGGTTAAAATTGTAAAAATCTTTCCACAAGGAAAATTCTAGGCCAACATAGTTTCACTGGTTAGTTCTACTGAATATCAAGCAATCCAACAAAAAAACTTCTACACAATTGAAAGGATGAAATATCTTTTAACTAATTCTATGAAGTCAGTATTACTTTAACAACAAAATCAATTACATTACTTAAAAAAATATATAGATTATTATTTCCCATCAACAGAAATGTAAACATTTTAAGCAAAATATTTTGCAAATAATATCCAGCTGTAAATTAAATGGACAACTCATTATGACCAAGTAAAGTTGATCATACAAATGTAAAGTTGTTTTAACATTTAAAAAGATTAATCAATGTAATTCACAATAATAGAAAAACATTAAAGTAATAGAATATATGAAAATCTCAAGAAATGAAACAACAACAACAAAATTTGACCAAATCCAACGTCTATTCCTGATTAAACTTCTCAACATTTTAGGTATAGAAGATATCCGAATTTAATAAAAAGCACATTTAGTAAAACATATAGTTGACATTATTTAAATTAGCAAAAGACTGAATATATCTACTTTACTATAAAGATCAAGACATTGATATTCCATATTCCTTCTACTGCTTCTATTGAACATACTACTAGAATGTCTTGTTCAAGCAATGTTGCAAAAAAGAAAAGGAAGGAAGGAAGGAAGAAAAGAAGGAAAGAAGGAAAGAAGGAAGGAAGGGAGGAGAGAAAGAAAAGAAAGAAAGAAAGAAAGAGAAGAGAGAGAGAGAAAGAGAAAGAGAGAAAGAAGGAAAGAGAAGAGAGAGAAAGAAAGAAAGAGAGAAAGAAACCTGGGAGTGATAGTGCTCCTCAGGAGACATATGCCAATATCTGGAGATATTTTTAATGATCACAAGTGAAGTGCTTTTGGCATCTAATATACAGAGGATAAGGATGACACTAAACATGCTATGATACACATGATGACCCCCTACATCAAGTAATTATATAGTCCACATTCCCAATAGTGATTTTGTTGAAAAACTCTGTTCTATACAGAAAATATTGTGAAATCTAGATTTTAAAAAAAAAATCTAATAAAAGTATTAAATGAGTTTAGATAAGTGTTTAGGATATAATGTCAACATACATAATTCTATTTATATAAGAACAACAAAAAATTGGAAATTGCAATTTCAAAATATCACTTAAAAGCACTTCAAAGATTAAGAAATACTTGGAGATAAACGTGACAAAAGATGTGTAATACCCATGTAGCTGAAATCTACAAATAAGACAAATTGAAAATAAATAAATAAATGGAGATACATAACTTGATAATTTGTCAGAAAACTTATTTTTGAGATTATTATCTGTAAATTATCTATAGATCTTGGGCAATCTCAATAAACATTTTAGCATAATTTTTGTAGAAATTAATAAACTACTTCTACAATTCATTTGGAAATGTCAGGGACCTAGAATAGTCAACACAACTTTGCAAATAAAAAATAAAGTTAGAGTTCCAGCACCAACTGATTTCAAGACATGGTATAAAGTTATGATAAAACTTTGGCAATCAAATAGTTTGGTTTTGACTATTATATATGTTATATACATTTTGTATACATATATAATCAGAACAACAGAACAGAGAACCCAGAAATAGACCTACATATATATGGATAACTGCTATGGTTGGAATATATTTTGTATTTCTCCACCAAAATTCTTGCTGATTTTGATTAACAATGTGGCAGTGTTGGTAGGTGGGGCCTCGTGAGAGGTGTTTGGGTCACAGAGGCAGATCCCTCATTAAGGGTTTGGTGCTATTCCCACAGTAGTAAGAGAGTTCTTACACTCCCAAGACAGGGTTAATTCTCTGGGAATGGATAAGTTTCCAGGAGAGAAGATTGTTATAAAGTGAGTTTCTCCTCTTGACTGGTTCTTCTTCTCATGTGTACATGGTTGGTTCCCCCATTGAATGTCTCCAACATGTTATGATGCAGCATGAAAGCCCTTGCCAGAAGCCAGGGCCATGCCCTTGAAATTCCCAGCATATAAAACCTTGAACTAAACAAACTTATTTTCTTTATAAATTACCCAGTCTCAGGTTCTGTTATAAAAACACAAAATAGATTAAGAGAGCTGATGGATAAAAAGTCTTTTTAAAAATGCAAGCAGTGGATAAAGGTACTTTTTTCAAGAAATAGCGACAAAAATAATTGGGTATGTACATGGAAAAGAAAAACGAAGTTTGAGAGATATCTCTAACAATAACCAAAATTCACTTAAAATTGGCAATAAACTTACTTGTAAATATGTTTATATAAATATAAATAAATTTATATAAATAAATATATTTCCTAAAATTATGAATAAGGTCTAGAGAAAACATAAAAGGCAAAAGAAGTTTTGGTAAAAATCTCTTAGTTATGACCTCCAAATTATAATTCATATAAAATTAGAGCTTTGACTTCTTCAAAGTTAAAACTTTCCTTCTGAGTTTCTCTGTTAAAGTGTTGAAACAAAAAGGCACAGACATAGATAATGTATTTCCAAAACCTCTAATCAGAAACTTTTATACAGAACATATTACTTCTCTTTTGTTGCATAACAAATTACCAGAAATTTAGTAGCTTAGTACAATATCCATTTATCATCTCAGAATTCAGTAGATCAGAAGTCCAAGTGAACTGATATGGGTTTTATGCTCAAGGTTTTAAGGTATATATCAAGATAATGTCCGGGCTGGATATTTTATATTGTGGTTCTACTGAAGAATTCACTTCTAGGCTCACAATCACAGTACAGTAAATTTCTGAATTTATTTCCCTGAACAGGTAGGACTGATGTTCTGTCTTGTTTCTTTGCACACTCTTAAACAAGGACATCTCTTACCTCCTTATGGTCATCTGCATTCTTTCTCATATAGTTTCTTCCATTTATAAATCAGCAATGGTGCATTCATTCTTTCTTATGCATCAAATATCTCTGATTATTGCCACCGGCTTGAGAAAGCTCTTGGCTTTTAGGGTATATATGTTCAAATTAATTCTACTAAATAATCCTCAATAGTTTATTTCAGAATCAATTAATTGCCTACAACACAGAACATGTAAAGAACCCTCAAATCAGTTTATTAAATAAACAAACAACTTAATTTAAAAAATGCAAAAAAGATTTTTGAACAGATGCTTTACCACAGAAGATATATGGATGGTAAATAAGCATATCATAGACTCAACATCACTAATTACTATAGCACTACAAAGCCAAACTACAATGAGATACCACTGTATATTCACTAGAAAGATTAACAGTACAAAGTCTGACCATACCAAGTCTAGGCAAGAATGTGGAGTATTTTTCCCATTTACTATTGCTGGGGATGTAAAATGACACTAACATTTTGGAAATCCAACAATTTCATAAAAAGTTAAACACACACCCTTCATATGACCTAACCATTCCCTTTGTATGTATTCACCCAAGAAAATGATAGAATATTTGTCTACACAGACTTTTACATAAATAGTCATATCAGCTTTATTGCAGTATGTTAAAACTAGAAAGTAACAGATGCCCATCAATTGGTGAATAGATAAACAAATAAATACTGGCATATATATATATATATATATATATATATATATATACACACACACACAATAGAGTATTATTCATAAATGAAAAGAAGTGGACTATTCATATCTACAAAAAAATATGAATCTCACAGCAATTATGCTGAGTGTTGAAAGTCAGATTGCCCCCAATAACAGCAACAATAACATAAAATTACATATGGTATGATATAACTTACATAAAATCCTAGCAAAATGAAACTAATGTATAGTGAAAGCAGATCTAAGGGTTACTGTGGAAAGGGTCATGAGGGGCAGGAGGGAGAATTCCAGAAGGCAATAAGGGATTTACGAGTTTATGGATGTGTTCAATGTCTTGTGTTTTGTGATGTTTTAAAAGCCACCAGCGTGGGCATATTAAATTTGTGCAGTCTATAATATGCAAATTATGCTTTAATAATGTTGTAAAAACTAAAAAGAAATACATTTTATATAACCAACTTATTTTACCTTCAAATATTTTACACCACTTCCATGTTTTTGTAAAAATCCTTAAAACAGTAAATGTCTATGTTTTTCTGTCTCTTTGTGCTATTACTTACGCAAATTTTTTACTACATTTTCTATAAAACACAAAATCTATAAATACATCATTCATTTTTAACTTAGGTAACCAATTATCTTGGAATGCTCTTGAA
Source organism: Ateles fusciceps (assembly GCA_036589455.1). Lineage (NCBI taxonomy): Eukaryota > Metazoa > Chordata > Mammalia > Primates > Atelidae > Ateles > Ateles fusciceps. The sequence continues at coordinate 1,245,259 of JAZHEH010000589.1, forward strand.
AAGCTACATAACAATGTTTTATATTCACCTATGCATTTATAATTTATTGTTTATTTTATCTTGAATATTTAGATTTCTATCAGTATGATTTCTAGTATTCATATATTTAGACTTCAGTTTACCTGTGAGTTATGAGGTCTAGGAGGTAAGTTCATTTTTTAAAGATTTAGGGCAGCAAAAGAATACAAATCTGGAAGGAAATGTGATAAATTGGAATATTTACTTTCCGTAATGAGAGGTGAATTAGACATGCATATGTCAATCTGCAGTCATTTGGGTAAGAATGATGTATTTTGCTTCAGGATATGCTTAATAACTTGTAGAAATTGTCAATTTTTTTTTTCACTTATTTAGCCTCTTCAAAAGAAATTTAAGATGTAAAAATATGAATCTCATAGTTCTATTTTGCCTTTAATTAGCAAAATATTTAAAGCTGTTCATGATAAACGTTTGGGGAAATTTTAAGAGTATTGAATAAATTAATAATTAATAAAATGTTTTTATAAATACTGTATATTTTACAGTGGAAATATTAATTATGAAAGTATTAACAATTTAATAAACAGGCTAAGCATTTCCAATAAGTAATATATTATTTTAATGTTATTGAGTAAACAGAAAAGATAAAATCTATATGTAAAATAAGTCATTAAATAGTTTATTTTGTGATTAAGTAAACCTATTTCCATCTCCATTGGAGGTATCGGTTTATGTAAATGGACAGCTATTTAGAAAATGGGAGCTATTACAATTCTTGACATCTTTTATTTTCTCAAGTATTGATGGATTTCTTTAAAGTAAGTGGTAAAATGACAATATTACCAAATACTACTTAACAATAAGCAGGAAATTAATATTATTAACACAGCTAATTTTGAGTAATCACTAAATAGTGACAAATACTGATTCTATAACTTTATAAAACTTAAATAATTTAATTTTACAACATTCATTTGAGAAAGGCACTATTTATTATTGTCTTTTTTCAACATGAAGTAACTTGAGCTGTAGAGAAGTAACTAGTTAATAATTCCAAGCTAAAAACTAGTGAATCCAGGATTTGAACCTAGGCAAATGAGACACAAAACTCCCTTCTTAATTAATTATACCTACATGAATCCATTAGACATAAACACAGCAAACAAAATAAATTTAATTTGTTTAAAATCCAGCCATTACTGGTCTGGTCTCACAATATTAATTCTTTAGTAAGAAGATTTTTAACTTGAAATCAGGGCCAACTTGCTGGATGATAGCAACAAGATGCTCAAACTATTACAGCTGTGCTTCAGCATTTCCTCCCTAAAGCACTGCAGTGATTGTCACAAATTTATATAATTACCTGCCTAGAAATAAAAAAAACAGCTGAAAAAATTCCATCAAATGTCTGCTTTTTTATGAGCTTAGGACATTCTGACAAGAGTAGTACGTTACAAGCCTGTGGCTCAAAATCCCATGATACTGAAGGTAAATCCAAAAATTGACATTATGCATTTTGCCCTACAGCAGCATGCCTTGTTATATAGATGACTTCATCTATTTGAAATGTGCTGCAATTTAAATATCCTCTTCCAATACCTTTATATTTAGTACCTATTCTTAAACTGTGTGATTAAAATAAAATTATTTGTACTCTCTGTGGCAGGTGGTTTTAGAAAACAAAGTAAAAGAAAAGCTAAAAGTTTTGACCTTCCTCTTTCTCAATTATTTGAAACACTACCGTATCTAAAAATAGTTATATTATAAATATAAAATATTCACTGTAAAATCTCTCATAAACTGGCATGGAAGGTACTTCAAGGGGTGAGAAATTTATGTAACTTATAAGGCTACAAATAATATTTTCTTACACACTTGACATATGCTTACATGATGACATCAGTAAAATATAGTTAAAATAGTCTGTTGAAACTTAATCTTGATGAGAAGCATAATGCTATTTTTAAAAGACACAAAATATACCCAGTTAGAATATAAAGTGGATTTTTTTAAAAAAGTCATTTAGAAGAAATAAGAAAATAATATAGTTATACCAAATACTGTACAGAACATACACATATTTTTTAATAGAATTTTTTAGAGTAGTTTTAGGTCCAAACCAAACTTGAGTGGAAAATACAGAGTTCACATGTAGCTCTTGCTTCCCAAAACTCACAGACTACCCCATTATTAACATCTTCCACCACAGAGGTACATGGTTAGAGCTGGTGAACCTGTATTGACACATCATTGTCAACCAAACGGCATGCTATGCAGTAGGATTCACTGTTGGTGCTGTACATTTTATGGGTTTGAACAAATGTCTACTGACATGTATTCAGCATTATAGTGTTATATAGTTTCACTGTCCTAAAAATCCTCTAATCTCCATTTATTCAACCCTCCCTCTCCCACTGTATTTCAACCATATTCCAAGAATATAACAGAGTTATACAGTACATAGCCTTTCAGATAAGCTCTTTCACATGGTAATATATATATGTATTAAGGTTTCTTAATGTCTTTTCATGGTTTGATAGCTCATTTAATTTTCAGTGCTGAATATTTTATTCTCTGAATGTACTTAGTTCATTTAACCATTCACCTACTGAAGGCCATCATAGTTGCTTCCATCTTTTTGTAATTACGGATAAATTTGCTATAACATCCATGTACTGATTTTTGCATAGACATAAGTTTTCAACTAATTTGGTTGTATGGGTTATATGGTAAAGTGTCAAGCTATCTTGCAAAATGACTGTACCAGTTTGCATTCCCACCAACAATACATGAGAGTTTCTGTTGCTCTACATCCTACTAGCATTCAGTGTTGTCAGTGTTTGGGATTTTGGCTCTTCTAATTGGCATGTAGTTGTATCTTTTAATTTTAATTTCCATTTTGCTAACATGTGTTATTGAGCATCTTTTTGTGTGTGTGTATTCTATCTATATATCTTTTTTAGTGATGTTTCTGTCTAGGTCTTCTGTCTATTTTTTATTCAGGTTATTTTATTCTTGTTAAATTTTAAAACTTTATATGTTTTGGAGAATAGTCTTTTCAAAAGCCTTTCAGCAAATATTTTATCCCAGTCTACAGCTTATCTTCTTATTCTCTAGACAGAATATTTTATGGAGCAAGCTTTTTTAATTTTAATGAAGTATAGCTTATCAATTTATTTTATTCGTGGACTGCATTTCTGGTATTGTTCAAGCTCATGTAGATTTTCTCTCATGTTATTCCCTAGAAGTTTTATAGTTTTGCATTTTATATTTAGGTGTGTAACCCATTTTGATATAGTTTTTATGAAGGGGTAAATTCTGATATAAATTCATTTTTGTTGCATGTGGATGTCCCGTTGTTTCAGCATTATTTACTGAAAAATGTATTTGCTCTCCATTGTATTACCTTGGTCACTTCTCAAAGATTAGTTGACAATATTTATGTAGGTCTATTTCTGTGCTCTCTGTGTATGTTCCATTGATCTATTTCTTTTCTTTCCTTCTCTCTTTATTTTCTTGCTTCACTGTCTTAATTACATAACTTTATAGTGACTCTTGAAGTCAGGAATAGTCAGTTCTCCAACTTTGTTCTTCATTGTTATAAACATGTACTTATTTTTGTTGTCTGTTTGTTTTTGTTTTATTTTTTCTTCTTTCACTCGATCACAGTTTAAGGAAATACATTTATTTGAAATAATACTTAACCATATGCAATATTACAAAATGACAATCACATTGGTCATAGTACCAAAAATGATACAGTGTGTCTTGCAATAATAATATCTATACTCTTATGTACAGATACTGCCCTAGGGCTAACAGAAACATAACTCAACCATTCTTAACAAAACACAAAACCAAGCCTGACAATAGAACAATATCTATAGTAAATTAAGTTCATGTCAGAACAGAAATTAAAATCTCTTAAAATAACATCCAGAACCTGCAAAATTCATAGTGTGAACATACAATAAATACATGAATTTGTGGAGAAGCAAAATGTTCATACTTTTTATCAAAAAAACTGATGTCAAGATGATTCAGATATTTAAAATAACAGAAAAAACTTGAAAAGGCCTTTTAAAATATAATTACCTGACGTAAACGATGTCACAAGTTAACAAATGTAGAATATCATCAGAGAAATAGTAAGCATTGAAAACATCGAATATATATCTTAGAACTGAATTTATAAGTACTAAAAAGAAAAAAATATTTCAATGGGTTCAAGAGCCAAGGGTATAATTCAATTCAGGAAAAATTTTAAAAAGCAGCAAACATACAAGCAGATCAACAGGAATTGTCCAACTGACAGAAAGAAAAAAAAGGAAGAAGTGAAAAGAAAAACATACACGCAGATCAACATGAATTGTCCAATTGACAGAAAGAAAAAAAGAAGAAATAAAAAGAAAAAAAACTAGAAAAAAAGAAAGAAATGAAGGAATAAAGGGAGAAAGAAAGAAAGGATTTGAATGACTACGCTTTCAATGATATTTGCAGAAAATATCCAGTCATCTAACCTAACATAAATTTATTTAATGTTCCAGGAGAAAGGAGAGAGAGAAGAAATTCAACAAAACTTTTATTTAAAGAAACAATGACAAATATTTCCAAATTTGTGGAAGACCATAATAATAAGGAGATATATATGTGGGAATACATTGAGCTGAGCATTGAGAAATGTCAATGATAATATCGAGTTGAGGAGGACATTTTCACAGAGCAGAAGACTCAGGATGGGGCCACAAGTTATAGGGCCAATCCAGCACAGGATATAGGATCTGAAATGCAAACAGAAAAGCGTTTATACTAGATGGGGGAATCAGAGAACGATTCAGGAGATTACTTACAACAGGAGGACTGAGAAATTAAATAAATATATTAATGATAATGGGAACCCTAGAGAGATGCAAACAGAAGAAAAATACTTCAAAATTTATCTCCATTTTTTATTGAATTTGATGGTATTATTTGAACTCTGTGAGTTTAAATATATAAATGGATAAGTTAATGTGTATGTAAATTAATATATTTATGTACACATATGTTTGCTTACTCTGCTATTATGGAAGCCTATAAGTAGTGATGCCCCTAGTAACAGTGAAAAAACTTGGCACTTATATTTTGATTTCTAAATGCCATTTCCTACTAAAAAGAACCATAGCAACTTGGTGAGATCTCAGATATTAGAATTGAATAGGAAAAATATAAGTGAATTTGGACCAATGTGAAAACAATGTTCCAAACGTGAGAACTGCTTTTATTGATGTATATACATTGTATCGACTTTATATACAAATATATATATATACATAATTTAAAGGTTTGGGTCGAGTAATGTAATATTTAAGTAACCTCAAAATGCTAAGTAGGATTCTTATAGAATTATATAGTTGGTTCAACAATTGAAAGTCAAGTTACTTATTAATATTAACCACATTAACTGAATATTTGAGAAAGTCTTATAATTTTTCTCATTAGAAACAGAAACACACTCCAAAAATAATTAAACTCCCATTCATGATGAAAATTCTCAGAAAACTATGAATATAAAGGAATTTTCTCAATCTGATGAGGTGTAACTGCAAAGGACCTACCGACAGCATACATTATATTTAATGAAAAACTACTGAAAGTCTGTTACCTAAGGTCAAGAAAAATGCAAGGTCTTCCCTTACAACTTTTGTCTGGCACTACATCAAGGGCCTGGCCAGAGAAACAACCACACACACACACACACACACACACACACACACACACACACACACAGGAAGACTATACATTTGAAATAGAAGAGATAACACCATCTCTACATACCAGTGACAATGATAGCGTGATTGACACAGAAGCTTCCAAAAATCTTTTGAAAACCCTACGAAACTGAAAAAATTGAAAATTATTTTACACACACTAACATCAAGAAGCAAATATAATTAAGAATAAATTTACTAAAGGACATTAATATTCAAAACTATAGTTAATTGCTTAGAAAAATTAAAGATCTAATTGGATGGAGGAGATATAGCTAGCTATCAATTTTCCTGAATTTAGTTTAGTTTCAATGGAATTGATATAAAAATTACAACATAGTTTTCCTTTGTAATGATTGAATAGTGTTACATAAAATTTATATGAAGGCTGGACATGGTAGCTCATGCCTGTAATCTCAGCACTCTGGGAGGCCATGACAGAAGGATCACTTGAGTGCAGGAGTTCCAAACTAGCTTGGGTGACATAGTGAGAACTCATTTCTACAAACAAGCAAACAAACAAAAAAGTTAGCTGAGTGTGATGTTGTGTGCCTGTAGTCCCAGCTACTCAGCAGGCTGAGGTGGGAGGATCACTTGAGTCTGGGAGGTTAAGGTTGCAGTGAGTGGAGATCTCACCACTAAACTTCAGCCTGGGTGACAGAGTGAGACCTGGTCTCAAAAAAATATTAATAACTATAATAATATGAAAAACTAGATTTCTATAATAACCAAAATAATCTCAAAATAGAAGTATGAAATTGAAAGACATATACTAGCAAATCCAAGACTTACTCTAGAAGTAATTTTATATGTTATATATTTATTTTTTCAAAATCTAATTTTGGTTAGCTGAATTGGAAAATACTAATGATGTAAGAATTTTATAATAGATTTATTGATTGTTTGATCCAATAGTTGACTTAGTTCTGAGAAATGTTATCTATAGAGAGTCAGTTCTTCTTGTTGGAAATATGAAGTGTCTTTTGTAGATTTCTATTGCTGCATAACAAAATCTTGTTAAAACATCTACAAAAGCCATGCATGAGACTGGCAAGAAAAAAGGTGGCTTTAAAAAATACTACTAAGGCTAGTTTAAAGTTTCAAGAAAATATTCACAACCTATTAATAGAAGACATGCAACCTGAATTGCAAAGTGCATGAAGAATTGCCTTCATTCTTGGCTCCATTCTCTAACTAAACTCAAAGGTTCTAGTATTTGTGCTGGGTGGTTCTGCCAATCTGAGCTGGACTTAGTAGATCCTGGTGATATTTTTCAAGCATTTGCAATCATAATTTGGGATAATTTGGGCAGAAAAAATTGTGGTGCTAGCTTGTATATTATGTCCTCAATATAGATAACTCAGACTAGCCCACTAGATTCTCATGGCAGAAGCTGGAATCCAGAATAGAGGTTAGGCATGCAATAGCTTTGAAGTTTTTATTCAAGACAGCAGGTAAAGAACATATGCATTATTAATCCAAATATGGGCTCACATAATCCACCCACTTTGGACTCCTAAAGTGCTGGGATTACAGGCATGAGCCACTGTCACTGGCTTCTTGTGTATTTTTAATCACTGTAAAGATTTCATCACTAAAAATGAATAACATCAGAGGACCTATACAAAGTGCCACTACTGATGCTGGAAGTGCTTCTAAAAAAGCAGAAAATAAGTCTTGCAATTATAATAAAAGCCGAATTATTTGATAATTACCTTAGATTAAGTCTGCAGCTATGGATGCCCACCATTTCAAGATACATAAATCCAGCATAAGGATTGATGTGAAAACAAACAGAAACAGGTATGATGTCATCACTGCAGTTGTGCAGCAAGTGTGAAAACCTTGCACATTTTGTGAAATAACTTTTTATCTCATATTAAAAATGCAGCTTTTATTTGGGCACAGAGTTTCTATTAATGTAAGAAAGGCATATTTACAGACATGAACATGATTTGAAATACAACAAAATCATTATATGACAATGTAAAGCAATAGAAGCTGAAGAAGTTAATGTCAGGAAATTATGACTTGATGATTTCAGAAAAAGATTTAGCTTCAAAAATACTGTGATAACAGGAGAAGCAGTTTCTGCCCACCAAAAGGTAGCAGATGAGTTCCCAGATGCCACTAAAAAAAAAAAATTGAAAAGAAAGAATATGTACAGTGAAAGTGCTCTATTTTGAAGAGAAAACAATGCCACGAAGGACTTTTAATAAGAAGATAAGCAAGGATCAGGATTCAGGGCAAAAATAATAGGCCAACTCTATGGTTTTGTAGTCGTATAGTGGAGGTTATGAGTGAACTTCTCTTATTTATAAATATTTTAACCCATGGGACATGAAGGGAAATGATAAACATCAGCTGCCAGCCTTTTGATTGTACAACAAGAAAACCTAGACAATGAGACAATCCCTTTTTCTGGATTGGTTCCATCAATGATTTGTCCCCCATGTCAGGAAATACCTTGCCAGTAAAGTATTACCTTTTAAAATGCTTTTGATTTTGGGAAATACCCCTGTCCATCATAACCCCATGAGTTCACCACCAAGGTGCTGAAGTGGCCTACTTGCCCCCCACACACATCTCTAATCTGGCCTCCAGATCAGTGATCATAAGAACCTTTAAGGCTCATTACACAGGATGCTCCATGAAAACGGTTACCCATGCTATGGATGAGAGAGAACATCGCCAAGGTCTGGAAGGCCATTGAAGATGCCCCTCGTTGTTATAGAAAATGTAATGAAAACTATGAAGCCTGAACAAATAAATTTCTGCTGAAGAAAACCATCCAGATGTACAGGACTTCATAGGATTTATGACAAAGTCAATCAAGGAAACCATATAAAAGGATTGTAGTTAGAGTTTAAAAAAAAAAAAAGATGAGGAGTGAAAGGTTTCAGGATATGGATCTTGGAGAAATTCTCAAGACTACTAGATGCCATACCAGATGCTACACAGAAGATGATCTGATGGAAATGAGCACTTTTGAATCAGTGCCTCACTGTGAGGAAGAAAATGTAGAAGAAACAGTGTCAAAAAACAAATTGAGATTAGACAATTAGAAGAGTTCTGATTATTCAAAACTACTTTTGATTCCTTTCATGATATTGGCCCCTCGGTGATATAGGCACTAAAACTAAAGCAAACAGTAGAAGATGGATTGGTACGATTCAGAAACATTTTTAGAGAAATGAAAAAGCAAAAACTCAGAGAGAAACCGTGCTGGGTTTTCAAAATCTTAAACTGATTGTGACTACCTCTGTGCCTCCTCTTCAACCTACTCCACCTCTTCCATCCCTGCCACCCCTGAGACAGCAAGACCAATCCCCCTTTTCCTCCCAAAGAGCTGGGATTACAGGTGCTTGCCACCATGCCCTGCTAATTTTTGTATTTTTAGTAGAGATGAGGTTTCACCACATTGACCAGGCTGGTCTCAAACTCCAGACCTTAGGTGATCCACCTGCCTCCACCTCCCAAAGTGCTGGGATTACAGGCATGAGCCACCATGCTCAGCCTGGTATTTTATTTTTTATTCATGTGCTTAGAGTGGGTACTTTATTTTAGAAGCTCAGCATCAATGTACTTTCAAATATATGGCAATAAATAGGTGGTTCTTTGATGATTAGTTTTAACATTACTTTGGTTCTAACTCTCATTATATTTCCTCTGTGTATTCAAATAAATATGCAGACTTATAACTGCAATTTGGAAGAATGCATTTATCCATCTGTGACCTCTATATAATAAATGAATATCTCCATCATTGCAATAAAATTTCATCAGACACTTAAAATAAAAGTATGAAAAATTATAATGAATAGAGGTGGAAAACATTCTCTCTGCAAAGTTCTGATAAGAATTTGTTTCTAAAAGAGATTTTCCTCTTTCATAATGGGAAAATTCAAATCCTCACATACTACAGGCCAGTTGTAATTATACATTATTCTCCTCATATTTCTTTGGGAAACTAAATAAATTTGACATTACTTACATATATCATTGTCTGTCTATAAATAATTTGTTCTTTGAAGTACATGAAAAGGAAGTTATTTTAATTAGTATTATATTAGTTATCAACATGATGACAGGTTTTATATATTGTCAATAGACATGCTCTAATATATGCCATTATGTATTCTAAAACTATGAATGTCTCCTTCATACTTTCATATGTCATTTTAAATAAGTGATTTAAATTACACTATGTGGCGTATTTTTAAAACATCAGTAATTCAATTTCACCATATAAGAACGTTTGTCATACATCATTGTATATTTTAGTGCATTATATAGCAAAGTTTTGTTTATAATTGTAGATATTTATGTTTACATGTATGTATATATGTACATATGTATGTATGTTTATCCATGGCATAAAATTAAGGTATTTTTGGCTAGATTATTAGACAGAAGCATACAAAGCCCTCAGAAAATAGTACACATGTTGCCTAAATGCAGCAGTCCTTTATTTTCTTTTTTAAATTTTTTTAAAAAATTAGTTGAAACAAATCTCTATTACTTTATGAACATTATCCACATCATTGAGATTCAATAGCAAATTAAAAAACTGAAACAAAGATTCATATAGAATCCCCAAAACAGGAAATAATCATACCCTTTCTAGTGTTAGGGAAGAACAAAAGCTTGCACATGTCTTAGCTCTGTGTTAATAAAATATCATAAATTGGGTATCTCAAACAAGAGACATTTCAAACAGTTCTGGAGGTTGAAGTCCCAGATAAGCATGCCAGTGTCCAAGATCTCTAATGTATCTTCTATGAACACAAATCTTATTAGAGCCCTATTCTATGACCTCATTTACCCTTACTTTTTTTTTTTTAATATGTTTTATCTCCAAAAAAGATCACACATTGAAGATTACGCTTCAACATATGAATTTTAGGGGGAACAACTTAGTCCATAGCAGTGCAGATGCCTCTAAACTTGTCAGAGTCTCAAAGACATACTTTTGGACATGCATATTTCCAGCCTTCATAGTTTTTTTTAGCAATGCTTGTATGTTAATTAATGAATATGTTTATTTATTTTTAATTTAAAATTCTAATTTCATAACTTTATTGTTTAAAAAAAGACTCCAGCAAAACTAACCCCATACTCTTGCGTAGCAACAATCAAAGTTGAGAGTCATCCTTCTTTTTTGGAAGGACATTGACTCGACTCTTGTATTCATCATTCTCTATCATCTCCCTAAATCTGAGGCTAAGTTTGAATTAGCTTTTATCATTTTGTTAGCACCGTATTACTTTTATTTGGAATTAACAAATAAAAAGTGCTTACTTAAATAAAACAATGCTTGATAGAAACAAACGAATACTTAAAATAGCATATTATAGGCTGGGAGTGGTGACTCATGCCTGTAATATCAGTACTTTGAGAGGCTGAGGCGGGCATATCACTGGAGGTCAGGAGTTCAAGACCAGCATGGCCAACATGGCAAAACCCCGTCTCTACTAATAATATCAAAATTAGCCAGGTGTGGTGGTGCACCTGTAATCCCAGCTACTCAAGTTCAATTGGTTGAACTTGGGAAGCGAAGGTTCCAGCGAGCCGAGATCATGAAGCTGCACTCCAGCCTGGCTGACAGAGTGAAACTCCATCTCAAAAAAAAAACTATTATATATCAATATTTCCCAGATGTAAAGCTGTGTATTCCCTAAGAATGAAAAAAATCTTCCCTCATATTTTTTTGTTGTTTACATATTTATTTGGCATCCTTGAATATATTTTTCTTTTATGAATATAAAGGAAATAAAAACTTCAATAATAATGCATAATTCTCTGATTTGGTAGAAAGTACATAAATATACATCTTATATAAACTAATATAAAAGACAATACTGTAGTATTCATATTTATTTCATAAACCAGACTTTTTACATGTATTGTCAAAATTTGTTTCTTCATTTTCAGTTAAGTTAACTTGTCCAAATTATTTTATTTTCGTGCCAATTTACTTGAGATATAATAAGATTTAACTCTCTATAATATAGCTTGAACTGTAATCCTTTGCCATTTTCTTATTTGTGGTTGATGATCTCTGGAAAGTAAATAGTTACTATATTGTATTTTCAAGTGTTATGTAATTGAGACAGAGTTGGCAGAAGCAGTAACATATTTGAATTGATTCAAAATCAACATAATATTAAAGTAGACCAGTAATCATAGTAAAATCAAAATTTCTAGGACAAAAAGAAAATAAAAGACACTATACGATCTGCATGATATCTGCAACTAGAGAGGTCTGAAAAAAGCAATGAGGTGGCTGGGCACGCTGGCTCATGCCTGTAATCTCAGCACTTTGGGAGGCCAAGGTGGGCAGATCACGAGGTCAGGAGTTCGAGATCAGCCTGGTCAACTTGGTGAAACCCCATCTATACTAAAAACACACAAAAAAATAGCCTGGTGTGGTGGCAGGCACGTGTTATCCCAGAAGCTTAGGAGGCTGAGTCAGGAGAATCCTTTGAGCCCAGAAGGGGAAGGTTGCAGTGAGCAGAGATCCTGCCATTGCACTACGGCTTTGGTTACAGGGGTAAGATCCACCTCAAAAAAAAAAAAAAAAAAAAAAAAAGCAATGAAGTGACAGAGCTTGTAAGAATAGGAAAACCCATAAAGTGAAAACAGATAGTCCTTCATATATGCAGCAGGCTAACGTGAAAACAAGCTAAAACTGGGAAAGTTGTTGAGCGGTCCTACATGTGGGTAAGTTGACAGAAAAATCTAAAGGCACTAGAAGAGCATAAGCATTATGACTACTGGAAAATATCTGGAACCGCCACTCTCCCTGGCACTGTGAAAACTTCTGGGAGTAGAAATGAAAATGAACAGGACAGTTACATTAGAGAAAAAGGAAAGATAATTACAGTATAAAGTGAGAACGGGTTCCAGGAGATCTCAGAAATAGTGTATCATGTTTTAAGAAGTTACTTTTCTATACTAATTCTTAATAGTTCAGAAAAATAATTTCAACTAAAATTATCAAAATAAATAAACTAATTATGATCACATCTCTTACAAATTTAAAATCAAAAAAGAGAAAAGAATAAATTAATGAACAAATAGTTGCTAGAAATATGTCTGCATGTCAGAAAATAATGTCTGCATGTCCACTGAAAAATACGAAATTCATTTTCTAATGTCTCAAAATAAGAGGCCATAAATAAAGACAAAGTTAGTAGAAAATAAAAATATGAATAAGAATCAAAAACTTAGTAGAGAGGTAGTAGGTATTGGATAATGAATGAAATGCAAAATAAAATACAATTTTAGAAGCATTACCTTAAATAGGAGCATAAAATAAAACAAGCATAAAAGCTAATTCCTCAAAGTAAATACAAAATGAAAGAAAGGAAATAATGAAAAGACTTAAAACAATAAACAGAGTAAAATCTACCAAATGTTAACAAAGGAGCATCATACAGTTATCAGTGAAACTAACCATAATAAAATAGAATAAAATTTGTAATTCAAAATAATTTTAAATTCAGTATGACTTAAAATGATATATTAAAAAACAGTACCTGCTCCTTGGGAATATCTATACAACAAATGATCAACCTTAAGACTTTCTGTTAAAACTTGCTAGATTTTATAGAAATGGGATACTAATATGTACTTATTAGAAAGTCTAAAACCAGTACAACTGACAATAACAAATGCTGACAAGGGGGGCAGAGCAATTGGAACTTATACATTACTTGTGGGAAAACAAAATGGAACAGTCCCTAGGGAAAATAGTGTCATATGAAGTTAAAATTGTACTTAACAAATGTTCGAGCAATATTACTGCTAAGTATTTATGCAGGATAAAAGAAAGCTTATGTCACACAAAAGCCTGTAATCAAATATTAATAGTAAATTTATTCACAATCACATAAAATTAGAACTCATCCAGATGTCCATCAACTGATAAACTGATAATCTAAGTATTGGACATCTGTATAATGAAATACTACCCAATAATTAAAAATGAATGAACAACTAAAATACACAGCAGCATGAATGAATATTAGAATCGTTATGCTAAATGAAAAAGACAGACTCAACAATCCATACACAATATGATTCAATTATATGATAAAACTAAGAGCTGAGAAAACATACTAATGTAACAATATATGAATACTAACAGTCATTTTCTAAGTTTATCCTCCTTTAGAATTTTTGAAAACTCTGAGCTCTAGCAAAAACCTTCTGGTCTGATTCTTTTCCATTCCCCCTCTTGAATTTTCTATTTTAGCAGTTCTACTTCAACTGGATATATATTGTCATTTATAGATAATGCTCAGTCTGTAATAGTGCATTTGCTTTATCTGTGGATGTATGTGAAGACTTTCTTCACCCTCATTGTGCTCTCAAAGGTAACTAGCTTGCTGTTAGTATTAATTCTAAAATCCTGCCTTCTGAGCCTTTATTTTCCTCTAACAATTCCTAGAAATCTGCATTTGTTTTTTGCTTTAAATATTTATGTTTTCCTTAGACTGCGGCTACAAATTGGATTACTTTTGCTTTCTTTCATAGAAATTGCTACTATTCAAATTGGAGGGAGAACTGAATAGGAAATCAGTACCTATGCATAGAGTAATACCTTATAAAATAACATCATTGATGATCACAAAGGATTAACAGTTGATTAGTCTTTCAAAATTCAATGCCTATCAACATGTGGCCTACACAAACACAGATCTGTACAGTATATGTTACAGAGTAGGAAGGTTATGTACTGGTAAAGCTTATCCTCATAATATTTTAAAGTGTTTATTCTCAGAGGGAATTTTGTTGTAGTTGTTTTCTGATTGGCACTCATGTAAGCACTCCATGTCTGTATGAATCAAGACATTTGTTCAAGCTTGCCTATGATTATTCTGTGTATTGATCCTGAAAACTTGAATTTTGAGGGCATTATTTAGTAATTGTTTTTTATAATTATAGTATTGAGAATAACACTAATGAAATGGCATGTGTACGATTACACGTTATAAATATTCAATCTCTGA